>JARFTL010000001.1:0-1295482 GCA_030407095.1 Macrocybe indica | reverse complement strand
CGCCGATCTCAGCTTGCTTCTCCGGATATCCACATTCACCCCAACCCATTCATCGGTACACCGCCTATCCACTCGTAGGATCACTCATGTCCGTGGGTATGGTGACGATACAGGCAAGCAAGTGCAACCACGTGGCCGACGCAGTAACGAATACAAATGACGATGTGTGACGGGAGGACCCGCAAATTCGTATGACTAACCAAGCTGTTCGAGCATCTTGTCGCATTCGTCCAGGACGAAATGCTTCACGTTTTTGCAATCCAGGACCTTGTCACGGGCGAGGGCGTTCAGTCGACCGGGTGTGGCAACTACGATGTGAGGGCACCGATTCTTGTCGCGCAGGATCTCGGCATCCTTGGAAACGGGCGTTCCACCAAAGAATGTGCTGACACGGACGTCGGGCATGTATTTGGCGAATCGCGTATACTCATTCTTGATCTGGAAGGCCAGTTCACGAGTATGACAGAGGACGATCACCGAAACTTCGCCGTTGACCGGTTCCAATTGCTGCAGTGTAGCAAGAACGAAGACGGCTGTTTTGCCGTGGCCTGATTTGGCCTGACACAACACATCCATTCCTAGCACTGCTTGTGGAATACATTCTTGTTGGACTAACGCAAAATAAAATAAAATAATCAGCATTTCTTAAATATATGGCGGCGCTTAGGTCTAACTACCCTCCGAAGGATGCTCAAAGCCGAGGTCACTTATAGCTCTCCGCAGCTCTGGTTTCAGAAGAAAGTCCCTGTTAGTCAGAAAGAAAAGTATTCTTCAGCAAAGCCAGTCAGTCGAGTTCAGCATCGACCACAAACCTGAAGCCAGTCGAATGAATCCCCGAAAAGTTTTTCTTGTCCTTGTCCCCTTCACCGACACCCGCTGACGCTGTACCGTTGGCACCTGTCGGGGCCACCGCGCCATTTGCCACAATTTCGTGGTCCTCCTCGTAGTCGATGAGATCCTCAGTGTCGTTTGTGCTCATTTTATGATGGTTTTACAAGAAAAGCAGAAAGAAGGTTGGACGAAGAGAAAAAGGTCGTGGGGGTTGTATGAAAAGTTAAAGAGTCGGTTGTTTACAATGAGGTGGCAACACAGCCAAATAAACAACAGCATCTGCGTCGCACGGACCACATTACCGATCACACGGAATAATACTACATCTCCGTTAAACCTGCAGAAGCGCGTCAGCGCGACGAAGCAACTCGTTGATATCTACGGCACTTTTCTCTCTCAAATATTCCATCGGTTTTTCAAGCAGATCTTCCAAAAACTGACCCTGGTTGCCGACGCACTTTCTGATGAAAGCGACAGAAATCGCCGTGGCCCACACAGTGTCGTCCACTTGCAAGTTGTTGACTTCGTCAACAGCCGCAGAACCCACGATTTGGCGAAGCGTCGGATCGTTGAGCCGGAACGATCCATCGAACCGCTGCAAGTTCATCAGCTCGACAACCTCCGGTTTCAGTGGCGGAGGCTGAGCATGGGGGCGAAGCTCCATGACGCCCTGTCTCTGCATGCTATTTGGTGCTAAGCTCAGCGGTCTCAACTGTGGGCTCGGTGGCACGGGATCAACAACGGCACTGAGTGTAGGGCTGGGTGGTACACTCCAATCGCTCCAACTCGAAGACGACCCTTCGAGCGAGCTCAAAGTTGTAAACGTCCGCTCACTTTCATATTCATCATCCACGCCATCAGTGTTATTGACGGATTCTTCTGAAGAGCTCGGCCAGGCCCCAGGAAGATCTTCGCCTTCTTTGTCTGGTTTAACGTTTGAAGTTCCAAAAATGCTGAAGTATAGTCCCTTCAACCTTTGCCGAATTTGTTGTGCAAGGGAAGCATCGTCTCCTTGGTCGGCCGCTGACCTTTCCGTCGCTTCATCTGCTTCGGACGGATTCGGCGAAAAGAAATTTCGCTTATTGCGACGCTGCGAAGCGTATCCCATGGAATCGACAGCGACAAAGGAAGTGTATGCACTGGATAGCTGGTATTTCTGGCCAAGCTGGATGATGACAGCCTTGCGAATATCATCCTCCGTCGTTTGGGCGTCGACCGGCTCGGGAAGAGGCTGCAGCTGTAGTCCGTGCTCTCTAATGAGGTTCCACGCGGCTAAAGTGTGGATAAGAGGAATCCCATCCTTTGCGCTTTGCAGACTGACACCTTTAATATCAATGGACAGCTCAAATGGATCCTCGGCCTCGTTATCGATCTTTCCCCTTAACGTGACTCGCTTGGGAACGCTGGATATTCGCAACTGCAGAATTGCGAAGATGGACATTCGCGTACCCGCATGTAGCTGAGATATCTTGGCTGGTGCTTGTTGCACAGTGGGCAGGGACCGACTCACATCTCCTCTTCGTGGAGCGTCACCAGAAAAGGTGACCAGAGGTTGTCGAGTCGTGAGTTGTTCGGCGGAGACTCCCCAATCAATGGACACGTCTTTGACGAAGGCCGTTTTTCCAGCCCTGAACAGGCGGGCGCACTTGCCCATTACGCTTTCCACCTCCGTCACATATAAGTGTGTCCCATTCCCCGCTCTCGCAATACCTTCACACATCGCCGTTGAGATTCCATGTCCTATTCCCAAGACAAATATGCGAATCGGAGCATGCTTGGGTGCACTCTGGACATGGTTGTGCACGAGTGAAACTATCTCTCCGCTGTCGTTAACTTGTCCATCCGTTAAAAGAAAGATAGCTGTTGGTGTCCTGGCCTGCCGGGATCCGAGAATTTCCCGTAAGACCGAGAATAATTCCGTGCCACCACCACTTTCTATGGTTTCAACGCACGAACTCTGGACGATGCGTTAAAGAACTTCAGTTGGTGATGCGGTAAATCACACTATACGCACTGCTCGCATCAAAGACCCCGAACTAAACACTTGGCTAGTAGGCCATACGTGGCTGAATTCATGGTCAAAGAAGTAAACATTAAATGATGTCCCCTTGACAGGAAGCATTCGCAGCAATAGCTGAAGGGTCTGTTTGGCGGTGTCGATGCGACCTCCGGACATGCTGCCACTTCTGTCCAAGACAAAGATGTATTCCTGGTCGATCTGTGGTAGCTTGTCTTTCGGTATGAGTGTAAACTGCAAGGCAAGCGTCAGACCTCCATGATCGGACTCCTGCATCAGCTCTGCAAAACATCGGGGCGAGTCCAACTGGTCCGCATGTACGATCAGAATAAAATCCCGTTCGAGGAAAGTTGCAGAACGGTATTCGACTGTATACCGCCGCAGTGAATTGCGTCCGATATTCGTACCGTATGGGGTCACTGTCAGATTCTCGCCATGACTAGGGCTTTTGATTCCGCGAATACGTCCACTCGTTTGGATCTCTGCAACGATCCTGAAACTCGAATGTCCAGGCGCCGCGTCACTGAGTCCCGGTGGTAAGGGCCCATACCGCTCGCCAACTGACATTGGCAATTGAAATCTGATCTCGTCGATATTATCTTCGTTCATCAACGTCATGACGAACTGCGCAAACACAATGATTGGAAATTGAATCAGCCCAAAAGACATAGCACGTACAACCAGCTCAATTTTGACGGACGTCTCGGGTGGAATTGATCCAAGGGAGATAGTGAAAACTGGCGAGGCGTCAAGTCGACTGGGGGAATAAGAAAACAGAGAACAGTAAATGGCACACCATCGTCGGTGACATATTCCACAAGGCCAGTCAAAGTTTCAGACCGGATTGCAGCCTCGTGCTCCTCCTTGGCGGCGTCTTTCTCTTTCGAGATTCCAACCAACGACTTGCCATCGGATGTTGACATGCAGAACGCACAAATAGCAGCACTCGCAGGTACAGGGAAGTAGTACTTGCATCTCCCAGTTTCCGCAGCGAGAGGATTAGTATACAATTGGGTCAACGTTATACGAGCCGACACTGAAATCAGAGGTGAAAAGGGAAAGTGAAAGAAACCGTTCTCCGAACACAACTTACGATCCACAATCACTGCTCGGATACGCACGTGTTTCAGAGGTAGATAAGTTTTTGTCGTCCCGCCGGGCGCATGGTAGACTATACCGCAATGATGACTCGGATTCATGGTAAGTCGTTATCGAGAAATCCTTGAGCGCTTGGATGAAGCCTTTTAAGACCCCCCGCGTGGATCAGTTACAGAACTGCGTTCTCATCGCCACGTTTTCACCAGCTACGCAAGAAAAGACTACTGAACCGATGCAGGTGACCGACAACGATGGATTCGAATGAATTGAGGTTGCAATCGAACAATGGAGACCTGGCATTGATAACGATTACGTTTTTAATCCTCTTCTTTTTGTACACGCTAGAAAATATTGGTCGTCTGCAATAAGCGTCAGTGTCGGTGTCACCTGCTTGCTGCACAGCCACCGGTGCCGTCAAGTCTTGACGCTGGTCATCTTTCCGGACGGACTTTCACCTAGACTTGCCTGTTATTCATACAGCAACTGTTCGAGCTCTTGCCAGTCCCTAAGCAAAATCACTGCCTGGAGTCTCTATTTGTATTGTTTCGAGTCGTAGCGTATAAATAAACGAACAAGGTTATCGACCGACCTCCGCTAGAGGTGAGAGGTTTTGCTCCGACTACCGGACAATCTTACCGTTCGCATAGTGTTGGGAGCGATCAAAGGAAGCGAATTGGACCAACCCAGATGAACAATTCGTATCCCTCTCCAGTGTCTTTTTCGGTATCACCAGGCCGGAACACGAACCGCGAACGCTCGACGTCGGGCTTGCCCGAACGTGCAGCTCCTGCGCTGTCCAATTCCCAGGAGGACCTCCAGCACGCAACATTCGCTCTCCAAGCCGCTTATCAGCGCATACGGCAAGTCAGACGGAATCTCCTTGAACTGTCGGAGACAATGCCAGGCCAGGCCAGGTCTTCGCGGCCGACCGACGGAGATGCCATTGGGCCCTTACACCGAGCCATCAGTCTGACTCACTCATTCGACGATTCCGACGAAGATGATTTCAGCTCGTTCCTCCAGAGCGTCCGTTCGCGAAGGTCAACACCTGAGTCGCTGCAAGAATACAGTTCACCTTCGGTGGGAACGGCCCATCAGCTCCAGCACCAGAGGCCATCCCAAGTATTACCGTCAAGCTCTTTGCGGCCTTTTCCAGTCAGAGAGCCTTTGGAAACAGAGCTTACCAGAAACCGACCTTCTCAGCCCGATGACGGTATCACGACCTTGGGCAGACGCGTCGCCGCTAGAGAGACTCACAATCGTTTATCTGGTACTACGACTGGTCGCCAAGAGAATCATTCATCCCGTATTCTAGCTATGATGGAACGATATATCGACCGGTCTCGTCCTTCTCTGCAACGGAGACGCATGGAATCCGCGCAAGCGGACCCACTTACTCAACGTATGTGGCCACCTGAGGCGGAAAATCGCGTAATTCGAAGTTTGGACGCCACCGTTGCAACGCCCGAGGACCGCACGGCGGTCCGTAATCATGAGACCAGGAATCCACCTACGGCCACTCGGAATGCGTCTTCAAGGTCAACTGGTGACCCGGAGAGACGCCAAAACGGCAGTAGGATTAATCAGGCCTTTTCCACATCGACTCAGATGAACAACTCTGAAAGGTTGTCGACGCTTTCGGGCATATCTGTTCAAAATTTGGCCACTCCCGTCTCTGGCATTTCACGTCCTCTACTGTTTGAGGAACCAACTAGTATTGTTTCAAGCCCTCTAGGCCAATCTCCGGAAAACTCCGTTGTCAATAACCCCGAAGACTTGAGATACGTCATTCGGCGGAGATTCACTGAGAGCGGCGAGGAACATGTTCATCCCATAGTCTTAGATTGGACTGACGATGACCCACCTGCATGGCTGCTGCCCAGCAGGCAACCGCTGAACGACACGTTTCGTGATGAGCTGTTGATACCCCGACTCCCGTTTGCTCGATCCACCCAGCGTGAGGATACCCGTACGCAGGAAAACATCTCGGCGGCTGCGCCCACTTCGACTTCTGTCCGAAGGCGTGCTTGGGGTAAGGCTTACTGTTCTCCTATCTTCTCTAAACGTCCGTGCATTCATGTCGTTTGCTCTCCTTCGATTGTCCCATGCAGCCCGTTTAGATCCGGATGGAAATGAAATACCCTTGGAAGAGGAAGAAGAACTAGAACGAATTCGGGCCCAATATCGCATCGCGGCGCAGAATCGCTCTCGCTCATTCGCACCCGCTCCGACGGAGGGTATCGATGTACGTCCGAGGCTGTATTCCTTACGTGTACCCGATTCGGTCATAGCATCATCTTCCGGCTCTGGAGACATCCATTCCAACACCTTTTTCCGTATAAGGCTGCATCCGCGCAACTCTGCCGAATTGTCCAGCAAGGGAAATTCGGCTCCCTCGTTTATGGTTGTTCATGATCCTCCCATCAAACCGTTCTGCGCGGATCCTCTGCCCATGCCGCTGGACCAGATGGTTCCGTGCAAGTCTGTCAATAGACCGAAAATGCCCGAACAGTGTACAAGAGTGTCGAAATTCGCCAGTCTTGCTGGGAGATGAACAGTTCAGATATTCATTTCACACATTCTTTCGCTTTTTCTGCCGTCGTCTATTTATCCTGTCCTGTTATTGATTTTTCGGAAAGTTCTGGTTAGTTTGGAATAAAGAAAAGTAACTATCGCGCTTCGTTCAAAGGCATAATGCGCTCATCTTTCCTTTATCACTGAATACATCGTTCGCGGTCGATACCCTTTCCCCCGAGGCGTTTACTTTTTGAAAATCTTGTCAATCCAAGTACCCACACAGACCGGACCGGAAAGTCTAATGATGCTCCGGAAATACATACCAACTACTAGAGAAAAATAGTGAAAGAGAGACTTTAGGGTGGGAAGAAGGTAAATGTGGCAAGTATATGTTATGCATCAGAACAAGTGCAGATAAGAACAATACATATTTCCGCTGAGAAGGAAAGCAGAATATATTCAAAATGTGAACTGATGGCGTGAGCGATGGGAAAAGGTGAAAGTCAAGGTATGAATTCCACAGCACGTTCAATAAGAATAGAACACAAGCGCAGGATCGTGTCGTCGGTCGTGGAATCAAGACATTCCAAGAACGGTCGGCGGTGTTTTCAGTTTCGCTGTCGTGCGTGCCATGCGCGCTTTGAAGGGCACGCTCATGAAGACGTGCCGATGATGCCCATTGACATGCCCGAGCCGATCTTCGAAAGCCAAGCCCGGAAGCCGCGTGTGCTGGCCGTGCTCTTGACACTGCCTAGACTGCGAACACTCTTCGCGGCGGAGCTGCGGAAGCTCTCCATCGACGGCGCAGTGTGCAGAGAAGCCGCTATTCCTGGCCCCGGAACACTCAAGCTCGCTACACCTGAGGTCGCCCCCGGCGCCGGATACGAGAACGTGGAGACAGGTTGGGGGACGGGGCGATGGTGGTAAGCCCGGGACCTTGTCGTAGAGGTCGATCCGGCATAAGAATGCGCCTTAACATGGTGCATCTGTCTCGTTGGACGAGCCGCTGAGCGAGACGATCGAATAGACGAGGATGACTTGAGAGACGGTGTCGATCGAGATGTCTGGGTCCGTGTGGATGCCAGGTCTGACACGTAGGAGTATGGGGAGAAGGTTGAAGAATTCGCGCTTACTGGTGTTCCAGACACCGGCGACGGAGAGTGAGATGAGTGAGAGATCGCAGATGGAAGAGTGCCGAGTGCAAAAGGGCCCGAAATAGTTGGCCGTGAAGGCGTCGTTTGCGAGCTGGACGATGCACTCGCGATGGGACTACGTGCGAAGTTGACAACAAGCTTCTTCAACGAACTGATGCTTCCAATTGAATCCTTCTTCTCATGCGATTTCTTCTTTCCCTTACTCTTTCTCCCCATACCGAGAGATAGGAAAGAGGACTCGAAGCTCGTCTCATGACTGCCTTCGTCGGTTTGCGTTTCGAACGTGATATCTGACCCAGATTCCACCTCCAGGTCCATCTCGTCTATGTCAACTCCCATGTCGGGAATGGACCCATTTGGCCTGGACTCCTCGTGGGCCGGATTCTCTGCCACAACATCGGCGTCCTGCTTTCCGCGATCCGCAGCTAGCGGATCTTGCTGCTCAAGCTCCTCTTCGTCTTCTTCAATGTACCATTCTGACACAACGTTGTGGTAATGGACGGTGGGAACATCAACAAAGGTCACAGATTTTCCGCTGGTATTCGACGCGTTGCTGCTCCCTGCACTCTTCATGCGCGATGCAAAGGACGTCGCAGCCGAGTTCTTCGTTGATGTTGAGGAAGAACGGGTCAGGATGGATTTCGAAGGCGCGGGGCATGACGATGAGATGGGGAGCGAGTGCTTCCGCTCATGAAGAATTGACCGAGAGGTGGCCATGGCAGGCATGCTCGGCGACGGACATGCAAAGGAGGGCAGCGTGAAGACAGAAGAAACGGGCGTGTCCGTGGCGGCTGTGGACGACGTGTAATTAGTCACGTTGGACGACATCGACGAAGAAGACGATGAGGATTCCGCACGGGAGCGGGAAGCAGTACTGTTGTTGGCGTCCTTATGTTCTTCCACGACAACGACATCGTGTTTCGGAGCCCTTGTGGTTCTCGCACTGGCCGTAGTCGAGGTCGAAGAGGACGCAGAGTGCGCCGAGGACATCGATGCCGTACGCGCGTGTGAGATGGGCGGGGATATGACCAAGGCTTGAGAGAGGGATTTAGGGGGTGAAGCGCTCTGCCTGGAGCGCACAGGCCGCGGACGAAGAATGTTCGACCAGAACGGCGCCACTTTGGTCGATTTAGCTTTAATCATCAACTCCTCTGCAGCCATGCCAACAACCGCTGGCTCGGGTTTGGCGGGAGAGCGTAGCTGCAGGCGTGGATGGGGGCGTGCTGGGGAGTAGTAGCCTGTCTGTGGTCGGGGCCGATGGCGAGAGGTGATGGACCGGGTACGGGTGCGCGAGGGGAGTGGGTTCGCGATAGCAGGAAGAGCGGATGTATTACTCAAGGTCGATCGGCCTGAAGAGGTGCGTGGGCGAGGATGACGATAGATCCACTCAGGACGTTTAGCAGACTGGGAAGTTGGGAGGGACCGGGACAAGAGCGGGGAAGAAGTCGCAGAATTATAGCGGCTACCTGCAGATGAAATGGCCACAGGTGTGGTACCCATGTACGAGCGAGAAGGGCCGAGAGACGAAGAAGGGCCTGGAAGCTTCATGGAGAGGTTAGGAGGAGAATCCTCGACGTGATAGTGCCTGTTCCTTTGAGAAGCGGGAGATGGGGGAATTCTGTGACCGTAAGGGTGGGGATGGAGGGCGAGATCCAGTTTCGAGGAGGTGGGCGAGGGCCTATCGAAGGAAGACGGACGATACGACTTTAAACTGGACGTATCCGCGTTGTCGGAGCTTGATTCAGAAATGAAAGACACGAAACTGTTGTCAGGAGTCGCAGACTCTATGAATGATCCTGATTCCGCTTCAAAAGTCGAGTTTGAAGGAGGGGGGGACGGGACTGGCGTTGGGGGCGTCTGAACGACGAGTATTAATGAAGAAGGCTAGAGTTGATTGTAAGCAAGTAGAGACGTACGAGGACGTAGGTCGGCAGATTAATGCCTGAACGACTGTCTAGACGTGCTTTTGGTGCTGAAAGCGTGCCGTAGGCGGGCTGGATCTGGACAGAGGATTCAAAGAAACTGTGCTGGTTGACAGAATGCGTATTTATATCTGATGAACGTGAAGCGGTCTCGCCAGCAGGCTGGAAAGTGCCCGGTGTTAAGGAATTGAAGAAGGACCGATTTTGGAGAAATTTTACCGAAACTGGGGGACCATCTCCGTCAATGGCAGCACTGATATGCAGCCACCTTAGTTCGTCGATCGTCAAAGCGATAGAAGAGCCGTCACTGTCTGACATCACGCTGTTCTGTGCGCCGGGAATGTATGTGGCCATTGGTGAGCAAACTTGGGAAAAGAGAAAGGGGCGCTTCGAAAGAGAAAAGACGGGGGCTTTTGACTTACTGAATACATCACCGCGGGTAAAAGCTTGAAGGGTCGGCAGAAGGAAAGGGTGAAGAAAGGAAGTTCAGTCAATCAAAGCCAAGCACCACAAAAAGGGCTCTGTGGAAGAGGGCGATGGAACGAAATGTGAGACGGTCAGAAAACGATGGAAAAAAAAGGAGGAATAGTCGGGTGGGACTCGAAACCTCATAAGATTGGGAATGGCGAGAGAATATCTTAAACCTCAAGGCCTCCACGTGTAGAGGGCTGATCGGTGATGCGAAGCCATCCGGTCGTGGCGTGCTGCAGTGAGCGGCCTCGTTGCGACGAACGGAGGTGCGATAGGTGACACGGGGTGGAGTGTGAGTGTGCTCATTGTGTATTGATTGAGGGTACGGATAAGGTGTGATTACAGATTAGAGGACGCGTGTAGGCGACGTCGGCTGCGACCTCACATCGCTGTACTAGGTATCATGTGACTGGACCGTCAATCCAATAAAGATCAGGCTGTCGAAACGGACGAAAAAAACTGATGTTGAAGGCGGGGCCACACGGCGAGGATGCAACTGGTACATACAATAGATTAAGGAAAATATGCAGCGTCATAGTGTTGGACGCTGTGCGTGGAGACCACTCCAAATACCCCTCGCGGCCTCGGTTGTGCTCTCGACGGAACGGCGTTTCAAGGGCTTGATTTTGGCACCGGACGAGTCGAGTAGAAGCTGGACCTTCTTCTGTATGCCAGTGACTTCGAGCCTGTTGAGCGGGATGACTTTTTGGCGGTCATTGACTGGGTGTCGGATCTGGTCAAGTCGAGAATGAAACTTGGATAAGACGACGCGTACTGTAAAAGCCGCGAACGATGGGTTCGCGCTGATTGCGCTGTTTCACGACGATCTCGACGTGGGGGTTCTGTCGTGCGAGTGGCTGGAGCTGGGTAAGGAGGAAAGTGCGGGCATTGGCAGAGGAGGGCCACTTGTCGCAAAACTCGAAAACAAGCTTTCTGATTTGTGGAACGAAGGCAGCATGACCGTTGGCTGGGAGGGAGCGAAGCTTTGCTCTTAGGATGGACGACGGCATTTGCAGCACTGGAGGAGAGGGGCGGAGTTTTAAAAAGTGCGACTTGTGCTTGTTATTTTTTGTATTTTTTCGACGCGACCGTCTCGCGCGTCATGGCCAGGGCAACTCGCTCATCCGCGCACCCAGACAAGCACGAACAGCCTCCACCACCGCCAGTATCCAGACCAAAGAAGCGCAAGAGACCCACGTCCCCGGATCTTCCACAGAAACTGCCCAGACAAGATGACACCACCGCACTCAACGTCCTTGACACACCTATCCTTGACAATCATGCACAGGCAATCCTCGACATACTCGAAATGTGCGTTTCTTTTTTTTTTTCCCAGTTTCTGCTCGTCTTTTCTCGCCCCTCATCGTACGCAATCAGGATTGACACCCAGGGCCTCCTTGACCGAGTCTTTCCTCTCCCCGAAGACCCCTCCGTCTCCCTCTCGCTCCGTGCGCTCCTCAAGCAGTCGTCACAACATCCTCTCCGCGTCCTGCGCGCTGCCGTCAAGAACCTTCTCCCTATCTCTTCCCTTCCCCGTTCAAGGCCATCCCCTACCGCTACACAACAGCTCCGCTTCTGCAACCTTGCATTGTCGCTCCTGTCCCAGGCGTCCCACCACTCCGTGCCGGTGCCGACGTCCCTTTCATCCATCCTTCCCAAGGATGAATCTACTGCAGAGTCGCCTTCATCTATTTCGGCACGCAAATACGCCCTTGTCCAACATCTTCCCACTGGTGATTACTGGACCTCCCTCAACACGGACACAGATCTTACCACCGCACTCAACGACCTGCCGACCGCCAACGTTGAACTCGTTGCTATTATTCCCACACCTGCCGAAAACTCAACAAACGCCGTTCCTACTCTGAGCTCGTACAAACCCACAAAACCGCTTCCTCCGCCAAAACCGTTACCCGCACAGAGACGGGTCACCACTGCGACATTTCTCGATTACGGTGTCTGGGCGAGTTTTGCACCTGCCTACGATTACGATGGACAGTACATTGGCCGGAGCGAGTTGGGTCAAGTATTATACAATCGCGAGGAGAAGCGAAAAAAGAGCGCGCAATTAGCCCAGGCACCGACAGAGGAGGATTCTATCCAAGAAATTCTCTCTGACAATCACCCTTCCACACAGCCAATACCAATGCAGACAGTCGATGATGATCTAGAGCTCAACGAACTTCTGCCTCCGGATCAGGTTGACGCTATAAAATCTGCTTTAGGAAGTTTGGCGTTGGAAAATGCTGTTCAGGAGCTGCTGGACCGGAACAGTAAGGCTTTGACGAGGCTTGAGGAACTCCAGCAGGCCCGGATAATGAAAGAAGACGGAGCTACAAGCACCGTTCCAGAAGGCTCGGAAGAGTGGGAAATAGGTCTGTCCACCCCTTTTCCATTTTTCTACATGGGAAAGCTATATGCTTTATCACAGCACAAGGAATTATGGAGTCTCTTTCCGTCCTGGCGTCCCTTCGACCACGCGCGCCACCCAGCGACTCGGAAGAAAAACCGCCTATCTCGATCGCACCTTCCTCTTCTGTTTTGAGGAAACTCCATCGATCCTTGGCTCTAGAACCCAAGCCCGGTTGGCATGGGACATTACCGCCGACACGCATGACTGCTCTACGTGATGACAATACCATCAAAATGCGTCCGGTCACAACACCTGCACCTGCACCAGCCACAGCTGCCGCCACAGCTCCTGTAACCACTCCAGCAGCGGCATCACCTGCCGCAATGACTACGCCTCTCACCTATTCCGGTTACACTTACGCTTATGGAACAAACGCCGCTCAGCAAGCACAGTATGCTCAAAGTCAACAGCCCTACCGAACAGGCACGACGCCTGTGCCCACGACCACTTACACGCCTTACAAGACTCCGGCATATTATCAATATGCAACGGCTCAAGCTGGTGTCGGCATACCCCTGCAACAGAGTTATTACGGCCAACAACAACAGGGTTACGCAGCCGCCGCTTATTCGGGCTGGTACAACACATACCAGACCATGAATTTGGGCATGATGATGGGCAACACCGCGCTCACAGCGGGTGGTTCCGGTCGTGGCACGCCACAGCCGCAGACGGGCACGGCCTCGACTGTTACAACCAGCAGCGCTGGTGCAGGCACCAGTGTTGCCGTGCCCAGCACAACGGCTGCCGTTCCGACATATGGAAGCTTTTTCAGCAGTGTTGGTACGTCACCACCTGCAGGCGTGAGGACGCCTGCAGTGGCGAACACGGTCTATGGTCAGCCGACGCAGACTCAGGGTGCACAGGGCGTTGTGCCCACTCTTCCGGTCCACCTCAGACCTGGTGTCCCAGCTGGGCAGACCGTCCAGCAAACGTCGAGCGCGTACCAGGGAATGCATCAGCCTGGAACACGATAGCCTGTGCTCGTCGTAGTCTTTCGTCGCTTTTTTGTTTTTGTGGTTTTATTCCCCTGCATTCATATTTTCCAGGGTAGACGGACACGCAAGATCGTAATGAGGCTGTCTTTTTACGTTTTCCTCCGCCTTTCCATATTTTACTTTTTCTTTGTCGGGTCAAAGTGGGTAAGAGCTGTTTCCGCCATTAATAGTGTCTATTCAATTTTTTTCTTTGTTTCCCCTCCCCTGTGTCAAGCTGTGCCGTAGAACATCAACTAGTAGTAGCATTTTGTCCTATTTCTAGCAAATGACAAGAAAATGCAAATGCACTTTATTCGAGTCGTGAGTCACAAGTGAGTTAGCGTTTAATGGCACGTGTCTGAGACGCCAGGTTATTTGGAGGCGCGCGTGTTCTTGGCGCTGGTTGCAAGACCTTATAATTAGACAAGACATCACAGCGTCAACACTTGTCCATGTCGTAGATTGTGTGTTGTCTTTGATCTTTGATTTTATCCATCGCCGTATATCCACCATGCCACCGCTAACCCGCAGTTATCCGTCCGAGGACTACATCGTCGTAAGCGACTCGGACGACGAGCCCAAAACGATTCGCAAGAGCGCCCCAAAGCGTCAAAAGAAGGGGACTATGGGCAGTAAGTGTTCGCAGCAGACCCGCGCCTACGAATTACAGCCCTCCTCTCTTTTTTTTTTCTTTTTGCTTCTTCCACGTGTCCCTCCGCAGTCCTGATTCTGTTTATCTCTGCCTTTGCGTTTTCTTTCCTGGCATCCTCTTGCGAACGCTTGCTTTCCGCAACTCGTTATATATCATTCCCGCTATTTTGACTGTTGCGGACTATTGCGCCACCGATGCATGTACTTCAAGATCGACTCGATCGGGCGATGAACGTGGACACGTGCGTGCCTGCGGCCGCTGAGAGCGTATCTAAGAATGAAGGACTGGCGAAGAACGCCCATCTGAAAGGCAGACGACGGTTCGCGGCAGACTTGGCTGACGCCATTGAAGAATTCGGCGGTGGTTACGTCCATCAACACGTGAAAATAAACAGTGCGCGATCACGCTTCACTCACTTTCCACGCTCCTCATTCATGTTCTCCGTCGCACAGAAATCCGCAAAGGAGAGGAAGAAGGCTCAATCGAAATTGTGCTATGCCATGCTGTGACTGACCAGCATATTGTCACTGCCAGTATAATAGTCACTGGTAAACTAGTCCAAACTCTTTACGCTCAGGTCTTGCTCAAGCCTTTACGTTCAACGCGTATCAGATACTGCCGATTATCCGAAAGAGCACTCCTTTTTTGTCTACTCTCAGGACTCTGACTTAGCGCCGGAGATTCGCCAGACACTGGAACATGTTGGATCAGATTCTCGGAGCATTAGACAGACTATTCATGGCCTGCTTCATGCTATCGTGGGCCAGAAAGGCGCTTTTCAAGATTACCAGGACATAGTTATGGACGATGAGGATGATAGCGAAGCATATGATACTCAGATTTCTTACGATGATTTTGCGACACAGGATGACATGGACGTTGAGCTCAAGCGCGACTTGCAACAGCTTCAGACGTGAGTGATATTTTCCCTGTCTTTGATCCCGTCCATGTCGGCTCAATCTCCGTACTCGCAGCGATTTTGTTGAAATCGTTGGACATGGTTATCGCCCAGGTTACATTCCCTCCGGCGGTGATGGATTTTTCATTTCCGTCTCCATTCCCGTCGTCAATCTGGCACAATATATACCTCCTCGAGCCCTGATGGCTTGGGACAGCCGCCTCCTCGATCGTCTCCAGCATCTGACCCTTCTCATATCTGGTTTCCGCGCAGTGTATCCACCGCTAGCCGGTGGTGGCACATACAGCACTGTAGCCCAGCGTTATGGCACCGATTTGTCCTTCAAGATTGGGCTGACGGCAAAATATAAGCCTGGGAAGGAGAATGCCCAAGACGCAACAAGAATATTCAGCCTCATGGTCCACGATGCGGAAGACGAACTGACTGAAACAAAGAAAGCCTCTGAGGAAGAGGATTTGGACTTTAACGATCCAGACGAGCAGCATCCCGCTGAAGAGGAGCCCCAGGAGGAGGAAGACGAAGGAAGATTTGACAAATTTAGCTTGAGCAGCTCGCTGGAATCGTTGCTCAACCAGGCATTTTTAAGAGTGCTCCAAATTCGGAGGAAGTTCGCCTTGGGTTGGGCCGGTGCCGAGATGCTCCTTTCGTACATCGAAAAGGGCCAGAAGACCGATGTCGATGTGTATGGTGAAATGGAACAGGTACATCCTTTTCTATCATTAGCTTGTCTCTCACCTATCGAAATTCTTCTCTGTTACCAAGGAAATACTCCAAGCCGATGAAGATGAGTCCAAAATCGCCCGAAGTAAGAACCTGCCGCAGGATCCCTTATCCGGTTTCGGCCAAGAGGGCAAGATCAACCTTCCTCTGGCCGCGTTCTGTTACCTCTTGCGCCGTTTGTCGGTAAGAAAATTTTCCTTGTTCTCGAGACAGATCACTAAGAAGGCTTCGGAAAAATAAACATCAGCTCTGTACCCGCTACTGCCTCGTCTGCCACAACAAGCTCAACACCAGTTTCGAGGCCCTCAAGCCTTACGTCTGTGACTCAAAACTTTGTGCCTTCCGATATTATTCGCTGAACCATGGGCCATCATTGGAGGTAAGTCCTTCATGGTATCACCTCCTTCAATCCTTTTGACGGTTGATACAGTATGAAATTGTTCACAACCCAAGAACGGTCGATTTATTGGTTTCGATGGCGTATTGTGCAGCTGCTGAGCAGGTCCTCGGTGAACCTCTACCGGTTGGAATGGGTTTACGGGTACCGTACCCGCAGGTTTGAGAACGTTTTGTTTGATATTCGAGTTAGCAGTTTTTAACCGCGCCTTCATAGACCAATGCAACTATATCTGGAGTCCAGGAGGAGGATGGATTGTGCGATTTCGACAAGTTGGATTTGACGCTGGTGAGAACGACGTCGCTTTCTTCTCTCCTTCGCACTTCACTCATTTTACACAGATGAGATTGTCGATTGTCGAGCTCATAAGCACTCTACCGCCGGTTCGTCACATCCTTTAATTTTCCTTTTCGTGACCTGACCCGTCCGTAGATTGATGACATGAAAAAGCACTTGGAGAAGAAGGTCAAGCTGGGTAAATCGAAGCCCAAGCTCAAGGACATGGACCCAGATATTCTCCCGGCGGCATGGCTGGTTCTACGGTGGCATGTATACTCTCTAATTCTGTGTTCTGCGCTAATTGGGAACCCAATTCTCGCAGGATAGTCGGTTCATGCACCGCGAACCTGGAAGAGATCACTTCAGAGAAAGGCCTGCAGGGAATTGGTATGAGCCGCGTATCCTACTTGACTACACCTTTTAAAACTTACCGCAGCCCCTACGTGGCGGCAATTCCGGTTTAGCGTTGGTGCACCTGACGCAGAGGCGAAATTCAAAGAGGCGGTCTTGGAGGCCCAGAAGCAGGACGCCAATGCACGGAAATATCCGTCTCTCTTCGTATGATCTGCGCGTTGGTATTTTTGCTTTTCCTCATGTTTCATCAGGCATTCCATGGATCGCCGATGAAAAACTGGCACTCCGTAAGTTACCCATCTCCATAAGTGTTTGACGAATAACAAACACCTATAAAGATTGTTCGACACGGACTCTGGTACAAGACTGTTGCCAACGGACGAGCATATGGAGACGGTGACACTCCTCGATCATCTTGACAGGATTATAGGACTCTAATGACTCTAAACAGGGGTATATTTAGCCAAAGATGGAAATGTATCTATTTCATCTTATTCTCGCAGCTCTAGCGCTGTTTGGAAGAATAGCGGTATCGGTCCGACGAACTGTGCCGCTGTGGCAGAGATCGTTAATCTACCTCGCGCGTTTGTATCTAATGCTCCGCATTTCGTTGTCAAAGATACGCACTGGATCATATGGTAAGAGGGCACCAACTTCCTTTCGTCGCACACTAACGTTCAATATCTCAGTCGTTACCTCCTAGTCAGGGGCACGTCTGATGAATACCGAGAATCCTCTGCGAAGAACAAGCCCAGCAAAGTGCCGTTCGTTAACCTCGATCCAAAACAGCCGATCACGTTAGGAACGGCTCGCATTGAAATTCCGGAGCCATCTTACGAACTGAACACGTTGTTGGCTGCCAGAAATCAGGAATACGTGGAAGAGGACAACGATGAGGACGATGTTGCCATATTTCAGTCCGGCGCTTTTCAACCCCCTCCAGCCGAAGTTGAATGGGATGAAGATGTGGACATTATTGATGAAGAGGACGTCATCGTAGCGGCTCAGAAGCTGTCGGACAAAGTTAAAAATCGAGTAGTCCGCTCTGAAACTGACTGGCAGCACGATGCCGAATGGGTTCAGAGATGTGTGTCGAATTTGATGCCCCCGCCGTCAGAGGCGTCCCCGAGCGCAACGATGGCCGTACAGAGGGAGTTGAAAGCCATGGTCAAGGAACAAGAAAACGCCAAGAGCCTGAAAGAGCTTGGCTGGTACATGCCGCCAGAATTGGTTGGGGATAACCTCTTCCAGTGGATCGTGGAAATGCACTCGTTCGATGAGAATATTCCGATCGCAAAGGACCTAAAACAGAGGTCGTCGTTTGTTGATGATTCCGTTACACTACTGGATATTGACTAGATGGATTAGGAAAATCAACTCTATCGTTTTTGAGATTAGGTTCCCTCCTGCGTTCCCTCTGTCGCCGCCTTTCTTCAGAATCATCTCTCCGCGGTTCTTACCTTTCATACACGGTGGAGGCGGCCACGTTACTGGCGGTGCGTCTTTGCATAATTATATTTTACTTAACTTTACTCAAACTGACATACTGTATGACAGGTGGTTCGATATGCATGGACCTTTTGACTGCCGATGGTGAGTCTCGCCGAATACCTCGGATTACGGTGCGTTCAACCCTCTCGATCGATAGGTTGGCTCCCGAGTTATAGGTAATGTTATGGTGCAGACCATTCGTGAGTCGTCAGACTTTGATGGATGGTCCACAGTATTTCCGCTGTGCTGCTTCAAATCAAACTGGCGATATCCAATCTTGATCCCAGACCGGCACGGCTTGCTCCAGACTACAATAGGTGCGTGGCTACACTGCCTGCTCTTGGCTCAGAATTGTTCACCTGCGCTGTCATTCAGACAATACAGTCCAAAGGAGTCTCTGGAAGGCTTCAAACGAGCAGCAGCTGCCCATGGATGGAAGGTACAGTCTCTGAATTATCTGAATCTCCTGACGATACCATTTGAGTGCCAATGCTATAATCCTTTCAGGTGCCTGTTGGCATTGAGAAACTTGTACAATGATCAATGTAAACTAACACGGTAAGACTGAGTTGGATGTACGTACAGTACATAATCTTTGGAACGCATGCTATCTCCGAACAAAGCCGACGATTCCGAACCTAGACTGTCGAGGCTTCACACTGGAAAAAATTTGTTATCAGTTGCCGAAAATGACTCGCGCATCCGTAATTGAGATAAAAGTTTATAATGAATCGGTTGCTTGTTCTCAACGTTTTAGCCGTCCTTCTGTTCAAAGGTAGAGACTGCAATGGATGATCTATAACCTTTTAGTTTCATGAATCTCTGTTATAGATGGCTTCCCGCAAGTTTATTATCCGTGTGCCAGCGACTTCAGCCAACATTGGACCAGGTTTTGATGTTGTCGGACTGTCGCTTTCTTTGTATTTGACCCTCACAGTCACCGTCCCGGCTATTCCAGCATATTCTCCTTCCCGACCGCCTTCACTCACCTATTCGGGAGAAGGCGCCGATGAAGTGCCCTTGGACGCATACAAAAACCTCACCACACGCGTGGCGCTTTACGTCCTGCGGTGCCACCAGCTAAAGTACTTCCCTTCCGGTGTCACGATCCACGTTCACAACGAAATCCCCTTTGGTCGCGGTCTCGGGTCGTCCGGCGCTGCCGTGATAGCTGGTGCATTGTTGGGCAACGAGCTCGGCCGGCTCAATCTACCCACGGAGAGGTTGCTAGACTTTGCGTTGATGGTGGAGCGGCATCCGGACAACGTTACAGCTGCTCTTGTGGGTGGATTTGTAGGCTCGTATTTGAAGGAACTCGACGAAGAGGCGAGCGAAGCCGCAAGTGTCCCTTTGAGTGAAGTTTTGCCAGAGTATCCTCCCGACGCCGGCGAGGACTGGGGTTTATACCCTCCACCTCCCGTACCACCCTTCGGGATCGGTCATTTTATCCGCTTCGGTTGGTCCAAGAGCATAAAAGCCGTCGCCATCATACCCAGATTTGAACTGAGCACAGCTACGGCGCGTGAAGTTTTACCCACAACGTACAGTAGGAAAGACCTTGTAAGCATGGTGCACTATCAGCGACCGGCGTCATATTGACGATTGTCTAAGGTTTTCAATCTTCAGCGGCTGGCCGTACTCACGACGGCATTGGGACAGACGCCTCCCGATCCGGGCCTGATTTACGAGGCTATGAAAGATCGTGTGCACCAGCCTTATCGTAAAGGATTGGTGGGTCGTTGCTTTTGAGTGCTCTCGCATACCTCGTTGACCTTCTCCAATCAGATTCCTGGTTTACCTGAGGTCACGTCTTGTATCACGCCTGAAACGCATCCTGGTCTACTTGGGATCTGTTTGTCAGGTGCTGGACCTACAATACTGGCTCTAGCGACAGGGGGATTTGAACTCATCGCCGAAGATGCCCGAGCCATTTTCAAAAAGCAAGGAATAGAAATTGACTGGAAGGTGCTTGAGGTTGTCGGGGGAAGTGTTCTTGACCATTTGGACGTAGATGCGGAAAAAAGAATGGATAAATCATTGTAAGTCACAAGTCGTACATTAGACAAGATTAATGAGGCCCATAAGCGTGCTCGCAAGGTATCATGGTCGTTACGATGGGTATGTAGTCTACAGTCGTGCATGTTCCCTTCATCAGCCTCCTGCCGTCAGACAGACTGCCCGGGTGGCCACCAGTGCCCCGGCATTGGTATCAAATGGCAATTCAACAGTGAAGAGCACATCGCTGCGGTCGTTGTTCAGATAGACGGGCAAGTTGACCAATCCTTCTCTTGATTCGTCCTCGCTAGACTGCACCCAGCGAATTTGTGATGGATCGAGTCTCACGGATTCGCCGTTATTCAGAACGAGATTGTTCGAGACCCAAGATGCACCCTCGAGGACTAAACCTGTTGCCGAGTTGAGCATGAGCCTATTGATCACGTCTTCACAACATACCATCAACGATGAAAGCCCCCGGATCGTTCACGCGTTCTATATCCACACGAAGATTCAAGGTTTCCAAACTCCATCTTTTTCGATGTGCGACTGCCTGCCGTGTGGCGGTGACGTATGCTTCGGGATAGAATAAACCACCAAGCCAGACTTCGACGTTAGCAAGATTATCGAGGCTGGCAATTCTGTCTAGCTGTGCCAGTCGTCGAGAGAAGTCTGCAATCCAGCCATTGACTGCCATAGCTTTCGTCACTTTATACCGCCGCCAGTGGTCCGGAATGGTGCCTGGGACGGCTCAGC
Source organism: Macrocybe indica (assembly GCA_030407095.1). Lineage (NCBI taxonomy): Eukaryota > Fungi > Basidiomycota > Agaricomycetes > Agaricales > Callistosporiaceae > Macrocybe > Macrocybe indica. The sequence continues at coordinate 1,274,519 of JARFTL010000001.1, read as the reverse complement.
GTAAGCAGATGATATGCAGGCCTATCCAGTTGCGTTACGTACCTTTAGTCAACGCACTCATCAAAGTCCTGAGATGGTTGGTCTGTTTCAGTTCCCCTAAGCAGACTTTCACGACATCTGCAAGGTCTTTTCTAACTTGGCTCAAGAGCCTGCTTCCCACAATACCCTCTCGGAAGAATAACCGATACAGCGGATCAGAATCTCCGGATTGTTTCTCGAGGACATTGAATTTCTGGAAAGTAACCTGAACAATTTTACTCCAAGTGAACTGCACTATACGCACCTCAGGCAATTGGTTCAACCATTCACGGCACCGATCTAGCAACATCCGCATCCACGCAGGTTGGGAAGATGATGACTTAGATGTTGCTGATGAAGCAGCATCCTCATCATCGTCGGCGAGCATGCGCATCTTCCGCAGCTTTCCAAGCAACTCATTGCCTTAGAGTGTGATATCTTCAGTCTGACATATGATGAGACCGAGAGGTGAAGCTTACCTTGCGCGATAGCAATCACGCGCTCGGCAGTCGGTGGCAGGCTAAGCCACGAAGGAGGTTCTCGGTCTGGCAGAGCTTGGGCCCAGGAGATGAAGTTCTCCAACTTGGTGCCGTCAGGTGCTTCTAAGAGCTGACCACCGGATACGTTCGATACCAAATTGAAATCAACGTTGTAAGCTGATGGCGTGAAAAGCTCATCAACAAAGGCGTCCAGAATTCGTTGATCGAAGTCACTGTCCACTCTACCACCATAGACTGATTGCTTGATGAGCGTGCGAAGAGCGTCCCATGGAATAGTGGCCGGGTCTATATTTGTTCGTCCTCTTGAGACGGAGTTCAACCAAGAGTCTATGGTCCCGAAAGCAGACGCCATATCCGAATCATTGAAGTCGTACGCTTTGCTCCAGCCGAGAGGGACATAGCGCAGACGTTCCTGGACGACAGCATGGAACCATGCGAGAAGGAAGTATAGTCGGACCTTCTCCGTTGGCCCTTGGGACAAACGGGTCGGTGCTATACTTCGAAGAGAGTCCAACAAATTAGCCTTGACGCCTGGAGGCGGTTCGTTCATGATGAGACGCGATTGACGCAAAATGTTCACAGGGATTGAGGGATTGGCTTCCATGGTCAAGAACAAACGGAAAGAACGATGTGGACTCAATGTCTGTAACTTCTTCTCTAACTGGCTTAACCATGTAGGCGCCAGATGAACATTTTTCAATAGCACCCAAGTGCCTTGTCGTGATGCGGCAGCGATAGCTTGGTCTGCCAGCGTGAATCCCTCTTGAGAGCCCATTGCAACAGATGCTGAACGAGCACCTGTGTTTTTGACAAGATTTTCCACCCGGTAGCTTGCGTCATAGCCTGGTACAGAGACTAACGCGACGGGAGTAGATGGAGGGACTTCATCCGATACTATAGCAGAAAGATCATAGGCTGATTCTGCAGCGAGGTCCGTTGCAAATACGGCCCAGACATAGATCGCCGTGGCCTGTAATAACCTGTCTGGTCGGAAACATTTGACTATCAAGAGAGCTCGAATGGCTTCCAGAACAGCTATGCAAAACATCTCAGCGGTCGGATTGTGATAGCATTGGATGGGCTTACACGAGGCGGGTTCCCAGGGCGTGGGGACACATTGCTCCGGTGTACTGGACTCGACGAAATTGATCCACTGATCTTCGTGATCCGTCATATGTGTGACCACCGGTTTGAATATTGGATGCCTTGTAAAGCTGTCCAAGCGCGTTGCTTGATCAGCGGTCAGGAAGGAAAATTGTGGTGTAGCAGCGTTAATGTTTGAGATCGGTACGTTGTCACCGCCTTCAAGCAAGAATTCCAGTTCATCGTTAACCTCTTCCACACCTCGCAACTTTATCTGGGATAGAAGAACAGCGAGCATGAGATGATCTCGATGTAGAAGAGCTCGAGAAGTCCGTTTGAAGATAACCAGGAAGAGGTCATCCAAAAGGATCTCTCGTCGGCGGCGATAATCCGTAACGTTGCGTAGGTTAGGATTATGATGGAGAATATAGTCAAAGATGTCAAGGAAGAACCTCAACGAGAATTGATAAAAGTGATTGACCAGATTGAGTTGCTCCAGGACGAAGTAGACGGCGCTGCAGGCCTGTGCCAGAGGGAGATATTCCGCGGTCACCTGTTCTACCTCTCTCATGACAATGTCCGTCTCCTCAACCTTTCGGGTAATTTCTGCCGCTTCGCGCTTGAGTGTCTCTAAAGTATCAATGACTTTGTCATCATCAAGAATATTGCCAGTCGATTCGTTGAGGGCTTGGAGTAGAAGCTTCTCCAATGTTCGCAAACGCAATCGGAATTCACCCTGGACTTTCATGAGATCCGTCCTCTTCTTCTCCGTGTCAGGCCTTTCGACTTTGAGTACCTGGTCGAGCGATTGACTTTGGAGACTGCTGCGAGTCATGGTGAAATTGACGAATGTCACCCTACTGCAGATATCAGGAGAGAACTCTACAGACGGATCACGGGTGGAGAGAAACATGGTGAAGGATGGGGAGAAATCAATGTCTTGACTGCCCAATCGGATTAACACTCGCCCGCCCGTTCGGCGGATTTCCTTGTTGAGAACGGCGTTCAAAATCGGATCAAGGCGTTCCACATCCTGAATTAACAGAGGATTTCCAAACCGTAGAGCGCTCTCAAGGACCTTTAGGAAGGCTTCGTCAAGGAAACTAGTGACTGTTATCTTCCTTTCCTTGTATTCATTCATAAGGAAGGTGGTGGCCTGTCCAGTGGGATCAATGATGAGAGGGTAGCGGTTGAAGCGTTTGAGCATGATCGCGTTTTCGGTTGTCAGGTTGTCGGAAGGGAGGGACTTCGACTGCCAGCCCAACCTGTCATCAGCCGTGGAAAGATATTCAGCGAAGGATAATTCCGGCTTGAATTTGATGTTCGCCTCTGTCAAATGGCTCGACCATTCCTGCCACATGACTTCTCGATAATGTTGATCGAAGAAACCGCCATAAGCCAGAAAAGCGGCTGAAACAAGCACATCGCCAACGATAGTGCTCATTTCCGCTTCGAATGTGCGACTGCCTGCCTCCCAACGACCGCGTTCGGAAGACAGACTTTCCAGCAGCTTCATGCTGCGATCGACCTTGCTTTGGACACGCTCCATCTCCGATTTGATGGCCTGTGTTTCGCTGATAAGCAGAGCATATTCTTCCTTGTACTTCGCAATCTTCCCCTCGAGCTCAGCTATCATGTTTATGATGGCTGCAGCTTGCTTCTTCGTGGTCTCGGCCTGTTGCTCTAACGAGTGCACTTCGTTTCGAAGGGGCTCCACTTTATCCAGAATTTCTGAGAACCGCACTTGTGCCAAAACCCATTTGACCAGGGGGCCGCAGGCTTTACTAGCCCGTTGGACAGTTTCGAAGTTGAAGGATGGTCGGCTGACGAAATCCTTTTTCATCATGTCCCGCGTCTGCTTAGACATTTGCGTGGTGTCGAAGTTGACAATGCGCTGGATAAAGTCATCACGACGGATAATTCCTTGGATAGTGCGCCAGCTGTCGATCTTATGGCCAAGAATAGAGCAAACGGATTCCATAGCCAACTTCACGGCTTCAGGGGGATTGGCCATAACACGAACTTCCTGTAAATGTTGTCTTTTGATGTTGCTGACGGCCGCTTGGGCATCGAGGACGGCGGGTTCGGCATCGGCCAAATCAGCCATAACAACAGCTCGGCGCTGTTCGATATTGTGATCTTGTTCGACAAGTGCGGCTTGAATCTCGATAGAGGCAGCTTTCTTCTGCTCAGCTTCTTGTTGATCGGCGACCATGCGTTTGAGCTTCTCGTTCGCCTCCGCATTTTTGGCCTCGAGTTGAGAGCGTTTGATTGCGAGGCTCTTGCGTAATTCTTCCACTTGCGTTACAGTGTCCTTCAGCTTATCCAAACCGACGTGTAAATGACGTTGTTGCTCTTCAAGCTCGTCCCGCTTTTCTGTATAGAGCCGGACATAATGATTGATGCTATCGATTCATGAGAAAACCGGGTAAGCAGTAATGAGGAGTATTACTCACAAGTCCAGATAATGCCTTGGCGTGACGTAGTTATAACGTCCCTGTCGACGACTGAGACGCTGATTGACCTGATGAAGAGAAGAATGCACATGAACAAGAGCATTGACCACAGCTGTTCGATGGACTGGGGGCATAGAGAGACCTCGGTAAGCGATCGGAAAATGAGCAGGAGGGGTATACGAAGGAAGGTCAAGGTCCAGAGTATGTGTGAATTCCATGCCCACTTGGTAGAATGCCTGATCTGACCAGTCTCCGAACCAATCTAAAACGCAACGATTGAACAATGCGGGAGAGGTAGCTGCTCGCGATGCCAGGCCATTTTCCGGGGGATTCATGGTGAATACTACGTGGAGATTCTTGGCAACCTGCTGCGTGAACCACCTGTATAATTCCTCTGGAGAATCAAGCATCAAACCGTCTCGCTGGGAGCCTTCTTTACACGCGGTCATTAATGCAGCGTATTCGTCCCCCTCGAAAAGACCAGGGACCTCGGCGTTGGCAAGCAAGGTATTCATCCTTTCTAAGAATCCAGAGTCTAGCACATTCGATTCATCCATGATGAAGCATATCTTTTCGCCTTTGCAACCTGCTCGGCGCAAAACGGTACGTAGATCATCGTCGAAATCATCGCCAGTGTACTTGTTTGATACTTTGATTTGGAATATGCTCAGACCATTCATCCAAGCAACGAATCTGGACAATGTCGTCTGCATTTGAAGAGAAAATATCAGTGACTGGAGTAGACAAAATTCATGACAGGTGATTACCTTGCCACTACCGCTGACACCGATGAGCAGAAGGTGACCTTGAACCTGACGGAAAACGCGATCTATCCTGAGGACATGATCTAGTACGTCATTAAAAAGCACAAGAGGGACATCCAGTTCTTCTTCATAGAAGACGCGAAGTCGCGCTTTCGTATATTCGCGAAGCACTTCTCGATCAACAGGGATGTAATGTTTTGAGGTCCAGTTGGAGAAGAGGATAGGACGGTTAAGGGCTTCTTCGCGGTTGATGGTCGGGAAGTGCTCCATGGCTACAGCGTCGATGTTATCGTCGGTCCACTGCTTCTCCTCTTCCGTCACAAGACGATCTTGGAATAGACGAAGCGCCTCATGAGCCCAGACGCGGACTAGGCCCTCGACGGAAAGAATTTCAAGGGGTCGAATGGCCTCGTATATGCCACGTACCCAACGCGTAAGCTCACGAGGACTGTAAACGTAGTGTGCTTGGACATCTGTTGTGAATCGTTTCTGAGAAGCGAGGTAAAAGGTAACCATGGCATCGGTAAGGGGCTCTGCATATGCGCGGAGGTTAGGAACGACTTTGAGGGCAGCTCTGTTGTATGTGCCATAAATTTGCTTGAGAGAAACCTCGCCAGGGTAATCTACCATGACCAATGGCGCATGTCGCAAGAAACGATGGCTGAGGGGAACACGACCGGGATCAGTCGGAGGATTGCAAGCGCCTACAAATTGAATGCGCTCGAGTTTGACCCACGCCATGTCACTTGAACGCCAGTAACCACCACATTCCACAAGTTGACGAAGGAAGGAGATGACACGCTGGGTGCCATACTTGTCAGGGGCTGGCAAATTGATTTCATCGCAGAAGACCACAAGCCAACGACCGATCTGGACGGGTGCCAAAATGACTCCGTTTGGCGTCTTCCTGTATTCGCAGTATTGTTCAAAGGTCTTAAGGATGAGTTCGGGTGTCGTAGCACTGGAGAAGTTGAGGCCAACAACCTCCATATCCGGCAATTTTCGCAGAGCGCTGAACAAAGTCATGGTCTTTCCAGAACCGGGAGGACCGCAAAGCATGAGGGGCTTGTGCTCCGACAACCACGAATAGAGTACTTCTTCATGTCGTACTGTATCCATGGTAGGGACGACCACGTCGGAGGCCGTCACTGCATGGGCTTCAATTTCAATGGCGGGAACTTTGGATTGCCAAGCAGACCAATCGCCAGTCCCCACCTGGACATCATAGTCAATGAGAGAACTTCCCGGTGCGAGAGGAGGAAGGTCAATGCCAGTTTGTTTCCGTAGGAATTCACCCATTTCAGCTCTTAGATCAAGTTTTGCATCGCCAGAGAAAGCCCATATGATGCTGACGAGCAGCCGCTTCGTGACATACTGCTCAACTCGTTCTGGCGAAAGCGGGAAATCGGGATGCTGCAAGTTATACTCGATGACGTTGCGGACGGTCTTGTTGAGCAGGGAGAAAAGTGTATTGAGTGCCCGAGTAATTGTGAAATCCATGATATGTTCCACTGCCTCCGCATATCTCAAGGCCGAACTAACGAGATCTTCATCAATAAAGTAACGTTCCAGAATCGTGGCAATTTGCTTTTGAGTCAAAAGATTCGCTGACGCTGCGGCATCGGATGCACCAGCGTCGTTGTGGCGCGCTAATCCGTCTATACCCTCCTCGTCATCAGCGTCAAGTGGAACCGTGGACAGCGTGGAAAGATAATTGCGATAGACCAGGGATGATTCGATGACGTCTTCGCTGAACCAAATCATGCCACATCGGCTCACAGTAGCAAGGGTGGCGTACTTGAGATGTTCAACTTCAAACATAATACGAACGTTGGGAGGAAGGTTGAGACGTTCGCCGTTGGGAAGAGTGAGTAGCTTGTTATCATCCAGTACGCTGGGGGGTTGTCAATATTCTTCCCTTATACCAATGATAGAATTGTGCACCTATTCAAGTTTTCGACCCACTCTGGATCAACGTCGCCATCGAAGATAATCCAATGTCTCTTCCCACTCTCTCCGCGCACATCGTCCACAATCTTGCGAAGAATATGGGTGAAAAGACCATCGTTCCACTCCCTAGTGGTTTGATCCAGCGTTCCGTACAATGCATCCTTGTGCATAGCTTTCGGATCGATGACATACGCAACACCCTCGATTCCGTCCAAACGCTCGAGGGCGGCCAGTAAGACTTGCCATGCATTCGTCTTGCCGCTTCCAGACGGGCCGACCATCATCAAGCCATGTTGAATCTTCTGGATTTGGTAAAGCTGGAGGATCTTGGCTATCCAGCGCTCGCCATCGACTAATCGTCGCTCCTCGCAGACCTTGAGGATCTGTTCCCTAAGTGCACTGAGATCCACCGGTATGTAGTCTACACCCGGGAAGACATCCGCAAGTAGACTAGACAAAACAAAGACGTCAGCAAAGTGTTGGAGGACTACTTAGGACCGTTTAACCTCGTCAGAAGTGGGACATCATCTGCAACAAGCTTCGGCACGATAGTCTCCGTGACACTCTGAATTAAGATGATCTGTTCAGAGATGTTATCAGAAAGACCAAGCATTTCATCCGCATCATCTTCAGTTGATGATTTCGTCCGGAGCAACCGTTCACGCTTCAAGATACCAGCGCTGGACAAAACTGCTTTCAATGCGCGTAGACCGAAATCGTAATGGGGTTGAGGAGAAAGTTGCTCGTCACAAAGGTTAAAGAAGGGCACAATCTTCGACGCAAGCGACTCTGCAGTTCGGAAGCCTTGAGAGAATAGCATGACCTGGGCAATAAGTTCTCGATCTGGTCGAGTCATGGCCATTCTATATAAACAATCAGCGGGTGAAAGATTCCGGATTTGGTTCGGCACATACGGCCTGAACAGCTTGGTCAAGTTGGGCGGCAGTTGCGAACGACCGGCATAGTTAGGGTTAGTCGTAATGAAGATGCCTGCAGGCCATAGATATGAGATCACAGGCATGGCAGTTCGTATAGTCTTCGCTTACCCATGTTCTTGTTGATCTTAAGGCTCTTGCCCACAAGCTCAATTTCAGTATTGGGATTCTTTGCTAGGGACGCAAGTCCCTGTTGAATCGTTTGAACTTGTTGTGAGACTGCACTCAGAATACGCTCTTCAAGACGGTTGAACTCGTCGAAACAACCCCATGCTCCGACTTGACATAGACCAACAAAAATACGACCCATGGCCTGGAAGTCGAACGTCTCGTCGCAGCAGAATACTAGCACGAATCGACCTAATTGAACACCGAGAGCCTTCACGGACTCGGTCTTTCCTGTTCCGGCAGGTCCAAAAGGCGCACCTCCAAGTTGAGTATCCAGTGCTTGCGTCATTGTCAGGTACACTCTGTCCGTAAGAGGCGTTTGCACAAGGCGGTCGGGGACTCCGAGATACTCCCAGCCGTAAGGGAATGAGGCGTCTGCTACCCGGATGGAGAGTCGGTCCAAGGGATTTTCTGTCGAGGAATCGAGGTAAAATCGCATTTGATAGAGCCAAGCAAACCCTTTAGCGCTCATGACGCGCTGATTGATGAGGGTGCGTATGACATCACGCTGGTGAACAAGCTCGGTGATGAGATGTTCGCACTTGCGACGAGTGACGGGGGTGAGTTCTTGCAAAACAATGTCCGCGAGAAGATCGAGGGCTTTGTGGACCGTATCAAGGGCGCTTTGGGGCAACTGACCAGCCTCTAAGGCTGTTCCTACTGAAGCAGTCCAAGCCACTTGGACCGCAAGCGTCACAAGCTGCGCCGGGAATTTCTCCATCCAAGGCATAAGCTGGTCCATGCTGAGCTCGGCACCAGTCCCATAGAACGTTTGAAGCTCCGTCACGGCGACAGTCAAGAGATTCGCGAGCGAAATGCGCATCATGGATTCTATTTTGGCAAGCCAGTCGTTGATCTTTGGATAGTCCTTCAATAGAATCGGTTCCGTGAACACAACTTCTTCACCTTCTCGCGAAGTCATTCCCTGAATCTGAGTAAGGTCATCATCCAGGATAAGGGTAGAAATGCCCGCAAACATCTTTTTCAGATGTTTCATTATGCGGAGGATATCTTTGCTGTTTCCTATGATCTCCAGAAGATCTTCGTCGCCGACGAAGTAGAATCGAGGGAAGGAAGACCGCTCTCTCTCCAGATACTCTCCTAATGCCTTTTGGATCTTGTTCAACAAGTCTGCAAGACGTTCAAGACTCTTCTGAATATTCTGAATATTCATGACATCCAGAACAAAAGGCGACTTGTAAACGCGCTTCATGACCGTTAAGAACTCCGTATTGATGTTCTGGAAGCGTGAGCTCTCTACCGGGAGCAGATGTTTGATGTCAGCACTGCCAGAGAAAATACCCTCGAGGTAGACCCATTGGCGTTGAACGTCAATCCAGACATCTGCAGAGGGTGTCAAAAGATGAGGAACATCGGAAGGAGAAGTACACTCGCCAAAAAGGACATGAATCCTGTTAAGCTTTTCTTCCCAAGAGCTCGCCTATTGCCGATCAGAAAAGCGCTATGGACAAACAATGACTGAGGCCAACCTCTTCTTCAAAAACTGCAATATGTAGTCATTAGCATGGGATCATGGGCACCATGCTATTTGACGGACCTTTGTAATAAGGCGAAAGCTTCATAGCCGTCAACGAATTGAGATTTTCGCTGCACTTGTTGAACAAATCGTCCCATCCCCTGGCAAATGTTGTGGTCAGTTAGCGATAATAATGAGTTTCAGCGTAAGCCATCTCACCTTATAAGCCGGCATTTGTTCTGATAATTAACCAAATCCAGGGTATAGCTTGTCCATGTCTCTTTGACTTGTTTGATGTACTCTTCTAGGGCCATCTGGACACCGAGTGAGTAGGAGAAGCCGTTAAAGGGAAAAGCACGCACTTCTCCTTGGGCTTGAATTATGACTTCTTTAATGATTGATTCATTCTTCTTCAGGTCCATATCGTATACATGACCGAGCGTCATTCTAATAATGGATTGAGTATGTCAAACGGGCAAAGGCCGCATCGCGCACAATGTCAGAGGTGTCTGCGAGGACTGTCTCAGCATTTTCGAGAGCTGCTTCCAATGTCTGTCCTTAAGGGCTTCTGATTTGAGCTCGGAAACGATCGTGTTGGACTTGAGAAGGCTTTTGAGAACATCTTGAACATATTCGAAGGCAGCATACTGCCTCATTCGAGTCGGCATCTCCTTTGTCGAGCTCAAGAGTCCGTCAATCTGCTGCCTTAACTTTCTCGGCTGGACTGTGGCCCAAGAAAGCTCCCTCAATTCCGCAATCTGGCTCCAAATCCCCGAAAGCGCCGTCCAAACGGCTTTAAGATCGCGCAATTCTTCGAAAACGGGTTCAAGGCGGGTATGTCGAACCAGCTCGAGATCGAGAGCTTCCTTTGCGCGGCAGACGAGGTCGTATTCCTCCTGCACACGATTAAGTTTGCCTTCAAAAACGTTAATGGTATTCATGGCGGTATCCGCGCGAATGTTTCCTTGTATGGGACGAGTCTGCTCCCATTCTTGAAGGATATCTACAATCTTGTTTTCGACAATTTTGTCCTCGGCGACGATCTTGAGCTGCAGTCCAGCTTTGGTAGAATGGCCTCAGCACGTTGCATATGGCTGTCAAGCAAGAGCATGCTCTTACCCAGCTGTTCCTGTATGGAGTCGTTCTTCCGCTTGAGTATTTCGTTGTATGCGCTCCATTCTCCCCGGAGCTGGTCACTGTACAGCCAATCGTCCGGAAACTGGTATCTAAAACGTTCCAAAGTCTTCTCTCCGTTAGCACAAAGTTCTATGAGAGGACCCCATGTCTTCGTCTTTTTCTTGAGGTCTTGCACAAAGGTTATAAAGGTGACCGCCGCGGCGGTCGACGAGTTCGATGGAGCGAAGACCTTATTTCCGCATGAGCTTCTACAGCGACGTGTTGAACAGTTTCCGTACCTCCATGGTGTCGTGCAGTTGACGCGTTGGGCTGGCTGCCACGGTCAAAAGCGGTTGTTGTAGAACCACGTGCTCGACTCATTCCCAAACCTTAACCCGAACTCCTGGTTCTGCTTGTTCCCCATCTGCTGCCTTCATTCACCTTCACGCATCATGTCTTCGGCGCGTCAGCAACGTGTGATGGTCCAACCCATCGTGAGTCCATTTTCTTCTTTTTGAGTCTCCTTTCCAAGCTTGTTGAATTCCCTGTCGCAGAATGTAATCTTCAAAAATCTTCAACAAGTTCGTAAAGGAATGTCATATGCTCTTTATTCTAACAATGTGCCATTCAGAGAACAAAAGTTGTAATCTGGTTGTACGATAACATCGAGATGCGCATAGAGGGACGCATAATTGTAAGCATACAATCTCGTTTTTTTTCCCGTCCAGAGATAAGTGATGATCGTATTTCAATCAGGGTTTTGACGAGTTCATGAACGTTGTTATTGACGAAGCGGCCGAGGTCTTTGTAAAGGATGCGAAACCACGAAGAGAACTAGGTGCCTCATTCTTCGTTTTTATATTTATGTGACATAGCTGAGTCTGCCTTTACTAGGTCGAATCCTGCTTAAGGGCGACAATATCACTCTAATACAACAAATCTCTTGATTATGCGTGTTCACTCGTCGTTCCTTGGCAATCGAGGCTGGATGATAAAAATGTCTAGTGTCCAGCTAAAATTGCTGGACTACAAGTTATATATTGGCAGAAGGCGGGTCAGATTCAACGATTGTCGACATAAAGGACACTCCGCCTACCACGAATCGTTAGACATGGCATTTCACGACTAGGGAGCTGTAATTTACATACCTTCTCCCTCCCCCAGCCAACGATACAACTCCAACAGAAGAGGTGACCGCACTCAGTTGCGCAACTATCCGTCCTCTCTTCCAGACAAAGAGTACATGATCTCGACGCTCGAACAGAGGCCGGGATCACCGCAACATCTAACATCGTTCTCTTATCCTCCTCCGCCGGCTTCGCAGGCTCACCCTCTGGATTTTGGGGGCCGGTGAAAGAAGACACAGACCTATCATCAAGATACGTCTCGAAGGCTTTCGATGCCTCGTTAACTTTTCCCTTGCCTTTCCCGTTGGCAGGCGCATCCACCGAGGCGTAGTGACCCCTAATTGCCTTTACAAATCTGTGCCCAAGTCGAATAATGATCAACACCCCCAGTAAGGAGTACGACGGAGGCCGAACATGAGGATTTTCGGGAATCGACGAAAGCTATAAGTCCCCTATGAGAACTCCGACGTGCCGCAAAAGAGCCGGATTGACATACGTAGCGAATTCCCAGCAATCTCTTCATGAAATCATAATACTGGCCTCTGAGATAGAATAATGCGAGATTGATCTCTCCGATGACGTCCAACGTCACAGGTAAAACCTTCAGCATTTTGGCCAGTGACGGGTGATTGATAAACGGCACATTCTTGCATCGGTTCAAGACGTAAGCCAAGAGTGTGGGTCCAAGGATAAGACCAGCGCGAGCATACGGCGGTGGAGGAAACCTGTCTCGAGTGACAGAGTATTGCCAAACATCGGTGTACTCCTCACCGAGCGTCTGAGCAGCTAAACGACATCAAACCAGAAATCAAATTTATTGCAGAAAAATGGACAGACCTCTGCCAGTAGTGAGGCCAAGGTAGATTAGCTTGACGAGCAGCTCCACTTCCTTGTCCCACCGGCTCAGCCATCGTGTTCCAAACCACGAGCGAAGGACGGCTTCGGTCTGCTCCTTCAACGATGACACATGATAGATGTCGCGTTGGTGAGCCCTGACTGAGAAACGTTATCAGTATTCTACCATTATTTCTTGCAATATACGCACTTATTTGAGCCTGCTGTGCATCTGGAAACGACGGTACAGACATGGGTATTCTGTCAATGCACGATTGACGACACTCCCAGGCATGAGAATTCTGGTGGCTTGCTGCTGCCTTTTTTGGAACAGCGCGACTTGAGCACCATTTTCAAGGAAAAAAAAAACGCAAAGCCGCCACCACCAAGTTTGACGGAAGACGCACAAAATGGCAGCAGCACCTCAGCGTTATGAAGGACCCTCTGTCTGGCAGAAACGTATGTCTTTGACTCCTCTTTCAGTGGTTGTACTCACATGAATTCCAGTGAAGTAAAGCACATATTCACCTTATCCCCGCATTTACTAATGCGCTCTTAGAATGGGTGCTCTCATGGGGGGTGGTGTTGGCCTAACGATTGGTTTTCTTTTCGGTTCATGGAGTATCATTAGGCGAGACGCATTCCCATAGCTTGCAGCAGTATCAGGCTCACCTCGACATCGCAGAAATGGAGCTGGTCCGCGAGGCTTCCTTGCAACTCTTTCTCAGTATATGCTGAGCAGCGCGGCGACTTTCTCTTTCTTCCTTGCTATCGGATCCGTAAGAGACCATCTCACCCTTTCTTTTCCGCCTCACCAACCGCAATACCAGGTTATTCGGTCAGACTCCCTTATTCCTCCACATCTTCAAGCCGCACAAATCCAGCTACTGGCACCGGCTCTGAATGTTCGAACGAGAGCGGAAGGGATCCAGCTCATGAGAGCTCGCTGGGAGGAGGAGCGAAAGACGAAGACTACCGCATAAGTTTCTGACACCGAGCTATTTTACTCTACTCCTGTTGTATGTGACCCCACACACCTATATACTCTCTCAAAATCCTTTTACTTTAGACACCCAAGTTCTTGGAAATGGAACGGCACACTGAACACCGCGCTCATTCCTTGCTTCCACTCTTCGAATCTTTGACACGCCCGAGTCTGTGGCCACCAGAAGGGCAATATACGGAAAGTGATACTCATTCCGCCACTGAACGTTCTATTAACGACTAAGACTACAAAAATCCTCCTGGGTTTTCCCTGCCTCCCCTGGTGCTGCCATCTTTGTTCTGACTCGTGCTCGTTGACATCGCGTCCTTCTGTCAGAACCTTTCAAATTCTCGCAAAGGCTAATATGAAAGCGAATTTCAGGCACGAACGTTTAGCGGCCCACCAGGCACATAATGTTTACTATGAAATCCCAGAGGCCTCTTGCCACAATCCCGAATGCTATCGCCCTATAATCCGTGGCAGAACCTGTCGCCTTGGAAGAGAACAATGACGATTTGTAGAATCTATGGTGAGGAATGTCGCTGAAGGTCTACGTTGGTGTAATCGCTGAACTTCAGGATCCTTTGGGCCCTCAAAATAATATGCTCATGTAGCTCGAATCATGCTGGGCAACGAGCACCAGACTGGACTCTCGGTTGGCCGCCATATTGAGAGACGCTAGCCTGGACATCCCAGTACGCAACGCAGTAGCCACCCTCTTAAACTAAACGAAGGTGCAATCCCTCAGGCCTCGCAAATTTATGACAACTTGGCGATGGCTAATTATCATTCCCGTGTTACTGACCTGCTCGCATGCCCGAGACAGTTCCTGCCCTAATGATGAACGTCTTTTAGAGATTCTGAATGGCCATTTTGATTCAACATGCTAACATTCTATAACGACCAGAGCTTCGCGAAAGCACGTCATCATCAAAGAGCGTGGCTCTCATCAACGTTGCCTCATGTGATGGATAAGCTGTCTTCCAGTCATATTATGCATAGTCGGTGCGGTCAAGCAGAAAGTATTATTCAACATCAAAAAAAATATCCGGATGTCCCAGCTGAACATGCAAACGAGCCAATGGAGGCGCCTACGACGATGGAAGGAAAAGAAAGTCGTAGTCGCTGATGACGGTCAGACCAACTCCCTGTTGTAAGTGGTCACACCGTAAGCGTCCTGAGAGAGTTTGTGAGACGGGCGTCACATTTCGAAGGGTGAACAATAGCACAACCAGACATTGTAGTGCAAGTCAAGCGACAGTCAAGACTGTCACGTTAGCGCCAATTTGACAAGTTCGACATTAGTTTGACTGTCACACCATATTTGGAAGTCAGAGCATCACGGACCAACGTATTTTGACGGGAAAAGGACTCTTTCTTTGTTTAGATACTCCTTGATCTCTGCGATAAATAAAATGGCACGTCAAAATGAGAGAAACCTCTTGTGATGTTTGCCTATTCGATAAGTCGTGTTCGTTTTGCAAACGGCACAATGTTGCGGATGATTGCTGCACCTGAGCGTCAATGACGCAACGCTGACGAGCTGAACGGAAACGGGAGGCGTGACCCATACCTTCCTAACATGGGGTACAGCCGTGACTGTCAAATCGATGCGTTGACGATAGTCAACACTGGTTAGCGTCAAACGAAGTCGTTGACCAAGGGCATTCCCGAGTATCACTGAGTATCACCGGTCATGTTTGGACGTGAAATAGCCACCACGCTGATTTGGCTGCACGTTTGTCATGCAACGGTTTTCGATACTCAAGGTTGTTGATTCAAGTTGGCTGTCATGACAAACCGGGCCGGCAGCCGCAGCAGATGTAGACTCAATCACATCTGCACAATGCTCTCTAGGGCCATGCGGCGTGATTACGCTTTGAAACAGTTGATCCTGGCTTAATCTTCACATAAAGACTCAGATCGCCATCCAAAGTTCAGAGCGTGAAGCAGATTTATTGCTGAAAACCCTACATATCATCCTCTTTGCTTATCGTCTGAGATCTGTACCTACCCAAAATGACGACCTCAGAGACCTTTGTCGTCGACGCAGTGCGTATTGCACGGTCATCAGAGGGACCGTAGGACATTAAATCGCCTTTCCTCGCAGATCCTATTCGACATGGACGGGTACTTGTCTTGCTTCTGAATGACTTTGCAAAAACCATGACCCATAAAATTTAAATCCCAGGACACTCATTGATTCCACTCCCGGAGTCCTGAAAGCCTGGGAGACCTTCAGCCGGGACTACAACCTCGGCGACTCTCGCAAAATCGCACACGAAACCCATGGCAGGCGGCTGTACGATACTTTGCGAGAATATTGTCGCGTCGATGACGAAGAGGAACTGATCGTCAGTCGATCACCTTCACTTTCTCGCAGAAAAAGCTTCTGACTTGTTATCCTGACCTAGGCGGAGATCGATCGTTTTGAAGACGAAGTGATCGAAGGCGGAACGGCACCCCTGTCTGGCGCAATACCACTAATTGAAAAGGTCGGGAGAGACTGACCTATAATCAGTGGTCTTTCACGTTAGAAAGCGACGGAAGCTCACTTATGCCTCGTCAAGATAGCTTCTCAGCGAATGTCCCGATCGTTGGACGATTGTGACGTCTGGTAAGACGTTGCAAAATGTAGAATCTGGAGCCAAGGGTAATTGACAGATGATTGGCAGCATCGAGCAGGTATGCCCTTCGCGCTCTAGAACACGTCGAAATCACTCTTCCTCCGTCGGGCATCGTCACTTCCAATGACGTTGCGCAAGGCAAGCCACATCCGGCCCCATACTTGGCAGGCGCAGCCAAATGCCGAATCAACCCTTCGAAATGTAAGTATCCGATGACTGAATCGCTTCTTCGCCGCATGACATGGTGCTCGACGCGCATTGGTTTCGCGCCAGGCCTCGTCGTAGAAGACGCAATCGCTGGCATAAAGTCGGGAAATGCAGCGGGCGCACGCACTCTCGCTGTCTGCACGTCTACTCCCCGAGCGACCATTGCCAGTTCGGATGCATACCCGACTTACATCGTAAATGATCTCACCAAGTAGGGTTTCCTTTGGGCAGCTTGGATGGTTTCGGATGCTGAACTGTGGAACTCAGGGTCTCTGTCCGATCTGTCGCCGATGGGGTCGAAGTGACGATAAGTTTGATGGACTAAGTTATTCGCCGTCAGTTGGATAGACGTTAGACGTTGAACTCGTGATGGAGGTTGTGATTGAAATTTTAACAACTAGTGTATAAATCAGTTCAATATTCGCTTTTGGCTCGTGTTGCTTGAGATCTAGCGAGGAAACTCTATTTGGCCGGCTCGACTTCCTCAAGAGGAGGTGGACCTTCGTCGTCAGAGCTTTCCTCCTCCTCCTGAGCAGCACCCGACGATTCACCCGCGCTGGGTTTGTTCTTTTCTAGGTCCGCCATCATCTGATAAGGGAGTTTAGTCGCAATCAACGAGAAAGTGTCGTTGAATCCTAACCTTTTCAAAATCCATTCCACCCATTCCACCCATTCCACCCATTCCACCCATACCACCCATGCCGCCCATATCGCCCATTCCGCCCATGGGGTCCATGTCATCGTCGAAGTCTGCCTTGGCGGCTCCGTCCTGCTCGTCCTCATCCACCCATTTGCTGAAGTCAGTTTTGATGTATGGGCTCCGCAGTTTCTCCTTTGTCAGGCGCGGCCAATATTCTAGCTGCTTGGTCTTCTTGCGAAGGATGAGGAAAAAGCATCTGTCGTTGAGTCTCTTTGTCGATTTCTAGTTTGATTGCATGGGTGAATGAGAGGACAAAGTTGACGCGACGGCAAGTGAACGCAACGTGCCTCTGTGTCAATTTCCTCGTAAAAGTCAAGGCTGAAAGCAAAGTCTCGCTCTTCGATGTTCTTGGAAGCGCTGTGTTTAAGCGCGTCCAGCTGAGCGATGGGTTTATCTGATCTGATAATCCAAAACGTACTCTCCGGCCCTAGCTGCAAAAGAGATAGAGGTCGGCGACAGGTCGAACTTGAGCGTATTCGGCTGGATATCCGGGAGATTGATGGTCACGTAGAGTACGTTCTGCAAACACGGTGAGACTCGTGCGAGATCGCGATGGCGGCGGTGCAGCTAACCTTCGTCTCATCGGTCTCAGAGCTGCGCTGGGCCCACAGTACTTCTGGATGAAGAGTCATCGTATGGCTTGCGGCAAGACGGAGAAAGAGTTGAGGACGTTTTATAACGCGCTGCGTCGTCTGGAATGCTCCAGAAGGACGTGTGATTTCACTTGCCATATCGGGACAGCCCTACTCTAATTTCCATTTTCGGCTGTGCTTACGCTTTCCCTCCCCCCGCCTGCGATGTGGTGCACTCGCTGGTTCCTGCCTCTTCTCCTGCTTCCCCTTCCTACAGCACCACCGTACTTTCTCCTTCTTTTCCTCTTCTCCCTCACCATCCATGCAAAACCATGGTAGATTTTCAAATCTTTATATTCTTCGTCAACACACTCACCTCTTGCTGCTGCCAGCTTTTACTGCATTGTCCTCCTAACGACGCTCTTCGTGTCTTCATGCTATTGGCAGCCCTTTCCGATTGATAGTCAGCTTTCAATGCCGTGGTCTGAGAACATCACCACCTTTGCGGAGGCGCTCAATGCGACTCTGTCACCGAACTACACAAGGCCCCTACCCAACGTTATGAAGGCCGTCGACAGGTGCTGGTGTGATTTCTCAGCCGGGGGGTTTTTTGAACCTTTCAACGTGTCACATTGGGAGCGCGTCAGCATTCAAAAGCTGAAAGAAGATCTGGAGCGCCAGGAAAGGGCCGATGAAGACGAAGATACAGAGGATGGCGGTGACCATGTCTCGACGGAGGGAGCGTCGTACGGTACGATCGAGCCTCAAATCCCCCGCACCCCGGCACCTGGGCAATCGGCCGAAGTTGAAGGCGAAGAGTCGTCGATATGGGCGGATTTATGGTCCTTCTTTCGCCCTCCCAAGTTTGAGAGCTCTTCCTCTGAACCGGCCTCTCACCTTCCTACGCCTCATCCGGATCCAGAACTTCAGGCATCGGCTCAGGCGTCTGGCTCAGTTTTGCAACCGTCACCAGCACCAGATCTTCCCTTTTTGCGGAGAGAGTATGATCTTCGTCCATATGGGTTTGGCATTGTCATCGATTTTGGTTGGACGCGATAACGACTGGTGCATTGGATTGGACTCGGCCTGTACTGCTAATACACTTAAGGGATACCAGCGTAATTATTGGTTCTAGTCGTAAAACATGTATTGTTACCGCTCTATCCTCGTGGGAACCTCGCTCTGCCGCAAAGAACCGGACGAACGTGAAGGGCCTATCTTTGGTCAAAAGCTGCCTGCTTCCTAGATACAACCTTACTGCGCTGTCGCATCCGTTGACGGCGTCTTCGCCGAGTGCGTCCTAGTCATTGCTGGGATATACGGTCTTTTTCCGCGCCCTAATGACCTCCGAGTCAAGGGAACACTCCTCTGCTGACCGAAAACGGCATGCTCGGCCTCCACTGGACTCGCTCCAAACCGCAGAGACTTCGTCCCGTCCCACCAAGTTTGAAATTGTGCAAAAGGCCCTCATGGCTCCCTTCAACCATAAAAAGCAGGATTCTACGCGGATACTGGCCGACTGTATGCACCATTCCATTTTTTTCTCTCTCTCTTGATGTCATAAGAGGGGACGACTAGATGATAGCAAGAGTCTAGCTCATTTCCGAAGCATTTATTTTCTGATCACTGACTGAACAATTGTCCTGCACAGTGGCTCCTGTGATAATGACACCGCGAATGATCAACTCGGCTTCGACACTCTCCTCGCGTCCGCGAGCGTCCATCAAGAACTCGGGCCCGTCCAAGTCGCGCCTGGACTTTGCAACACTGGGCAGAGCGCCGCTCGAGCGTCTCGGGCTTGGCACGCGACGGATTACGTCGCGGGACTTGCAGATCGTCGAGGCCACCGACGAGCTACTTGAAGCGGAGGTGCCCGAGGTGGAGGGCGTTGCGTCGGACGTGAGCCTCCTGCGCGGGTTTAACGCTACCATACCTAGCGCGGATAAGAACCGCACGCGTCGGCGCCAGACACGGAACATCGATACGCCTCGGCTTGGGCTCAAGAAACTAGGCATGAGCGCGAGGGGGTTGCTCACTGAGGAAGACGAACACGACGCGCAAAGCGCCACAAGCGAGGATGATATCGTTGTCGTACCCAAGGCAGACCAACCGGGCGCGAAGAGGAGGGGAAAGAGAAAAGGTAGGGAAAGCCTCAGCACGGTCAAGACATTAGGGAAGGAGGAGCTGTCACGGCAGACGAAGGAAATCATGAAGGACAAGGAGAATTTGCACGTCCGAAGGGCAAGTACAATAGTCGTTCTCTCCATCCTTTCGCCCCTCGTTGATGGGCCTTTAAAGAGTCTCATTAACAACGAAATAGTTGAGATCACCAACAAGATCCAGGCTCTTGATGCCATTCGATCCAAGTTGGAACAAGACCTTCTCAAGCTACAGGAGGATGAGCTGGAACTCGACGATGAATGTGAGATTACTTCTGCCTCACGCGCCTAACACTTTTCTCATCTCTCCTCAAGTGGAAGGCGTGAAGGAGAGAATGGAGTTTGAGCGTTCCGTGAATAGGACTGTCAAGGCTTCAGCCCAACCTTTGCATCTACCGACAAGTTCGCGTCGCCGAAAAGGTATTGTTTTCTTGAGCAAGCCTACTGCTCCAAATTCGGTACTTACGTTCTTCCAATAGGGCCTGCCTTCTTACCGTCAGAACACGACGAGCTGCCCCCCGGCGTTGCCTTCATGGTAAATATTCATCATTGCCCATGATACCAACAAATAAGTGCTAATACATATGCAACATACATAGACACTTGAGGGTCACTCTATGCCAATCACCGCCTTAGACTTTTCCGAACCGTATGGCACGCTTGTCAGTGCGTCTCAGGAAGACCCGCAGCCATGCGTATGGGACCTCTTTTCAGGCACTGAAGTCGGGCGTTTGCGTGGTCACAACGGCACCGTCAAGTGTCTACAGGTGGAGGATCACGTTTGTCTGACAGGTAGCGAGGATGGAAACGTGAGATTGTGGGACTTGAGGCGGGTGGATGACGCAGAGAACGGTTGGGAAAAAGGGGACATGGTTAGCCTGAGCGACGTCACGGAGGAGGATGAGGCGGCACTGGAAGAGACCACCGAGGTTAGGCTAAACGGCATCCGGAACTCGGACGATAAGTCGCTGGATCAGGACGGGCCTTGCGTTCGACTTCTAGAAGGACACACAAAGGCGGTCACGGCTCTGTACTTTGAGGACGAGTGTCTGGTGAGGGACAAGAAGCTCGGTGCAACGTTTGTTGTGCTGAAGTTGGTTTGTGAAAAAAAAAATAGGTGACAGGCGCGTCGGACAAAACGCTTCGACAGTGGGACCTCACGACTGGGCAATGTGTCATGACCATGGACATCCTCTGGGCGATCTCCCATCCCACCAGGTCCTCACCGATGACAACTCTGTCTAATCAGGCCTTCTCGGGCGTGACCGCTTCCATGGGCTCGTTTGCAGGACCGACGCCACCCTACGTCGACGGGAGCTGGGATGTGTACGAAGACTTTGTTGGTGGAGTCCAGTTCTGGGGGTACGGGCTCGTTAGTGGCAGCGGTGATGGGGCGGTTCGGATGTGGGATAGTGAGCGTCGACGGGCTCTCTGTGTAAAATTGATGCTTATGCCCCCCTTTCCCTTCACAGTGCGCACTGGACAGGCTCACAGGACATTGCTCGGCCATACCGGCCCCGTTACATGCCTTCAATTTGACGAGCTCCACATTGTCAGCGGAAGCCTGGACAAAACCGTTCGCGTTTGGGATTTGCGCACTGGGGGGACGTTCGAAACCATCAAATATGACCATGCCATTACGGCGCTCCAGTTTGACACGAGGAAGATCGTGACGGCAGCAGGGGAGAATGGTATCAAGGTATCAGAGTCCTTGTTCATCTTTGTGGCTGTCTTTTTTAATCTGTTTCACCAGATATATAATAGAACTACGATGCAACATTCCACGCTCTTGACTAACGGACATACAAAGCCTGTAGAGAGGTTACGCTACATGGACAGATATCTAATATCTGGTGGCCGAGACTGTGCATTAAAAATCTGGTCATTATAGAATTGAAAAATTAATTGCATAATTTTACCAGCCATTCTGCTCTCATCTCCACTACTCGCAGTTCAAGGACCTGGTAATACCAATTTTGGTAGCATGTAGTGGCAGGCAATGTGGTTATACGGTCACGTGTGAGATGAAAGGCTCTTCAGAAACCGCGTCTTCTGCATTCTTTTTCCTTTTATTTCTACACATATGAGTTTCAAGGACTATCGATCAGTTCCCCAACGCGTCTTTCAGCCCCTACAAGAGGTGCCTTCTGCCGTCCTCCATTCGCCGTCAGTGGTGAATGGTCCCCGAAGGAACAATAGTTTGAGAAAGGAAATAACTGGAGTATCAAGGATGTCTCTCGAGGTTGTACCCGATAGTGAGGAAGAGCGCAGGTACTTGGCTTTGTTTCCTAACGCTTGTTCATCCCCTTACTTCCGTCTTTGATATCTTGCAAAGAGTGGCAAGACGCATGGACGTCGTTGAAATATCTTCCGATGAGGATAGCAGTCACGACGAGTATGTTCTCGGCGTAAGGACCATTTCCCCATCTTCTCAGCCTCTTCTATGTAGCGTTACATCGCAGCTGAAATCGTTGCCCACCATACCGGGCTCTTGGCCGGAAACCCCAAAGCCACAAGCAAGAACAGTTACGGTAAGCAGGACACCTCTTCGTGATCAAGACGGCTCCGAAGAGTGCGTATAACACTTTCATCCCAGAAAACCAGCTTGACAATTTACGTCAACTTATAGGGAGGAATGGATATTTCGTGATCGTAAACGTACCACTCCAGGGCGGAGCTTCGGAGCACGTCGCATTGTCGAAAGCTCGGATTCGGACCAGGACAGCGCCAAAGAAGTTCTCAACCAGGTGGCACCCGAGATGGTCGAACTGTCCGACAGTTCACCGGAACGTCCTGCATTTACGCACCCTGGAACCGGGCCTGTCAAATCCACGCCCGAACTTCTTTATGTAGACACCGACGAGTCCGAAAGCAATGACGATGACGGGGCTATTCTGACCTTGCAAGTCATCTACGGGATTGTGGGGAGTTCAAGTACTGATGCAGCAAATATTACAGAGATGAACCAAAAAGCGCCAGAAAGCCCATACGCATAAAGACGGGTTTAGATGTCGTTAGAGCCCCAGTCGAGTTGCCCAGGCAAAGAGACACTGCAAACAAGAAACCTGTCGTTTTCTCAATCGCAGACCGTACACCCGACGATCTTACTTTGCATGGCCCAACTCACGAGACATCTTTGACGCCTTCCACCTCTCATTCGAGCTCGTCGACTAAACCTAGCCAGCCACGGCGCAGAAGAGGTAAAAAGGCGATAGCAGAAGCCGATCTCCTCAGGCGTCAGAAGTACGCTCAGGAGCTGTTCACGGAACTAAACAAGACCGTATTTGCTTGCGGCCTCCCGCACGACACGAAGCTCAGTTGGAGCAAGAGGTTGCTTACTACCGCAGGAAGGGCAAAATGGCATAAGTGAATATCCGTGACCATTCCGCGCGTGGAGTATTGACTCATCTCATGACAGGTCAAGGGACGGCGTACAAGCGTCGGAAATTGAGCTAGCGGAAAAGATTCTAGACTCTGATGGTGAGCCACCTATTCGCCTGAAAGCAGGCAAATAGGCAGAAATCCGGACATTGCAGAGCGCATTCGTAATACCCTCTCCCATGAAATGTGCCATCTGGCATCTTGGGTCATAGATAAAGACCCGAAGGAGAATCATGGCCACCTCTGGAAGCAGTGGTGAGCGCGTTCTTTACTTCTGGCTTTCGGTTCCACTCACACCAGCTTCTGTACAGGGCTGAGAAAGTAATGATCAAACGCCCAGAGATAGAAATTACGGTGCGACCATTCCCGTCCAAACTGTGCCGTGCTGAATGCATTGTGAATATTAGACCAAGCATAACTACGAGATTTCTTATCCATTTGAATGGAGTGAGTCCCACATACCTGTCATATTTTTTTCTATTCACATGCTTTCAGAATGCCAGAAATGTAATAAGATGTTCGTACCATCGATGCACAAGCTCACTATCACCTACTGAGAAGCAACCCTAGCTATGGACGTTTTAGTAAATCGATACGCCCAGAGGAGTGTGGTCAGTGGCTTTGCAAGGGCCGAGTCCGAGTTTCGCCTTATCGTTATCACTGCTTCAGCTTGTGGAGTTTGTAAGGAAGGGAGGTTGATTCCTTTGTTTACCGAAGCCAAGAGGGCCACCGCGACACCCAAAACGAGTCGCAATGCGGCAACGAAACCTCAAGGTAGGCCAGAAAAGACAACAGTTCGATCAAGTTGTTGATAATTATGTATTCAGATTCACCCCATTCCATACCTCGCTCTGGAGCAGATGTTGCCAGCAGGCCTAGCGTTGTCGTCAAGACGCTGGATAGCGTCGATGAGTCGGAATCGGATATTGAGATTCTTACAACTACAATGATGGCGGTGGCCATCGCTGCGTCAGAGACGCGTAAATGATCATCGTTATATTGCATTCAGGATTTATAGCGGGTATACTATCAAGTTGCACCTGTATTAGAGTTATTGACAGAGCTGATAGTGTTACAGAGTATCAGAAAGGATGTATCTATGCATGTAAAAATACAACAGGAGGGCATGAACGGGAGCTAGGAATACAATCATGTGGTATATTTTTCGATGATGATGGGAAGTCTTGTGCCGTTCTTCCATTCATTGGCAACGTATGGCCTTGTCAGAATTGCATTGTATTTGACGATCTCGACATTAGGCGCCGGTTTGAAGACAAATTGCGTGAGAAGTTGAGCGAGGAAAACTTTGATCTCTGCGACAGAAAATTTGTAACCTAGGCAAGAGTGAGGGCCGAATCCGAACGTCATCACGTTTCCGAGGCCGGGATGAGCAGGAGAACGAGCGGCTGCTGGGAGGTCTAACCAACGTTCAGGGCTTCAGGCATTATCATCAGCAGCGGCGGGGAGGAAAAAGACTGAACAATGAATGGTGACGTACTCGAATTCACGCGCATCCCCGCCCCAAATTTCCTTGGAGAGATTCAGGCCTTCGATGGGAATATGAATATAGCTACCCTTGCGGATCCGAATGTACCCGCCCTTGCCGATGACGGTCCCGTCACGGAGGACAACGGGGACCGAGACGGGGATCATATCATCTTTCGTCGCGACGCAGATGGTTCCGTGCACGGGTGGGCAGACACGCAGTGTCTCGCGGACGACGGCATCTAGGTACGGGAGATCCTCGAGGGCCTCCCAATGCTCCTTTGGGGACGGGTACTCCGCAAGGCTGCGATACGACGGTGGAGGCGTCCTGTGGCGTTCGTTTTTGCAGTTCGGCGTGGCGATGTCGACGTCAATGTCCGAGTCTGACATGTCGTAGGTCGAGGTCGAAGTTGTCGAGGAAAGTATCTCGTCCCGGAGACGAGTTTGAATGCCGGGCTTGTGTGACAAGAGATGCAGGCACCACGAGACAGCGAGCGACACCGAATCTGAACCTGCCAGGAGGAATGTTGAGCACTGATCAAGGAGCTCATTGTCCGTGAGACGCTTGGAGGCGTCATCAGACAAATTCGCTTTGACTGGGAGACATTCATAAGCATTGAATTCTAGCCCGTAGAGAGGCCGTCGAACGCACTTAAGAGACTGAGGATGTCTTTTCCCTCTAGGTCATGTGCACCGGATTTTTCTTCGATGACGGCCTTTTTCTTCTCAGCAATCAGTTCCTTGCCCATTTTATTGATGACCTTTAAACTTTCATTGACGATTTTGGTGCCCTCGTCCGGCTAGGTGCATACTAAACATCCGGAAAATAACGACAGAGAAAATTATGCCTACCCAGAGTTTGCGAAGTATGGGAAAGAACAACTCCAAAACACTGCGCAATTGCGGCGCCTGGTCCGCAACTTTGAACATGCGACGATATGCTTGATACATCTCTTCCGCTTCGTCGGTCAGCGAATTGAAGGCGTAGTTAAAGCCTGCGAGTCCGATAACGTCAAAGGAAGCTCGCGACAGCCAGTGCGCGATATCAAGTGTGACACCTCTGAGTTTCTCAGTTGGTGGTGGAAAAGGAGCATATGCTGGAGGTGGATCCAGAGGATATTTGCCATCATTAACGACAGGGTGCACCAGACCATCTAGCTTGGAGCAAAGTTCCTTTGCTTTCTGGACGAAAATAGGTGTCATACTCTTGATCGATTCGGTGGTAAATGCTGGACCGATCAGACGCCGCTAGGTGTTATATTTGAGCGAAGCAGGGCAACATGGAGAATCCATTACACTTACCTGATGCTTGTGTTCGGCGCCCTCCATAGAAAATATGCCTTGGGGGGGGGGGGGGGGCGTCCCGTCAGCGTTGACGCAGATAATTCAGGGAAGGATGCGAACCTCGTCCTATGTATCTGGCCAGAAGAGACCGGGTTTGCCAAGGTTTCTCATAAATAGCAGAGCTCAGGACATGAGAAATGACACGGAAATCGAAAGACATCAGGCGGTAATCATGCTGCAAGTTTGCGGGGTATCAGCTTGTACAGGATCAGTCAGACACGGCAGGTTACCTTGCCGAAGCCATGGAACCTGAAGGTCTGACCATACTTCCTGGTCCAATCGTCATGCGTGTCCGCGCTGAGTTTTGGGCTGCGACATGAATGTGAGCAAGGCGATATAATTGTCCAAACACAACTCACTCCATGATATCGCGAAAATGGTTCTGTAACGGGGAGCCATCTGGCCCAGGGAGGTGCGTCAGAGGGTCCGAGAGTGGCAACACCAGAAGCATATTGAGGAGCCATAGCAAGCCTCTGCTGATGAGCAATAACACGGCCACCAGAGCGACTTTAACCGCTAACGTGAGGACAGAACGCAGGGTGGTTATAGTGGCTGACATCTCGAGAGGGGTAAGAGGGAGTATGTTATGGCATTGTTACTTATATGCGGTGATTCTCCATGGTTCAGCACTGACTATATCAGGCCACAACGGGATCGCCATGATGGTGTTGGCCATACCATATCCGGGCACCACAAAGGGAGTCCTATATCAGGTAGTGTTCGGATCATCATATTCATAATATTTCCTTGTAGGGAAGAAATAACGCCCGCCTAGCTCAATCGGATAGAGCGTCAGACTCTTAAGTCACTAGGCGATCTGAAGGCTGCGAGTTCGACCCTCGCGGTGGGCTAACAGATTGTTTATCTTTCTTTTTTTGGTGCATGCTGATTAGTCGGGGCCTGAACCTACGCACGACAACTGTACAGTATTACGTAACTCCCCAGTTTTGGATACAGAGATTAATACACATCCAGCGTCGCAAAATCAAGGCGAATTCGTCGGGCACAGTGAGCAGGCGCTGCAGACGTTTTGACATTTCTTGTATTTTGAACTGCTCTGCTTCTTCAGGCTTCCTCTCAATTACCAAAACATAACAATGACACACGACGCTATTTGGTTCTCCCGCCCTAGGAAATTTGGAAAGGGTAGCCGCCAGTGGTGAGTCTTTGTCCATATCCTGGATTGCGTTTTGCAGTTCCGCAAGACGTCTCACTGATTTTTTTTTTTAAATTCATCGCGCGTTCGTTGTAGCCGTCTTTGCGCGCACCAAGCTGGTCTCATCCGAAAATACGGCCTTGATTTGTGCCGTCAATGCTTCCGCGAAAAGGCTGCTGCTATTGGCTTCGTCAAGGCATGTTCATCGCTTCAACTGGCACTGACGTGTGATCCTGAGCTTCTTCACACTTTCAGCACCGGTGAAACTTGGGGTCCTTTGAGATCGCTACTAGTTTTCTTTCGCGTATGAGATATGGCATGCCCATGAATATGATTTTTTTGGGAACTCGATCATCTCCATGCGCGACCGAATTGCCTTCACGCCGGTCGCGCTCATTTTCTTCGTCTTCGCCTATGAATGTATCCTTCCCAACCGCAAGTCACGCTATAATAAGAAAACATCAAAATCCCACGAACTTGATTAACGACTTTATACAGTTTGGCGCTTGGAATAACTACAGAATGACAGACAAATAGTGCTGCGACGAGTTACTATTAGACAGACAACCGAGTTAGGGAATGATTGAGAAATAAACTGTACAAATGATTGGGGTGAAAAAAAAAAAAGGGGGGGGGGGGGGGGGGGGGAAAGGTGAAGAACGGTATTGAAAATGTTCGGGTCTTGAAAGCATAAAAAAGCAGTGGTTGAAAGAATATGCAGGTTTCAAATACAGTGTTGGTGGTGGTATGGCGGTTGATAGAAGAGACGCGCATAAGTGAACAATTCAAAATGACCGAGTACTGTAGATCTTCGAGGTATAGGGCGTGGATAACGCTTCCGAGAAGATGATTAAAATGAACGTAGGTCCGTCTGTTGCAAAAGAGTGACGAGGACGTTGGCCGATTCGGGGATCTTCAACCTTGACCACAGCTTTACATTCCATAGCCGAAGGCCGCTGATCGTTGGTAGGGGTCGGTCAGAGCTGCCGCACTTCCGAACGGGCTGACATTTGCGTAAGATGTGCCCGAAAATCCGCCGTGGCCCTGTGACGACGAGATGCTTTGATTGTGCGCCGAGTTACCCTGCAGGACGTAACCATCAATAGACTGCGGTTGCAAGCCATGCAACTGCGACGCCGT
This sequence comes from Macrocybe indica, assembly GCA_030407095.1. NCBI lineage: Eukaryota > Fungi > Basidiomycota > Agaricomycetes > Agaricales > Callistosporiaceae > Macrocybe > Macrocybe indica. Next base: position 1,246,335 of record JARFTL010000001.1, on the reverse strand, counting down.
CAGGTGAGGTTGACCGTATGAACCAGCAGCTTGGGTTAAATGGTATAGGCCGTTTTGAGCGTTGTACACATCGGACAGGGGGTTCGACTGATGCAGCGGCTGGGACATGTGGCGACCTGGGGTATGAGGAACACCCATGTTCTGATTGGTGATGCCTAGATTGACGGAAGCATGTTGGCTGTTGCGTAAGATGCTATGGTTAAGCACATGCTCACGTTGGAGCTTGTTCTGAATCCTCTTTCCGTAGGGAGTGTTGCGTATGAGTGGCAGCACAGGCCGGATGCCCTCAACGAGGAGGGCGCGTTGGGCGGGTTCAGCGTAGTCCAATGCAGTCTGATCAAGATCAGCCACCGATCGCGACCTCATATTGAATGTACTTGCCTGGACACAGTAGTTCCCGTAAGAATCACGCAACAGTTTCTCGAGGCGAGTACGATTGAGCAACTCCTCGATCAACATCTTCCGAGTGCTGTGTTCGGCTACACGAACACACTATTCGAGATGAATTAAGCAGCAACGCAAATGACTCGTAAGGCTGAAACCGACCTTTTCGATAACATTTGAACTGAACTTCTGAACAGACAATGCACAGACATTCCCGGCGAACTGGCGAATCACAGCGTCACTAAATCGATTATCGTTCAAGTCGAGAATGTATTGAACAACCTGATGAGTTGTCAGACCAAGAGAGACGTCTCCGTAAGGACATAGCTCACATAATTTCCGTAGGGATCCTGGACCAGCGTCAAGGCATTGTACGTGATTTCGTTTACAAGTTGGATACGCTGGTGGTCTGATGCATGGTCAATGCACCTCTGCAGAACACAGCATCCGTGACGGTGAGTGGCAACTTCGACGCAGTTAGCAGCAACAGCATTGTAGATGAACTATTCCGCACGTTAGCAGCGATGCGTAAGTAGAGGAAGGGGCGTTAGGCATACTTGATTGTCTTCCGGAGCCAGCTTGTTCAAGCACTTCTGAATGACGTGGTTACCATTCAGATCCTTGATGAGAACCACCACATGAAGGCTAAGCGCAACAATGATAGAGTGGATCTGAACATCGTAACCAGGGTCAGTCTATCGCGTCTCGTAAGTGTGATAGGGTGAAATTAGACCCGGCTATACTCACCTGCCTGCGAGTCGACAAGAAGTCGATCATCTTCTGAACCGCACGAGTACCATGCATGTTGAGGGAGATGTTGACCAAATCCTGCGCGACGGACTCGCATATCACATTGCGTTGCTCGTCAGTAGCATGCTCTAACAGCTTCTGGCACAAGTAGTTCCCGAATGGGTCTAGGAAACGAATGAGCACTGGCAATTGTCTGAAATGCAAAGACACTGACCAGTCATCAAGTCCGCAAAATGATTGAAAGTTTCCCGGAAGATCATATCTCTATGTTCAGAAACACCTTCTTCCAGCTTTTTCTGGAGGTAGCGACAGCCGTGCTGATCTTTGCACAATGCCGGAATCTCTCCTTGAAGATCCTCCAATCTCGTGCCAGCGAACCTGTTAACTGAAGCAAGATCACCGACTTGAGCACGTCAAGAGACGAGTCGTTCGCTTCATCCACGCACATTCGCGGTCCATGTCCCCTCTTTTATGTTTTGGTCCATGCAGACCGTTCATTTTGTTCTCCCCAGTATTGCCCCGACCTGGTAGTCCCAACCCATAGCGTGCGCCATTATGGTGATACAAAGCCGTAGAACCCGTAGTGTTGTTAGAAGACATATTTGCATTGATACTGGCCCGGAGGCCGGAATCAAAACCATAGGTGTTGTACCGCCCACTTTCAGTTACACCGCTGAGACCATATACATTGTCCATATATGCCGGCTGTCTCAACGATCAGAATGCTATAACCATGACGGGTAAGGAAAAAAGGTCACCTCGTCCAGACCATTTGATCCTACAGAATTAAATGCAACATTGTCGAATTGACTTGATGGAAGTCTCGAAAGCGATGCCTGTAATTCGCCCGCATTGACAGCGCCGTCTCCGAGGGCGTGCAACCCTTGTGTAGACAGTCGCTTGTTCAAGGAATGGCTGTCAGGCGTGTGGGGGGTGACGGGAGACTTGAGATGAACAGCTACATTAGGGACAGCACCGAGAGGCGTCGCTGGAACAGAGCGCGGCGCAACAGTCATATTATCAAGTAAGCTGGGTGGAGAATTACGCCTAGAAGCAGAACCTTGGGCCTGGGAAAGACCCGACACTTGAGGGTGCTGTTGCAGGAGGGGGGTCGCAGAGGCGGACACCGTTGCGGCCAGCTTGGCTGATGAACGATCATCCGTGGGGCTGGACAATGTCAGGTTCGGGTTCGTCACCGTCCTTCTCTCCGCCCGGGAAGCGAGACCATCCGGGCCACGTGGTGCACCAGGGAACTGAGGCCATTCGGAGGGCTTGCCATCTCTCGGGTCCAAGTTACGGTAGTGCGAACGAGGAGATGCCTGGGAGATGTGTGCCAAGTCAAGGGCCGCAGAAGATGCAGACACCTAATACAAGATCAGCAGCGAACAATAGAACACAGAACAAGAAGCACATGCCTTGCCCGGGTAAGAGGCGTGGTATTTGTCATCGTCTGAAGTGGGAAGATTACGCATGGCGTCTGTATGAATGAGAGGTGGGAAACAAGATCAGGTAATTAAGCGCGTACTGTGCATCTCCTGGTCCAGCTGCTCATCCAACATCATGCCAGCATTGTAAGGACTCGTGTAACGCGCAGCTTCGTCATCACCATAACGGGAATTACCTCTCATCAAAATTGAAGCCGAAACCGGAGCAGGCACAGGGGAAGCCCTGTTGGAACGCTCTCCGGCCAGAGAGAGGCCCTGAAGATGGCCGGCCAACTCCTCGTCATGGCTACTAGCGGAAGTGCGACGACTGGCAGGCATGCTCTTCGCACCAGCGGCTCTGTAACTTTGACCATTTCCGTTGGGGGGAATTGGCACATCTGGGGAGAGGTTGACGGAAGGAGCGTAGGTGACAGACTTTCTCTTGTCTACGACTGTCCCAACCGCCCTGGAAAGAATCTCGGCATCGACAGAGTGCAAGTGGCCGGTGCGGATACCGAGCTGAGGGTCGCCATTGAGAATAGCGTTCACGCGAGGAGGGGTGGTAGGGGCGGATACAGCGAGGTGTTGTAGGCCGCCGTTACCACTCGGAACGCCCGATTCCAGAGGAATGCTGAGAAGCTCCTGAGCTTGAGCTTGCTCGAGGGCCCGCATGGAATCGTCGAACATTTTGCGATGGAGGGCTCGCTGACGTTCGTGTTCGAGGCGTTTGAGCTCTACCCGCTGTTGCGGGGAGAAGGTTAACTCGAGTGGGAGGGATATGGCAAAGAGGACCGTACAGCGGACATATCAGGCATATTACTTCCCAGTCTGGCAGCCTAACGACGGCATCCGGTCGGCTACGATGGAAAAAAAAATAAGGGCGAGAAAGAGACGTACAGAGTCAGCAAGGTCCAAAAATGCTGGTGGACTCTGCTTTCTGTCATCAGAAGGAGGTCTAGGATTAGTACTAGTAATATGGTTTTCGAGGTTGGTATTCATTTTGAAGCGACAGCCTTCCAGAACGGTGAAAGACAGGGAAAGCGGTTGGAAGAGAACAAAAAACGAAAGGCCTAGTTGCACAAGAATTACGCTGAACGAAGAGACTGGTTTCGCAACGCGAATGAGGCGGATTAGAGAGGCATCACAGACTCACTTGGAAACTGATTTTGAGCCCGTCTAAAAGACTGTTGTTACAAGTGGCTGATGCGGCTGAGGCGGCGGAATAAGGAGATTACGATAAGTAACGATACGAGGACCGACCAACCCTTTTAATACTCCAGTTTGTGGGATAAAAACAGGAGGATAATGGTAGACAAGTGAAGCTGTTGGTCGAGTTATATGGGTTCAGTGAGAGCACGCTAAGCTGGTCCCTGAACTCTAAACATCGGCAATGGCCTCCAAATTTTCAACTCCGGTCCCTGTCTCTACCCTTGAAAATATTTTGCCAATTCACAATTCACCCGAATGGCCCGCTTGCCGCTGCCGCCATCGTTTCTTCCGCCGAATCAACGACACGAGCTAGACATGCTTCAAGCATACGGTCAACTCAACTGCCAACTGTCTAAGCTGTCCCTTGTCGTCTTTATGTAAATTGAACCAACGCCAGAGGCCGACTGGCACGTCCGCCCGTCCACCGGCCATCTCCCGTACATTCGGTTTGCCAAATTTGAAAAAAAAAAAAAAAAAAAAAAGATTCCGGCGACCAAATAAGGACACACCCTCTTCTTTTCCTTGAGGGTGCATGATCACCGCGCTTCCTTTACGTTTTTCGAATATAAAATACCACTTCCCCACTACATCGCACGAGGCTCGCAAAGAAATCCTCATCATCATGTATAATGTTATTTCTGCCTTCTTTCTTTCTCATTCCTTTTGAGTTAATATCAACCGTCGGTGCAGTACTTGCAGATTTCTACCATTATTAGGGCCCAGTATCACGTTGCTTCCGCAATGAAGATAGCTCATCCTGCTTATTTGAATAGAAGCAAATCTCAACCGCTTATGTTCGTCCATCAAATTTCTCATTAGTTGCACAGTCCAGAGCACTTGCCATCCAAAGGCCCTAGCCAAGGACTTCGCTCGGCAACCCGCACCGCGCTACCTTACGGGATTTTCATGTGCAATTTTCGTCAACTTACGTCTCTGATCGTGTCCACACCGACAAGGAACTGATGGTTTAGATGATGAGAGAAGACGGAATCTCCTCTGAACGCTTTACAGCTGAAATGACGCATCATCAGTATGATCACGCCCCGCACCCCCTTTCAATTCCATCCCAGCAAAGACCATCTTGAGAATACGGATGTAAAAACGAAAGCATCCATAAAGGCCATTTGTCTCCTCGTTTGACGGTGCTGGCTTGCGTTTAGCTTGTCGGTTACGTAGTGCTTGCCAGGTCCTCCAGGAATCATGGCGCACCAAAGAATGTTCTTTCGGTTACACACAGCCTGGTCATTTTCAATTGACGGCACTCTGGTAACACTCCCGCCACTATGTAGATCTGCAGGGTTGTCAATTACGACATGAATGTGGTCCCACAACATCGTTTTTCCAAGATGCACAGCGAAGCAGTCCTCCACTACTGATTATCAATGCAACTAAGGGTATATACAAGATACATAGTCATAATATCAGCTAGCATGGGTAATGGTAGGCGGAAACGTCATACGAGAGGGCGAGTGGGCTTCTCGCGTGACCTTTTCCTGTGCCTTGACAGACTCGTCGTCGGAATGAAGTACTGCCAGCTCATTGCTGACAGTGCCACCATCACGGATCGTCCTGGTGTCTTCTTCATCCGCATCATCGTTCTCGTCAACCGAATTGGCCTGCTCGGAAACATGCAGTGCAGATTTGGTCGAAGATTGGCCCGTAGACGGATGTCGCCCGCGCCAAAAGTCCGTCAACGGATACAGACCGAGGAAAGCCCGGGCCTTCTTCGCATCCGGCGTTGTAGCAGTCGGGGTGATAGAGCCACTTTGTGGAGGTGTGGCGCTCTCACGAGCGGTGTCAGTGTTGTCTGCCACATCATGATCTGCAACACCATCCTGAACGCCCGAAACCAGTTCCAAGTCTGACGACAGCGACATAGGCGAGTCTGGTGGGCGAATGTGTCTTTCGACATGGTCAACGTAGTCAGAGATTGTAACATTGGAGTGCTTTACCGGAGGTGGGCGGCTTCGCCGGAGGTCAGGGTAAGAAGCAGATTCTTCAGATTGGGCAGAGTATGACGCATGTCCAAAGCCCGAAGATCACGATCTGCCATAAGCTATTTGTAACATGCATCAGAGATGGCCACCTTTTCAGGTCGGAAAGAAACGACGGACCAGCTCAATGTCTTTGTTGAGCAGGAACACACCATACTCGAAACGATAGGTATCCACTCCCCTTGAAAACAAGGGAAACCTAAATTAATCATAGTCAGGAGGGCACGTCATTGATTAGTTATGAAATCCTACATTCGAGGTCCAACCATGGACGAGATGCCGTCTCGTATCAAGCTCCGGCTGCCAATGCAAGTGATAGGATACACAAGGGTTTTACCCAGATAAGCCGCTAGCAGGTACACGACCTGGGCTGCGTAACCAAGGGCGGTGGCAACGACTTCTTCGTTGATCTCCTTGTGATTCGGAAGTGACAACGGTGGAGCGGGATCTGTCTGGGAAAGAGGGATGGGTAAAGGGATGTCGAGGATAGTATAGAGAAGATCCGGGGGCGATAGCAACTCAATCGGGAAAATTGAAGATAGGATAGTAAGGAGCGTGGTTCGAGTTGGGCCCAAGCGTAAGCGCACCGAAACAAGTCGAGTCCTGTGTGTGGACATAGCTCATTACTTCGCGACGCCTGAGGTAATAAACACCGAGCGAGGCAAGTAACGTACCGTTCCTGTTTGAGGACATCCTCGGCTTGAACGTCGGCATTTGCTTGTTCCGTATATTGCTCTCTGGCGGCGGCAAGAATCTCCTTCCGTTCCTGCAACAGACGCGCACGTCGTTTTATCCTTGCTCGTACTTTATATCAGCAGATATCAGCAATTACCCTAACCTTCTAACAGCTAGACGGCTTACAAGCATCGCATTGAGATATAACTTCAACATGATTTTCACGGAATGCCTGTACACGAGCTTCGCGTTCTGATATCTCTCGGTGCTAGATTATAAAACACGAGATGGTTAGACGATGATTGCATCGCTGATGGAGAGGGCCCAAGCGTACCAAGGGAGAAAGGGTGTCACGTTCTACGATATGGTCAATATTGCGCGACACCTGGAAAAGAGAATCCTTGGTATCTCTGATACAAGAGTGCAGGTTTGCAAGGCTGCAAAAAATCAGGGCATGAAAACAATATACGGACAATCGGAACAGACTTCAATAGGTCCTGCCAAGAAGACGATTTCAGAAGTTCTGGAATGCCGTCTTGATTGCGATGACGTCTGCGTGACGAACGAATAGGTTGGATGGGGGTTTCGAGAGAGGCAGCATCATTAGAATGCGACGTGTCATTGACTTGGGCCACTCTTCTGATATCTGACTCCGGATCCGAGGTATAACCACTGGAAGCCGGGGGGGAACGCTGATGGTGGACGGAGATAGGTGGCAGATAGAATATCTGATCTGGGGGGGACAGTCTGAAAAGCAACGCGTTGGCTGGCAAGTTTGAAGGATGGCTGCCGTGCTGCATAGAAATTCAGACAGTTACCCTGGGGCGAAAGGAGCACAACGCACGTCATCAGACAAGGGAGCCAATTCTTTCAAGTCTACATCCCATTCGTCCAACTTCTTCCACTCCGCGTCCGTAACATCACTGGATTCCATGGCTTTTGCTTTACCTTTTCCCTCTGCTACCTGATCGCCTGCTTTCTTTCCCCATAACACAACTTTTAATCTGTGCCCACTCGCACAGGTCGGTTCAAGACCAGTTCGGAAGTCAACTGAGAATATTGGATTGGTCGACGGTCGATGTATTGGGGAAAAATAAACAGGCGCATCAGGGGCGATGTGTGGCAAGTCTGCGGGGTGTGACGCATCCATCGACGAGGTAGCACCCTTTGACGAAGACGGTGTCGCATTGATTCTCCCGTTCGGTTTAAAATTTGGCGTCGAAGATGACTTCACATGATTCGCGGCGGGCTTACTCGAAGATGATTTCTGCATGGCTAAAGAATTTCGTCGACCGGCGGCAGGTGGCGATTTCGATGAGGTAGATCGTTGAAGCTTATCCCTCCTCTGTCCGTTCAAATCTGCGGATTTCGCAGCACGTGGATTACGAGCTGCTTTGTCTGTGGAAAGATTGGGAGTCGGTGATAAAGAACCGGGCTGAGACTGGAGTGGTGCACTACGGGCCGAGTCCTGGGAGGGCAACGGAACTGTGATAGTGATAAAGGTTTCAAACAGCCGCGCCTTGACTATTTTCTCTAATCCAGACTGAGAGTGATCAAGAACTATGGGCGTTAAAGGCACTGGATTGATTGTACTGGCGGGGACGTTTGGAGACGTTGACGTAGTTAGGTGAGATCCACTCGCAGACGAAGAAGACGTTGTTCGAGGTCTAGCGTGACGAGTTGCGGAAGACCGGGATGCTTCCCCGACAGAGGAAGAAAATGTCACTTTCGTCCCAGAAGTCTTTCTCTGCCTATCAGTTGAGGCGTTATCGATGGGAAGACTTGAACCTTCGTCTGAGAGTAAGCTCCGTTGCGTAATGGCTGAATTTGTGGAAATCCGTCGACCTCGTCTGCGAGTAAAAGTGGCATCCAAATCGTCGGACAGACGCCCTTCGGGAGTGAATTGTGCTTTTCCAGATGGTTTCGTTAGTGCGGTCGCAAACGCGTCGCGGACAGGAAATGGTGTCAAGTTGCGTATTTGAATCGCGGTAATATGCCGCAGGCGCCTCTGGGACACTTTCAGCAAGGATAATTCAATTCGGAGAGTGAATACAGCTCGCCTGGAAAAACATGGGCTCAGCAGAGGCTGCCTTCAACGACGCAGAGATTTCAACGTCCTCCATGACCTTGCAATCCTTGAAGTTACTAGTTCAGCCCTTTTTCGCATCGTTCCAATAGAACATACACTCAACTGAAATTATTGTGCACGGAAAAACCGTTTATATACGGCTCTGAAACCGTCAAGTTTATGCTAGATGATGCAATAACATGAGGGAGGTTGTCGGCAGCCCTGTCGTCGTCGCAGAGAATGATCGGGGGTGTGCATGAAATGTGAAGATTATATAATCCAACTAGGCCTGAAATAGGAAATCTCGAGTCACCATTGTCCACCTCAAATGCAGTCAGAAACAGCCCAAAATGCGAAGAGTCCTTCCAAGCCTATTCCAGAGCCATTGGCAACAATGGGACCACCGCCAAATCCTCAGAGTCAGCCAACCATCTTGGAGCCTGAATTCAACGCGCTATCGACGTGCCTCAAGGTATGTCCCTGTCAACATTTTCTTTCAATTATGCGCGGCTCACCATTTTGCATAGAATGCTACCGTGAACGCAGCCCAGATCTATGAATTTCACGCGGATGCCCACAGACTGTATGCAATCCGCTTTTCGGCCCCGAACAATATCGCTGATGTCTTCGTCACAGCGGCTTAGCGAACTATGTTTCAAGACCCCCGCAAAATCTCATGACTTCGCTTGAACGCGAAATTGAGAAGTACGACGAGCTGTGTGATGTGATCGAATCCCATCTAGTCAGTTGTCGTCTTTCTGCAACTGTTAGGACATCTTTGAATGATTTTCAAGCTCCAAGCTATTGCCGTTCTGCAACGCGATCTACGGCGAGAACAACGCCGTATTGACGAAGAACGAGAAGCCGCAGAGAAGAAGCAAGCGGAGGCAGTTACGCCAACTCCGTCGCCAACAACCGCGAAGATAGGTTTGCCTACTACCTCCGTCGATGGCCTTGGGCCAGTCACACCGACACCCACTCATTCACCTCCTGCTACTTCTTCACTGCATCTTGGACGCCGACAATCGGCTATATCGTTTCCTTCCCTTCAGAGACCGACATTGCCCACGAAACTCGATTTGTCGTCAGCCTCCTTCCGAATGACAGGGGAAGAGGCGATGATGTTTACGAGCGCTTTGGCGTCGCCGGTAACGCTGGCTCCGAAATCAGCAAGACCAGTTGGTGCAAACGATTTTCCCTCGGATCTGATGGCCGCATTTGCCAGTTCATCTGCTGCCCTCGGCCAGCCTGTCGCGATCGATCTCACCGTGCCAGAACATGGCAGTCATAATGAGCTAAAGTTAGACCCAACACTCGGCAATTCTGCGGACAAGCCCATTGAATTGGATATCGATACCATGGACATTGACATGGCTATGACTGATCTGTTTGGGGACTCCACCGACTCGAGCTCCAGCGGCGCGAATCAGACCATGGATGGTTTGTTCTCTCCTGTGGATGACACAGACATGCCTATAGCATCTGATGCGCCCATAACCAAAAATGACGGAGATGCGAAACATTTCATGGGCAACATCCAACAATCCCAAGGGTCCGATATTTTTGCCTCCCTTGAGAACACTACCGCGCCAGAAACGAAACCAGCTTTATCTTCTCAGTCCGCACCGTCACCCGGCACGTTATTAGCCAGTTTTTCATCATCCTCTCAGCTTCAGAACGCTGAAGTCGGTACGTCGAACATGGCGAACGTCCCTAGTGGTGACTCGCATTTCGATCTGAATTCCCTAGACCTCGCCAACCTCAGTCCTGGGTTTTTTTCTAACGCTCCTGATTCCGAAGTGGGTTTTTCAATGGATATGGACGACCTTTTGAACCTTGGAAGTGTCAGTGAAGACAAGGGAGAGGGTGTAGATGCTACTACCAATAACCCGACATGATTTTGGAGGCTGTCCGTGGTATTACTGTAACATCATTATCCATTGCTCTGCAATATTCCGCCGCACTTCCGCAAGACCCGGCTTGCTGCGACTCTCACGAGCACTAGCCTCATGAACGGAAGTAGCTCACCATGTTCATAGTGCACGTTCTTCTGTCGCGTGTGCCAGACGACGACAACGTTCCGCCTTATCTGCCAACGTCAGACGCCGAGTCGTTGCCCAATTCAACTCTTTTTCGCATGCACGATCACGTTTGAATTCTTTATCAGTTCCAAAGCATGAGGTATGACAACGTCTTCTTGTTGGGCGTAGCCGAAAATGGACCCACTCCATGTGATCGACTTCACGCGGACCTAAATTTATCTACCTAGAACTTCCACCGTGATGAAATTAATGTCATCCCCACAGACAAGCTTCTCTGTCGTTCGGAATGGCTATCACCTACAACCTCATGCGTTCATAGCCCATGCGCAGAATAGTATTCGCAGGCTATAAAAGCCTCGTTGCATAGATCAGCGATGTTCAAGTCATGTTAACAACGAGCATCTTCCTTGTACTCGTTATCCTTGCTTCCCGCGTTTATGGCTGGGGCGCCAGTGGCCACGAAACCGTTGGGTATGTCCTTTCTTTATCTGCATGGTGCTTCCGTCCTTATGACGATTTCTTTTCAAGCTACGTTGCGATGCCTGTGACTAGTTTGCACCTCTCAAGAAACGCCTCGCGAAACTGACAGTCACGCGACTAGTTCCTAGCCCCCAATGCTCTTTCCTTTGTCCAGAGCTCTTTGGGGTCGACATACTCTGAGTCGCTCGGCCCTGCTGCAACGGTACGTCTTGACGACCAAGAACCAGTCAAAACTTCATCCAACGCTGATGGCCGACTTCACATAGTGGGCGGATACAATCAAGTCCAACTCTGCATATTCCTGGTCTGCCGTCCCGTTCCGCTTTGCAATCACGTCACTCATCATGCCTGCCGATCAGGTCCTCCGTTTTGCATTATGTTGACGCTCTTGGTGCGCCGGATTGCATTCAATTCTGTTCCGAGTCTATACTCAGCCCAATTCCGACTACAAGATGACCCTCCAACTACGTGCTCTGTCAGTGAAACACGAGACTGCGGTGACGGCAAATGCGTCCGTACGTTAGGGTCTTTGTAGTTGTGCTACCTGCTGAGTTGAGAGTTTGCCGTAGTCACTGCCATTGCCAACTATACCACTCGCGTTGTAGATACGTCGCTTTCTGCAACCCAGCGCCAAGAGGCATTGAAATTCCTTGGTATTTCTGATCACAAATACATCGCATACAATTGCTGATTCTATTCCATTTTTCAGACCATGTATGCATTTCCCTTTCAGAATATTCGTCAATTTAGCCGTTGATTCGCTTCTAGTTCATCGGTGATATCGGTCAACCACTGCACGTGGAAGCGGTCTCCGCTGGAGGCAATGGTATCAGTGTGAAGTGCAGTGGATCCACCACGAATCTCCACAGCGTACGTTAACGGCTTCCGAGTGGGACGTTCTTCGCTAATCCTCGCGAACTCGTCATAGCTCTGGGGTACGCACATTTAAATCGAGGCTTGATTGAACTCGACTTTCTTCCAAAGACTCCGGCTTGATCAATAAGCTGTTGGCGGCCAATTACAGCAGCTCCGTCACAACGTGGGCGAACACTCTCGTAACTCGCATCAAGGTCCTGTCCAGCTGACAGAACTTCGAACGTTTAATTGAGCCGAATTTCAGACTGGCGCGTACGCTTCTCAAGCGGCGTCCTGGATTTCCTGCTCGTCTACCACCACGCCCGCGAGGCGCGGCATCGAACATGACATAAGGGGTATTTTCCATCCCCGAGCCATCACGCCCCTAAAGTGCCCGCTTGTCTGGGCTCAAGACTCCAATTCTTTCGACTGCGTCAGTAATTCGCGTCCAGCCGTCTACAACGCCTACTGATGTGACCCTAGTCTGTCGTCTTCGATTATCAGACTGGAACAGATCTCTGCACGTCGAGTTACTACACCAACGCCGTCCCAGTTGTAAGTGCCTTCATGCCATGTAGACCCATCACCTGTTTGCATCTCAAATTTTCAGATCGAGCAACAGCTAGCGAAGCAAGGGTACCGCTTGGCGGCTTGGTTAAATGTACTTTTCGACGGTACTACTAGTCTTCCTTGAACATCCCACATGCCATATAGTGGTGAAGCAAATCTGAATATTATATTGTGCTCCAAAGAGGTCAATCGTGTCCCCAAGTTCAATCGTCCTAACTGTGTTGCCAAAAACAGAAAATCTCCATCTTCGTACAATTGAGAAAAAGCCTCGCGGCCCACCTAGGTTGACAATTAAACCCTCAATTAAACCCTTGAATTTTGGAAATGTTGCGGCAACGTGTTGAAGGAGGATTCCAACAGGCAATCCGACGAACCATGTGCATGATCGCGTGCTTGCAGTACATTTTAATTCATAAAGTACATACACTGACAGGTCGTCGTGGCCACGAGGCATATCCTCGCAGTAGGCCTTTTGTTTCCGGGGATTTGCACAAAACGTTGAAATATATACACCTAGCTTAGCCTCCTTGCGACATAGATGCGACGTATTTGTCTAATTTCTTTCTGAGGGGATGAGTAGGACGCACACCTACTGTCCACAGAGCTCTCGCAAGCTCGGTGGCAAGACGTATCCTTTCTCCTTCGTCGATCGTGTTTGACTCTAGGAGATCTTTCGCTGCTCGACCCAATCGCCCTCTTGGATTCGACTGCCCGGTTCCGTTCTCCTTCATTTTGGACTGTGCTTTTAGCTTTGGAGCAGCCAAAAGCGGTTCAAAGAATTCCGTCCTCAAGCGACGATGGGCAAGGGAGACGACGGGGACAATACGATCCTCCGTGCTCGCAGCCTCGGCGCAGGCTTCGGCAGCGGCCATGTCCTCATTCGAACCGTCGTCCTGGTATCCCCATTTTTTGAGTTCTTCCATTCTTCTCTCTTTCAGCTTCTTCCCAATTTGTTCCCGCGTATCATGCACCGTAATCGTTTTGGCCACCGATTCCAGAACATCACTTAGACGTAACCACCCTTGGTCCTCGTCGACGGCCCGCTTGACATAGTGGCGGTTGATGTAACTGAGCAGCCGGTTCGCTGACTGGGCACCAGCGGTGTACCGGTGGAAGCAAGGTATGATGTAGTGGATCAGGGCGGTGTCATCTTGCGGTGCACCGAGGACGAGTTCGCGCGCCGCGATGGCAAAGTATCTGTCGAGTTGTCCATAGAGATCTGTGCCCTCCGATATGTTGACATCCGGGGCATGAGAAGTAGTGTTCATCGCTTCCGCCTGAGCGGTGAAGCTGTGGACGGCTAGTTAGCGGAATAACGGATGCGGTCGCTGACTTGCGGGACTTCACTAGTTATAACAAGCCGAGTGGATCCCGGAGTAGAACGTAAAGTCGATTGCTGGAGCCTTTCCACTCGGGTCATTGCTAGGGGACTTGATGATGTGGTCAAGTGCCGGTTGGAGGTAAGCCCAGAGCGCGGAGAGCGAAGCAGAGGGGTTCGCGCTTCCGGACGCTGGGTTGAACATGACGGAAAGATGACCGAGGTCGACCGGCTTCACGGGCTCCTTTCCTTTGGTTCCGGACATCGCGGATGGCGATGACGGGAGTAAGTCCGAGCTGGTGAATGTGTCATGGACTAGGTTTCAAGGCCTGCGAAGATCATGAAAATTTATTCACATGGGTAATATAGGTATAGATCACAAAAAAAAATTGACTGGAGATATTGTATAAGGCGGTCGATATTCAACACGGCAGGAAACCCTACATTATCACATCTTCACCATCAATAGGTATTTGAGTCGAATTTGTGCAGAATCGTAGACGATGTACTGATGAAAGGGAATGCATTGATAAGCCAGTAGTACCAGTACCAGCATGGAGACGACAACTGACCTCGTTGTATTGCAAGTAAGCGTTTGGAGGGGAAACATCCTGGCCCGCGCCATCGGGCATATGACATCCAACAAGGTCATGATTGTTCAGGGCCTTTCCAGCATCCTTCCACACTACAGGCTGCGTACGGCCAATTCCTTTGGTAGCCCTATGTGCATTCAATGCTGAGTGGTTCGCAGGATAAAGAACTATGAGCTTACATCTTATTACTCTTCTTGCAATTCCTATCCGCGTCGTATTCCTGTCGTGCGGAAACCTTGTTGAATTGCAGAAAGGACGGCGTCGGAGGTACTTACGGCGTGCGTCCGCTCATAGAACGGCTTGACGGCGACTTCGCAAAGGAGCAATAGACCAGTGTTGTTACTCAAACTATTGCCAACCGTTGTATGAGCTCCCTACAAGTGGAAGAGTCGAAGATACACACTAGGCATGGCAGTAATTTGCCGACTAGTCTTTCGTCAAAATTGTGACAAGCGCATACAATGGAAGACTGACTTTTGACATCATCTGCCAAAGAAGAGTGAGGACAGCTTAGGCACAAAAGCAATAAATCCCACTCACATCAGCGAAATAAACGCCTTTGCCAAACATGTACCCAGTAACAGGAGCTGCAAGCACTCTTAACGTGTGGAACAAGTGTGTTCATATGGGGTACAGACCTTCCGGAGGGGCGATACGCAATCCCTGCTTCAGAATACCTGACCGGAGACGTCAGCTCCGGGGATGCCTCGTGAAGGAATGAAAACGCCTTACCGGCGAAGTTGGTCGTCCTGGAACCGTGCCACAAGAGCATACGTTCCCCCTCACCCAAATTATCAAAGCCAGCGTTGTTCCAGGCTTCAGTCTCGCCAGACCTGGGTACGGCATATGCTTGAACGGTTGGCGACACGATTTGGGCCATCAAACGCACCTTTCGACGCGATAGGCGTTCGTGACGCTGACTTGGATGTTATGTGTAGCGCCATGCGTGTCTTGAACGTATTTTGCCAGTGCCTCGAATTCCGCAGTTTCGCGTTTGACAGGCTCCATGCTAGTAAGGCCGAGGGACCGGAAATTGGCATCCAGAGGGTTAATGCGGTTGCCTTGTTCGTCTTCAAGCGGATTCGAAGATATAAGCTTCGAGGCAATTTCCTGAGAAGAAAATGTCATGCAAAGCGATAAGCAAAAATAGGCTTGCAATACCATGTCTCCAAGAGCATCCACGAGGTCCAATTCCTGTGTCGAAATGTTGAGAATCCGGAGAACAAATCGAAAGAGAAGAACGGCGACATGCCCGCTTTAGCAATGCAGCATCATTGATAACGAGCGGCCTCTGTCGGCCAAAATCGTGGGGAATGATGCTGCGCGGCTCATGAATATCGGTCGCATAAGGACAGAGGGAGAACGTTACGAGTAATAGGCGCCGCTAAGTTGTTCACAGGCTGTTCGGAACCCGTCATACTCTTTCGCCATGTCACCATTCGGTTGCTCGATGACCTCTGCAAGTCTCTGATAGCAACTTTGTGAACACGGCGCGTTCCTTTGATCCATAGTATTGCAGTCACCTTCAGAGCGGAGAAGCCGTTGAGAATGGTCGACTTGGCCAATTTTCCTGACCATTTGTCAGGAGCTTCTCAACGACATCGCTCAAAAGTGTTTACCAAGCGGGAGTTTCTTGGCGTCGTAGTTCATGGACGACAGATGAGCATCAATAAGACTGGAATCGAGATCAGGCAACGTAATATCATCATAGCATCAATCTGCAAAATTACCTGGTGGAGAAAATCAACCTGCAAAGGTCCTGTGCCTAACATGTCAGTGGGTTAGTCTTTTGGCTTCTATACGGAGACAAGTACCTGAATTTCTGGAGCGAGTGAAGAATCGGGTACGGGCTTCTCCTCTGTCTTGCTTCCGCTGGCGTTTTCGTGGTCTTTTGGATCATCGCCATCCGCAAAGTCACGTTCTGTAACAGAAGTTTGCCGTCGAAAAATTGGCACCATAAAAGAAATGGCGTGAGACTGTACCCAGCCATGTGTATTTCCCTAGAGAAGGCGCTTAGGCAAAGAAAAAAAATCGACGACTTTTAGATTGGTTAATCACCTGCTTTCGGAACCATGCCTACTCTAGACTCCCATGCGGCGCCTGTCTTCGATTTGAACTGTTTCTTAAATTCGCCGACTGCGATCGACGAAGCCCAAGGTCCCTTGGAAACGGTCCGTTCATCTCGGGGCGTGGGGTTAAAGCACAGCAAACATATTACCTTGACCTGGCTCTGTCCGTTTTCGCCGACCCTTCCCCAGCGAGTGTATAAGATGCAGCTCGCCTCGTTTCCGATTGGATGCAACAATTGGATAACATAAAACCTTGGTGAGTTGGACGAGTTAATGTACACTTGTGACTTTGAGAAGAGAAGGGATTCACTTGTTGGCGTTATTTCTAACGTCGGTTTGGTTAAGCATTGCATCCCAAACCGCTTCATTGTTGGAATAGACTTGGTGTGTAGCTTTTCAAAAGTATTCGATTTATGGCAACGACTTTTTGAAATTGAGTCGTACACACCAACTTTACCAGAAACGGGATCCACAGGGGCTGCCCCCCTTTTAATAACTGTTACCTGGCAGCGGCATAAGCTCACAGAAGGAATTAAAAAAAACACAAGGGCAAAAACACCATTTTCGCATCAGCCTTGTCAGCGGTGTCATCCTTCTGGGTATCGTCCTTTTTGTTGTCGTCCTGCTGGGCATCGGCTGCCTGTGAGGTTTTGGCCTTTTTGCTTGCGGGTTTTGCATCAGCCCTGTCGTCTTTATCAGTCTGTGAGTTGGCTCTGGCCCGTTTTGACGCGGGTTTCTTGGCGGCGGTCGGCGCCACTGTCGCTGTCGTCGCGGGCGCTGCAGCCGCAGAGGCTTTTATTCTCGCGCTGGAGCGCGTAGGCGCAGCTACAGTGCCATCAGCAGCGGTGGCCTTCTTGCGAGGGGGCATGTTGTCGAATTAGAGGGGGTGTGTGGAAAGAATGCGTTGACGTTTGCAACTGTCAGGGCAACACCTTGTGGGCGGTGGTTTTTATGTCAACTGCTTTACCCCACATGGGCCCGAACTCATCTCCATATTTGGTAAATGGCGGGATTTCTGACTCGATCAACAGACACAAATACGGGCGCCATGACTCGTTTAGTGTCGCGGCGCATGTCGGTGCAACTCGTGTAGTGTGATTCAACAAAGAGTGATGGATGTGATGAACACTGCGGAATAGCCCCATTAGAGAGTTGCGTCATTAAAGAAACACGGACTTGTGACAGCGGCGCATGGGCAATAAGCCTCAGGGTGATAATAACGAGGGGTCCGTTTGCCTTTTTTGGCCCAGAATGTGATCGACTGTGATCGACACGAACACGATGTGACAATAACGGGTGGGTGATTCCTCGTTCTGCCCCAACTGCTCAAACCATGTTCCAGTATAAATCCAATGCTGTGGCCTGCTCTTGGTTACCCATCTCGCTTTACTTTCCGCCATGGCTCTCGGTGCGTCCTATCCTGATAACAGCTTTGACCATCCTGACGCCCAATCGCTAGACCAATCACACCAATTCATGTCTTTCGAAGACGTCCTGGACTACAACTACTTTTCTGCCCCGCTCCCCAACCATGATCTCAACCCCGTCGGGACTGACTTTTCTGACTTTGACCCCGCGACTTTTGTGACCCACGACGAGCCCCAAGAGCAAGCCTCCCCGCCGTTGCAGCCGACAAAGCCTGCATCGCCCTCCAGATCCGCTCGCGGTCGTCCTGGGCACGTACCGCGTCCGCGAAACGCGTTCATGATCTTCCGCTCCGAGTTCTGGGCAGAGGAAAAGATCAGCGCGACTGTCGAACACGACCACCGACACATCAGCCGCATCATCGGTCATTGCTGGAACAGGCTTCCAGACGAAGAGAAGGACAAATGGCGCCGCAAGGCCGAGCAGGAGAAGATCGAACACATGAATCGTTATCCAGGCTACAGGTTCCGCCCCACCGTGAGGACCAAGAAGGCCGTTCGCCGCAATGTCAAGCGGAACGGAAAGGACGAGTTGTTGCGCTGCCAACAGGTCGCCGAGCTGCTCCTTGCCGGAAAGCAGGGCACTGAGCTCGATCTAGCGGTGCGCAGCATGAATCTTGAAGGCCCAAAATCCGAGACGCACTCGTCGTCTTCGACCAAGCACTCGCCAAAGTCGATTCCCGCACCTGCTCAAGACGAGGCTGTCTATTCGGACCCGGTTTTCCGCAGCCCCCTCTTACCCCCTGCTCAACCTCAGACCCAGGCTCATCTTGTAAGCATTCCTTCGCTTTGAGGCTTACAGTCCAACTCATCTAATGTCGCAGCTCAGCCCCTCTGCGTCCGCCGCTTACCACAGCCAGGTTAATTGGTTTGTGGGACAACGTGACGAGTCCACTTCGTCAGCAAGCTATGCTTTCTATCCCCCGGGCCAAGAACCCAATTTCTATGGTCAATCCACTCAGACCATGTTGCCCACCCAAAACACGTTTGCTGAGCAGCACGATGGCAACGTTCATTACAACGACATCGTAACAAGCTCGTACCAGACCTCCAACCCATATGCCCTTTCTTCTTCGTCCGCTCAGCTGTTCCCAGTTGAAATGCGTGGCAACTTTGAACAGCCCGAATATCCGACCGAAGCCAGTGCGGATTTCCCCAGCTCATCTCAGGCTTCCTTGTACTGGGACCTGTCTGGGCTTGGCGCACCCTAGGGGTGATCTTGTTTCCAAAAATCTTCTCGCAAAAAATCCACTGTGTTAAAACTTCTGCTTGTACATTATTTCTTTCTTTCTTTTTTTCCCTTCGGGCTTATATTGTGCGTTGGAAACTTTTTCAAGATTCGATAAACAATTTGGAGAGGCGTATACAGCCGTAACTATCTGTCTGTAGCACTATCCCCGATTATCCCAAAGGCCTTTACACCCTCTTTTCCGAACAGCGTTGCACAACCCACCACTGCAGCTCCGGCCACTTTCATGCGCCTCGCAGCTTCTTTCGAGGTGACGCCTCCAACGCCTATGATGGCGATGTGACTTAGCACCTCATTTTCAGGTTGTCGAAGCAGGTTTGCGAAGGTGTAGACGTTGCCCAACGACAGAGGATGCAGGGCATCACCGGCCAGCCCTCCAAGGGCGGTTGGGACAGCGAACGTTCCAATGCTTGCTGCGGACGCAGAACTCGCTGAGGCGACCACCTGCTCAGAGAAAAGCAGAGCATTTCCCAGCGTGTTCGTGCATGTGAAGAAGGAGATAGCGCTTCGACCGCCCGCAACGGGAAGCGTCTTGAGCTGATCCAGGACGCCCAGGAACTGTTCTCGATAGACGAACGGAGGGAGCTTCAGTCCGACCGTGAGAGACGCGTCGACTGCAACTGCGTCTGCGAGAACATGGAGAAGGGGAGCCAGAGATGCGAGGGCGTAGCCGCTGGGTGATGCGTTTGGGATGTTGGGACATGAGGTGTTGAGCTCGATGGCGATTCTGGAGAGCGTCGTGTTGCTGTCGTTGAGCTTTGCCCGCAGGCCCTGGATGGACTGCATCATGGATCGTAGAGTGTCTGGATCAGATGCCGTTATGCTGATAATAAACGGTTTGGTGCGATCTGGAGCCTGCGTGAGGATGGACTGGATCCATCCGAGATAGACGTCCAACGGATGAGGGGAGTACCCATACGAGTTGATCGAAGACAACGACTCGGACGCGTTGGCGAACGCTACCTCCAGAAAGGACGAAAGAATCAGGCGATATCGGTTTCGTCAAGAAGACTATTGTAACACACTGCATGTGCATCGCTCTCCTTGTAGCCGTCAATCGTCGCCGTACGAGTCGTCACAGCACCAGTGTGGGGGCTGTTGAACAACTCCAACAGCTGATCATGATCCGACGACCATGGGCACGCCGAATTGATGACAGGGGGCGATATGCCAATGGTGTGGATTCTGACCATTGTTCTAATACAAAGGATGCACGGACAGCGCGTACTACCGAGGATTAAGATAGGCACTCCGGACAACCTCACCCGCCTTACCCTCTCACGAGACCCCTGATACCGACCCTCCCTGTCCTTTGTTCTTATCTCTCATGGCTAGGTCATGTCCGCAAATGTGATCACTTGAACAGTTCTTCACGTTCTAGCACGGATTTCTCCAACTTGATAAGGATTGTTGTCCGTGAAGGGTATTGAGCGTTCGGTGTATTATGTGCCGTGACACGAGCAGGCTGTATACGTACGGTCAGAATTGAGGAAAACATGATATTACGACGGAACTTGCAAAGCCTAAGCCATCCATAACGGCTTCGACGATGCCTGCCGTGAACGAGGAGCAGCTGAGTTGGCTCATGTCTTTCGGGACAGATATGTACCGCTCGACGGGTGGGTCGTTGTCAATAATCATGTCTAGCAGACGCTTTAGTCTAGTTTACGGCAAGGATAAGACGTATAGAAGCGCACATTCGTCGGCATTTTCGACGCTCTTTTCGACAGCGTCTGCTGGTTTCCCGAACACGGCTTTCCACACCTGAGTGTGGATCATCATCAAGGCGGGCAAAAACCGTATCTCGCGCTTCGGCGCTTTCGACGATGACTCGGCACGCCATACCATCAGCTCAAACGCCCTCATTCCAATGCGGTAGCCCAGTATGTTGAGTCTGTTCAGAATGTCAGCTTGCCGGCAACGGTCACATCTGTATGAGCAACGGACCGCCTCTCGAGGTCGTTGATGCCACTGACTCGCTTCTGGGTGTACTGCACGATTTCCGAGAAGAGAAACGCAAAAGCAGACGCCGAGACTTCTGCTATCCGTGTCTTGTTGAGGTTCCTGTCATATATGTTCGGCCGTTGTGCATTGGCCCGCGTCGAAGCCACGGTGGTGCTGGCGGAGGCGACAGTAGGTAGAGAGATCCTGGAAGACGCCGTTGAATGTGCATAGTCGACGGATTGGGCGGTGCTGGGCGTTGTGGAGAGACGGGCATGCTGGACGTGAGCCATTTCGAATTATTTGCGGCAGTGGCCCTTGCTCATGACGGTCGCACGATCAGACTTGGTCACCAGTGGTCTCGCGCCATGCAGCCAATCAGCTTATCTCCCCTCGCTCATTTATGAACTTGGCCAGCACCAAACCCTCCGCCGCCGACATCCAGAACCACCTGTATGCATCCTTCCTCGATGGCAAGACCGCTGACGTCGCTTTACGCATCAAAGGTTCTTGGTCCGCCATTTACAAGCTCCATCGCGTCGTCTTGATACAGTCCGTGAGTCCGTCGCCACTATCAGCAAGAGCTGCCGACCTTATTCGTCTTCACAGGGGTTCTTTCGCGCCCTCTTTACAGCCGGTTTCAGTGAATCCGCCCCGAGGATTGCCCCCAGCAACGTCTGGCCCGAGGAGATCATCGTTCGTTTCGATGATCCCAACATAACACGTGCTGGTAAGAAGTTCTGCAGTCATTCATGTATTTTCATTGATTTGCCATTCACGACTAGCATTTGAGTACGTCCACCGAGCTACTTGCGTCCGCTCTAATCTAACGTCCCGTCTTGTCTGATGCAGGATAAGCATTTCAAGACTGTATGGCGGAGGCCCCGCGTTGCATATACCGGCTTCCTTGATACCCACAACGACGCACCCTCTGACCTCTTCGTTCCCTCGTAAGGTCTCATATTCCAAAGCTCCTGATGGTCATCATCTGGCAACACCCCATTTTCTCCTCTCCCTTCTCGCCACCGCCGTCTACCTTTCCATCCCTTCCGTCGCATCGCAAGCACTGACATTGATTCTGAACACCATCGGGCCTTACACCGTTATCGACTATCTGAATTTTGCATGCGGCACACCTATCGCATCATTCGCCACCCGAGAGAGCGAGCTCCAGGCAGCGACAGGCTTGGAACATGTCGCTCAGATATTGGACGACCAGAGCTCTCAGGATACAATTGGATTGTCCACGAAGAGACGACGCGTTGCAGGGACATACAGATCCAATCTGGCCGGTTCTGATTCGGAGACGGTTTCCGACAAGGATGTTGGTTCGGAAGCTTCGGTAGCCTTGGAACGAGGAGACCCTGAGCCTGAACCAAAGGTTTCGCTTCACTACGGCTCCGTCTCGGATAGGATTGGGCAGGCCTGTGCGTGCTGGCTTGCGCGGTGGGGAGTTGACATGTTAAGCTACGAGAATCAGGAGCAAGAGCGGCTGAATGACGCAGAGGCGATCGCCCCCAATTATATCCGCAAGCGCGCCATGACTATCCCCTTTGACACGGCGTCTTCATCCACCCTGGTCGACAGCCAGGAAGGAATTGTTCTTCCAAAGATCTGGGATCGCGGAGGACTCAGCCCGGATTGGGTAGCAGCTGTTGTCTCTGCCAATACTTTTTTTGTCAGAGGAGAGCGGGAAAGATACGAGTTTGCTCGATCAGTGGTAGAGCTCAGGAGGAGACATGGTATTATTGAATCCGAGGAATCGGGGTGGAAGAGAATGTTCGAGGAGGGCATTTTTTACGAGAACATGGTCAGCGACAACCCCTTGGTTCGCTGTCATCAAAGCCTATGTCCTCATCTTTCATTCTAGACCATTGAAGATCTGTTCCACATATCTCGGGACATTTCAGCGACGACTAAACAGCCTTTCGTGTCCCTATCAATTCTTCAGGCAGCTCTATGGACTCAATCCGTTTTACGGCATCGTATTACCTCTCCATCGAATCGCGAAAAGGAACTGTCAATTACCCAAACAACTGCGGAGGTATCGTCGACAAATGCAGTGATAGGCGAGCCGCCAAAGACATACTTTACCGTTTCGACCAACTCTCTTCATCGCGTCGGTGACGACGGCAGGTGCGGCAATTCTGCCGAATCGGTCGTTTCTATGGATCAATTGTTTGCCTGGGCGTCTCCGGACGGCTTATCCCCTCGACCTGATTCTGGTTCTGTCATCCAGCACTATACCCATTCAGAATCGAATTATTTCGGTCTGCTTGGTTCCCGCTTCACCGCTGCCGCTTGTGCGAAAGCTGATCCTTCGGGCAACGCCCGATGGACGTCCTACCCGCCGTACCGCTTCGCGATCGAGTTTTGGGACATCGACTCTATAAGGGAGAAAAGCAGACTGTATTCCCAAACGATTTTCTACGCTGGCAGTCTTTTCAACGTGTATGTGCAGGTCATCAGGAAGAGAGATCAGAACCAGCTCGGAATATACCTCCACCGCCAATCCACTGTGGATCACATCCCGCCTGCCAGCGCACCGTCTGTGCTGGCGATCGATCACAGTCATCTGGGTGGAAACGGACCGTATTCCCATGTCCGAATTCCTTCTCTTCCCCTCGCTGCGTCACCTAGCTCAGCGTCCTCACACTCGAGTTCCTCCCCAACACACTATTCGCCGTCGATTCATCCGCCTCGTACTCCGACCCCTCCGCGGCGTCCCAACGGTTCCACCTCACCGGCCTCATCCATCGCTTCCAGCCCACCATCTACGACTACTATGTGGAACGCGCACACGTTGCCAGCAACGTTCCCGCCCGTCTCACCGCCGCAGCCGTTTCGCGACCCACGACCATCGGTCAGCGCATACTTTAGCGTGACTTGCGCGAGCCCGACGGGCTCCTTCCAGACGCGCTTCAACAGCTCGCCAGACGTATTTGCTATCGGCTCGAGTTGGGGATGGAAGTCGGGCTCACTGATCACGGAGTACCTGGATTTTGCAGACGTGCAGAACAATGATGCCTCACCGCGAGGGAGGGAAGTCAGCCTCCGTGCGACGGTGCTGTTAGGATTGGTTTGACACGGTTCTCTTTCTCTAATGATATGTCATGATCTTTTCTTTTCAATTTCAGGCGTTCCTGTTGCTGTACTGGTATCACATTGCACAGTCATGCATCTCGTTTTCGATGGATTTCGTTTTTGTAGGTATCTATTATGCGTAATCTCTTAATTCAGTGTTGATGGAACAGTGAACTTCAAATGGACACTTTTCCGCTCCTTCCGATGCGACTTGTCACCAGCCTTGCCTCTGTATCCTTCGTATCTCCAAGAACTTGCCCAGTACCTCGTGAATTTGGATGTGTTTCTTCGTCCTCGTCTGTCGCGCGGCTCCGAGAGGCAAAAAAAAAAAAGGCAAGCGTGCAGACCCACAATGGTTTTTGCAGGGATCCAGGTTCGGGCCATCCCAGTCTTCGATGATATGAGGGAAGGGGCGTGTTGAACAACCAACGCGGAATGACAAGATGAACCGTTCCCAAAGGGAACGACGCTTGGTAATTCGCAACGTCCTTCGGAAATGTATAAGACAAAGAGATGCTAGGATAAGATGACTCTCTGACTCTAGACCAGCTTCAGACAGAGGTCACAGTGGTCATCTGCAAGAACGTCAACAACTTCAATGATATCCGACTATCAATAACTCAGCTTCAATGCTCTGTAGGTGGTAGTGTCCATTTGATGGCCCAAACCAAGATTCCGCCAAGTACAACCCTTTTGCAACTGGTTAACGATTAATGGTCATCGGCGCTCGACTTTGAATTATGCTGTGGAGTACATAGCCTCAAGCTTGCCTCGTGAAACTAGGGCCTGAACGCTCAAGCCCTTGACTGATTGATATCAATTCTCGCTCAGAAAGCGACGATTTTCATGCCTCAGAGGCAGTTATAGTCACTATATGCATCAGACACGTTCACTTTATTCGCTTCATAGAACATAGGATGGTCATAGGACAATCGTGCATATGCATCGTATCGCAATGCAACAAAGGAGAAAAATGCTGAACCCTTTGACGACATGCGATGTCCATGCTGTGTTGACTAGCATCATCTCCTGTCCCATCGGGAACCGAGCAATCATTCGAAAACGATTACCCCGCTTCCAGAAACCGTTAAAGCGTTATTGGTTTGGCGTGCCTTTCACATTTAAAAAGTGCTCGCGAGACAACATGTAGGTAGCTTTCGCTCCCATCCCGACTTGACAGATAATTGAGATGCATTTCAAACTGCCTTTCTCTATCGTTCTCGCACTCCTCAGCGCGCTCGCTGCCACTGCCGATACCGAGCAAGGGCAGAACTCTGAAGTAGAGTACGCGGAGCTCGAGCCGTACCTTGAGTCGCCTCTCAAAGAGGGCCAAGGGGTCGCGCCGACTGCTCGAGAAGTAGGGATTCGTGGACTCCTTGAGACACGCCAAAGCTGCCATAAGGGATACGGCTACTGCAGAAACACAGGTGTCTGCTGCCCTATCGGAGGCGCTTGTTGCTCCAATCGTATGTTCCAGAGGTCTTGTTCATCTTGCGGGCACGTGTTGAAACCACTGGCGTTCTAGGTCGATGCTGCAACGCCGGTCATTGGTGTTATTCTACCGGTAAGAGCCTAATTCAGTTTGGATGCAAAATCGCAAAGAGTAATTTTTCACCCATAGGATGCTGCGCCAACAACGAGTATGGCTGCGAAGGCAAGTCGTGCTGCCCCAAGAAGTGGAGCTGCTGCCGAGGTAAGAGTGAAAAGCCAGCTTTGCCATGTGTGACTGGACTCACTGTTCGTGCTTACATTCAACAGGTGGAGGGTGTTGTCGACCAGGGTAAGCTTGATACAAATATTCACTGTCTTCTTTCGATGACCGAATATTGGTTGGATAGATATCAGTGCTGGATTACCGCGACAGGAAAGAAGGGATGTTGTCCCAAAGGAAAAGTATGCCGATGAAGCATAGCGCTCACTCACAACCATGGACTCGTATCATGTATTGCATTTGTTGAAATGGATCAGCATTCCTGCCAAAGGCGACTCGCCTTGTCTCCTAGCTGACATCTTGAGTACACGTGCTACCGAGGTGTACGGGTACTCGGAAAGCTGTACGAAAACCTCTGCTATTCACTGCCGTTGTGACATGAGTTCAGAATGAGTGGTTAGTCTCGACAACAACAAGACCAATCCGGCAAGCTGAGCCTAAATGAGTGGTCGTGCCGCCAACCCTGTCCGAAAATGGAAGACAGGGTGCATTATGTAATGCATGACCATACACGGCTGCTTCATTACTGGCCTTGCCAAACACCTTCACGCGATGTCGACGTCCACCGTGCGCAAGCAAGCTCCCCGGCTGCCTAGGCCAGCCGCACGATACTGGAAAGGCAAGGCGCCCAAAGGTGTTGTTGAGGTCGAGTCAGAGTCGGATATTGAGGAAGAGCAGCAGCATGTCGAAGAGGAAGAGCTCGAGATCCCCATTTCCGGAGAGCAGGAGATCATCGCCGAGGGCGAAGAGGTTGGCGAGGGCGAAGGATTGGGAAGCGTGGCGGTGCTTGCGAGGAAGGTGTCACAGAAAGTGTCCAAGTCGATGAGCGTCGCTCTGAAGGATGTGAATATCTCGAAGGATGGCAAGGTCATTGTTGCGGGCCGGGAGGAATCTGGTCGGACTTTATTGGAAGAAGGTGCGTCGTATCTCCGAATTGTGATTTGCGTGTGCTGATTTGACCGTTTTGTAACCAGAAATATCCGAAGAGGAGGTATTGGAAGAGGAAGAAGCAGCTGTGAGGGGGGAAGAAGAGGAGGAAGAAGTAAGTTCAAGCGGGTTGTTGAAATGATTTGCTGATTATCTGTTGGAACAGTCGAGCGAATATGAGTCCGAGTCTGAAGAGGAGCCACCCAAACCGCAATTCCGACCGGTCTTCGTGCCGAAGTGCGTCTTTGAAGTCATTCTTGTGTGCGCTTCTCCTACTCATTAAAGCCACTTTCGTTTAGGCGTGCACGAATAACCATAGCTGAGAAGCATGAAATTGCCATCGACACGGAAGAAGCGCTCCAAAGAAAAGAGAAGGAAGCGGAGGAACGGCGGAAACAGAGCCACGACATGGTTGCGGAGAGCATAAAGAGAGAGATAGCGGAAAGTACGTCACGACATACTCTCTGTTCCCTGGACATGGCGTCTGACATTCTTTGCAGAGGAAAAGGAAGCTGATATTCATGAGGTTGATGATACGGATGGGTTGGATCCGGAAGGCGAGTTTGAAACTTGGAGATTAAGAGAATTGGGCAGGATTAAGAAGGAGAAGGAAGAGGAAATGCAGCGGGAGAGAGAACGAGAAGAAGTGGAGCGACGGAGAGCATTGCCGGAAGAGCAGAGGCTAAAGGAGGATCTGGAGAGGGCGAAGAAATTGCGCGAAGAGAAGCCCAAAGGAAAGCAAAAGTTTTTGCAAAAGTATTGGCACAAAGGCGCCTTCCATCAAGTAAGCAAAGAGGCGTGTTCAAATTCTTCTCCAGTCCTCATTTTATCTTTTAAATAGGATGAGGAAATCCTCAAACGACATGATTACACGGAAGCGACAGAGTCTACGGTGGACGTGTCGCTGCTCCCGAAAGTGATGCAAGTCAAGAATTTTGGGAAGCGCAGTCGGACAAAATATACGCATCTGCTCGATCAAGATACCACGGTTGGCACTGGAGGATTTGGTGGGACTGCACCAGTGAAGGCGGGTGGCTTGGCGTTAGACGGAGGGGGATGCTTCATATGTGGCGGGCCTCATTTGAAGAAAGGTGAGAAATTTGGTTTACCTTTCTCTACAGAAATATCTTAATCTACGTCCTTTTCTCAACCAGACTGCCCCCAAAATACGGCAGAACGGAAGACGGGAGCAAATAATATTCCGACTGGACCGGGGCGTGGGGCAGATGGTCCACAACGGCGGGAATACGACAGAGGGCGTTGGGACGACAGACGGAGAGACGATGGTCGGTCTCGGTATGAAGATGAGCGGCGTAAAGACTGGCGGCGAGGTTCGTATTCTCGGTCGCGGTCACGTTCTCGTTCACCCGCACGTGAGCCACGAAGACATGATTATGAATACGAGGCGAAAACGCGGCGACGGCGGTCTCGTGAGCGATCGGTGGAGGTGCAGCGGGACAAACGACGTCGGCTGGACTGAGCGTTGTATCACAGTACTTGTTGCACATTTTTTAATTGCATTGCTATTCCGATCATGATCGACGAAGCTAAGATACGGGGAGTATCACGTGATCTACACTGAGTTTTCGACGCGAAAATCATGGTCGTTGCAGGCAAAGCATGTCTGTTCTGGATTTGTCCGTGGGATCCCGCTGATAGACTTCTGAAAGTTTTGCTCAGGGACAGCATTCGCCCGACTTGCCCGGTAGACTTCAATTAAATATCAGGTCTTCCCGGTCATCTTCATCCAATCCCCATGCCACGCAAAGTGCGGGTTGCCGTCTTAGGCAGCGGTCTCGCAGGCCTGACCGCAGCGTATCTTTTGATAAACACGACACCACCCGATTCTGACGTCGAGTTTGAGGTCCACCTCTTTGAAAAGGCATGACTTCTCGTCCGTTGTTAAAAATGTTCTGTGCCAACTAGCTTTCTTTCCCGTCGCTCAGTCTGATGTGCTGGGCATGGACTCGTCATCTGTGTCTCTTCCAATTGCAGGCGAAGACCGCGACTGGAGAGTTGACGTCCCAATGAGGTCATTCCAAGGAGGTGCATTTCTCTTTTTTCTTTTTTTTTTTCCTTCCACGAAGTGGCCTCAATGGCTTATCGACACTTTTATTTTGTTCTACAGGATACTACCCTCAGCTAATCGCCTTCTACAGGCGCCTTGGGGTGTCGTTCCGGGAAACGGACTTTACATACTCCTTCTCGCTGCTCAGCGCGTCTTCCAATGCGGCGCGGGACCGCCGCATTACCGCGACGATGCTCTACAACGGCTCTTCCGGTCTCGGTGGACTGAGCATGCCCTCGATACTCAAAGAAGCCTATCGTTCCACGAAAGACCGACCCATCGTCCAGGCTGCGATAAAAGCACAGGCCATCGCGCTGTTTATTCTCATGGTCGCGCAGATTATGATATGTTATATTAGGATGCTCTATTATGCATCTCCGTTCGGTCGACGGCAGTATACTACGAAGCAAACGTTTGCAGACTGGGCTGAAGAGACAGTGCCTACCAACCCGTTGGCACGATGGACGGGGCTGGATGTCGCCTGGAGGGATTATACTCAAGCTGTCCTCGTTCCTCTCTTTTCTGCCGTATGCACCGCTCCTGAAGAAGCCGTGCAGAACCACCCTGTCGAGGAGATCCTTGGTGAGCACTTTTGCGGTCCGTTGACGCGTGCCTACACAGCTGATTGCGTGCTTTTTCTCTTGCTTAGATTATATTTGGCTTACCCTGGGCACACATCACTACGTCGCTCGACAAGGAGTGCGAGACGTTGTCTCTCGCCTAGCCGCAAACGTGCAGCATGTCCATCTGTCATCGCCCATCACTGGAATATATACCGATCCTAATGACGCGAGACTCGTCTCCGTGCACTGTGATACCCCCGGAAGCCCGACGGTCATCGACGGCTTCCATCATGTCATCTTCGCCACACAGGCATCCCATGCAGTTCCCATTCTGAAATCGTACGCATTGTCGCTTCCGGCGCACGATCCGAAACGGCGGCAGCTGGAGGACCAGATACGATGCCTCAAAGCGTTCACTTACTGTCGCACAGTTGTCATTAACCATACCGACTCGTCGCTGTTGCCCGACAACGCGACAGATCGACGCGATCTGAACCTTATATGCCTAGACCCGGAAAGTTCGCTCAAGAAAGTCGAACGGGACGACTGCGAGAAATTTCCCAATGCAGCGAACGTACTTTCGCCAACGTATACCATGGCTACGCACGCGTTGCGCCCACCAAGCGGGTATCCAGCACACCTGCCGGCGGTATATCAAACGACAGACCCGATCATATCGCCCAAGGAGGACTGCGTACTCAGCGTCGCCACTCTAGAACGGGCCGTGCTGACGCTAGAGTCGAAGGAGGCACTGAAAGGTCTGTATCGCGCGAACGGAAAAAAGTGGTGGGAGTCGAGCGAGGAGCACGGGGAGGATGCGTCGCAGCTGGGGAGTCTGCAGGGCGCTGGAAAGTTATCGGGGATCCCAGGAGCGGGGGTGTGGATCTGCGGGTCGTTCGCATACCCCGGCATACCACTCCTGGAAGGCTGTGTGGTGAGTGCACGGAACGTCATCGAGCAGGGCGTGTGGAAGTGCGAGGGCGTCCGATCGACGAAATCACCTTGGTAATATTTCAAGGTTTTGTTCATGCTGATTTTACAAGTGGTATTACGAGGATTAATCTACATGCGAAAATGATGCTTTTCCATCTCTTTGTGGAAGTCCAGCGCCGGACCCGTCTCCATGCCTAAGATCGCAGCAGACGGAGAGTATGAAAAAAGATTTGAGTGTCATTGATGCAGTCGCTTACCATAGAAGACGTCCATGGGCTCTATTGTCTCGTCTCGTCCCATAAGGATGTCGAGATGGACATTTGAAGGCGAGATCGTCGACATGAGGGAGTTCTGTGTGCCGTCATAAGATGATGTAGGTACGGTGAAGGATGCAGGTGACACGCACGGATGCGACAATTTTCCGTTCCATGAGCAGTCGCATAGGAGCATGCATGCCATAGGTGTTCCGTTGCATCGTGAGCTTGGCGTTATCTTGCGTCGCTTCCCACTATCAAAGGATCAGTTTAGCAAAGAGGCCAGGGAATTCTGGAGACGCACGTTCTCTAGACGGTGCCTGAAGCTGCTGGGAGTCTCCACCTCTGCAGCGATGCTGCGAGGACCATACTGGAGAGTGTCGTGGAGGCCGAGGTTGTTGGCGGTGGCTTGGACCGAGGCAGACTTTGGCTTGGAGGGTGGCACGATACGGTAAGATGGTTCCTGGATGATATATCAGCAGTTATGCTGGATATCTGCTAGACTATGCGCACCATGGTCGTCGTTGAATGTGGATGGACGCGTAAGTGGTGCAAGTTTTGATGGCACGCGTGACTAGGCCAGTCGTGTGACAGAAGCGGAGATCACACTGAACCAGTCATCTCATTCAAAGGACCTCTTCCTCAGCTGCCCAACGTTCGCCATGAGCAGCACAAGGCCCTCCAGGTCAGCTAGCATCCCCATCCCGAGGAGCTCTGCCTCCCCGATATACAACATCGATTCCGTCCTATCTATCCCCTTTGTCGCACCAGGTCCAGTCAGTCCCAGCTCCAGGCAGCAACAGCCGTTTCCCCAGCGCGCGAGCGTCGATGATGGCAGGGGCCATCTCGCGGCCCGAGGCAGTCCAGCCCTCGCAGCCTCACCAGGCAGATCCGTCCCCCGCTCAGTAACGCACCCCGGGAGCAGCTTCCATGGTAGAGTCGTCTCTGGGACCCCATCGTCGGCGCACACCGCTGCCACCGCCATCCGCACGTTCGAGCCGCGCGTCGTGCGGGGATCCTCCAGCGGCGTCGACGCCTCCCGCAACACCGACAACGCATGTCTGCCCTCCACCTCCGCGCCGTCCTCGTCTCGAATGCGCCGGCCCAGCGCCGCGGGCAGCAGCAGGGCTCCCAGTGCACAGAGATCGAGCCAGGTATTCTCGACGTCTCCGCCCTCGTCGCATCCCATGCCGTTTCATCGCCCCGCGTACCTCGAGCACTCTGCATTGAGGCACCTCTTGCAGACGGAAGCTGCGCCCGCACTTCCCGCAAGCCGCAAAATCGACCCGTCGTCGTCTTCGGTGGCAGGTACATACGATTATTCGCACCCGCTCGTACACACCTCGGCCATGTCGCCCCCCACGGATAGCGACGAGGAGAGCAACGTCAGTCCGCCACGTGAGCTGCCCTCTACGTCCAGGACGATCACCTATTCGCCCCAACAGATGCTCAAGCTGCCTACTCGTTGGGACGAGCAGTTCCGCAATAGCCTTCTGAGCGTCTCCTCGGATGGTCGGGATCTCACGTTCCACGGTTTGTCTTTCCGTTCAACGGTAATATGTGTCTGACGCGTTTGTGCTCCAAGGTGCATCATGCGCCGGTGACAGGGACGCGGCTGCTGCTAGAACATCGTGCCCCATTCCCCCAGCTTGCGGTATTTATTACTATGAAGTAGAGATTGTGAGTAAAGGTCAGAAAGGGTAGGTGTAGATTTACTCCTCAGTTTTGTTATTGAATGCTCATGCTTCTGCAGACACATCAGTATCGGGTTCGTGGAGCCACATATATTTCTTCTCTATCGTGTTCATGGCTGCTTTGCAGGTTCGCTGCCCGCGATGTTAAATTATCGAGGCTTCCCGGATGGGAGGCCAACTCTTGGGGCTATCATGGCGATGATGGATATTCCTTCGCCGCAGAAAAAAATGGAACACCATATGGTCCCACTTTTGGAAGTGCGTATTTACGATAATGTACTAATTCTCCGGCACACCGAATAATCTCCGTTCCAGCTGGCGACATAATCGGTTGCGGAGTTGATTTCTCGACATACAAAGCTTTCTTTACCAAGAACGGCTCTTTGATTGGTATGCAAGGCTCGACTAGTCATGTCCGACTATACTGACTAGCCTGGTTCCAGGCCACGTCTTTGACAACATCGGAAAGGATGTAGACCTATATCCGTCCGTCGGTATGCGACACACCGGCGAAGCTATCCGGGTCAACTTTGGGCAAGATCCGTTCAAGTATGACATTGACTATCATGTCCAACAGCAGCGGAATACTGTGTGGTCAAAAATTCTTACTACGACGCTTGATACCTCATTGCTGGACCGTCCGCGTCTTTTACCAGACGGTCCATCCAAGGACGGCGCGACAATCTCTTACGAGTCAAAGCCGAAAGTCCCACTGTCAACCGAGCAGACGAAGACATTGCTTAACAGACTTGTCGTTTCGTATCTTGCTCATTATGGATATGCGAAGACCGTCCGAGCCTTCAAGGCCCAGCAGAGCCCGTTCGAAAAAAGTCAGCCCGCCGAGAAAAGCGAGGCAGTTTCTCGCGACGTGGACATGGAAAGCGTTTCGGTGGAGCGCACCGATTCATACGACATCGAGCGTCGTACGCAGATAGTGAACTCGGTCGTAACTGGTGACGTCGACTACGCTATCGCGCAAACAAAACTGCATTACCCGGCCGTCTTGGAAGCAGACGAAGGGCTTATACACTTCAAACTGCGATGTAGAAAGTTCGTGGAGCTCATCTTGGAGGCGGCGGAGCTTAAAAAGAAATTGGGAAACCGCACCATCGAGAGTGAGAGCGCAGCGGATGAGATGGATGGGATATATGAGGACGGGATGAACATGGATGTTGATGATGACGCCTCGGTTCCGCGGCCGGCTGTCACAAATGGTTTCGGCGATCCTGTACCTGTGGCGAGCGAGGCGCAGCCCGAAAACTCGACAGTGCTGTATGAAGCGGCGCTGAATGAGGCGATAGCTTATGGCCAGGCTCTGTCAAACGACTTCAAGTCTGATACGAGGCCAGAAGTACGGCAGCACTTTAAGCGAACCTTTTCCATCGTGGCCTGGGATGACCCGGCGACCGCAGGAGGCGTAGCATCGGAAGTTGTTGGCTACGATGCAAAGGTCAGCCTGGCGACGGAGTTGAATGAGGCGATTCTCAGTGTGTATACTTTGATTCCCAATTAACGAATGGGTTCTTATCGCCTTCGACTCTAGAGCATCAGGGTTTGCCGGCTCGTCCGGCCTTAGAGACTCTGTACCGACATACAGCGGCATGCGTTACGCAGCTTGGACTCCTGGGTGTAGGCTCCGCAGCGTTCGCTGACATGTCGAAGGAGTTCCTCGATGCGTAGACGGCTTGTCCCGCTTTGGTCTTTTTTTTCTCTTTTGAAGTATTCATTGCTGAGTTATCGATCATCATACATCTGCGGACTCTCTGTCATATCTGTTGCTTAGCTCGACTCATTTTTTTCTCTTCGTTCTTGACTGTTTGTATTCTTTACCCTAATGAACTTGGGTTTTGTACGATAGACACGTGATGTAATTGCAAACGAGGGGATATCTGATAAGCTGTAAAAGGACTTGCGATCGATCGTTGAATGATAATACAGCAAGAACGAAGCCGGGTCAAAAAAATTGTCCAGAGCAACTATGTCGTCCGCCGCTGAAGCAGCACCGTCCCAACGAACGTTCACTCTCGCATCGCGCGCTTCGCAGCTCGCTCAGATACAAACCAACATGGTGCTCGACGCGCTGAAAGCGCAGTACCCTACGTCCGGGGCGGGACCGAAGTTCACGACCTCCTTCATGTCCACCACGGGCGACAAGAACCAGTCTCAGGCTCTGTACCTTCTCGGCGGTAAGGCGCTATGGACGAAGGAACTTGAGATCGTGCTGAAGGAGCGGGCGGTGGACATGCTTGTGCATTCGCTCAAGGACGTGCCGACGACGCTGCCCGAAGGTTGCGTGATCGGCGCGATTCTGGAGAGGGAAGACCCGGTGGACAGCCTGGTCGTCAAGCGCGGCAAGCCGTGGAAGGGTTTAGAGGAGCTTCCTGAGGGTAGCGTCGTCGGAACAAGCAGCGTTCGTCGGGTCGCGCAGCTGAAGAGGAACTTTCCAAAGTTGCAGTTCCAGGACATGGTGAGTCCACATCTTGCGAATGAAAAGAAAACAGAAAGAAAATTCTTATCCCCAAGATGGTTTTCTTTCCCAGCGCGGCAACCTGTGAGTATCTCGAGCTTCTGTTGTTCATGTGGTCGCTGTCTTATGCTGTGCCTTCAACTCAGAAATACCCGTCTTTCAAAATTGGATGCACCGGAGAGTCCGTATGCTGCGCTGATACTCGCTAAAGCGGGTTTGGTCCGTCTGGGTATGGGCGACCGTATCACGGCTGATCTTGGCCCGCCTGTGCTCTACCATGCCGTCTCTCAAGGGGCGCTCGCAGTGGAAATCCGAGCGGATGACGCAGAGGCCCTGCAGCTCTGCGAGAAATTAACGCACTGGCAGACAAAGTGGAGGTGTCTCGCTGAGCGGTCGTGCTTGCGGGTCTTGGAGGGCGGATGCAGCGTCCCGATTGGCGTCGATACCAGCCTCACGGAGGACGAGCGAGGCGTCAAAGTGGGCACACTGACGCTGACGGCGTGCGTGACATCATTAAACGGGAAGCTGCATGTCGAGCACACGTTGAGGAACAGGGTCACGAGCGCAGAGCAGGCTGAGGAAATGGGAAGAAACATTGCTCAGATATTGCTGCGACAGGGAGCGAAGAAGATTTTGGACGAAGTGAATGAGGATCGGGCCCAGCGAATCAATGACGCGAAAACGAACAAAGCGGTCAAGGTCGCTTCTTCATAAGAGTGAAAGCAAAGAGTGATCATGTATAACAGTACACTTTTCAAAGTAGTGACGAGGTGAATGTATCGCGCTAACCACGCAGCCAGAGAAGGAGATAGTACACCAGCTAATTGTGACAAAGCAGGATGTTTCAACTTGATCTACATCCTCGCGAGCGCCTGCATAATCCTGTTCATCAAAATTCGGAAGAGCAAGTGACTCTGTGGCGAGGAGGAAAAAAAAGACATTAAAGATGTAAAAAAATTTTCAAGGGCGATTTTTAAATCGCAATGAATTTGTGCATGTGTGGCAAAGTCTTTGAAATTATATAGGCGTCATCGTCCGGGGTTATGTATTCATTAGCTGCTGTATCTGCTCAGTTGCTCTAACAACATCTCGTTATCGAGCCCTCGCGTCATGGTGTCAATTTCCTCCAGGCGTTTATCAAAGGAATTGGCAGAGATCAAGAATGAAGGGTGCCCTGTCGGTGCGAGCCATACCTTCCTGCCTCGTGTGACACGCGAAGTCTTATTGTCCATTTCCCTGTCACCGCTTCCAACTTGTAGGGATCAACCTCGTGAAAGCCGATGACTTTGAAACGTGGTGGTTTACGATCGAAGTAATGGGCGAGTCTCTCTATAAAGTGCATCATTTCCTCGCATTGCTCTTCCGGCTCGGTCTTAATCGCGCTGCTCGATATCAGGACGAAGTTTATACCCTCCAATTTCGCTTCGACCCGCATTATCCCATATCATCGCCTGCTGTGCAGTTCGTGGTAGCTGATGGAAGAGAAGCTCCTATCCATCCAGTGCGCACCATTCTGATTTCTGCAAGTTCGCTCATTGTCTCATTAGATGGTGTCGACCATCGCGTAACATAGCACGTCTATTCAAATGGACATGTAAGTACGCGATATTCACCATGGATGACCAGCGCCGCTCATGCGTCACGGTTTCATGTGGAAAAAAAGATTTGCGCTTCGATTCTTGGTAACGAATGGTCGCCTGTCCTGAGCGTCGTAGCGGTTTGCATAACTCTGCAGAGCATGCTGGCCTCATGCAAGGTAGATTTTCTCGTTTCATGGGTGAGCGCGTTGTCGCTAACGCAAACCCTCGAGCAGAAAAAGGAACGGTCAGTTATATGGACCTTGTTGTGGAAGGCTCCTGGATTAATATCGAGTTTCCGCATTAGCCCGGTAGACAACGACCGATACATTCGCCATGCCCCGGATAATCCAAAGAAGGCATGTTAACAAAGTTTAAATCGCTTTTGAAGAAAAGAATAACATGTCCATTGCACCTGATAGACACGATTCCATTATGATGGCAAGTCCATTTCGTCCCTTCGACCCGAGTTAGGGCTAATTGACTTTCGACATGCACTCATTCAGACGACTCGTTCGTGACTTTTCCCCATTGCTAACTGCTTCTGAAACTGAGTAGGCCAATGCAGGGTTTGAATGCCTAGTTTAAATGGGTAATTTCCTGTACATATTTTGTTTTTTCTTTTCTTTCTGTATTTATTTAGGACTCCTGCTGAAATCCCTTGTGCCGTTAGAAGCACTGTATGTAGTACATATCCTCCAAGTCATGGATTTTGAACCTCGAGATACAATGAAGCCGATGTAGCATACAAGCCCTCGGAGATTATCATAAAATGTGGGGACTGATGTCTCCATTAAAAGTACACCTGATGGAAAAAGTGGAACGGAAAGAAAGAAAGCTAGTGTGAATGGAATCCTGAAGGAATGAGTGGAGAAGAGGACTACATATGATGTGAAAGAAGAGAAGATATCATAGAGATTCTTAGCAGGGACTTGCCTTTGCGGCGCAGCAGCTCTGCACCGGCTCCATGAGAGGTTGGGATGGTGCCCGAGACGGTGCCTGGGACCGCTCGTCTCGGTGATCCTCACAACACCCATCGCACGCCTTACCGCAACCGCACCGGTCGTTCGGACAACCGCATCGGCCGCCGCAGCACTCCAGTTTCGGGACATTGACCAGTCCAAACGCGAGTCCGCGCTGGCCAAATGCCCTGGCTGCGTCCGGATAGACAGTGACGTTCATGGGATCGAGGTGCATGGCGTTGCTACCTGTCCTCCTGTTTGTCGGAGGCGAAGGCAGCGACGCAGCTCTTGCGAAGAACTGGTCGAGGTACGTCAGGGCAGCCGGCGTGCCTGAAGTATGTTCGTGGGTAGGGAGGGCGATTCCGGAGCTGTGGTCGACGCATGTTCCGCATCCCTCGGCACAGTCCTTGCGGTCTTGGGCTGCATGTTCTGCACCGCGGTGCATCACGCATCCTGGACACGCACAACGGAGTCCACAAGTGCATTCTGAGCCCGCCAAAGAAGATATCTCGCTAATGGGTGGCATAATAGGGAATGAGGGGATCGGGCCTAGTGCCTGTGAGGAAGAAGCGCTCGGAAGGTCAAGGATTGGCGGAAGTTCAAACGGGAGGTCAGCATTGACGTCCTTGTACCTGGCGCGCTTCGGAGAGTTGGGTCTTGAGGTCAGCGATCTCGATTCAGGAAGTGCTAATTCGACTGCAGTAGCCGTATTTGGCGCATCTTGCATGGCTGCGGCGTCAGCGAGGAGATCCAGTGACGGCCGTGACGTTGTGCGGCATTTACACTTCCATACGTTTTTGCAGGTGCATGGATTGAGAAGTGTGTCGACTTGTGGTGGCGGTGGGAAGGCGAAAATCCCTCAGACATCAGTCATCTATATTGCGCACGGTTCGTGCAAAACTTACCTCGCTGACGGACATCCGGTGGGAGGATGCTGGAGGATGAAGAGGCCTGCATGAGATCCTTTAATCCGTTGGGCAGTGCAGGGACAATAGGTATATATCGCTTCGCTATGATACGAGGGCAATGTTTCGACCGGAAACCGCTGCTAAAGGATCCTGGTACGCACATTTAGTTCCCGTGGACACTCTAAGCACCTGTACATCTTCCTTTGGTGTGCAGGTGCATTTAGAGTGAACCTTCTTGGACTGACGAAGTTCCCGGCATCGGTCGCACTGCGAAACAGGCCGGCCCTTCTTCTTGATCTCGAAGAGAGGTCGGTCATTATGGCGGCATGAAGACGAACGGTGTCCTTTTATGCAGGATTCACTGCACGCTACGCGTGAGATGCAAAGGCATGACGAGAAAAGGCGGTAGCTGCGACGGACCAGGCAAACTTTTTGTTATTGACATATACCTGCGACGGAGATATGAGCCGGACGCCAGAAGAAAGGATTGACGCAGTGAGCTCACCATCTCAAGAGCTGTGGTGGTAAGGCCCAACAGCCTTGCCCTGGACTGGGAAACGCGGAAAGTTATATAACAGCTGCCTAATACTCAGACATGATGCTGAGAACTGGCTCATAAAAGGTCAGGTGATCAAATTCCAAATCTACTTAGATCTGATCGCCGATGCTTCAAACGGACACCCACAACACCCAACGACCAGTGCCCTTCACATGCTGTAACTATTGGCGCACGATCGTTGCTGTAGGACTTCGATAGAGTCCCATGATTATTTGCGATTTCTGACATGGAACCAATGACCTTTTGCCCTTTTGGTAAAGAGAAGTGCGGTGCCACGGCACACGTAGGATAGATGAATGAGCCTCGTCAGCTGACCAATGCTAATCTGCTTGCGCCTGAGCTCCTCATCCACTGGTAAGCAGCTCTGAATTTAATCAAAAATCTCTGAACAGCTGAAGAACACGGCATGAATGTCCTTATCCGAGCATCACACATATATGGCCAAGCCAAGTGCGCTACGCTTGTGTTGGTAAACTAGTGTATGTGACATCTGCGGGACCTCCCACTGACGACAACAGACAGATGGCTTCCACAGCCCATGGCATAATTCGCGGCCATGATGCCTATTCCGGAGGACTCGAGAATCGACTCGATGCACCATCAGTAACCTAAAATAGAATCACAGCACTCTTGATGCTTTTAAACAGACATATATTGGGCCATTCTAAAGGATCATCATTACTTCCGAAGTTGGACGAACGGGAGACGCCGAGCTCACGGTGAATCCTCTATTGCATTCTTGTTGTTGAGACGTTGCTCCAACTTGTTGAATTCTTTTAGCGATATTTCTTCTTCCTCATCCATGACCTGTAGCAATAATCAAGAAAATCAGTCTAGTGCAGCGTGCAAATAATGTTGTTTTATTGACCTCCAGCACTCCTTTCACCTCGGGGATATAGTGCATCAACATTCGCTCGATGCCACTCTTCAGCGTGACAGTACTTGACGAACAACCACGACAACTTCCTTTAAGCTTCAGCTTAACCAGTGCATCACCCTGTTCGTCGAAGCCACGGTATTCGATATCGCCGCCATCTTCCTGAATCGCAGGCCTGACCCGGGTTTCTAGCAGCTCCTTGATCATGGCCACCGTCTCGGAATCTGTGGGTAAGATGACCGTATCCTGTGGTCCTGCCATCTCGCGGTCCTCTTCGCTTCTGAAGAGAGGTTGTCCCGAGGAGAAAAATTCCATTAAAAGCGAATAGATCTCTGGTTTCAGCACCGACCACTGCAATTCCGAGTCCTTGGAAATGGTGACGAAGTCTGGGCCGTAAAATACGCCGGTCACACCTTCCGCGCCCATTAAGCGCAACGCCAGAGGTGACTTGAGCGCCGCTTTGGTGTCGAGGAATTCAGCAGTGCCTTCGCCCATAACTGGCACTCCAGGAATGAATTTTAACGAGTCTTCGTTGGGCGTGGTTTCTGTTTGGATGAACATGGAACGTGCTGTGCATTTTAATAAGTTGAGTACGGCATAATCCTGAGAAACTACTCACAGAGAGATGGGGTTTTCCGGAACGCTGGCAGAGTGTAACGAACAAGGCCGTTATTCTGTGGGGTTTGGAGGCTTCGACATCGGACAAATGTCGTGCTCAAGTTCCGGCCTGTGCAGCGGACGCCACCGGAAGCCAGCTTCAAACATCTCGTTCTGATCCTCGAGGATGTGGTTATTGCCTGGCGGAGAGAGGACATGGTTCAGAGTCAAGAGGCCAAGTTCGTGGATCGGCCTTCTGAGTAAAGCATGACATCACGTGGCCGATCACTACCTGAAATGCCTCCAACTGGGATTTGTTGATGCCCGCCAATGCAGCCATGGAATTGACAACCAGCATTCTTGACTCGTTGCCCGACATCGTGTTAGCTCTTGTGTTCTCTTGGATACTATGGAAGCTCTTCAACATCTTCAAACCTCGAAACGAGCATTCGTTGCGCTCGGTTGCCATTATTGTGCTTGGAGATATCGGACGTAGCCCTAGGATGATGTACCATGCACAGAGCTTCGCCGAAAACCATTTTGTGACAGACATTATCGGATACAAAGGCAAGTTGGCGCACTTTCGTCTGTTTCCTGATATTTTAACCCTTTGTTTCTGCAAAGGGAGCAAACCGATTCCGGAATTGGAGCGTCTTCCTAGGGTCCACTTGCATTACTTGCCCAGCCCTCCGAAATTTGCATCTTCCCTCCCTTTCGTTCTTACGGCTCCAATAAAAGTAGTTCATCAGATGACCTCAATATTCTGGCTTCTTCTCGTTCGAATCCAAAGGGCACCTGAATTCCTACTCGTTCAGGTCGGTGGCAACAAATAGGTCACTACCACGCTGTTCTGTTTGACCGTGCCTCCAAGAACCCGCCTACTATCCCGACGCTAGCTCTCGTCTGGCTTGTCGGACGCATTCGAGGGAGCAAGGTAATCATTGACTGGCATAATCTTGGTTATAGCATTCTAGCTCTCAAGCTAGGACCGAATCATCCATTCGTCAGAATTTCCGCGTGGTATGTCACTTCCGACCGAACAAATCAACCCTCGTTCAACGTTGATATACCACAAGGTTTGAAGCATATTTCGGTCGATGTGCATATGCGCACTTATTCGTCACTCGGGCGATGCGCGATTATCTCTCCGAGAAGTGGAATCTCGTGTATGTTCATCTGGCCCTCCGAGACTGTCCTTGTGTTTTGTTCACCTCACCCCTGGTGCACCAGAGGGAAGCAGGTTGTGTTGTATGATCGACCTCCGAGGCGTTTTCATCGCTCTTCAGCGCAAGAAACCCACGACGTGCGTACGCTCTGGAAATGCAGGCCCTCCGCTCCTGCTGACACATTGTAAAGCTATTTATAAGGCTGCAACCAACACTTTTGTCGCAGTCCTCGTTGTACAATTTCCTACCAGACTCGACAGCTCCGTACTCCACACCATTTACACAAATCACTCAAAGTCACGAACGACCGTCGAGTATGACATTTCGAGTGGTATGCCTTCCAGAAGCTGATAATGCCGTTTGACTTTAGCAGCGATCTGGGAATATGCAAAATTCAATCCAAAATTGCGTCGAGATAGACCAGCTCTTCTTGTGTCCAGCACCTCCTGGACACCAGATGAAGACTTTGGGATATTGCTCAAAGCATTGGACCTATTCGACTTGGCTGCGACAAGAATCAATGCGAACAAGGGAGACAGGCCAGTGCCGAAAGTGTTGGTTGTTATTACTGGCAAAGGTCCTTTGAAGAAAAAATATATGGCGGAAGTTGATGAGCTACATCAACGCTGGAAGTGGGTGCGTTGTATCAGTATGTGGTTGGAAGCTGAGGACTATCCCACTTTGCTCGGTAAAGGTTTGATATACTTCGATGTTCAGCAAAAAGTAACGAGTTTCATGATCTAGGCTCCGCAGATCTTGGTGTATGCCTTCACTCGAGCTCTTCAGGTTTAGACCTCCCAATGAAGGTGGTCGATATGTTTGGCTGTGGCCTGCCTGTTTGCGCTCTGGATTTCTCGTGGTATGCGATTGCTTGCATCATTCATCGCTTAGATAAAAATCCATGAATGTCCACAGCCTACATGAGCTCGTGAAAGATGGGATTAACGGATTGATATTCAAGGATGCTCCTCAGCTAGCGAAACAGATCGAGGTATGAATTCAGAGCAGCATGACTTTGGGCGTTTACTGAAAAGGCATCGATAGATGCTGCTAACGGCTTTCCCGGACTCCAGCGATCTGTCACGTCTCCAAACATCGCTTTCGAATTTGTCTCAATCATCCTCGTTGTCAACCACGCATTCAATTGATGAATACCGACATGCTGACACGACGGCGAGTGATTGGCACTGGAAGACGTGGGACGAAAATTGGAATCACGCGATGAAGCCCATAATACTGAGCGATTTGAACCGCTAACTGAATGGAATCAGTGGGTGGATAACGAATCGATTACATCTAAAAAAAATTACAAGGTCCACTGAAGACGTCCAAAGACAGTCTTGTGATGGGTCCTTCAATTATCAGCTTTTGCAGCGAATGTCATGGTTTCAATACGTCCGCGGCCTTTGCATTCCTTCTGTAACAGCTCATTGATGACTCGGAATTGACCTGGGTCGATCAACATGATCTGATTGACCAGCGTGAGCAGGGGCTGGGAATCAAATTGCAAAAAATACGTCGCACCACTTCCCACTCGTCCTGCCCAAGCTCGTCGTCTTCTATCTTCTCCGCACCTTCGATCACTTTTTCTCGAAGTCGCTTTCCGTCAGCAGTGGGCATCGACACCCTCACACGCATACGAGCGCGTTGTATGGGCAGGTTTGAACTGCTCTGTAGCAATCGGATGCACTCTGAAACCTTCACAAGAATACTTCAATCGCCGGTCACATTTGAGTAAAATCGTGATCATCACCTGGCTTTTGGCGTTCTTGTTTTGCTTGACGCTAAAACCTGCTTCTGCCATGGCCTTCTCTATGATTCCGACGGCATATGGTCGCTGAGTCGATGGATCTACGCATTTCTCAGCGACAAGAGTAGCGATTTCTTTTCGGAGAGACGTCAGATCATGTTCTCGCTCCTTTTCTCCAACTTGTACTTCGCCCTTTTTGAGAATCTGGATGTGCCGTTAACATGGGATAGAAGCTGTACGGGAAGAAGTGAAGGACATACTTCTTTGACGATGTCAGAAACCTCTGATGTACCGAACGCTTTTTGCATGTCGCCAGCTTTCGCCAGCTCCCCTTTCGATACATTAACGAACACATTGCTTATCTGCAGCACGTCGTCTAAATCGGTTTCGCTGATCCGAGCGTCAATTCCTGGTCTTCCGGGGAAATTATAACGTACACTCCAGTTCTCCATTCATGGACCTTGTTCTTGTAACATGCGATCTGTCGGTAGGGACGATGATGATAGATGAGGAGTTGGGCAGGGGTCGGCACGTAGT
Organism: Macrocybe indica; assembly: GCA_030407095.1. Lineage (NCBI taxonomy): Eukaryota > Fungi > Basidiomycota > Agaricomycetes > Agaricales > Callistosporiaceae > Macrocybe > Macrocybe indica. Next base: position 1,202,656 of record JARFTL010000001.1, on the reverse strand, counting down.
GCCTCGATGACGAACCTCAAATCGCTTGCCACCCTTCTTTAGTCTTACAATGGATACATTGGTCAATCTGCATGACAAACGCCGAGGGTTAGCGTCGGGACATTTGTAGACAGCATACTGTGCACTTGATTTGATTTGAAGGTTGCTGTAGCTGAGGCATCCGAGAGGCGTCAAGAACGGCACAAGGAATGGCTAAGGGTGAAGATGGAACTATCCTGATTCGGCCTAGGCAAGGTATCTATTCAATCCCCGGTACCGCTGCTGACTCGCACATTCAGCTACTCATTCACGCTTACGGCTGACTCGACAACAGCCAACTCACTGCTCGTCGGCCACGGCGCCTCCTCCACCGCTTCCATTGGAAATGCCAAAACCATCTTGATCATTGCGATGGGACTAGTTGAGCGTGGGAATTAGTAATCATCTGTAGTTTCTATGTAGCCGTAGCTCAGACTTGTCTCGTCAGTACTCCTTTGAAGCGACCCACTCATTCCGGACAGGGGCAGCACTCCCAACTCTCATTATGAAGGGACTTAGCAAAGCCATTAAGCGGTACGTCCTTCGCATGGTTTTCGTCTACCATTAGCATGTGCACTGAATTGACCCCACAACAGCACGCCGTTCGCGGTGACCAGCAAGATCGGCATGGCAAAGAGTCGGTAGAAATTCAGTCCCAGTCACCTCACGAGTTGATTTTTACTTCATTTTCCCGCTATATCGTCTTCACAGAGTCCAACGATCCCGAATTCGATGATTATCACCATTCGTTTACCGCACTTGAGCACGCAGCCGAGAAGTTGCTCAAGGACAGCAAAGCATTTGTGGATGCGGTCAATTGTGCGTGTATCTTACTTCTTGAATGCACGGTGTGCACTGTGCTGATACATGCGCATCTGCCACCGCAAACTTCATTCCTTTTAGCTCTGTTCAATGCGGGCGCGGGTTTTGCTACACACTTTGCAACCATCATGCAGCCCATGTCAGGAGAGTATGATCTCGTTGGGAAGCATCCGGATGCATCGCACACAATCCGCAGCGTTACGAACTACCAGACCGCCATGGAGGAGCTAAAATCCTTGATTTCGCCCGAACTAGAGCTCATACAGAGCAGGATCATGGGTCCGACCAAGGAACTGCAGGCCATTATGAAGACGATAAGAAAGACGGTCACGAAGAGAGATCACAAGGTACATGCATCGCCGTATCCCGAAGTCCTGGCACCAACTCCCCTTTCTAGTTGACAGATTATGATCGATTCAACAACTCCCTAACCAAGCTAAGAGACAAGAAGGAGAAATCGCTCAGCGATGAGAAGAATTTGTTCAAAGTGGGTTTGTGACTCTTCAAAGTCACCAGTTCCAGATATTCAAGTTCAATCACAGCTGGAACAAGATTTTGAGATGGCGACGAATGAGTATGAATACATCAACAACGCTTTGAAGCAAGATTTGCCTCGCTTTATGACCCTCGCGACGCAGTTCATCGATCCCCTTTTTGATTCCTTTTTCTACATGCAGTACGTTTTTTTTTGCTTCCTGATCCCATCCTCAAATTTGCATCTGAATGGGTTCATTAAGGCTGAACATCTATTATCTCATCCTCGAGAAGATGAACAGCTTTGCGGACGAGGCGAAATATGACATCACCAACGTTCCGGGCTCAAACATAGCCCAAGACTATGAATCCAAGCGAACCGATGCTTGGAGTCAAATTGAGGAACTAAACATTATCAAGCGCATTATTTCAGTCTGTAAGCGTAAAGCAATCCCGAGGTATTCCCGGTACTAACCTGCATGACATCGATACTCCAGCCAAGTTGGTCCAAGCAAGTCGAAGCCAGAATAATGTAGGTAGCGGGGCACCTGCGCGTCAACCTCCGCCGTCACGGACGGCGTCATCTTCAAGTGCTGCATTCAAGAAAGCTCCCCCACCTCCCCCTGGTTCTTCCAACGCACCGCCACCGCCATATACACCACCAAGCCACAACAGCTCTTCGTCATCTGTAGCAGCTACTAAGAGACCTCCTCCTCCTCCGCCGTTGAAACCCAAACCCAAACCGCAAGTTCATTACGTAGTTGCCTTGTACGACTTCACTGCTCAGGTAAGCTTCATTTCACTGCTTCGTTTATGGACAGCATCAGAATATTCCGGTTTCTATGCTTCTAGGCGGATGGAGATCTATCGTTCAAAACTGGCGATCGCATTGAGCTGATAGAGAGAACCCCCAATACCGAGGACTGGTGGACAGGCCGATTGAATGGTCAACAGGGAATTTTCCCTGGTAAGTGTGGCCATGCTCTCTCAGACTTTCCATTTTCAACGGCTGTTACTTCCGTTAGGAAACTATGTGCAGGAAACATGACTGCTACCGCAGGCCTTTAACTTTGTTATTTATCGTTGTCCTTCGTCCAGAATGACCATCATAATCGAATCATATTTTTTGGTTTCTGAAGTCATATTCTAGGTCATGCTTTAGACCATTAATGCAATAAGTGCCTTCTCGCCTCTGCTGCTCACTCAAGCATAGGCGGAAACCGGGAAGTGCCACGCCACGTGACGCTCCCCAAATAATGATTGAGCGCGGAGAGGAGGCGACGGAGCGGAAGGGCCAACATGCGCGGCGAAGAGGGGTATGGCGGGACACGTGTGGATGAAATCGAAGACGAAGTGCGGCGCGGCCGACTTTTCTGGCGTCGCCAGGGATGAGCGGGTGCGGCACGGCCGACTTTCCTGGCATGGCCAGATGAGGACGTGTGACTTTCGAGGCTCAGAGGCCTCTGAAAAAGTTCGCTTACTCACCTTTACTTCGAACAATTCAGTTTGTGGTCTCACGTGATGGTCCACTACAACCTTTTCAGACTTGAATCAAACGAAGAAGCAATTCATGGCGATTCTTTTGGCGCTGTGGCGAAAGGGACCAACACGTTGCATTCCGCAGCACTTGAAAAGCGGCCGATGTGGGTTCAACAACCCTCGTCCTGCTAAGCAACCATGGCCGCTACCTCGATGTCCCACATCCGAAAGCATCGACCGTTAGATGGCTTGCAGGAGTCGTTTACCTCTATTGAAGACTTGGAGAATGCACTCGATCGCTTCAAGTATCAAATCAATCGTTCAAATTTTGCTCCAACGATGGAGAGCATATTTGACGATACCTTGAAGGTCGAACTCATGTTGCTGTGTGAGTCCGCTCTCTCCTTTTCGATGATATCTTGTAACACGGTTATCAGCTATGGATGAATCATTTCTCCATACTTTGTCACCGCAGCTATTCCCCGTCGATCCATCCCAGTTCTACTCATCTCTTGGCGGGAAACTGCTGCAGAGGCTCTCTACTTTCTTTCTATTTTCTCCTCTATTGTCTCTCTCCAGAGAATTACAGTCGGTTATGGGTCAATACTATCGTGCGCTGGAAATGGGGTCCGGCCTTATCAACGAACTTCGCTTACTGGCGCAGAGCCATTCAGAAACGCCTCCGTCTTCGAAACGGAAAAAGCACTACGCAAATGGTAGACATGATGCTCAGCATACATTCGTCGATGCCAAAGCATGCGGCATATTTGACATTGAAGTACCCGACACACCGGACGCAGCCAATGAAGCAATGACCCGTATTGGCAAGAAATTGGAATCTATGTTGATGGTGCGCTCCATCGTGGTTTTTGGTTTGCGTGCTGATTGTGTTCTGCTAGCATTGTATTGACAATCTTCGTCTGCCACATGTTACATCTGTCATCAAGTTATCATTCATTCGGGAGTCTACGAGTCAAAGCTATCAGAACACCACACCAACCGTTACACGTCAAGAAGATGTTCCATTTGCTGCAAGTCATGCAGATGAGGGACCTGCGTCACCCGTAGTGCCCAGCGTAACCCAATTGTGAGTGCCCTCCCCATCATTTTCCGTATCTGTCTTGATCTTCTCAGAAGCACGACATACTTCCACGACCTGAAAGGTTTCGGAGAGTGGAAAATATTGATTTCTACACGCGCCTATAAGGACCTGCGCGATATACGCAGGAAAGATCGCAAAATATTCGAAATTGTTGTAAAGAAGATTAAGTTAGTTCATACAGTTTTGGTTATGCGGCACGTCTGACCGTCCTTTTCGTTTTCATCTACTAGGGAACTTTCCAATGGTCACTTCTCGAATGATAACCAGAAGCCATTGAACGGAAATGATCATACTGTTCCGATATACGAGGCAAAGATGACCAAGGATACAAGGCTTGTGGTAAATCACATTTGTTACGTCTCCCTTCATGCTCTGGTTCACTCTCTACAGTATCAGGTGGACTGTATACTGGAGCCGGATGGGAAGGTATGTCTCCCTTTGGGTTTTATTCATGTATGAGATGCTGAAAGAAAAAAAAACGAGTGTGAGAAACAAGGTGTCTACACTGATCTGTCTTCGTGTCATATTCTTGCTGATGGAGATCAAGCGTTAAGAATATATGGAATCTACACGCATGCTCAGCTCAACCGGCCAAGACTTTGGGACTCTTTTGGCCGACATCTGCTCCACAAACAAGGCAAGGACTACAGATACAGGTCTGAAACTTGCTAGTGACTGTTATTCGGCACAATTGATAACTTGTCTTGTAGATGTGTTGTTCGAAAGCGGCCCAAAGGTGCCATTGATGGCAATGTCTTTATACCTGAGTCATTTCCGCCTCAGGAAGATTTACCCGCCCCCATGAATTCGCACCTGGAATTGCCCCAGGACGATCTGGAAGAGGTAAGAATGATAAAAATTGAAATGAAATGACGCCAGCATGTTGACATTTGTCCTGAGATCCAAGCATTGCTAGTGTGGGTTTCGAGCCCGCAGTACCTATCACCTTTTTGTTCTAAAGCTTTCATATAGGCTTGAGAAATACTTGGCCTTTTCTCAAGTGGGTGATTTACATGCCTCTACAGAAAGATGTCGACATTCACTGTCTTGAAAAAGGAAATATTGAAAAGTATGATTGTCTCTCAAGCATTGCCTGCAGCACAGTCTCACTGAGAAAATACGCATCAGGCATAATGGCAGATGTTGATGCTGCGTTCCCGTTCCAAGTTTCGTACGTCGGACTTTTGGAAATTTGGCTTTCCTCGGTTCTAAGCAATCCACAGCGCAGCGGAACAGTCGATAATTCGGCATCCATCTTCCTGCTATGTTGTGGGACGAAGCGGAACTGGGTACGCCTATTTTGAGGCATGTGCATATGCAATTCTATACGTGGTCATGGAATTGTTCCAGGAAAACAACAACAATGCTCTTCAAAATGCTATGGATTGAGTATACTTTCTGGTCGAACCAAAGTGACTTAAAGAAGCCACGGCAGCTCTTCATCACGAAATCGCGTGTCTTGGCCATGAAAGTGGAAGAGTACTTTACGAAGCTCTTGGATACTCTTGCCTTGTCTTCCAAATCATTGCAGAGCTTACAATATGAAGTCCGGCAACGGAACAGTACCGAAGACTATGAGCATGAACTGGTAGTGGTGGAGGACGAACTGCTTCGGCGGAAACACCTGCCATCTAGATTCAGTGAACTCCAGGATTCTCACTTTCCCCTGTTTTTGACGTATGATCATGTGAGTTGTCTGAACTCTGCGTGACTTTTTACGATTCACCTAGCCCGGCCGAAGCTCTGTGCCCTTCTTTTAGGAGATATTGTGGAATCGGGCTCCTCGCAGAAGCAGACCCAGAAATTCATCACATTTAATAGATTCTTACAAGATTACTGGCGTCACTTTCCCCAACCATTGACAAAGCGGCTGGGTTCGGTATTCCTGCATTCTTTGGTGTGTTGCGCTGACACGTGTTGTTGCGGTCCAGATCCTGTGCTAGTTTTCAACGAGTTGATGGGTGCTGTTTCGTTTTGCCGAAAGATACTGAATTGCTCATGTTGTCGTTGCTGTTCAGGTGTCATTCTCGGGTCGGAGCAATCACTGGCGTCTCCTGAAGGTCACTTAGATCGATTCTCCTACCAAAGCCTTAGCCAGCGCACCCAGTCAACTTTTGCTGATCAGCGCTCAAGGATTTATGATGTTTTTGAAGCGTATCTCCGTCAAAAAAAAAGTCGCGGTGCGATGGACATTGCAGACAGGTTGGACTCTTTGACTTGTTTCTCGATTCTCCGTCCCGGGGCCATGCTGAATGTATTTAAATTAGAACATTGAAGATTCATCGATGGCTTTCCCAACAGGATCTGTCATCGCAGAAACTCGATTTTATGTTCGTATGCCACAGACATGCATGTGCTGTCCCTGATGGTTTGTAGATATGTCGACGAAGCGCAGGACAATCTGCTTATTGATGCTTGTGGCAAGTCCCTGCATCCGTTACGGCTCATTCTGGATGCTGAACTTGTATCAGTCATCCGTCCGTTGTGCCGGAATCCAAATGGACTTTTCTGGGCAGGAGATACAGCTCAGACAATCTCTGCTGGGAGTTCATTTCGGTTTGATGATTTGAAATCATTCATGTTCCGAGTTGAAGTAACCCCGTTTCCATGATTTTACCTCGCGTAAGGCTGAATGTCACCGTAGGAGGCGAGAAGTTTCCAAGTCTCATCCCTTGGATCCACACACGGCCTAGGGAACCCAAAAACATTCTTTCTCCAGACGAATTATCGTAGTCATTCTGGCATCGTGGAGTGCGCCCATTCGATCATAGAGATTATCACTGAATTCTGGCCATATGCGATTGATAAACTTGGTCGCGAAGTCGGTGTCGTTGGCGGGCAGAAGCCTATATTTCTGAGTTTATCAGATGATGATCAAGTTGAATACGTAAGTTGCTCAACGTTCGGAACAATGAGGTATTTATGGCCAAGCAGGAGCAATTTTTGTTTGGTTCGAGGTATGTCTTTAGCACATTTCCCTACGGCAAGCATTGCGAGAAAAAATTATCTTTTCAAGCCGAGATCGGGTTGAGTTTGGGGCTCAGCAATGTAGGCACTGCTTTTAATTTCTTTGAATCAATATATGTCGACGTTTTATGCAGGCATTCTGGTCCGCGACGACAATGCAAGAGACAGACTAAGAGAGCGGGTTGGAGACATTGGGATTATTCTGTAGCATTCTTGCTTTTGTTATTTTCCAGTGCTGATGGACGTGACTGGCAGGACGCTTTATGAAAGCAAGGGGCTTGAATTTGATGACGTAAGTCACAGCTCCGTTGTTATCGGTCCACTCGGCACTACAAACCAGACAGGTTCTACTCTTCAACTTCTTTGAGGACTCAAACGTCAACGCAGCGAAATGGCGTGTCATTCTAAACGTTGCGAAAGACGCCGTCCCAGGGCTGCAATTACCTCAATTTTCTGAGTCGCGTCATGCTGGTATTTGCCTTGAAGTAAGTTATGTTATCCTCCTTCCATCAGATAGCATTGAATCACCATCCTACATAGCTGAAGAATCTCTATGTAGCAGTGACGCGGGCTCGCAAAAACCTCTGGATTGCCGATAGCTCTAATAAAAGTGGGCCGATGAAGGTATGGCGAAAGCGAACCTGCAATCATCCATAATCCATAAATTTCACCCTTAGACTTTGTGGTCCCACAAAGGGTATATCCAAGTCCACACCTCTGATATGCAGCGTCCAACATTGGCAACAACGTCCACAAAGGATGAGTATGCCAAAGTGGCAAGAGAGCTGTTCCAACGCAGGAAGTTCTTCGGCGCTAAGCAAAGCTACGAAAAAGCTTCTATGCAAAAAGAAGCAACTGTCTCCGAGGCATACTATTTACGCGAACAAGCCCGGAAGGCCAGTAGTCGCAAGCAAAAGCAAGCATTCGCTGACGCTGCAGAGATGTTCGTCAAGGCTGCGGAATTGCTGAGTGTGAACCAGGGTGAATATTACAAGACGGCCGGGGAATGCTTTGAAGTCGCCCGCGTGTATCCAAAAGCAATTCATGCATTCATGCAGGCGAAGGACTTCAACTCAGCTGCACGGTTGTATCGCATATTAGGCTGCTTTGATGAAGCAATCGCACTCATTAAAGAAAATGAGCACCTTATGGATAGCCAACTCGTTGAAGGTATAAAATTCACGGCTAAATTGGAATATTTTAGAAAGGACAGGATTGAGTAAGCCTTCTTAACAGTTTACCCTGATCAGTGCCTCACGAGATGTAGCGACGCACGGACTCTCTTTTCGTCAGATGGTGAAGTCGTCGATTTTCTGGAAGACCATGACTTGGACCTCGCACACACAAGCGTTCTATGCTCACGGGGGGAATACTACAGGGCGGCGAAGTTGCATTTGGAGGAAGGAAGGACAATAGAGGCAATCCATACTTTATCGCAAGATTCTCGCAATAAGGAATCGCGAGATTTGATGGCTAAAGTTGTCCTTCAGGAGTTGTGGAGTCAACAGGCCAAGGGTATATACCCGAAGCAAGATCCTAAAATCAGAGAAATTCTGTCAATTATCGATTCACTAGGGAACTCTGATCTAGATCCCAATACTACCCAAGAAGTGAGCTTCGAATGGTTTATAGTATCACCGCCCATTTCGTTCTTGTTATTTTTTCGGAAGCTCGGTCTGACTTTTCATTGTAGATAGACATGTTCAAAGCATTATATCGTCGGCAAATCTCCAAGGCCAGAGAATTGGCAGGCATCTTCAGAATGTCTTCCAATCTTCCCGCGGCATATCTTTGTCTTGACCTCTACTTTTCGCAATTTCCCGAGGTTCGCGAATTCGACTGTCAAGAACTTTCTCGGGTCTTGGAATTATTTTTGTATTATTCCCGCCTTCTCTGCCAACTGGCGTTCCAGTCTGATGACTCATCCGTTGACTTACTTTGCAAAATATTTGGTTTCCGAGTAGTATCAGGAGGTGTATATGTGGTCCTTGGCGATTCTCGGTTCCAACACCTTCGACCAAAGTCTGAGCGTCCTGCTGGCGACATCACGCTGACGACTACCCAGCTTCTCGAGATATGTCGTTTGACCCTACTCCATTACCTACGAGAGAAGGTCGAAGAAGGGAGTGAAAAGTGCCAAACTTGTCGTGCATTCGACCCCTGCCTTCGCATGTCTTTCTTCGGGTACTGTAGCAAGGACGATTGTGATCGAGATCATAACGACGGTCATCTAACACCAGTGGAATGGTATACGGCTCGCGTACGACTGCACATCCAGCAAATACTCATCGTTCAAACACTTCATGCGGATGCCGATTCTTGTCGGAAATACAGACGGTGTGTAAATCATTCGCCATTGGAAGAGTGTGATGTGACGAAAAGTGTCTCAGGCAATGGATTCGTCGTCTTTATAACGCTCTCTACCCATCGTCCCCCAGCTTGGGGAGCCCCGCCTGTCTCGCAACAGATTCCATACCGGAATATCGTGACGCGATCCGTGTCATCGCGGACTGGGCTCGAGAACGGGCTTATTCAGCCTGCTTTGCAAGTGAACACCAATTGTTGTCTGTCTTCTTTCGCACTGTGGTTATAGCTCTGCTGTACGACAAGAAGGGCGCGATGACTTACCTCATCCCTCCTTCTAACACACCCACCCAACACTCGGTTAGCTCTTGCTTGTTAAATTTCCTTCACGGGAACGTGGAACAAACTCATTCCCGGGGTCTTGTTGGGGCTGTATGGGCATTGCAGTAGGTGGTTGTCACTCTTTTCCATCGTGTCACTCAAAACTTCGCAGATACGTCATATCGTCCAAAATTCACATAGATGTCAGCGTCTTATGCGACCTTGTTGAATGCTTATGTGCGTCGAGCATATTCAACAATGCCTATCGTTGTGGAAAATCTCTGCACCTCAAAATCGTTCCCCGGAGCTGGTTATTGCTTCATCTTCGTCAATCGCCTGGCCTGACATGCCAAGGCGCCGAATGCTACTACAATCTCGTTGACGCAACAGAGGTTTTACTCAGGAGGATGTATACAGGGATAGAGGCCGGTATGTTTCAAAATTTGCATTTACTAAGGAGAGCAAATTGGTTACCCAGTGTATGGCATAGAGCATTTGTTATTCGGGAAAGGCGACCTCTCCACTAGGCCCTCTGCGAGTCATGGTTTAATAGAAAGAGTGTACGTTGGAATCGGCTCCACAGTCCATGAATGCCGTACTAATCATTGAACAGTTGCAGATCTATCTGCCTTCGTGAGTTTATGAGTATGTGACTTTCGCATCAATTTTGACCTTAGGAAGTGGGCGTCAACATCCGCAATGAGAGGTTGAGGTCCCTCATCGAAAATGCACTGAAGTCTCTGCGCGGCGAGCTGATGCGTTTCCCGCCGCTGTATGGATCGTAGGTTCCCAAACAAGCCGTTCAAGTGCATTAACGACGATCAGATAGTTATGTCTTTGCAGAAGGCTGGCGTGCCATCGCCTTTGCGACCTTCAGGTCATTGAAGAACTGCCCTATTGATGAAATGGTTCAACTTTTTCGACGGCCTCATCTTCCGCGATACAACCTTCGCTTCGTACGAAACATAGTATACGACGAAGAGGACCAACTTCTTCGCCAGCTTCAGTCCAATGTGGATCTTGATACTCGACACGATCATTTAGAGCTTGATGACTTGGCACGCAGCACGGAGACTGACATTCCAGACGAGCTCACGAACATAATCAATGTGAATGATGCTTCCGCCGACGGTGAAGATTCGCAGGAGCCAGATATCCTAGATGATGCTCCTGTTGTCGAGGGGTCTGCGAGAGATGTCTTGCAGTCCTTCACCACCGAAGAAATAGGGCTCATTACGGCGATGCAAAGAAGATATACCCTGAAACTCAGGCGACGGCAAGGGCTTGCTTCGGTGGGTCGGGCCCAAGCTACACGCAATCATTTCTTCGTGGAATACTTGAAGAGGGCGCAACAGCTGCCCTGGGCCGCTAGGTCTCGCTATAAGCTCCTGTTCCTTGGTCCACTCTCCCACATCCTACGCTGCCTCGCCATTGTCATGGAAATTGCCCTTCAAAAGAAGAACAAAGCGAAAAAGGAGTTCAAAATAGCGCCACCGGACCTCCTAGACCACGTCAGTGGAGAAATGAAACAATTTTCGTGAGTACACATGTCGGTTTATTGGTTTCGCTTTCGCAGCTATATGATCTTTCTTTTCCTTTCACCACGTCTTTGAAGAAAACTTTACCGTAGATTAACGGAGCTGCGAAACATCTTGAAGCCAGACTCCGATTTTCACACCAGGTTCGACGTGGCAGAATTGAAGAAACAGGTGCAGTGCGTTGACGAGGAATTCAAAAATCTGCCATTTGCGATTCCTGCGGAAATACGGGAAGATTTGGAGTTGGGTTTGAAGGGCATCGTGCAGCCGCACCGACAAGTCAGAGGAAAGCCTTCGCTGGTCTGGGACGACGACGAAACTTCTTACGCCGATAAATTCATGTAAATCCTTCATTAGCCCCCTTTTCTATAGTTGAATGAAATGGGCGAACATGTTCACGGAGTCGTTCACCTGGCAGGCGAAGCTGAGCACACCGCAAAATGACGAACGGTGCAGGTATTCCTGTGGCTTTTGTCATTCGCAAGCTCGACTAGATAGTTCTCTGGCTCAACTCAATTTCTATTCAGCATAAGTAGCCGCTGGCCATGAAGAAAAATTACAATGAGCAAAGAGGGAAGAAAGCTATGCAAGTCATGCAAATAATGGGTCGGGTATGCCTATAAGGTAGCTAGTGGTACGTCGGGGCGTGCGCAGCGCATGGTCACGAAACAAATTACAAGCAATTGTCTAAGGGATGGGCACGGCAGAGAGGGATCAGGCGATGGTCGGGGGTGTCTACAGACGGTTCAGCGACCTCCTCGCACGCCCGCCTCGGCCCTGGCCGGCCTGTCCACCTTGTTGGGTGTTTTGCGCGTTGTTGGCTCCGCGGCCCTGGCCGCCTTGCTGTCCACCACGACCACCCTGGTTGCCACGGCCGCCGCCCTAGAAAAAAAAAATTGAGTACAATTCCTGTAGGGCGATGGAGGAATGATACACACGGTGTTGTTGTTCGCGGTGCCGTTGTTGGCAGCACCTCCGTTGGCGCCGTTCGCCGCGCCACCGTTTGCACCGTTAGCAGCGCCACCGTTTGCGCCGTTGGCAGCACCTCCATTTGCACCGTTGGCAGCACCATTGTTAGCACCACCGTTCGCCGCGCCATTGTTGGCATTGCCACCGTTGTTGTTGTTACCGCCGGCCGCGGCGCCTCCTGCGGTTGCCGTGAACTGGGGAATAATGAGTAGTCTATTCTGATGGGAGTTCGAAGAGATGAAACGTACGTAAACGCAGTCGTCCAAGGAACCGTGCTGGGCGATGGGAACGATGGCAGGTTGATGGTTGGCGGCAGCGTTGATCGAGCAGAGCCTGTACGCTCCAGCAGGAAGACCGTTGGTGACGTCGGCGGTGAGGACGCCGCCCTGCGCAGCGCCATTCAGACCCTTGAAAAAGGCAAACTTTTTAGGATCGGTCGGGGTCGTCTGCGTGAGCGAGTCTAGCTGCTCGACGACGACGTGAGAGTGGCCGACAATCTGGCCCTGGCCATTGAGCTGCTGCGGTGCGGCAAAGTAGTTTGCCTGGGCGTTGACAAAGTTGCCGGTCTGGAGGTTCTTGATAGCCATGCTGATCGTGAAGGCTTTGTCGGCGGCGATGGTGTCGCCGTTCTTGGGGTTGGTGAATTTGGAGGAGGGCATGTTGTCGACGCTGGGGATGACGCCGATCGGTGCCGGGTTGCACGAACCGGTGGTGATCTGCTTGCCGTTCGTGATGGGGAGGTTGGGCACGGTGAGGCAAAAGTTGATAAAGTTGTTGGTGGACGTGAGGGAAGGTACTTGACCCGCTGCAGGAACGTCCTGTCCATCATTTGCAAAACCAGCCGCAATCACTTTGGGATCCAGAGCTGAAAGCAAAAGGAAAAAAAATGGATGGTCAGGACGCGGTTAGGAACTGGTACAAAGACTGATGACGTACTAAGTGACTTTTGCGGATCCTGGTTGTTGTTGCCAGCATTCCCGGCGTTTCCGGTGTTGTTTCCAGCATTGTTGTTCCCTGTATTTGTACTGTTGCCAGCGTTGTTTCCAGCATTGTTTCCTGTGTTGTTACCCGCATTATTGCCAGCATTATTGCCCGCGTTGTTTCCTGCGTTGTTGCCCGCGTTGTTACCCGCATTGGCACCACCATTGTTGTTGCGTCCTCCGCCCCTGCCACCACCGCGCTGCCTGCCGTTCTGCTGCTGCTGCTGTTGTTGTTGTTGCTGGTTCTGCTGCTGGCGCTGGTTCTGTTGCTGCCTAACAGCGAGACCCGGCTGAACAATGCTGGCGGCGGCGGCGGAAGAGATGAAAGGAGCAAGGAGGACCAAAGCGGAAAAGATAGAGAACTTCATGGTGTTGAAAAGACTGAGAACGTGACTTCACGGAAGCCTGAAGAAAGAATGTGGGTGTTGCCACGGACTGCTAACTGACGCACTGCTAGAGTGGAGATGAGCGAGGAGATGAAGAAGAAGAGGTGAAGCGGCTTACAGAGAGAGAGGAGAGCCAGGCAGCGCGGCTGCAAACGAGTAGAAAAAGCCCAAGGACTGGGATTGAAGAGAAAAAAATAAAGGGGTGAAAGAGAACGAAGGAAATAAAGAGCTGATGGGTTGGGATTGGTGGCCTTTAAGTGCAGCGCCATGTGTCAGTCGGCAACGTCGGGGTGCTAAGGAAACGAATGACTGTTCTTGAGAAATATTCCAAAAGCAGTCTTATTTTTAACAAGGCCATCAATCAAAAGCCGTTGTTGGTAGTGGGGTGATGACGTAATAAACAGCAACCATCCAATCAACGTTCAGACGTACATTCATTGGCTGTGGGTAGAAACCATCATCGCATCCTCCCACCTTTCGCCTTCTCAACCGCACACATAAACGACGCCAACGTGTCCACTTCCTCTCGCCCCGTGATCGCTACCATCTCGCGAAAATGCCGCTCGACTATCCTCGCCAGCACGACATGTATCTCCTCCAGGTCGGCTTGTATCGGCGTTCGACTCCGGTTCTCTTCTTCCAGCAACCGCGAGCTCCGACGTCGACTCTGGTCTTTGGCCTCTCGACGCGGACGGTTTGCAGGCGTCACTAGGGGCAGCGGCGGGCTCGGCGGTCGCGATGCGTGATAGAAGGGGTTTTCGAGGAACGACGGTGGCGGCGGGTCGTCTGCGAACGTTGGAGACGGGTATACGTATGGGACAATGTCATATTGTGCTAGATAGCGATGCAACACGGCCGTTGACATTTTGACAAACTCGAGCTGGATTGTTTTTTTTTTTTTTGGTGTCAAATGATGAAACCCGTAGAGCGCATCAGAGACGGCAAGACCCACAGAGGATGTTGACTTTTCGTTCTCTGCAGCGTCACGCCTCGCCTGCGCAGCAGAGGAGGCACCGCTCGCTTGCTCGATGCGCTTCCTCTTCACGCGTGGTTCCCCCTCTGCCTTGTCTGCCGCATGTCTTTTGGCGGACGCGGACGAACCGAGGGGCGCAAAGTACGCTGCGTCGTCGTTGGGTTTCTTGCGCGCCTGTGTTCGGGACCGCGAGCCGGACGTGGTGGCTTGGGGCGCTGATGCTGACATGGGCGCGCGCTGCAAATGGTAGAGATCAAGAACCAAAGTCGAGTGACATGGACCCAGCCCATTTTTACATCCCAGCCGATCGGTCCAATTTTGTAAAACCCGTGCACTGATCACTCCGAACCGCCTCTCCTTCTCCTTGCTACAACCTACCGTCTTGTTCCCCCCCCCCGTAATGTCCACCTTTGGCACGCTCTTTCGAGTCACCACCTACGGCGAGAGCCACTGCGCTTCGGTGGGAGCTATTATCGACGGATGTCCACCGGTGTGTATCCATCTAATCTACATGCATTGAGTTTTTTTTTTTTTTCCCCTTACACTCGGTGCTCACTCTCGTCGTTCGAAAGGGACTGGAACTCTCTGCTGCTGATATTCAAGTGCAGCTGAATCGGAGACGACCAGGACAGAGCAACCTAACAACTCCAGTGCGTGACCTAGTCCATCTAGCGCGCGATAACAGGCCCAACCCCAACCCCAACATTAGCGCGACGAGAAGGATCTCGTCCACCTGCAGTCCGGCATCGAACATGGCGTCACTCTCGGCACGCCCATCGCCCTTCTCGTCAAAAACGAGGACCAGAGGCCGCACGACTATTCCGAGACGGACCTCTACCCCCGCCCGAGTCACGCAGACTACACCTATCTCGAAAAATACGGTGTCAAGGCCAGCAGCGGTGGAGGTCGAAGCAGTGCACGCGAAACCATCGGCAAGTCCTCGTCTTTCCTTTTTTTTTTTTTTTGCTTTCTTGATGCTCACGCGCCGCCCGACGTGTACCAGGTCGAGTGGCAGCGGGCGCCATTGCGGAAAAGTACCTGAAACTCGCCTACGGAATCGAGATCGTCGCCTTTGTCTCTTCAGTGGGCAAGGTCCACCTTCCGTCCGGCATCGCGCCTCCCTCCCTCGTGCCCTCGGACGGCGATGAAGACAACGACGAGGCGCAGGACGCCCTGTCTGAAGACTTTCGAAAGCTCATCGCCACCGTCACCAGAGAGCAGGTCGACAAGTACCCCACTCGATGCCCACACCCCGAGACGTCTGAAAGGATGATCAAAGTAAGTCTAACCTCCCCTACATCTGAAACAAAAAAGTGCGAACCACAGACCTCTACCACAGCGCATCGTCCGCGCCAAAGAGGTCAAGGACTCGATCGGCGGCACCATCACCTGCGTGATCAGAAACGCGCCTCCGGGGCTCGGCGAGCCCGTGTTTGACAAGTTCGAGGCGACACTCGCCCATGCGATGCTCTCCATCCCTGCCACCAAGGCTTTCGAAATCGGATCTGGTTTCCGCGGCACAGAAGTCCCAGGAAGCAAGCACAACGACCCTTTCGTCCAACGGCCTAGCGGACGCCTAGGCACCGCTACCAACTGGAGCGGCGGCGTGCAGGGCGGCATCACCAACGGCGAGGACATTTACTTCCGGTGCGTTCCCATTCCCTCATTCTCCCGCGTGCGGTCTGCTCATCTCGTGCAGAATCGGATTCAAGTCCCCCGCGACCATCGCGCAGACGCAGCAGACGGCCCAGTACGATGGCACGCCTGGCTCGCTCGCCGCCCGCGGACGTCACGACCCGTGCGTCGTGCCCCGCGCAGTGCCCATCGTCGAGGCCATGGCCGCCATCGTCGTCATGGACCAGCTGCTCGTCCAAAACTCGCGACGTACAGCAGCCGCACTGCTCCCGCCCGTCAAGACACTGCCGCCGACTATGGTATTGCCTCCGAAACAGGTTTGAGATTTGGCTTGGTTGGAGAGCGGGGATAAGGAGAGGGAAAAAAAAAAATAGAACTAGAACAGTTGGTGCTGTCTTGCTTATTTTTAGAGCGTCTCTGGTGGTTATTATTTTTTTTTTTGTGCTGCAACACTATGACGCTGCCGGTTAGACCAGCCAAGCAACGACAACATGATGGGTGTCAAGGTCACCCAAAGCAGGCGAGAGAGAAGGACTCTTACGTCAAAACGTTGTTATGCTTCTGCAAAAAAAAAAAGCTCCGCAATCCACCCGTATCTAGCTCAAATGATTGAAAGACGGAACGCTTGCTTGAATGACAACCTGTTCAGTGTGCGAAAGCACAAATCCCTATAGTAGCACAACGTATAGAATGGAAGGGAAGAATGGGGGGGAAGCACAAGGATAAGATAAGTTAGACTATAGAATACATGTCGTAAGGAGGCACATGGATGTCCGTTTGAATTTCGTTTCATCGGCTAGTAGTCGTCGGGTTCATCGAGGCAGCGGCAACATAGCATTGGTTCAATGTACCACCACCACCACTGCACGTCATCAATCACATCAGTCAAGATGAACTCGATTGCAAAAAGAAAGGAGAACCCCACATGATAATTGAACAACCTCCTTGGCCACGGCCCAAACACGGCATCAATTTCCCTCGACAACCACATCTCATCGCCGCGGCTGATGCTCTCGTTTCTGCGCTCGCGCCACGGACACGCCGGCCTTGAGGGGTAGAGCAACGGCGTGCGCTCGTTTGTCGGGGCATGCTCTTTTCTCTGTATGCGATTTGATCTCTCTTGCTCTTGTTGTTGAGGCTGTTTTGCTGCACGGCCCGCAGGGATCGAGTTTGGTTGCGAATTTGGTATGAGCATTCCTACACGCTGGCCGAGTGGGCCCCAGCTGGAATTGTAGCTGTCCCCATCGGAATGGGTGCGCAGAGGGACAGAGATGGAGGAAGATGGCGAGGATGAGAGGGACGAGTCGGGGGATAACGAGGGCGGCGCACGGTCGCGCTGCGTCCGCGGGATCGGAAGAGGAAGCGCATGGGACTGGGGGCCGCCAGAGGCGGCTATGGAAGGTTGCTTGTCGTGGTGCTTGTGCCGGCCGATGCCGGAGGTGATGCGGACGCGGGGACGGAAGTGGACATGGTACTCGCGTGCTGCCGGCGGGGACGCAACATCGACCGCTGCGTTGATCTGACGATGGTGAGTTTGAGGATCGTCATCGCCTAGAGTCGGTGTCTGGAGCAGCTGGGAGTTGTCAAGGGGGCTGCTGGTGCTGCTGTCGCTCAGCGCCGGCGGACCCTGTCCATCAGTGCTCGTGGCGGAGTTTGGCGGAGTATCGTCGTCGTGATGGTCATCCTCACGCGTGATGAAGCCGTCAAAGGACTTGTACAACTTGTGTCCCGACTGAAGTATGCTGCGTGGTCGCACAAGGAAAGCATCGTCAACGCTGTTGCGCTTGCGGTAAGAGGAGGTGGGGAGTCGTGTGACCCCAAATTCATTTGAAATTGACTCGTTGACTGCATATGCACAGAGAAAAAAAAAGGCCGGCGGTGAGAGCGATCAGGAACGCGGTCTGATGACGACGATAGAGTATGTGAGATAGCGAAAAGACGACGCACTAAGATCAACGATAGCCGGGGAAGTGTTGAGACGGAGATGACTGGGACTGTAAGCTGTGAGGGACATGTAGGAGGAGAAGAAGGGAATGGGGGAGGAGGGCTATAAGGACGTGGGTGGAGGCATAGGAGCGAAATGTTTAATCGTCATTGGTACATATTTCCATACCAGGATGGTGGGAAAGTAACCAATGCCATTGATTACGTATTACACTTCATCTGTCAAGATCTTGGAGATCGCATTCCGCACGTTGTCGACGGTGAACTGAGTCTCAGGTCCCTCCAACATGGTACAGCGCACTCCAAGTCGCTGCAGCAGATCAGACCATTTTTTTTTGAGGATATGCTGCACATTGCTCACCGTTATTGCTGACACGTCCACCTGGACTTCGCTGCTCCGCAAATACACGAGGTCTGTCACAAACGCGGACACGGGATACGTCGTATTGACGTTTCCCAGGCCATACGGCGGTACAGAATATGGGGCATTCAAAGTTCGGACCAACGCACTGCGATCGTGATTTTTAGCCCCGCGTCACGAGGACATCTCCATCCAGAAACACACCTAATGTAATCCACTGCCGTATATTCATTAGTCTCCCGATCATTCTTTGCGTTCACTGCTCGAATGAGTATAATTAGCGCAAGAGTAAGAAGACGCAAGCTCACGCAGTAAAATTTTGGCGCGAAGGGAAGACGAACGCGCAATCGCCGAGGACACGCCGCGCAATGCCAGACAGGGAATAATGCTGTCGTATGCGGATAAGCCTTCGTATCACTATCGATCAAACGAAAACGAGCACCTTGTCCACAGTGAGCCGCAGGAATAGACTAGTACATCCTTTGACCCGAGGCACGCAAGATAATCTGGGTTCGGGGATGGATGAATCTCGAATCCGTACGCATTGATATAGTATAGTCCTGTCGCGGTGTTCGAAGAAAAAAAAAGTCTTCTTGATGCCTCGAATGGAGTGTAGAACCACTGACTCGAAATTCCGGACCCGAGAGGCTCGGAGTTCCCTTTCGCCTCGGCCTCAAACATCACGTTGCGGTGCTGGGGTATCAGTTCCCCCATCCCCTCAGTATCAGAGTCTGACACCCTGATATCGATAGCGGCCGGCGCCTGCGATACCGGATGCGATATCTCACATTGTCCGACAAGCTTTCCACCGTCTTCCTGTCGAAAGCCACCGGATACGGATAGCGATAAGCAGCGCATATACCTCGTCGACAGCGATTGGAGCAGAAGAAGCGTGCACTCACCAGCTCCGCGGCAATGGTCACAGTATGATTTGTCACTATCACTGGCAAGATATTGGCCTGCAAGACGCAAGCAGTTGAGCTTCGCTGTTTCCTCGGATGTCGCGATGGGAAAGAACCCACTTGGCTATTGGTGATGGAAGAAAACAAGAAGATTGCAGAGGGCAAGGAACGGAAGAATCCCTGTGCTGCTGCGAGAAAATAGTTCCCAATGCTATATATACATCGTTGAGCCAACGATTTGGAAGACCGCATCAGGCACGTTTGCGCACCTTCCATTGCGAAAATCAAAGTTTTTGTGCGCACGTTTGAGCAGCTCACTCTCGAAATACACCAAGAAGCCTGCAAGCGTGCCCGGGTTGTTCACAGCTGCCCATAGATACGGCAAACCGTTCTCACCTCGGATCGTCTCCTTTCGATCGTTTGGGATGCCCATCCATAGCGAATGATGTCCTTCGACAATGTCCCTCCACTCATCCCTCGCTTCACGCTCCGAACACTTGGTAGGCAAACGGTATGCGAGCAGGCGCCGGATAGCGTCTAGAGGGGACGAAGGCGGAGCCGGAGGGATGAGCCGCACGAGCCTGGACCGAATGTCGCCTGCATTGTACGCGATTCGAAATGAAATGAATTTCCGTGACGAAAGAAGGGCATGCTCACCGATGGAAGGCCCACCGAGGACCCTGATGATCTCGCTCGACGACCCGCCGTCGTCCGAGACCGGCAATACGTAGTAGCACGAAGTGCCGAACGCGCTGCATATCGCGTTTCCGCCCGTACCGCCAGAGATAAGGACGAACGAGGGGGAGGACGGCTTGGCGCCGCCGCTGAACAGCGCAGAGTCACTTTGGTCTGATTCGTGTAGGGTGGTGCTGGCTTTGACGTCGGCGTCGGCGTATATGTTTTGGAGAGATGAGGTGGTGTGGACAGGTGGAGGAGCGTTGGGTGCAGACGGTGAACTTGGGTGCGTGGACGGACCGTCCTGAAGATGGACTAGCGGCTTTGCACGCGCTGGCAGGTCGAACACGGACGAGCCTGGACTGTCCTGTAGCCCTGGATTGGATTGTCTGCTGACGACGAGCGTGCCTGGTGCTGGACCGAGAGAATGCTCGCGCGCTGTGCTCATGTGAGAGACGCAAAAGAGCACCTCGACTGAACGCGCCGTTTTGGAGTTGGTATGCTTATGCGCCGGCCATTTGTTGATTGGCCGAGTGGGAGGCCGATACTTAAAAGAGCTCAGCCCTCAGTCTCCAAACCTCCAGCGAAGATGTCAGACTTTCCTGCCTTGCCCGGTTTTTACAAGCTCATGTTTTTGTATCTAGAACCGCGTAAGTCGTAGCGTTGCCGTGGGACGACGCACCGAACCTAGTAAACCGTTGTTGTAGTATCCACGATTGGACCCGCGGTCTCCGTCTTGTTCTACCCCGGCACCGGCTGGTTCTACCACGAGCTCGTCCCATCGTCCATCCCCGCACCCACCACCTCCGTCGGACTCGACCCCCGCACGATCGTCGCCGTGTGGCAGCTTGCCAACTGTTCGTCGTCATACTGTTCATCGGCGACGCTCCACAATGACCACATCTTATCCAGGCTATTTCCTCCTCGGATTGACATCGACGCTCGTGTTCCGAGCGATCAGAGATGCCCTGCCGAACAATCCTGTAGCGCAGGAACGCATCCTTGGCGCCAGCCTCGGCGCGCTGGCGATTGCCGACGTAAGATGTTGCTTGTTCTCTGATGGCTGTCGCTCGTCACTGATGAGCGTCGCGCGTGTTCACACAGTTGACGCAGTGAGTACCGTCGTTTCAAGTGCATATATGCGTGGCCGCGACTCAGCACCCGGCCGTTGTAGCATCTTTTCAACCTTTGCTGCTCTCCCGCCGGATGTGAGGTTTGACTTCGCAAACTGGAACAGCATGACGCATGGAAACATCACAGCTGTGGTGGTGCTCTTCTTATCAAGGTCATCACAGCCCTCTGGACGCCGACTGTCAGTCACTAACTCGTGCTTGTTCCAGAATGTCATGGTTCTTCGGTATCGGAAGGATAAGATACTACTTTGGCCAACACACACAACACAGCAAGACGTCATAGATGACATTGGGCGGTCATAGATGTATTAGTTGTCTGTAGGTATAAATACGGAACGACCTTCCAAGGCATGTGAGATTAGGTATATATCAGTCTATCGTCGTGTTGTACATTTTGAAGGGTCTTGTGCAAATGAGAGAGCGCAAGAAGACGGGCTTGGATGTCCGTCTCAACTGTTACCTGTTCACTACGGTAAACAGCCGCTGCGAAGGACGGAACGGTGGTAGTTCAGTCGTCTGTTGTCGAGTGGTCGTTGCCGTGATCCCTGTTCCCGAGTCCGTTCCTGCCCCAGTCCGCGTCCCGCTGCGGCTCGAAAACGTAGGCGGGTGTTCCGACCGGGCGCTCTCAGGGCTCCTCTGCATCGCTTCCAGCGTCTGCTTCCGCCACTCCAGTATCGTCCGCATCCGCCGCTTCAGCGAGTCATTGTCCCGCAGGCGGAGCACCGCAGGCTTGGGCGGTGCGACACTAGGAGGCGAGGGGAAGGGCGCGACGGGCTCCGTCGGCAGTGTGCGCGCTGCAACGAAACTGCCGCTGCGCACCGGCCACTGCCGCCCTGGCTGGACTGTCGGCAGGGAGGACATAGACCGCGAGCGCGTTGCACGAGTGACGACGAAGAGGCTAGGGTGGAACGAAAATCGGCTTGCAGTATCGCTGTCCTTGAAGGCGAAGCCGAACGGGTGCTGGAATCGATGCCAGAAGCGTGCCGGCCGGAAGAAGGATGCTTTGTGTGTTGGGCGTGACGTGGAGTCACGATTGCGGCGATAGATGAGGGTTCCAAGTAGTATGAGAAGGAGGCCGGCTAACGCGCCCAGAACACCGCCTAGGATTCTGACGGTTTTTTGCCCAGAGTGAGCCCTAGATTCTCCGATTGAATGTGTCGACGGCCCACTGTCATCATCGTAACTGGATGATTTTGTGTCACTGGACATGACCTTACTGACAGAAGCTGAAGAAACAAAACCTGTAAACGATGTAATCCAGAAGCATGATGGATTTTGTCCCGCCGCGCACTCCGTTCTGAATGACCAATGTGTGGTTTGTCCGAGGAAGACGCGCATTTGAATAAACGAGGTAGTTGTACTGGTAATTTTCGGATGAAGGTGTCGTGAAATTTCCATCCAGGTGGCTATCCACTATGAAGTTGAAGACCGAGCCGCTTTGGACAGAGTTATAAGTTCATTGGTCTTGCCACAGAGTGGCGGGACGTACCTATCGCCAACATTGCCTTCGGGAATGATGCAGTAGACATAAACGGCGACACCTGGCAGCGTGTCAATTGAAGGGCCTTATGCAAGCCTCATCCCATTTCAGTAATTCTTACCGTAGAAAGAGATGGTGGCAGTCAACGGCTGCTGATTTTGGTCCGGAAACTGCCAAGGCCAGTGAGGTGCCAGGACTTGAGATATGATCGTTCGACTTACGTAGGTTCCATCATGCCAAGTTCCTTCAACTATGGTTCAACAATCCGAGTATCCAAATGCAAGACACCACGTACCGTCATAGGCACGACTCTCGTCAGGGTGCGCCGCGCATATTCCGCATGTCAGACCATTGTTCCAGGCCCCAAGGGGGTTGTAATCTATTGTCGTACCGCTTTCGGAACCCGAATCGTCGAGGGTGATGTTGACAAGTGCTCCACGACCAGGCCATGGCAGGCAGAACAGGATGACAAAAAATTGCAAGCGGCGCATTGCTTAGTTAAATGAGGGTCAACAACGTAGGCGGGGGAAGCTTAGAGTATAACGACAGGCATGCGGTATCGTTTGGATAGAGTATGCTGAGCGACCTGGGAAAGTACTGGACGACCTCGGTTTAGGTGTTTCGCGGTTATAACCTTGCGCTTGCCACAAGGCAAAGTGCGTCGTGCAACACTGATCTTGATAACTGCTTGCTGTGTCTCTTGGAGACCTATATGTGAAGTCGTTGATGGGCTCGGTTATCCTACCATCAACAGCACAGACGCGCTCTCAGTATAAGGCGGTGCATAGCGCATAGCATGAAATGTTGATTGCATGAGTGCAGTGGCTCTCAAGACCTTCAGGACCTCGTTCTGGAAAGGTGTAGCGAAAGCACGAATGGGAGTGGAAGTCACACTTAATATTTGTAATTTCCGAAATTGGAAGGAGCACACCCATCTTCATCCCAGTCATCCCACCATGTCGTCGGTGGATATTGCTGAAGAGATTCGGATGTGCTTTCCTGGCACAGAAGAGGTCATTGTTCAATATCTTGCCGGCTACCTTGTCGATGACGCAGGCGAAGAGGAAGATGTGCTGCAGGTCGCACGAACTATCCTAGCTTCTCTTGCTGGAGATAATGTCAATTTGCTAGAAAAGCTAATGGTCAGGCTGGCAAGTCTCCTGGAGGATCAACTGGCTGCTCGCCTCAAGAGCAGGTCTGGACCAAAACTCATGAAGTTGGACAAAGTGCTGGATATGAGCAAGTCACAGATATCAAATACAATTGCGCTCTCGGAGGGCGTGGATCTGGAATCCATAAACAAAGGAAAGTGAGTAGGATCCAAAGTCAGCCTGGGCATCACACTCACTGCCTATCCAAGAGCATCTCGAGTGGATGTGAAGAAGTTGGAAAAACAGGAGGCGAAACTTAGAGTCAGTATTCACATCCCTTCGCGTGCACATCGCAATTGACGCTCCGTGCTAGGCTAAGATCGAAAAACGATCACGGAGGGACCTCTACGAAGGTTCGAAGCTGCTAGATGCTCATCGGAAACAAGTTAAGTTTTTACTTGCACGATTGGCAGCTGTTGTAATTGACGTCCGGCATAGCAAACATACGAGGAAATGTTCATGAAGGTCTGCCAATCTCGAACTTTCTGCGTCGTGGTACCTAACCAGGGATGGTCAAACAGATCAATCCTCTCGAAGCCAGTGCTGCATCCAAAAACAAAAGCAAGGATATCCATCTACCCTCGATCGATGTCAACTTTGGATCAAACCGCATATTGTGAGTGTCAGCCCATCCCAACACAAAATGTATTCTATTCTGAATGCCGTTAGATCTGGTGCGAGCCTCACCTTGGCACATGGTCGTCGGTATGGGCTTATCGGCCGAAATGGTGAGTGATGTTTTCCTTCACCACAGTTTTCCCGCTATATTCTATCGTAGGTGTTGGAAAATCAACGTTGTTACGGCATATTGCCGTGCGTGAGGTTCCCATTCCACCTCACATCACCATCCTTTTCGTCGAACAAGAGGCATGCCCTATTCCCATCTTCCGCTGAATGATCTGACCCAGCATCAGATTGTCGGCGATGATACGTCTGCAATTGATTCGGTGCTGCAGGCTGATGTCTGGCGGGATCATCTGCTGAAGGAAGAAGTCTCGCTGAATGCAAAGCTCGCGGAGCTCGAGGATCAAGGCGATGATAAACGCTTTGAGGATGCAAGAGAAGAGCTCTCGTCGCGATTGGCGGAAGTTCACGCGCGCTTGTCAGACATGGATGCTGAGAGCGGACCGTCGCGAGCCGCAGCGCTTCTAGCGGGCCTGGGCTTCGACGAAGCGGACCAACAGAGACCTACAAAGTCATTCAGTGGTGGTTGGCGGTGAGCCCCGGCCGACATTTCATTCGTCGCCTGTTAATTTTGTGCAGAATGCGCCTCGCACTGGCCCGCGCTTTATTCGTCAAGGTGAGATTTCTGGCACCCTTTCATTCGGCGCGCTTGATTGTAATGAAATGCAGCCATCTTTGCTATTGTTGGACGAACCTTCAAATCACAGTGCGTATCTAAACTGAATACAAAAAAGCGAGATATCAATGCTTCTCCCAGTCGACTTGAATGCATTGGCTTGGCTAGAAGATTATCTTCAAACGTGGCCAGGCACTCTTCTCGTCGTGTACGTACAGTTATCTGATGTCCATCTTACTGACCACACGGTTTTTCAGGTCACACGATCGCGCTTTCCTGTACGCGTTTTCTTCTGATTTTTCTCCTTGGAAATGCTAAACGCATTTCTTGGCAGAGATGCAGTCGCAACCGATATAATTCACCAACATTCGGGACGCCTTGATTATTACAAAGGGTTCGGCTCTCTCTGAAGTGTGCTGGGTGCCTGTTCAAGTTCTGACGGCTTCGATAGAAACTTCGCGCAGTTTTACTCGACCAAGTCTGAACGAGACCGAAATCTCCGAAAGGAATACGAGGCTCAAATGGAGTATCGCAAACATCTTCAAGCCTTCATCGACCGTTGGAGATATAATGCTAACCGAGGTAGGCTCATGTCTCCGAGTCGTTCCGAGCAAATGGCGTGATGATGTTTCTATAGCCGCTCAGGCTCAGATGAAAATTAAGATTCTGGAGAAGGTATTGACAATTTGCGTGGCGCGTTGGATGACGCATTGGTTTCTGAACAATTACAGCTTCCAGATTTGCAACCCCCTGAGCAGGATGAAACGGAAACTTTCCGGTAGGTCAGGTTATTTTCCACGCCGAGAAGAATTCCTATTGGTTGTGCAAGATTCCCAGAAACCGAGAAGATTTCGCCACCCCTACTACAGATGTCCGAGGTCAATTTCGGATATACGCCCGATAAGATCATTCTGAAGAATGTGCATATCGATGTCGGCCTAGACTCGAGGATTGCCGTGGTCGGCGCCAATGGCTCCGGAAAATCAACGCTGTGGGTTTGTTCTCATATGGAAAGCGTCTGAGAATCTCAAACGTTCTAGGATCAAGCTGTTGACTGGAGAACTGACACCTATCGCTGGTCATGTCACTCGAAGTGGCCGGCTACGCGTGTAAGACTATTTCTGTCCGCTTGTCCCACATCATTCACTGTTCATTTCTGATTTTTTTTTCTCAGCGGATATTTCGCTCAACACCACGTCGACTCATTAAATCCAAACATGTCACCGGTCCAATTTCTTGCGTCAAAGTTCCCAGGAAAGAGCGAGCAGGAGTATAGATCACACCTGGGCAACTTCCAAATCAGTGGGATGACAGGGTGCGTTACTGACAAGGATGATACGAGGCCGCCCAGCTGACCCTGCCTTAATTGTTCACCAGTCTTCAATTAATCGGAACCCTTAGTGGAGGGCAAAAGTCACGCGTCGCTTTTGCAGTTCTGTCATTACAGCAGCCCCATGTCTTATTGTTGGACGAGGTACGAACTATCAAGACTAATTATGAGATGCCTGTCCTGAATATGCTATATTTTGTCTAGCCCACCAATCATCTAGATATCGAGGTCGGAGATTTTCGATTCTTGCCTTTCTCAGAGATGCTGAGGCCTGTGGCAGGGTTTGGATGCACTCATGAATGCGCTCAAAATATGGAATGGAGGAGTCATCGTGATATCACACGACGAACAGTTTATTACGACGGTGGCCAAAGAGGTGAGGTCAGCGCGTGTCTGGGAGTTTGCAATGAGCTCACCGACTCGAAGCTTTGGGTGTGTGGTGACCAGACAGTTACCAAGTTCAGGGGTGATGTACAGAGCTACAAGGCAAGTGTTAAATTAAGCTGTTAATATGACTACTCTCGACTAAAGCTGATTGGTCGTAGAACCTCATTGTGAGCAACATCAAAATGAAGCCATAAAGGGTCGTAATGGGGAGCATGAGGCACCTTGGTAGAAACTATCTCCATTTTGTTCTATCAAGAACATTTCCTGACTGGCGTTGAAATCGTCGATTTGTGCGACTTCTGACACGATGCAGGCTTCGTGTTGGATTACCGGCAGGAATAGGTTTTTCCACGAGGAATACAGATCTAATCTACAGGCATATGCACGGTTCCAGAACAGAAGGAAGAGATTCAGTTCACGTCGTATCGGGAGGCCGTACGTTCTGACCGAAAAGAATCAAGGAATTCACAGTCGTGGATGCGTGTCCGGACCGTTGTCAACGACCGTCACACCGGCAGCACTAGCGGGAGAACAATTCAGCACACGGGATCGAACAACGCCAGAGGCACTCACGGCAATGTTATTCTTTGCCCGTCGTCTGACTGGATGGTAAACACCTGAGTTCCCTAGGAGTTCGATTGACCGAATCAGCGACGTTCGATGATGCGCTCGTTAGGGATGATCACATCGTGTAGTCGTGACGACAGGACGACGACGCCGTAACGGATTTTAGAGTTTGAGCTCCAGTAGAAGACTCGTGTGCCGATCCAGTTCTTTTCCATTGGTACTGAGATTGTGTGTGAGAGGCAGGTGTGCTAGGAGGAGGAGGACTGGGATGCCCACCAGTACAAAAGTAAAGAGGGTTTAGAGAGACGATGCAAGAACGTATGGGCAATGATGTGATGCATTATATAGGGAGACGGGAGCGGAATAAGCGCCGTCAGCCAGAGAAGGGTGAACGCATGCTCCTTTGAGGATTATGTAAAAATTTGGGGTGCTGAGGGTGGGATAAAGTTGAGAGAACAGAGACATGGCACTCGTACACTTTTTGTGGCCACAGACCCCGGATCCCTTATACTCCTGACTTTTTTTTTTTCAAAGAGAAGACACGCGAAAAATAACTAGTCACGTGCACGTGTCATCCCCAGAAACGCTTTGTTGTCAGACGCGTTGCACACAAACTCCACGATCATGAGCTCCTCAGAGGGCGAAAACTTTGACTTTAAGAACATATCCGGTTCTGATTCGGAGGACTATTCGCCGGTCAAGAAGGTGAGCCGCACAAGTTTTGCCCTTTCAACGCGTTTCATCCGACACGTTCCTCCAGCCCAAAGCTTCTGCCAAACCGAAAGCTCTCAAGGCTTCTGCAAAGCCCAAGTCAGCTGCAGCAAAGTCAGCCGCCAAACCCAAGGGCCCTGTCAAGAAGAAAGTCCTTGCTGACCGCGACGGTAACGGAGAGAGCAGCGGAATGGATGTAGACGACGGGGACACGTCGCACGACGATGAGCCTGTCAGGACAGCCGGGCCGTCGAAGAAGAAGACGGCCTCTGAAACATATACCAAGGTCGGTAGCTTTTGTCAATGTGTAAATTCAAGTGGCACCGTGTTCTCACTCTGCCAGTCTAGCTATCTCAATTGGAACACATTCTGAAACGACCAGATTCTTACATTGGAAGCGTGGAGACGATTACCCAAGCCATGTGGACGTTTGATTCCAACACAAAACGAATGGTCCACCGTGATGTCAGATACGTTCCTGGTTTCTTCAAGATCGTTGACGAAATTCTCGTCAACGCCGCCGACAATAAGGTCCCTCATTCCTATGTTGTCGTCATCGGTTCGCTGATATGCCACTATTTCAGATTAACGACCCTTCTATGGATACCATCAAAATCACTATCGACGTTGACGAATGCACTATCTCAGTCTACAATAACGGTCAAGGGATACCCGTCGAAATTCATTCTCGGGAGAAGATGTACATACCCGAGCTCATCTTCGGTCATTTGCTGTCGTCTTCGAATTACGACGATGACGAGAAGAAGCTCACTGGCGGTCGCAATGGCTATGGCGCAAAGCTGGCCAACATATATTCGCACGAATTCACGGTAGAGACAGCAGACAAGACCAACAAGCTAAAGTATAAGCAGACATGGACCAACAACATGGGCGTATGCGGAAAGCCGAAGATTACCAGCAATGCCAGAGGAGAGGAATGGACTCGTGTAAGCTTCCGACCAGACCTACAGCGGTTTGGCATGTCCCGCATCGATGAAGACACCGCCGATCTCTTGCGTAAACGCGTTTACGATTTGGCTGGTACGGTCAAAGACGTCAAGGTCTACTTGAACGACGACCGTCTCAAGATCAGGAACTTCAAGCAGTACGTCGAGATGTACCTCAACTCTGCGCAAGCAGAAGCAGCAGAAAATTCCGGGGGTGCGGCTCAGCCAAAGCCAACCCTAATCTACGAGCAAATCGGCGATCGTTGGGAGATTGCCTTCGCCGTCTCCGAGGGCACCTTTCAAGCCGTCTCATTTGCCAATTCCATATCTACATCAAAGGGTGGTACCCACGTGAATTACATTGCGGACCAAATCGCCAAGAACCTCATCGGTTCTATTACCAAGAAGAACAAGGGTGCTACCGTTAAACCAGCGCAGATCAAGAACCACATGTGGCTGTTCATCAATGCTCTTATCGAGAATCCAACCTTCGATAGTCAAACGAAGGAGACTCTTACCCTACCAGCCGGGAAGTTCGGCACCAAGCCCACGCTGTCGGAAGATTTCATGAAAAAGGGTAATCTCGTTGTGAGACCAACAAATCGTCGACTAACGTGCATATTCGTTTGCAAGTCCTCAAGTCTGCAATCGTCGACAACATTTTGAACTGGGCCAGATTCAAAGCCGACCAGGAGATCAAGAAAACGGATGGCAGCAAGCGCCATCGGTACGTTTGTCTTTTGCGATTGTGATCTGCGAGATATAGAGGTGTTTGATAGGCTGTTGGGTCTTACGAAACTTTCCGACGCTAACAACGCCGGCACCAAACACGGCCGCGACTGCACTCTCATTCTGACAGAGGGAGATTCCGCCAAGGCGCTCGCGGTTGCTGGTCTCGGGGTCGTAGGCCGTGATAATTTCGGTGTCTTCCCCCTTCGTGGAAAGATGCTCAACGTGCGCGAAGCCAAGCATGAACAGATCATGAAAAACGAGGAAATCCAGAACATCAAGAAGATTATGGGGTTGCAGCACAACAAGGATTATAGCAGCACGGCAACCTTACGATATGGTCGGCTTATGATCATGGCTGATCAGGTAGGCTCAAATACTCTTTGCCCAATTTCCGGCAGACTCATGCCCTTACAGGATCACGATGGCTCACATATTAAAGGACTTCTGATAAACTTTCTGGATCACTTTTACCCTTCGTTGCTCAGGCTTCCAGAATTCTTGGTCGAATTCGTCACACCAATCGTTCGGGTAAGACACATCCCTGGTCCTTGGCTGCCTTCATGAAGCATAATGCTATTTGACCACAGGTTACGAAAGGGATGCAAAGAAAGGACTTTTTTACGTTACCGGAATACGAGCAGTGGCTTCAGGAAACTCCAGATGCGCACAAGTGGGATTCCAAGTACTTCAAGGCATGTCTTGTCTCACGACTTATGCACCCCCCTCTCATTCCATTCGTTTCAGGGTCTCGGTACGAGCAGCGATGCCGACGCCCGAGATTACTTCAGTCATATGAGCAAGCATATGATACCCTTTGCCCCCGTACAAGATGGCGATAAGGAGTTGATTGATCTCGCCTTCAGTAAGAAGAGGGCAGACGAGCGAAAAGAATGGTTACGGCAATTCAGGGTGACCTAGTTTCCATTGTGCGACAGAGTCCCCGCTGAGCGTGTCCTGTGTAGCCTGGTACTTACTTGGACCATCGTCTTGAGGAGATTCCCTACTCCGAATTTATCAACAAGGAACTGATCCTCTTCTCCATGGCGGATAACATTCGTTCTATTCCTTCGGTTGCCGACGGACTAAAACCCGGTCAACGAAAGGTCATCTGGGCTTGTTTCAAGCGCAAATTGAAAAAAGAAATTAAGGTAAGCCAACTTTTCTTTGTGATTTGGTTGGCCTGAGTATGAGTCACGATCTTGACAACGACAACAGGTAGCTCAACTCGTCGGTTACATCGGCGAACAAGCAGCGTACCACCACGGTGAAGTCAGCTTGGCGCAGACGATCGTCAACTTGGCCCAAAACTTTGTGGGCAGCAACAACTTGAACCTCCTCAAGCCTAATGGTCAGTATGGCACGCGTGAAACAGGTGGCAAGAACCATGCGTCCCCTAGGTACATCTACACCGAACCATCAAAGATATCACGGATCATATTCAACACCGCGGACGACGCATTGCTCACAGAGCAGAAGGAGGACAACCAAATCATTGAGCCCGAGTGGTACATGCCTGTCGTCCCAATGGTCCTGATCAACGGTGCTGAGGGTATCGGTACTGGTAAGCTCGTGAATTTTTTGGGGTACCATCGGTCTCACCAGCGCTACGCAGGCTGGAGCACAAACATCCCTTGTTACAATCCGGTGGACATCGTTGCCAATCTCCGCAGGTTGATGGCTGGGGAGGAGCTGGTGCCTATGATGCCGTGGTGGCGTGGCTTCAAGGGCGAAATCAAACTTATAGCGAAGAACAAGTACGATGTCAGCGGCATCGTGCGTAAGATTGACGATACGACGCTCGAGGTCACGGAATTGCCCATTCACATGTGGACTGAGAAGTTCAAAGCCGATCTGGAGAGCATGATCGCCAAGGGGGAAAAGGGCGATTCTAAAGATGGGTCTATAAAGGTGAGTAGGCATCACAAGTTGCAACCCATATTCTGATTGGACTCGTACGCTGCAATCGCAACACCAGGACTACAAAGAACATCATGATAATACTAACGTCCACTTTGTCATAACTATGTCCGCAAAAGAACTCGAGAAAGCGGAACAACAGGGGCTACTGGAGTACTTTGGGCTCATAACGAAACTGAGCACAAGCAACATGATCTGTTTCGATTTTGATGGGAAGATCAAGAAGTATGAAACGCCGGAAGAGATCATCGAGGACTTCTATCCCATGCGACTGGCGTACTATCAGAAACGAAAGGTTGCTCCTTAAAAAGTTTCCATGTATACCATTATTGCTGATCATATCTGGTATAGGACTATCTTGCGAATGAGATCCAGAACGCGCTGGACAAACTCAATAACCAAGCTCGGTTCATCCAGATGATCGTCGACAAACAACTCGTTGTGTCGAATAGGAGAAAGGTTGACATCATCGCGGACTTGAAGAAACATCAGTTTAAATCGTTCCCAAAAGTATCTAAAGCGAAAGCCGCCGGAGAGACGGAAGAGGCGGACGAAGAGGACGAAGAGGACGTCGAACGCGCTGGCGGTAAGGCTGCGGACGACAACAGCGGTTATGATTATCTCCTTGGCATGGCAATTTGGAGCTTGACGAGAGAAAGGGTGAGATCCATGGCAAATCTCTCCCCTGCCTCATGGGTGCTGAAACAGCGGCCGATCGATGGTTAGATCGAGAAACTCAAGAACCAAGCCACGGACAAGGAAAATGAGTTGATGGTGTTGCTCGAGAAATCGCCAAAGGACCTGTGGAACACGGATCTAGACGAGTTTCTGAAGGCCTGGGAGGTGAGTCTCTGCCTCTTTCACAGGAGGATGGGCTCTATCTGAGCGGGCATACGTAGTCCGATTGCGAAGGATGGCTCAACGCCCAAGTTCAAGACGGCAAAGGGAAAAAGACCAAACGCAAACAAGCTGTTTTGAAGACGCGCAAGTCCATTGGAAAAGGACGACGAGGGTCAGACGACGATGATGACGACGATTTTAAGCCAATCAAAGCATCGTCCGGCAACGCAGCAAAGAAGAAAGCGGCGAATACCTCGCCCAACAGTGGTGGGACTAAGAAACCAGCACCGGCAAAGAAGGGCAAGGAGAAGGACAGCGATGTTGACATCGAGAAGAGGACGAGTGCGGCGAAGAGAAAGGCTGCAGCGAAAGTGCCGACCAAGGATTTTGATGAGTATGAGGACGAGGGTAAGAACGATACAAAGTCGAAAGGCAGTAAGGCGCATGCGAAGGACTCAGACGATGACGTCGACGAGATCACTGCGTTGCCAAGCAGGAGTAAGAGTCGGAACAAGGAAAAATTCAAACCAAAGTAAGAGCTCCATCAAACATCAAGTGTGGTTGCAATGACCAATGACAAATCGGACAGATCCGACCCTGAAAGCGATGATGACGACGACATTGTGATTCCGAAGCCCATACCTGCAGCTAAAAGTGGAGTCAAGGAGACGCAGAAACGAAAAAGGCGAGTTGGTCCGATTGAGGGATCTCAAATTTGTGTCGGATGCTAACGGCAACTACAGCCCAATGGCGGACTCTGATGGCTCGGATGAATTGTACACGAAGCCCGCCCCAAAGAAGACGAAGCCAACGACGGTGACGGATTACTTTAAGAAGGCGGAAGGTTCAAAGAGCAAGATCACGCAGAAAATGAAGCCTGCATCTCCACCCAAAGCCAAGCCAAAACCGAAAGCAAAGCCGATGGTGGTATCGGACAGCGATGACGAGCTGGATGGGATGGACTACACGATTGGTGCGACGGCGCGTCCATTGGAGAGGGCGAAGAGGGGTGCTGCAGCGGCAGCGAAGAAATATGTGGAAGTGTCGTCCTCGCCAGAGGAAGATGGCGGAGACACGTCGATTTTTGTGGATGACGATTGATGACGTCATTGGTCTGGATCGGTCCAGGCCTTGGGCAGTGACGTTTTTGTATTTTTATGCATCAAATATATTAATTTAATCATTATGCCTTAGCATTATTCGTGATTTTTCATGGACTTTTTCACCGCCGTCCGCGCCAGCGACCACCAGTCAAGGTCAGCTCCCGACACCGCCGACGACGTCGACAGCTTCGCCCACGCCATCGCCAATCGGTATGGCTCTGCCACGTCGCCTCCCATCCTCCTCACTGCTCACTTCTCACCCCCAACCCGGATGACGTCCTCCCCACCTATCTCTCCCCCCACCGCTACTGCCTCTGCCGAGATGCTCAACCTGCCCTCGTCGCCGATGGCCAACATGAACCTTGGTTCAAAATTGCTCCCGAGCACCTCCAACTTCATTGCAGTCCGACCCTCTGCGCTCCCTGAATACATTCAGGACCCTACCACCCTCATTCTCGACATCCGCCCACATGCCGCATACTCTGACGCCCGTATACCCACCGCCATCTCGTTTTCTGTACCTGCTACGCTACTTAAGCGACCGCTTTTTTCCCTCCAGCGCCTCGCGGCAATGCTTCCCTCGCGCTCCGCCAGAGCCAAGTTCTCGGAATGGCGACAGGCTTCGCGCATTGTCGTGTATGACGCCGACGCAGCAGCTATTCCAGATTCCTCTAACATTAAGGGTTTGCTTCGGAAGTTCAGCAACGACAATTTCAAGGGCGATCTATGCTGGCTACAGGGCGGCTTCCAGGCCGTATGGAAGGAGCGACGAGACCTCGTGACGACCTATCCCCCGACCCCGGACACGGAGCCAGATGACGACAATGACGGACCCCACTCGTTGTCCGCTGCATCGTCTTTGCACCCGTCCAACTCTCACCCTGTGCTCCGAACAAAGCACCTTCCGAGGTCCGCCTTCTCTGTATCGTCCACGGTTTCCCATCAACAGCATCTTACCGCGTCCTCCACACGTGCCAAAACCCCGTCTATGTCTCTTTCGATGTCCATGCCCCCGGACCCTTCCAACCCTCGCGTTTCATCATCAGCTGACAAACACGCATTTAACCCCTTCTTTGACGCGGTTCGGCAGAACGTCGAACTCTCTCAAGGAATCACGGAACGCATTCCGCTGAGGCTACCTGCTAGAGTCAGGAGAAGAATTAATGACCTGCCTTTTGATTGGATCAAGCAAATCGCTCTGCGTGCGGATACCACGCCGAGGTATCAGCACCACCGGCGAAACCACTTCAGAGCCTCACCCGCCCCGTCTTCTCCATGCTGTTCTTCTTGCTCTTTCGTGTCCTCCGAGTCTGACGTCGAGTCAAGTTCCACTTCAGATGATGACAATTTACCTCTGCCAAATCCCGTTGATGTCGCAGAAGGCACAGAAGCCCTAGCCACACAATTCTATTGCATTGAGCTGGCTGAGCAGCGGAGACTTATGGGCGTTATGGAGCATCACTCGAAGGAGAGTGGGTTTTTGGATGCTTCCAATCTAAGGCCTGCAAATACCGTCACATTTCCTTTCAGTATCACCGCCGGTGTGGAAAAGGGCACTAAGAATCGGTCTGTTTGCAATGCAAAAAAAAATTCATGCTAAGCGAATGCTGACGTAGCACGTTTGTCTCCCAGTTATCGTCATATTTGGCCATTTGAACATGCTCGTGTGCGACTTTACAAAAAGGAAAAATCTCTCAAGACATTAACCGTATCCCAAGAAAGCGATTGGGACGGAGATGACGACTACGTCAATGCTTCTTACGTCCAGCCTCTAGGCACTAAGCGACGGTACATTGCTACCCAAGGTCCTCTGCCTGCCACTTTCAATGACTTTTGGAGGTACTGTCCTTGTTTCGAAAGGTCTCAACGGTTCATTTGCTCATTTCAACTGCTCTCTAGGCTTTGCTGGGAGCAAAACGTTCATGTGATCGTCATGCTTACCCGTGAGGTGGAAGGTGCGATGGTTAAATGCGGTGCCTACTGGGTCGACGATGAAGACAATGGCGCCGGGACGTCGAAAAAGTTTGGGCCCCTAACCCTCAAGTTGGTCAGCAAAGTCGGATTGCCGGGCCATGTGGACTTGCTGCAAGGGGATCGAGGAAAGAGTCTGGGTTTGCAGCCGCAAGGTAGTCCTGGTGGTCAGGACTCGTTTTTCAATTTCCCCGTGATGTCAGGTCCACCACAGCGGAGCAAGCAACGCAAGAAAAACAGAGATAGAGACAAACCTGTGACGACCATTAAGCGGACGTTTGAGCTCACTCACAAACAACACCACACGGGTCCGCGCAAGGTCGTTCATCTGCAGTACCTCGAGTGGCCCGACATGAACGTCCCGGACGATGCTAGAGGCATTCTTCAATTGATTCAGGAAGTCGAGAGAGGCGTCGAGGAGACCTGGTCAGCCGATGACGACAAGCTACAGCGTCATAAGAGCGAGAATGGAAACAACGGCACGAACAGCGATCTCTACAGCGGGTCATTAAATGAGGTGGATGAGGAAAGCGGGATAGCTCTGCATGCTCTTGGAGCCAAGGAGCGAAGACCTGTACTACTGCACTGCAGTGCAGGTGTTGGGCGGACAGGAGGTTTCATCGCCGTAGATGCCATCCTCGATGCCATTAGAAGAGAGATGCAATTGGAGAATCCTAATTTGGACGCGGTTAATGTGGACGCCTACGATGCTCGAGACCAGCGGCCAGTACAGGACGATGGGAGTGTGGTCATGACCACCGTCCCTATACCCGTTTCAGCCACCTCGAGTCATCAAACCACTGGATCGGGGTCGACAGGCACCAAGAGCGACGAGTTGGTCATGCATGTACCAGCCGTTCTCGTTCCGCCGGAGCATAACGATATGCAGCGCATAGATGGTGATGATGATCTCAATAGACAATGGGCACAGGATGTCTCGGACCATCTAAGTCCCAAGCAGTCCTCATCTGGACACAAGCTTTCGCTTTCTGGCTCATCGTCCGCTTCGGGCACAAGATCGAGCTTCCCGTTCGTGTCAGATTCGGAAACCCCGAGCGTGAAATCGTGGAACAAACGTCATGGTTCGCATGGGCGCACGAGCTCATCTTTGGCAACATCTATCTCGGCCGAAGTTGAAGATCCCGCGTCACGAACGAAGCATTCAGACGTTGCTTTGCAGTCACATCCTTCTCAGGCGCTACATGGCCATCACACCTCGCTGTCTTTTCAACGACCTAGAACCTTGTCGGCGCCGAGCAGAGACATTGCCAGTAGAATCGTCATCGGCTCCCCTCTACCGGCGCGCTCGTCTTCTCCCGGGTTTGGTCACGGACAAGGCAGAACTAACGCGCTGGCGAGCGCCGTCGGGCTGCCCAGTGATGACTCTGCCGAAGCTCCTTCACGGTCTCTATCACCTTCCGCAGACGAGAGTGGACCTAGCGGTGGTGCATTGTCTTCCATAGAAGGCTTCAACGACAGCCACCGAGGGGATGCCAAGGAGTCGATTGATTGGTTCATTCGGCATAACACGTCCTATACCACGTCACCTATTTCGCAACGACTGTTGGATAAGACCGATCAGCGAACCCTCTATGCTGGCTACAAGGAGCCACGGCAGCTTCACGACATTGGGTCACCCGCTACGTTGAGCAAATTCAAGGAACCCGTACTAGAAGTCGTTCAGGACATGAGAGAGCAGCGCATGAGTCTCTGTCAATCTCTGCGTCAATACGTTTTTGTGCATGCGGCGATTGTTGAAGGGGCGTTGATGATAGTGGACGAAAAAAGAAGGAACCGTTCAAATAAGGGAGCGCATGGTCGTTCTAACCCAGAACCCAACCTTGTTGGTACAATCGATAGCCGCGCAATATCGCCCTTACCTTCCATGACACCGTCTTCTCTTGCCGCGAAGTCCGCACATAAGCCATTCTCGAGGCCGAGACCCAAGCCACCGCTAAGATCATTCCTGAGCGACGGTGGCGCTATTCTGTTGCAGTCATCGACCGGCAAGAGAATGGCCAGTCCCACCGAGCTCCCGAAAGAAGGCAAAACTGGAGAAGTGCTACTATCCAAGCGTCCCAGCATCAAGCGAAAGGGCAGGCAGCATCGGCACTATGGGCACGGTCACAGTGACGGTCAATATCAACATCACATTCAGCAACACGCCAGGACGCTCAGCATACAGATGGAAGAACATGACGGATCGAACACTCTTGCGAAAAACGCTGGGCCGATGTCCATAACAGATAGAATGACGCTCACTAACCACTCACGGGATGCCGCATCAGAGCCAATGGTATTATGACCTTCGCCGATTGTTACCCCCCTCCGACTCAGCCGCGCCGAGCCGAGGTACTCTGTGCGTTCATTCCCTTTCTCTTAGCCTCGCTTAATTCCTACTTTTCTGTCTGTATTGCTCTCCATCTGGACTACGTATCCCTGGATCCGAATTGTGTATTTTTTTAATTGTCGCTCGCAAGTCCTAAATTTTCGATGCCATGTTGTTTTATTCAAGAATTCCCTTGTCGTTGTCTCCTTTAACCTTGCAGTCACTTCAGCCCACAATTTTGTTGCCGTTTATTCAGCAGCAATTATTGGGTTCTTTGTCGATTGTTCGCAGGAACGGTGCTATTTCCATGACCTCTTTGCTCCTTGGAATGCCTGAAATGTCATGACAAGATCATATGTACCATTCATGTATCGATTATCGTTCACATGTCCTCCTGAGATAGCCATTAAGGGATCGCATTAATATCGATAGTTGAGTTCGCTAATTGGCGATCAGCAAGAACTTTTCGGAATTGCGTATAATTGAGAGCATCTGAGTCTCAACCTCCACGCAAAACCATGTAGTTAAGATATAAGGGGTTCCGCGGTCCCATTGATGTCCCGGCAAATTTCTGCGAGTGCAAGGTATCTGCCGGCTTCAGCGTCATCGTGAGCCGCTAAGACCTACCCACGAGAGGCGAGTCGTTTCTAATTTTTCGACAATTTCTTACATGAAACGGCGGGAGTCGTTTCGGGCGATCGTCAATTACGTCGGATTTCTGGACGGCCAGTGATGCCTCTCTCTTCAAAGTCGAGGCGGGCTTGACGTGGACTGGACTGGAGCAGTAAATCGACCTCCCGTTTCGTGCGCGATGGGTTGTGAGAACAGATGATGGTTTTCGCATGAACGAGTTGAATGGGAAAACCAGGACGATTCCGTCGACTCCTAAAAGATGACCCTTTGAGCATTCGAGGACGACCACAACCTGTGCGTAGAGATATCTGCCACTCAGTAGGTGTTGCAGTGCTTGACGTGGCGAATTGCGGACTCGCTATCCACACAGAGTATGATGGGAATCCTTGACTTTGGAACGTACGGACGTAAGAATGACCGTCGTAAGTTGCACTTTTACAGTATTTGAGTTTGCACGGAAAGGCAGGACATTGATATCGATGGAAACTGAAAACGCTGAGCGAGAAGTGCTGTAATTTACCGGCAACTGTTGACCCAACAGCATCTTGCCCGTCCTAGTATTCCAAATGCAGTGTCGAATGCAATTTCCGACACCAGCCGTCGCATGTCAAAATCGTTGTCGGACAAGGTTCAGTTGAGCAAATGTGTGGAGACCGGATGAGATGGGCAAGTCCGTCACATACCAACTGTTGCTCTCCTTGATTAACGAGATGGCTTCGTGCTACTGCTGCATCGCACTCAGTGGCCAGGTTTTGAAGCCAATGACCTGCATTTCAATTGCCAGGACTCCTCATCCGACATGTCTGTCGGTTAACCAAAAATAACTCTGTCATCTCCAAACAGAGACCTGTCCATCATCGACTCGGATATCATTATGGCTATGCAAAGACATTAATTTCAGTCATTTGAACCGCAAGGCACTTATTTTGACCACGAGTGAGGGCGCGAGACCGTTCCACAACAGCCCTTTCAGTCCGTGACAAGCGCATTGATACGCCATCTGCCATAAAATGCTCCAAGGTCGTCCTCTCCGATCCCCCAGTCGCGTACCCTAAATGCAGACGCCAATTAATCCCGATTCGCGCCCACTGCCGCCAGGTTGGAACGAACATTACGATTCGTCGTGAGTTTGGGTGAATTCTGTATCAGTTCCATCACATATTGAACGCCATGTCTTGGAACCATCGCAGAAAAGGACTATGGCAAGGCCTCACGTTCACGATCTATCGCATCTGACTGTCTAATTCTCAAAAGCAGGTATTATGTGAATCTGAGCGCAAGCCCTCCTCGGATTTCGACGGCACATCCCCTAGGACCTATCGAGCAGACCCCGGATGACCCCCCTCCTGTGCTGCCAGAGTATTCTTTGGAGGCACAACCATGTACAGAGCCAGCTCCGCCTTCATTTTCTGACGTTCCCTCCCTGCAAGCAGCCTATCCGAGTCCTGAAATGAGTCCTCCAGACCATCCTCACACTCCTCCCCACCTACGTTCTCCCTCGAGCCATACGCACCCGCCTTCTTTGAGTCATATCGTCCATCCTCCTCTGTCACCTGCGAATGTGTCAATTTCGCCGCCTCCGAACCCACCTGCGCCAGCGACGCATGTTCCTCTTCACCCACCTTACCCGACCCCTCCTCCTGTGGAATTGACCTACTCTAGTGAGTCTAGCTATCCATCTGACACTACGAGCCTTCCCTTTCCCGGTACTACTCGAAGCCCATCAGCCTCTGATCTCGCCCAGTCTCTACCTATGGCTAGCAGAACCCCGGCTTCTCCACATTCTGTACAGCCAAGGAGTTCAGGCATGACGTTTGCCCAGCAGCTTTACGCCAGTTCGTCAATAAAAACCGATTCTGGTCATCAGTTACCACCCCCCATATCTGCAACCCAGGCTCCACATTCTCAAATGTCCATGCCAACGCCGTCGATTGCACCTCACCACAACAAGCAAACCACATGGCCCATATTACCTACTCCTCATCCAGCGACGTCGAATCCCTCTCCAATGACTTACACAGTTCCTACTGCTTCGGATCTTTATCATTCCAGTGTGATCTCCTCTCAACCCAACCTTCCGAAGCATAAAAACAAAGGTCACATTGCGACACCGGGGCATCATTCGCAACTTCACAATGACGGTCCTCACAGAAGCCTCTCATTTCAACCTTCCTACACATCTCATTCCACAAACAATGCCGGGCCTCATAGAGCATCGACTTTCTCGGCGACTACGACTGGCCCTAAGGAAGTTCGCTCCATCGTCACAACGGCCCGTCCAACCCAGACCCAGACCTCTTCGCCTCCTAAGCTAGACACAACGCTTTCTATACGGACGGTGGCCACCCCTCCTTCTCACTTGGCCCGGCCGATTGTCGCGCACGCGCCCGTACCGACATACCCGACGTTGTCTGCTGATACACCCTCCTCTGCCGTAGCGCAGCTGACTCATGCAGCCATATACAACGCACCATTACCGCCTCGTCCCAACCAACAGTCCCCGGTGATGTCTTCCCAGACAAATCAGACCCTTGCGGTGCAGACCACCGTCGGGCTAGCTCAACAGCAAGCGTTTGCCGCGCAGAACGCATTCGGAGGGCAGGCATCCTCGACCGCCACTCAGCTTGGACAGCAGACGGGCACCATCCTGAAGCAGGTCGGCAAAACCGCGCTCAACTTCGCCGGCGGCGCTCTTGCCGCCGGCCTTGGGATTCAGACCAGTGCATTTGGAAAGAGCGGTGCTGTCGGCGGTGCGATTGTCAGTGGCTCAGCGGACGGAGATGTCGTTGCCTCATTGGCGAACAGCTTGTCGAACTTGAGTGCCCAAGACTCAAATGTGGATTCCTCGCAGTTGCAGGCTGCACTGCAGGGACAACCAGGTCTTGATTATCAGGCTCTCGTCAATTCGCTGATGCAGCAACAGCAACAGCAACAGCCGCAACAGTCGCAGGCCGCTGCCGCCGACTATCAGGCTATCATTGCGCAACTCCAACAGCCTCAACAAGCTGCCGCGACTCAGCTGGCTGCACTGCAACAACAACAACAACGACAGCAACGACAGCAGCAATCACAGATGCAGCTCCAACGGCCGCAACAAGTTGTCCAAGGCGTTGCCGCTGTCAATCCGATGGCGAGCTACAACGCACAACTGCAGGCGACGCAGCAACAGTACCAGGCCGCTCTACAGGCACAAGCGCAGCAGATGAATGCCGTCGTCTCACAGCAGCAAGCGCTTCTGCACCAACAGCAGATGCAGCTGCAGCAGCAGCGCATCCAGCAAGCGCAAGCCGCAGGCGGGCGACGACCACAGCAACCGGCCTTCGGCGCTATTGGACAGCAGCAGCAAGCGGGTTTGAACACGTTCCTGTCTGGCGTCGGGAACGTCCTCTCCGCATTCGCGGACGCTTCGGGCAACGGCAATGACGCCGGAAATAGCGGAGACGGCGGTGGCGGTGGCGATGGTGGCAATCCCTCTGAAACGGGCGGTTTAGTCGACTTTTTCAGCAATCTAGGCCAAGAGGTTTCGGCAGATTCATCAGACTCCTATTGACGGTGTGTCGAGTTCGGATCTGGAGCAGGCTAGTTAGGTGGATGATAAGTCCTAGAATGTCACTTTTTTGGTCTCGAATGCCGCAGTGTCGACTATTTAATTTATAATCTATATCGAACGACAACAGTTGCAATGGGGAATGGGGAGTCAGAATGGTACATGATGTGCTTGTGCAATAGTGGGCACCAAAAGAAGGGTAGCATACAAAGTTCGTAGTGCACCACTTGGCTAATCCTATGTAAAAGTGGGCCGATAGTATAGATAAAATCTACCAAACTATGATGATCCAACGGTGAAAGACTCTCCGCATCCACAAGCGTCCTTGATATTAGGGTTCTTGAACGTGAACTTGGCACTGTGACGATATGATGAGAGTACTGCCTCAAGGATAGATAACTGGCATGCACGGACCTGAGAGCATCTTCCGACCAGTCCATCTCGCTTCCAATTATGGAAAACAAGGCCTTGCTGTCAATGAGCACCCGTACTCCATCCTGTTCGACAACCTCGTCAAACTTCCCCGGCCTGTCCACATATTCTAGGTGGTAGGAGAGGCCCGCACAGCCCTTGTTCCGCACGCCTATACGGATAAGTTGGGGGTGGGGGCCATTCAGTAGATTTCGCAGACGCGAGACGGCTTTTGGCGTCTAATATGGGCAAAATTAGTTTAGCGTAGGCGGCAATGGCAGAAACGTACCATGGACAAAGCCGCTTTTGTCGATCGTATCTTTGGTCTAGGCTTTTCTACCTTTGGGGCTGGTGGAGGACGCGCAGCGACTTGAGGCGCAGCTGCATCTGATGGGATAGATGCAGAAGAAGTTGGAACGATCGGCGGAGGTGTTTCGCCAAGGGTTGGTGGGTGTAACAAATCAGGCCGAGAGCGTGTTGCAGACATCATTGCCCGCCTGACCGGAACAAGGGTGGTCGAGCAGCACGGATATAAGAAAGGGAGGGAGGAGTAGCGAGCTGCATGTTGAAGGCGGGACAGACGGTATATCGAGGAGGACATGAATAAAAGTCGACTCTGACCCGCGTTCCGACTCCGAGTTAAGCTGACATACTTTGCTTGTCATTGTTTGGTTACCTTTTTTTTTAAACAACCAATCAGAATGCGTGGATTTCTATCTATCTCAATCTTGAGGTGGTACATATGGCTCAACCAGCATCTTGCTAAACTCCTTCAGTTTCTCCGGTCCTCTGACTTCCTCCGTTAGCAGTGGCAGCTGAACGATGTGGAAAAATTCATCATAAAGTTCATGTGCCTCCGCCAGATACTTTTGCTGCATCTTAT
This sequence comes from Macrocybe indica, assembly GCA_030407095.1. Lineage (NCBI taxonomy): Eukaryota > Fungi > Basidiomycota > Agaricomycetes > Agaricales > Callistosporiaceae > Macrocybe > Macrocybe indica. The sequence continues at coordinate 1,159,434 of JARFTL010000001.1, read as the reverse complement.
GTCTCACACTACAGTGCTCACACTTTGAAGCTAAACCAACCGATGAGTCTACATGTAGTCCGGAACGTGGGCCGAATACGTACATTTCTTTGGGAACAGAAGCTGGTTGACCACAATATTATGGGTGTCAATTTCGTACGAAGTCAGTTCTTGAACGAGCCGTTCCGTCTCGTAGAGGGACAGGAACTCGGATATGCAGACGCAAACGAACGTTGTCTTTTCCTGTTCACGTCGAATAGGAAAGATAGAAACCCCTCCGTCTTGAAAATTTACGCTTACCGGATCCTTGAATTGGGTATTGACTTCCGTGATAACAGCACGCATGGCTTCTAGTTTGGCGAACATGTCTTCCTGCGACCCAGCTTCACCACCCATCATGCTAGACATCTACATTCAAAAATGTTATGTTTCGCAGGAAAAGCTCACAGAAATCACACGAATTTTACCTGACTGATCATAGGCCCAAACCGTGAGCCCAACGTGCTCAGCTTTCCTAATGCCTTTTCCAAGACAGTAGGGAACGACAAAAAGCGTAGGGTGTGGCCTGTAGGAGCAGTGTCGAAGACAATCACAGAATATTCCATCGACTTGACGTGCCTGGGTTGAAAGCGTTGAAGAAACGCCCGCTCTACACAACGATAACATGCAACTTACTTCATAATCTCCGCGAAACTCATGGCCTCATCAACACCCGGAATGGCAAAGGCAAGATCCTGCATCATGGAACCCATCATTCCATTCGAATCCGCTAATATTTGCCGCTCAGCTCCAAATCAAACGAGCACACCAGTCGACGGGATACACATACACTGCTCGACCATTTCTTGAATAGCACTCGTGGGATCAATCTCCATCGCAAACAGGTTGTCAAAGCCGTTGACCTTTGTTGCATCCTTAGAGAACTTCTGGCCGAAAGCGTCGGAGAGATTGTGGGCCGGATCGGTGGACTGTCGCGCTTGTGTCAAGCTTAGGATCACGATGAAAGTTGCACAATAACATACTATTAGCAGCACAGATTTGCGGCACTTGGCAAGCTGAATAGCGAGGGAGCACGAAGTAGTCGTTTTGCCTGCCCGAATAGCATTTCAGTATATCACCTGCCGACGGCGAGCATGCCTCTAGACTTGCCAACACCGCCCTTTCCACCTGCAGGACTCGTCAGAGCGTACCAAAGATCAGGGTGTGCATGACATGCCACAGAAAATCCATTTCAGTGATGTTTGGTCCAATATATTCTGCAACGTCGGCGGGAGTGTTTCCGTGGTCATCTTGAATGCGAATTAGAGAGAGGTGAAAGAAAGTGGGATTGTGTCTCTCGGGCAAGAGTTGATGATGACTGATTGGCGACAGGGCTGACGCGCGTCAACTCCTTTTGTTCAGCAACTCCTTCCTTTATGATGGATGCCTCAAATAAATTGTTGTCATTCAGAGGTATTGACGTGTGCTTCATTCGGGATGCCATCATTGACCATCATGACACTCTCGTGCAGCGCTGCAGCTCGCGAACGAACAGAGGAACGCATATGGAATGCGATACAATGATTTCACTCGTTATCGGTGCGCTGGATCATCCTTATATCCTGTTCTCGCAGCAGTATGCTGGAGGTCCTCGTTAGGAAACACTGCGCCAACCGCACCCACCGCCTGAGATCCAGTCTGAAAATGACGCATGGCAAAGGTCGAGACTTCAAGAAACTTCCATCTCTTACGACAGATAATGTTCGGGAAGGACAGTGAGTGTCCCATCGTACCTTCCTCTAACAGAGGTTTATTCCATCCTTTTTATTCCAAGTCTCCAACTACTCTTATTCGAGGCGGAACGAGCATGGGCTTATGCTCAGGATCTCATTGCTGAATCATTGAAGCCAAAGACTGAAAGCAAGGGGACATTGCGTCACAGCGCAACGGGTCGATTTCGTAGGGCTGTCCATTGGGCGACTAAGCTTCTGTCGCATTGTCAAACGCTCTATGCCTCGTCTCGCATGTCCGCTGAAAATCTGCTGGAGGTCACTATTTACACGCTCATACTCAACGGGCGATTCCTCCGCTATCGGGAAGAATTCGAAGACTCTCTAGTGCAGCTGAGCGTCGCCCGGAGCTTGCTTGATCATCTTGCCTCTTCAGCTACTACGAGCCGGGATCAGGCCTTGGCTGTCTTATTTTCGGACGAAATCAGCCCAGAGATCAGATATTGTGCGCACGAGCTCGGCAGATCGAAAGCGTACGATATAAATGGGATTGTGGCGGAAATCGCACCAGACAATCAGAACGAGATTGTCGAAGGATGCGACGCGCTCCTTGAAAAGCTGAAAGTCGAGATGAAGGCCGGTGGAGGCGAAGAAAACAGGAGAAGGCTCAAAGAGCTGATATGGGAGGGTGAAGCCGTGCCAGTCAGAAACCCAGAGCTCGTTGACGTCCTGCTCAAGGTCCAGGATGCCGAGCTGAAGCTTGCTAGCCACAAAAAAGTTTCCAAAGACAGCGAAAGCAAACAGAAGGTGGCCTCGCAAAAGGAAAACCGGTCAAAGAAGGGCGTCGCAGCTTACGACGCCATTCTCCTTGCGCTGAGCGATGCGGAAGAAGTGGGAAGAAAGCTAGTCCAGGCGCAACAGGTGTGCTTGTTCATCTTCAGCCGGTTCGGCATTCTGACGTTTGGTTGCGCAGGCCAGTGCCTCGACTTCCGGTACGATGAGCCAAGGCCGCGATGTTCATTTCGTCCACGCATACATCGTTTTCCAGCTCCTTTCTCGTCGTATCGAGAGAGATTTGCTCCTCACATCAGCTCTCCTCACGACGTTCAAGGATGGGGCGCCGCAGAGCACGAAACATACCTCCGAATCCAAGCGAGCGCACGTCGACGGCCGGCTGTATCCTGCTGTCGTCAAACTCTTGGACACAGTTCTTCAAAGTCTGACCCAAATGCGTGCTCTGAACATTGTCGACGAGAATCCAGATCTCGCTGCCGCAATAGAAGCCAGGACATACTTTGTGCAAGCTCAAAGGTAGACTAAATTCTGTTCAATGTCAAAGATCTCATGCGTTCCGTCCAGATGTCTCTATCTCGCTCGCTGTTACGCGCCTCTCCATGGTTATGCCGAAGCATTAACCCTCGTTCAGCATGGCAATTTACACATCCGGGAAACGCACATGGCGCTCTCGTCTGCTGGTTCTGATCCCATCTCGGCCATGGACCCATCATTCTTCCCCTTAAGCGGCGTGGATGTTTCCGAATTGGAGGACGAGCTCGACGCTGATGGGTTCAATTTGAAGAAAGACTGGTTTGCCTACAACGGTGGCTCGGCCGTCGCCGATCCGAAGGCATACAAGAAACCTCTGTTCTTCAATATTGCCCTGAACTACATAGAACTCGACATGGATCGCTTATTGGAGCGTGCTGGAAAGGCGCTTCCCACGCCGGTGCCAGCTGCAACACCACTAGTGGAATCAGCATCTGAGAAGAAGCCCACAAAAACAAAGGTTGAGGAGGTGAGGGCCCCGACACCGGAACCACCAGCTCCAAGTCGTGGTGGATTGAGCAGCCTGTTAGGCGGATGGTGGGGCAGAAGTTGAATTGCAGGAGTATTGTACACACAATGTATTGTACACAAACAGGTTGGATAAAGATAATAAGAGATCCATGCTGAAACGATCATGCCTGGGTATCATGCAACGAACTGTGGAACTTTCAACCTTACGAAATCCAGGACAATCAATGAAACGTACCTCTTGGGCCCCTTTCTCCGGTATATCAGAAGTACCATGAACATCAGCCGCTTCCTCATGGCTGATGAGACTGAGGCTACGGCCGACCTTTTTCACTTCCGACCAGAACTGGGCGTTGCCTGGGTCCGACAGACATTTGTTTCTCAGTGCTTGCAGAAACCTGAGTGCAGAGAATGAGAGAATGTCCAAGATCAGCCGATATACACCACCACTCACGCATTCCAAGCATCGATTTCATCCTCCTAGAATATACCTCGGGCGTCAGTCTCGGCGAGAACGCGAAGGCAGGGAGTACAAGACCTTCAAACATGTGTCCCTCATTGATCGCATGCATTCCAGCAACTCAGAGGTTCTCCTGGAAGTGAAAGGTCTCATGACAATCTCCGTTATGACCGCGCCCATATCCTCCACGGCCTTGGACACAACATCTCCCCGCTCGAGATTCTTTCGGAAGTCCGCCAATGGATAAGTTGAACCAATGATTCGGCCTGGGGCTCGTCCTGGATCAACTTCGGGGGTTACCGAACGAGCAGGAGTGGGGAGAGGTGCACCGGCAAGCCCTGTTTCATGGATTGGAAGTGAAGGCTTTGTGACTTTCGGAAGGTTGTCTTCCTCTTCCTCTTCCGTCTCGCTGTCATCTGCCACTGGCTTCTTTTCGGGTGTTCTAGCCACCTCGGCACGCCGAGTTGGGGTTGGAGGAAGTTTGCGCTCCAACAGGAGCAACGTATCGTCTCCTTCTTCGGCGTGGGCATGGCCATCAGCGCGGGTGCGCGCGACTTTCTTTGGAACTTTTTACAAATACTTAGCAATAAGCATTATCGATCCGATGTATGGCGACACACCTGGACGAATATTGAAGGTCTCTTTACAGTCTTCAATCGCATCCCGCGCACGCTTCAAGACGCGTTTCGGTGGATCAAAGTACTTCAATAGTTCGGGATGAGGGGGAGGGAGCGGATAATTGTTGAGGTCGGATACGACAGCACAATGGAACATGGCTTGTTTTATCCTGTGCAGAGCTGGATTGTATGACTGAAGTGTGTCGAACCATGGCAGGCGGGTGCTGAAACTGGTTCAGTCTGAGATAATTAACAGGTAACGGATGAATGGTTACCCGTCTTCGGTCTTTTCACCTGCATCCATGAGATCCATGGCGTCCACGAACCGGTCCATTGCTTCCACTTGCTTTTTGGTGGGAAGATAGGAATGTTCCGTGACAAGTTCCCCTTTTTTGGAAACTAGGTGATCAAGAGAGGCGAAAGGGTACTTGCGGACGTCATCGGCGAAAGGCATCTGGACTGAATCAGGACTCCATTCTCTCGCCATACAGACCATAACGCACTTGAGTAAAAAGGAAGCAGTCGACCGATTGAAACATGATCGGTGTCAAGACTCCCATTTTAGGGTCCATGCCGTCTTTCGTGACCCAACGAACGATGGCCATGACGTCCTTCTCGTACATAGCTTGGACAATGGAAGATAGTGCTGCTTGTTGCTGGCCTGAGGATGGATCGGCCCAAACGTATTGAATTTCTCCCATGCTGAGCTCACGGCGGAACTGTAGAGTTTCGTGCGTCAGAGAGGAAAGCATGGCAATAAGGTATCTTTACTCACATTCTTTCTGGGGAAAAACCCACAAATATCCATGCCTTTCTTCGTGGGTAGCCTGGGGAATTGTCCGTCGGGACAGGGTGCGTATGTAGTTCCATATTTGTATCCTTTTATAAGCTCTTCCTTCTCGACTTTTTCGAGATGTTCCTCTTTTCCCTTCTGTTCTGGATGGCCGTCTTCCAGCATCGGTTCGCCTTCCTCGTCCATGCTCACGTCCTCGCCTTCCTCTCCCTCATGATCCTCACTCCTATCGACAAAGTACTCGGTCCTCGGTCTGAGCTGCGTAAATGCAACCTGAGACGCATCGGTGCCATGTACACGGTCGCGACGTGCAAATTTCTTCCAGCTCTTTGGCCGGGAGATGGCAGTACATTTGCTTGTTTTGATCATTATTTCAAGCGCTTCTTTGGGTTTGTTCTCTACATCGCCGAGACGTAAGACGGATCCCATGAGTGTAGATTTAGTCTGTTTGATGTCGGGACGTGCGGCCTCACGCAACGCCAGGGCACAGGTACCAATAACACCGGATTTCATTGTTGATATGAAGTTTTGATAGAAAGATTCGTTAATTCTCTGCGAAACGGAGTCTCGGAATGCCATAAAGGTGGATCAGAAGTGTGATAGGATACCTTGATGTCCGTCTTGTTGGGCTCTTCATAAGGAAGCTCCTGGTCGTCAAAATCGACGCCACTGAGGATTGATTGGTGAGACGCCGATATAGAAAGTTGTAAAAGAATATGACATACATAATTGTCAAACTGACGCCCAGAGAATTCATCTTCTTGACGGTGGCCTCCCAGTCCTCTATTTCCATCGGGTTCGAACCATCTGTCACCAAGATGATTTTTCGCGTCCACGTTTTTTTAGTGCGCAAGTGCTCATCCTGTGTTTCTATTGCAACTATCAGAGCGTCAATGGCTGCGCGTGCCGTCAATCCAGTGAAACTGTTAAAGTGACTAGAGTACGCACGGTCGCCAATTTCACCCGAAGGTTTGAGGGCATCCAGTTGCCTCAATGTCTGAGCATTCGGTTGTCCGATAGGGATGTACTCTGAGACGTGTTCATAACCGCCGTTATTGACATGTATAGTGTTATCAGAATCTACTTTCGACATGGTCAAAGAGAGATGTTCAAACAGGAAGATGCGGAGCTGACCTGCGGAACCGAAGATGACGACGCCACATTGGTCAGTCTTGCGTCCGTTGAAAATCTGGATCTAGGTCAGACCGAGATGCGGGCTAAAAGCGTGTATAAAATGGTCACCATTTCCTGAACTTTTAACTTTACAAACTGGAGCGCCCATTCGAGATTGGTGATTTCAATTTGGTTCGATTCGCCGTTTGTGTCTGGTGGCAGTTCTATGACTCTCTTATTGTTCATGGACGGAGAGACGTCCACGACGAACATGGTAACGGTATACTATGCATGAGCGTCAAAATGTGGCAACAGCTTTTGGATAAAAGAGAACATACACCTGCGCGTTCGGCTGGCATGGTACAAGAAGGGAAGAGAGTGATTCACGCGACCACGCGTAGAAAGACAATCACGTGTTGTCACATGGGGTCAAATTGTGACCTAATGTGACAGTGACAACTTCGCCTCGTCTTTGCTCAGTCATCACGGGGGCTATTCGTGACTTTTTCTGAATTCTGGCAGTTGTTCACAGCGCGACTGTTGACGCGCGACAAAAGTCCAAAAGCCAATTCGGCAGAGCGACTCATTCGAGCACCTTTCCTCGCCATGTCTGCCTCAATCATGGCCAACGGCATCACTCAGGCCATGCCCCCACAGCAGGCCCAATCAAGACCTCAAGGAATGCCTGATTTACAGCAACTAATCTTGGTCAGTTGCGCTCAACATCTCTCTTCCTCTTCGACAATGCTCATGTCTTACCTCTCAGCGGGCCAACTTTTTGCGAAAAAACCCCCACGAGCAAAAGACTCCCAATGAGCTGGAGCAGCTCATGAAGTACATCCAAGTAGTTGGTGAGCAGTCACTGCTTTCGTCCTGAACCCCCCACTGATGCAAGCTTTTGGGGATTCAGCCCAGGCTCGCGGTCAGGCACCCTCTGCCAACACTACTCAACAGCAGCATTTTCCTCCAACACAGCACCAACAACCGATGACCAATGGTCATGTCCAACAACCTCTTGCGAACGGTTCCACCTCCATCACATCCGGGCCAGTACCCAACCCTCCATACCCCCAATCGCAAACACCCGTGTCTTTTACGAACGAACAGATCGAGGCTCTCCGAGCTCAGATACAGGCGTTCAAATTCATCAGCCGTGGCCTCCCCGTCCCAGAAAACATTCTCCAGGCCACCCGCGTTCCCAATAACGCCATTCCCGACCTCGAAAAGCTCCTGCAAGGCTCTGATGTATCATCCAGAATCGTCGACGCTGCTGTCAAGGTCGCTAAAGGGGAACCCGCCGTCAGCACTCCTGCCACAACCCCACTCATCGAAGATTCGGTCAAGACGGAAGATACCGATTTAACCATTAATCTGGCCAACCTTCCCAAAGGTCCTTTCTTGGAAGACAACGTCAACTCGGGAATATACCCATACAATGCATACCGCCATCCGTTCTCCCATCTCAAACGATCCGCCGAGACCGACCCTCAACTCTTCGCAACCAGACTGCAGAGGCTCCTCATCCCCACCATCATGCCGGCCGGTCTGGATGCTTATCAGATACTCAATGAACGTGATCGCTACGTCGAAGCCCGCATTCAGCAGCGTATCCGCGAGCTCGAGGCTATGCCTTCGACCATGGGTGACGGAACCTTTGACAGCAGCTTTCATCCAGAGCAGATGAAGGAGGAGAAAGAAAACGATGCCGCGGGATCCCAGAGCACGTTTGACCACCTGAGCGCCCTCACCCATCCCTCCCCTACCGCCCACGGCAAGCTTCGTGCCATGATCGAGCTCAAGTCTCTCAGGCTTCTCGACAAACAACGGTCCATGCGAGCGCACGTTGCCGAACGTCTGAACCACGGCTCCATGCTCCCTCTCAACCGCTTGGACTTCAAGCGAACTCGTAAACCCGTCCTTCGCGATGCCCGCATGACAGAACAGGCGGAGAGGAAACAACGAGTCGAGCGCGAGCGGAGGGCGAAGCGCAAGCATGTGGAGCAGTTGGTCATCATCTGTGACCACGGCCGCGACATGATCGCTGCGAATCGCGCCGCCCAAGATCGCGTCATGAAGCTAGGCCGCGCCGTCCTCTATTTCCATGTCCAGACAGAGAAGGAAGAGCAGAAACGCATTGAGAGGATTTCGAAGGAGCGTCTAAAGGCTCTCAAAGCCGACGATGAGGAGGCCTACATGAAGCTCATTGATACCGCGAAAGACACCAGAATCACCCATCTCCTCCGACAAACTGACGCATATCTCGATTCCCTTGCCCAAGCTGTCCTTGCGCAGCAGACCGAGAGTGGGCCCCTCTCATTTGAACAGGAAGAAGGCCCAACATCAGAAGCGACATTTGGCGCCCAGGTCTCGGAGGAAGCCACCGACGAGAAGGGCAAGATAGATTACTACGCCGTTGCGCACAGGATATCGGAGAAGATCACCAAGCAACCGTCTCTGCTTGTTGGTGGAACACTCAAGGAGTATCAGGTGAAGGGGTTGCAGTGGATGGTCAGCTTGTATAACAACAGATTGAACGGCATCCTGGCAGACGAGATGGTAATGCATACCTTCGTCCCTCGTCCTTTATCGCACTCAACGGTTTTCCCAGGGTCTTGGAAAAACTATCCAAACCATCTCGCTGATAACCTTCTTGATAGAGGTTAAGCGTCAGCGAGGGCCTTATCTTGTCATCGTCCCACTTTCGACTATGACAAACTGGGCAGGCGAATTTGCAAAATGGGCCCCTACGGTGAAGACGATTTCCTACAAAGGAAACCCCGCCCAACGTCGCGCGTTGCAGACTGAACTCCGAATGGGCCAATTCCAGGTCTTGCTGACGACCTATGAATATATCATCAAGGATAGACCACATCTGAGTAAGATAAAGTGGGTGCATATGATAATCGGTCAGATATTAAATCTATCATCCTGTTGACGACGCTGATTGACGTCTACAGATGAGGGCCATCGTATGAAAAACACACAGAGTAAACTTGTCCAAACTCTCACCACATATTATCATTCCCGATTCCGCCTGATCCTCACCGGTACACCACTGCAAAACAACCTACCTGAGTTGTGGGCTCTTCTGAACTTCGTCCTTCCCAAGATCTTCAACTCGGTGAAATCTTTTGATGAATGGTTCAATACCCCTTTTGCCAATTCTGGCACTGGCGACAAGATCGAGTTGAACGAAGAAGAGGCTCTTTTGATTATCAGGCGTCTTCATAAAGTCCTTCGACCTTTTTTGCTCCGGCGGTTGAAGAAGGATGTTGAAAGCGAACTGCCAGACAAAGTTGAGAAAGTCATCAAAGTCAGGATGAGCGCCTTGCAGAGCCAGCTCTACAAGCAGATGAAGAAGCATAAGATGATAGCGGACGGCAAAGACTCCAAAGGGTACGTGCCACGTTTTTGTCTGACAACAATCTTGCTCAAATTTGTGAGCAGAAAATCGGGCGGAGTCAAGGGTCTGAGTAACGAGCTTATGCAGCTCCGAAAAATCTGTCAACACCCTTACCTCTTTGAAAGTGTCGAGGACAAAATCAGTCCCAGTGGTCTTGTGGACGAAAAGATCATTCGGTCATCTGGTAAAGTGGAACTCCTCAGCCGAATTCTTCCGAAATTCTTTGCAACTGGACACCGAGTGAGTGCCTTTGTCTTCTTCGATCCGTGTCAAGCCTGTTCTTATGGAGACTTGACAGGTCCTCATCTTCTTCCAAATGACGAAAGTGATGGACATTATGGAAGATTTCCTAAAGATGATGGGTTGGCAATACCTTCGTCTAGACGGTGGAACAAAAACGGAAGAACGTGCCCAGTTTGTTCAGCTCTTCAACGCCCACAACTCAGAATATAAAGTCTTCATCCTCTCCACAAGAGCTGGCGGCTTGGGTTTGAACTTGCAAACTGCCGATACCGTCATCATGTACGTAATTTCATTCTCTACGAATCCCGCTATTTAATTGACTTGATACCGCCAGCTTCGACAGTGATTGGTTTGTGATATCGCTCGTCTATTGAAAGTCTCGCTAATCTCGCGTCTTTTCAGGAATCCACATGCCGATCTCCAGGCACAGGATCGTGCCCATCGTATTGGCCAGACCAAAGCCGTCCTGATTCTGCGGTTCATCACTGAGAAAAGCGTCGAAGAAGCCATGTATCAACGTGCCAGATACAAATTGGATATCGACGACAAAGTCATTCAGGCGGGTCGTTTCGATAACAAGTCGACGCAAGAGGAACAGGAAGAGTTTTTGGTAAGAATTACCGTGCTCCATCGTAGTCCGGTACCCTAATTCTCTACAACAGCGTTCTATCCTTGAAGCTGACCAAGAGGAAGAGAATGAAGAAGCCGGGGACATGAACGACGATGAACTCAACGAGCTCATCGCTCGCACCGAAGATGAAGCAAATGTCTTTCGAGAAATGGACATTAAACGGGAGCGGGACGTCATAGAGAATTGGCGTCATCAGGGCAACCGCGGCAAGCCGCCTTTACCGCTCATGCAACTTGAGGAGCTGCCTGAATGCTACCAGACCGACGAGCCCTTCGATGCTAAGGAAATTGATGAGGTTGCCGAGGGTCGTGGACAGCGTCGTCGAAACGTCGTCAGCTACAATGATGGCCTTAGCGACGACGCATGGGCAATGGTGTGCATTGAATGCTTTCCAATTCCCTCTGAGTTAACTGAGATGAGCATCATCAGGCGCTGGAGGAAGGCGAGGACTTGCAAGAGCTGAGCGAACGTACAAGAGACCGCAAAGAAAGGCGGGCCGCCAACAAACTGCTCAAGGAAGAGGCATCTCGTCGTGGCACCCCGGCATCCGACGACTACCGTGGCCGCAAGGGCAAGAAGGGTAAGTCCAAAGCGGCGGACTATGAGCCCACCACCGGGTCAAAGCGGAAGCGTGGTGCCAAATCCATGTCAGTGACACCGTCCATTGATGAGGATGAAGACGACCACGAACAGGTGCGTCTTCGTCTGACCATCTAATATTTTGGGCAGAAGGTGATGTTTCGTCATCATAGAAACGTAGGAAAACGAAGAGCAGTAACGGCGACCTACCTGCAAACGTCCGTGAGCAGATGAAGAAGGCATTCGCCGAGTGCCATAAAGCAGTCTTAGCTTGCGAAGATGAAACCGGTAGAAAACGCTGCGAGCTGTTCCGTGAACTCCCCGACAAGAGGGTATGGCAGGCCTTATCTTTGCCAAACGGCTTCCGCTGAGCATGTGTATTCCCGACAGGATTACCCTGACTACTATCAACTCATTACGCAACCTATCGCGCTCTCGCATCTCCGAAAGCGCGCCAACAGCAACTATTACAAGACGGTCGCGGCGTTCCGCGACGATTGGAAGTTAATGTTTAATAACGCGAGGACATACAATCAGGAAGGCTCCTGGGTATATATCGACGCAGAGGAAATGGAGAAGGTCTTCGATGCCACGTTTGAGCGGGTCATGACCGGTTCAGGGCTACCCGGTGCACCCGTAGTTTCGGGATCTGCGGCGAGCTCATACGACTCCGCGCTGACACCTGTAGACGAAGATGAACGGCCTCTGCCAACTCGTAGCAGGAGCGCAGGGCGAAAACAGGTGCTCAGCGACGAAGAGTATCTGACGCCAAGTGAAGACGATTAATCTCTCTCCTTTCCTTTTGTCGGACGCCAGTTATTGTATTTCTCGCTTTTCTTTCATTTTGTTCAAATTTGTAGCATGTGTCATGTATTTTTGTTAGCTCTGTAATCAGAGAAGGATTTCAGTTTCTTTGATCGAGAACAGATTGACGAGACGAGCTACGACTTCCAAACCGCTGTGCTTTTATTTGGACCTCTTGGTGACTACGATGGCAATATATACGATACTTAAACACAAATACAACTACAGTTGAGTGGCATAGCTGTTGAAAAGATAGCTGTCATAAGTAACCGGAGAACAGGCGCAAGGGAGTGAAGCTGTCCAATTCCATGAGATGTATAAAATAGGGCGTTGCAAATACAAAACCGGTCTCTGATCGACGTCCGTCCCTTCGCTCCTGGCTGGAGAGATGGTCCGCACAACGCCGATGTCGGGAATTCTACCGGTATTGCAGATCACGAACTGCGTAACGGCACATCGCATAGAGTGAATTGGGGTTCGTGAGGAAGCAGTACGGAGAGAAGGGTTGAGCCAATCACTCATTCCAACGAGAGATTATCGACGATTAATAACCGTAAAAAATCGCGGCAGGATCTTGGCCATTGTATAGTGTCTGCTACCTCCCCATCAGATGATTGCGGACTATTGCTTGAGCTTTGTCAAGTTTTTGATGATGCAACTCACGCCTTGCGGTTCCAGAACGACTTTGGTGCCATCGCATTTGGCTTTGTTAGTAAACTCCGTGCAGAGCTCGTTGATGTCAATGTCCTGAATCGTCATAAAGTCAGACATCAAAAGGTTGTTCTACATGATGGAGGTGCAAGGCATGCCTTGAACTTAGGGTTCGATGTGATGCTTCGCCATGCCGTGAGGACCTCCACGTTCTGATCGCTCTGCTTTATTTTAGGGAAATTCGTGCCCTCGCACAAAATCATTGGTCCCTGGGTATCCGAGCCTTTCCGGAGGCCGTGAGGAGGAGCGAATGGAGAAGGTCCCGACGACTCTATGCGTTTCGCCAATTCTTCCTTCGTCTTCGGACAATCTCCGTCACATCCTTTTGCGTCCGCCTGCTTTTGAGCATCATGGTTAACTTCAGACTCCGATGCCGAGCTAGCTCTATGGTGGTCAAAGAGAGGATCGGATCTTGACGAAGAGGGAGACGAGGAGGAGGAAGATGCCGTGGCGTTAGTTGGGTTGACATGGGAATGATGGGTAACAGGGCTCTCCGAGGCAGACGAGCTGGCGTAATTGTTAAACTCCGGCTTGGACATGTACGTCGCAAGCAGATCATCGAGCGATGAGCCATCGTGATTATTGTTGGCGGGTGGCGTTGGCCACGATGTCAAACCGTTGAAGTTGAAATTGAACGACGAAGAGGGTTCAGCGGCGTTGGTTAGTGGCTGCGCAGAGTCGAACATGGACGCATACGACATGAACATGGGATTGCTGGCGATCGTTGTGAAGGGAGTGTTGGGCGATAAACCGGTGTTAGGTGTGCCAAATCCAAGATCGAGTTGCATCGCCCCATCGGTGGCAGTCTGCTGCGGACTGTCGTCAAGGAGGCTGAGTACGGAGGGATCAAACGTCGAAAGTGAACTCCATTCTAAAGGATTCGCCGACTTGGGTGACGTAGCAGAAGATGCGGGCGGCGACGCCGTTGACCGCGTAGGTGATATCGCAACCGGGACGGACGGAACAAACGACGGCAGCTGAGGAGTGAAGGCAGGTGCAGTGCGAGCGGTGTCCGAACTGGTGGCACCCGCACTCTTTGGAACGGAAAATGTGAAGGACGCCTGCTTAAGCGTCAAGTTCTCTGTCTGTAACCGCGACAGCAAGTCCCGCAAATTCTCGTTTTCCGTCATTGCCTGTTCATTTTTGGCCTCTAATTCAGCAACTTTGTCTTCCAACTGAGTGAGAAGAGTGAGTGGCGAGGCGATTAGACTAGCAAGAGATTCCTTACATCTTTGACATGCTTTTCTTTACGCTCACGGAAAGCTCTCTGCGCTGCGCGGTTTTGCTCTTTACGCTTCAGCAGACGAGTTTCGTCTTTCGGCTAGAGGTACGTCATTATCACATTCAGATCGGCAACGAAAGATGCGCATACAGTAGTGCCCGCGGACTTGCGCCGAGCGGCTGGCGTCAACTTTCTTGTCGAACTGCCGGAGGCCGGTGCAAGGGAAGCTGTGAAGTTGGTGTCAAGAAAGAACAGCTGAGCATTTGGGTCTTGCTCTCACAAGTATGTTGAGCTTTCTGGCTGGGTCCGTCCTGACCATTTTCATCGGTGGCTTTCCGTTTCAAAGCAGGGTCTCCACTTTCGTCAATCACAGTGCTATTTTCTCCGCTGAGATTAGGGGGACTGGGGCTACTGTCCTCCGAAGGTGGGGTGATGCTCGGCAGAGAAAATCGTGAAATGTTCTGGGGATTAACGCCGTCGACGAGCTGAGAGTTGTTCACCTCGGAGGACGGAAACTGTTTCTGTAGAATAGCGAGAAAATCGTCGTCGGCGAGCTGCGGAAATGACGAAGTATGGGACAAATCCCAGAGAGGAGTACCGTCTGCAAAATGCTCCATAATTTAAGATAAGAAATGAGTAACAGAGATTAGAAAAAAAAAAGAGAAATATCAGTCAGCAAGGGGAATGATGCAGATTCTGTGAACAGTCAGCAAAGGGCCGCAGCTGACGAAAGAAAAAAAGACGGCAATGCTGAATGACGGAGGAGGAGAAGGAGACTTGGAGAGACTCTGATAACCACTGTTGGTTTCACAGGGTGCTGACTCATGACAAAGCGGATCACGTACCGGTCACGCTTCAATTAAGTTATTTATTTATTTATTTATTTTTATTTTAAGTATACGCGTAACCCTTCGGCAGCCAAGGTTTCCGATGAGCACCATCCATCAGTCCCGTTTTTGTCGCTTTTCTCTCATCCTTTTTACTGCTTCT
This sequence comes from Macrocybe indica, assembly GCA_030407095.1. Classification (NCBI taxonomy): domain Eukaryota; kingdom Fungi; phylum Basidiomycota; class Agaricomycetes; order Agaricales; family Callistosporiaceae; genus Macrocybe; species Macrocybe indica. The sequence continues at coordinate 1,144,386 of JARFTL010000001.1, read as the reverse complement.
TTGTTATATGAATGGACATTCACATGAGCAACGACTGCGTTCTTGGTGGGACCATTCCGTCTGCGATTTGATCCTAACCGCCATTCACAGTGCGCAAAGAAATTGCCGTCGCCCCACTTACCAACGTCACTTCCGACGCTCATATCCTGCGGCCTCCGTTGAGACCGCTCCCGGCTCAGTTCCGGCCCTTTTAATTCGCAGTCTAGGCCCCTAGTCCACGCACGTTGCGGTCTTCCCCAGAGCCAAGAGCCCTGATGCGTCGTAAAACGGTCTCAGGCGGACTCCTCTTGGGAACCGCCGGGAAGGCTAAAAAAAACAAAGACCCCGCTTGGCCTGAGATACATTCCGTCGATCTGCACGATGCCAGTCATTCTCATCTGCCAATCCCATGACCGCCTCCCTTCATCTCCCCCGTTCTCGAGCCTTGATCTATCCATCCAACAAAGACAACAAGCCAACATCTAGCCAAAAAAAGGCACGTCGAACTTGAAAGGTGCCCATTAGGTTGTCGCGTACATACGATACATGCTGATTGCTGGATATATGTACAAATGAGATGTTTGGTATCGAATATACGCCAAGAGCATCCTCCGCTGATATGGAGGTCTGCGAGAAAGGGATGCTGAATGCTGAACCGACTTCTCACGCAGGGAGGGTAATCGATGCCCATAAATCAGAAATCACTGAATAGATATGAATGGTCAGCGATTTTGCAATGCGCGGGTTAAGAATAAGGAACCAGAAACTAACGTAGTATTCGATCTCGAGCTGCGCATGACGATCAGAACGTGTGGAACGCCACGTTTGATGAAAACAGTCAGGCGCCCGGCGACGAATACGAAATTCAAAATTGGAAACGTACAAACAAGAACGCCACGTCCCGAGGCCACAGGACATTCAGTCCCGCTGGATTGTATAGAGTGGCGTTTAGATGGTCAAACAGGTGACGCAGTCGCTTCATTTCCTTCGAGAACGGAGGCGAATCAGCTTGCCTGTTAGGAAATGACGGGCTAATGAGGCCGGACCTTGTTGTAGTGTGATGTCCAAAAAAGCCTTGAGATTTGAAGGGTAAAGACCGCTAACATGTTGTCGACAAACGAGTGACGGAGGCTGTGTGCAGCGATCAACATCTCGTTGATCGAATTGATGGAATCGAGAAACTGGGTCGGCGTTATCTGGACCGTAAGTCACCGAATAAACGCATCAATCAGCAGCCAGTACTAGTTTTAACGCTGAACGATACCCTTACCCGACCCTCCAGTTCCAGCGGGTAAATCGGGGCAAATTGGATCAGCTCCCCACCTGTGTAATCCCTCTCCACTCGGATGATCTCCCGAGGATGATGGACACCGATTTGTCCAGTAGGCGCCGAGCCGAACGCAGCGCTGGGAGATGGCGGTCCAAAATAGTACGACGATTTGGGTATTAATGGGCGAGTATGCCTGCTATAATAGAATTGAGACAAACGACACAAAAGGAAGTCGAGAGGACGAAACGTCACATTTGGCTTTCAAAAGTCGCCATCTTGTGAGACTCGAGCATTGTTTGAGGGTCGGTCAGGCGTTTACGCGGAGGCTCGTCATCCGCCAAGTCCATGTCCCAAGGTTGGGGAGTGCCTGGCTTGAACTCTAGATGGAGGTGGGATGTCCGCCGTGAAGAAGGTACGGGAGACGGTTTGACGTCCTCGTACGGACGTCCTGCAGAGTCCACAATGTCCCCCTCCTCGACGACGAACATGTCCGGCCCTGCCGTCATTTCGCTCGAATCCTGCTTTTCAAACGACCGCCGCTCGTCCACAACGTCCGTTTCCTCGCGGAGCAGTGGCGCCACAGCATGCGAATCTTCGACCTTCTCCGAGCCCGCGACTGTGCCCGCTTCTCCCTTCTCGACTTGGCCTTCGTTCCTCGCTACGTGAGGCACGTCACGAGAGTCAGCCAGGCGAAGCTCGCTGCCCTGTTGACTTCTGGGTGCTGAATGTGACATGGCTTCGGCGCTGGGTAGATCGCCGCCGTATATACCTGAAGCGGGTTGTCAACGGCGTGCGAGAATCGAGAAATATGAAACCGCTGACCTTGGAACTGGATGGAGTGCTGGCTCATGGCATGGATGCAAAGAAATGAAGCATATCAAGTTTGGGTTTGCTGTGCCTTAGTGACACATGTGAGAAAAATGAACACTTTTCTGACTCCGTCTCAGGCCGATGCTGCAGGTCGTAGGGGACGATATCGCCGAGGACTCTGTGACTTCTTTCCTCTCGAGATTCCTGTCATACTGTCCAGATGGATCGGAAATGCTGGTGTGCATGGTTTAGATCTTTCTTGGTGATGCGCTAGCACAAGTAGCTCCTAGGCACATGTCAAGCCTGACACTTGATATCATGATCTCCAAGACGCCATCCAACCCACGCTGACCTGAAAATTTATCCCCATATTTTGCCGGTTCTCGACACTGCACAATCAAATGCTCGGTATGTTCCTTCGATTGGAAAAGGCAGACAGGATGCCCTGGCGCCAGGCTTTACGTGCAACAGCAAAAATGGACAAAAGCAACTTAATAGCTACAGATTTCGATCTAGATAGTAAATACGTCGTTTATCGTTCTCTAAATAGCTGGGGAGACAAGTACACGACAGCAACGAAAACAGGAAACGTGCATCAAGAAAAGCAAATAACTAAATATTCTCCTTCTCCGATGGAGGCGGCGTGGTTTTCGCTGTTGGCGACCGCGAAGAGCTTTCCAACGCCCTGCCATGGGAAAGCGGAGAAGCAGACCTGCTGCCGTCGACCTGCATGCGGTCATCCCTGTCACGGTCGGTCGGACCAGTCGGAGAAGGAGCTGTTGAGGCCGGAGAGAGCGTGGCAATGGGCGGCAGGGCAATTGGTCCCGTATTAGTCGTATGCGAAGATAGACCTGCGCCAACAGGTCGAGGGTGAGGGGGCAAGACAACAGAAAGAGGCGGGCTTTGCGAATAGCGTTCATGCGTTTGGCGAGCCTCCGGAGAGTGAGACGTCGGTTGCGTTCTGAAAGGGATTGGAGAAGGCCTCGACGAAGGAAGGGGAGTACCGCGCCCGCCAGATGGCGAAGACACCCGACGTTTGCTACCGTCGACTCTTGTTCGCTTATTGTCTTTAGAATCTTCAAGTGCGGGACTAAGAGGTCGCTTAAGAGAAGCAGATGGCACAGCGGGGGACAGGTGGCTCCGAGTCGACGAGACCGAGTTGCGGTGAGTAGGGGCAGGTCGAGGAGATGGGTCGCTATGACGACTGCCTGTAGAAATGGTCGGAGAGTGCGACGGCTCAACCGCGTTTGTCGATACACCAGGCGGACGATAGTTTGACAGGCTCATCAACGCATCTGTGACACCTTCATCGTAGTCTTCATCGACAACACGCGAGGGAGGGCGAGGCGTGGCACTTGTCGGAGACGGTTGAACAGATCTCGATGAGCCGGAGCCGTTTGAGCTATTCTCGGGGGAACCAGGGCCCTTCGAATACCCCACGGACTTGTAGGTTCCGGAAATAGCGGATGAACTAGGCCTCTCAGTCCCAAACGACTTGGGAGTTTCTGAGCCAGTGTGTTCATCCTTCGCGCGTTTAGCTGGAGCACGCTTCTTCCGTCCCCCCTTCGGTGGAACGTCTTGAGGAGGGGGTACGGGTTCAGATTCTTTTTCTTTCGGGCGACGACGTCGCTCCTTCGGTTCCACAAGTCCAGGACGAGGGCTTTCTGAACCTCGTGCATTACTTCCTACGATCATGTGAGGCGGAGGGTTTCGGTTTTGACTTCGAAGTCCTTCGGGAGATCCGGCATGGTTGCGAGCATCCAATTTGTGTTCGCTGTCGTTTATTTCTCGTGCATCATAACGCGGATCATAGCGTTTTGGTATGTGCTCATGGTGAACCGGAGGCGGTGGCGGCGGAGAGGAAGGACGAGGATGACTAGAGGTCACGGAAGGGTGAATGAGAGGGGGCTTTGCTTCCCAGTATCGCGCAGGATGCTGGCGAGGAGAAGGGGCAGGCGGAGAATGCGGACGATGAGCCGAAACTGGTCCAGGGGAGCGTGGCGGATAGAAACCAGCTTGTGAAGGGAGGGTCGGATACTCTGGCCCATGCCTGGGTCTTCGCTCAGGCTCCTTTTCCCATTCCCGATGTTCCCCTGGTAGAGGACGACGATCCCATCCGGTTTCCATGTCTACAGGTCGACCGGATTCGTGCCTAAGAGGGTACGTGCGAGGGGATCGCTGGGAAGGGACCGCACTTGGCTGCGCAGGTCCGACGGGCTGTCGAGCATTGGGATAGCTGTTTTGGTATGGCACAGGTCCTGGCGAACGCACTCGGCCAGTCGGAGTAGGATGAGGAGAAGGGGAGCGCGAAATGGGGCGGGGTCGGCTGAAATATGATTCCTGATGGTGCGCGGGAGGCTCATTTCTAAGCTCTTCAACGCGGGCCTGCTGTTGTGGAACTGGATGCTGCAATAAAAGACTCTGATGTCCCAATGGTCCTCGTCCACTCGGCTCGCGAGGTGGGTAGTCACGAACGTGGTTCCTGTCAACATCCATTGACGCCAATGGTGCATGCGACGGTACATGCCGACTCTCGTCTAAGACAACAGGAGGCGGTTGTCCACCTCTAAAGGGTGTCGGTGCCCTACCATTGCCGACTTGCGACGGAGGCGGCAGAGAGATCTCGTTCGTGGGACCACGTGAGTCAGCTCTAAAGACCGGCCGATGACCAGAGGACTGCAGCAACAAAGGTGGTCCACTGAGGTTGTGTGGTGGTACAACGGCGCTGGCATACGCTGTCGGGTGGACATCTTGAGGGCCAGGTGCTGCAGGCAATTGGCTACCTGTCGCTTGCGCATTCTTCAAGAGCTGAAGGCGCTGGGTGATGGCAGTATTATGTGGATCCAGTTCGCTAGCGCGGGCATACGCATCGATGGCATCTGAAATCTGGTTGTTGCAGCTCTCATATAGGCTGCCAAGGTCGAACCAAACTTCAGAGATGTAAGGGTTGATTCGGATCGCACGAGAGTAGGCATCAAGGGCATCGCGAAACTGGTTGATTTGAAAGTACAGAACGCCGATGGAGCACCAGAAAGTTGGGTTGCGTCCATCGCGGTAAACCGCCTGTTGATAGGCTTCGTAAGCCTTGTTATACTTTTGACCTGCCATGTACGCGCGACCAAGCAGATACCAACTCTGCGCGTCAGAGGGGTCTGCATTGAAACGATGAGAACTGGGAAAAGAAAGGGCACATTAAAGCACTTACCGGCCTCCAGGCTCTTGGTGAGATACATGATGGCCAGCTCCTGGTTCTGGAACGACGAACCTTCTTGATGATACAACCAACCGAGCTGCTGTAAGACTTTGGCGTGCACCGGATTTTCGCTTACGACACGTTCGTAGGCATCCTTGGCGCGAGCATGCTGAACGGAACGATGTGAGGGAGCAAGAAAATGAGGTGAGAGCTACGACGACTTGCATCTTTCATTTGTTCATAAACATGACCAATTTGGAACCATATATCTGCGTGAGCCAGGGGACTGGGTGGATTGCGGAGAATGCGATCGAAACATTGTAAGGAATCATCGTATTTGGCCTGTTGCTTGTAAATGATGCCGAGACGAAAAAGGATCTCGTTTGCTTTGTCAAAGTCTAAGTCTTGGTCATGAGTGAACATAGCCGCCAATAAAGTTGCATCGTGTAATTTACCGTGGTCCATGCGGAGAACCGAGGAAAAGGCTTCCTCGGCGTGGTCGAGAGAGCCGTAACGGTCATATAGTATACCAATGCCATACCAGAGTTTCGGGTCTTCCTGTAGGAGCGTGGTGAATGATAAGATGAGATGAAAGGATAAAAGTCAAAGGAACCTTGGGATTGGGAAGAAGGTAAAGAGCTTGCTGATATGCGGAATAAGCCTTTTGAAGATCGTCCTGCATGAGATAGCAGTGTCCGAGGGCACTCCAAACTTCGCCGTTGTCTTCTTGGAGAGAGAGAACTCGTTGGAAGTAATCAACTGCCTAATTCGACGTCATCGGTGTCAGATCAAGATAAAGACCAAAAACGGAAAGAGGGGAAAGGACTTGGCGCTCCGAAATTATCCGCGGGCCATGCGAAAGGGATGACCTACTTTTGGATAGTTTTCCTTGATCCGGGCGATGCCAGCGACTTGAGTGAGACCCGATAGGGACATCGGGTTGTGCCGCAGCGCGTTCTCGTAAGCTGCCATGGCATGGTCCAAATCATCCATTTGCTCGGCAACACGGCCTGGGAAATGTCGCAGCACAGCTTTTTAGTTGTCCCATCTTTAACGTGGTAGGTAATAAAGTATTCCTTACCGATTAATAGCCAGGTCTGCTCGTTTGCAATGTTAAGTTTGTGAATAACGGAAGGAGTAGTAGGAACTCCATTTGGAACGGTTGCTGTGTGCAGGGGCAGATGAGACAAGTGCATTCTGGTGACCAGATCCAATTGATAATCCACCTGGTGTTGTTGGCATGGCCGACCCGCCATTGAGATGATTCTGGTGAGGTGGTGGGTGGGGAGGGCGGGGCATCATGTCATGAGGATGGGGGTGGACGGCGACGGGGGAGGGGTCATGAGGACGAGTGTCTCGGTCAGACTGGCGAGAGATGTGTCGAAGCGACATGGACGCCAGAGAGGGAGAGACGTCGAAGGAGGGAGAAAGAGTAGTGGTGGGAGGGGGCAAAAAGAATCATCAAAGTAAGCGGCGTGCTGATATATATAATAGAGCGGGAAAAGAGATCAGGGCCCTCGCACGATCATGGCGATCAAGCTGGAAAAAAAAATATAAAATAAAGAGATGCATCTGAGCGGTGCAGGGAAGTTTAAGATGTCATATTTCAATGTCACTTTGTATCGAAACAGCCGCGTGCCTTTGTTTTTGCCGATTTCAGTTTGTTTCCGTTCTGTCAAATCGAGATCCACTTGGTCGCGAGGATTCCAACTACCGCCGTCACCATCATCCCTTACGACCACTACGGATCCTAATCGGAAGAACTCGTCCTTCTCGTGCGGCAATAGCGAGTCCACCGCTCGTCCCTCCTTCCACGCCCCCCTGCGCAGATTGCCGCCCGGTGGCATGCTGCGTACAACATCCATCCCTAATTCAAATCCTTCCCGATGACTCAATCTCGGATATTGATGATAAACTGTATTAATCCTTCCATTCCTTCGGTTCTGGGGAAGAAGCCGCATCTGATCTAGAACATCATCGGCTTACGTAATGTCCATCTGCTCCCTTGCTCAGGAACATCACCCGGAATACCAACAGATACCAACTCGCCTGTTACAGGCCCAATCTTGTTATCATCGTGATATTTTGGAATTCCGCACAGTTGGCCGGCGCCAACATCTGCTCCATCGATCACCGACATGCAATTTGAGGCTCTCGGGGTTCCTGCGTTATGCTGCATTGCAGTGGCATCGCAGTGCCTAACCTGAACCGGTTGACTCGGCGCTGGTCGGATATCACCATGCTTTTGCTCACACTTTTCAGCCATTCTTCTTTCCGAGCCTTTTGCCCTGCATCGGGTCCACGCACCACTACAATCAAATTCTGCCATGCCCTTTACCTTATATACCCACATCTCAATACATCGCTCAGGGTAGACGCTTGTTACTCGGCTCACAGCATATGGACAAGTGCGGGTCCAACGTGATCCAACGGAGACCTTCGGAGACACATCGCCTATACATAATGGCATTTATTTAGTTCCTCCACTCCGCCGCAACTCGTTAAAACGTCAGCAGCATTCCATGAATGATGTAGTACCTGATCTTCATATTGTGTCTTTCCTGATCAAATTCATTGCTGCGGTGAACCACTTTGTCATGCATCTTATCTGCAATCACAACCGCGTAACTCTGTTGCAGCACTTCCGACGCTGCTGGCTCCTAACCAAGTTACCAATACCCTTGTTTCATGTCCCATGCCCGAAGAGGACGAATGCTCGGATTTAGTCTTCTTCGCTGTCACCATTCGTCACGCACCTCCGAGCGGCTGGCGCCATGCAGTTCGGTCCGACGCTGCTTCTCAAGACTTGTTAGACCAAGCGGAAATCCGCACGCGAACCCTTGCCACCAGTCGTTTCTAAAAGGGGTTCGTGAGCTTATTCCACTCATGTTCGGAGGTAATACCAATTAGAGACCAAAAATTGCTTCTAGATGCCACGACTGCAACCCCAAAATTCCTCATTCGCTTCGCGTGACAAGGCTGTCTTTCCATATATCGGCACTCACTGCCACCTGCCCTGTACACGCCATAGCTGCCTGAAATGGCCAAAGGAAGCTTCAGGAGCTCAAAGGGGTTAAGGAGGCGTTCCATCTCGATTCAGGGTCCCCTGAACTCTTGATGGACCGATCAAACTGCCGATTACAGTTTCCACCTGTTTACCGGCCTATTCTTTGAACCTGGAGAGCCATCTTGGCGACCTGGGGAACAGCTCCAAGTACAAATTCAATTTCACTAACTGCAATTGGTATCCATAAAATTGACAGAAGTCATCGCAGCAAGTTAAAAAAACATGCGCGGCAACAACAGCTGTACGACAGTCCAGCTTCTGTGACTAGCAATCGTTATTTCTCCAAATTCGCAAAATTCAATGACTGTCAACCATCATGCTAGTAGAAGACAAGGGAAGCTGTATCAGAAGTCCGAGAATCACCACCGCCACGCGAGCATTTCCAACTCCGAAATCTCCGCTTAAAATGCCCCTTCTTACTCATGCTGACACATAAAGGTTCTTGTATTGATTGATAACGTGGCTTATCCATGACCAGTGAGTGCGACTCACCACCTCAGCTTACCTTTCTCAATGATTCTCCCCTCCTCTATGGATCACCCTATGGCGCTTCACAGGAGGGAATCAGAGGGAGCAAGACCGTCTCAAAGCCCAGAAGAAAGTGGCACAGCAAAAGAAGCCAAAGGAAAGTGCCACTTCCCTAGCAAGGCGGAAGGAAGCGTAAGCAGCGTCTTAATTACATCTTTGAGGCACTGCCTGGCCTGATTCCCTTACTCCAATAGAGATGCTGAAATTCTAAGGGCGAAACAAAAGGTACTCATTTCTTAAGGCGTAAAACGATCTTGAACAACCTAATCTTTCAATGCTTTGTACAGAAAAAAGAGGAAGAGAAGGCGACAGGGCAATCTGCAAGTGCGGCTGCGGCAGGTGCTAAAAAATGACAAAGGTTCGGGAGCCTTCTTCATCAGAACTTCTTACCTATGGGAGTTAGAAGTACGATTTACACCGGCTGTATTATTAGGAGTTTGAGTTGTTCATGAGCCCAATCCATCAATACGGTGAATGATTCATATGCAGACGCTAAATGGAGAGTCGTCAGCCTATTTCCAGTGATTTGACGTTAGAAGGCACAATGTGCGTCCCAGAAAGCAGAAAGAATCAGTCCATGTATCGAGATGTCTTCATGCCGTGAGCTAATCCCACGGGTGAGAAATTCCTACCGAAAGAGACACGCTGCCGTCACCTCATTCTCATCCATGTACTAATGGAGTGCCAAGAGCTGTTAAGATCCCAAGACAGGAATAGAACTGCATCCGCTTCTAGCCACAAAGAATGGTCTGACCGGAGTGCTCGATCAATTGATGCCGACATGAGCATCGTGATATTTCTGAGGCTACGAAATGTCAACATGATTGAAGCCAATCACTCGGATCTTGCATTCCAACTACATTCAAAAAGCTGGGAAACAAATTTCACCTCACGGGCGCTGTTGAAAGAACAGCAAGCACAGGATAGGATGGAACAAACGAGACATATTGACATGTCAGAGCCACCCGCTGTCACGCTCCCCGACGAGGCCATTGCTCCAACACAAAGATCGAGTACCCCTTGCTCGGTCTGACACAAGGAAACATATAATAGCACCTTGCTTATACCTGACGTCGCCGGTCGACAAGCTGAACAGACCACGTCACCTTGATGGGTTTACTCACGGTAACAAGACACCGAATCTCGAACGTCATCCACGTGTGGTATCTTGACGGTTACTCCGAAATCCCAGATGAATTAAATATTCTAGTCTTGATCGTAAACAGATCGCGGTCGCTGGAATGAAAACCAAATTTTCGTCAGGCTACTTTATCTTAACAGACCCTGCCTCCAGGCGCCGCCTTCTCGTCGGGAGTTCGGAATCCTCATCAGGGAGGTTCACACGGGCTCGGGTCCAACTAGGTGCAGATGTTGGAGTGAGGTAAGTCCCGGCTTGATTTGGAGGGGTGGGAAAGAGGTGAGATGGTGCTGGGGCTGCGGGGTTAGGGTGGATTCTCGTGCGGTAGAGGGAAAGCAGCGAATTGATGAAAACTGTCAAGAATGACAACGAAGTTAACGCGAAAAACTGAGATACCAGTTTCCATGCGGTCAGTAAAGATCACTGCTATACTTTATAGAGCTCACCAGGGCTTTCCAACTAATTGGTTCAATGAACCCGTTCACTATCTCTGCGATCAGCTCGGCACTGACTCGTGCACGTCCGATGACAGACGGATCCCTGTTCATGCATGTTTCCCAGATGCCGCACTGCTGCACCATCGCAGGAATGGGATTAGAAGCACAGAGATTTGTCTTGTACTGCAATGCACATAGGGCGATTTCCTGGACAATATCTGTAATGTGAGGCAAGGCATCAACCAATGAAAAGGCCTGAGGGGGTTATGATATGTCTCACCCATAGAATACTCAGATATGCGGTGTTCCACATCTCGTTGCACAGTAAGAATGAACTGTATGACTAGGTAAAGGAAGAGAATAACGAGAGAAAAGTTGAACAAAAATTGGACATAGCTGCTTGCGAATTAGCGCTCTTATTCCGAAGCCAAGTAGAATACCAACCCGAGTAAGATGTATGGGAAGTCAGAAGGCGACGAGGGCGCTGCGGGCATATTAAGGGTATAATGATTCGACGTTGTGACTGGCGCCATAACTCTGTTTCTTGGACTTTCATCTTCAGTGGAGGAGTCTTCGTCCTGGTCATCTTGTTTTTGCTCGCGAACCATTTTCGAGTCGCGGGATTTTTGTCGCGCCCTGAACACCCTTCTGAGGGCACCCGATGCTATGGTGCGACTCGTTGACGCATCTCGCTTTTCGTCCATCTTCTCCGGACTAACTTCCAACATGTCAACATCCTTCGGTTCCTCGAACTTGGGAAATGCCTTTTCTGCCGAAAAGTGCGGTGGAGGAGTCCATGGTTGGTACGGGGGGCTCTGCAAAGGTGTTTGATTGAATATGAAGGGCATATTCTGGTTCGCGCCGAATCTTGGAGTGAAAGGAGATTCCAGTGAAGCTTGAGCGCTATTTTGTTCATTTTCGTGAGGACCTTCGTAAATGAGGTTATTAAAAAAAAACGGCAGGTTGGTGTGGGGAATCTTCCTCACGTTTCCGAGTTGTGTTGGAATTGGACGTCGCCCAAGCAGGCTTGGTGTCTGAACGGTTCGTCCACTGATAGTCCATCGGAGCTTCTGTTCCCCTTGCTGTATCGCGCCGCATGAATGTGAAGAGGGGGTTAAGTTGAAAGTAAGAACGAATGAGTATGGCCCACGCGTTGAAAGTTGAAGCCAAGACTGGTCACGCGGATCGCGTTTGCCTCAACTCCAAACACAGACTCATACTCATGGCCACTCTCTTACGCTCCATAGTCCCTCTCCGCACCGCCGTTGCAGCATTTCAAAGGCGTCACTTCCACCCGCTTGCGGGCCAATCTATCCAAGAACTCCGAGAAAAATGGACCGCTCCTCCAACTGCGAACCTCGTCCCCATCGTAATTGAACAAACTGTGAGTCTTGCGCATCTCTCACTGTGAACTCAGGAACGAAACGTCTTTCAATTTATTAGGGAAGAGGGGAACGTTCGTATGACATATTCTCTCGTCTTCTACGCGAACGTGTCATTATGCTTCACGGTCCTGTACGTGGCCGGCTCTCCCTACTGAACATCTTGACTGAGGCTTATCAACATCTCGCAGATTACCGACTCGGATGCTACCTTAATTGTCGCCCAGCTTCTTTTCCTGGAAGCCGAAGAGACATCCAAGCCGATACATCTGTATATCAACTCCCCAGGCGGAAGCGTCACCGCCGGCCTTGCAATTTATGATACAGTATGGACACAAGTTATTATGTCTCTGTTCTGCAAAACTCAGCTGCACAGATGCAGGTACTAATAGCGCCAAATCAGAGCGTTTCGTGCACTGACAGGTGCTCAGTACGTCTCATCTCCGATACACACCTACAGTCTAGGCATGGCGGCTTCGATGGGCTCCCTGTTGCTCGCAGCAGGCGAAAAGGGTAAACGGCACTGCCTTCCGAATGCTAGCATCATGATTCACCGTAAGCGTTATTTTGTCCCAGTCAAATACAGTTACTGACAAAGTAATCCTGCTAGAGCCGTCTGGGGGTGCCTCCGGACAAGCGTCAGACATAGCCATTCATGCTAAGGAAATTTTAAGAATAAGGCAGCTGTTGACGAATATATACCAGCGGCATTGTGCTCTAGAAGACGAAAGTCAAGCTCAAGGTTTGGCTCGGTTCGGTGCGTTTGTAATGGGATCAGCGTTTGCTCCGCTCCCTGAATTTTGCCGCTGTTCCAGAACAAGCGCTGGAGCGAGACTATTATATGACTGGTACGTTATTGTTGATTTGTCTGCTGTTGCAATGCCATCTGGTAACGGGCCATTTAGCACAAGAAGCCTTGGCGTTTGGCATCGTCGATGGCATCTTGGAAAGACGCCCGCAATCTGAAACTTGATAAGCACTCATTGGTCTGTAAGTATCGTAAATTTATTCCACCTCCTTCCTCGGACTTTCAACAGAACTCGGACCAATTGAAATGGTGTGATAAAGACATTATTCTGGTGAATCGAAGGGCGACTCAATCATGGGAACCATGCTCAAATTAGCATCCTTCCCGTGGCTCCCAAGCGGCGATTCGCATCTTGACAGCCCGGCATATCTGTCACAACACCACTTTGCACGACAACGCACAGCAGGATTTCTGTTTTGTCTTGTCAGGGGATGGATCCTACGAGATCGCAAACATAGTGTCATCCGGTCATAACACCCACTTCACACAAACTCTAACCTAGATGAGCGGTGACCTCGCCACCGCCACCTTCCTGGTGTTTTTGGGCGCCGGCAAATGCATCACGACTTCTGATCGGTCATACGGTGATCTGCGCATATGCTTCTGTCATGATCTCGTCACATGTGTTCTGCAAGGATGCTCCGTGAACGCAGAAGCCGTTACATGCTATACGTGCCGAGCCAAAGCGATTAGCTTTGCTCAATGCTTAGTTCATTCCCGATGGCATCTGACATGCCCCTTTGCACGATATGGTGTTTGTTTTTGCCGGGGGCACGCTGTATCGTCGTCCACGCTTGTTACAGCTGGTGGTCCCACATGGTAAACACTTCCCGACTGGTTACATATCATAGTGGTCGATGATCGGGATCCAGCAGGCACAAACCCATGCACTCCTCTAGGTGAATGTGGAGTGAGTATGAGAATCATCTTCATTACTGATCTGAAAGCGAGATACACCAGAATGCGTGTTTCCAATATAAATCCTGTGGTCCACCACCTAAAGTCTGAATTTATCACCTCCGTTCTCGGGGACCGTTATACAGCGTGTCGTCAACCCAAGGCCTTGCACCATATTGCACTGGGCCCTGGCGGGTGCTCGAATTGTAGGCATTTGCGGGACTGTTACAAAAGACTGAGAGACATGTAGCGGCCACCAAAGCAATGAAAACAGACTTTCCGGCTTGCAAAAAAGTGGGTATTGGCTGTTCTCGAGTCCCGTTGCCGGTCCTACTGGCGGCGTTTCGGTCATAGCTGCTTAACCTTTCGTGCATCTGATTCCTTCCAAAAACGGGTTCCGCGGTGAAGGTTGAGGCTCTTCGAGGTCTAGAACAGCACCGAGCGATGACTAAAAGAGCGCATCTAACTTGGAATTGTTCGGGAATAATTCAATCAGTTACTGACCTCTTGCTAGAGCCCACAAGAGGAGAATGGCAATAAGGCCGGCGACAACGGTGACGGGTATGGAAATTTGGAGATTCTGAGTATACCATGCCTGAACGTTGCGAAAAGTCAATCGGAAAGAACGGCACGATTTGTCACAAACAAACCTTCGCGGTGTCTAGGAACCCAGCAGATTGGCATTTCCCACCAATACACATTCCCCCGTATCCTGTAAGTACGAAATTCACGAACTGCGCATGATTGGAAATGGGTGAAGATACCACAAGGTGATCCGTCAATGAGCAAGGAGTTGAGAAGAATGCATTGATTTGGCTTGTTAGGGTCCTGGCACGATACTTGGCAAGTATTGTCGCCGCGGTTAGGACACGCTTGCTTGAGACCCATAGATGCTCCAATTGTCTGGCATTGTTCTGTGTGACGGAGATCGGTAAGAATCTCACATGAAAAGGTGCAGAAAAAGTGCGAACGAGAAACTGAGGTGCACAAGCCACTTGCACACTTGAGGTCACTGTTACCGCAACTTTGACCTTGTGAAAGGAGATCAGTAACGAGAGCACCGTGTTAATCATAGTAATCCTCACTATTCGGAGCTACAATATCTGTAGGGCACGAAGAAGAATTTCCAGTGCACATTTCCGCCATATCACATCTGGAGTCCCTTGATGGTCGGCATACTTGTGTCGAAGGAGCAAAACTGCATTGAGCAGTGCAGCATGGGCTACTTTGCGGATCACAAACAGCGCCCGGTTTGAACTTGCATGTACTTGCATCGCAACAAGCCGATTCCATCCCCTTGCCCGGGTCGCAGTCCTCTCCTTTTTCCACGATCCCGTTACCACACATTTGGAGAGAAATTGTTTGTCGATTCGGATCTGGGTCGACAAGGCACGACGTGTTAGTCTTGCCGCCTGTGACGCCTCTCATGACGGAACCTGACACGGATAATCAGCGATTGAGGCGACCACGATTGCAACCGTAACCTACATATGTTTCCCAAGGTGCAAGGTGAGAATTTTTGTTCTCCGACTTGAGCGACAGGGCTCATGAGGAATTGTGACTTTGCATCGCATGTTCCCGTCCCCGTCAGCGGACAGCACATGTCTGTACTTTTACAGTTTTGGCCGCACTACGATATAAAAGGTCAATGCAACGTATAATTCTGAAACACTCAAACCTACGTCATGCTTCATTCATCATCCATAAACCATGTTAATGACACGTGAATCAGTCAATGAATAGTGCTCACTATGGCCCCAAAATTATGCCCGATTTCATGAGCGACCACTTGCCATTCCGTGCGTCCTGCTGTAGAAACGGCAGTTCCCGAGACTATCGATGGCGCATTGCCAGTTGCATCTTGTTGGCATCTATGAATGAGAAAAAATGTACATGCGGCTTTTATTCAGAATCGGAAGGAAACATACAACGTTGCCAACCAAGCGATTCCCACTTCTGAACCGGTCGGACAGTTGCTCATGAGGTGCCAAAGGCCAGTGCCATCGTCTCCTTTGGCGCCTCTCCACTGGGAAAATAAAGAAAGTCTGGTGTCTAGCTCTGCGTCACTGCATGCGACGTTCCATGGGCGCGCTGAATCAGCCGTTGGGGGACAGCTATAGAGGATCGTATGAGGAAATACGACGTCAGAAGAGAAAAAATACTGACGTAGGATTCTGCACCTGGATCTCAACTATTCCTAGGCTCACATTGAAAGTTGACTTCACATAGAGTCAGTTCCCGCCGCCAGCGCTATGGTTGTGAGAAGTAATACCTTGTATAAAGCGCTGGCTGTGTTCCAGTTCGTTAAGATCTGTTTCGTGGCATTATCCTGAGAGCCGAAGCGAGCCGTGTAAGTGCAATCCGCCGCGACGCCCATGAAAAGCTAAGAAACGATATGAGACAAAGGCATGCGGACAAGAACTGCAACCACTGACCACTTTCTGCGTCTTCGAGCAACCATCAGAAGACCCAATCGTGTCAATAAAGCTACGGATAGACCGATGAGCCAAAGGATGATTATTCGATATGTTTATATACGGACTTGCTCCCCATTGGGCTGTTTCCGGAGCCCACATCATCCCGACGTGACAGTGTCTCGTTTCCAAATAGACCCAAAGGGTTAGCATACCAAGGGTTCACCGTGGATCCCCTTCGTAAGATTGAGTTTTGAACAGGGTCTGTGTTGTAAGGTAATCGGTCATGGCCACATGAGGGACGTTCTTGTGACTGAAGAGAGTGACGTTTCGCGACTCGCTCCTCTTCCGGGGTCATGACATCGGAATCGCGCCAGATGACAAGGCCAGAATCAAGTTGATCAACAGAAGGCGGGACTTCGGGATCGAGCTCCGCTTTGAGGCGCAGGTAATTATCCTTGGTCATGATATGATGCGTGACCCCATGAACAGCAAAGGCGCCTTCGAATTCCGGCGCAATACCCATGTTCACGTCTCCTTGATGATGAACCAGAATTCGTGCCCAGCCAAGGTCGGATAGGGCGGGAGCGGAGATGACACCCGCGGCGTCCTCTCTCATCCGTGATGAAGAATGTTCGGCGGCGATCACCTCTCCCAAGTAGGCTTTGACGGATTCGCGAAGAAGCGGTTCTGAATGCGTGATATGAGTTTTACCATCGGAAGTTGTTGAGTGATAAGTGATGCGGGCAGCAGGATGGACGAGGTCCGTGTTAGGGCGTAGGTGGAGGTGATAAGTCTCGTTGAAGGCGGATATCATCAATCGGAAGGAATCATCATGACGCAGAGTATTTGAGCTGAGTGGCACGAGTCGTTTGTCAAACGATCCCGTAAAGGCATCGGTGCGTCTAGGCAAAATTTCGAGAGCAAGCGTGGATGGGTTATCCACTCGCTTCAGCGGTCGCGCAGGGGCGCTGTCAGCTGAAGATGGGCGAAGTCGATTTGCGAATACGGAGATGCCATTGAATGCTCGACTTACCAGAAACAGAGGTAGATAATGAAATATAAACCACCGCGACCAGCGACGAGAAGAAAGAGGGAAGGTGCATGACCAAACGAATGACCGCCTGCTTGGGAAAGGAAGTAATTATGTCCAAGAATTGGCTTGGCGTTAGTCAGACGCTTGCTGCGGAACTACAAGTAGCACGGACCTGCGGTAAGAATGAGTAACGGAGGATAGAAGAGAGAGCGCCGACGTCGAAATCGGTGAAGCCTGAGCCAATCCACCAACTCTGCACGTCGACTCAAGAACGAAGGGACTCAAATAATGTTATGTAAGCAGTACCTGTGTACTTGGAAACGAAGTCGTTGCGATGAACCGACGCGAGATTGTCAGACTGGGCAACTCGGGTCAAACGTCCACATTTTCTGGCTGTCGAGCACTCACTAGGCCGAAGCCGAAGACTTTCTGATGTACATCATACACACGGACCAACAACATAGCAACTCGATGCGGCGATAAGATAAGATGCTGATCAATGAAATTCGGCAATGCTCAAACTGGTTCGCTAAACTCATTCAACTCACTACGCAGTCTCATATCTTTTGACGTATCGTGAATGTGCTCTGTATATCCTGCTTCTTGCTCTATAGATGGTACCGATAACCTGCATGCTGGAAATGAAAGTCAAACCCACGAGTATCGAGCTCTGCTATCGTACACGTGTGTGCTTCATGTCCCCTCCACGCAGATGGCTATAACCAACGCGCTCTTTGGTGACCTCCCTTTCCGCAGTTCTCAAAACCCAGATTCATTGATACATCTCTAAAATCAATGGTGCATCTATACATTTTTCGCCCGCTGCGCAAGTTGCGCTTCGTGTATTCCCTATTCTTCAAAGGATCCAATTCGATCCTGGAAAAGCCAGACTCTCTTCTATCGGATTGGCAGAGGAACTCATCGACGATTCACCCCTTCAAGGTTGCTCTGAACCAAGATGCGAAATCAACAGGTGCCAAATTCGTGCATGACAGTGATTTCTTCAAACTGGATTGCCATGGCGGATTCTGTACCTTTCAAGTAGAGGACACTCTTTTCAAGGCATCTATTCGCTTTTTCTGTGATTATTCTGGACAATTGGCTTATTCCTCCCCCTTTTCGCCACTGGTGCGGAAGGTGCACCGTGTCATACTCTGCCGCGAACCATCCGCATTCAAGGACATGTTTGCATTCCCAAAGCAACGGAATGCCGCAGGCGCAGACCCAAATGATTTACCAATTCGGCTTTCCGATGGCGTACAGCAGTTCCGCGATTTTATGTGGGCTCTCTACGCGACGTGAGTGACGCTTTTTAATGTCTTTCAGTTCGTTCCGGAATCATATCCTTCAAGGCCCAAAGATCTTTACATGGAGTTCCAGTCTTTGGATCGGTTGACCAATATCGCGGAGCTGGCGAACAAATACTGCTTCTCGTCTTTTGAGACATGGGCGGTAAATCAGATCTACGTCATAACAAGGAATCCCAAAGGACCGTTACGTTCCGCCTCCGCCTCCACCTGTTCGCGTCTACTTAACGTTTCTGCCTTGACCCACCACGACACGCTTCATGCGTTGATCTCGCGCCACGTCATTTCGCATATACTTTGGCACAACATGCCTTCAGAACTGATACTCACAGTCGCCTTGAGGCACAATCTTCGGATAATCCAGGGCGTCATATACTACATGCAATTAATCAATTTGGAACGGGCGGCTTCGAAAAAGTCGGAACCTGTACAAATACGCTTACCTCTTACCATGGAGTTTGGGAAGCGTTTGCGATTTTTCTCCGCACATCATTCCTTGCTTCGTCTCTGGGAGGAACTACGGTCCTCACCGCCCGCTATCTTGTCCGATGGCTGCTTGATGCATACGGAATGTACCGGTGCATGGCAGAAAATGTGGTTTGAAGCGGCCGATGCTAACGAAGCCACGTCCCATGGATCTGCAGATGTTCTCGGTCGACTTAAATCCATGATGATAGCGTTGCGAAAGTCGCTGATAACCTCTCCTTCAGTGACCATGCAATGCAAATTATCCGCGCTGGAGGCACTCAGCAACACCAGAGACACGATTATCCATCAGTTGGCGGACCACTTCTCATAGTGTATGTACCATGCTTCAGTTGGAAGAGAAAAAGGAACTCATCTTTTTTTTCCGAATCTGGCACGACTAACCTCTGGTATAGGTCGCTGCCGTTTATATTACCGACGGAAATTTAAAAAAAGACATAGTTCTTGATCACGAATTATAACAAAACGTACAAATCTGTACATAGAGGAACAAATCTCAAAGAGATTATGGCTTTCCAAATATGGATGACTTCTAAATCTGGAAGTCATAGCTTGCTGGATCGCAAAATTTTTTACCTAGAGTAGATCGCCTACGAACATGTCCAATGATGTTGTGACCGCAGAAAAGAAGAAGAAAAGATCGAAAAGAGCCAACAATGAGAATGTAGATTCTCCTAGCCTTGCTCAAGTGCAGAAGGTCCACATTAACAATGAATCTCCCGGTTAGTTCAAGTCTTCCTCCGTTGCATAAGATGCTGAACATTCATAGAAAAAGTTAAGAAGAAAAAGAAGAGGAAAGGAGATGATTTGCCTGGTGAAGGTATATACAGTGATTCCATCGTGACACCCCCTTATGCGTTCTGCAAGGTGCCAGGTCCGGCAAGAGGAGGAAGCGCAAGGACAAATCCGATGATGAACCAAGTTGTGGGCAGGTTGCCAAAGTACATGAGAGTACAAATGGTTCTGCTCTGAAAAGTAGTACAATGGAGACACAGCATGAAAATCATGCCGATAGCCAAAGTGCGTCCGCCCACTGTTCTGAAGTTGTTGTACATGACTCCCAAATACAGAGAAAAGGAAAACGAAGAAAAGAGACGGAGATACAGAGCGGTCAGCCGGGGATGACAAGTCAGTCAAAAAACGCAAGCAAGATCCGTGTACGATGAGCGGCGAAACGTGCACCACCTCGCCCGAAGCTAACCCTCATGCCTCTGACGTTGCGCAATATCTCACAAAACATCAAATCAAAATAGTGAATCCTCCAGGTGTCCAACACATAAGCCCTTTGATGTCGTTTTCCCAACTGGACATCCCGGCAGAACTCAAATCATCGTTCAAAGGATTCAAAGAGCCGACGCCAATCCAAGCGTGCGCATGGCCTCCAGCATTACATGGGCATGATATAGTTGGAATCGCTGAAACTGGCAGGTCAGCAGGTCTTTAGCTTCCGGCTGCTGCTCACCTACTGATGGTGATCGCAGTGGAAAGACACTGGCATTCGGGATTCCGGCTTTGATGAAGCTCGTCAGGACACCTATGCAGCATTCAGAGTCGTCCAAATCTTCACCGAGGATCCTGGTCGTCGCACCGACACGTGAACTGGCCCTACAGACCCATGATACCCTCTCGGCTCTGGGAGCACCACTTCATATTGGCAGCGTTGCCGTGTTTGGAGGAGTTCCCAAGGAACCGCAGGTCAAGATGCTGAAGAAAGCGCATAAAAGCAAGGAAGGTATCACCACGCAAATCATTGTCGGAACTCCTGGAAGAATTCTGGACCTAGTTCAAGATGGGGATTGTGATCTGAGCAAGTTCGTTTGCGATCTCGTGGTTCTCCTATGTTCAGTCTCTGACGATTGTCTAGCGTGGACTATCTCGTATTGGACGAAGCAGATAGGATGCTGGATAAGGGATTTGAGAATGATATAACGAAGATTATATCGTATACAAAGCCCCTTGCTGAGCGACAGACGATGATGTGTATGCTTACCCCGCTCGTCGCCTATCTTCCACTCATGACGCTTCTCTTTCCCCCTAACAGTCAGCGCTACCTGGCCAGAATCTGTCAGACGCCTTGCCAGTACGTTCCAAAGGAATCCTGTTAGGGTCATCGTAGGCAGTGACGACCTGACCGCGAACAGTCGCGTTGAGCAGAGCGTTGAGGTGTTTGATGATGCTCGGTCGAAGGAGTAAATGCACCTGAATTCGTAATGCCATCATGATCTAACGGTGTTTTGTCAGTTCACGTCTTCTGGCCGTGCTAAGCGGTTTGAAGCACAACAAGCGGTCCACTCCTGAAGACGCGAGGGTCTTGGTCTTCGCCTTGTACAAGAAAGAGGCATCGAGGGTAGAGCAAATGCTTCGACGAAATGGATATACCGTCGGGGCGTTACACGGGGACATGAGCCAATCCGCACGCATGGAGGCGTTGGAAAAGTTCAAGGTCGGAACTACCGGCTTGCTTGTAGCGACAGACGTGGCTGCAAGGGGCCTGGATATTCCAAACGTGGCGGCCGTGATCAATTACACCTTCCCGCTGACGATTGAGGATTATATACATCGGATCGGGCGGACAGGTAAGTCAGCCTTTTTCTGCGGCTCCCCAAGCCGGGACAACCTAATACCCTATTGTTGCCAGGCCGAGGTGGGCGGAGCGGCAAGTCCATCACGTTTTTCACTGGGGATAACCACGAGCGGTCGCTGGCGGGAGAGTTTGCACGGGTGCTAAGGGAAGGCGGGTTCGATAACGAGCCACTGAAAAAGTTCCCGATGACCATCAAGAAGAAGGAGCACAGCGTGTATGGAGCTTTCTTCCGAGACGATATACCGATGCCCAAAGGCCCAACGAAGATAGTGTTCTGAGCAATAGATATAGAATTGTAAAAAAGAAAAATGCGGATGTAGATTGACTCGTTGTCATCAACTTGCACCACGTACTGCGATCTCCGTCAAGGCTGTGGCCGAGTCTTGAGCGCATCGCTTCCTCCATCTGATCTTCTTTCCTTCTGCCTATCCACTTGCTGTTTTTTCCTTCTCTGTTCCCTTCCTGCCTATCTCAGCCAAAATGATGGGCCTTTTCAGCCAAGCTGGCCAGCATTTCCGTTCAGGAAATGTGGTTAAAGCACGAGGTTCACTCGAAGACGACAAGCCACCTTCCGACAGCGAGGCAGACGACACTTCTATCCTGTCGGTAGCCTATCCACTCTGTTCCTTACAGTCGATATTGATCAAGTCTTCAGAGATGAAAATGAGGGCTCCATTATCCTTTCCTTGATTTCCCAGTTGAGGTGCGCGCTTTTGCTCGCCTCGCCCGCAGTCCAGTTGTTCCTAATGGGTGGTATGCCTCAGAGTTGGAATGGATCTATCCAAAGTTACATTCCCTACCTTCGTTCTGGAACCGCGGAGCATGTTGGAGAGGATAACAGATTTCATGTCCCACCCGGATCTCATCTTTGGGCCAGTCTTGCTTGTCTCTTTATCGAGTTTCCACAGGAGTCTGACTCTCCATACGACCTGCAGAGCAGAGCATTGTAACGACCCCGAAGAGCGATTTATCAGAGTTCTACAGTACTATTTGGCCGGATGGCACATCAAGCCTAAGGGCGTGAAAAAACCGTGTGTCTTTTCGCACTGTTCCTCCTCGCCGAGGTCTTAAAGTCTCGTTCAAGATATAATCCTGTCCTTGGTGAATTCTTTCGATGTAGATACGACTACCAAAACAACACCCAGGGATTTTATATCGCGGAACAAGGTGCGCCCCTGGTCACGCTAGAAAAGTCCGATGCTGAGCTTCTTCCAAAAGTATCACACCATCCACCTATTTCTGCATTTTTCTATATATCACCCGCGAACCGAGTAAGGATTGTCGGCGAGCTACGTCCAAAGTCTAGATTTCTCGGTAATAGCGTATCAACGACTATGGAGGGCGAGAACCGCATCACTCTTTTGAGTCTTCCCGACGATGGAGGTCTATCCCTGTTCTGCCTCTTCACATTCACGCTCGCTTCTCACGTCTCTATGCAATCTTTTCAGAGTATATTATCACGATGCCTAATATGTATGCTCGAGGCATACTGTTTGGAAAAATGGTGTTGGAACTGGGCGACACGTGCATGGCCAAAAATGAGAAACTCGGGATAGTCTGCGACTTGGAATTCAAAACCAAGGTATTTAATTCAGATATCAAACGTCGTTCATGCTGCGTATTCATCCCTTGTCCGTCTCAACCAAGGGATTTTTTTCAGGCACTTATAATGCCATCGCGGGGCGGATACGCCGGAATTCAGGAGATGTAGGGGAAGTGTCCGGAAGATGGAGCCATGTAATGGACTTCAGGCACACAAAGGTCTAGCGCACGGACTACTGTACTTCTTTCCGCTGACACTTTAATCCTAGAGTGGGCAGAAACGGGTACTATTTGACGCTAAGAAGGATGGACAGAATGTCTCACCGAAATGGGTACCCCCAGACGAAGAGCAAGAACCAAACGAGTCTCGAAGGTAGGGTTCCTAAAACTATCAGCGTCGGTTTTGTCATCGGTATGTCACTCAGGTTGTGGAAATATTTAACGGACGCCATTGTGAAGAAGGATATGGAAGCTGCAACAGAGGCCAAGTCCGCAGTCGAAGATGCACAGCGTGAGCAGCGCAGGCGAATGGAAGAACGGGGCCAAAAGCATGTTCCTCGGTTCTTCGAGCTCCGAGATGGTCGTTGGGAGCCCAAGCTAACGTACGTCTCGATTTCGTAACTACTTCGGTCCCCATGTTACACGGTTTCTTCTGAAGCGTCCCGCATAACCCGGAAGAGGCCATTCATGCTGTGAAGAATTGGATATTTCCCACACGTCAGGATTTCGGTCATCAACGCCCGATATTTGATAATACCTGCAAGGTGGAGTAGGAGTGCAGTCGATGGGACCTAACCCATTCTGACATTTTTTTCGCCACTGTATTCGACGTAGAGTTGTAACATTCCGTTCTTGAATGTACATTTGTAGCAATAATGAGGGTATATATACAGGCCCAGTCGCCTAGGATATGGAAGAGAGTGTGTTGTGAGAGGGAAAGACTACGTAGGGTGAGGATGCCTAGGAATATGTAGGAGAATGTACTAGATGAGTGAAGAAGATATGGAAAGAGGCATATGCAAATTATGAAAAATTACTTTGGCTGGTGGAAGGTTGGCATGGACAGAAAAAAGAAAGCGGAAAGAGAAATTAGCGGAAACAGGGTTCGGCGTGGAGCGAACGACGGTGTTACGACCACCATCCATCTTCATCTTGAGTGGGTGCAAGTGAGACAATACTAGGTGTAGGTGATGCAAGTGAATGATAATGGTGTGGACGTCGTGCTCTAGGGGTGGCAGGTGCAAGAACAGGGTATCGGCCATTCTGAAGAGTGCTGGTGTGCTTGTCCTTGGAAGGCGCGTGCATTGAATCCCGCACAGAAGGCAAGGGCGATTTGCTTTGAATTCGTGTCAGCTGAGGGGTGGGTGGACGATCATAGATGGTGCTAATGCGTGAATCGGGACGAGCGGGGGCATAGATGGTGCCGACTCTGGGTGTTTGGTGGGAAGGAGCGATAGAAGCCGTTCTCGCTTTCTCCAATTCTATCTGCATGTGACTGCACTTCGCTTCCAAGGCAGCGATATGCTCGCGTAATTGGTCCTGCAAGGCCAATTAGACGGCGGAATTGCGGCGCGGCAGTATTATTTGCGTACCTTTGTCAGACGATCTTCGGCCTCACGTTCTTCGAGTTGCAATTTTAGCAGGGAGTGATCAGCCTCCAACTGCGACAAGGTCTGCTCGGCTTGGTCCACCTTCGTTTGTGCGGCTTCGAGTCGGCCTTCGTGGTCTCTCGCTCGGCGTTCCCATTCTGATGCACGTTGTTGGGCCTGTGCTAAGCTTTGACGAGCAGTTGCGGCGGCTTTTTCGCTGCTGGAGACTTTGCTTTCTTGCTCTTTAAAGCGCTTCTGGAGGGCAGCGTGTTCACCTTCCAGAACCTTGCCACGATCGCGATACCTTCGAAGCTCTTTCAACTCCTCCTTGTCGGCTTGGTTGATTACGTTGGCCAAAGCATCGAGCTTCTCAGCGAGACGGTGAACGTCATCTCGTTGATTCTGCTGTATGGACAAGGTTTCATGTTGTGTCTGGAGTGTTTCGAGAGCCTGGGTGGCAACGTCTTTATCACGAACAGCGAATGTAACTTCAAGTTCGAGTGAATCGAGCTGTGCACGGGGTTGTGAGCCTAGAAGGATCCTTGTGCTCCCCAAAAAAGGTCAAAGCGTACCTTGCCCTTGAGCAACGCATTTTCCGCCATAACCTCTCGATTGGACTGATCCAGTTCATCGATACGAGTTTGATGAGCCTGGGTAGCTACGTCAGAGGCTTGAAGTCGTGAAAGAGCCTTCGTTAGAGCTTCTTCGAGCTCCGCATTTTTGGCTTCTAGTGCAGATACTTGTGTGTCCTTGATCGTAGCCGCGGTCTGCATCCCTTCCACTTGATTTCTCAGTCTCTGCCGGTCATTCTCCGCACTAACGAGTTTCTCATTCAGCACGTCTTTCTCCACGCGGACTTGGCCATGCGCAGCACGCGCTTTCGTCATCTGGACTTGATACTCCCCATTAAGCTTGCGTAGTTCGTCCATTTCCCGGCGCAGGGAGTCCTGAGATCCAAGCCGTTCACTGTAATCCGTGATGGTCGCAAGGGCATCTGATAGATTTTGGACTTTCTCAAGGGCGCTTTGAAGGAAGCGAAGCTCTTCACTTTGATAATCCAGTTTGGAGGAAAGATCATGGATACCATTCTTGATGGCAAGAACATCAGGGATGGGTTCGACCACCTTTGCGACCTGAGCCTCTAATCTGGTCAGAGAATCGGCTTGAGACGAGCGCAAGCCTTCCACCTGCTCTTTGATTTCGGCGGGCAACTTTGACATAAGACTGATAGTCTGATCCTGGCGCGATAGAATGCTGTTGTGAATGGAGACAAGGTTTTCTTGCGAAGCCGCAACTTGCTTGACATTCTTTGAAACATCCTGGACTGGAATCAGCAAGGGCGAGACACTTTCCACCACTCTAGTTGTCATGTTCTCGACGTTCAGTGCCTTGTCGCGGACGGCGAGGCGTGAATCGAGTCGCTCGACGACGAGATCGGCGACCTGCTCTTTAATCTCAAACGCATCGATGGGAGCTATGGCACGTCTGATCTCGGTCGTGAGTTGGATGGTGAGGGCATCCGTGTCGAGGGCTTGCGGCTGTTTCGGCAGCAGTGGAAGGATCTTGTCGACGATCAGACCCGCAGTCTCACGTTTATCGGAGGCGAGATCGATCAATTGCGCGATCTCAGGTTTCACAGCTTGCGTCAATTGGTTCGTCAGGAATTCATAATTAATAGGCTCGGAGCGGAGGGACGTAAGGACTGGATTCAGACCCGTGACAATTTTATCAACGATTGCATCTCGTTCACGAGCGGGAGCGGTCCTGCTGATCGTTTCCTGTCGGGCCGAGAATTCGGATAGGGCCTCCACGATTGCATTAATGGTCTTGTCATTCACCCGTTCAATCACAGGTACCAGGTTAGGCACAATGTCCCCATTGTATGATACTCGTTGTTGAAGATCCCTAAAGTCTCGCTTGACCTGGTCCAGCAAGACTTTGGTGCCTTCCTGAACGATGTCTCTGAACAATTCAAAGTCCATTTCTCCACGAGCATCCATCTGGCTGTCGTCGAGGCTTCCAGCCGCATACGTCTGCAACTGTGTTCGGAACATGGACTGAATGTCCGCAATCATCGCCTGCGTAGTTGAGTGCTGTTTCAATGCTTCCTCTGAGAGGTCGCGACTCAATGCAGAGAGAGCGTGATCGATGGTGCTTGTCACTTTGCTGTCGTATTTCTGGGTCTCCAAGCGCCTTGTAAGATCCAAGGCGGGATTTGAGGTGACATCGGAAGCCGCATTGGCATCAGCGTCATCGTCGTGGAGTGCATCAGGAAGGGAAGATCGGCGTCTTGAGTGAATCGGACCGAAGGGATCTCCAGGGGAACCTGGACCAGGGTCGGTCACTAATCTTGAGCGGGAAAGCTGGCGGGAAATAGTGGGAACATCCGAGTCGTCCATAGAAGGCCTATTAAGGTGTTCAAATATTTCCCTCGAGCTCAACCTCGAACGGACAGTTCTGCGTGTACGCTCGTCCCCACCGTTGACCAAAGCCTTGAAAAGCCCGGCGGGCATGGTGTTCTTGGACACAGGATGCTTGAAATCCAAGGGAATAGGGGCACGCTTTGGTTTCGAAGTCGACGGCAGCTGAATATCATCCAATCGAGCATCACCATTATCCGCCTTCGCTGTGCTGTCGTCGTTAAGAGTTTCCTCCGGGCTCTCACCAATCTGGACGGGTTGAGGAGACTCAGACAATATGGGTGCGGTTATGTCGTCATTGGCGGCGTCCGCAACGACGGGGGCGGAGCGACGCATGCTCGGAGGCGAGGTGAGACTTTTAGGAAAGCGGAAAGAGGCCATGCTGTTACCCTCTTCTATGGACGAAGTGGAGCCGCGTCGCTGCCGCTTCTCGCGACCTTGAACACGTAATGGTGAAGATTCGGAAGTTGGTATCTGTGGCAGTGGGCGAGATGCCTCGAAGTCGACAGGAGGCTGTGGCATTTGAGGAACACCGGGCGGTGGCCTGAAGGTGAAACCGGAAGGTTTGAACTCGGGAGCGGCGACGTTCAACGGCTTCCCAACAGATGGGAGCCGCGCGTGAGTCATCAAAGGCGCCATTGGAGGTGTTTGAGCATCATTTGAAGTTCCCTGACCCCAAGAATCGGATAGGTGTTGGGCACCGAACACGAACGGCTTGGCGAACGGATTGAGCGAGGGTTGTGCTTGAGGCTCTGATTGAGATGGGTAGACGAACTGGTCAGACGGCGACCGGGAATGCGCATGGGCCGGATCATGAGCGGTATGTTGACCAGATGTGTTGCGGGAATGAGGTATCGGAGGAAGTGGCCTGGACGTGCTTAGATTTGATGGTGGCCTTGAATAATATTCAACACCGAGGAAATCCCCATGGCTTTGAATGTGTATATTGCCTTCCTCGCTAGGATTTGATATTATATCATCATCTTCCCCCCTGAATGGCACGGCGATGTTATTCTCTGGAGGCCGAGGGAAGTTCGGCAGGCGCCTGGGCCGGTCAAGTTGACGCACAGCGCGACGACGATTTCTACGCTCGAGACGTTCTTGCCGCGCGCGTTCCTCATCAGATGGATTAGACCATTCGCCTATGCTCTGAATCGGGAAAAATTCCATTGCTGATATTTCGCGGGTGGGTGAAAAAATGCTTACCTCTCCCCCCTCAGAGGACTCTTCGTCCATGTAGACATCCTCCGAACCCGTCCATTCGCCGATTGCGTCCTCTTCCATGTCGGCTACATGTCTGCGGAGTACGGGGTCTTCGGTCGCGGTGGAGATCATCCCCTCCTCTTCAAATTCGTCTTCGTCTTCCAGATTATTCGCGGATTGCACAGAAAGCGCAGCCGATAACTTGGAAATATGACGCGAATGAACTCGGCTCTGAGCGACAGTGGAGAGTGCACCATGGGACTGGGAGCCTTCGATCTGCCCCCCCTCGCTATCCAGTTCCATATCTTGAGTAACATCTGCCTGATTCGGAGGCTCCTCGTTCACAGCCAGCTCTTCAGCTTGCGCATCTTCTTCCTCTGCCTCTTCTGGTATATCCAAACCAAAACCGCGAACAAAATCAGGTCGACTATTGGGTCGAGAAGACATGGCCGGTGGGTACAATAACGAGCCGCTGGGAGCCTCGGGTGTGGCTATCAGATTCTCAGGTTCCTGGCCGCTGTGTTGAACGAAAGCATTCGATGGCATATTGGCCAGCGACATAGTGTGTCCATGTCTGTTTGTGATGGAAAGACCGTGGCTCAATGAAGGGCGAGGAGAAGGAGTCAGAGAAGCCGCGACGGTATTTGAGGCAGCCGCCTCTTGAGACTGCTGCAATTTGTTGAGTTTGAACAACAATAATTGCGGGTCAGCTGGCGAGGAAATCTAGAGAAAGAAAGCCTCAGCGATAAGAGAGACAAAACAAAAGATGGCTCAATCGTACGGAAGCCGCTCGAGCGCGGGGAGCAAATATATGGGGAGCATTACTGCCGGAACCTGGTTCGACACCTAGCTTCTCTAGTTTTTCCTCTATGACCCGTTGCTTCATCAGATCCCAATTGTCCTGGGGGTGAATAGAGAATGACTAGTCAGGGACAAGCTAGATAATATTTGATGGAGAAGCACGGACCCTCCCAGGCAAAAACACGTCGAGGGTGTTGGGTATATGGTGCCTCCAAATATCTGGGGGATATTGTTCGATGGAGATCGCTTCCACGGGTAACACTTCGACATCCTCGAACATGAAGCCATCCATTACAACGCGAGCCCACGGTGGGCGAGCCGGGGATTGGACGTCCTCTCCAGGTACAGTTTCTTTCGGAACATTGACGTTGACTTTCTTCAACTTTATTGCCAGCGCAGGACCAACGACATTTGAGGGAATAAGAGGACTGAGCTTGCGGGCAGGGCCACCCAAGACAGCTTTGGGAGGACCACCAATGCTGAGCTGTCTTCGATTCCTGGGATGCTGGGGCACTTGACCCGGCATTCCCATCATAGAGGGGCGAGGAAAGTGGCCACCGACAGGCGTGATTGGGAAAGGGCCTGGTGGGTGAATGCCCGCGGCAGCTAGATGAGCAATGCTCGCATGGTTTTGATGGTGAATGGGGCGACTCGGCGCTGGCGGGGGTTGGGGATTGAAGAAAGAGTGCTGCATCGGTGTTTGAAGAGAGCCATTGCCGGGAAATGGAGAGTGAAAACTCTGCTGAATAGAGGTCGGAAGAGCGGGAGAGAAGAGGGTCTGACCCGACGAGTACGCCAGGGAGATAGGCTGCTGCTGTATGGACGACGGAGGGTTGAGGGTGAGGCGTGGAAGGGAGTCCCTAGGTCGCGCCATGGAGCCCAAGTGTATGCTGCACTTGGAATGGGAGGGTACAGCCAAACTGATCACGTGCACTCTTTGTTCTTAACCCTACATTATATTTGCCCAACCTGGACTCGACCATGCTTTCCTCTCCTACTCCCCGACCTTCCTCCTCAGACCTTAGCTTCTTCTCCACTTCAAAGTCCTCCAACCCCATCCTCACCTCCTCCAATTCAGTCGTCGTCACGACGCGTATCACCCGTCGACCTGTCTCGTCTTTCTCACAACGCGTGTCCGCCACTTCATCAAGCCCTTCCAAACCTCCTGTCGAGCCCATTCAGGACTCATCCCCGCTATCCACGCCTCCAAGCGCGAAAAAGCGCAAACCTGCGAGTCCGGACAGCTCTGCAGCCGTTCCACGCGCAGTAAAAAGGTTGCGCGCTTCCGCAACCTCGTCTCAGAAGACGAAGAGGCGCGCCGCCGCGTCGTCGTCCAAAACTGGCTCCCGTAGCTCAAGTCGTCAAAACACCGTCCCATCCTCTCCCGAACCCATCTATCGTAGCAGCCGCTCTCGTTCTACCTCTTTGTTTCCTGCATTAGATGAGGAAATCCCTGTACGTCGACGCTCATGGCACACTGACCAAGACGGTGAGCCGGGATCATCTCACTTGAGTTCCGAAATGGTGGTCAAACGACTTGTGAAGACCTACAAAGCTTGTGGGTTCTTCGTCGTCTTCTCTCTGCCTCTAACTAATTTTTCGTGTTCTGTAGATTTTAAAAATCCCAACGACCCCGATGACACAAGCTTTGAGCCCCATCCTACGCATTATCCCGTCGCCGAACTCGAATACCCGAATAGCGGAGCCGTCGAAAGGTGGGTGCGATGATGCCCACAAAGGGACGACCTCTTGATCTTTTCTAATGCCAGGTTCGTTCTCCTTGCTCCGAAGGATAAAGACCACTATAGTCCTATAATGGACCTTGAGAAATCACTGTACACGATAATCGAATGTAAGGAGGATGATCGTCCCCATCCCTAGCACGGGCTCAACATCTACCAGATTATCTCACTCCTCAACAACAAGCACTGTTCGGCACGATACCCAGCGAAAGCCTGTGTGAGGCAATTTCCCCTCCGCCTTCACCCTCACCTTCTCCGCCGCATTCCAACTCGTCGCTATCCAGTTCCACATCTTCTCTCACCTCGCTTTCCTGCTCTTCGAGTCTGTCGTCACTCACTTCACTTTCCTCTTCAACCTCGGAGGTTTCACCTCCACCACCGTTACCTCTTCTGCGTGCTGTCCAGCGCGCCATCCATCGGCAAGATGGTCCTTTGTTTCTGCGTGCAATGTCGTCTATCAATTCATTACTGCGAAAGCTGAAATACCCGCCTATGCCTCAGGACCTATTTTCTCAGTCTTCGGTCAACCCGCTGAAGCAAGTCGTACATTCTTGGCGGGAAACAGGTATGCCGAAGAAAGTGCTCATGCGTCTCATCGAAGAGAATTACCAGCGGAGCGTCGGGCCCAACGTCCAGTCCCTAAGACAGTATGAAGCATTCTCGAGCACCGTGTACGGCGAGTTGATGCCGTCATTGGTGTACGAAATGATTCAAATCACAAGATTAAACGAGGATTCTCTCTTTCTGGACCTCGGAAGTGGAGTAGGCAACGTCGTAGTTCAAGCGAGCTTGCAAACCGGGTGCAGGAGCTATGGCATCGAACTCATGCCTGGGCCCGCGAAAGTGGCGCGGCAGATGGTGGAGCACCTCGAGGTCCGCTGTAGGATGTGGGGAGTAAAGATGGGCGAGGTAGAACTCGAGGAAGGGAATATGTTGACCAGCAAAAGAGTGGACGAGTTGATGCCAAAAGCGGATGTTGTGCTTGTGGACAACAAGGTCTTTGAGGAAAGCTGTGAGTCTCCCATCTCCCTTGATGGCTGGTCTGTCAAAATTGACCATCTTTTCGCCAAGTGAACGAGGCTTTGAGGCCAAAATTCTTAGATCTGAAGGAGGGTGCCATCGTCGTTTCTCTGAAGCCTTTCGTGTCTTCCCCGAACGCACGCGTTACGGAGCGAAATGTATGAGAATTAAATTTTTATTTACGGCTATGTAATGACCGCGACCAGGTGGATGACATTAGCGCTATTTTCGACGTGACGGAGCGCCCTTATCACTCCGGCAGCGTCTCGTGGGGCAACAATGGTGGAATGTACTATCTACACCGCGTAGATCGGGGAGGCTACGCCGCCATTCGTCAACGTTTTGAAAATTCGCGGCTCAACAGGAGCACAAGGACGCGAAGATGACATCGGACACGTCGCTCGTCCTTTCCATATCCGTACTCACTTTTCCTACTGACAGGCAACCCTAACTTATCAGGACGATCACTTTTCGCCATATGTCTGTATATACGCTATCGCTGTTTTCCACACTCCCTACGTGGCAAATTCATCCGAATACTTGGCCGCCGTTGTGATGTACATGGGCCATGTCATCCAGCTCTTGGAGGGAAAAACCGAAATTTGACCGAATACATACTCCGTCACGGCCCCTTATTCCCCCGCAGGAACGTGGATAATTTTGCCTCCCCATATCCTTGTCAGTCGCCCATAGCGAGGTCAATTTCCCCGCAATCCGATGTAGTTACATGAAAAGAGCCCGTTCGATCATGCTGCTGCTGCTTCTGCCGCAGCTCAATCTGGTGCTGAGATACCCACAGACTGTCGTTTAAGGCGTAACATTGCCTCCGAGCTTGGTTATGCTTTGAGTGCCATGCCAGCGCATGATGCTACTTGTGGCCGTTTAAGTGAACGCCGTCTGTTCGATGCGCAACTTCATCGGACTTCCAGCGGTGCGCCGACTGGACGTAAGGATAAAGGCCTGGGGCGGGGGTAGTACAATTGCTCGCCATGTGATTGGCTCGGAACAAAGTGGTCACGATCCGAAATCACGCGACCAACCCCTCAGCCAGGTTGTTAGCTCTCCATCCCGCCTGCCTCCGACCGTAAGACCTCCAAATCTACTATGCAATCTCTCGCGGCCCGCCGCTCGACGCTGCGCGCGTTCTCCAGCATCCGCACGCTGTCCACCACTACCCGTCTGGCCCAGGCAGAACCCACGACCAAGCCCGTGTTACTCAAGGAATTCAAGATCTACCGCTGGAACCCCGACGAGCCGTCCAAGAAGCCCCACCTGCAATCATACACCATTGACCTGAATCAAACGGGTCCCATGATTCTGGACGCCCTCATCAAGATTAAGAATGAGATGGACCCTAGCTTGACCTTCCGCAGATCCTGTCGCGAGGGCATTTGCGGTTCCTGCGCCATGAACATCAATGGGCAAAACACGTTGGCATGCCTGTGCAGAATTGATAGGAGCACCAGCTCTGACACCAAAATCTATCCCTTGCCACATAGTGCGTCTTTCTACCCATACTCCAAGTTAGCGGCCATTGAATTGTCTGTCAATGCCTAGTGTACATCGTCAAGGACCTTGTACCGGATTTGACTCACTTCTACAAGCAGTACAAATCAATTCAGCCGTATCTCCAGAACGACAACATGCCTGAGAAAGGTTTGGCTCGTTTTTTGACTTTGGTGGCCGTCGAGCGGTGGTAAACCCCTTTCAATAGAATTCATTCAATCCCAGGAAGATCGCAAGAAGCTTGATGGCCTCTACGAGTGCATTCTTTGTGCCTGCTGCTCGACTTCCTGCCCCTCGTATTGGTGGAACCAGGACGAGTACCTCGGTCCGGCAACGCTCATGCAAGCATACAGGTGGATTGCTGACTCCAGGGTAAATTATTCTCACCATCTATTCCCTTGTTGTGCCATCATGAATTGCTGTTTAGGATGCCTATACCGCCCAGCGCAAGGAGAAACTGCAAAACGAGATGAGTCTTTACCGATGCCACACCATCTTTAACTGTAGGGCGTGTCCGTGCTCAATTAACCAGCTTGATGTTAACGCTGTCATTGTATTATAGGCTCTCGCACTTGTCCGAAGGGGCTTAATCCCGCACAGGCCATTGCGAAGATCAAGCTTGCACTCGCCACCGACTGAGTCATGGCCGAGCGAAATTGTTCAACTCGACAATGCGGACTCGCGATCGAAAGGAAAGACATAACCAATGCGAAAGAGGGGAGTGTAGACTGTCTACCTTAGTCCACATTGCTAGATCCTACTGTAGGCCTAATTCTTTGCCATGGCAGAATCTATTTTCTTCACATTGACCTTCCCCTGATCGCTGGGTCATGATCGTTTGTTCGATGGCATGAACTCCCTACGTCAGGCCATATCGAGTGGATGGCATTCACTTCGCAACTACGACTTGAATTAGATATAGCGTTTGATTTTTTTGACTTCCACATAACGATCCGCTTTTGGCGGCCTGCCGTATCTCGGTTCTTCCTCCTCTGCGAAAGGGAAAGACGGGATCAGCTTCCAAGGTAACATTACGGGATCGTGATCCACATATGCGCGAATCGCGGGATGGAAGCCGAAAAATCGGAAGACAAGGGGATCAGAACTTACTCAAAATCTCAGCATATATTCTGGAAACGTCTTCACTCCACAGTTCCCTCCACACGTGGACTCCACCGCCCTTGGACCCATCTAAACCCCACCGTCGTGCAAACTCTCGGACATTGAACTGACGCCGCTCAGCGTCCGTGATGGACGGAATGTCAAGGTATTCAGAGGTCGGGACACCAGGCCTTGCACGAGCCTCGGTGTTGCGGGAGTACGGTACACTCGCCAGAGGTGGTTGCGGCAGTAAAAGGAGTACGTATCGATGATAGGGTGTGCCTTGCTGGGGATGTGGCGGAATGTAACGCGTGTGCGAGTTTAGGTCCGTAATGCGAGACTGATGGGTAGCAGACAAAGGAACGTTGGGTCTAAGATGAAGCAAAGTCAGCATCCAAAACCACGCAAAAGAGAGGAGGAATGCATACTTTAGCCAGTGAAGGAAGGTGTCATACGACTCTGACGCTTGGTTCGGAACATCTGTCGATCAGAAAGGCTTAACGACGCTGTTAGCTGGCGATTGTGACAGGAAACACTGACCAGGGTCGACTAGAAGCATTGTGTAGAGCCTCGTATCAGTATGGAAGACATTGGCGTAAAGTTTCGGGGGTTCGATGGTCTGTATGGGCAGAGCAGGCGTAAGCATGGCGCGGAATGAATGTAACCGAAGGCTGACTTGTTCAGGCAGCAAAAATTTTCCCGGTTCCACGATGGCTTGTACTTTGCCAGTCTTTCTCATCATCTCACGGGTGGTCTTAGTGGACACATGCAGATCGATGGACGGATGGAGGCGCGGCAATACATCCGGGACAATGTGCATCTGGTGTACGCGTTCCATCTGTAAGCCAGATTTAGCACAACCGGCTAGAAAGGAAAGGAGATTCCCAACGTACCAGAAGGTCGAGGTCGCCGTCCTTTCTCCATCTCTGCTCCATCAAATGCCGGTGAACGGGTTTAGTCATGTCCACTGCAAAAGAACGTTACGAGTGTACAGAGTCTATGAGTGCATGACGTGTACCCATTGCGTTTGAGACGGCCCATCTGACCTCGGGAAGGTTGACCTGGCTCTGCACTTCGAGAATGTGCAGCTTAGCCCGCATTTTTTCCAACTCAGCGTCCAGCCCGGCAGCTTGTTGAGGTTCGCCGAGTTCCGAAATTATTTTCTCCTGTTCCTCGACGCGGAGTCGCAGCGCCTTGGCCTCATCGGTCAACCGGGCGCTGTCGGAGTAAATGAGCTTGAGAGCAAGGTCATACGCCGGCAGGACGCCTTCGGCAAGAGGGCGGTTCCATGTACGCGGATTCGCATTCGATATAGGCGCGCGATGGGCCACCAAGGGCCGACGAATTCTCCTGCCATGGGTGGAGCTGGCGTCGGATGTTGTCGCATCCTCAGCAGGCGGTGCAGCCTTGTTTTCATTCAGGCCTACCGATGGTGGGATTTCCTTCGGAGCAGAAGCAGCAGAAGGGTGTGCGGTAACATAACCTCGCTTGAGCACGACGGAAGCAGGAGAGCGGGCAGGTGGAGGCCTGCACAGACGATGCATGCTAAATGTTTCCAAAAAGCGGAACTGGAGATTCGGCTGAAATTTTGGCTATTTGAATTTGTTTGACCAAGTGGGACCACAACACAGCCTGGATTCTAAGCGACACGGACACTAAATACATCAAGTGTTGTACTGCATGTTATCAAGAGGCGTCTATGCAATGTCCTGCTGTACATGTAAAAAGTTCCAATAAGGTCGTCAAACCAAAAAAATTAACATATGAAACAAGGAAAGCCGGGATGAGTAAAGTGTGTAAAAGCACAACAGAGCCAAGAAGGAGCATATAAGCAAGGTATGACGCAGAGTATATGATACGTAGAGATAAGGATATATGCCGATAAATTGGTCGAGGGACAACCGTTGATTGACTGGGCAGCGCATGAGGACTGGGAGGGAGTTGGACGCGTAATGGTTGAACGTCGGATGCTCGGTGCTCGTCCTGGCCGCGAGCAGGATTGTACAGCTTGTATATGTCGAATAAAGAGCAATGCGATATGCCTGCCACAGGCTTGACGCATCGACAGGGGTTGCGTGGCCAAAGTCGAGAAATAAGTTGCGTATCGCGTGGCAATAGGTTATGGGACGCAATATACAGAAATAACGATAGTGGGCGAATGCAGGAGCTCATGGGCTCTTTAGAGCACCGCATTCAGGTTGAGAGATGCTTTAGAACGTTGCCAAGTTGAAACTGCGAGCCACAGATATTACTTCCTGTTCACGTTCTCTTGGGAACCTGTACTGAAATTCTACAGCAATGTCAGTATTCGATTGCGGTGCACAGGAATGATACACGAACCTCCGTCTTTGACGATTGGATTGTCCCTGCGCATTCGTTCTTCTCTCTCTTGCTGCTCCATGTCGATTTCGTACTGCGCTTTGGCACCCGGAATGGGCGGCCTATAGCCAATGATGACAGGATCTTGTTTTGGTTCCCAGCGGCCGCCACCCGTAGCTTTACATAGGACACTGGAACGACGAAGGGGATAGGCATCGAGTTCGCCATAGGAGCGCTCGAATTCAGGAGGAAGGGTCAGACGGGAGGCACGAAAGACAGAGCGCCGGGTGCTGTTGAGGCTGGCAGCGCTGGAGGTTGCATGTAGCGACTGGGCTCTCCGAGCGAGAGGCGCAGCAGAAGCAAGCAGAGCAGCGGGAGTCTGATGTGACTCTGATGAAGCAACAGTTAAGCTAGAGGAAAGGGAGCTGCCGCCGCTGGTGATGGGAGAAAGCGAGAGGGGAGATTTAACAATCGCGACGGGAGAAGAGATGGTGCGAGGAAGAGGCGAATGGCAGAGTTCGGAGCGCACGCTAGTGCCATGGATGAGATCCCAACAATCGTCGCAGACGCGCAAAGAGACAAGAGGTGATTCTGGGGATGCAAAGGTTGAGAGCGGCACGTTACGGGGAGGGTGCAGGAAGTCAAGGTTGGAGGTGTCGAGAAGAGGGGTAGATCGCGAACTGCACACATTGCAGAAGATACCACCACATTTGCGACAGTGCTAAGGACAGCGTGAGCCGAGTGAGCTGGTTCGAAAGACCGATAAAAGACTTACGTGTCTCCGTTCAAGGAAGGAGAACTTGACGCGGCAGTACAGGTTATCACAGCGGGTCGCGAAAGCATCCGGCTGGAGAGGCGCATGAGCAGCTGCAAAAATGAAAGAGATAAAAGGTCACACCTTCCATAGGTGCTTGGGGAGGAGGACAGCGAGGTGCTCGTTGGCTCGCTCAGAAATACTGGCGAGGCTTGAGGAGGATGAGGATGGTGAGCTCTGGACCAGGGAAGGAAGAGGAGAGTAGAAGGAGACAGGGGACGCGGAGCAGGAGGAGGGGGAGGAGGAGGAGGAGGAGGAGGAGGATGTTGTGGTGGCCATAGGTGGTTTGGGCGCGACGGAGGAGAGGGTAAGATTATATTCAATCACAACCAAGCACTCGTGGGAACGGCGACGTTGCCATCGGATCTCAGATCCAATCAACTCGTCAATTCATCGGAAGAATCCCCGGAAATCACACGACCAATGTGTCACGTGACTACAGACAGACACAATCAACTCCCCCTCAGGCGCTTGATAGACGACGCATTTGAATATCGCCACGGTTCGTTTCTTTTTCTTTTTTTTAAATTCCACCATCCAAGGCCGATGTCTCGCGCTACTTCGCGAAAAATTACTGTTCTCCACCTCTCAAAATGGACTGGAGCTATACTATACCCCACACGCCGAGCATCCATTTGCGCGTCCCGCGAGCCGGTTCTCGTCTGAAAGTTGTTCCAAATCAAGGGAGCGGTGCGGTTGAAATTTTCTTTTTTTTTTTTTGTCTGTTCCTTTTTTTCCGACCCTTGACAACACCTGACAACATATCCCCTCACCTCGACCCCGACTGTCTGCATAGTTAGCACAACAAACTCACAGATTCCTGATTTATTTCGTTTTAGGTTTAGCAGTTTTCCGGAACACGCGGCACGGTCGCTTACACTAAGCCCTCTCCATCTCCATTTGCTCGCGAATCTGCTCCTTCTCGCCGCGGGCTTCAATAGTGGCCCTCTACCGTCGTCGACACGTGTAGACCTGGCCACTTTCGGCCCGACACCCCTGCCTTGCGCCAGGTTATGTATCACAATCCATTTCTCCCAAAGCCAATCGAACTGCCGCTCTTCCGACCATACCCGACTTCATTTATCGATCGATCATCGATCAATGTTATGTTGCCTTGCTCGCGCCCAATCCCGCACAGGTCTTTCCTTCCCCACGTCCAGAACCCTCCTCTTCTTCGCTCGTTCTCCTCAACATGTCGACCATCATATACACTTATCAGGCAAGGACAGTAACTCTAAATCGCTTCTTTTCAGAGATGAAGCAATTTTGCCCTGTTAATATGTTATTCCTCACCACTCCATGTTAAAAAACAAAAGTCTGCAAGCACAGCCTGCCGGCCTTGCTCTTTCTTTTTTCCTCCCGAACACATGGTGCCTGTCATGCATACTGTGTCCGAAAAAAAAAATCAATGATCGATCATCGATCATCGGACAAACTTGATATGTCGTCATGTCAGCACATATTAGACTACGCCTCTGCGTCGATCGGACAGTTTGCCAATCCACTACTCGTGTGCACTCAATTATTCTGCCACAGCAACCAATCCGTGGGCACGGCATTTCAGCAGAAATCACGGACTACTCAGGATTTGCGATATCCCATTGTTCATTGGACCGTACTTCGGCCTCTGATTCCACGAGCAATCTTTGTTGTTATCGATCAATTTTCAGAGTTCGCCAAGTAACCCCCATTTGTTGTCGTTGGACATGCTATGAGCTGGCCTTTCATGACGTTCTCTACCTGATTCTCGAAATAGTACCCTGCATTCCCTTCATCGAAGCGAAGAACCGTCTTCTATCTTCCTTCAAGCTGGCATCTCACTGTCACATAATCCATTACATCTGTCAACTCCCTTCCCTCATTATGGCCCCAGAAACCGGCCATGGGTGTCATTTGTGACTGATCGAAGGATAAGGAAAAAGAGCGACAGAAGGTCTCTTTTTACAGACACGTAATAGGCTTTCCACGCAGATCCCCAAATGACCATATGGCCCCTTATGGTCGGGTCTATGGACACGATATCAGAGCCTCTTTCTTTCTCCGAGTAGGAAGGAACATTTCTTCTCCAGTTGCCTAAAGGAGTTCCATGACATACCCACAGGAAAACGTTCGGGATATGCCCATGTGGATATAACTGATCTTCAAAACATCCGTCCTGACAGCCAGCGTTGATGTCATGACTGAGCAACGAATGTTGCTTGATGCCAGGGTGGTTAAAAATCATACATGCCATCCTTTTTTTTTCTACGCATGGATCCGTGTCGTCACGAAAAATCAGGAACAAATCGTCCTAACTGCTAACATCGACGTTGATTACCCTACCCTCCAGCATACCCTCGAACCTCTACCGTCGCGAAGAGCCCATGAAGGCTATGACGGTGTCTCATGCGACGTCCAGGTCCAATATCGCTCTGCTATGCCGAGAAGTAAGTCATACCCAACTTCATCCAGTTCAACCGGTTCGTCATCGGTCTGCTCTTGCGCCGTTTCATGTGGCAAGGCCGTAAATTCGCAGGAAGAATTAGCCTGTTGGGGCACCCTGCCGGTCCTCAACGTGCCACCGATATTTGAGGCCACATTTGCATGTGCGAAATTCGCCTGCGGCGCTTCATCATGGTAGGCATCAGCTTGCAGGGTTGCGTTCCTAACATCTCCGGGACTGGACTGGTCCTGTTGATCTCTTGGTGTCGCTAGTCTTCCAGGCATCAGGAGCGCTCGATCAAAGTTCTCGCACGTCCTTTCGAGTTCATGGCCCATCCGTTTGCATTTCGTCAGCATCTTCAGTAGAATAGTCGATATCGACTCCCATAAAAGTCTGCCATCTTCTCCGACTCCCTGTCCACAGAAGTGTTTGGCGCCACCTACCAAATGCGGTTCGTCGAATAAGGAGTGGATCACAGCGCACAAGTACCACAACGCGTCCTTGACCGCAAGCTTGCGCAGACGAGACGGCAGAGTTCTTCCAGAACGACGGCATTCAGTGGGGTTAGAATTGATCCCTGATGCACTGGCTGGGGACTTGGAGGATGAGCCCTCGCCCGAACGGAATAGCATCCGTTCAATTTCGCGTGTGGTATCGAGGATTAAGCACGCCTGAAACAAATTTGAAGCTCGGATCGGATTTTGCGTGACTCGGAATTCGGTACGGACAGAGACCACTACTCTCCGAAAGAAGTTTAGCAAATCTTTCCGTGTATCAACGATATCGCAGGGCAAACCCATTTGAGGTACATTATTCGGGTTGACTCGCGAATTTTCCACTGGCTCGTGAGTTCGTAGATCCCTAGCATGGAGAGGTTCCGCTTGCGGACAGAAGCATTCGTAGAGGTAAGATTCAGACAGGACTGCAAATGATTTGATCACCGGCTGCATGATTAGCAAGGATAGCTGAGATAGGACGTCTTCCGTCGACCCCGTCGGCGATTCGAGTGTGGAGTTTTGGGTTGCTATCGACGCTGTCCGAGATATGGTCGAAATTTTCATCAAAATGTGTTGTAGAATGATGCCGAGACTCCGTAGTTGGTTTTGCTGAGCGACAGAAGGTCTAGGACATGCGATCACCTGATTCAATTGGGCTGCAAGGACGCGAAACGATTCGTTGACGACAGCTAGACGAAGGTCTGGATCGGCCTTTATTCTTTCCTGGGACCAGAGGTTGTCATCTATCGTGCGGCAGATTAAATCTGATGCTGGGGATCAGGTATGTCAATCTTTGCAAGATGGAATGGTGAAAGATGACCTCGCCTTCAAACATAGCAGAAATGTGCTCGTAGTTCAGGACATCCAACTGCTTAGCAGAGGTATGGTGCGGTGGCGGTTTTTTCTTCTTCTTGGTTGGCCCGCCGCCTGAGGTTCGTTCAGGACCGGAATCGAGGACCGTGGTCGTCATCTCGGAATCGATTCGAGTTCCTTGAACAGACCCGTGGTCAGAAAGCTGCAAAAGCGAGGATAGCCTTCGTACTGAGACGATCCCGTTCGTACTTGTCCTTTAGCTTCCTATACTCGCGTTCAATCTCAAGTGCACGAGTACGCCACGGGTTATTGTCTCTCGACATCAGCCGTTTGCAAACGGGGAACATGTGCTGCAGATCCAGGACATACGCTGAACAAATGGGTGGGTTCTTCGGTGTGATGTTACAGTGTCTTCGACGGGACACACACATGAAAAGGATTGGTCTTGAGGTCTATGCCGAAGGGCAAAAAGTGCCTTGAGGCAGTGATAAGAGTGACATCGCAGGAATGGATCGTTCACACTTACTACTCCGATCCGTACCTGGTCGATGACGGACAAGCGCATATCGCTTTCCCCGTCCATGTCCCGTGGTATGTGCTTAGCTCAACAAGTATATCTCTGTGATCAGAGTTGACGTTCAGATTGTAACGTGAGCGTGCATACATTAAACATCGCGACAATTTACATTATCTTCGAATCAATAAACACTGCAACACCTACTATGAAACCTACATCATATAAAACATCCAGTTCTAAGAATACAAAAGACATAACATATGAAAAGGGGAACTACAGTAAGGGATAGTTAGCCATCAGCTTAGGAGATACCTGGAATGAGGCATTGATTACCTACGGAGGCGCGGTACGGCAAATTTGGCTAAGAGGTTATGGCTTCTCCTTACGCTTTGACCGCATAACCGGGGACTCTTCAATAGATAGTCTCGTCGAGGCGACCGTTGAACGAAATGGGAGGGTGGAATCAATCATTCGGCGGCCTTTTTCTTCTGCGGGTCTGACCCACCTGATCGGAGAGTCGTCGTAAGAAAATTGTTTGCGAAGTGAGCTGGATGCGACATCTCCGCCATCGGTGTCGTCATCTAATACAGAGGAGAAAGAATGATTGGTGTCGAAAATCCTCTGCATCGAGTTCCTGCCTCCACCCGGTTTCGAAGGCGTTTGGAATAGTCCATTCGCCCTGGAAGGCCAGACGTTGTTCTTCGGCGTCGTGAAAGGAGCGCTCATTTGAATGCCTCTGGAAGGAGTGGATGTAGGATCAAAAATTGAGTCGTCGAAAGGCGTTCCGCTGTGATCGAGAAGATTCGAAGAACTGTGTAGAACGAGTCCGTTCCTCGGGGTTGTTGGACCTGGCCGTGAAAGTTCTAACCAAGAGGAGCCGGTAGAGAGAGCTTGCCCTAATATGTGCTCTTTGCGTACAGCCTGAGTGGGCGTCTTCGGGGCTTGAGGTTGACCCCATCCGAGAGGCGAACTATCGGGAGACAATGGATGAAGGAACATGCCATCATGAGAATCGCGAATATGTGGCTCATCTGTCGGCACAAAGGTTGGTTCACTCGAAGCCAAGTCTAAACCGGTTGTCGGGGAAGGCGACTTGTTCCTTTCACAATACTGGCAAAACCATGGATCTTCTTCTCTCCCCAAGTCTGAAATGTCCTGAATCCCGATGCATTGCAGATGATACCAGGTTTGACATGAGTCGCACTGCACCAATTCTCGTCCATCGTCTCGACCGTTGCAAATGCA
This sequence comes from Macrocybe indica, assembly GCA_030407095.1. Taxonomy (NCBI): domain Eukaryota; kingdom Fungi; phylum Basidiomycota; class Agaricomycetes; order Agaricales; family Callistosporiaceae; genus Macrocybe; species Macrocybe indica. The sequence goes on along the minus strand of JARFTL010000001.1, from coordinate 1,101,499 downwards.
AAGAGCTTCGACGTCGCTGTTGTCTTCAACCCCTCGAGATCGACGATACGACAGTGCTCGAATACTTTTCTTTGAAAGCAAGGCTGTCTTGGCATCTGCTGGGTCGCTTAGATGGAACATACTCCTTGAACGTGATAGGGCGGTACGGTCATTGGTATCCGAGTACAGAGTTTGCTGCGGCCGTCTTCCAGATGGTGAACCAATGGCACTAGACTTCGTCCAAGTCTCGGAGATGCTCAATCTTGCGACAGTGGGAGCACTGCTGTCAAGTTCATCTTCATCTTCGTCTGAGCTTCGATCCAAGAACTGTTCAATCCATTTCAATTTTTCCTCCTCTTCGGCCTTTGCGATATCGGCCACTTCGCTTGATCTAATCCGCCAGGGAAATTCTTCATCAGGCCAGTTCGGCAAACGCCCGGAAGTGCTGGTTTCATCGACACCACTCTGTTTCTCCTTGAATCCATGCGAAGCCTTCTTTCTCTTTCGACTCCCCATCTTCTTCCTCAGAGGGCTAGGCGACGGAAAAGACGGAAGGGGGCGACTACTTGCAGCGTCCACAAGTACTCTACCCTTACCCTCTAATTCGACGGGCAGGAGATTACTAGTTGGACCATGCGGCGATTGTCGAAACGCTGCCAATCGTTTCTGCTTCTTCAACTCCTTCTCGGTGGGAGGGTCCTCTTCTGTGGGTTCGGGGAAGGACACAATGCCACTCTCCGTCTTGCCAGGGGTCATAAGTAAGGGTTGAGGCTGGCGAACCCAGTCCGCCGTGCGCTGATTGCTTCGCGTAAACGATAGTGTCTAGATGTCATTCATAGCCCACAAAAAACTCACATATCTTCCATAACCACCAGCCATCAAGCTTTCTTCGAAACTTTCTTCTGAAGTTTCTTGGAACAGCTTAAGTCTTCGCCCCTTGACAGGACTATCAGTTATACCGACATTAGCGGACTTGTCCTGGTCGTGAAATAACCGGTTTTCCTCGAAAAGGGGAGGTTCGATGTCCAAAGGAGTCCTCTTGGTGCGCTTAAGGTAATCTGGCCGCCTACTTTCTACCTGCCTTTGGTGAGTTAAAGAGTCTTGTAGTGCTGCTTCGTGTATACGCTTCAATTCCCCTCCTGCCTCGGAAGCGTGGGCAACGGCAGGGGATCTTGGCGGCGTTGTCGTATGAGGACGGGATGAGAAGACTATCGCGCTACCGGGGCCGGTATTCTCAGCCTTCGTCTGACGGAAGAAAGAGTCATCGAGGGATGAACGGTTGTTATGAGGCCCAGGCGACTCTGATTGGATGCGAAAACGTATCGGCGTCTTGGCTTTGAGCTTCTGGTCTCCTAAACTGATTTTACCCATAAACGGAGAAGATAATTGCGTTGCTTGTTCAGATGCCGACATTGGAGACAAAAGCCGAGGTGCAGGCGCTAGGATTAGCAGATTATTCGCTTCTGGTGCTACAGATGTGAAGCTTGGAGTTGAACCAGTGGATCGAACGGCTGACTGATGGCTAAAATAGACGAATATTGGTAAGTGTCGACTAGTAACCAAAAAGACTGTTCAGATTCGTTTACTGACGGTAGTTTGGATGGCAACATAGGGTAGCGGGATATATCGCGTGACTGAGGGCTAGTAGATTTGCTGTGAGATTTGTGCTTTGAATTGGCACGAGGTATTCGACGCACCTCGATTCAGGGGTCATGATCTGAGATCGAATAGTGGACGTATCAACAGGACTTCTCATGCAAATCAGTAAGACCTCGACGTTAAATAGAAAGCGTTGAAATAATTTACGGTTTCTGAGATGGTAGATGAGGTCCGAAGAATGATGTCAATGAAGAAGATGGTGTATTTTGAATTCTTGAGAGTTGTCAGCAAGGACGATTATTCCGTGTGACATGACCTTACCCACTGAATGGCGCAAGGGGTTCTGGAGAATGCGGAATGCCAGGGACGTATTGACTAAAAGTGTTTGGGCTATCCGGGGAGTATGAATGAGATGTGGTCGGAAGTGAGTATTCTGATGATTGTCTCACCTTTGCGGAGTAGGCAGATGGCTGGAACGCTGAGGGTGGGATGGGACCGGACTTTGTTGCAAACCTTTGATCCTTCAGAAGAACCACTAGAACCGGTGCTGGTAGGTATGATCAGAAGACAGATACGTACTGTGAAGAGCCGGATTCAGCCGCTAACAAGTTTCTTTCCCTGAAATTCCAATCACTCTGAGGAAACGAAGAGATGCATTGGTTGCCATACCCCAGAGGCGACGAAACGGATGAGCTACTGGATGAATTCGAGAAGGAAATGCCGTCGGATGACCGACTAACACCAGATGACATAGGAGCGATAGCAAAGAGTGGGCTTGTGGGTGGAGAATTGGGTTTGCGGGCGGAAGTGTCAATGTATCCAAGTATCGTGCGCGAATGGGTGTACCTGTGCCCGTTAAGTAGCGATATCTATACGAACAAGCTGGTACGACGGCAAGATGAATGAGGCGTGAGTTTCAACGAGTTCGAAAATCCTTACGTAACTGGCCGTCATGCAACCGTGACCTCGTTCCCCGTACCTGGAACGTTCCATACATGACGCAGATAAGAGCACTCGAATTCTTTTCTGGCATTGGTACGCTCTCCAACATTGAACCGCGATCAATTTCATCTTCACACAAATTCCTATCGACTAGGTGGTTTGCACCTCGGCCTAGCACGTAGTCAGGTAGACGGCAACGTGATCCAAGCATTCGACTGGGATCCACTAGCTTGTCGAGTCTACGCCGCTAATCATTCCAAAAATATTATAAAGAAGGTTCCTTAGTTTTGGTTCGCATTGCGCGGTAATAACTCGCCGACTCTCATTATCAGATTAACATCTCTACACTGACGGCTACGACGTTGGCTGCCTTTCAAGCAGATATCTGGCTCCTTTCTCCAGCCTGCCAGCCTTTCACTGTCTTGAACCCAAATGCAAAAGGTTCTACAGATCCGAGAGCGAAATCGTTCCTTCATATAATCCAAAATGTTCTCCCAAGTCTGATTTCGATGAACTCCCAACCCTCTCGCATCCTCGTTGAAAATGTTGCTGGATTCGAGGTAAGTATTACGTTGGCTAATCTTGCAATGATGAGTTTTGATAATTGCCTAAGTCATCCGATGCTCGTATTGCCTTGCTGTCAACTCTAACGTCTCTTGGCTATTCTGTCCTGGAACTATTACTCACACCACTGCAATTCGGCATACCGAACTCTCGTCTACGCTATTACTGCCTCGCCAAGAAACGACCCCTATCTTTTGCTCACGTGGAAGAAAGCGACGCGGACAAAGTATGGCGACATATACCTGGGCATGAACCGTGGAATGATCACAGGCAGATGATCAATGAGCGTCTTGATGGAGAACCATTCGTCACAGAACTTCGTGCATACCTGGACGAAGAGCCGACACTAGAAAGGCATTACGCTGTTTCTGACAATATTCTGCGAAAATGGGGACGGGTTTTCGATATCGTGACACCCGCATCAAGGCGGACATGCTGTTTTACTAGAAGTCATTCACTTTCATGGCCCTTTTGAACTTACGCTCAAAAAATGATCAGGTTACACACAACTAGCCCAACGCGCTGGTTCTGTTTTACAGTTGAATGAGGAACTGGATGTTCGTTGTACCAACTTCGTCATGCCACAACACTCATCTAATGGCTGATTCTCTTAGACAGCTAGTATTTTTAGAGCCTTCGCGGAGGCGCAATCAACAGCGGAAACAGACTGTCTGCGTATATTAAGACCGTTACGACTGCGCTACTTTACCCCCACAGAACTTCTGAGACTATTCCACTTCATACGCCTCGACGCCAATGATTCCTTCGCCTGGCCTGAGGGGATATCCGCCAAGTCCAAGTATCGACTCATTGGGAATAGTGTCAATGTTTTAGTTGTCACGGAGTTGGTTAATTATCTGTTCTTAGAATGACATCCACGTGCATATGCTCAAATTCAAAAGTGGGACCAGTGGTACTTTGTAGTACTGCAACGGATGTCTCGTGGTCATGGATTCCGGAATTTTAAAAGCCGAGCACCGGACATGTCGAAAGCTTGATGCTTTAGGGATATATAAACATGCCAGCTTAAGAGAAACCTTTCCCAAGTAAAACCCTGACTACTATGCATGGTCGTCGTACTTTCCTTATTGGCGGTGGATGTACCGCATTCATCAAGGCATGCGTCCTCATCTCGCATGGATCGTATCTGGCATTAATAAAGCGTTTTGGGTAGCCGAGGGGTAAACGTACAACGGAGGATGTACGTATCTGTTAAAGTGGCGTCCTAAACGAATCCGACTCCCTTTTCGTAGATGGGACTGGAAGCAGCGACAAAGGCTCTGCTGGACACCGGTTGGTACCGTTGATCCATGCCCATGATCGAGCCGTAATGGTTGAAAACAGGTATAACGTATGACAACGTCGAGATTGCTTATACGGGATATTGTTACGGAGATTCTACAAGCGGCCAGGCATGGTGAACTTTGCTTTGAATGCACCAAAACTCACGTGCATGGTAGCGTGCGTTGTACAACTTAGGATTGACGGGCATACCCATCATCAATGTTAATAACAACTGTTCCACCGGGTCCGCTGCCCTGTTTCAGGCCAACAACGCCGTGAAGTACGGTCAAGTAGACTGCGCCATAGCCTTGGGCTTTGAACGCATGAAGCCCGGTAGCTTAGGGACAAATTTTCCTGACCGGGTTCCGCCAACAGCATTGATCTATCAGCGAAGCGAAGAGTTAGAGTTACAAGGACTGGGCGAAAACCACGGTCCTGGAGCACCCAGGGTCTTTGGGAATGGCGCCCAAGAATATTTTACGAAATACGGGGGCGGAATCGAGCATCTGGCGAAAATAGGTACGTCAAAGTGGCATCATGTGGCAGATGCCTAACTGCAATGTGGTACGGCAGCCTCCAAGAATCACAAACATTCGTTAAACAATCCATACTCTCAGTTCCGCGACGGATGGAGTGTTGAACAGGTCCTACAAGCACCGAAGATCACCAACCAGCTGACAAAGTATATGTGTAGCCCCACTTCCGTAAGGGTTTACACCTTCGGTCGATCTTCGCAATGCTTGTAGCTGATTCTTCTTCAGGATGGTGCCGCGTGTTGTATCGTAGCATCGGAGGACTTTGTTCATTCTCATGGCCTTGAGAATCAGGCAATTGAAATCGTTTCTCAGGCGTTGAAGACGGATTTTCCCGAAACCTTTGAAGGCCAGAGTGCTATGGATGTGGTGGGCTATGGCATGTCAAAGGAATGCGCTGACCAGGTTTTCCGGGATGCCGGATTTGCAGAAGGTGAGGGTAGAGACTTGGTCGGGGTGATTGAACTCCACGATTGTTTCGCTGCGAACGAGGTAAGAGAAGAGGTGGACATTTGCGAGAAGGATGGCTAAATGCGTACACGATTTCAGCTCATCACATACCCGGCACTCGGATTGTGCGCAGCTGGCGAGGCTCACAAACTTGTGGAGCGCGGGGACAATACGGTACTACGTGTGCTTGACATTGCGATTATGCTCGAAACTCAATCGTGCTTCTCAGTACGGAGGAAAATATGTCGTTAACCCAAGTGGTGGTTTAGAGGCCAAAGGACACCCACTTGGGGCCACAGGGCTAGGAATGCATTTCTATATTATGAGTAAGTCTCAAGCAACGTGAAGAGAACTTCTGCTGATCCTTGGATTCAGTGCAGCTCCGGGGATGTGGGTGATTATTGAATGAGAAGCATGTGCAAGGCGTTGATCGTCACGATCTAGGGGCAGGGCCTATGCAGGCGCCAGGTCTTTTCGATATCCCAGATAAACGCGGAAAATATGGTTTGGTTCACAATGTTGGGTTAGGCGGCGCCGTTGTCGTCACTTTGATGCGTCGACCGGAATTTTACAAAGAGGGAGGGGTCGACGGAAGGGCTAGGTGAGCTAACAGAAGTTCGAGTCTAGTAAAACAAAACTTCTTATGTCTACAGATTGGGTTACAACCATGCGCACGAGTGCAGGCCAATTAGCTTGAAAGACGTCGATAAGGTGAAGTCAAAGAAGTCGTCGAATTATGTACTGCAGTACGCCAAGCTGTGATGAAGCTTGTTTGTATCTATTTACGTAGAATACCCGATTTCATGATGTCTGGTTTACGTAATTGCTATGCACCTTGTCCATGACTGATAGCACCGACGACTTTGTCCATCGGTTGGCCATAAAGCTTTCTCGAGCACTGAACCTCGTCAATCCCAATGATCTACTTGCACAAAGAGTGTCTGATATCGCGAAAACGAACAGCGTAGAAGGTTTTATCTCAGGTTTGTCTCTGGTTCCCCGGTCACGCTTTTGAAATCCTTAACTTTTCCTAGCTGCGCGGGCTTTTGGGAAGTTTCAGGACTCATTCTTGGCTGAAATTCACGCCGAGGTCTTATCTCATGCAAAACAGGAAGAGACAGGTCATGCGCCTCAGCCAGTGCCTGGTATCACTGTTCATGACAGTGACGTGCTAGAGCCAGAACCTGCTCGACCTGGCGGTTTGATGCGTAAAGACAAGGTATTTATCCGGTTTCAATGTATATCAAAAATCTGACACGTTTCCAAGCGGCACACATTCCGACAACCTGCCAAACATCTAGAGCCACCCACTCCACGAGCCTCTCTACTTGGACTCGACAGGTTAGCACAGGAAAAGCGTCTGGCAGCATCACAGGAAGAGGGTGAAGGGAGTCGCAAGAAACTGAAACTAGACGATGGGGACAAAGAAGCGCATTTCAAAGGTACTTGGATTTCGATGTTGTCCGCATATTTAGCTGATTTACGTCAGTGCCTACTCTGCCTGCTTTCCGAAACATCCAAAGCAGGCAAAGAGGTGAGGAGACACCGTCGCATCCAGGTGGTTTGTCGGAAATAGGGCGAAAACGTCTCGAGGAATATAGAAGAAGCAGAGAAAAGCAGAAAGGTGCGCGAAGGTTCAGTTTGCCTTGTCAATGGCATCTAATTTTTATATAGAGGGGATGAGAGCTGTTCAGGAGGTGCGCGGTGACGCTCCCAAAGGATTAGGAGACTTCCAGCGGCGCTCCAACCGTGCTAGGGATCAACGTTGGGATGGAAGACGAGACTTTGGTCCAGACGGGCGAGACTGGAACCTTACTTCGCGATCTGCAAAGGGTTTAGCTGATGCTCCTAGTGTACGTGTTCCCAACGTTGGTTGGGACTCAACACCACGCTCAGGTCGGCCTGATGACGGCCCTGGTTGGGGTGCATCCAAGCATCGGAGATGGGATGCCCCTACACCAAGGGTCGTCCGAGGGGGCAGTCCTGACGGTGAAGAAGGTGCCTTGGGCATTGATATGAGGGAATGGGAGGAAGAGCAAGTGAAGCTTGACAGAGATTGGTATACCGGTCCTGAAGAAGGTGGGATCGCAGGGGATGAAGAGCATAATCCACTCGCTCAGTATGAGGATTTGAGCATGTTAAAGCAGGCAGAGATTGCAACAAAACAAGTGGTACGTTGTTAGCGCTCTTTTTCCACATTAGGCGTTCACGGACGAGTCCTGCAGAAGAAGATTTCCGCCAGACAAGCCCAATACGTACGTGCCGGACCTCTTGGCGGCTAAAAATGCTTACTCATTTAATGCCGCACTAGAACGCCGATAATGACCTCTGGGAGGCTAATAGGATGTTGACGTCAGGCGTTGCTACCCGAAAGACAATTGATCTGGATTTCGAGGACGAATCAGAGTCTACGGTGCATGTCATGGTCCACGACTTGAAACCACCATTCCTGGATGGGCGTACCGTCTTCACGAAGCAACTAGACCCTATCAATCCAATAAGGGACCCGACAAGTGATATGGCTGTATTCTCGAAAAAGGGTAGTGCATTGGTGAAAGAGAAGAGAGAACAGGCTGAGCGCGCAAAGGCTGCAGCGAAACTAGCGTCGTTGGGAGGCACATCGCTTGGGAATATTATGGGTGTGAAGAATGAGGAGGCGGAAGCAGAAGGTATGCTTATGGCAATCTTACTCTCGCACGGCACTTACTCATTTCCTCGCTACTCTTCCCACAGCCGAAGCGGAACAGAAAGCTCGTGATGGTAAAGCCGCAATCGAAGATTACAAGGGAGATTCAAAATTTGCGAACCACCTCAAGGCCTCGTCGGGAGTAAGTGCCTTTGCAAAAAGTCGAACTTTGAAGCAGCAACGAGAGTTCCTGCCTGCGTTTGCTTGTCGGGAAGAGTTGATGAAAGTCATTAGGGAGAATCAAGGCCAGTTTGTTCCGTTACATAAGACCTGACTTCCGTTTTCTGAACGTTCACTACAGTTGTGATTGTCGTCGGCGAAACAGGTTCTGGTAAAACGACTCAGTTGACACAATTTCTCTATGAAGATGGCTATTGTGCGTATGGTCTTGTTGGATGTACACAACCCCGCCGAGTGGCTGCTATGTCAGTGGCAAAGCGAGTGAGTGAAGAAATGGAGGTAGGAGAAATACATTTGCCTGTAATGGTCCTTTTTGACTCACGTATCTTTTTTCAGTGCAAACTTGGCACCACGGTTGGATATGCCATTCGGTTTGAAGATTGCACTTCCTCCGAAACTAAGATTAAATGTGAATTGTGTTTCTCTGCATTGCAAGCCTTGCTTCGATTGATCCAACCTCTTAGATATGACGGATGGTGTTCTGCTGCGAGAGTCGTTGAACGAAGGAGACCTCGACAGATACAGTATCATCATCCTTGATGAGGCACATGAGCGGTCCCTAAGCACCGATGTCTTGATGGGTCTTCTGAAGAAGAGTGCGTGCAGTTTTTCTCGCGTGGTCACAACTCAATGTTTACATCGTGTTCTTGTCCGTGCAGTTCTTTCGCGGCGGAGAGATCTGAAGCTTATCGTCACCTCAGCAACGATGAATGCGGAAAAGGTTGGTTTAATTACAAGGCGCTCTTTATATGTGAGCTTAATAAAATGTACCCTTTCAAGTTTTCTAAATTTTATGGAAATGCGCCAACCTACACAATTCCCGGACGTACTTTTCCCGTGGAGATATTCCATTCTAAATCTCCCTGCGAGGACTACGTCGATAGCGCCGTGAAACAAGTACTTCAGATACATCTTTCTCTTCCCCCAGGCGATATTCTTGTTTTTATGACTGGTCAAGAAGACATAGAAATAACATGTCAAGTCGTCCATGGTCAGCTTATGGTTTTCGCTCATTGTCTTATATTGACCATGAGAATTAGAGCGATTATCCCAGCTAGATGACCCCCCTCCGCTTGCAGTATTACCCATCTATTCTCAAATGCCTGCTGATTTGCAAGCAAAGATTTTCGAAGCGACAAGCGATGGAAGGAGGAAAGTCATCGTAGCTACCAACATCGCCGAAACTTCATTGACGGGTAAGATTCTAGTGGCCAATACGAGAGCTCAGGGACTGTGAATCTCACCTTTTGCACTAGTCGACGGTATATTATACGTCGTTGACTCCGGATATTCGAAGTTGAAAGTATACAATCCCAAAGTCGGAATGGATGCACTTCAAATAACGCCTATTAGTCAAGCAAATGCAAACCAGAGGACCGGACGCGCCGGGCGTACCGGTAGTGGGTGCGTATACTGGTCACGTATTGGCCTCGGGATTGGTTTTCTCAAAATAAGCCAGGTACTGCTATCGGTTGTATACGGAAATGGCGTACAGAAATGAGTTGTTCGAGAATACGATACCGGAAATCCAACGGACGAATCTGGCGAACACTGTGCTATTGTTGAAGTCACTTGGTGTCAAGAACTTGCTCGAGTTCGATTTCATGGATCCACCACCTCAGGTACCTCAATCATCCTGCTAATATATGTAAATTAATGCTTTCCCTCAGGCCAATATACTCAACTCTATGTATCAACTATGGGTCCTTGGCGCATTGGACAATGTCGGAGACCTTACTTCCGTCGGCCGGAAGATGTCCGAATTTCCGATGGAGCCATCTATGGCAAAAATGCTCATCGCATCGGTGGAATACAACTGTTCTGCGGAAATGCTTACGATCGTGTCCATGCTTTCCGTCCCTAGCATTTTCTACAGGCCGAAGGAGAGGATGGAGGAGGCCGATGCTGCAAGGGAAAAGTTCAATGTCCCTGAAAGCGATCATTTAACATTACTCAATGTATTTAACCAATGGAAAAGTCATGGGTATGTGAAGGCTTAATTCTCTACGGGCTTCTATCTTTGACGTCTTGGCCAAGGTACCGCGACGATTGGGCAATGCGACATTTCCTGCATCCGAAATTGCTGAGAAAAGCCCGTGAAGTCCGTGTTCAGCTGGAAGATATAATGAAGTTCCAGAAGATGGAGATCATATCGACAGGCACAGACTTCGACGTAATACGGTGCGTCCCTTCAGACTTTGTGCTTCTGAATAACTCGCTGATGTTACAGGCACTCTTCAGAAAAGCTATCACTGCAGGTTACTTCCATCAGGCCGCTCGAGTGAAGGGCATTGGAGAGTTTGTGAACATTAGATCTGGGTTACCCACTCATCTACATCCTACCAGCGCGCTTTACGGACTGGGATGCAAGTCTTTCTCGCGTTTCATGTCTTTCGTAGCTAATCCTTTGGAGAAGATACACCATCTTATGTCGTCTACCACGAGCTCATCCTGACGTCGAAGGAGTATATGACGCAAGTCACAGCTATTGATCCATATTGGCTCGGTAAGTGTCTTGGTTGTGATTCAGAAGAGTTTTTCTCAAGAGCTTCGGGCAGCCGAATTGGGATCTGTCTTCTACTCCGTGAAGGAGAAGAATTTTGACGAAAGAGGGAATCGCCGTCAGGCGGATCGTGAGTTTTCTAAACGAGCTGCGCTTGAAACTGAAATTGCAAAGCAAAGGGAAGAGTGAGCTATACGTGGATATTGGTACATCCTAGAATATAACTAACCACTGCATCGTAGATCTGCTAGGAAGGCTGCTGACGAGGCGCTGGCTCTCAAAACCTCCAGCGGAAGTTCCTCCAAGATCATTATCCCAGGCACGCCTCGGCATTTTGGCAATGGATCAAATTCTCGCGTTACGCATACACCAAGGAGGAGAGTTGGATTGTAATGTTGTATTGTACAAGACATATAATTTAATGAGTTGCTGCACGTGTGAACTTGCGGATGGAAGGCATCTTTTACTTGGTTGCCAAGCCCAACCTCTGCAATGTTCATAATCAAGCAGCATGGCGGCACCAGTCCTTGATATGAATTCTCCTCTCGACTCGCTCGTTCGCCGGACATCTGAACGTTATGTGCACCGGCAAGTTCCCGACTCTCGAGTCCCCGAAATACTCGAACCCGTCAATGATGCACAAGAGACACGTCCCTTTGGAACAAGGAAGATTTCCCCAGTCGCGGAAGTGCCTTCATCTCCGTTACTACATGGGCATTTTTCCCGCAACTCAACGGCAACAGCGTCGTCGAATGATAACAACTCCTTACATAGGTCTTCTCTGGATTCCCGAAATGCCGGACGGGATCTAAAATTCCACCAATACGACGATGAAGGCAGATTCTCGGATTATTCTGCTAATGACCCTCAGAAGTGGAACATGAATGCGGCAGAGGACGCATCTCAGACGCAGATGCTGATGGCGGGAATGCCTTTTGACGGTGAGACGGTTTATTACCAGCCTGGCCGGTCTATGGTCTCGTCTGACACGCTCTCAGATGCCTTTCCTCCGGTCCTGACTCGTGGAGGTAGAGTGCCCATCCTCAACACAGCCTACTCCCCCCCGCATCTCGTCAAACCTGCCATTATTGACGATGACCAGAAACGGCAAGTCTTGGAACGCAACAGGCGACGCTTGGTACCGGCAAGCAGTGCGAAAACGGGCGGTCAGCATGAGCAAGAAAGACAGCTTGGTCCACATGCAGCGAGCCGCCTGTCGGGCCGCGCAAGATCTCCGTCGCCCAGTGGAGAGGCTTATCAGTCAGCGTTTCTAAAGAATGATTTTCTGCATCCAGATAGTTTCACGTCAGAATTTAACCCATCTCATGGACAAGTATCTGGGCATGCCATCGAGGACCCGTCTGCTGGTGCTTCACGTTACGATGCCAGGTTATCTAGCGCGTCGGCTCCTAGTCTGTATTCAACCGTTTCATACTACGGGAATCCTACGCCATCTCCATCTCGAGTCGACCTTTCTCATGGGCCAAGGGCAATGTCGTCCGCATCCAACATAGTGAATGCGGATAAATGGGCACCTGACCAATCCGGGATGAACCCGAACCCGCCACTGACTGCACAAGATTACCTGCAACTCGGAATCCAGCACCATGAAGCCAGCAGGCTGAAAGAGTCGGCTCTCTGTTTTGAAAAAAGTGCCACAGAGAATGGCGGATGTGGCATCGGAATGTTAATGTGGGGCCTGACTTTGCGCCACGGGTGGGGTTGTCAGAAAAACGAGAAAGTGGGATTCAAATGGCTCAGAAAAGCTGCAGAATGCGCAGTGGAGGACCTGGAGAACGCCCGAGAAGGCGGAAGTGTGGAACAAAGCGCTGTTCGAGTAAGTGAGAACTTTGCGCTATTCTTACAGACGTTGGCTAACAAATTGTTTTGAAGACGGAACTCGTTCTAGCTATTTACGAGGTCGGTCAATGCTTTTTCCAAGGGTGGGGCGTTGCGAAAGATCAGAAGATGGCAGTGGTATGTTGGATGGCTGATTATGGTCCCGACTTGACTGAAATCGTTGTGGAGAGCTACTATACTGTTGCAGCGAAGCTTGGGGATCCCGATGCCCAAAGTGACCTGGCCTTTTGCCTTGCAAATGGAAAAGGGTGCAAGAAGAACAGGAAGGAAGCGGCAAAGTGGTACAGAGCAGCGGTGAGATGCACATTGTCTGATATTGTGAGAGTATTGGACTGAGTGTGGACAGGTCGCACAAGGACAGAGCGACATTGGACTTGCGTGGATTTACAAAGAGAAATACCTGTAGATGTACATATCATTACATAATCAAATTATCCACGTGGCTCAGCTTGGGGAGAGGAGAGCCCACCGTTACGCCTTTCTCTAGTTCACCATGCCCCCGCCCCACTACGACTTTCTCATCAAAGTAAGATTCTCGTCGTCTGTAGCAGACCATTGCTGACTCTGCTACCTCAAAAGCTACTTCTTATTGGCGATTCCGGTACTTTGCTTTTGGCTTTTCCACTCGTACTGCGTCTCATCCAGTTCCAGGTGTCGGTAAATCATGTCTGTTGCTGCGCTTCTGCGACGATGCTTGGACACCCTCTTTCATCACTACGATCGGAATTGACTTCAAGATTCGCACAATAGAGCTCGACGGGAAGCGCATAAAGCTACAGATTGTTCGTCCCAGCTTTACTCATCGTAGGTATCCACTGACGATCATGTAGTGGGATACTGCTGGACAGGAACGTTTCAGGACCATCACGACGGCATATTACCGTGGTGCTATGGGTATTCTATTGGTGTACGATGTTACCGACGAGAGGTCGTTTAATAGCAAGTCGCGGGGCTCCCTCTTTGTGGCCCTATTCACCTTAATTTGCAGATATCCGCACCTGGCATGCAAACATCGAACAACACGCCTCGGAGGGCGTTAACAAGATCTTAATTGGCAACAAATCGGACTGGGTCGATAAGAAGGCCGTGACAGAGGAGCAGGGGCGTGAGCTCGCTAACGAGCTTGGTATCAAGTTCATGGAAACCTCTGCAAAGATCAATGAAGGAGTAGAGGAAGCCTTTTTCACGCTCGCAAGGTCTGTCCTCACCAGCCTGTTTTTGTCCCACGTTGACCTCTATGGGCCGTAAGGGATATTAAAGCTCGATTGATTGATTCGCAAGCGGACGCTGCTGGATCGCCAGGAGCGACTACCACAGATGGATCTGTCCGTGTCAATCAGTCTAATGCGCAGTCATCGCCAGGCTGCTGTTGAGCTTCGTGTTACTGCAATGGAGGTATCCATTGCCACTTGGATTGACTGGGATGCCGATGACTGCCTGTCCACCTGTGGCACTATTTTGTTCATACATGTTTCAATTATCGCCAATACTCTCCTGCCCTATGTGCGTGGATAAACACACATTTGTTGTTGGTCTGCATTCAAGGAATAAAGCCTCCGTTCCAATTTCCTCCCCACCACTTCTTCACCCGCTCACCGCCATACTCTTCGTAATCGCTCCGTGAGACACAAATGTTTTGGAATTCTGGGTCTCTACTGAACACAGCCATGCCTTTCCATGCATCAAGGCTTGGATCTGCCGCTCGTGTAACCTGAATATGCATTTCTGGTGCGAGTATTGGTCGTAAAGTAGCGTGCAGACGAGATATTAGTCCAGGAAGGCGAGAAGGTGATCCTGTCAGGAAAACATTCTTGAAAGCTCTCTGAGTTCAAATAGTGTTCAAAGATGATGGAAATGCTCACGTTCACAAGCCGTTGTTTGTCAGCCTCACAGAACATTGCCAATATATTCTGCAAAACCTCTCCCAGGCCGGCCGAGTCCACACCAGCCATCACGGGTGAAAACCATGTCTCACATGCTCTCCATCGTTCAGTGTTCAGGTGAATTCGTGCATGGCCTGACAACGTGATCGTGGACAGGCTGAAAGGGGGGACGCGTTACATACCTGCAGTATCGCCCACTTCATAAATAGGCCTAAAGGCATTCAGCAGGGCAGATCGCTGAGTTGTTATTGACGCATGTGTATGTTGTGTAGTGAAAGTCGGATCATATGCTAGTAGTTTTTGCTCAACGACTTGTAATTGATTCAGATCTTCCTCCTCGTCGGAAGAAATGGCCGCCAAATTCTAGATCTTCCAAGTTAAGTCTGGAAATACGATTTCGTAATAATCGACTCACAATCTTGCGATATATGGCCCAGTCTTCGTCGTCGGCACCAAACATGTCCTCTGGGAATAGTCAGAATAAGCCTGCACACAATCACCTTAATACTCACCCGCACCGCCTTTTTTCTTTTTGGATATCCTATCATCCGCAGCTAAATTGGCAATACTTTTCATTCTAGCTTGGGCAGCGGCACTTTTGCGGTCACTCAGAGCAGTTTTGCGCCGAGATCTCTCTTTGATTCTGTTCATGAGCATCTGATCAAAAGGTTGAGACAGTCATACATTCGAAAGGGCGAGTAACTAACCTCTTGCTCCTGCCTCTTTTTCTGAGCCCAGCCTGCAAGGTCTGCCTCCCTTTCTTCTTCCTCCTGCTTCTCTTCACGCTCCTTTCCTTCCTTTTCCCGTTCCTTTTCTTTCTTCGCCCGCATGCGTGCCTCAAAGCCGGCCTTCATCAGTTTTTGTTTCCTTTTCTCTCTCAGTCCTTCCTCATCTAGCTGCGTCGAGCATCAGCACAGTCGTGATGTTTGGCAAGGAAGCCCTCACGTCAGCGTCCGGTGTCTCTACTAACGGAAAAACCGGCTCTTCCTGATATCTGACATCGGCAATTGCAACGGATTCTAGGATTGCAATACTCACAACTTCATCTGCCTCAGGCGTTTCTTTCTTACGAGCTCGCTTTAAGTCGCTGTCCAATTTCTTGATAGCGTCGTCAAGCGTGTTCTCCTCAAGACCAAATGCGTGCAATTTCAGCTTCGTAATGCCGTGAGTGGTTGTTTCATGCGTTAACAGGTCTTGCAACTGACCAGCCAATCCTTCTTTAAACCTGTGGATTTTGCTTCCCTTAGATCAAGCAAATTCTGCAGAGTCGTTTCTTTCCGGAGAAGCTGGATAAAAAGCATCAGATGTGACGTGTCGCTTTGTGAAGAACCACCTAACTTTCTCCATTCTAGATTTCGCGGCCATTTCTTGTAACTTTCTGCCCTGTTCCCTCCTCTTTTCAGCAATTCTCGCCAACTCTTCCTCGGATTTCTCCTCAATGGTAGGTAACAAGAACGGAAACTGGACCACGCGTTCGCTTTCGCGCATCTTCAAAGGGTCAGTAAGGGAGCGGAGATGTGCACGGTAATCCGTGGCGAACCCGCACAAATTATGCAGCATCCACTATGCAATAGTTAGTCAGAGGAAGTTGACTATATGCGAGGAAGGGCGTCACGGTCGATTGTGCGGTCGTTACGCGAGTTGGAAAATTGGGATATTTCAATTGAATGAGTTTGAGCAGATATTCGGATGATTGGGAAGCTCCCCACGGTATTCTGAAAATGACTCGTTGACTCCAAATTATGGACGGAGACTGGTGTACATACCGCTTGGCCCGACTAAGAATTCCGTTGCCATCTAAAACGGGGATGATGGAAGTCGAGGAGGTATTAAATGAGATCACAAGTCCATCTTTGGAGGGTGTGTCGGATGACAGATTATTGTGGTAGAAAGACATTATACTGTCAACGCAGTATGCCAAAGACGGCACAGAATACAGTTCAAACATCAATTCCGACGTCACTGCCCGACTGTGAGAAGGCCTTCATAGAGACAGAGACAACAGAAAACAAACCGTACACGTTCGAGAATGTAATGGAGAACAGAGTCGTTCGGTCATGAAAACTGGATGGTTGATAGAAGGTGTATCGATCCCCAGCCGAACGAAGGCGTAGTCAAGTGCATTTTCCTACGTTTCGAGCAAAATTCGCATTCGCGAATCAGCCGCATGAGTCAAAAACGGAAAGACACACCAGGGCATCAAAATTCAGAAGCACATCACCTTCCCAGGGTGTTTTCGCCTGGCTCTTTGCACCACTTTCTGTATCAACACCTTCACCAAAAAGGAGTAGAGGCCTGTTATTCTTGCGTTCCTTGTACTTAGCAACAACATTTAGGCCGGAAAAGGGGACGGGGGATGTGGCGTAGTGCCAACGAAGGGTTGAGGCACCATTGTCGATGATAATGGGAGCAAACAGACCACGATGTTCTTCATATGAGCAGCAAGGAGAAGGGAAACTGGGTAAGGAGGAGATTGGTATAGAAGTAAGCTTTTCTACTGGGAAAGTGGGAGCAGTCATTGGAGTCGTAAGGTTGGCGCACTTAGACTTGCTCAAGTTATGTATCCATAATGTCACGTGATACATTTTCAATTTTAATTTATTTATTTTAATATATATATATATATATATATATTTTTTTTAGTGGAGCCATGTGCAGCAGAATGGTATTACCAATAGTTAATCATTCTGTGCGGACTAGAGTGTGAGGGATTTGCACCCTCTGAAGGCAACCACACTCAAGGAAATGCTTTTTATGCATGCTTGCAGCAGCAAGCTGTGTGGAGACTTGGAGTGAGCTGCATGTTTTTATGCTATCTGTTACACTCAGGCAGGTGCCTCACTCCTCTACCCATTAAAACTCTGGTATTCACTCTATTTGTGTTCACCCATATCAGTAGCCAAGACTGACTGCCATCTAAGATCTTCTTCCAGGTCTCCTTGAAGACTCTGGGCTTTAAAGATTTTGTCTTGTATTCTTAGTAATTTATTCTTAGGTAATCAAGCTTGATACAGGTATTTATAGCTATTTACCATCTATATTCTATCTCATCATGGCAGTGTGGGCATTCTCAGTCTTCCTTGTGTTTAATTCAGAATTCACATCTTGTTCTCTATATGAGGTAGGCTGATTCAGACACTACTATCATGTCTGCTGTTACTTGTTTATCTTTTTGGTTTGTGAAGGAGACTAGACCATAGTCTAGGATGTGTCTGTTATGATTTCAAGGCCAATCATTATCTTGATGATGGACACGTGACTCAACAATCAGCTGATGAATGCGCGATGCGACTAACAAGATATGATATGAAGACTCAAGGAAAACCCTATAATAACGACACATCAGCATTCACTAGGGCAGAGGGCTACAGCGCAGCACCTACAGGATAACATGAGGAGCACAGTTGAAATCTGACTCAGACAGAATAGGGTAAAGGGCTCTATATGACATGAGGATAGCATATGTCATAGTCCGTGCTCAAGAGTCATAATATATAAATAGTCAGAATGTACATAGTAGAACTCAGCTTTGAGCTGGCTAATTACTAGCATTCTTCT
Source organism: Macrocybe indica (assembly GCA_030407095.1). Classification (NCBI taxonomy): domain Eukaryota; kingdom Fungi; phylum Basidiomycota; class Agaricomycetes; order Agaricales; family Callistosporiaceae; genus Macrocybe; species Macrocybe indica. The sequence goes on along the minus strand of JARFTL010000001.1, from coordinate 1,083,478 downwards.
CCCTGCCTCTCACCTTCTGAGTTAGTTAGAGTGACCTGCATACAGAATTGGTTTTGCATAGCACCATATCTCCTTTACTGTGTATCTGATTATATCAAAGTATTGTCATATTGCAGTGTATAAGGTATTTTTATGGTTTGCAATGATGCTCTGATAAGCTTACCTTCTGGAGCCAAGTTCTACTACTTCTTTCTCTTAGATTTGCTATCAGGCTTTGGAAAATGTCCTTGTTATTGACACCTATTCATTTCTAGTTTTTTCAGTTATTGAGATTTTTGGTAAGTCTATTGAGAATATATTTGGAGTCACTGATTAATTGTAGTTTGGCATTGCTAGGTATTTTTGTAATGGCTATAAGGAGAGCTGCAGCTTCTCCTCTATTATTTATTAGATTTTCACTCAGGAGGTAGTAACTGGCATTTTATAAGTTATTTGGTCTATACCAGATGCCTGCTCCTACAGCTGCATTTTTATCACCATTATTTGGGCAAGAGCTGTCAGTATAAATTACTACTTTTTTCATAGGCAGAAGAGGTGGATGTGCTCTGATGGCTAGGTGATTCGATATCTGATTTATGTTAGTGAAGACCCAGAAGACATCTGTCAGATTTGTTGTCTGGTTAGAACCTGGATTGAAGAGGAAGGATTTGTTATCTAGTATTGCCTGTTCATTCTCTGTTTTTTGCTTATCTGTTTGATTTAGTCTGTCTTCTATATCATCTGCAAGCAGGTTCTATTTTGGTAGAAGATATTCTAGGAGTATCTTTGCAGCTTTTCTACATTTCTGAGGATATTGGTATTCTTCCTGTCAATCATGTTTGCAGACTGGACAGGTGCAGTTTTTCTGTCCATTGTGGCAAGGAGGGAAAGATTCATAAGCAAAGTCTTGCATTTTGCCTATAGTTGTAATATAATGCACTGTTCAGTGGTATATATTGTCTTTTGTATGATTTGTTCTTTTGCTCATCTCTCCTCCAATGTAATACCACATTGGAAGCTTCTATTTCAGCTCTTTGTTTAGTATATTTGGTGCAAAGAGTACATCAACTTCTTGAGCAACTTTTAATATGCAGCAAAGGCTCTCAGATAGATTTGTCTATCCCTTTTATAGGGTGGGTTTCTAAGACTGTAAGAAGGTATTGACTGCTACATAGTCATCATCTAATTTGAAACATGCTTGAGTATTTTGTAGGATGTATTGATCAGTAATCTTGGCCTATTTTAGGCAGTTGTCATTTAGTATTAAGTATGACTTGAGTTTCATGACTTCAATTGCCTTATTGCATGCTCTTACTATATGTCTAGAACCTTTTTCCCATCTTCAGTGATGGTTTGATATAAATGGTGTAGAGTAATAGGTGGATAGGCTCTTCTATGAGACATGAAGGTTCTTATAGTCTTTTCAAGGTAGTCTTTCACATTTTTAGGCATTCCTTGGACTGTGGCGAGGTATTGCATCCTTCTACCTACTTCTATGTTGATAATAAGCCTCCTTCCTTCTTGCATAGAATTATTCTTCTCCCATTATTACAGGGCTTGATTGATTTTGTCTAGTATCACCAACCAGATATTTGCTTGGTCAATTCCATTTCTAACAAAAGATCCTAGAACTCATATGCACTTACTATCTTTGGCAATGTGGATATTTTGCAGGATAGAGACATCATTATCATTCAGTCTCCTATTTTGAATGACATATTTTTAGGAAGCTGGACTACCTATAGGTATAAATTCTGTTTTTTCTTTATTAAACCTGGTGCCTGATGCTTTGCACTATTGGTTTAGGATATTGATCAGTTTGGCATAGCTGTTAGTTTTTGAAAGGTATGTGGTGGTGTCATCTATGAAAAGGGAAACTATTAAGCATTTGATCTTGCCTTCAATGTCAAAACCTTCTAAATCTGACTTTCTAATCATGCAGGCTAAAGATTCTATTGCCATATTGAAAAGCAAGCATGAGAAGAGATCTCCTTAGTGGACACCTCTTATAACTCTGTATGGCTGACTCAGTATTCTGTTTATATCAGCAAAATGTTCTGTAAAATACAGTACAATATATTGCAATACATTGTTACTATTGTCCACATTATATCCAATTTTATTAGACTAGTATATATTGCCTCATAAGGCAATAATTACTAGGCAATTTTGTATTAATATTATATAGTAAACTTAAGATAGTAGACCTTGCAAGGATACTAGCAAAATTGTAAGACTATACAAGATTATCTCTACCATACAATGTTATCCATTTTTAGCTCTACTATATAATATATTCAATTTTATTTCTACATACAAGATTGTTACAACTCTATATTGCAATACATTTCAATAGAAGAAAGCCTGAAATATGGGCTTTTTTATGTATATTACACTCACCCACAAGTTCTGATAGACTATTGATGGACTTCTGATAGACTCTTGATAGACTCTTGGTAGAATGTTGAGAGTCTTGATACAGTCTTGATACAGTCTTGATTAGTCTTGATCCATTCTGGTTCACTTTAGATAGGATATTGATAGGGTTCTGATAGACTCTTGTTTGCACTTAAGAGTCTTGATACAGTTCTGATAGACCTCTGATAGAGTATTAAGAGGCACCAATACTCTTGATAGACTCTTGATGAACTCTTGATAGACTTTTGAAATCTATCAATAGTATTGATAGAGTATTGATAGAGTATTGTTGCACTCTTTATATATTTCTTTTACAACAGCTGTTGTCAGACCAGACTCTAAGATTTATGAATTCCTCTCAATGAAGAAGACCCTATTAATACTCTATCAATAGTCAATCAATACTCTTGTTTGTTGTGCTAGCAATACTCTATCCATAGTCTAACAAAACTCTTGTATAGTTTATAAACAAGAGTCTATCAAAACTCTATCAATACTTTTGCAGAAGCGCATTAACAAGAGTCTAGCAATACTCTAGCCATACTTTACCAAGACTCTGTTAAGACTTTTCAAGACTTTATCAATATTCTATCAATACTATTCTATCAAGACTCTGTCAAGACTCCTTTAATACTCTAGCAATACCATTCCATCAATACTCTATCAATACTCTATCAAGACTCTGCCAATAGTCCATCAATACTCTATTAATACTCCATCAATACTCCACCAATACTCTAACAGGACTCTATCAATACTCTATCAATGCTCTGTCAATATTTACAGTAATATTGATATACACACTATTATCAGAGACCTTTTGATATGCTTATCTTATCTATTATCCATAGTCTATCAAAAGTCTATCAAAAGTCTTGATACTTTGTGTGAGTAAATACAAGTCCTTTACTAATTACAAGTCTGCTCTGTCTATTTCAACTCCAAGCTCTTCAGGTTCATCTTCCAAAATAACAATTCTCTGATTGTTCTTCTTTTTGATCACCTTTTGAATATGCAAGTATAATAAAGAATGAACTGTCCAATTGAAGTTATGCATAGTCATCTTGTTAAGAATGAGTTGGAATCCTCCAAGCCATGCATTCAACTATTCACAGGCCTAGGTATAAAGAGATTTAGAAAGGTAATAATAATAAGAAATCAATGCTTACTTGAGTATTGAATGCACGCTTGTAATGTGGATTTCCAGATGCATCATATTCCATACTGACAAGGTTTGGTGCAGATCCATTGAGAGGTGCAGGATTGTACTATTTGCGACAGAGGTAATTTTTAATATGGTGATTGATATAATGATAGGAATCAACAATAAATCATGTTGTTTGACTCCATATCTCCCAAGAACCATTTTGGATTGCTGTTCTTAGCACTTGGCATGCTTTATCAATACAGATATAATCTGGTCTTGTATCTGGAACTTGGTATACTTGGTTCAACCAGTTTAGAATATTTGTGGGTGATTCTGCTTTAAAGAATTTTGTCCATGCCACAATAACACCACAGGGTAGGCATAGTGTTTCCATATAGTATGAACATGCAGCAGAGAAATAATTATCTTTGTGATAATTGCTTGCATTTGAATCATCATTATCATCATGTCTTGGAACTGGTCTTTGACCAGTTGAAGAAAGCCAGTCTTGAGCTTCTTTCTCTGTTCATCTTATCAAACAACGAATTCCAAGTAGAGTCTGCCGACCAAATCATGTGACATGAGAGTACCATCTCTCCCTATGGTCATTATATGTCTGGGTATTGCCAACCTTGTTGTTGGAACAGCCTTTGATGCGACATCTATCTCGAAATTCATATTCATACACAGTGCAAAAGACCCCATTCTTTGCATTTGCCAGTTCACTGATGCAATTTTCATATGCACAAAATGTTGGCCCTATAACAATTCCATCCATGACCACCATTTGAACAAATGCATTTGATTCAATTGCTTCTGCATCATCATCAACATCCATAGCAGTTGCTACATAAGCTCTGGCTTCAGCTGCATCTTGAATAGCCAAATCAGCATCATCTCCAACTAATTGTAGAACTGCACGATTTTCATCAATCCCAACTGTTGCTGCAGGATCTTCTCCAGTTATTCTATCAGCAACTCATTTGTATAGATGAGCACATTCATTACAAGCATGATTTTCTGCACTTCTAATAATACCAGATTCACTAAGTACTTCAAATGCTTGCTTGGTTACTTCATTCAAGGAAATTGAATCCAGAGTTTCAATTTCTGTATCAGAAGCAGCAGCAATTTGATGAATGGTTTCATTAACATAGCCACTCCAGACCTGTCTTCTTGAAATATTAATTCCAATGTTGTCAAAAAAGCTTTCATTCCAAAATGCAGCAATTGCCTGGATAGAGGCATGGAAATTATATACAGCATTGACAATGGCATTTCCAGAAATGCGATCTATCCAGAGATTCTTGCCAACTTTCAGATAAGTGGCCTTATTGAGAAACACTTGAGTCCGGATTTTATCATCTCCAGTATTTGCAGATATGATACTTTCATGATCTGTATAATAAAGAGTCTTGTACATATCACATTTGCTACTCAGAACAGCAGCATTCTGATATAGCTGAGCACCTTTTATGAGCATTGTAGTAGAAATATCTCGAGCATGAGTATTTTGAGCCAGTAGAGAGCTATTACATTCCATATTTTCACAAAGGCTTGTTTGAGGACAAATAACATGCACAGCTTGAGCAGAGATAAGATTTATCTTTTTGGCCTTTCAATCAGGAAATAAAAGCTGTCCAAGAGCACCAAGTTTGAATGCTATCATATTGTTGGCTTGGCCTGCAGATAGCCTTAGATGATCCCATTCTTTGGAATGCAAAAGTGTCTTGCCCTCGTCTGGCAGATTCCTTTTAAGAATATGAGCCAGTGCTGTTATCCAGCCAGTTGTAGTCTTTTTTTGTGCAAAATGCAGATTAAGTAAGTCAGGATTCTCCAATAATAAGAATAATAGCATAAGAACAGTCACCAGTGAGATTTTTGAGCTAAATTGTGTTAGGCTAGACGAATCTTAAAGGACTCAGGCAGACTAAGTGCGAGAGTGGTTTAAGACGATGGCAAAAGGAATATTAAACCTAGTGCTACTGGTACATCTGGAAGTCCTTATGTATTCTACAGTACTCGAGCACGGACCATGGACTGCGCAATGCTGCAGACTGCAGATGAGTAAGGCTGGGGTGGGATGACTCAGAGTGACTAGAGAAATGAAGATGACTCGATGACTGCATGCTGCGCAGCATGATGGGGGGATGTGCAGCATGATGGGGGAGGAAGAGATAAGGGAAGGAAGATAAGATAAAGAAAATAAATAGTCCATAACATTACCCTCTCTTTAGATTCGCGTCCTTGTGAAAACCCTCAGTCCAGCTGTCCCCACCTGTTGTTTTCCCAGGCAGTTGCCATGCATGGGGCCCACATATGAATGAGCTCCTCATTGTAGGAGCGGATATGGTGGAGCATGGTGGTGAGGAGTTTGAGTTGCTGGTTTTCAGTGCGAAGCATCTCCATTGCTTTGCGAAGTGCGATGCATTCCGCTGTTGTGGGGGCGGTCCCATCAGGGGTCTGTCCAGTCCAAAGATGTGTGCAGATGGTCATAACGTAGCGCAGGTATGTGCTGAGGGTAATGGCGAGGGGGTCTATATAGTCTCTGGCGTCGAAAATCTTCACCAGATTCTTAGAGTTGTTTGTGATGGGGGTGGGTGCATAGCTGTTGTTGCTGCTTTCGATGCTGATGGGGGTGTTGGTGGTCATGATGTGTGATTTTTGGCCTTCTTCCCTCTTTTCGTGGTCCTTTTATCTTGTTCCATAGTCTTCTTCAGGAAACGGTCTAGAGCTTGCTGCGCATTCCCCAGTTCCTTCTCTTTGATTCATATGTTCTTCTCATATCCGTATCCTTTCCATTTGACCAGAAATAGCATTCCTCTTTCTTGTTTCTTTCTTTTTAGAATTTCTTCTATCTCGTACTTTTCTTCATCATTTATGATCTCAGGGGGTGGTGGTGATGGCCATTCTTGTATCTTGAAACAAGGTCCTTTGTAGGGTATGAGTAGCGCTTCATTGAACATGGGGTGTATCAGCTGCCATAATGCTGGGAGTTCCAGGTGATATGCTGAGGCTCCTTTCTTTTCGATCACCTTGAACGGTCCATATCGGAGTACCAATAACTTCTTTGATGGTCGATTGACTGCGATATTGGTGGCTTCAAGCCATACTCCATCCCCTTTCTTGTATTCATGGGCTGGTCTTTGCCTTGCATCGTAATTGTCTTTGGCTCGTGTTTGCACATACTGCAGCGCAGCATTTGCTTCTTTCCAGATTTGGTCCATTCTCTCGACAAAGTTCTTTGCCGCGGGGTTATTCCCTTCCATTGTCTGTGGTTCTCCCTTCCAGGGGTGCATTCTGTAGTTGAGGTAGAATGGTGTCTCCTTTGTTCCCTAGTATGTTTTGTCGTTGTATTGGTACTCTGCAATCGCTATCCATTCTGCCCAGTCATTCTGCAGGTTGTTTGTGAAGTTTCTAAGGAAAACTTCCATTTCTTGATGGGATCACTCCGCCTGTCCATCTGTTTGTGGGTAATAGGCTGTTGATAGGTTTTGCTTCGTTCCAAGCAGTTTTAGAAGCACTGTCATGAATCGTGCTGTGAATTGGGGTCCTTGGTCGCTGATGATCTTTCGTGGAATTCCATGGAGTCTCCACACATTATCTTGGTATAGTCATGCAAGACTTCTGCTGTGAGTTCGGTGTTTGTGGGAATTAGATGGATCATTTTGGTCAGGCAGTCTGTGACTGTGGCAATGGCATTAAAGCCGTTTGAGCTGGGTAGCAGTCCTATGATGTCTACTCTGATATCTTCCCATGGTTGCTGCAGAACCTTGTGCAGGTATAGTAGTGCATGTTTCTTTTGTTGGATGATTTTGTTTCGCTGGCATGCTTTGCATCCGTTGACATATTTTTTGATGTCCATTAACATTGATGGCCACCAATAGGTGCGGTTTATGAGTTTGTGCATGCAATATTGTTCTGGGTGTCCTCCGATGGGTGTGTTGTGGTGTTTGAACATGATGTCTTCCTTTAATTTGTTGTTTGGGGGAACGTAGATCTTCCCTCCTGTGTATACAATGTGGTCTTCTTCTGTGAACCAGTGCGGTTTTTCCTTCAGTCCTATTGTTACAATCATTTCCCTCTATGTGCATTGTCGAATTTGTTCCATTCTTGGAGTTTCGATCATCGTGATTCCTCTTGTTTGCATTGTTTCGTTATCTCCTGCTTCCCTTTTCTGTGAATGTTCATCCTCGAACATCATAAAGTCAAAATCTCATTCATTATTCTCTTCCAGGTGTTGGATGAATGCAGCTTCTTTGATCATTTGTATGTTGTCTTTTTCTGCTAGGTTGTCTTCATATCCCGCCATTTGTGATAGGACATCTGCTTTTCTGTTCGCTTTTCCTGGCACGTGTTGTAGTTCGTAGTCATACTCTTATAGTTTCAGGTACCAGCCAGTCTGTCTCGAATTGAGTCGTTGCAGTTTTCAGAAGTATGATAGGTTCTTGTAGTCCATCAATATTTCGAACTTCTCTCGAGCTTCTAGGAGGTATTGTCTCCATGTCTTCAGTGCTACCATTATCGCAAGAAGTTCTTTGTCATAGATTTCATAGTTCTGTTCTGCTGGGGTCATACATCTTGAGATGAAGGCGATTGGGTGCCACAGTCCTTTCTGCTGCTGTGATAATAACACTCCGATGGCATATCCTGAGGCATCTGTCTCGACTCGGAATTTTTCCTCCATTTGTGGTAGTACTAGGATGGGTGCCGAGGTTATATGTCAGATTAGCTCTTTGAAAACACTTTGCTGCTTGTCTGTCCATTGGAATGCTTTGTTTCCAGTCAGCTCCATTAAAGGTTTAGTGACTTTTGCATATCCTTTGATGAATCGTCGGTAAAAGTTTGTGAATCCCAAGAACTTTTGTAGTTCTTTCTTTGTTTTCAGGGTTGGCCAGGATTGTACGGCTGTAATCTTCTCCGGTTCCATTTCCACTTTCCCTTCTCCTATGATATACCCTAGTACTGGGACTTTTGATGATTCCCAGACACATTTCGGTCCTTTGATGAATAGATTGTTTTTGTTCAATATCTCCATGACTTCTACTGTGTTCTTTTGAAGTTTCTCTCGTGTTCGTCTGATGATTATAATGTCGTCCATATAGATTATGCATACTCTTCTTCATATTTGGTCTTGGAAGAGGCTTGCCATCATTCAGCTGAAAGTGCCTGGTGCATTGCACTGTCTAAAGTACATGACCGTTGGTTCGAAGAGCCCTCTTGCTGTTAGAAAGGCTGCTTTCCATTCATCCCCTTTTTGAATGCGAACATTATTGTATCCCCAGATAATGTCGATCTTGTTAAAGTACTTCGCTCCTTGTAGTATGTCAAGGAGTTCACTGATGCGTAGTAGTGGGAACTTGTCCTTGACTGTATATTTGTTTATTTCTCGATAATCTTGGATGAGTCGTTTGCTACCATCCTTCTTATTGCAAAAGAAACAGAGTGCTGCATAGGATGATTTTGAGAGGCGTATCTTCCCTGTTCTTAGTCCTTCTTCGACAAAAGCGTCTAGTTCTTCTAGTTCTTTCTGTGTCATTGGGTAGACCTTGCTCGGTATCGTCTTCAGTGCATCTTTTGTTAAGTTTATTTCGTGGTCCCACTCCTTGTGGTCTGGTAGCCAATCGAAGTTTTTCTCCTTAAAGAGGTGTTTGAATCTTGTCAGATATGAAGGTATCTGAGTTCCCGTCCTGTCATTGGCTGTGGTCTTTGCTGGTTCAGCCACTTTCTGTATTTTGATTGTCTGGTGGTTTATTTTGCACATCTTGGAGCATTTGTTAAAGACAATCTCCCCCATCCTTCATTTGATTGTTGGGTTGTGATAAACAAGCCAGTCATGTCCCAGTAGCATGTCAGTTTTCCCGATATCGAGTATGATGGCTTCCATATGTTCTTTGTGTCCTTTAATGTCGATGTGGACTTCCACTACTCAGTTTGCTATTTTCTGGCAGTTGGGTAATCTGTCTGCATTTATGATTGGAATCTTCTTGATTCATTGTGTCTTTAATCCTGTTTTTGTTACTATAGTGGTATTGATGCAGGTCCTGTCTGCTCCACTGTTGACTTCTGGTGTTATCGTTGCTGTTCCCTTTCATGTTCATATTTTCACTGGTATTGCGAGTTCCTTTCTTCTTGGTGGTTTGTCACCTTGGATGGTTTTCCTTGGTGCTTCAGATCGCTTTGCAGAAATGGTGTATTTCAGAGTATGGGATGGTCTACATCTGATATCGAAGCAAGTCTGTTTCAGCTGCATGGGTCGTGATTTAGCACCTCTTAATCAGACCCTTCGACAAAACCCTCTTTGTCAGAGCTTTCTTCGTCCTTATCTTCTTCGTCTTCTTCTTCTTCTTCTTTCACTTCTCTGACTTGGGATTTTCCCTTCTTCTTCTTCCTGCAGTTTCGTGCATAGTGTCCTTTCAAGCCGCAATTATAACATGTGATGTTTGCTGCTCCTTTTTGTGGCTCCGGGCAATTTCGTGAAAGGTGTCCTGGTTTGTTGCAGTTGAAGCAATTGTTGCTTCGTACTTTGTCGACTTCCATGGCCTGTCCTGTTCCTCGGCTTGCATTTCCTGGCTTGCATTGGTTGTTTGCGAATTCCCCTCTCATTACATTCTGATGTTCGTCAATGTTTCATCCAATCGCTCAAACTGTCTTGATATATTCATCTCCATCTGTTGGAAGTTCAGAGATCAAGTGTACAGCTTCTGCTGTCCTCCTGTTTAAGCTCTTCTCAAGTAGAAAATGAGGGGCTGTTCCTGTCATTCCTGCTTTTCCTGTGAGATCTACAAATTCATCTAGGAATTTGTCAATCGGTTGGTTTCCCTGTCTGATGTTGAATAGTTTGCTTCCTGCTTGCGACAGTGACATGACATTGCTGAATCGTGTCTGTATCTCAGTTACGAAATCGGCCCATGTACTTTGGTTGGTTGTGGTGTCGATTTTCTTTGATGGCCAGTGGGCTCCTGGTCCGTCGGTCATTCTGGATAGTACTGCTCCGATCTTTTGTGTGTTGGTGAGGTCTCCATGTGCAGTTATGTAGAGTTTCATCTTTCTCCACCAAATGTTGAAAGCTGTTCGGTCTTCTGTGAAGGACTTTGGGTCTGCGATGATTCCTTTATATTCTGTCGCCATTGTTTGTGGAATTTCTTTGTTGCTGTCTTGGTCTTGGCTTTCCTGTTCTTGAGCTTGTTGTGCTTGGGCCTGCTGTTCTTGGATCTGCTTTTGTCTTTGTTCTTCTCATTGCTCTTTCCAATAGTCTAGGTCGATTCCTGCGATTCTACAGGCTTGTTTGAATTCGTTCCACTCTGCAGCGGTTGGTCTGTCTGTCTTGGGTAGTCTCTTTCGCTCCCTCCACTAATAGTATTCGTTCCAGTCACTGTCACTTACTTTCGCCACGATGGTGCGATTTTCTTTACGCTGTGCTTCGGTGGGTCGGTCTTCTGAAGGGGTTTAACAATTTCATTCCTATGTGCCCCTGGCTTTGATATCATTCTTGTTGGTTCTGTCGTACACTCTGCACATCATGTCCCTTCTGTATTAGTGTATCCTCTTCTTGTACTCGGCGATTGTAGTTTGCAATCTGCTGTTGTCTGAAGCTTTGGGCTCATGTTCGTTCTTCTCTTGTTCTCTTGCAGATTGGTTCATCCTCTTCTTCAGCAGGAAGATTCTGGTCTGACCACAGCTCTTCTAGGCTTATTCCGTATTCTCCTTCTAGTAAGACTTCTGTGATGAGCTGTGCTGTTTCACTACTGAAGTTTTCAGTAGGCTCATCTGCGGTGGTGAAGGCAAGTTCTCTCAGAAGTGCCTGTTCTTCTTCTTCATTGCTACTTGGTGTAGGTGTACGCTCTCTTTCTTGATTGTTCGAATTGCTAGTGTCTCTGCGGTTGGCATGGACTGTCTCTGCGAATAGCGTGGACTGCAATGTGTGATCTACTTCTCTGAACCAGGTGTTCTTGTTGCTCGTGCTAGTGCTCGCTGGGTCGGCGACTGTTTATCATCAAATGTTGATTAGGTTTTTGATAAAGCATGACATGGTGTGTGTGAGTCTGGGCGAGTCTTGATGAGGTTTAATATCTTGTTAGGCTAGATGAATCTTAAAGGACTTGGGCAGACTAAGTGCGAGAGTGGTTTAAGACGATGGCAAAAGGAATATTAAACCTAGTGCTACTGGTACATCTGGAAGTCCTTATGTATTCTACAGTACTCGAGCACGGACCATGGACTGTGCAATGCTGCAGACTGCGGATGAGTAAGGCTGGGGTGGGATGACTCAGAGTGACTAGGGAAATGAAGATGACTCGATGACTGCATGCTGCGCAGCATGATAGGGGGATGCGCAGCATGATGGGGGAGGAAGAGATAAGGGAAGGAAGATAAGATAAAGAAAATGAATAGTCCATAACAAATTGCTCATCAATAAGTCTTGCAAAAGCCTTGAATGTAATGTCTGGGAAGGCTTCCAACTCTAGAGCTGCTCGTGCAACAGGCAAAAACATAGCCACAATCCAAAAACCCAATGTGGCACTGCCTTGCGATGAGAGGCATTTAATACCATTCTATAAAAGCCCAAAAATGGCCTGGCAATTCAATACACCAAATCCACACAATCCTAGCAAGCAAAAAATCCAGAGGTAATCAAAGCCCCAATATCCAAGCAAGACATAGCACAACAGCCAAAGCAATTGACAACTATAGATTGTACAATCAGAATGATATAAAACTCTTGTAATTTACATTGTCTGTATCAACTCACTGCCTATCCTTTTTGGACTTCTGATGCAATGAGCTCTGCTTTAGAGCCACTGTTTCCTTTCCTTTGCCCTTACTGGCTTTGCGTGCATCCTTTTGATGCTAAGTCAAAACCTCTTTCAATTTTGCAAATGTTGGTGTTGCAGATCCAAAAATATCTTTATTTGTGATGTCTGACTTCCCCTTGAGCCAGTCCAAAATGTCATCATATTTGATCACCTCAGGAAAAACAGTCTGATAGTTGCTAAAAAATGGGCCTTTGGATAAAATAAGGTCAATTAATATTTCTTGAGTTGGAATCTGTTAAAAAGACTTAGAAACATATCTAAGAAAAGATTTAAAATATACTGTTTCAGTCCAAGTCCCCTCATCAGCCATCCATTGCAATTTCTTCCATCCTTCAATGATTGCATCCCATTTTCGATAGGCAAGATGCAAGTCCTGCTTGTTTGATGCCAAAATTGCATCTGTAACTCCTATAGCAGCAAGAAAATGCTGCTGGAAAGGTGACAAAGTCACTAGAATAGAGTTGGTTGTAGATGGACCAGAACGAATGCTAGAAGTTGATGCTTCAGACATCCCCTGAATGGGAATAGTACCATGTTGAATACCATCATGTTTCTAGAATTTAAATTAGCAAAGTTCAATATTATAGACTTGAATTGATTACTGCAAGAAGAGTCAAAGTCAGTTTTTCTTGTTCTTTAGCCCAAAGAATGGGAGAATCATCTCTAACAGCATGCAAATAATCACCCTTAGCAAACCAAAAGCCATCTTCAAAAGCATAGATTTGGCTCTCTAAAAATCAATAATAAATTGGGGCGAAACAATGATATAAAAAATACATGATAATACCTTGGATAAAGGGCAAATAATTTGCCAAGTCTTGCAAAAGAGGGCCCAAGGTCTCCTTCACATTGACCTCACATACTGATGCATCATTGGGATTATGCTCATGAGTCCCATAAACAAAGACACAGCCTTTGAGTCATGGATGGACTTCTTGAGCATTGGAAAAGTGATCTACAATTTTTATGAGATGATTTATAATGAGAAATAGCAAAACAAAAAACCTGTGTCAGCTATATTGATGGCATTTCCTAAGGCTCGGCTGCAAGCATTACCTCCTATTGCTTTGGATGAACCCTAAGGTTCAATTGGTAATGCCTTGTCATCAGAAGAAGGAGGCTTAGATGCTTCTGATATTTGATGAAGAGATGTTGATGATGCAGATGTATGTGAAATTGATCGCCGGCTGATTTTATCTTGATGAACAGGGGATTTGGTGATCTTGATCGACTTAGGGCTGGAGACATGCCCTCACTTTGCTGTCCTGGCCTTTGTAGGTGTTATATCAATTCCTAGAATTTTGAATTTTAGTTATGCCAATGCCCAAAAAATTTACAAGTCATTTTTTACCTTGTAAAATATTTTTATCATGCTCTATAATCATAAAATGACTTAGAATTGTCAACAAAATGATTAATGATTGAAATATATCTGATTTATCAGCAGATTGAGCATCCTGCTCAGACTCAGTATCAGATTTTGCATTTTCTTCATCTAAAACCAGGTGTAAATTCATTCATATTTCATTTCAAAAAAAAAAAAAAAACAAACCAGTGCCAGTGGTGATGTTGTCAGCATTAATATTACCATCATCATCTTCCATGGCAGAATCATAATCATCTTCAACTAGACTAGTCATCAGTAATTATACTTTGAAATTTGAAAAAAAAAGCAATACTGTTAGACTTGTCCTTCTCAATATCATCTGAGTTATCTGAAAAAAAAAATTATATCAACTGCTATGATTGAAAGCAAACAAAGCAAACCTTTGTCAGACTCTTTTGCATTATCATCATCTTCAAACTCATCAGATTGATTATCTGCTTGAATATAAGTAAATCTGAAGACTTATAAAAATGATAAACAAATATCTTGATCAGGTTCTTTGTTCTCTTCAATATCCTCTATATCATCCAATTTTTCAGCTATTTATAAGTTAAATAAAAAGCAATTAAAAAAAAAAAACAATGTAAAAATAAAGAATAAAAATGATTTACCATGAGCCTCATCCTTATTTGCATCTAAAACATGAGAATGATGAAAAGGTTATCAATGGTATCCAGAAACAAAAACACTAACCACCAGCAGTGGTATCTTTCATAGTAATATCATCCCTATTTTGAATTTCTTGAATTTCCAAGTGGCGAATGCACCTAGCAGGTTTGCGAGATGCAGGCAGAATGGTGGCAGATGTCAATTGGGCTTGTTCAGGAGGAGCAACTGATATGCCACTGCTCTCAAGGGATTGTTCAGTCCTGGAAAATATTAATAGAAATTTAAATAAAGACAAAAACATAAAAAATACCTTGTCAAATGAGCTGGCAGTCCAGCCTGTTCCATCACCTCATCTTCCTGAAAACATTGGACTGAGGTTTTTCTGTTCCAAAGTTGGAGTTAAGTGATTCATAATTAAAAAGAATAATTTACATACTTGTTTTTGCCCTGATGAGATTTGGGCCTAGCCATAGAAGGGGCATCAGGTGCATTGGATGCTGCAGAAGACTTCTTGCCAGAGCCAGGAAGCACAGCCTCATCAAGAGGGGGGCCAGCAGAGTGAGTCCTGGGCCCAGAAGACAAGGGAGCAGCTGTAATTGCTGGGAGAGGTCCAGCAGAGTGAGTTCTGGGCCCAGAAGACAAAGGTGCAGTTCTCTGAGCCTTAGATCTGGTGGATTTGGGGGGCATGGCAGTGGGGAAAGAGCAATGAAGACAAAAACAACAAGGAGACAGTGAGTGGCAGAATGTGGAGGAAAAGAAGGAAAGGGAGCATCGACTGCCAGCCTTATGTGACAGCCTCACATCAAATTTCAGGCACTCAGGCCTGAAATCACATGACCCAGATCCTGATCAAGGGTCTGAGATCTAGATCAAGGGTCCAAGCCCTAGACTGGCCCAGAGCACCTCCGACAATCAAGGCAGCCTTTACTGCCTATTTGTAAGGAGGTGCTGCAGGTCATCATCGTGGACCTTGACAGCAAGAAAATGGAAAAAAAAAAAAAAAAAAAAAAGGAAAAAAAAGAAATTGTTGAAGTAGTAGATGGGTGGCTGTGGCCGATGGCTGGGCAGGGGGTGGCAGCATCGCACCCCTTGTGGCTGGCTTGCTGATGTGACAGGTGGCTGGGCAGGCAGCAGTGGCCTCATTGGCCATCATTGAAGTGGGTGGGTGCTGGCCTGGCTTGCTGACATAGCAGAGGCAGGTGCTGGGCCCTTAGGTGATGTGGCAGGTAGCAGATGGGTGTTGCTGGACAGGTGGCTGGGCAGGTGGCTAGGCAGGTGGCAGCGGCATGGCACCCTCATGGCTGGCTGGCTGACATAGTGGGTTGGCTGGGCGGGCGCTGGGCCATTGGGCAATGTGGCAGGTGGCGGATGGAGCAGGCACCATCTGCACACCCACTTGAGGATGGGCTTGGGCATTGGGGTGATGTGGCTAGTGGCAGATGGTGCAGGCACTGGGCATTGGGGCAGGCACTGGGCTGTTTGACGTGGCGGGTGGCTGGGCAAGCAGCGGCAGTGTGGCACTCTCGTGGCCAGCTGGCTGACGTGGCAGGTGGGCTAGGCAGGTGCTGGGCCATTGGGTAACATGGTGGGTGGCAGATGGGGCGCCATCCATGCACTCACTTGAGGGCAGGTGCAGGCATTTGGATGACATGGTGAGTGGCAGATCGGGCAGATTGGGGCTAATCTGGATATGTTGGGTGGCTGTTCTGGGTGGTGACATAGCGGGTGGCCCCCGTTTGTTGACATGGTGAAGGCAGCCGGCGTTGACGTGGTGAGGACAGGCATCATTGATGTGGCGGCTGGCCTGCTTTTGCCGTGGCAGTAGCGCCCATTGTGGATGCAGGCACTGGGTGCCTGTTGATGTAGTGGTGGCACCCGCTGAGTTGGCTGGGTGCCGTGTTGAGTGGGCATAGGCAGTGGGGTGCCCAATGATGTAGTGGGTGGCGGTTGAGGTGGCAGCTGGGTATAGCTATTTGTGCACCTGCTGGCCCTGGCCGTTGTGGCACCCTCTCATTGAGATGGTGGTTGCACCTGTTGTGGTGGCTGGGCACTGTGTTGTGCACCTATCGATGTAGCATTGGGTGGCTGGCTTGAGTCGTGGTGGGTGGCGGGGATAGGGACAGGGACAGAGTGTGGTTGTCAGTGGGGGAGGTGAGAGCGAGGGCAGGGGAAGGAGAAAGGAAAGTGCGTGGTGGTGGGAAAGAAGCTGGATGCGAATCTGGGTCAATGATGACCACGTGAGGCGGTACATAATCCAGACATAATATGTTGCTTTTGTGATCCCAGCCTTTTGAGCCCTGCTGGCATAATAGTTAAATGCTTTCAATGCTCTGGTTGGCCTGTGCAGGTGTTCAAATCCTGGTAATGCCAAGTATTGTTTTTATAATAAATATAATAGAGTAAAGGAACTTTTGAGACTTTTGATTGACTCTGTCTTCTGTTCAGATGTATCAATAGTCTAACAGAACTCTAGGCTTGACTTCTGATTATTCATATCAGAACTAGAACTCTATCAGAAGCCTATCAGAACTGTATCAAGACTAGATCAGAACTGAATCAAAACTGTTATTTGCTTAATGAGAGTGCTGATATAGTCTTCATACAGTTCTGATAGGCTTCTGATAGAGTTCTGATATACTCTTGATAGAGTATCAAGACTCTTGCAAGAGTCTTTCAGAACTTGTGGATAAGTATAATGTTCTCACTTTTTTTTATACTGGCATTAGATTTCTTACAATCCTACATTGATCAGTAAAAATGTATCATTGTCAATATTATATACATGCAATAAAAAAAGAAAGACAGGAAAGGAGCACATCAAGCATGGAGAAAGGGAGAGAGAGAATACTATACATACATATGAAGCCACCATTAATTCTTTTTTTGCAATATTGCCATGCCTCTTTTTGCATGTCCTTGGCCTCAGTCTCACACTACAGGCAATTTACTAATAGTCATATTGGGCATTGGGATTGTGGAGCACCCTTATGTATTGGTCACTCTACCATGTCCACATGCCCTTTGATCTGCCATGTCTGCAAGTACTTGCAGCCAATCTTTTGGCACTGTGAACACTTAGTGCTAGAGGCAGCACATTGATGGGTTCTTGTTTTATGATTGGACAGATTGCTCATAGGACTTGGAGGTGCATCGGACATATCACCTTTTAGTGTCATGAGTGCCTGCAGCATATCATCATTGAATTGGAGTTGCAGTTCTTTCTCCAATGGAGATTGGGTCTAGTCATTGCAGTCAGATGTACAGTAGGGAGTGACATTACCAGTTGCATCTGTATAGATAGAATCAGTTTAATCAGGAATGAATATTGAGACAAACCTTGGGTAGCCTTGGAGCTCTGCAGAGGCCCTGCTTGCTGAGGTTCAGATTCAGTCTCCTTTGTGACATCTCCAGAAAGCAGGTCTTTCTGCACATTGTTGCTCTGAGGTAAAGTGATGTCAGAGCCATAATGAGGCTTGGAGAGTAGCTGACCCCATTGAATGAGTAGTTGCATCAGTCTTTGAGTTCTGGATATCATCTGTTGCATGAGGAAGAGAATATTCGACAACTCTGCTGGATAATGTTGTGATTATTACAAGTCAGCCTTGTTCTCATCTTCAGAGGGATTTGGAGATTGTCAATTGAATGGCAGATATTTTCTGTGAGACCTTGGAGCCTGTGCCTTTTTCTGAGCAGTGCATATTCAATAAGAGGAACTCAATATACTTGTTAGGGTGACCACTGAGGATGGCCTGGGCATGACATGCGATGTGCGCGAGAGGCTCCAATGGACCTAGAGGAGAAACCTAAGGCTGGATTAGTAGCTAGATATGTACACCGACTCACCTAGAGGGGAAACCTAAGAGAACACTCTGAAGATCCCCTCTAGGGTGCTACCTAACTATATACTATAAAACATGCAGCAGACATGCAGAGGGCACGAGACAAACATGTGGTGCATAAGCGAGTGGATTCTAATGCGAAGTGATGCAACATGCGCGCAATGCAGGATCATGCACGATTGACTAGCTGAGGGGCATCAGATCGCGTGTGATGCATTGGGCATGTTCAGGTCACATTGTCGAGAGAACTTGGTCACAGAAATGGGATGTCCCTTGACAGTACTGGATTCATGTGTTGCCTATGGAAGCATATTTTTACATCAAACCTTGAGTTTTCTTAGGAGTGGCTGATACATCATGGCCGAGTTTTTGCTATCTTCTATATATGGTATTCCCTTACAAATATCAGCACCAACAGCACTGAAGCATTCTGAATATACAAAAAAACTATGAAAATTACAAAAAAAAAGCATACAAAAAGAAAATATAGACCTGCTGCCATATCCACAAGAGGATTCAGAGAATATAAAAGATAATGGAAACATCAGTGACAGTGTTTTGAAATTCGGAATTGTCACAAGCAGTGTTTTTGCCTCAGAAATATAACACTGTGAGGATGCTAATGATGCCATTCTTTCCATACTGACATAGCAAATTCCACAATTCTCCTTCTATGATCATGCCCAATGCCTTCAGTGTAACTTGATGATGCATGCAATGATTGCCACTAGGCCCAGAATTGGTCCTCATAGATAATAATGTCAGTGATAATTGGGCACTAGGTCATTGAATGTACTCATTTGATCCATTCTCTGACAGCTAGGAGTTGCAAAGTGGTTGCAAGCTTGCCTGTCAATTTGAGAGCATTGACTTCCAATTCTAGCCATTTATCCACCAAACCCTGCCATGTCATACTCTAGCTGTTTTAACACAGCATTGCAAAACAATTGCTAACCCACAGGTCTGCTTTTAGAAGCAGAGCATCCTGAAGAGTATCCCCTGGCATAGAATGAGTTGATGCAGAATCCAGCAGTATCAGAGCAGAGGAGAGGGAGAAGGCCGTGGTTAGGATAGATCCAGGAATCATGGAAGCAGCCATAGCAGACAGTAATGCTGTGGACTCTGAAGTAGCAGGGATGGCTGTTGAGCGATGCCATAGTCAGAGTCATTTAGACTAGAGAGGCTGAAGCTGGTCTGAAGAAAGGCATTTCTATGTGGTCGCCTCCCTAATATCTGGTTGTAAATCAGTGTTAGGGAGTGAGAATGCAGCCAATAGTGAGGCAGATAGAGCACTAGCTAGAGAACATGAAGTGGCCAGTAGATATGGGACTTTCACACATGTAAGGTCCAGCATAAGGCCACACCTCAAATGAACGTTAATAGAGAAAAAAAAAAAAAAAATATAGGACTGAAGGGACTATAGAGGAAAAAGGCAAAAATAAAGAAGTTCCTGGCTATAATAGAGAATACAGAAAGAGGGTTGAATGCCCTGGAGATGGAAGGGGAGGAATATAGATCAGAGAGCTGCCACTAACATTGCCTGGCCCTGTGGATCAAGGTGTCTCTAATGAAACAAATGGAGATGAAGAGGGGAATGGCAGATGAGAAGGAACAATGACTGGTGATTGTGGTGGGCTTGCAGAAGCCACAGTAGCACTTGGAGTGGCAGGAGTCATGAATGGCACAGAAGGCTAAGCACCTGATGACAGGTTCAGTGGGCCTTCAATGGAGGTAGAAAAGGGCATGGGTGCAGGGGTTGCTAGTAGAGCAGAAGGCCAAGTTGCTGATGACAGATTCTGCAAGGCACCAACAGGGGAGAAGGGGCACAGAAGTCACAGTCAGTGGCACAGAAGGCCAAGGGTCCACCGATGAGCTCTGTGTGGCCTCAGCAGTGGTCAGAATGTTTTCAACACTGTCTACAGAAAAGGCTGGCCTATCATTATTTAGAAGAGAGTTGAAAGACATGGCTTTATTTGTCAAAGCATATTCATAACATTCCTTGATGCCTAAGAATGCTATATAAGTTTTCATTCTGCTAATAATGAGCAATTTACAACATACTGTAACATTTTTTGAGGAATCTTCTATAGATTGGCAGAATGAACTTCTTCCAATCTTCTCACTTCAATTGTCTGAAGTTCATTTTCACCTTTTCAGATGTGGTACCTGAATAAATTCTGTATGGTATCCAATGAGCTCACTTTCAAAGAAGAGGAGGAGAAGCCATACCCAATTACATTCAGATGTCCTTCATCAGCAGGCTTTGGGCCACCAAGTATCATCATTACTTTCCAGCCTATATATTTGCAAATAATATTGAGTATTGGTATAATAAACTTCAACAGGCATTCAATACAGCTAGAAGAAATCCATCAGATGAGACAAAAGGTAAGAAATAATGGAGGCGAAATACTTACAGCTAATAGTCCTTTGGCTTTATTGATGCAGGTTCTGAGAGGATGTGCTTCTAAGATTCCAACTTTTTTGAATGCTCCTCTACTATCTGCTCCTTCCATTGCTTTTGTTCTTTCTGCAGCAGCTGAGTGAACATCTCCCTCTTTAGCTAATCCTGAATCACTGCCAAGTCCTTTGGCTTTGAACCACATTCAATGACCTTGGCCTTAACCAAAGCCTTGAAGTCCATTGGGCATGCTTTGGCCCAAGTGTTGTACACAGCCCATTTGCAAGGTTTCAGTATTTTCACTCTAGTGATTTTGTAAATAAGGATATTGAAGAGGTCCTCAGCCTCTGATTCTTTAGCAGGAAGGTTGTGCTCCAAGGAATACTAGTAAGCCATCCAGCACTTGATTTGCTAGCAGACATGACAAGGAAGTCAGCTTTGTTGAGCAATAGATGTGGGAGAACAATGCTCACCACTTTCCAGAAGCACTCTAGATTGCAGAGCTTGTTGAACTGCTTTAGTGCTCATTCATAGTCTTTGTTTGACATCTTGTCAGTATTCAGAGGTTCTGGTTCTGGGTCAGATGCATCATCATCAACTTGGGCAAGGTGTGCTTCACTGGGCTCCATGTCATAAGGCAACTCCACAGGATATCATTTGAAATAGTGGCATTGAATATTCATGAGGCATTCCACTGTGAAGCCACTCTAGACCATGGCCTTGTATGCAGCTCTCTGTGTAAGGAGGAACTCCTTTCTGCTGCCTTAGAAAGCACCTGGATTGACCATGGCAGGCTGGAAAGATGAGCTGACATTGGACACCTCAGAATATATGGTGAAGCAGCATTTTCTTCTTCTTTTTCTGTGACAGTGATCATCAGCATTATTTCAGAACCTCATTTTTACATCACTGGATTAGTGTGTCAATATGATTGGATCAGCCTCACTGAAAGATTGGATCCTCTTGGGCTATAAAAACCATCTTACTTTGATTCTGGGTTCCTCTGAGTGATCAATGGCCTAGCTTTCTTTGCCTTCTACTTCACCACTCTCTTGCATTAACCATCCTTCTCTGTGATCTGCTATGCCTGAGGCCACCATGCCTAAGCCTCTCAGGAATGATAGTGATGGTGAGTAGATGTTTTCTGCCATCTGTAATCTAACCATCTCACTTCTCCTTCTCTACTTTATTGTCCACAGATGTGCTGCAAGCAACTATCAGTAAGTAGAGCATGTCATCCTATATGACACCCAACTCATTTTCCTCTCACAGTGTGCACTGTCAGGACTGTCAAAACTGTTGTGATTTCCAAGCCCTCCTCAATATTGGCATGTAACAGGCAATCTCATTTCCACCCTACTCCTTGCACTCCCCTTTTCTCTACAGATGCTGCTACTGCCAAGACCCCACCAATATGTGCTGCTGCTTCCAAGAACCTACCAGTGTGTTCTGTAGTGCCCACACCCATGCCTAGTTCTGGACATTACCCCTTTATCCCTCCTCCACCTCCTCCATCTAGCAACTGAGTTATCCCATACCTGGATCAACTTAGGCAACCCAGCACTTTTGATAACAAATTCTATCTAGTCTGGCATGGAACTTAAGTTAGAATATTTTTTTCATAGTACATTTCTTTGATGAATTGAATCTCAATTCACTGATATTAGTCAGGTTGCAAACTAAGGATGTCACTTCCATGCCAGGCACTGAACACAAGAAGCTTTCCATGCCCTTGCTGAATACACCCATCACTTCTATACTAATAGTCTGAAAATTTTGCATAAGTCCCAAGTCCCCATCTACTGTTAACATTTTGGACTTTATTAACAGCACTATCTAGATGCTCTGGCCCCACTGCCCTATGTTAGTGCTTCCCCTCAGTCTATCAGTGCTTCCTCTTAGGCATACTCCTCCTCTCTGCCACTTCAGCATGTCAGCACACTACCTCAGATATACTCTCTCTCTCCTTCTTTGACAGTACTAGCTGCAGCACCCAGAAGGCCTTTCTGTCACTACTGTGCATCTGCCAATTTGATTGTAAATGTCAATTGTGGCCCCTTGTTAACCTTATATCATGAGCCCATTGTCATATCACCTTCATCCAATAAAGATAGTGAATATTTAGAATTGGCAGCTTGGACTGATGCAGAGGATGAAGAGTAGGATCTATCTTGGATGTGCAACTGCTCATAGCTGTAGAACCTTCTTTTTTTCATGCTTCTAGGATCCTTCTATGAATGAAAAATTATTTGACCCTATGCAATATGGTTCTGAGCACTTCAGAGTGAAATGAGCCTTACTATAAATGTTCATCTGTATTGTCACACACTATGGGTAATGGCAAGATGATTGCCCTGTTTGATTAGAGTAGAAGCAATGATAACCCTTATTTTCCATTGAAGGGACCTAGAACATAAGGACAGGATTAATACAGACAGGAAAAATGCAGGCAGCTGATAGGAATTTTGCAAAAAGGGTCCAGGAATAACCCAGGCCCAAACTATTGGAACCAGAATGTCTTACCACTTTCACCAAATACCAAGTAATTTAGCTCCAACTGCCATCGATAAACCAACTGCCTCACATCACACATACTTCCTGCCCAAATGTTAAAGTGCCCTGCAGATGATACTCAGCCTTAGCAAGGTGATCCTAGTAGGTTGTTTACTCTGATTTATTGGCATACTCACAGTCATTTCCAGTCATCGATGCTGCACTTTCTCCTAACAATTCAGCACCTTTTCTAGATCTGACATATTCTTTGTTAGTTGCAAGAGAATGCATGAGCTGTGATGTCAAAGATATTGTTAGATATAATGTTGAGATATAATCAAGGTAAGACTTACTGATAGACAATGATGGATTTGAGTTGAGACAGAAGCTGTAATTGAGGTTTAGCTATATACAAGTAGAGACCAAAATATTTAGATATGAACTGTAAGATGAGCCATTGATATTTATAGGATATCAACAGTTGAAACTTGATGAAACTAGAAGCTGGAGAGATATGACTCTGTTGATCTTTGATTCAACCATGTAGAGCAAGTGCAGTGTTGGTATCAAGACCATTTTGGAATGTAAATGTTGGTTGGCACATGTTTAGGTATGTATAATAAGAGGGCCAGGTGTTTAGTACATGATGATGCAAGGAACTTCCAATAAGTATTGACTTACTGGCTGACAACTTGAATGCTGATTTTTCTTCTTTATCTCACCCCACATTTCAGATCTAATGAAGAGACAGACATGTTCACCACCTTCACTGTCCAAGATGATTTGTATTCTGCATGATCCTTGATGTAAATTTTGAGACCTTCAACATGGATAGTAGGTGTTATGATGTTATGCAGGATTGTTCTCATCTATCCAAAGCATTTGCTCTCACTAGGTCAGCCATGTTAAACAGCTTCATCACTATCTTCTTACTCCACCATGTTTATTCCCTCAACATACAGTGTACCTCACTGCATCCAAGGTCTCTAAGCACTGCTGCTGAACTGCATGCCTCTCAGCTACAGACAGCCATGTCCCAGACTGGTGCAAGCCAAACACAGGCATATGCACTAAGCTCAGGCAGTGCTGTTTGTAATGCTGTAGTCATCATGCCATCTGTTTCTGACACCTTTATCCCAACTCCAATACCCCAACTGACCCATACACATAGAGCTACTGTGCCAATCACCTTTGAGTTTGAGATTGGCAAAGCATTAGGCAGCATTCATGCTGATTCACTCAACTTCATAGTCTTAGATCATCCCATGCAACTAGCAGCACCTCAGTGAGTTGTCCAGACTTGCTTAGCTTATGTCTAACTCCAACAAAACCATAGGGAGGATGCCATACTGCTTGACTCTTTTACATCTGATTCTAAATCATTAGACAGTTCTCCAAAAGCAAGCAGCAAATAGTCCTATTGTTATGATTTCAAGACCCATCGTTATCTTGATGACAGACACGTGACTCAATAATCATCTGACAGACACATGACACAAATGCAACATGACTGATAAGATACGATGTGAAGACTTGAAAGAAACCCTACAACAATGACGTGTCATCAGGGCAAAGGGTTATGACAAAATGCCTCTAGGACAACACAAGAAACGCAGTCGTATTTTAGTCCAAGTGATGGAACAGGGTAAAGGGCTCTACAATAACATGAGGATAGCATATGTATATCGTGGTCCGTGCTCAAGGATCGAAATGTATAAATAGCTAGAATGTACATAGTAGAACTCAGCTTCGAGCTGGCTAGTAAATAGCATTCTTCTCCCCACCTCTTACTCTCTGAGATAGTTAGAGTGACCTGCACATAGATTTGGTTTTGCGTAGCACCTATAAACCAAAGCACATTCAGAAATAATGGGAGAAATGTATCTGCCAGTAGCTTAAGAGTATTGTGAAGTCTTGATATGCTTAGCAGCAAGCATCCAATTCACTGGCATTAACAATCCAGGTGTATAAAGGGGTGGATGCCATGCCCCATATTCAGCTAGCATAGATTGGCAGTCACCTTGACTCAAAGGCATGGCATTGCAAGTATCAAAAAGTATTGCAAGATTCAATCCTTTACCTCTCACTGGACCCTCTACCAGAAATTCTGGACAAACTCCTCACTGATCTCCAATGTCTGTTAGCAGATGGTTTCCATCTCATTTGGTAGAATGGCAACTCTTGTGGATTCCTTGGACTGCATTATAGCCATTTTAGAAGAGCGCCCAAATGATAAGGAGTAGGTGCTCATGAGCAAAAATGCAGCATCTACATGGAGAGATGTTAGAAGTCACTGTGCATTTACATTAGAGTAGTATGAACATCATAGAGAGAATTTCATAGCAATTGATTTTGGCTTGTCCTTCAGCAAGAGTCAAAAGGTAAGACTCTGGCAGGCTACAATTTTTTAAGGCTTATAAATTTTCTTCCAGTTCCTGCAATCTCTCAGCCATGGCCCAAAAACCCACAAGATTATAGACATATTGTATACCTATAAAATCAAATGGTTCAAAGGGCATGCTGCCTTTATATTTTACTAATACCAACTACAGCTGTACTGCCACTATATTGAAACCCTACAGACTACCCTGACCTTGATCCTGCGTACCTGCCTTTTCTGACCCCTGGCCTAGTATAATGCTCAATATGAGAGCAAGAACTTGGACATGGGAGCATGTCAATCAGGCCAATCTGGCTTGGGGCATGTGCACTGTGGTGTCTTTTGGAGATTTTGGTTCAGATCTGGGGAGTCATCTGGTCTTCTATGACTTAGGCCTCATCGTGTGCTTTCCATCTGGTGCAACAATTCTTCTAATGTCTGCAATTCTTCAATACTTGAACTGCAGACCAAGAGCACTGCTCAGTCACATTCTACACAGCAGAAGGTCTATTTCAATGGGCATACAATGGATGTAGGACTGATATCGATATGGTTACCCTACTGCTAGGAGAGACTCTAGCTTACAAGGAGGCCCAAGAACACTGCTGGAAAGAGGGTCTGAGTATGTTGAGCACCTTGGAGAGTCTCACAGATGATTGAACACAGATACAGAGGCAATTACAAGCAAAATCTTAGAATTTAGATTTTCTACTGATCTATAAGTCAACATACTTCAATCTATTGGACACGTCACAATGTGGTCACCTGACTTTGTTGAATAGAATGAAATATGTTTATTGTTCACATAATTGATTGCTTCATCCAGCAGATCTGCACTGCTTAGCTATGGCCATAGAGGGACAACAATCCAAATGGTGCAAAACCACACTGTATCATGACCATGTCAAACTACCCAATGACTTTGAAGTTATTCACATATGCAAAAGTCAGTCCTTTATTCTAGGTCAATGTACAGTGGTCATGGACATATAGTGATTCCCTCAATGTGGACAGACAACATGGTCATTGGGCTCCAGTTAGAAACCAGAGGACAATACAAACTTGGTGCTGGATTCTGATGGGTTATAGTATGATATTGAGGTGGTAGTTCCCATTGTCTCTGAACCATCTGTGCCTCCTATGTTGGTGAAGGAGAAGAAGAGACACATCATGTCAGTCTATGCAGTGAGTGGTTGGATGCTCTCCATCCATCTTGTAGTTCATTTTAATATTGCTTTGTCTTAGAAATGACCTAACATTATCTAGAAATCCACTTATTAAGGCCAGTATCTTGATGAGCTGGTTCATGCTAAAGGTTGAGAAGACTTCACAGGTGATATCAACTGTCCTAACTGCATTGCTTGCAGAGAGAAAGCACCATATGAATCAGAGTTCTGCTATGTGGACTGTTTTTTGCCTGACTTGGTTTGCAAGAGCTGCTGCTGCCACCGGCATCATAGGCTGCCTTTCCACATTATAGAAGTACATATCATTTGAAATGTAGCATCTGATATTGCCATTGATACTTGACATATAGCATTGGACAGGCTTATACTTTGAAAAGACCTCATTGAAGGAACTCAGCCTGGTCATCCAACTTGGCCACTATAGTATGTTCTGCTGCTTTCTAGTTAAATGCTATCAAAATCTTTGCATCATTCATACCAATGGCATGCATGATGTAGCTATTCAGTACTGTGGATATAGTCAAGCTTTGCTTCCATTCATCTAGCTTATGCGATGTGGCCTCTACTCAGCAACTCAGAGTGTTATATAGACATGCACCACCTTCAAGCTGATGAAGCTTCTCCACATCTGTTCATTAACCATAAAAGCATCAACCTATGATCTCTATCATATGCTGGAAAGATTGTCTAGTAACACAGGTCTTGACATACCCAAGTCACATTATTGGATAATCATATGCATATTATTGATTATTCAAGCAATGTATCACTTCCATGCTTCAATTTCTGCTATTGCTGCATTCTGGAATGAAAGCTTTTTTGACAATTATGATTTGAACATATCTTGTTCTCAAGTTTAGAAGATATTTATTCTTGAAACTATCTGCTAAGTGGCTCAGAACTCTGGCCAAAGTTTTGAAACAGATGAACATCGTTCTGTTAAAGAATTGTCCAAAGTGGCATTTGAAAATCTAGGTGAAAAAGGAGTCATACAAAGTGCTGAAAATCACTATTGTTCTGAATGCACTTAGTCATTCAAATATCAAGTTGAACCATTATCACAAGTTGATTCTACTACTGTAGTTGGGATTGATGAAAATCAACATATTCTACAAATAGAGATAAATAACCCAGAAGATATAATATTAGCTTGGAGTGTAGCCCAAAGTAATCCAGAACTAATGGATGAAGAGATAAGAAAAAATCCAAATGCTTCAGTAAAAATAATTGTAATGGATGGAATTGTCATAGGATCAGCTTATTGCATATATGGTGACTGTACTAATGATCTGGCAAACTACAAGTCACATGTATTTTGTGCAGAACATGAAGTCTTAAGAAGAGGACTTTATCAGATGCACAATTGTGATAATCCATCTGTTCAAGATACTCCTATTTGTCATTTATATTAGAATGAATGGTACAGATATGCCACTCATTATGGTTAATAATCCTTATTGAGAATTCAAAGACTACTCAGATGATCTGAATATGAATCAGAACCTTGGAATAACACTGTTCAATTAGAACAGCCAAGGTATAATGATCCTAATGTTGGAATATGACCGTAACACCAATGTCACTTGTCATGCCAATGCTGCGCCCACCGCCATCCGCTGGCTAAAATAAAAGGAAGAAATTTTTATTATTTACTAATTTAGAGTACAAACTGTGTATTTAAGTGTCTGAAAATCATAGAGTACGGGCATGCATTTGCCTACCTGCCAATCATCTCTCTTCGTTGCCGCATTGTCATCCTCAGCTAATTTTATCACAAATGCACTAAACCTTCATTGAGTCCATTGACCTGTCATCCTGCTACAAGGGGCTGAAGCCTTGATTGATTGATTGCTGTTGTTTCCCATTTCATTGCCATTTATCATATCTTGATTGCCTATCGGAGGCTGAAGTCCGATTGATCTTGTCATGTCCCTGTCGTCATCATCACTATCATTGTCATTGCTGCTATTGCCATTATTGCTGTTACTATTTTTGTCGCTGTCACTGTCGTCGCCGCTATTATGCCATCACCAGATTTGAAGTTCAAAAAACTTACCGATGGAAATTATATAGAGTAGAAAATCTATATGGAAGC
This sequence comes from Macrocybe indica, assembly GCA_030407095.1. Taxonomy (NCBI): domain Eukaryota; kingdom Fungi; phylum Basidiomycota; class Agaricomycetes; order Agaricales; family Callistosporiaceae; genus Macrocybe; species Macrocybe indica. Next base: position 1,054,727 of record JARFTL010000001.1, on the reverse strand, counting down.
CTTCTTAATGAGGAAGAACCTTTTCAAGGTTATGGATGGAACTGAGAGACACCCAGGAGGGAATGAAGGAATGAAGAAGGTCAAGGACTTTTACCGAAAGCAGGCCGAGGCCCGTGCCGAGATCATCCTCAATGTCTCATCATTCCAATTAGTCCATTGCAGTCCCACGGACCCTTACATCATCTGAACCAATCTAACAACTATTCATACAGCCCAAGGCCATTTTACCGTGCTCGCTCTTTACCATCGTCTTCACCGTATCCATTTCGAGAAAAATGAGACCATGTCTGCTTATGTATCCTATGTTCATCACATCAGTTTCTTGCTTGACCAGGCCGGAGTTCCTGTTTCAGAAGAAGATATGATTCTCGTGATCACCACCAGACTTCCCTATTTGTACGACAATCTTATTGTGTTGCTTAACGTCCTTGCTGATGAAGATTACAAATTATCAACTATTATCACATGTTTCAATAATGAGTACGAACGTCAACACATGTATTCATTCTCATCTCGCATCGTTGAATCTAAAAATGATGAAGCCCTGTCCACTGTTCACATGCCGTCGTTGAAACCAGCCCTAAAGCTCACCCACATCACATGCTTCTCCTGTAGGGAGAAGGGCCATTATCAGGCCAATTGCCCAAATCACGTGCCTGGATCATCATCTGCCAAATATGTCGAACATGCCATTGCTGCTGCCGAAGTATCTGATTCTGATTCCGATGAAGGCATCTAGGCTTGCAGGGGAGTGCTGCAACCCATGAGGATTAGCGTCACGCTCGCGAGGGAGTATTGGAATATGACCATGATGCCAATGTCACTTGTCATGCTGATGTGCACCTGCCGCTATCTGCTGGCTAAAATAAAAGGAAGAAATTTTTATTATTTACTAATTTAGAGTACAAACTGTGTATTTAAGTGCCTGAAAATCATAGAGTATGGGCGCGCATTTGCCTACCCACCAATTGTCTCTCTTCATTGCCACATCATCATCCTCAGCTAATTTTATCACCTAATTCATCTGATCAAGACTCTGCATAGAAGCATTATTTCTCACCTAACTGTTATGGACTATTCATTTTCTTTATCTCATCTTCCTTTCCCTTATCTCTTCCCTTATCTCCCCCACTCCCATCATGCTGTGCATCCCTCCTCATCATGCTGCGCAGCGCACAGTCATCAAATTGTCTTCATTCCCCTAGTCACTCTGAGTCATCCCACCCCAGCCTTACTCATCCGCAGTCCACAGCATTGCGCAGTCCATGGTCCATGCTCAAGTACTGTAGAATATATAAGGACTTCCAGATGTACCGGTAGCGCTAGGTTTAATATTCCTTTTGCCATCATTTTAAACCGCTCTCACACTTAGTCTGCCCAAGTCCTTTAAGATTTGTCTAGCCTAACAAGATATTAAACCTTGTTGAGACTTGCCCAGACTCACACACACTACGTTGTGCTTTATCAAAGACCTAATCAACATTCGATGATGAACAGTCGCCGACCCAGCGAGTACTAGCACAAACAACAAGAACACCTGGTTCAGAGAAATAGATCACACATTGCAGTCCACGCCATTCATAGAGACAGTCCACGCCAACTGCAGAGACACTAGCAATTCGAACAATCGAGAAAGGGAGCATACGCCTACATCAAGTAGCGATGAAGAAGAAGAACAGGCACTTCTGAGAGAACTTGCCTTCACCACCGCAGATGAGCTTACTGAAAACTTCAGTAACAAAACAGCACAGCTCATCACAGAACTCTTACTAGAAGGAGAATATGGAATAAGCCTAGAAGAGCTGTGGTCAGACCAGAATCTTTCCGCCGAAGAAGAGGATGAACCAATCTGCAAGAGAACAAGAGAAAAACAAACATGAGCCCAAAGCTTCAGACAACAGCAGATTGCAAACTATAATTGCCGAGTACAAGAAGAGGATATACTAATACAGAAGAGACATGATGCACAGAGTGTACGACAGAACCAACAAGAACGATACCAAAGCCAGGGGCACATAGGAACAAAATTGCTGAACCCCTTCAGAAGACCGACCCACTGAAGTACAGCATAAAGAAAATTGCACCATTGTGGCGAAAGTAAGCAACAGCGACTGGAACAAATACTATCAGTGGAGGGAGCAAAAGAGACTATCCAAGACAGATGGACCAACCGCTGCAGAGTGGAATGAATTCAAACAAGCCTGTAGAATCGCAGGAATCGACCTAGACTATTGGAAAGAGCAAAGAGAAGAACAAAGACAAAAGCAGATCCAAGAACAGCAGGCCCAAGTACAACAAGCTCAAGAACAGGAAAGCCAAGACCAAGACAGCGACGAAGAAATCCCTCAAACAATGGCGACAGAATACAAAGGAATTATCACAGACCCAAAGTCCTTCACAGGAGACCGAACAGCTTTCGACATTTGGTGGAGAAAGATGAAGCTCTACATAACCGCACATGGAGACCTCACCGATATACAAAAGATCAGAGCGGTACTATCCAGAATGACTGATGGACCGGGAGCCCACTGGGCATCGAAGAAAATCAACACCACGACCAACCAAAGCACATGGGCTGATTTCGTAACCGAAATACAGACACGATTCAGCAATGTCATGTCACTGTCGCAAGCAGGAAGCAAATTATTCAACATCAGACAGGGAAACTGACCGATCGATGAATTCCTAGATGAATTCGTAGACCTCACAGGAAAAGCAGGAATGACAGGAACAGCTCCACATTTTCTACTCAAAAAGAGCCTAAACAGGAGGACAGCAGAAGCTGTACACTTGATCTCTGAACTTCCAACAGATGGAGATGAATATATCAAGACAGTTCGAGTGATTGGACAAAACATCAACGAACATCGGAATGTAATGAGAGGGGAATTCGCAAACAACCAACACAAGCCAGGAAACCCAAGCTGAGGAACAGGATAGGGCGCTGGTGGCCCAGTGGTTATAGGGCGCTGGTGGCCCAGTGGTTATCATCACCACCAAATATCCAGAGAGGTGGCTGTGCACCACCGGAAGGGTTGGGGTTCGATTCCCTTCATCCTCAGTACCCATAAAAAGCTGGGAAAGGCATGTGACCTATCAGAGGTTACCATCACATGCTCGGTTCACACGGATCAGGTGATACTGACACCGTGGGAAAAATTGGTTGCATTGATCACCTGGCCTGGGTGCGGTGCCTGAATTGATAACTCAGGGCCTGGGTTCAAGGAGTCATGTGACATTTACATAATGTCACCTGATCCAGGTGGGAGTAATCGATTGTATCCCAAAGTGGCACACTAGAACTTGAGTCTGGTGTCCTGTGCCTGAAATGGTCACGTGATGTCACGTGATCAAGTAGGGAGCAAAAGCATAGGGGGTGGTAAGCGGGGTAGAATATATACAGAACAAGCCGAATGTCTGGATGATTCCAGGCCAGGCCATCCCCCACCACAGACAGTCACGGTCCGGTATCACTGGAGCCATCCGCTGACATAGAGTGGTCGTTAGTCCCAGTAGTATGACACCTGTGACGTACCTGCAAAGTGGGCCGCTCCTTACGGACCGGGTCCATGGACACTCGGGGACTCCAGGGGAGGGGGCGAAGAATGAGTCGAGTCCTGGGTTCCTCGGAACTAAACGGGGGGGGGCTCCGGATGTCAGAAACCAATCCCTGACTCATTCGTGAGAGCACAATCAGGGCTGGCTGGTGGCAAGGCAGAGACCAGGGACAAGTGGGGATCTGCAATGATGATGTAAGCAAACCACTTGCCCTGGAATGGGAAACGGTAGTAAGCGGGGCTCTCTGTGAACTCCCTGCTGAAGAGCGAGCCGTGGCAGGTGGGGACAGTCTCCTGTGACCTGGCCGGAGTAGTGCTAACAAACTCCTCTGTCGGTTCATGGACTGATGAGGTCCATTGGGTCTGAGTTGACTCCGGGATACACTGTAATGGTGGGCTCCCCCTTGCAAGAGCAGGTGAAGCGCAGGGCTCTGCTATATGCAAGGCCCTGAATCTTGAAAATTGTTGATTTAAAAAAAAAAAAGGAACAGGACAGGCCATGGAAGTTGACAAAGTACGAAGCAACAATTGCGTCAACTGCAACAAACCAGGACACCTTTCACAAAATTGCCCAGAGCCGTGAAAAGGAGCAGTGAACGTCACATGTTATAATTGCAGCCTGAAAGGACACTATGCACGAAACTGCAGGAAGAAGAAGAAGGGAAAATCCTAAGTCAGAGAAGTGAAAGAAGAAGGAGAAGAAGACGAAGAAGACAAGGACAAAAAAAGCTCTGACAAAGAGGGTTTTGTTGAAGGGTCCAATTAAGAGGTGCTAAATCGTGACCCATACAGCTGAAACAGACTTGCTTCGATACAGGATGTAGATCATCCCATACTCTGAAATACACCATTCCTGCAAAGTGACCTGAAGCACCAAGAAAAACCATCCGAGGCAACAAACCACCCAGAAGAAAAGAACTTGCAGTACCAGTGAAAATACGAATGTGAAAGGGGATAGCAACGATAACACCAGAAGTCAATAGCGGAGCAGACAGGACCTGCATCAATACTGCTATAGTAATGAAAACAGGATTGAAGATACAGCGAATCAAGAAGATTCCAATCATAAATGCAGACAGATCACCCAACCGCTAGAAAATAGCAGACCAAGTAGCAGAAGTCCACATCGACATTAAAAGGCACTTTTTTTTTTTTTTTTTTTTTTTTTTTTTTAAATCAACAATTTGCGAGATTCAGGGCCCTGCATATAGCAGAGCCCTGCGCTTCACCCGCTCTTGCGAGGGGGAGCCCACCATTACAGTGCATCCCGGAGTCAACTCAGACCCAATGGACCTCATCAGTCCATGAACCGACAGAGGAGTTTGTTAGCACTACTCCGGCCAGGTCACAGGAGACTGTCCCCACCTGCCACGGCTCGCTCTTCAGCAGGGAGTTCACAGAGAGCCCCGCTTACTACCGTTTCCCATTCCAGGGCAAGTGGTTTGCTTACATCATCATTGCGGATCCCCACTTGTCCCCGGTCTCTGCCTTGCCACCAGCCAGCCCTGATTGTGCTCTCACGAATGAGTCAGGGATTGGTTTCTGACACCAGGAGCCCCCCCCGTTTAGTTCCGAGGAACCCAGGACTCGACTCATTCTTCGCCCCCTCCCCTGGAGTCCCCGAGTGTCCATGGACCCGGTCCGTAAGGAGCAGCCCACTTTGCAGGTACGTCACAGGTGTCATACTACTGGGACTAACGACCACTCTATGTCAGCGGATGGCTCCGGTGATGCTGGACCGTGACTGTCTGTGGTGGGGGATGGCCTGGCCTGGAATCACCCAGACATTCGGCTTGTTCTGTATATATTCTACCCCGCTTACCGCCCCCTATGCTTTCGCTCCCTACTTGATCACGTGATATCACGTGACCATTTCAGGCATGGGACACCAGACTCAAGTTCTAGTGTGCCACTTTGGAGTACAATCGATTACTCCCACCTGGATCAGGTGACATTATGTAAATGTCACGTGACTCCTTGAACCCGGGCCCTGAGTTATCAATTCAGGCACCGCACCCAGGCCAGGTGATCAATGCAACTAATTTTTCCCATGGTGTCAGCATCACCTGACCCATGTGAACCGAGCATGTGATGGTAACCTCTGATAGGTCACATGCCTTTCCCAGCTTTTTTTTTTTTTTTTTTTGGGTACTGAGGATGAGGGGAATCGAACCCCAACCCTTCCGGTGGTGCACAGCCACCTCTCTGGATATTTGGTGGTGATGATAACCACTGGGCCACCAGCGCCGCGACATTAAAAGGCACAAGGAGCATATGGAAGCCATCATACTTGACATTGGAAAAACCGACATGCTACTGGGACATGACTGGCTTGTCTATCACAACCCAACAATCAAATGGAGGACAGGAGAGATCATCTTTAACAGATGCTCCAAAACATGCAAGATAAACTACCAGATGATCAAAATACAGAAAATGGCTGAACCAGCGAAGACCACAGCCAATGATAGGACAGGAACTCAGATACCTTCATATCTGATGTGATTCAAACACCTCTTCAAAGAAAAGAACTTCAATTGGTTACTGGACTATAAGGAGTGGGACTACAAAATAAACTTAACAAAAGATGCACCCAAGATGATACCAAGCAAGGTCTACCTGATGACACAGAAAGAACTAAAAGAACTAGATGCTTTTGTTGAAGAAGGACTAAGAACAGGGAAGATATGCCCCTCAAAATCACCTTATGCAGCACCCTGCTTCTTTCGCAATAAGAAGGACGGTAGCAAACGGCTCATCCAAGACTATTGAGAAATAAACAAGTATATGGTCAAGGACAAGTTCCCACTACCATGCATCAGTGAACTCCTCGATATACTATAAGGAGGAAAATACTTTAACAAGATCGACATTATCTAGGGATACAACAACATTCGCATTTTTTTTTTTTTTTTTTTTTTAAATCGACAATTTTTATAGCAGTGCTCGATGGCAGTCCGCTTGTAAGTACACGAGTGTGCCTACAATAAATACAACTAGTCCGACGAAACACCAGACTGAGGGGATAGACATAGAGGGCTCACTGCCCTGTTCTCTCGTGCCCGCGCTCCTCCGAGCTCGTGCTGAATCGCTCGCTAGAGCCGGTGTCCCCCAGGCCTGAAGGCCCGGCTGCAGTCATTTCCGCGTAAAGGGTCCGTAAGGTCCCATAACACCTGCCATCGCAAAGCTTGCAGTACGCAGTGAAGCTCGGCGACCGCTTTCGTCAATCGCCAGACTGTTCCAGAAAACAGACGCGCGGTCACCCGCCGCCTGGATCTGGAATGAAAGCGCCTGCCATCTTATTAAACGTTAGGTACTTAACGAACCAGAGATGCACAAAGGCGTCGTACTGGCGTTCAGCAGGTCTCTCCCAGTTACGGCAGAGAGTCATGACGTGGATGGAGTCCTCGGGCCCTCGTCCGCATGAGCATAGGTCGCTCTCAATGAAATTGAACCGCGTGCGATATGCATTGATTGGCGCATGTCCGCATGCGATGCGACAACAGCGAGCATACAACTTGTTGCCTGTCACCAACTTCATGAAGCCCGTTCTCTTACGAGAGGGGCACTCATAGGAGTCGGGTCTCCCCGCTTCATAGAAATGAAACGTGGAAGAGCCTATGTATTTCTTAGTCCGAGATTGGTCGAACCAAGAGGCATGCATCTCATCGTCTGCCTCCTTATGAAGCGCATCCGTGGTATAAAGAGGGCGGGTGCCCAGTGGAATATCGAGCAACCGAGCGTACTCGTGTGCTTCGAGTTGAATAGCCCACTTCCACTTGGAGGGGACATGCCAGAAATCAATTCTGCGCCACTCATCTTCATCGAGCCAGCGCCGTAACACCTCACACAGCTCAATGGAATGCCGCTGTGCGGAGTGCGGATTACAATCGATGATGCAGTTGATCGCATTCATCGAATCCAAAAAGCACGAGATGGAGGTAGCTCCATCCTGTGTGGTAGCCTTCTGGATCGCAACATGCAATCCAATTAGCTCGGCATCGTCGCTGGTCGCTTTACTGACTGGCTGACGAGTTTCGAATAGAAGTCTGGTGCCTCGGTAGACCCGAGATGCGTACACCGACTGTTTAACCAGTGCATCTGCTTTCGTGGGCATGGCGCCGTCACTACTGACATATACACAATCTTGCTGGATCTGGCACTCAGTGAGCGCCTGCTCCAGTGAGTTACAATAGGCTTTGACAGAGTCCTCGTCTTTGCCAAGAAGCCTATGAGTCTCAAAGCGATCGCCGAACTTGTCGACTACGAAGTTTAGCCCCCCCCTTGCGGGAGAGGCTGCTAGCCCAGGCCCAGTTTTATGATCAGACCGTTTAGCCCAGGAGCTTCGCACTCCAGCTTCAACTTAAGCAGTTACCTGGGTGTATTATCCCAGGGACCACCGACAGAGGAGTTAGGTCTCTCGAGCCAAGGACTGGAGACTATCCAGCCTTGCTACGGCCCAGCGGTGTCCGGGTCGCTACTCCGTGCCTGCCTTCCCGTCCCCTAGCAGATGGTTCGCTGATGCCCTTAAGGGCGCGGATCCCCATCTGTCCAAGGTCTCTGTCTTGCCACGTGCCTCCCAGACTGGCATCCGATATCACAGTAAGGTCCATGGTCCTCCCATGACAGGTCCCCACAGGGGGAGCCCTTAGCTGAACGGGTCTGGATCTACTTCCACCCTTGGTGTACTGCACCATGACTAACCAGTTCGTGATCATCGCCACCAGCTCCCACTTTACCGGGTGCCCTGTTGGCTCAAACGCCATCGGGTGGTTATCAGGTCATTCCCGGTATGGTCCCTTATCCTTTCGGCCCCTACCTTTTAAGATCGGGGATCACGTGTGGTCTGCCGGATTAAGGCATTGTCCAGCACTTACATCCCAAGGCCATCCACACCAAGGGAAACCCGGTCACGTGAGTTAGGGTCACATGATCAGAACCCGTGGGCTCTGTCACGTGTGTGACGCATAACCCAGCTTACGTCACGTGCCAGCTGCTTAGTCATGTGACCAAGTCACCTCCCCGTGGGAACAGCTGTCACAGGGTCGTGATACTTCCTGCCCGCGTCACGTGGAACCAGCTCCGGACACTTCCAAATGCAAACCTGAAGATGCCACCTCCAGGACTAGAACCCGCGGCTTCGTGGATTGCCACATCCACAGGACTACCTGACTGCGTTTACCGCTATGCCAACCAGCCCTTACAACGTTCGCATTTGAAAGGGAGACGAATAGAAAGCAGCCTTTCTAACAGCAAGAGGGCTCTTCGAACCAATGGTCATATACTTTGGACAGTGCAATGCACCAGGCACTTTCAGCTGAATGATGGCAAGCCTCTTCCAAGACCAAATACAAAGGAGAGTGTGCATAATCTATATGGACGACATCATAATCATCGGACGAACATGAGAGGAACTCTAAAAGAACACAGTAGAAGTCATGGAGATACTGAACAAGAATGATCTATTCATCAAAGGACCGAAATGTGTCTGGGAATCATCAAAAGTCCCAGTACTAGGGTATGTCATAGGAGAAGGGAAAGTGGAAATGGAACCAGAGAAGATTACAGCTGTACAATCCTGGCCAATCCCGAAAATGAAGAAAGAACTACAAAAGTTCTTAGGATTCACAAACTTTTACCAACGATTCATCAAAGGATATGCAAAAGTCGCTAAACCTTTAATGGAGCTGACTGGAAACAAAACATTCCAGTAGACAGACAAGCAGCAAAGTGCTTTCAAGGGACTGATCCGACATATAACCTCAGCACCCATTCTAGCACTACCACAAACAGAGGGAAAATTCTGAGTTGAAATGGACGCCTCAGAATATGCCATCGGAGTGGTATTATCACAGCAGCAGAAAGGACTGTGGCACCCAATCACCTTCATATCAAGATGTATGACCCCAGCAGAGCAGAACTATGAAATCTATGATAAAGAACTCCTCGTGATAATGGTGGCACTGAAGACATGGAGACAATACCTTCTAGAAGCTTGAGAGAAGTTTGAGATATTGACAGACCACAAGAACCTATCATATTTCCAAAAACTGCAATGACTCAATTCGAGACAGACCAGCTGGTACCTGAAACTACAAGAATATGACTATGAACTACGACACGTGCCAGGAAAAGCAAATGGAAAAGCAGACGTCCTATCACAAATGGCGGGATATGAAGACAACCTAGCAGAGAAAGACGACATACAAATGATCAAAGAAGCCGCATTCATCCAATACCTGGAAGAGAATAATGAATGAGATTTCGACTTGATAATGTTCGAGGACGAACATCCACAGAAAGGGGAAGCAGAAAATAATGAAACAATGCAAATAAGAGGAATCACAATGATCGAAACTCCAAGGATGGAGCAAATTCGATAATGCGCATGGAGGGAAATGATCATAACGACAAGACTGAAGGAAAAACTGCACTGGTTCACAGAAGAACACCACATTGTATATGCAGGAGGGAAGATCTACGTTTCCCCAGACAACAAATTGAAGGAAGACATCATGTTCGAATACCATGACATGCCTATCAGAGGACACCCAGGACAATATCGCATGCACGAACTCATAAACTGCACCTATTGGTGGCCATCAATATTAACAGACATCAAGAAATATGTCAATGGATGCGAAGCATGCCAGCAAAACAAAATCATCCGACAAAAGAAACATGCACCACTACACCCATACGAGGTCCCACAGCAACCATGGGAAGATATCGGAGTAGACCTCATAGGACTGCTACCCAGCTTGAACGGCTTTAATGCCATTGCCACAGTCACAGACCGCCTGACCAAAATGATCCATCTAATTCCCACAAACACCGAGCTCACAGCAGAAGGTCTCGCACAACTATACCGAGACAATGTATGGAGACTCCATGGAATCCCATGAAAGATCATCAGCAACCGAGGACTCCAATTCGCAGCACGATTCATAACAGTGCTTCTAAAACTACTTGGAATGAAGCAAAACCTATCAACGGCCTATCATCCACAAACAGATGGACAGGTGGAATGATCCCATCAAGAAATGGAAGTTTTCCTTAGAAACTTCACAAACAACCTGCAGAACGACTGGGCAGAATGGATAGCGATTGCAAAGTACCAATACAATGACAAAATACACTAGGGAACAAAGGAGACACTATTCTACCTCAACTATGGAATGCACCCCTGGAAGGGAGAACCACAGACAATGGAAGGGAATAACCCCGTGGCAAAGAACTTTGTTGAGAGAATGGACCAAATCTGAAAAGAAGCAAATGCTGCACTGCAGTATGTGCAAACACGAGCCAAAGACAATTACGATGTGAGGCGAAGACCAGCCCATGAATACAAGAAAGAAGACGGAGTATGGCTTGAAGCCACCAATATCGCAGTCAATCGACCATCAAAGAAGTTATTGGCACTCTGATACGGACCGTTCAAGGTGATCAAAAAGAAAGGAGCCTCAGCATATCGCCTGGAACTCCCAGCATTATGGCAGCTGATACACCCCATGTTCAATGAAGCGCTACTCACACCCTACAAAGGACCCTGTTTCAAGATACAAGAATGGTCATCGCCACCACCCCCTGAGATCATAAATGATAAAGAAGAGTATGAGATAGAAGAAATTCTAAAAAGAAAGAAACAAGGAAGAGAAACACTATTCTTGGTCAAATGGAAAGGATACGAACATGAGGAAAACACATGGATCAAAGAGAAGGAGCTGGGGAATGCACAGCAAGCTCTAGACCGTTTCCTGAAGAAGACTATGGAGCAAGATAAAAGGACCACGAAAAGAGGGAAGAAGACCAAAAATTGCACATTATGACCACCAACGCCTCCATCAGCATCGAAAGCAGCGACGACAGCCGCATACCCACCCCCATCACGAATAACTCTGAGAATCTGGCGAAGATTCTTGACGCCAAAGACTACATGGACCCCCTTGCCATCACCCTCAGCGCATACCTGCGCTATGTTATGACCATCCGCACACATCTTTGGACTGGACGGACCCCCTGATGGGACTGCCCCCATAACAGCAGAATGCATCGTGCTTCGCAAAGCAATGGAGATGCTTCGCACCGCAAACTGGCGACTCAAACTTCTCGCCACCATGCTCCACCACATCCGCTCCTACAATGAGGAGCTCATTCACACATGGGCCCCATGCATAACAACCGCCTGGGAAAACAATGGGTGGGGACAGCTGGACTAAGGGTTTTCACGAGGACGCAAATCTAAAGAGAAGGTGATGTTATGGACTATTTATTTTCTTTATCTCATCTTCCTTTCCCTTATCTCTTCCCTTATCTCCTCTGCTCCCATCATGCTGTGCATCTCTCCCCATCATGCTGCGCAGCGCGCAGTCATCGAATCATCTTCATTCCCCTAGTCACTCTGAGTCATCCCACTCCAGCCTTACTCATCCGCAGTCCACAGCATTGCACAGCCCATGGTCCATGCTCGAGTACTGTAGCATACATAAGGACTTCCAGATGTACCAGTAGCACTAGGTTTAATATTCCTTTTGCCATCGTTTTAAACCGCTCTTGCACTTAGTCTGCCCGAGTCCTTTAAGATTCGTCTAGCCTAACACTAACTGGTATTACTGTATTGAAACTATATGTATATCATATGGTGTAGTAACAGGATGGACTAAGTTTGCCAAGGCTAAATCTCCTACAAATATTCTGAATTAGCTGGAAGAAATGTATCCAAATCCAGAGTTTCATCCAGACTATATTTGCATTGACAAAGCTTGCAAAGTCCTCCACACAGCTATTGTACAATAAAAATAGGACAAATGGAAGAATACTACATGGTTTATAGTTGATTCACATCACTCTATCAATTATTGCTTGCATAATGAATATCTTGTGCCACACATTCTGCAATCCAGCACCTTTGGATGATTCAGCACCCAATCTTGTAACTACTAAAAGAGATCACCTGGGACATTTTCAGAAAAAATGTTATTTCAATACTCAGATATGTTGGTCAAAACTAAACATTCACTATCAGATACTGATTTTAATCAGATATGTGAACAGTTGAATGTATGGCTGAGAGGTTTTGAATCTATTTTGAATCAGATGACTGGCAGCAATTTCAACTAGACCTTACATGCATTGCTATTCTTGCATACACTAAAAGTCATTGCAAAACAAGCTAAAAGGAGGAAAAAGAACATAGTAGGTGATAAAGATGATGCAGAGGAAAATGATAAGGATAATATACTAAATGAAGCTTTATAGCTCAAAATGTTGTAATCTAGATGATTGTTCATGATCTTTGTCTGATAAGAAATTTATACAGTCTATACAGAGTTTGTCAAATAAACATTATTTACCATACTTAGACATTCATTACAAAAAGTTCATTTTATGAATATACTATGAATAGTATTATATATTATCTATGTCTTATAGTCAGACTTGATAATAAATTAATAAAGTTTATATAGAATTTATGAATATACTACTAGAGTACTATTCACAAACTCACAGAGACAAGTTTATAAACTGACTATCATAGGCTCTTGATATATATATATATACTCAAGTTATAAAAAGCACTAAGCCATTTGGAAGACTATAAGAGAAATAGCAATAGTTCATAAATTGTTTGTGAATAGTCTATGAATTCATCTATGAATAGTAGTCCATGAATGATCTATGAATAGTTCATGAACTAATGCAGTTCTAGTAAATGAAAGTGATAGTATTTCTGATTCTAAATCTCTCAAAGACAATTCATGAAGTTCATGAATAGTTCAGCAAAATTTGTCAAAGTCTATCAACTATTCAGCATAGTATATGAACTCTTCATAAACTCATTATAGACTCATCATAGGAAATTCATAGTCAATTCATAGGATCTATCTGAATTTGTGGGAGACTGTGTTGTACTCACTCAATGGCAGTCTGCTTGTAAATACATGAGTGTACCTACTATAAATATACAAAGTTTAGGGCCCTTCAAGTAGTCACCATCTCTTTTGCAGAATAGGTGCTAGACTAACTAGTGGAATTTCATGTCTAGACCTTGGAATTAACTTGGATTCAAAGCCTGGATTAGTCATCCAGATAAACCAGCAGAGGATAAGTCCTTTTGGACTGGAGTCAGGAGACTACTCTAGTCTGCCACAGTCCAAATTTCAGCCAGGAAGCAAGTTACCAAGGGACCAAGCCATGTCAGATGACTATAATGCAATCACAATGGTCACCAACTGCCTGACTAAAATGATCCACCTAATTCCTACTAAGAGCTGGTTGGCATAGCGGTAAATGCAGTCAGGTAGTCCTGTGGATGTGGCAATCCACGAAGCCGCGGGTTCTAGTCCTGGAGGTGGCATCTTCAGATTTGCATTTGGAAGTGTCCGGAGCTGGTTCCACGTGACGCGGGCAGGAAGTATTACGACTCTGTGACAGCTGTTCCCACGGGGAGGTGACTTGGTCACATGACTAAGCAGCTGGCATATGACGTAAGCTGGGTTATGCGTCACACGTGACAGAGCCTACGGGTTCTGATCATGTGACCCTAACTCATGTGACCGGGTTTCCCTTGGCGTGGATGGCCTTGGGATGTAAGTGCCGGACAATGCCTTAATCCGGCAGACCACACGTGATCCCCGATCTTAAAAGGTAGGGGCCGAAAGGATAAGGGACCATACCAGGAATGACCTGATAACCACCCGATGGCGTTTGAGCCAACAGGGCACCCGGTAAAGTGGGAGCTGGTGGCGATGATCACGAACTGGTTAGTCATGGTGCAGTACACCAAGGGTGGAAGTAGATCCAGACCCGTTCAGCTAAGGGCTCCCCCTGTGGGGACCTGTCATGGGAGGACCATGGACCTTACTGTGATATCGGATGCCAGTCTGGGAGGCACGTGGCAAGACAGAGACCTTGGACAGATGGGGATCCGCGCCCTTAAGGGCATCAGCGAACCATCTGCTAGGGGACGGGAAAGCAGGCACGGAGTAGCGACCCGGACACCACTGGGCCGTAGCAAGGCTGGATAGTCTCCAGTCCTTAGCTCGAGAGACCTAACTCCTCTGTCGGTGGTCCCTGGAATAATACACCCAGGTAACTGCTTAAGTTGAAGCTGGAGTGCGAAGCTCCTAGGCTAAACGGTCTGATCATAAGACTGGGCCTGGGCTAGCAGCCTCCCCCGCAAGGGGGGGGCTAAACTTCGGCTTCGACCCTCGACTATTGATTTGATGTTCTGCCCTGTCTTGACAGGACAGATACATCCACGTATTGAACACACGCTACAGCTGACTTCGGATCATTGTCTGTTGTCACTTGAACTCGACATACCGTTGCTCGATATCAGTGAGCAGCGGAAGTCACTTCCCAAAGACAGTGTCCCCGAGTTTATCGCCGACATTGCCACCGACCTGCTCGGACTGGATATGATTCTAGTCCAGACTATTTACGACCTCGAGAGAGTACTTCGTGCACTCTCGGCGTCAGTCGATCGGGCTTGGGAAACTCACTTTAAGAAGTGCAAGCTCTCTAAGCGGAGCAAGGGCTGGTGGAACCAGCACTGCTCTGAAGCTTTGGAAACTTTCAGGCAAACTCGCTCTGAAAGAGGCCACCGCATCTGGCGACGAGCTATTAAAGATGCGAAGCGCGCCTTCTTTGACAATCGAATCAAAGAGGTCGCCAAAAAATCGCGACACTCATGGGATCTCGCTGCATGGACGAAGCAAAGGCCTTTGCCTGATTATGAGGCGATCTCCTTCCAGGGACAGCCTTGTAATTCTATCGAGTCGCTCTGGGATGCGCTCGACAAGTCTTATAACGCCGCGTCTGACAGGCCGGTTAATTTGGACAAACTCGATGAGCTCGAGTCTCATCCGATGCGGGACTGGGTCCCGTTCTCTGCAGCAGAACTCCGGGAGTCCCTGGAGCCTTGCAGCAATACGTCTGCTCCAGGTCCTGACCATCTGACCTGGGCGCATATTAAACAGCTAGTGAGGTTCCCTCACGTCGCTGTGCTTTTCCTAAACATTGCAAATGCATGTTTGGACTTGGGGCATTGGCCCTCGTACTTCAAGCAGAGCTTGTCGGTGATCATCCCGAAACCCGGCAAGCCTGCATACGACACTCCGAAAGCCTTTCATCCGATTGTGCTTTTGAATACACTCGGCAAGCTCATCGAGAAAATGCTGGCGCGTCGTATGCAATACGAAGCAACTAAATTTGCTGTTTTTGATCCAAAGCAGTTCGGTGGCATCCAGCAGAACTCGACAGAGGACGCCGGTGTGTTTCTGACCTATATTATCTGGCAAGGCTGGACAAAGAGCCTTAAAACCAGCGTCATTGCCTTTGATGTAGCTCAATACTTTCCCTCACTCAACCACTGGATGTTGGTGAGGATACTGCAACATGGAGGCTTCGCACGTCAAGTGTCGAAGTTCTTCGAATCATACCTTGTCGGACGTAAAACTTCTTATGCCTGGTGGAGCACCGTCTTGCCTGAGTTTGATGCCGACGTCGGAGTCGGCCAAGGCTCGGCTTTGTCTCCAGTCCTGTCTGCGCTTTATTTAGCGCCTGTACTGAAACTATACCAGAAAGTTGGCGACATGCCAACGATCATTTCATTCGTTGACGATGGACTGATTATTGCTCAGTCCAAGTCAATTCCGGACAATGTTCCAAAGCTGAAGAGGGCGTACGCATCAGTGCACAACCTCTTCACTGACTTCGGGCTTGTTGTCGAACACAACAAGACTGAGCTGCAGCACTTTTCGCGCAATGCGACGGACCCCCGCCCGTCCATTGATCTTGGGTTCGCGCCATATACCGGCACAACTCCACTTCAGCCCAAGGATGTCTGGCGATACCTGGGTTTCTTCTTGGACGTGCACCTCTCCTTCAAGGAGCACGTCCGTTTCTATGCAACGAAGGCTCTGACAACTGCCAGAGCTTTCCAAATGCTAGGCAATTCTGTCCGAGGCTTGTCTCCTCAGCAGAAGTGCATCCTATACCTGTCGTGCGCTCGCCCGATTGCAACGTATGGCTGTTTATTATGGAACTTCAATGGTATGCGCAATGTCGCACTCATGAAGTTGCTGCGCCAGATGCAGCGTAAGGCCTGTATCTGGATTAATGGTCAGTTTCGCACCACTCCGGAGGGTGCAGCTGAAACCATGGCCTGTGTCGAGCCTATCGCCGGGTTCATCAAACGGCTTAAAGTTGGGTCATCTGCCCATCTGGCCAATTCCAATGCAAGGCATGCCCTTCGCTCTCTTACCACGCCTGTTTCTGCAGGCGGGGACCCCTCGAGGTCAAAGAACTTGGCCTCACTCTCTGAACGCCAGCGCGCAGCGCTGAAATCCCCTCTCAAAGATCTGGTGGACCTCAGACCACCAAACTTTAACCACACGGATTATTTTGCAGACGCAAATAACCCGGGCAGGCGGTTAGTCGACAAGTTCGGTGATCGCTTTGAGACTCATAGGCTCCTTGGCAAAGATGAGGACTCTGTCAAAGCCTATTGTAACTCACTGGAGCAGGCGCTCACTGAGTGCCAGATCCAGCAAGATTGTGTATATGTCAGTAGTGACGGCGCCGTGCCCACGAAAGCAGATGCACTGGTTAAACAGTCGGTGTATGCATCTCGGGTCTACCGAGGCACCAGACTTCTATTCGAAACTCGTCAGCCAGTCGGTAAAGCGACCAGCGACGATGCCGAGCTAATTGGATTGCGTGTTGCGATCCAGAAGGCTACCACACAGGATGGAGCTACCTCCATCTCATGCTTTTTGGATTCGATGAATGCGATCAACCGCATCATCGATTGTAATCCGCACTCCGCACAGCGGCATTCCATTGAGCTGTGTGAGGTGTTATGGCGCTGGCTCGATGAAGATGAGCGGTGCAGGATTGATTTCTGGCATGTCCCCTCCAAGTGGAAGTGGGCTATTCAACTCGAAGCACACGAGTACGCTCAGTTGCTCGATATTCCACTGGGCACCCGCCCTCTTTATACCACGGATGCGCTTCGTAAGGAGGCAGACGATGAGATGCATGCCTCTTGGTTCGACCAATCTCGGACCAAGAAATACATAGGCTCTTCCACGTTTCATTTCCATGAAGCGGGGAGACCCGACTCCTATGAGCGCCCCTCTCGTAAGAGAACGGGCTTCATGAAGTTGGTGACAGGCAACAAGTTGTATGCTCGCTGTTGTCGCATTGCATGCGGACATGCGCTGATCAATGCATATCGTGCGCGGTTCAATTTCGTTGAGAGCGACCTATGCTCATGCAGACGAGGGCCCGAGGACTCCATCCACGTCATGACTCTCTGCCGTAACTGGGAGAGACCTGCTGAACGCCAGTACGACGCCTTTGTGCGTCTCTGGTTCGTTAAGTACCTAACGTCTAATAAGGCGGCAGGCGCTGTCATTCCGGATCCAGGCGGCGGGTGACCGCGCGTCTGTTTTCTGGAACAGTCTGGCGATTGACGAAAGCAGTCGCTGAGCTTCACTGCGTACTGCAAGCTTTGCGACGGCAGGTGTTATGGGACCTTACGGACCCTTTACATGGAAATGACCGCAGCCAGGCCTTCGGGCCTGAGGGACACCGGCTCTAGCGAGCGATTCAGCACAAGCTCGGAGGAGCGCGCGCAGGAGGGAACAGGGCAGTGAGCCCTCCATGTCTATCCCCTCAGTCTGGTGTTTCGTCGGACTAGTTGTATTTATTGTAGGCACACTCGTGTACTTACAAGCAGACTGCCATCGAGCACCGCTATAAAAATTGTTGATTTAAAAAAAAAAAAAAAAAAAAAAAAAAAACCTAATTCCTATGACTATAGAACTTATAGCAGAAGAACTAGTCTGTCTATACTAAGACAACATATGGAAACTCTACAGCATTTTGCAAAAGATAATCAGTAACAGAGGCCCCCAATTTGCAGCATACTTCATGAAAGCACTACTAAAAATACTAAAAATGAAGTAAAACCTATTGACTGCCTATCATCTACAAACAGACAGACAGAGCACTCACACCAGAAAACAAAAGCCTTTCTAAAGGGCTTCAGGTAAACAATGAGTTCAGAGAGGGCTAGGCCAAGTATTTGGCCTCGAGGGATCCCCACCCGGGGCTTTTTTTTTTTTTTTTTTTTTTAAATCAACAATTTATATAGCGGTGCTCGGTGGCAGTCCGCTTGTAAGTACACGAGTGTGCTTACGATAAATACGATCTAGTCCGATAACAAACCAGACTGAGGGGATGTACATGGAGGGCTCACTGCCCTGTTCTCTCGTGCCCGCGCTCGTCTGAGCTCGTGCTGAATCGCTCGCTAGAGCTAGCGTCCCCCAGGCCCAAAGGTCCGGCTGCAGTCATTTCCGCGTAAAGGGTTCGTGAGGTCCCATAACGCTTGCCGTCGCAGAGTTTGCGATGCGCAGTGAAGCTTGGCGACCGCTTTCGTCGATCGCCAGAATGTTCCGGTGAACCAGACGCGCGGTCACCCGCCGCCCGGATCCAGAATGAAGGCACCCGCCGCCTTATTCGACGTCAGGTACTTAACGAACCAGAGACGCACAAAGGCGTCGTACTGGCATTCAGCTGGCCTCTCCCAGTTACGGCAGAGAGTCATGACGTGGACGGAGTCCTCAGGCCCTCGTCCGCATGAGCACTGGTCGCTCTCGACAAAGTTGAACCGCGCGCGATACGCATTGATCGGCGTGTGTCCGCAAGCAATGCGACAGCAGCGAGCAAAAATCTCGTTGCCTGTCACCAACTTCATGAAGCCCGTTCTCTTGCGAGAAGGGCGCTCATAGGAATCGGGCTTTCCCGCCTCGTGGAAGTGAAACGTGGAAGCGCCTATGTATTTCTTGGTCCGAGATTGGTCGAACCAAGAGGCGTGCATTTCATCGTCTGCCTCCTTTCGGAGCGCATCCGTGGTATACAGAGGGCGATTGCCTAATGGGATATCGAGCGACCGAGCATGCTCGTGTGCTTCGCGTTGAGCAGCCCACTTCCATTTGGAAGGGACATGCCAGAGATGAATCCTGCGCCGCTCGTCTTCGTCGAGCCAGCGCCTAAGTACCTCGCACAGCGCAATAGAATGACGCTGCACGGAGTGCGGGTTACAATCGATGATGCAGTTGATGGCATTCATCGAGTCGAGAAAACACGAAATGGATGTGATTCCATCCTGTGTGGTAGCTTTCTGGATCGCGACACGCAACCCAATCAGCTCGACGTCGTCGCTAGTCGCTTTTCCGACGGGCTGACGAGTTTCGAACAAAAGCCTGGTGCCTCGGTAGACCCGAGATGCATACACCGACTGTTTGAGAAGTGCGTCTGCTTTCGTGGGCACGGCGCCATCACTACTGACATATGCACAGTCTTGCTGGGTCTGGCACTCAGCGAGCGCCTGGTCCAGTGAGTTACGATAGGCTTTGACAGAGTCCTCGTCTTTGCCAAAGAGCCTATGAGTCTCAAAGCGGTCGCCGAACTGGTCGACCAACTGCCTGCCCGGGTTATTCGCATCCGCGAAATAATCCGTGTGAATAAAGTTTGGTGGTCTAAGGTCCACCAAATCTTTGAGAGGAGATTTCAGCACTGCGCGCTGACGCTCAGAGAGGGAGGTCAAGTTCTTTGACCTCGAAGGATCCCCACCCACAGAGGCAGGCGTGGTAAGAGAGCGAAGAGCATGCCTCACGTTCGAGTTGGCTAGGCGGGCAGAAGACCCGACCTTAAGCCGCTTGATGAAGCCGGCGATGGGTTCAACGCAGGCCATGGTTTCAGCTGCACCCTCGGGAGTGGTGCGGAACTGCCCATTAATCCAGATGCAGGCTTTACGCTGCATCTGGCGCAACAACTTCATGAGCGCGACATTGCGCATACCATTGAAGTTCCATAATAAACAGCCGTACGTTGCAATAGGGCGAGTGCACGACAGGTAGAGGATGCGTTTCTGTTGAGGGGACAAGCCTCGAACAGAATTGCCTAGCATTTGGAAAGCTCTGGCAGTTGTCAGGGCCTTCGTTGCATAAAAACGGACATGCTCCTTGAATGAAAGACGTGCGTCCAAGAAGAAGCCCAGGTATCGCCAGACATCCTTGGGCTGAAGTGGAGTTGTGCCGGTGTATGGCGCGAATCCAAGCGAAGTTTAGCCCCCCCCTTGCGGGAGAGGCTGCTACCCAGGCTCCAGTTCTGTCCCTCCGTTGTGCTATGGAGGCGGACCGTCTACCCAGGAGTGTCGCACTTCGGATTCAACTTAAGCAGTTACCTGGGTGTATTATCCCAGGGACTACTGACAGAGGAGTTAGGTCTCTCGAGCCAAGGACTAGAGACTGTCTAGCCTTGCTACGGCCCAGCAGTGTCTGGGCGCGACCCCAGTCCTGCCTTCCCGTCCCCTGACAGATGGTTCGCTGATGCCCTTAGTGGGCGCGGATCCCCAATCTGACTAAGGTCTCTGTCTTGCCACATGCCTCCCAGACTGGCATCCGATATCACAGTAAGGTCCATGGTCCTCCCATGACAGGTCCCCACAGGGGGAGCCCTTAGCTGAATGGGTCTGGATCTACTTCCACCATTGGTGTACTGCGCCGTGACTAACCACCATGGACTCCTACTTCAGGCAGCTCACATGGTACCGGGTGCCCTGTTGGCTCAAACGCCATCGGGTGGTTATCAGACCGGTTCCCGGTATGGTCCCTTATCCTTTCGGCCCCTACCTTTTAAGATCGGGGATCACGTGTGGTCTGCTGGATTAAGGCATTGTCCGGCACTTACATCCCAAGGCCATCCACACCAAGGGAAACCCGGTCACGTGAGTTAGGGTCACATGATCAGAACCCGTGGGCTCTGTCACGTGTGTGACGTATAACCCAGCTTACATCACATGCCAGCTGCTTAGTCATGTGACCAAGTCACCTCCCCGTGGGAACAGCTGTCACAGGGTCGTGATACTTCCTGCCCGCGTCATGTGGAACCAGCTCCGGACACTTCCGAATGCAAACCTGAAGATGCCACCTCCAGGACTAGAACCCACGGCTTCGTGGATTGCCACATCCACAGGACTACCTGACTGTGTTTACCGCTATGCCAACCAGCCCTTTGGCTAGCAATCATCAAATACCAATATAATGATAGAGCGTGCATCACAGTTCCAGAAACCCATTCTTCCTGAGCTATAGAAGACATTTATGAAGGGTAAGCCGCTGCTAATAGAAGCCGGCAATGGGTTCAAACGCAGGCACAGGGAACACTCTGCACGAGCCTAGGACCTAGGAGTCCTGAGTGCGAACACTGGGGACTTCAAGGCAGCTGCAGGCCTTACGCTACATCTATGTCCAAGAGGCTGTGTGTGCAGCCATAGGCTGTGCATTGCTGCGGGCACAGCTGTAGGCTGCACGAGTACATGACACTCCCCCCCCTGTTCTCCTGGCATCCCTGTTGAGTCCCTGTTGGGTCCTTGTTGAGTTTCTGTAAAGTCCTGGTTGAGTCCTGGTTGAGTCCTAGTTAGGTCCAATATATATATTACCTGGACTGAAGAAGGACTGAAGGAGGACTGAAAGAGGATTTTACAAGGATTTCAGCAGAACTCATTCTATCAGGACTCCAGAAGAACTCAACCAGAACCCCAGGAGGACTTTAGAAGGAATCAGAAGGACTCTAGAAGGAGTTTACAAGAATCTATACTGAACTATACCAGAACTCTGATATATATTCACATATTCACAGACATTTGGCATATTTCAGAAGAACTGAATCAGGACTCCACAAGGACTCCACAAGGACCTTAAGAAAACTCTGTCAGGATTTCTACAAGACTCTACAAGGACTCTACAAGGATTCTCATAGGATTCCACAAGGACTTTAACAGAACTCTACAAGAACTTTTTCAGGACCACAAGAATTTCAACAGAACATTATTATCACAGGACTCCAGCAGGACTCCAGCAGGATTCCAGCAGAACTCTACAAGGAAAAACATTAAGAGGAGTCCACAAGAACTTTACAAGAACATTACAAGAACTCCACAAGGATTCTACAAGAACTGCACAAGGATTTCATAAGGACTTGACAAGAACTTTACAAGAACTCCACAAGGACTTTACAAGGACTCTACAATACAAAGCAAATATAGCAGTAGTGTAGCAATATATATTTATAAATTCTCATGAGATTCCTGTAAGATTTTACCAGAACTATACAGGAACTTTACCAGGACTCTTTGTGAACTCCAGTGGGAATTGATAATTTTATAGGCCAAAGTTGAACTGTTGTAGATTTAAAAAACAACAAAAATCATTATCTAAAAGACTAATGTACTATATCCATTTCAATTCCTAATTCTTCTTCCAATTCTTCACTATCCATTGATATAATATTTTTAGCCGCCTTTTTACTTTGTTTTTCGAGTACTTTCAAAGTATGAAGAAGTAATAAAACATGTAATGTCCAGTTGAAATTATGGACTGTCATTTTGTTTAGAATAGGCTCAAAGCCTGCTATCCAAGAATTTAATTGTTCACATGCTTGTGTGTTATATGCTCGTTTGTAATGTTCATTTCCACGTGCATCTGTTTCAAGTGCAATAAGATTTGGTGCAGAGCCATTCAATGGTGCAGGATTACACCATTTGCGACATAGATAGTCGGTAGATCGATGATTGATATAGTGATACGAATCAACAATAAACCGAGTTGTATCTTGCCAATCGTCCCATTTTCCATTTGTGATAGCTGTGCGCAAAACTTGACAAGCTTTGTCAATGCAGACATATTGAGGTCTGCTATCACTATCTGGATAGACCTTTTCTAGCCAGTTCAAAATCTTGGTAGGTGACTCCGATACGTCAAATTTTGTCCAGGCAACAATGACTCCACAGGGTGAACAAATGGTTTCAACACAATAATACTTCCCAGCACTAAAATAATGCAGAAGCTTTGGTTGAGCTTGAGACTCAGGTTCATCATGTCTCTGAACTGCACGAGTACTTTGGGGAAGCCAATCTTGTCGTTCTTCTTCACCACGTCTAATCAAGCGTTGAATACCCAAAAGCGATTGTTTGCCATATCTGACTTGATATGAATGCCAAACTTCTTGATGATCATTGCATGCTTGGGTATTTCTGACTTTAGGATTGGGACAATTTCTGACATGGCATAATCCTTGCAATAGCCTGTCATGTTCTTGGCAGAAGACTCCATTGCGATAATTTGTCAAAGCATTGCTGCAATTTTCATATGCACAGTGTGCAGGCCCCATGACAATTCCATCCATTACAATCATCTTGACAAGTGCAGCATCATCATTGTCCTCCTGATCAACATCCATTGCATCATCATTGTCAATATTGGCTGTGCTAGCGCTTGTTCAGCTCTTGCTCTTGCATTTGCAGCATCTTGAAGAGCCAAATAAGCATTTTCTCCTTGCAAAGGAGGGACTCGATGATTCTCATCAATTCCCAACACTGCAGCAGGATCATCTCCTGTAATCCTATCAGCAGTTGCCTTATATTCATGTGCACACTCAGAACATGTATGTTCTTTAGCACCCTTGATGATGCCATCTTGGCCTAGCTGGGCAAAAG
This sequence comes from Macrocybe indica, assembly GCA_030407095.1. Lineage (NCBI taxonomy): Eukaryota > Fungi > Basidiomycota > Agaricomycetes > Agaricales > Callistosporiaceae > Macrocybe > Macrocybe indica. The sequence continues at coordinate 1,030,601 of JARFTL010000001.1, read as the reverse complement.
CATGCTTGACAGTGTCTTGAATATTGAGTCCATCAATAGTAGCAAAACTATCATTTGAATACTCTGATACTTGGCGGACAGATTCTTGAACAAAGCATTGCCAAATTTGTCGTCTAGACATGTTGATCCCATATCTTTCCAGATATGCATCATTGTAAAGTGATGCTATAGATGATGTGATGCATGAAAATTGTACATGGCTTGAACAACAGCATTTGAAAAGCTGCGATCACCCAAAAAGATTGGCCAACTTTTAAAAATTTGGCAGAGTTCAAGTAGACTTTGTTCCGAGCAGTCTGGCCCTGGATTATGGATGTTTCATGATCTGCATAATAAATCCTTTTGCAATTTTTGCATTTTCCACTCAGAACATAGGCATCTTGGATCAAATGATTTCCATGTAGCAATTTCACCTGAGGAATATCGCGAACTTTGCTATTTTGTAGCAAATGCTGATGCTTGCAAGCAGAATTTTGACATGTAGGAGTTTGTGGACAAATCAATTGGATTGGCTTGAGAATGCCATTGTCAACGGAATGTAATTCTGAGTCTTCAGATCGATCAAAAAGAACATTGATCAATATATGAAGCTTTGCAGCTAATATACTTGATGTCTTTTCATCATCCAAATTGGATATTGTTTCCTTCTTCTGGAATAGACAGGCATAATCATCCTGAAGTTTGTCTTTTAAAGCTCGAGACAGAGCTGTCATCCAACCTGTAGCTGTCCGAGCTTGTGCTTGTTGTTTCAGGTGCAGATTTAATAAATCCGTATTATATGTCATGGTAAAAAGAACTGTTAAAACAGTTGCCAATGATACTCTTGAGCTGAATTGCTGCTCAATAAATTCCGCAAAGACACTGAAGCGAACATTTGGAAATGCTTGATTTGGCAGTCCTGAGCTGGCTTCCACACCTGGCAAAATGCCTAGCCAGAGCAAAACCATAATAGCCAGATATGCAAAGCCTGCTTGTGATGGCAATAGAGATCCCAGAGTTGCCAATAACCAGAATATAAAAGAGATAATCCATCTGAATGTTTCAAAAAAAATCAAAAAAAAATGCAGACACAAAATATGGCAATCAAATCCCAGGTATACATTGGTTACATTGACTTACGAGGCAGCAGTAGAACGCTTTTTCTTATGAGATTTGGCCCTCTTTGCCTCTTCTTTTTGAGCACTCTTTTTTCGCTCATCCAAGACCTTTCGCAAAGCATCAAAAGAGGGACGTATGCCTGGACCAAAAATGCTGCCATCTGTTATCCCTTCTTCACCTTTCAACCAGCCAAGAATGTCTTCATGGTCCATAGCCTCGGAAAGTGCTTCCGGTAGTAAGTGTAATATGATGACTTTGCGCAAAGATATTGATAATAACGAGATCATCAGGAATCTGATATATTGAATTCACATAAAATAAAAAATATAAGCAACGCCTGCCGTCCATTTCCGATCTTTGCCAATTCTTCACACCTTGCTGGCTTTTGATGCTAAATATTTCTCAAAGAAAGCGCAGATCTTGCTTGCTCGGTCTGTCCCTGGAGGAACGCTTGTGCGTCCGCTCTTCCCGTCCGCCGGTGCGTGCCTTCCTGTGTAGCGCTAGCCGTGGTGTTATCGTGGCCAGCCACTAGCATCAGTTCCTATGCAATTTCATTATTAACTTGTATTACATGATTCGTGCGTTGTAGTCTCTTGTTCGGGCTCCTGCGGCTTCTCATTTCCCTTGATTTGATCCCGCCCTTGGTGCCGTTTCTTCTTCCTGCTCGCTGTTGGGCCCTGTATACGTGTTTGTGAGATATGGTTATGTCCAAAATAACAGAGATATCTTGATCGGAGATCGCCCTCGGTTTTGCGCCCCGGTCGGTTCTGGGGCCTTCTGCTGGCTCGGCGGCTTGTCCGGGGGTGCGCCTGCCCTTCGCGTTGCCGGTCGGGCGGGTCAGCGGTCTGAAATAACTGTTGATATCTCTTTATTAGAATAACTCAAATACGTCTAGATCGCTGTTGGGTGCAATTCCAACGCCCTGCCTCGGAATGCCACCTTGGGCCGAGGCCTTGGGCTCTCCGGGCGGTCGATCATCGTGGTTGGGATGTGCGTGCTATGAGTGTTGACGCGGGGCTTGCCCCCGTTCGCTTCGCTGTCGGTTGCTGCGTGCCTGCCCTTTCGTTTGGTATCTTTCCCGTGGGGTGCTCAGGCCCTTTGGTGGTGTATCGTGGTGTCGCGCCTTTGGCATCTTTTTGTGAATTTGCAAAATCAGAATAAAACTTGCCCGATTGCAGCCACGGGTTATTTGCATCCCGCCGCCTTGTCCTCTTCCTCCCCTTGCTCCTCCTCTGCATCTCGTCCTTACCCATCATGTCATCATCCTCATCGGGCCTAACTCATCATCTGAGAAAATTGACCAAATCAATTCAGAAAACCTATAATTACGAAAAATAAACCAAGCTCACCCTGGGTTTTGTCTTCGCTACTTCATCATTGTCCTCAGTATCTTCATCAGAATCTAAACAAGAAATAAAATTTTCCAATATTTTTAAGAATAAAAATTAAAAATAAAATAAAATAACAAAAAACACACCATCGTCCACTGGCTTTTCACCCCTTTCGGTTTCCCTTTGCCTTTCGCCTTCTCCTTTCGCTCCTCCTTGCTCTCATCGATGTCATCTTCATCTAAAATTATTTCAAATTTTTATGTGAAAATTGCCCAAAAAAATAAATCGAAACAATCTTACCTTCACTTCCATTGGATTGTTTTCTCCGTAACCCTCCTCATCCTCACTACCTTGATCAGTCTTCTCGTTGGCCTTGTCACCCACACTTTTCTTCCCGGCAGCTGGTGCCGCCTGCGTGGGGCGCTATGGATTCCACTGTCTTCGGGTTCGTTCAGTTCGATATGAAATAGGATCAATAAAGAATAAATATATGATGACAAGACACATACCGAGTCAGCTGAGGCTGCCCAGCTGCATCAGCCAAGGCATCCTCATGGATTCGCTGAGCTGAGGTCTTTTTACTGGAAGATCAGAGAAGATCTTGAGAGATCCATCTAATCTGAGCAGATCAAAGACTTACCTGCCAGCCTTGCCTTGCCTGGACTTGGGTTTGGCTGTGGATACAGGTTTTGCCATGGCTGAGGCAGATCTGGTGACTGGGCCAGCTTCAGAGGACTTGGTGGCAGCAGAGGCTGACCTGGTGCCAGCAGAGACAGGTGCTGTAGCAGATGAAGCAGTCTTGGAGGTCTTGGGGGCCATTGTAATGCAGAGAGGTGGTGGTTTGCTCGAAGTCAACCAGGGCAAAGGGTTGACTTCGTGGCAAACTCACACGACTGGGTCACATGACCACAGTTCGGGGGGGACTCCAGCTGCCATTGCTCGAATTGCAGCAAGAGCTGCAGTCCGAGGTGGATGGCAGCTGTACCACCTGAACTTCGGGTGCTACAGCCTTAGATTATATATATAGAAACACATACTTTATTGAAAAATTAAATGAAAAATGAAAAGAAACAAAATGAAAAAAAAAAAAACAGGCGAGATGAGCCGTAGATGGGCACTGAAGGGCGACGAGGGCGGGGGAGTCGGCGTGGAGGGTGGGGTGGGGTCCTGCTGGGTGCCGACGGCTGCCGTGGAGTGGTGGAGGGGAGAGGGCGGGCGGGAGGCGGTGGGTGGCACTGAGGGCACGCCGTTTGCGGCCATTGGGCGGCAGTGACGGCTGTGGTTGGGCGCAGAGGGCGGGCGGGGGGCCGTGGGCTGCCGTTGGTCGGAGGAGGGCGGGCGGTGGCACTGAGGGCACCGTTTGCGGCCGTTGGGTGGCGCTGACGGCTGCGGTTGGGGGCAGAGGGCGGGCGGTGGGCCGTGGGCTGCAGTTGGGCGGAGGAGGGCGGGCGCAGGTGTTTGGGGCCAAGCGGGGGGCCGTGGGCGCCGCTGACGGTTGCCGTTGGGCGGTGGAGGGTGGGCGGGAGTGGTGGGAGGGAGCGGTGGGCGGTGGGCGGCATTGACGGCCGTTGCCATTGGGCGCAGATGGCGGTGTCGATCCAGGGGCGGGCCGTGGGCCGTGGGCGGCGCTCACGCCTGCGGTTGGCTGCCGTTTGGCATTTGCGCCTGAGGGCGGGAGGAGGGCGTGGGCGTGGGCGCGTTAGATGGCATTGGGCGCCGGTGAGGGAGGCGGGCCCTGGGCGGCGCTGTACGGCTGCCGTTCGGCGGTGGCGTTGCGCCGTGCACCTGGTGGGCGGTCAAACGCACAGGAACGAGAAAAAAAGAAAAAAAAGCTTACCTCTGCGACAGAGGCGTCAACACGCCTCTGTCGCCCATTCTCCTCCTTCCCCCGTGTCCGGCTTGCCGTTGGGCGGCGCTGCGTCGTGGTGGTTCCTCGTCATCTGGGTGCTTGATGTGGTGATGGGGAAGGAGGTGGAGGAAGGGGTGGGAGCGATGATGAGAAAGCGGAATGCGAGCGTGAGACTGATCAACAAGGTCATGTGACTGCACATGACCCCACCGGTATGTCAATTGAAACCATTTGTTTCCATGCAAGCCCTCCTGGTCCAGTGGTTAAGCCCTCACTCTGCCGTTCAATTCCCCTAGTCCCGAGTTCAATCCCCTTTCATGCCCATTTTTTAAACTTGATTTTCTGCTGTTTGTCTGCATTCCTTCTAAACTCCAGGTGGAACTTCGTCATTCTAGACTCCTTCTGGACTTTGATTCACCTTTACTATTATCCTTTGTTACCTTCTGTCAATATGATTATTAGCAATTCTGCTGGAGTCCTTCTAAACTCTATCACTTCTTATCTTCTCTTAATATAATTATTAGGAATCCTACTGGAATCCTTCTAAACTCCAGGAGAACTGGGCTTGGCTTCTAAACTCTATAAGGACTCCAGGAGGATTGTCAGTGACAATCCCTCCAAACTTCCTGTAGAATTCCTTCTAAACCTGAACTTTAGAAGGACTTTCCCAGGACTGTGTAAGGACTTGGCAGGCTCTCTCAAAATCAAAGAATTGGCTGAAAAGTCCTTCTTCAGTACTTACAGACTCCTCCTGGCATCCTTGTAAATTCCTGCTAAATTCCTCCTGGAGTTTAGGAGAACAGGGGGGGGAGTGTGATGGGCTCGGCTGCACACTGCTGCGGACACAGCTATTTACTGCGCATTACTGCGCGCACAGCTTGTACTGTGCATTGCTGCGGACACAGCCACAGGCTGCGCATTGCTGCGGACACAGCCATAGGCTGTGTGCATTGCTAGGTGCATAGCCTGGGTCCTGTCCTATGCACAAGTCCAGACAGGAGGGGCACTTTTTTTTTTTTTTTTTTTTTTTTTTTTAAATCAACACTTTATATAGCGGTGCTCAATGGCAGTCCGCTTGTAAATACAGGGAGGTATCTACGATAAATACGATGTGTCCGATGATACAGAGGCAAAGGGATAGACATAAAGGGCTACACTGCCCTGTTCTCTCGTGCCCGCGCTCTTCTGAGCTTGTGCTGAATCGCCCGCTAGAGCTGGGGTCCCCTAGACCCGAAGGCCCGGATGCGGTCAATTCCGCGTAAAGGGTCCGTGAGGTCCCATAACACCCGCCGTCGCAGGGCTTGCGATGCGCAATGAAGCTCGGCGACTGCTTTCGCCGATCGCCAGACTGTTCCGGTGCTCCGAAGAGCCAGCAGACGCACGGTCACCCGCCGCCTGGATCCGGAATGAAAGCACCTGCCGCCTTGTTAGACGTAAGGTACTTAACGAACCAGAGACGCACAAAGGCGTCGTACTGGCGTTCAGGCGGCCTCTGCCAGTTACAGCAGAGAGTCATGACATGGACGGAGTCCTCAGGCCCTCGTCCGCAAGAGCACTGGTCGCTCTCGACAAAATTGAACCGTGCGCGATACGCATTGATCGGCGCATGTCCGCACGCAACGCGACAGCAGCGAGCATACAGCTTGTTGCCTGTCACCAACTTCATGAAGCCCGTTCTCTTTCGAGAAGGGCGCTCATAGGAATCAGGTTTTCCCGCATCATGAAAATGAAACGTGGAAGCACCTATGTATTTCTTGGTTCGAGACTGATCGAACCAAAAGGCGTGCATTTCATCGTCTGCCTCCTTTCGGAGCGCATCCATAGTATAGAGAGGGCGAACGCCCGGTGGAATATCGAGCGACCGAGCATGCTCGTGTGCTTCGAGTTGAATAGCCCACTTCCACTTGGAAGGGACATGCCAGAAGTCCATCCTGCGCCGCTCGTCTTCATTGAGCCAGCGCCGCAATACCTCACACAGTGCAATGGAGTGCCGCTGTGCAGAGTGTGGGTTGCAGTCGATGATGCGGTTAATCACGTTCATTGAGTCCAAGAAGCACGAGATGGAGGTGACTCCATCCTGTGTGGTAGCCTTCTGGATCGCTTTTTTTTTTTTTTTTTTTTTTTTTTTTTAAATCAACGATTTACGAGATTCAGGGCCCTGCATATAGCAGAGCCCTGCGCTTCACCCGCTCTTGCGAGGGGGAGCCCACCATTACAGTGCATCCCGGAGTCAACTCAGACCCAATGGACCTCATCAGTCCATGAACCGACAGAGGAGTTTGTTAGCACCACTCCGGCCAGGTCGTGGGAGACTGTCCCCGCCTGCCACGGCTCGCTCTTCAGCAGGGAGTTCGCAGAGAGCCCCGCTTACTACCGTTTCCCGTTCCAGGGCAAGTGGTTCGCTTACATCATCATTGCGGATCCCCACTTGTCCCCGGTCTCTGCCTTGCCACCAGCCAGCCCTGATTGTGCTCTCACGAATGAGTCAGGGATTGGTTTCTGACACCAGGAGCCCCCCCCGTTTAGTTCCGAGGAACCCAGGACTCAACTCATTCTTCGCCCCCTCCCCTGGAGTCCCCGAGTGTCCATGGACCCGGTCCGTAAGGAGCGGCCCACTTTAGCCTTCTGGATCGCGACACGCAATCCAATTAGCTCGACGTCGTCGCTGGTCGCTTTACCGACTGGCTGACGAGTTTCAAAAAGAAGTCTGGTGCCCCGGTAGGCCCAGGACGCATACACCGACTGCTTTGCTGCTGCATCTGCTTTCGTGGGCACGGCGCCGTCACTACTGACATATACACAATCTTGCTGGATCTGGCACTCGGCGAGCGCCTGGTCCAGAGAGTTACGATAGGCCTTGACAGAGTCCTCATCTTTGCCAAGGAGCCTATGAGTCTCAAAGCGGTCGCCGAACATGTCGACTAACCGCCTGCCTGGGTTATTCGCATCTGCGAAGTAATCCGTGTTTGTAAAGTTCAGTGGTCTGAGGTCCACCAAATCTTTGAGGGGGGGGGGGGGGGGGGGGGGGGTGTTTTGGGGGGGGGGGGGGGGTTTGGGGGCGCGGGGGGCCCCCCCCCCGGGGGGGGGGGGGGGGGGGGGGGGGGGGGGGGGGGGGGGGGGGGGGGGGGGGGGGGGGGGGGGGGGCCCGCCCTTAAGCCGCTTGATAAAGCCAGCGATGGGTTCAATGCAGGCCATAGTCTCAGCTGCACCCTCCGGAGTGGTGCGAAACTGTCTATTGATCCAGATGCAAGCCTTGCGTTGCATCTGGCGCAACAACTTCATGAGCGCAACATTGCGCATACCATTGAAGTTCCATAATAAACAGCCGTACGTCGCAATCGGGCGAGCGCACGACAGGTAGAGGATGCGTTTCTGTTGAGAGGACAGACCTCGCACAGAATTGCCTAACATTTGGAAAGCTCTGGCAGTTGTCAGAGCCTTCGTTGCATAAAAGCGGACATGTTCTTTAAAGGAAAGACGCGCGTCCAAGAAGAAACCAAGGTATCACCAGACATCCTTGGGCTGAAGTGGAGTCGTGCCGGTATATGGCGCGAACCCGAGATCAATGGATGGACGGGGGTCTGCCGCATTGCGTGAGAAGTGCTGCAATTCAGTCTTGTTGTGTTCAACAACAAGCCCGAAGTCAGTGAAGAGGTTGTGCACTGACGCGTATGCTCTCTTCAGCTTTGGAACATTGTCCGGAATTGACTTGGACTGAGCGATAATCAGACCATCGTCAACGAATGAAATGATCGTTGGCATGTCGCCAACTTTCTGGTATAGTTTCAGCACCGGCGCTAAATACAGTGCAGACAGGACTGGAGACAAAGCCGAGCCTTGACCGACACCGACATCGGCATCAAACTCAGGTGAGATAGTGCTCCGCCAGGCGTACGAGGTTTTACGCCCGATGAGATAAGATTCGAAAAACTTCGACACTTGACGTGCAAAGCCTCCGTGTTGCAGTATTCTCACCAGCATCCGGTGATTGAGCGAGGGAAAATATTGAGCTACATCAAAGGCGATGACGCTCGTTTTGAGACCCTTTATCCAGCCTTGCCAGATGATATGGGACAGAAAGACTCCGGCATCCTCCGTGGAGTTCTGTCAGATGCCACCGAACTGCTTTGGGTCAAAGACAGCGAATTTAGTCGCTTCGTATTGCATACGACGTGCCAGCATTTTCTCGACGAGCTTGCCAAGGGTATTCAAAAGCACAATCAGGCGAAAGGCTTTCGGGGTATCGTATGCAGGCTTGCCAGGTTTGGGAATAATCACCGACAAGCTCTGCTTAAAGTAAGAGGGCCAATGCCCCAAGTCCAAACATGCATTCGCAATGTTTAGGAAAAAAGTAGCAACGTGAGGGAATTTCACTAGCTGTTTAATATGTGCCCAGGTCAGGTGGTCTGGCCCTGGAGCAGATGTATTGCTGCAAGGCTCCAGAGCCTCCTGGAGTTCTGCAGCAGAAAACGGGACCCAGTCCCGCACCGGATGAGACTCGAGTTCGTCGAGCTTATCCAGATTAACCGGCCTGTCAGACGCGGCGTTATAAGACTTGTCGAGCGCATCCCAGAGCGACTCGATAGAATTACAAGGCTGTCCCCGGAAGGAGATCGCCTCATAGTCAGGCAGAGGCCTTTGCTTTGTCCATGCAGCTAGATCCCATGGACGTCGCGACTTTTCAGCGACTTCTTTGATTTGATTATCAAAGAAGGTGCGTTTCGCATCTTTAATAGCTCGTCGCCAGATGCGGTGGTCCCTATCAGAGCGGGTTTGCCTGAAGGTTGCCAAAGCTTCAGAGCAGTGCTGGTTCCACCAGCCTTTGCTCCGCTTAGAGAGCTTGCACTTCTTAGAGTGAGTTTCCCAAGCCCGATCAATTGACGCTGAGAGCGCACGAAGTACTCTCTCGCGGTCGTGGATGGTCTCGACCGGAATCATATCCAGTCCGAGCAAGTCAGCAGCAATGTCAGCGATGAACTCGGGGACACTGTCTTTGGGGAGTGACTTCCGCTGGTCGCTGATGTCGAGCAGCGGTATGTCAAGTTCAAGTAACAACGGACAATGGTCCGAAGTCAACTGTAACACGTGGTCAATACGCGGATGAATCTGTCCTGTCAAAACAGGGCAGAACATGAGATCGATAGTCGAGGGCCGGAGGTCTCGGTTATGAGAAATGAATGTCGGACCCGCATTGGAAGGTTCTGCCCATTCAAGCCCGAGCTCGAGTGCTGCGTTGCACAGCATCTCGCCCCGTGTACGCTGAGAGGTATGAACCTGATCCCAGAGTTCATAGTGACAATTGAAATCCCCGCCCAGGTAAACCAAGTTGGGGAAATCTGGATGCTCCGAACATTCATCCAAGAGCCGAATTGCGCTGCCATCTACGTCAGAGTAGGCGTTAGCGAGAAAGAGAGGCTTGCCTGGAGTGGCGAGGCTTATAACCATGAGATCGCGACTGTCAACCAGGTCGCGCCTCAGAGAAGGTCTCAGCCGCCTTAGGCGGTTATGCACATAGGCCATCACGCGAGGCGGTTCCTCGTACGATGACCTGCAAGCGATGCAGGTCCAATCCGGATGGGTAGGACCTCCGATTACTGCCTCACCGTCTACGTTGTGTGCTGACGGGGCGTATCTTACGATGTTCCAAGCAGGCTCTTGGAAAAACAAAATATCATAATCCTCTCCGAGAGTGGAGAGGAGAACGTCCATATGTACACACTTTCGGTTCACATTTTGGGAAAGAATATGAAGCGAAGAAATAAAAGAGCGCCCCCTCGTACCAGGGACCACTGCCGGGGCGGGGCTTTTTTTTTTTTTTTTTAAATCAACAATTTATATTGCGGTGCTCGATGGCAGTCCGCATGTAAATACAGCGAGGTATCTACGATAAATACGATGCGTCCGATAATACAGAGGCAAAGGGATAGACATAGAGGGCTCACTGCCCTGTTCTCTCGTGCCCGCGCTCCTCCGAGCTCGTGCTGAATCGCCCGCTAGAGCTGGCGTCCCCTAGGCCCAAAGGCCCGGCTGCGGTCGTTTCCGTGTAAAGGGTCCGTGAGGTCCCATAATGCCCGCCGTCGCGGAGCTTGCGGTGTGCAGTGAAGCTCGGCGACCGCTTTCGTCGATCGCCAGACTGTTCCGGAACCACCAGACGCACGGTCACCCGCCGCCCGGATCCGGAATGAAGGCACCCGCCGCCTTGTTAGACGTCAGGTACTTGACGAACCAGAGACGCACAAAGGCGTCATACTGGCGTTCAGGTGGTCTCTCCCAGTTACGGCAGAGAGTCATGACATGGACGGAGTCCTCAGGCCCTCGTCCGCATGAGCACTGGTCGCTCTCGACAAAATTGAGCCGCGCGCGATACGCATTGATCGGCGCATGTCCGCAAGCAACGCGACAGCAGCGAGCGAAAATCTCGTTGCCTGTCATCAACTTCATGAAGCCCGTTCTCTTGCGAGAGGGGCGCTCATAGGAGTCAGGTTTTCCCGCATCATGGAAATGAAACGTGGAAGCGCCTATGTATTTCTTGGTCCGGGATTGGTCGAACCAAGAGGCGTGCATTTCATCGTCTGCCTCCTTTCAGAGCGCATCCGTGGTGTACAGAGGGCGAGTGCCCAATGGGATATCGAGCGACCGAGCATGCTCGTGTGCTTCGCGTTGAGTAGCCCACTTCCATTTGGAAGGGACATGCCAGAGATGAATCCTGCGCCGCTCGTCTTCGTCGAGCCAGCGCCTGAGTACCTCGCACAGCGCAATGGAATGACGCTGCACGGAGTGCGGGTTACAATCGATGATGCGGTTAATGGCATTCATCGAGTCAAGAAAGCACGAGATGGATGTGATTCCATCCTGTGTGGTAGCTTTCTGGATCGCGACACGCAACCCAATCAGCTCGGCGTCGTCGCTAGTCGCTTTTCCGACCGGCTGACGAGTTTCGAACAAAAGCCTAGTGCCTCGGTAGACCCGAGATGAATACACCGACTGTTTGAGAAGTGCGTCTGCTTTCGTGGGCACGGCGCCATCACTACTGACATATGCACAATCTTGCTGGGTCTGGCACTCAGCGAGCGCCTGGTCCAGTGAGTTACGATAGGCTTCGACAGAGTCCTCATCTTTGCCAAGGAGCCTATGAGTCTCAAAGCGGTCGCCGAACTTGTCGACCAACCGCCTGCCCGGGTTATTCGCGTTAGCGAAATAATCCGTGTGGATAAAGTTTGGTGGTCTAAGGTCCACCAAATCTTTGAGAGGGGATTTCAGCGCTACGCGCTGACGCTCGGAGAGGGAGGCCAAGTTCTTTGACCTTGACGGATCCCCGCCCGCAGAAGCAGGCGTGGTAAGAGAGCGGAGAGCATGTCTCGCGTTCGAGTTGGCTAGACGGGCAGAGGACCCGACCTTGAGCCGCTTAATGAAGCCGGCGATGGGTTCAACGCAGGCCATGGTTTCAGCTGCACCCTCCGGAGTGGTGCGGAACTGTCCATTAATCCAGATGCAGGCTTTACGCTGCATCTGGCGCAACAACTTCATGAGCGCAACGTTGCGCATACCATTGAAGTTCCATAATAAACAGCCGTACGTCGCAATAGGGCGAGCACACGACAGGTATAGGATGCGCTTCTGCTGAGGGGACAAGCCTCAAACAGAATTGCCTAAAATTTGGAAAGCTCTGGCCGTTGTCAGAGCCTTCGTTGCGTAAAAGCGGACATGCTCTTTAAAAGAAAGACGCGCGTCCAGGAAAAAGCCAAGGTATCGCCAGACATCCTTGGGCTGGAGTGGGGTCGTGCCCGTATATGGCGCGAATCCAAGATCAATGGACGGACGAGGGTCCGCCGCATTGCGCGAGAAGTGCTGCAATTCAGTCTTGTTGTGCTCAACAACCAGGCCGAAGTCAGTGAAGAGGTTGTGCACTGACGCATAAGCCCTCTTCAGCTTTGGAACATTGTCCGGAATTGACTTGGACTGAGCGATAATCAGTCCATCGTCAACGAATGAGATGATCGTCGGCATATCGCCAACTTTCTGGTACAACTTCAGCACCGGCGCTAAATAAAGCGCAGACAGTACCGGAGACAGAGCTGAGCCTTGGCCAACACCGACGTCGGCATCAAACTCAGGCGAGACGGCACTACGCCAGGCATAGGAAGTCTTACGCCCGACGAGGTAAGATTCGAAAAACTTCGACACTTGGCGTGCGAAGCCTCCGTGTTGCAGTATCCTCACCAACATACGATGGTTGAGTGAAGGAAAGTATTGAGCTACATCAAAGGCGATGACGCTCGTTTTAAGCCCCTTCGTCCAGCCTTGCCGGATGATATGGGTCAGGAACACACCGGCGTCCTCTGTCGAGTTCTGCCGGATGCCACCGAACTGCTTTGGATCAAAGACAGCGAATTTAGTCGCTTCGTATTGCATACGACGCGCCAGCATTTTCTCGACGAGCTTGCCGAGGGTATTCAAAAGCACGATCGGACGAAAGGCTTTCGGGGTATCATATGCAGGCTTGCCGGGTTTCGGGATGATCACCGACAAGCTCTGCTTGAAGTACGAGGGCCAATGCCTCAGCTCTAAGCATGCATTCGCAATGTTTAGGAAAAATATGGCTACGTGAGGGAATTTCACAAGCTGCTTAATATGCGCCCAGGTCAGATGGTCTGGCCCCGGAGCAGACGTATTGCTGCATGGCTCCAGGGACTCCCGGAGTTCTGCTGCAGAGAACGGGACCCAGTCCCGCATTGGATGAGACTCGAGTTCGTCGAGTTTGTCCAAATTAACCGGTCTGTCAGACGCGGCGTTGTAAGACTTGTCGAGCGCATCCCAGAGCGACTCGATAGAATTGCAAGGCTGACCCCGGAAAGAGATCGCCTCGTAGTCAGGCAGAGGCCTTTGCTTCGTCCATGCAGCTAGATCCCATGGGCGTCGCGATTTTTCGGCGACCTCTTTGATACGATTGTCAAAGAAGGCGCGCTTCGCATCTTTAATAGCTCGTCGCCAGATGCGGTGGTCCCTTTCAGAGCGAGTTTGCCTGAAAGTTGCCAAAGCTTCAGAGCAGTGCTGGTTCCACCAGCCCTTGCTCCGCTTAGAGAGCTTGCACTTCTTAGAGTGAGTTTCCCAAGCCCGATCAACTGACGCCGAGAGCGCACGGAGTACTCTCTCGAGGTCGTGGATAGTCTCGACCGGAATCATATCCAGTCCGAGTAAGTCAGCGGCAATGTCAGCGATAAACTCGGGGACACTGTCTTTGGGGAGTGACCTCCGCTGGTCGCTGATATCGAGCAGCGGAATGTCGAGCTCAAGTGACAGCGGACAATGGTCCGAGGTCAACTGTAGCGCATGGTCGATACGCGGATGAATCTGTCCTGATAATACAGGGCAGAACATCAGATCAATAGTCGAGGGCCGAAGCTCTCGATTATGGGAAATGAATGTCGGACCCGCGTTAGAAGGTTCCGCCCATTCAAGCCCGAGCTCGAGTGCTGCATTGCACAGCATCTCGCCCCGCGTACGCTGAGAGGTATGAACCTGATCCCAGAGTTCATAGTGACAATTGAAATCCCCACCCAGGTAGACCAAGTTTGGGAAGTCAGGTCGCTCCGAACATTCATCCAAGAGCCGAATTGCACTGCCGTCTACGTCAGAGTAGGCGTTGGCGAGAAAAAGAGGCTCGCCTGGAGTGGCGAGGCTTATAACCATGAGATCGCGACTGTCAACCAGGTCGCGCCTCAGAGAAGGTCTTAGCCGCCGTAGGCGGTTATGCACATAGGCCATCACACGAGGCGGTTCCTCGTACGAAGACCTGCGGACGATGCAGGTCCAATCCGGATGGGTTGGGCCTCCGATTACTGCCTCACCGTCTACGTTGTGTGCCGACGGGGCGTATCTTACGATGTTCCAAGCAGGCTCTTGGAAAAACAAAATATCATAATCCTCTCCGAGAGTGGAGAGGAGAACGTCCATATGTACACGCTTTCGGTTCACATTTTGGGAAAGAATACGAAGCGAAGAAATAAAAGAGCGCCCCCTCGTACCAGGAACCACCGCCGGAGCGGGGCTGTCCGATGAGGTACTCATGAAGGTCCGGCCTCCGCATTACGCTGCGGGGAGGCGTTAGAACGATTCTGGCCAGCACGCTTGCGATCACGCACCAGCTGATAATGCTGCTTGATCCACTCGGGATCGAAACGGTTTTTCCAGAAGGCGCACTTCCGGTCGTCAGTGGAGTGCTCTTTGCCGCAGCTAAGGCACTTGGGAGGATGCGGGCAGGGTTGTCCCACAGGGGTTGCCTCGACGGGCGGGTTGGCTTTCGGCTTTGCCTTGCAGCAGGAAGCCAGGACACGATGATGCTCCTTTCTGTGCGGTTCCCCACACAGCGGGCATCGGAGTTGCTGGTTGCATTTCATTGAGGAGTGCCCCCAGCGCCAGCAGCGGTCGCAGAGGGGATCCCGGCGACGAGGCGGCCTTGAACCGGCAGCGCCAGTTCCGGACCATGAGAGTACGATCGTCCAGAGCCTTGATGTTCCGGCCGGTCGTCGTGTCTTCGATATTGAACCATACGGTTGCAGTATCGGACTTCTTGGAGTTGCGCATAATGTGCGGCACTCCAACGAGGTGATGAGATCCGAGACGAGAGTCCCGGAGAATCTCGTAGGCTTGACGGGCGTGGCGTACTGCCATTGTCGTTGAAATACGGACGTCGAGCAATTTCGCGTAGGAAATGCTCGTGGGCATGGTGAGCTCAACCGTAGAGCCGGTCGGAGCGCACCGGAGGGCGGACTCGCGCATAATGTCGCAGTCCTTCGGAGATGCCACTCTCGTCATCAAACATGAGAACGAAGTAGCGGAATGGTCCTGGATAGACTCGCATCTGATCCAGGACTTGCCAGCGGTCAACCCCCGGTTGAGGGTTGTCAGGAGCGTTCCAGCAGCAACAGAGCCATTGCCGCCGGGGAAGGTATAGACCAGTCTGACGTTGCGTCGAGATGGTCCATGAGAGGTGGACTTGGCCTTTTTCTTAGGCGGTCCGGATGTATCGCCGGTCGCCTCCTTTTGCAAGGAGACGATCTTCTCGGCGGGGAGATCAGGGAAGGTTTTGGCCAAGGCCACGATGGCCTCGGCCGGAGTGGTGGCGGGCTGGGCCGCGGCTTGCGCGTCGGCGCTTCTTGTCGGATGGGCGGTGGCCCGATTGACAGGAGGAGGGGGGCCCCGTCCTGGGGTCCGGGAGCGGGACCGGTTGCGAGGAGGCGGAGGTGGGCGGTTCGGGTTCCGAGGTGGTCTCGGAGGCCGAGCGCCGGCGTTCGAGCGAGAGTCCTGAGGGCGCAGCGTGCCCGTCGGAGAGGAGTCGTGTATGCGCGTGTCGCCCGAGAATGGGCGGTCTTGGTTGTGCGGGCGCGGATCGTGGTGGCGAGCCGTGCCCGAGAGTGTGCTTGGCACCCTCAAGAGTGGGGATCCCAAACATGTTGACGTCGGCGGCGGTGTCGACCAAGGTGGCCAAACCTTCCGCGATAGCATATTGGTAGCCGGCGGGGACTTGCACGGCTGATGTGTTGACCTTCCGGAGCCACTCCTTCAGGTTCCAAAGAGACTCGGTGACTGCCTTCGCTTCACCGTGGAGGAGGCGAAAGCCTTCCTCCTCGAAGTACAGCACACCGACGTTATCGCTATTAAATCCGGCGCGCGTAGACGCCATGGATATAGCGGGAGACGGGGGAGCAGGGGGCGCGGTCGCCTCCGCCTGCGGGTTGGGGTCGTCGGTCTGCATGAGACCGTCGTTTCCCTGGAAAAGAACGCCGGACGAGGGTCCCGGCTGGGAGAAGAGGCCTACGGGAGGAGGGGGCTCAGCGCGGCCGGGGTGCGGGTTCAGCGGTGAGAGGGTAGTCCTCCCACCGCCTCTCAACGTGTCGAGCGGGTCGTCGCTCATCGAAACTCTTCGGATCTGCAACTCGATAGGAAATCGGCCCAAGTGTCGATGCTGTAGAACGTGTTTTGTGCGATGCGAGAGGTTGTTTACAGGTGTTTACAAGTGGGCGTTGCGGAAAGAGGTGCTGGCCGGGGCGGGGCTGTCCGATGAGGCACTCATGAAGGTCCGGCCTCCGCATTTCGCTGCGGGGAGGCGTTAGAACGGTTTTGGCCAGCACGCTTGCAATCACGTACCAGCTGGTAGTGCTGCTTGATCCACTCAGGATCGAAACGATTTTTCCAGAAGGCGCACTTCCGGTCGTCAGTAGAGTGCTCTTTGCCGCAGCTAAGGCACTTGGGAGGATGCGGGCAGGGCTGCCCCGCGGAGGTTGCCTCGACGGGTGGGTTTGCTTTCGGCTTCGCCTTGCAGCAAGAAGCCAGGACACGGTGATGCTCTTTTCTGTGCGGTTCCCCACACAGCGGGCATCGAAGAGATTGCTGGTTGCATTTCATGGAAGAATGCCCCCAGCGCCAGCAGCGATCGCAGAGAGGAGACCCCGGCGATGAAAGGGCGGCTTTGAACCGGCAGCGCCAGTTCTGAACCATGACAGTACGGTCGTCCAGAGCCTTGATGTTCCGGCCGGTCGTGGTGTCTTCGATATTGAACCAAACGGTTGCAGTATCGGATTTCTTGGAGTTGTGCATGATGCGCGGCACTCCAACGAGGGTGATGAGGTCCGAGAATGAGGAGTCCCGGAGAATCTCATAGGCTTGATGGGCAGTGAGGGTACTGCCGTCGTCATTGAAATACGGAACATCGAGCAGTTTCACATAGAAAATGCTCGTAGGCATGGTGAGCTCGACTGTAGATCCAGTTGGAGTGCACCGGAGGGCGGACTCGCGCATGATGTCGCAGTCCTTCGGAGATGCCACCCTCGTCATCAAGCATGAGAGGGCGCTGGTGGCCCAGTGGTTATCATCACCACCAAATATCCAGAGAGGTGGCTGTGCACCACCGGAAGGGTTGGGGTTCGATTCCCCTCATCCTCAGTACCCATAAAAAAGCTGGGAAAGGCATGTGACCTATCAGAGGTTACCATCACATGCTCGGTTCACACGGGTCAGGTGATGCTGACACCGTGGGAAAAATTGGTTGCATTGATCACCTGGCCTGGGTGCGGTGCCTGAATTGATAACTCAGGGCCCAGGTTCAAGGAGTCACGTGACATTTACATAATGTCACCTGATCCAGGTGGGAGTAATCGATTGTACCCCAAAGTGGCGCACTAGAACTTGAGTCTGGTGTCCCATGCCTGAAATGGTCACGTGATATCACGTGATCAAGTAGGGAGCGAAAGCATAGGGGGCGGTAAGCGGGGTAGAATATATACAGAACAAGCCAAATGTCTGGGTGATTCCAAGGGCGCTCATAGGAATCTGGCTTTCCCGCATCATGGAAATGAAACGTGGAAGTGCCTATGTATTTCTTGGTCCGAGATTGGTCGAACCAAGAAGCATGCATCTCATCGTCTGCCTCCTTTCGGAGCGCATCCGTGGTGTACAATGGGCGAGTGCCCAGTGGAATATCGAGCGACCGAGCGTACTCATGTGCTTCGAGTTGAATAGCCCACTTCCACTTGGAAGGGACATGCCAGAAGTCAATCCTGCACCGCTCGTCTTCATCGAGCCAGCACTGTAATACCTCACACAGGGCGATAGAATGCCGCTGCATGGAGTGAGGGTTGCAATCGATGATGCGGTTGATGGCATTCATCGAGTCCATGAAACACGAGATGGAAGTGACTCCATCCTGTGTGGTAGCTTTCTGGATTGCGACACGCAATCCAATCAGCTCGGCGTCGTCACTGGTTGCTTTACCAACCGGCTGATGAGATTCAAATAAAAGTCTGGTGCCCCGGTAAACCCGGGATGCGTACACCGACTGTTTTACCAGTGCGTCTGCTTTCGTGGGCACGGCGCCATCACTACTGACATATGCACAATCTTGCTGGGCCTGGCACTCAACGAGCGCCTGCTCCAACGAATTGCGATAGGCTTTGACAGAATCCTCGTCTTTGCCAAGGAGCCTATGGGTCTCAAAGCGGTCGCCGAACTGGTCGACCAACCGCCTGCCCGGGTTATTCGCATCCGCGAAATAATCCGTGTGTATAAAGTTTGGTGGTCTGAGGTCCACCAAATCTTTGAGAGGAGATTTCAGCGCTGCGCGCTGGCATTCAGAGAGGGAGGCCAAGTTCTTTGACCTCGAGGGATCACCGCCTGCAGAGACAGGCATGGTAAGAGAGCGAAGGGCATGCCTCGCGTTCGAGTTGGCTAGTCGGGCAGAGGACCCGACCTTAAGCCGCTTGATGAAGCCGGCGATGGGTTCGACGCAGGCCATAGTTTCAGCTGCACCCTCTGGAGTGGTGCAAAACTGTCCATTGATCCAGATGCAGGCCTTATGCTGCATCTGGCGCAACAACTTCATGAGTGCGACATTGCGCATACCATTGAACTTCCATAATAAACAGCCATACGTCGCGATGGGGCAAGCGCAAATCACATCCATCTCGTGTTTTCTTGACTCGATGAATGCCATCAACCGCATCATCGACTGTAACCCGCACTCCGTGCAGCGGCATTCCATTGCGCTGTGCGAGGTACTTAGGCGCTGGCTCGACGAAGACGAGCGGCGCAGGATTCACCTCTGGCATGTCCCTTCCAAATGGAAGTGGGCTACTCAACGCGAAGCACACGAGCATGCTCGGTCGCTCGCTATCCCACTAGGGGCTCGTCCCCTTTATACCACGGACGCACTCCGAAAGGAGGCAGACGACGAAATGCACGCCTCTTGGTTCGACCAATCCCGGACCAAGAAATACATAGGCGCCTCCATGTTTCATTTTCATGAGGCGGGAAAGCCTGACTCCTATGAGCGCCCCTCTCGCAAGAGAACGGGCTTCATGAAGTTGGTGACAGGCAACGAGATTTTTGCTCGCTGCTGTCGCGTTGCTTGCGGACATGCGCCGATCAATGCGTATCGTGCGCGGTTCAATTTTGTCGAGAGCGACCAGTGCTCATGCGGACGAGGGCCTGAGGACTCCGCCCACGTCATGACTCTCTGCCGTAACTGGGAGAGACCACCTGAACGCCAGTATGACGCCTTTGTGCGTCTCTGGTTCGTCAAGTACCTGACGTCTAACAAGGCGGCGGGTGCCTTCATTCCGGATCCGGGCGGCGGGTGACCGCGCGTCTGTTAGTTCCGGAACAGTCTGGCGATTGACGAAAGCGGTCGCCGAGCTTCATTGCGCATCGCAAGCTCTGCGACGGCGGGCGTTATGGGACCTTACGGACCCTTTACGCGGAAATGACCGTATCTGGGCCTCCGGGCCTGGGGGACGCCAGCTCTGGCGAGCGATTCAGCACGAGCTCAGACGAGCGCGGGCACGAGAGAACAGGGCAGTGAGCCCTCTATGTACATCCCCTCAGTCTGGTTTTCTTCGGACTAGTTGTATTTATCGTAGGCACATGCGTGTACTTATGAGCGGACTGCCATCGAGCACCACTATATAAATTGATGATTTAAAAAAAAAAAAAAAAAAGGGGGGGGGGGGGGGGGGGGGGGGGGGGGGGGGGGGGGGGGGGGGGGGGGGGCGGGGGGGAGCCGCCCAACCCCTGCAGGGCAGCCCTGCCTGCATCCTCCCAAGTGCCTTAGCTGCGGCAAAGAGCACTCTACTGATGACTGGAAGTGTGCCTTCTGGAAGAACCGTTTCGATCCTGAGTGGATCAAGCAGCACTACCAGCTGGTACGTGATCGCAAGCGTGCTGGCCAGAATCGCTCTAACGCCTCCCCGCAGCGAAATGCGGAGGCCGGACCCTCATGAGTTCCTCATTGGACAGCCCCGCTCTGGCAGTGGTCCCTGGTACGAGGGGGCGCTCTCTTATTTCCTCGCTTCGTATTTTGTCTCAGAATGTGAATCGAAAGCGTGTACACATAGACGTTCTCCTCTCCACTCTCAGAGAGGATTATGATATTATTTTTCTCCAAGAACCTGCTTGAAACATCGTGAGATACGCCCCGTCGGCTCACAACGTAGACGGTGAGGCAGTAATCCGAGGCCCAACCCATCCGGATTGGACCTGCATCGTCCGCAGGTCATTGTACGAGGAACCTCCTCGCGTGATGGCCTATGTGCATAACCGCCTAAGGCAGCTAAGACATTCTCTGAGGTGCGACCTGGTTGACAGTCATGATTTCATGGTTTTAAGCCTCGCCACTCCAGGCAAGCCTCTCTTCCTCGCTAACGCCTACTCCGATGTAGACGGCAGCGCAATTCGGCTCTTGGATGAATGTTCAGAGCGTTCTGATTTCCCCAACCTCATTTATCTGGGCGGGGACTTCAATTGTCACTATGAACTTTGGGATCAAGTTCATACTTCTCAGCGCATGCGGGGCGAGATGCTGTGTAATGCAGCACTTGAGCTCGGACTCGAATGGACGGAGCCATCTAATCCTGGTCCGACCTTCATATCCCATAACCGAGAGCTTCGGCCCTCGACTATTGATCTGATGTTCTGCCCTGTCTTGACAGGACAGATTCATCCGCACATTGAACATGTGCTACAGCTGACTTTGGACCATTGTCCGTTGTCACTTGAACTTGACATACCGCTGCTCGATATCAGTGAGCAGCGGAAGTCACTTCCCAAAGACAGTGTCCCCGAGTTTATCGCCGACATTGCCACTGACTTACTCAGACTGGATATGATTCCGGTTGAGACTATTTACGATCTCGAGAGGGTCCTTCGTGCGCTCTCGGCATCTGTTGATCGGGCCACCTCTTTCTGCAACGCCCATCTGTAAACAACTGTAAACAAACTCTCATCTCGCAAAAACACGTTCTACAGCGGCCATACTTTGGGCGATCTCGTATCAAGTTGCATACCCGAGTTTCTAACACTCTTGAGCACCTCCTGTTCTTTTTATCGCAAAATCCGTTGAGAATCCGACGAATTATAGAGATACCCGATGAGCGACAACCCGCTCGACACATTGAGCGGCGGTGGAAGGCCTGCGCTTTCACCGCTGAACCCGCACCCCGGCCGCACTGAGCCCCCCGCCAGTCAAGGCCTCTTCTCCCAGCCGGGACCCTTGTCCGGCGTTCTTTTCCAAGGCAACGACGGTCTCATGCAGACCGATGACCCCAATCCGCAGGCTGAGGCGACCGCGCCCCCTGCTCCCCCCTCTCCCGCTATTTCCATGGCGTCCACCCGCGCCGGATTCAATAGCGACAATGTTGGTGTTCTGTACTTCGAGGAGGAAGGCTTCTTTTTTTTTTTTTTAAATCAACAATTTATAAAGCGGTGCTCGGTGGCAGTCCGCTTGTAAGTACATGAATGTGCTTACATAAATACAACTACGAAGTTTAGGGCCCTCCAAGTGGAGGACCCTTATCACCATCTCCTTTGCAGGATAGGCGCTAGACTAAACGGTGGAATTCCGTGTCTAGACCCCGGAATCAACTTGGATTCAATATCTGGATTAGTCATCCAGATGAACCAGCAGAGGATAAGTCCTCTCGGGCCGGAGTCAGGGGACTACCCTGGTCCGCCACGGTCTGAATTTCGGCCAGGGAGCGAGTTACCAAGAGGCCAAGCCGAGAGCAAGCCGGACATTGGTAAGCCCCACCTACTTTACTTTTCCCGTTCCTGAGCATGTGGTTCGCTGATGCCCAGAGGGCGCGGATCCCCAGTCATGTCCCAGGTCTCTGCCTTGCCAGCGTCCAGCCTCAGTGTGCACCCCAGACCTAAGGCCTAGGCTGAGGAGTTCTACACCCATGCTTAACCCGGTTATGCATGCCCCACAGGGAGGTCTCAGGCTCCCACCTGAGCAGTGCTTTACGGTCATGTGGTGGCTACCCCTGGGCCTGGGGACTCCCCAAGTGTGCCGAAGGACTGGTTCAATGACCAGTCCACAGGGACCGGTCCACACTACCAACGCTGACTAACGACCAGGTTCTCGGCCTGATCCAGCTGGTTAGACTGGGCTCAAGATTAACTGGTGGGGGGTGTCCTGTCCCAAGCTCGCAGTCCGAAGAGACTCCCCATTACAGGGTGCGCGGCACCTTCCGGAAGTGCGCATGCTCTGGAACTCCCTATTACGGGGTGCGCATCAAGGGTCGGATTGTTCTCAGACTCTCCCCCGCTTACCACGCCCTATGCTTTCGCTTCCTACTTGATCACATGACTAGTCACGTGACCATTTCAGGCACGGCCTGCCAGGGATCACCTGACCTGCCACTTTGGGCTCCCACAATCATCCCTATCACGTGACCAGGTTACCACCCTAGCCACTGAAGGTCACCTAACCGTGGTATTGCCTCAGGGTTGCTTACCAACCTGAGTCACCGAGCACGTGATGGTAACCGATGATGGGTCACATGCCTATCCCTGCTTTGTAAGGTACAGAGGATGAGCAGGGATCGAACCCACAACCTTCCCAGTGACTGCACAGCCACCTCTCCAGTCTTTAGTGGCGATTAAACCACTGGGCTACTGGGGCCCGAGGAGGAAGGCTTCCGCCTCCTCCATGGTGAAGCGAAGGCAGTCACCGAGTCCCTCTGGAACCTGAAGGAATAGCTCCGGAAGGTTAACACAGCAGCCGTGCAAGTCCCAGCCGGCTACCAATATGCCATCGTGGAAGGGCTGGCCTCCTTGGTCGACACCGCCGCTGACGTCAATATGTTTGGAATCCCCACCCTCGAGGGAACCAAGGCCACTCTCGGGCAACGACTCGCTAGTACGGTCCGTGCTCGCACATCTAAGACCGCCCACTTCTCGGGCGACATGCATAACTCCTCTCCGACGGGCACGCTGCGCCCCCAGGACTCCCGTTCCAACGCCGGCGCTCGGCCTCCGAGACCACCTCGGAACCCGAACCGCCCGCCTCCTCCCCCTCGCAATCGATCCTGTTCCCGGACTCCAGGTCGGGGCCCTCCACCTCCTGTCAATCGGGCTACACGCCCGTCCGACAAGAAGCGCTCATATGCGCAAGTGGTGGCCCAGCCCGCCACCACTCCAGCTGAGGCCATCGTGGCCTTGGCTAAAACGTTCCCTGATCTCCCCGCCAAGAAGATCGTCTCCTTGCAAAAGGAGGCGACCGGCGAATCATCCGGACCGCCTAAGAAGAAGGCAAAGTCCACCTCTCATGGACCATCTCGACGTAACGTCAGGCTGGTCTATACTTTCCCTGGTGGCAATGGCTCTGTTGCCGCCGGAACGCTCCTGACGACCCTCAATCGGGGGTTGACTGCTGGCAAGTCCTGGATTCGATGTGAGTCCATCCAGGACCACTCTGCCACCTCGTTCTCATGCTTGATGACGAGGGTGGCATCTCCGAAGGACTGCGACATCATGCGCGAGTCCGCCCTCCAGTGCGCCCCGACTGGATCCACAGTCGAGCTCACCATGCCTACAAGCATTTCCTATGCGAAATTGCTCGACGTTCCATATTTCAATGACGACGGCAGCACTCTCACTGCCCGTCAAGCTTACGAGATTCTCCGAGACTCTTCATTCTCGGACCTCATCACCCTCGTTGGAGTGCCGCACATTATGCGCAACTCCAAGAAATCCGATACTGCAACCGTTTGGTTCAATATCGAAGATACCACGACCGGCCGGAACATCAAGGCTCTGGACGACCGTACTGTCATGGTTCGGAACTGGCGCTGCCGGTTCAAAGCCGCCCTCTCATCGCCGGGATCTCCTCTCTGCGATCGTTGCTGGCACTGGGGGCATTCTTCTATGAAATGCAACCAGCAATCTCTTTGATGCCCGCTGTGTGGGGAACCGCACAGAAAGGAGCATCACCGCGTCCTGGCCTCCTGCTGCAAGGCGAAGCCAAAAGCAAATCCGCCCGTCGAGGCAACCCCTGTGGGGCAGCCCTGCCCGCATCCTCCCAAGTGCCTTAGCTGCGGCAAAGAGCACTCTACTGACGACCGGAAGTGCGCCTTCTGGAAGAATCATTTCGATCCCGAGTGGATCAAGCAGCACTACCAGCTGGTACGTGATCGCAAGCGTGCTGGCCAGAATCGTTCTAACACCTCCCCGCAGCGAAATGCAGAGGCTGGACCTTCATGAGTGCCTCATCGAACAGCCCCGCTCCGGCGGTGGTCCCTGGTATGAGGGGGCGCTCTCTTATTTCCTCGCTTCGTATTCTGTCTCAAAATGTGAACCGAAAGCGTGTACATATGGACGTTCTCCATCGATCTCATGTTCTGCCCTGTACTGTCAGGACAGATTCATCTGCGTATTGACCACGCATTACAGCTGACTTCGGACCATTGTCCGTTGTCACTTGAACTCGACATCCCGCTGCTCGACATCAGTGATCAGCGGAAGTCACTCCCCAAAGACAGTGTCCCCGAATTCATCGCTGACATTGCCGCCGACTTACTCGGACTGGATATGATCCTGGTCAAGACTATCCATGACCTCGAGAGAGTACTTCGTGCGCTCTCGGCGTCAATTGATCGGGCTTGGGAAACTCACTCTAAGAAGTGCAAGCTCTCTAAGCGGAGCAAGGGCTGGTGGAACCAGCACTGCTCTGAAGCTTTGGCAACTTTCAGGCAAACTCGCTCTGAAAGGGACCACCGCATCTGGCGACGAGCTATTAAAGATGCAAAGCGCGCCTTCTTTGACAATCGAATCAAAGAGGTTGCTGAAAAATTGCGACGTCCATGGGATCTAGCTGCATGGACGAAGCAAAGGCCTCTGCCTGACTACGAGGCGATCTCCTTCCGGGGACAGCCTTGCAATTCTATCGAGTCGCTCTGGGATGCGCTCGACAAGTCTTATAACGCCGTGTCTGACAGACTGGTTAATTTGGATAAGCTTGACGAACTCGAGTCTCATCCGATGCGGGACTGGGTCCCGTTTTCTGCTGCAGAACTCCGGGAGTCCCTGGAGCCTTGCAGCAATACATCTGCTCCAGGTCCAGACCATCTGACCTGGGCACATATTAAACAGCTAGTGAGATTCCCTCACGTTGCTACGTTTTTCCTAAACATTGCAAATGCATGTTTGGACTTGGGGCACTGGCCCTCGTACTTCAAGCAGAGCTTGTCAGTGATCATCCCGAAGCCTGGCAAGCCTGCTTATGATACTCCGAAAGCCTTTCGCCCGATTGTGCTTTTGAATACCCTCAGCAAGCTCGTCGAGAAAATGCTGGCACGTCGTATGCAGTACGAAGTGACTAAATTTGCTGTCTTTGACCCAAAGCAGTTCGGTGGCATCCGGCAGAACTCGACAGAGGACGCCGGAGTGTTTCTGACCCATATCATCAGGCAAGGCTGGATAAAGGGTCTCAAAACGAGTGTCATCGCTTTCGATGTAGCTCAATACTTTCCCTCACTCAACCACAGGATGCTAGTGAGGATACTGCAACACGGAGGCTTCGCACGTCAAGTGTCGAAGTTCTTCGAATCATACCTCGTCGGGCATAAAACTTCTTATGCCTGGCGGAGCGCTATCTCGCCTGAGTTTGATGCCGACGTTGGTGTCGGCCAAGGCTCGGCTCTGTCCCCAGTACTGTCTGCGCTGTATTTGGCGCCTGTGCTGAAACTATACCAGAAAGTTGGCGACATGCCGACGATCATATCATTTGTTGATGATGGACTGATCATTGCCCAGTCCAAGTCAATTCCGGACAATGTTCCAAAGCTGAAGAGGGCGTACGCCTCTGTGCACAACCTCTTCACTGACTTCGGGCTTGTTGTTGAGCACAACAAGACTGAGCTGCAGCACTTCTCGCGCAATGCAGCGGACCCCCGTCCGTCCATTGACCTTGGGTTTGCACCGTATACCAGCACAACCCCACTTCAGCCCAAGGATGTCTGGCGATACCTGGGTTTTTTCTTGGACGTGCGTCTCTCCTTCAAAGAGCATGTCCGTTTTTATGCAATGAAGGCTCTGACAACCACCAGAGCCTTCCAAATGCTAGGCAATTCTGTCCGAGGCTTGTCCCCTCAGCAGAAACGCATCCTGTACCTGTCGTGCGCTCGCCCCATTGCGACGTACGGCTGTCTATTATGGAACTTCAATGGCATGCGCAACGTCGCACTCATGAAGTTGTTGCGCCAGATGCAGCGTAAGGCCTGCATCTGGATTAATGGACAGTTTCGCACCACTCTGGAGGGTGCAGCTGAAACTATGGCCTGCGTTGAACCCATCGCCAGCTTCATTAAGCGGCTTAAGGTCGGGTCGTCTGCCCGTCTAGCCAATTTGAACGCGAGGCATGCGCTTCGCTCCCTCTCCACGCCTGCCTCTGCGGGTGGAGATCCCTTGAGGTCGAAGAACTTGGCCTCCCTCTCTGAACGCCAGCGTTTATTGCTGAAATCTCCTCTCAAAGATTTAGTGGATCTCAGACCACCAAACTTTATCCACACGGATTATTTTGCGGATGCAAATAACCCGGGCAGGCGGTTGGTCGACAAGTTCGGCGACTGCTTTGAGATCCATAGGCTCCTTGGCAAAGACGAGGACTCTGTCAAAGCCTATCGTAACTCACTGGAGCAGGCGCTCGCTGAGTGCCAGACCCAGCGCGACTGTGCATATGTCAGTAGTGACGGCGCCGTGCCCACGAAAGCAGATGCACTGGTTAAGCAGTCGGTGTACGCATCCCGGGTCTACCGGGGCACCAGACTTGTATTTGAAACTCGTCAACCGGTCGGTAAAGCGACCAGCGACGACGCAGAGCTGATTGGATTGTGTGTTGCGATCCAGAAAGCCACCGCGCAGGATGGAATCACATCCATCTCGTGCTTTCTAGACTCGATGAATGCTATCAACCGCATCATCGATTGCAACCCGCACTCCACGCAGCGGCATTCCATCGCTCTGTGTGAGGTACTACAGCGCTGGCTCGACGAAGACGAGCGGCGCAGGATTGATTTCTGGCATGTCCCTTCCAAATGGAAGTGGGCTATTCAAGTCGAAGCGCACGAGTCTGCCCAGACGCTCGATATTCCATTTCATGCGGACGAGGGCCTGAGGACTCCGTCCACATCATGACTCTCTGCCGTAACTGGCAGAGACCACCTGAACGCCAGTACGATGCCTTCGTGCGTCTCTGGTTTGTCAAGTATCTAACGTCTAACAAGGCGGCGGGTGCTTTCATTCCGGATCCAGGCGGCGGGTGACCGTGCGTCTGCTGGCTCTTCGGAGTCCCGGAACAGTCTGGCGATTGACGAAAGCGGTCGCCGAGCTTCATTGCACTATGCAAGCCCTGCGACAGCGGGCGTTATGGGACCTCACGGACCCTTTACGCGGAAGTGACCACAGCCGGACCTTCGGGTCTGGGGGACGCAAGCTCTAGTGAGCGATTCAGCACGAGCTCGGGAGAGCGCGGGCACGAGAGAACAGAGTAGTGAGCCCTCCATGTCTATCCCCTCAGTCTGGTATTTTGTCGGACTAGTTGTATTTATTGTAGGCACACTCGTGTACTTACAAGCGGACTGCCATCGAGCACCGCTATAAAAATTGTTGATTTAAAAAAAAAAAAAAAATCTGTTGATCGGGCTTGGGAAACTCACTCTAAGAAGTGCAGGCTCTCTAAGCGGAGCAAAGGCTGGTGGAACCAGCACTGCTCTGAAACTTTGGAAACTTTCAGGCAAACTCGCTCTGAAAGAGACCACCGCATCTGGCGACGAGCTATTAAGGATGCAAAACATGCCTTCTTTGATAATCGAATCAAAGAGGTTGCCGAAAAATCGCGACGCCCATGGGATCTGGCTGCATGGACGAAGCAAAGGCCTTTGCCTGATTATGAGGCGATCTCCTTCCGGAGACAGCCTTGCAACACCATCGAGTCGCTCTGGAATGTGCTCGATAAGTCTTATAACGCCGCGTCTGACAGGCTGGTCAATTTGGACAAACTTGACGAGCTCTTTTTTTTTTTTTTTTAAATCAACAATTTTTATAGCGGTGCTCAATGGCAGTCCGCTTGTAAGTACACGAGTGTGCCTACGATAAATACCGAAGTTTAGGGTCCTCCAAGTGGAGGACCCTTATCGCCGTCTTCTTTGCAGGATAGGCGCTAGACTAAACGGTGGAATTCCGTGCCTAGACTTCGGAATCAACTTGGATTTTTTTTTTTTTTTTTAATTCAACAATTTATAAAGCGGTGCTCGATGGCAGTCCGCTTGTAAATACACGGAGGTATCTACGATAAATACAACTAGTCCGAGACAACCAGACTGAGGGGATAGACATAGAGGGCTCACTGCCCTGATCTCTCGTGCCCGCGCTCGTCTGAGCTCGTGCTGAATCGCTCGCTAGAGCTTGCGTCCCCCAGACCCAAAGGCCCAGATGCGGTCCATTCCGCGTAAAGGGTCCGTGAGGTCCCATAACGCCTGCCGTCGCAGGGCTTGCAATGCGCAATGAAGCTCGGCGACCGCCTTCGTCAGTCGCCAGACTGTTCCGGTGCTCCGAAGAGCCAACAGACGCACGGTCACCCACCGCCTGGATCCGGAATGAAAGCACCCGCTGCCTTGTTAGACGTCAGGTACTTAACGAACCAGAGATGCACAAAGGCGTCGTACTGGCGTTCAGGTGGTCTCTGCCAGTTACGGCAGAGAGTCATGATGTGGACGGAGTCCTCAGGACCTCGTCCGCAGGAGCATTGATCGCTCTCAACAAAATTGAACCACGCGCGATACGCGTTGATCGGCGCATGTCCGCAAGCAACGCGACAGCAGCGAGCATACAACTCGTTGCCTGTCACCAACTTCATGAAGCCCGTTCGCTTCCGAGAAGGGCGCTCATAGGACTCAGGCTTTCCTGCGTCATGGAAATGAAACGTGGAAGCGCCTATGTATTTCTTGGTCCAAGATTGGTCGAACCAAGAAGCATGCATCTCATCGTCTGCCTCCTTGCGGAGCGCATCCGTGGTGTACAATGGGTGAGTGCCCAGTGGAATATCGAGCGACCGAGCGTAGTCGTGTGCTTCGAGTTGAATAGCCCACTTCCACGTGGAAGGGACATGCCAGAAGTCAATCCTGCGCCGCTCGTCTTCATCGAGCCAGCACCGTAATACCTCACACAGGGCAATAGAATGCCGCTGCATGGAGTGAGGGTTGCAATCGATGATGCGGTTGATAGCATTCATCGAGTCCAAGAAACACGAGATGGAAGTGACTCCATCCTGTGTGGTAGCTTTCTGGATCGCAACACGCAATCCAATCAGCTCGGCGTCGTCACTGGTTGCTTTACCGACCGGCTGACGAGATTCAAATAAAAGTCTGGTGCCCCGGTAAACCCGGGATGCATACACCGACTGTTTTACCAGTGCGTCTGCTTTCGTGGGCATGGCGCCATCACTACTGACATATGCACAATCTTGCTGGGCCTGGCACTCAACGAGCGCCTGCTCCAACGAATTGCGATAGGCTTTGACAGAGTCCTCGTCTTTGCCAAGGAGCCTATGAGTCTCAAAGCGGTCGCCGAACTGGTCGACCAACCGCCTGCCCGGGTTATTCGCAGCCGCGAAATAATCCGTGTGTATAAAGTTTGGTGGTCTGAGGTCCACCAAATCTTTGAGAGGAGATTTCAGCGCTGCGCGCTGGCGTTCAGAGAGGGAGGCCAAGTTCTTTGACCTCGAAGGATCCCCGCCTGCAGAGACAGGCGTGGTAAGAGAGCGAAGGGCATGCCTCGTGTTCGAGTTGGCTAGTCGGTATCCCTGGCAGGCCGTGCCTGAAATGGTCACGTGACTAGTCATGTGATCAAGTAGGGAGCGAAAGCATAGGGCGTGGTAAGCGGGGGAAAACGTGAGAACAACCCGACCCTTGATGCGCACCCCGTAATAGGGAGTTCCAGAGCATGCGCACTTCCGGAAGGTGCCGCGCACCCTGTAATGGGGAGTCTCTTCGGACTGCGAGCTTGGGACAGGACACCCCCCACCGGTTAATCTCAAGCCCAGTCTAACCAGCTGGATCAGGCCAAGAACCTGGTCGTTAGTCAGTGTTGGTAGTGTGGACCGGTCCCTGTGGACTGGTCGTTGAACTGGTCCTTCGGCACACTTGGGGAGTCCCCAGGCCCAGGGGTAGCCACCACATGACCGTAAAGCACTGCTCAGGTGGGAGCCTGAGACCTCCTCGTGGGGCATGCATAACCGGGTTAAGCATGGGTGTAGAACTCCTCAGCCTAGGCCTTAGGTCTAGGGTGCACACTGAGGCTGGATGCTGGCAAGGCAGAGACCTGGGACATGATTGGGGATCCGCGCCCTTCGGGCATCAGCGAACCACATGCTCAGGAATGGGAAAAGTAAAGTAGGTGGGGCTTACCAATGTCCGGCTTGTTCTCGGCTTGGCCTCTTGGTAACTCGCTCCCTGGCCGAAATTCGGACTGTGGCGGACCAGGGTAGTCCCCTGACTCTGGCCTGAGAGGACTTATCCTCTGCCGGTTCATCTGGATGACTAATCCAGATATTGAATCCAAGTTGATTCCGAAGTCTAGGCACGGAATTCCACCGTTTAGTCTAGCGCCTATTCTGCAAAGGAGACGGCGATAAGGGTCCTCCACTTGGAGGACCCTAAACTTCGTGTATTTATCGTAGATACCTCTGTGTATTTACAAGCAGACTGCCATCGAGCACCGCTTTATAAATTGTTGATTTAAAAAAAAAAAAAAAAAAAAAAAAAAGAGTTGGCTAGTCGGGCAGAGGACCCAACCTTGAGCCGCCTGATGAAGCCGGCGATGGGTTCAATGCAGGCCATAGTTTCAGCTGCACCCTCTGGAGTGGTGCGAAACTGTCCGTTGATCCAGATGCAGGCCTTATGCTGCATCTGGCACAACAACTTCATGAGTGCGACATTGCGCATACCATTGAAGTTCCATAATAAACAGCCATACGTCGCGATGGGGCGAGCGCACGACAGGTACAGAATGCGCTTCTGCTGAGGGGATAAGCCTCGAACGAATCAACTTGGATTCAATACCTGGATTAGTCATCCAGATGAACTGGCAGAGGATAAGTCCTCTCGGGCCGGAGTCAGGGGACTACCCTGGTCCGCCACAGTCCGAATTTCGGCCAGGGAGCGAGTTACCAAGAGGCCAAGCCGAGAACAAGCCGGACATTGGTAAGCCCCACCTACTTTACTTTTCCCGTTCCTGAGCATGTGGTTCGCTGATGCCCGAAGGGCGCGGATCCCCAATCATGTCCCAGGTCTCTGCCTTGCCAGCATCCAGCCTCAGTGTGCACCCTAGACCTAAGGCCTAGGCTGAGGAGTTCTACACCCATGCTTAACCCGGTTATGCATGCCCCACGAGGAGGTCTCAGGCTCCCACCTGAGCAGTGCTTTACGGTCATGTGGTGGCTACCCCTGGGCCTGGGGACTCCCCAAGTGTGCCGAAGGACCGGTTCAATGACCAGTCCACAGGGACCGGTCCATACTACCAACGCTGACTAACGACCAGGTTCTCGGCCTGATCCAGCTGGTTAGACTGGGCTCGAGATTAACCGGTGGGGGGTGTCCTGTCCCAAGCTTGCAGTCTGAAGAGGTGCGCAGCACCTTCCGGAAGCACGCATGCTCTGGAACTCCCTATTACGGGGTGCACATCAAGGGTCGGGTTGTTTTCAGTTACTCCCCCGCTTACCGTGCCCTATGCTTTCACTCCCTACTTGATCACATGACTAGTCACATGACTATTTCAGGCACGGCCTGCCAGGGATCACCTGACCTGCTACTTTGGGCTCCCACAATCATCCCTATCACATGACCAGGTTACCACCCTAGCCACTGAAGGTCACCTGACCGTGGTATTGCCTCAGAGTTGCTTACCAACCTGAGTCACCGAGTACGTGATGGTAACTGATGATGGGTCACATGTCTATCCCTGCTTTGTAAGATACAGAGGATGAGTGGGAATCGAACCCACAACCTTCCCAGTGACTGCACAGCCACCTCTCCAGTCTTTAGTGGCGATTAAACCACTGGGCTACTGGGGCCCCCAGGATATTCTTCATAAAGTCCACTTCCTCTGGAGTCTGAGGTGCCATTGCCTTGGAAAGATTAAGGCCTGTCATCATAGGTGTCTTGACAGGCTTGCAATCTGCCATTCCATAGTGCTCCAGTGTGTTTAAGATGTACTGCTTCTGAAAAAGCACAATGGTCCACTTCTGCCTATCTCTAATAATCTCCACACCCAATAAAAAAGTGCTTGGTCCCAAGTCTCTGATCTTGAAGTGCCTAGACAGCTCTGCAACCACTTTGTCAATGGCAGCAGTGTTCTTTGAAGCTAGTGTGATATCATCAATGTAAATGGGAACAATGACCTTTACCTCCCCCTTGACATAGAGGTAGATAGAGTGGTCAGATTCGAGTCGTTTGAATCCCATAGATAATAAGACGGAGTGTAGCTTCTTGTTCCACTATCTGGCAGACTGTTTAAGACTATAAAGTGATTTGTAGAGTTTGCAGACTTGGTTTGGACCACCTTGGTGAAACCCCTCTGGTTGAACCATATAAATCTCCTCCTCCAAATCACCATTAGGAAAGGCAGAGGTAACATCCACAGAACGAAGTTCCATGTCCTCAATACCAGCCATAGCTAGGATAAGTCTTAAGGCAGCAGGGCGAAATGTGGGGGCAAAGACTTCAGTATAGTCAATGCCAGGTCTTTGACTGAAACCTTTGGCAACACATCGAGCTTTGTAGCGCTCAATCGAGCCATCTGCATTGTGTTTGACCTTGAAAACCCATCCACAACCAATAGCCTTCTTTCCTGGAGGCAAGTCTACAATGTCCCATGTCCCATGTCCCATTAGAGACATAATCTCTTCATTGCACGCTTCCTGCCACTTGTGAGCATCCGGACATAGGGGGCCCCAGTAGCCCAGTGGTTTAATCGCCACAAGACTGGGGGCTGCGCCGGGGTGTGGCCCCGCCATCCTCGCCCAGCGGGTGGCTGTGCCCTCTCGGTCCGTCCGTGCTCGTGCTCGGTTGGGCACTCTGGGCTCCTGGCGGGCCCGGCGGGGTCCTGGTCCGTGGGGTGTCGGGCCCGTGCGGTCGGTTCCTGGGGCGTCCTGGTCCGGCGTCTGTCGTGCGGGCGCGGTGCGGGGTCTGCTCCCCTTCGCCCCGGGGTTCGCTGCCTCCGGGTGCCCGCCCGTGGGGTCTCCGGCGTGGCTTGGGCGCCCCCCCGGTTTCTCGCCCGTCCCGCTGGTCGCCGGCCTTCTTGTCCGTTGGTCGTGGCGGTCCGGTCTGGCCTTCCGGCGTTTGGGGCCGGGGTGCCCCCGTGCCGTGCTGCTCGGTGGGGCCGGCCTCCGTGGGGCTGCTCCGGGTGCTGGGGTGCCTCGCCGGCCGGTCGGTGCCCTGGCTCCGCGGCGGCCTGGGCTGCTGGTCCCGCCCTTCGGGCTCGCGCCCTGCTCGGCGGGTGGGTGGGGCTTCTTGCCCGGCTGGCTCGGCTGGCCTCTTGCTCGCTCCTGGCCGCGCCGTGCGGCCGGCGTCCCTGCTCCGGCCCGGGGCTTCCTCTCCGGTTCTCTGGTGCTTCCGGTTTGTCCGTTGTTCCGTCGGCCGGTTCCCCGTTGTCCCCTCCTCGGGCGGCGTGGTCCTCCCTTGGGGGCCCCTCGGCTCGTTTTTCGTGGTCCCTCGTGTTTCGCGGCTGCCCGGCCCCTCTTTTGTTGTTTGGCATCCGGACATTGCATAGCTTGCTTGTAAGTGCTTGGATTTGCACCTTTAGCTAGACTAGCAAATTGGACATCCACAAAACCAGCCTCTTCATCAGGATTAGGATCAGGATCCTCATAGATAGAGTCTTCTGAATTAGAATCATCTCAAACTGGTGGAGGAGCAGGTCTAATGACCCACCAGTTGCCAGGTGGTTTGATATTTCTGACTGGTTTCCTGACAGCAATAGGCAGAGTTTTGGGAAGAGGTGGTGGAGTTGGTACTCTGTGTCTAACAGGAGGTGTGTGGGGCAGATTATCATCCTTTTTTTTTTTTTTTTTTTTTTTTTAAATCAGCAATTTTTATAGCGGTGCTCGATGGCAGTCCACTTGTAAGTACACAAGTGTGCCTACGATAAATACAACTAGTCCGACAGAACACCAGACTGAGGGGATAGACATAGAGGGCTCACTGCCCTGTTCTCTCGTGCCCGCGCTCGTCTGAGCTCATGCTGAATCGCTCGCTAGAGCTTGCGTCCCCTGGACCCGAAGGCCCGGATGCAGTCAATTCCGCGTAAAGGGTCTGTGAGGTCCCATAATGCCCACCATCGCAGGGCTTGCGGTGTGCAATGAAGCTCGGCGCGAAGTTTAGCCCCCCCCTTGCGGGGGAGGCTGCTAGCCCAGGCCCAGTCTTATGATCAGACCGTTTAGCCCAGGAGCTTCGCACTCCGGCTTCAACTTAAGCAGTTACCTGGGTGTATTATCCCAGGGACCACCGACAGAGGAGTTAGGTCTCTCGAGCCAAGGACTGGAGACTATCCAGCCTTGCTACGGCCCAGCGGTGTCCGGGTCGCTACTCCGTGCCTGCCTTCCCGTCCCCTAGCAGATGGTTCGCTGATGCCCTTAAGGGCGCGGATCCCCATCTGTCCAAGGTCTCTGTCTTGCCACGTGCCTCCCAGACTGGCATCCGATATCACAGCAAGGTCCATGGTCCTCCCATGACAGGTCCCCACAGGGGGAGCCCTTAGCTGAATGGGTCTGGATCTACTTCCACCCTTGGTGTACTGCACCATGACTAACCAGTTCGTGATCATCGCCACCAGCTCCCACTTTACCGGGTGCCCTGTTGGCTCAAACGCCATCGGGTGGTTATCAGGTCATTCCCGGTATGGTCCCTTATCCTTTCGGCCCCTACCTTTTAAGATCGGGGATCACGTGTGGTCTGCCGGATTAAGGCATTGTCCGGCACTTACATCCCAAGGCCATCCACGCCAAGGGAAACCCGGTCACGTGAGTTAGGGTCACATGATCAGAACCCGTGGACTCTGTCACGTATGTGACGCATAACCCAGCTTATGTCACATGCCAGCTGCTTAGTCATGTGACCAAGTCACCTCCCTGTGGGAACAGCTGTCACAGGGTCGTGATACTTCCTGTCCGCGTCACGTGGAACCAGCTCCGGACACTTCTGAATGCAAACCTGAAGATGCCACCTCCAGGACTAGAACCCGCGGCTTCGTGGATTGCCACATCCACAGGACTACCTGACTGCGTTTACCGCTATGCCAACCAGCCCTTGCATTGGTTGCTCTCGACGAAATTGAACCGCGCGCGATACGCATTGATTGGCGCATGTCCGCATGCGATGCGACAACAGTGAGCATACAGCTCATTGCCAGTCACCAACTTCATGAAGCCTGTTCTCTTACGAGAGGGGCGCTCATAGGAATCTGGCTTTCCCACATCATAGAAATGAAACGTGGAAGCGCCTATGTATTTCTTGGTCCGAGATTGGTCGAACCAAGAAGCATGCATCTCATCGTCTGCCTCCTTGCGGAGCACATCCGTGGTGTACAAAGGGCGAGTGCCCAGTGGAATATCGAGTGACCGAGCGTACTTGTGTGCTTCGAGTTGAATAGCCCACTTCCACTTGGAAGGGACATGCCAGAAGTCAATCCTGTGGCGCTCGTCTTTGTCGAGCCAGCACAGTAATACCTCACACAACGCAATAGAATGCCGCTGCGTGGAGTGTGGGTTGCAATCAATGATGCGGTTAATGGCATTCATCGAGTCTAGAAAACATGAGATGGAAGTAACATCATCCTGTGTGGTGGCCTTCTGGATCGCAATACGCAATCCAATCAGCTCGGTGTCGTCGCTGGTTGCTTTGCCAACTGGCTGACGAGTTTCAAATACAAGTCCAGTGCCCCGGTAGACCCGGGATGTGTACACCGACTGTTTAAGAAGTGCGCCTGCTTTCGTGGGCACGGCGCCGTCACTACTGACATATGCACAGTCTTGCTGGGTCTGGCACTCAGTGAGCGCCTGCTCCAGTGAGTTACGATAGGCTTTGACAGAGTCCTCATCTTTGCCAAGGAGCCTATGAGTCTCAAAGCGGTCGCCGAACTTGTCGACCAACTGCCTGCCCGGGTTATTTGCATTGGCAAAATAATCCGTGTGGATAAAGTTTGGTGGTCTGAGGTCCACCAAATCTTTGAGAGGGGATTTAAGCACTGCATGCTGACGTTCTGAGAGAAAGGCCAAATTCTTTGACCTCGAAGGATCCCCACCTGCTGAAGCAGGTGTGGTGAGAGAGCGAAGGGCATGCCTCGCGTTAGAATTGGCTAGCTGGGCAGAGCAGATTATCATCCTGGTGAATAGCAGAAGGTGTTCTAGGACGAAGATTTGGACTCTGAGGAGGGGTAGGATCTGGATCAGGAGCAGAGGGAGCTGCTTGCACAATAGGCTTTAGTACATCAAAGCCTCCCCCTAACTCCAGCACAGCTGAGTCTGGAGAAGCTGGTTGCAAGGCAAGTGGGTCAAGAGGAAGAATAAAAGAAGGTGGAGTGCTGTAATATTCGTGCCACCTTTGTCTGCAACGCCCATCTGTAAATACCTGTAAACAACTTCTCGCATTGCATAAAATACGTTCCACAGCGTCGACACCTGGGCCGATCTCGCATCCAGTTGCAAACCCGAGTTACCTATACTCTTGAGCACCTCCGTTTCTGTTTATCGCGAAATCCGTTAAAAATCAAACGAATTATAGAGAGTTTTGATGAGCGACGATCCGCTCAACATGCTTGGTGGCGGTGGGAGGGCTACGCTCTCACCGCTGAACCTGCACCCCGGCCGTACTGAGCCCCCTGCCAGTCAAGGCCTATTCTCCCAGCCGGGACCTTCGTCCGGCGTTCTTTTCCAGGGCAATGACGGCCTCATGCAGACCAACGACCCGAACCCGCAGGTGGAGACGACTGCGCCCCCTGCTCCCCCCTCTCCCGCTATCTCCATGGCATCTATGCACGCCAGATTTAATAGCGACAATGTCGGTGTCTTGTACTTCGAGGAGAAAGGCTTTCACCTCCTCCACGGTGAAGCGAAGGCGGTCACCGAGTCTTTATGGAACCTGAAGGAGTGGCTCCGGAAGGTCAACACAGCAGCCGTGCAAGTCCCAGCCGGCTATCAGTATGCCATCGCGGAAGGTCTGGCCTCCTTGGTCGACACTGCCGCCGATGTCAATATGTTCAGGATCCCGACTTTGGAGGGCCCCAAGCACACTCTCGGCCAACGACTCGCTACCACGGTCCGCGCCCGCACATCCAAGACCACCCATTTCTCGGGCGATGTTCACGATTCCTCTCTGATGGGCATGTTGCATCTCCAGGACTCCCGCTCGAATGCCAGCGCTCGACCCCCGAGACCACCTCGGAACCCGAACCGCCCGCCTCCTCCTCCTCGCAACCGATCCCGCTCCCGGACTCCAGGACGGGGTCCTCCCCCACCTGTCAATCGGGCTACATGCCCGACTGACAAAAAGTGCTCATACGCACAAGCGGCGGCTCAGCCCGCTACTACTCCGGCTGAGGCCATTGTGGCCTTGGCCAAAACGTTCCCTGATCTCTCCGCCGATAAGATCGTCTCCTTGCAAAAGGAGGCGACCGGCGAATCGTCCGGACCGCCTAAGAAGAAGGCGAAGTCCACCTCCCATGGACCATCTCGACGCAATGTCAGATTGGTCTATACTTTCCCTGGTGGCAATGGCTCTGTTGCTGCCGGAATGCTCCTGACAACCCTCAACTGGGGGTTGACTGCCGGCAAGTCTTGGATTCGATGTGAATCCATCCAAGACCATTCCGCCACCTCGTTCTCATGCTTGATGATGAGGGTGGCATCCCCGAAGGACTGCGACATCATGCGTGAGTCCGCCCTCCGATGCACTCCGACTGGCTCTATGGTCGAGCTCACCATGCCCACGAGCATTTCCTATACAAAATTGCTCGATGTTCCGTACTTCAATGATGATGGCAGCACGCTCACTGCCCATCAAGCCTATGAGATCCTCCGAGACTCCTCGTTCTCGGACCTCATCACGCTCGTTGGAGTGCCGTGCATTATGCACAACTCCAAGAAATCTGATACTGCAACCGTGTGGTTCAATATCGAAAACACCACGACTGGCCGGAACATCAAGGCTCTGGACGATCGCACCATCATGGTTCGGAACTGGCATTGCCGGTTCAAGGCCGCTCTTTCATCATCGGGATCTCCTCTCTGCGATCGATGTTGGCGCTGGGGACACTCTTCCATGAAGTGTAACCAGCAATCTCTTCGATTGGTACGAGGGGGCGCTCTCTTATTTCTTCGCTTCGTATTCTTTCCCAAAATGTGAACTGAAAGCGTGTACATATGGACGTTCTCCTCTCCACTCTCAGAGAGGATTATGATATTTTGTTTTTCCAAGAGCCTGCTTGGAACATCGTAAGATACGCCCCATCGGCACATAACATAGACGGTGAGGCGGTAATCGGAGGCCCAACCCATCCGGATTGGACCTGCATCGTCCGCAGGTCGTCGTATGAGGAGCCCCCTCGTGTGATGGCCTATGTGCATAACCGCCTAAGGCGGCTAAGACCTTCTCTGAGGCGCGACCTAGTTGACAGTCGCGACCTCATGGTTATAAGCCTCGCGACTCCAGGCGAGCCTCTCTTCCTCGCTAATGCCTACTCTGATGTAGACGGCAGCGCAATTCGGCTCTTGGACGAATGTTCAGAGCGTCCTGATTTCCCCAACCTGGTTTACCTGGGCGCGGACTTCAATTGTCACTATGAACTTTGGGATCAAGTTCATACCTCTCAGCGTACGCAGGGCGAGATGCTGTGTAACGCGGCACTTGAGCTCGGACTCGAATGGGCGGAGCCATCTAATCATGGTCCGACCTTCATATCCCATAACCGAGAGCTTCGGCCCTCGACTATTGATCTGATGTTCTGCCCTGTTCTAACAGGACAGATTCATCCGCGTATTGACCATGCACTACAGCTGACTTCGGACCATTGTCCGCTGTCACTCGAACTCGACATACCGCTGCTCGACATAAGCGACCAGCGGAAGTCACTTCCCAAAGACAGTGTCCCTGAGTTTATCGCCGACATTGCCGCTGATCTACTCGGACTGGATATGATTCCAATCGAGACTGTTCATGACCTCGAGAGGGTACTTTGTTCACTCTCGGCATCAGTTGATCGGGCTTGGGTAACTCACTCTAAGAAGTGCAAGCTCTCTAAGCGGAGCAAGGGCTGGTGGAACCAGCACTGCTCTGAAGCTTTGGCAACTTTCAGGCGGGGGGGGGGCCCCCCCCCCCCCCCCCCCCCCGCACTCAAACTCGCTCTGAAAGAGACCACCGCATCTGGCGACGAGCTATTAAAGATGCAAAGCGCGCCTTCTTTGACAATCGAATCAAAGAGGTCGCTGAAAAATCGCGACGTCCTTGGGATCTAGCTGCATGGACGAAGCAAAGGCCTCTGCCTGACTACGAGGCGATCTCCTTCCGGGGACAGCCTTGTAATTCTATCGAGTCGCTCTGGGATGCGCTCGACAAGTCTTATAATGCCGCGTCGGACAGGCCGGTTAATTTGGACAAACTCGACGAACTCGAGTCTCATCCAATGCGGGACTGGGTCCCGTTTTCTGCTGCGGAACTCCGGGAGTCCCTGGAGCCCTGCAGCAATACATCTGCTCCAGGTCCTGACCATCTGACCTGGGCGCATATTAAACAGCTAGTGAGATTCCCTCACGTCGCTATGTTTTTCCTAAACATTGCAAATGCATGTTTGGACTTGGGGCATTGGCCCTCGTACTTCAAGCAGAGTTTGTCGGTGATTATCCCGAAACCTGGCAAGCCTGCATATGATACTCCAAAAGCCTTTCGCCCGATTGTGCTTTTGAACACCCTCGGCAAGCTCGTCAAGAAAATGCTGGCGCGTCGTATGCAGTACGAAGCGACTAAATTTGCTGTCTTTGATCCAAAGCAGTTCGGTGGCATCCGGCAGAACTCAACAGAGGACGCCGGTGTTTTTCTGACCCATATCATCCGGCAAGGCTGGATAAAGGGCCTCAAAACGAGCATCATCGCTTTTGATGTAGCTCAATACTTCCCCTCGCTCAACCACTGGATGTTGGTGAGGATACTGCAGCACGGAGGCTTTGCATGTCAAGTGTCGAAGTTCTTCGAATCATACCTCGTCGGGCGTAAAACTTCTTATGCCTGGCGCAGCGCTATCTCGCCTGAGTTTGATGCCGATGTTGGTGTCGGCCAAGGCTTGGCTCTGTCTCCAGTACTGTCTGCGCTGTATTTAGCGCCTGTGCTGAAACTATACCAGAAAGTCGGCGACATGCCGACTATCATCTCATTCGTTGACGATGGGCTGATTATCGCTCAGTTCAAGTCAATTCCGGACAATGTTCCAAAGCTGAAGAGGGCATACACGTCAGTGCACAACCTCTTCACGGCCCCAGTAGCCCAGTGGTTTAATCGCCACTAAAAGACTGGAGAGGTGGCTGTGCAGTCACTGGGAAGGTTGTGGGTTCGATCCCCGCTCATCCTCTGTACCTTACAAAGCAGGGATAGGCATGTGACCCATTATCGGTTACCGTCACATGCTCGGTGACTCAGGTTGGTAAGCAACCCTGAGGCAATACCACGGTCAGGTGACCTTCGGTGGCTAGGGTGGTAACCTGGTCACGTGATAGGGATGATCGTGGGAGCCCAAAGTGGCAGGTCAGGTGATCCCTGACAGGCCGTGCCTGAAATGGTCACGTGACTAGTCATGTGATCAAGTAGGGAGCGAAAGCATAGGGCGCGGTAAGCGGGGGAGTAACTGAAAACAACCTGACCCTTGATGCGCACCCTGTAATAGGGAGTTCCAGAGCATGCGCGCTTCCGGAAGGTGCCGCGCACCCTGTAATGGGGAGTCTCTTCGGACTGCGAGCTTGGGACAGGACACCCCCCACCGGTTAATCTCGAGCCCAGTCTAACCAGCTGGATCAGGCCGAGAACCTGGTCGTTAGTCAGCGTTGGTAGTGTGGACCGGTCCCTGTGGACTGGTCGTTGAACCGGTCCTTCGGCACACTTGGGGAGTCCCCAGGCCCAGGGGTAGCCACCACATGACCGTAAAGCACTGCTCAGGTGGGAGCCTGAGACCTCCTTGTGGGGCATGCATAACCGGGTTAAGCATGGGTGTAGAACTCCTCAGCCTAGGCCTTAGGTCTAGGGTGCACACTGAGGCTGGATGCTGGCAAGGCAGAGACCTGGGACATGATTGGGGATCCGCGCCCTTTGGGCATCAGTGAACCACATGCTCAGGAACGGAAAAAGTAAAGTAGGTGGGGCTTACCAATGTCCGGCTTGTTCTCGGCTTGGCCTCTTGGTAACTCACTCCCTGGCCGAAATTCGGACCGTGGCGGACCAGGGTAGTCCCCTGACTCCGGTCCGAGAGGACTTATCCTCTGCCGGTTCATCTGGATGACTAATCCAGGTATTGAATCCAAGTTGATTCCGAAGTCTAGGCACGGAATTCCACCGGTTAGTCTAGCGCCTATCCTGCAAAGGAGACGGCGATAAGGGTCCTCCACTTGGAGGACCCTAAACTTCGGTATTTATGTAGGCACATTCGTGTACTTACAAGCAGACTGCCATCGAGCACCGCTATAAAAATTGTTGATATAAAAAAAAAAAAAAAAAAAAGCACCGCTATAAAAATTGTTGATTTAAAAAAAAAAAAAAAAAAAAAAAAAAAGAGCATCACCGTGTCCTGGCTTCTTGCTGCAAGGCGAAGCCAAAAGCAAACCCGCCCGTTGAGGCAACCCCTGTGGGGCAGCCCTGCCCGCATCCTCCCAAGTGCCTTAGCTGCGGCAAAGAGCACTCTACTGACGACTGGAAGTGTGCCTTCTGGAAGAATCGTTTTGATCCCGAATGGATCAAGCAGCACTACCAGCTGGTACGTGATTGTAAGCGTACTGGCCAGAATCGTTCTAACGCCTCCCCGCAGTGAAATGCGGAGGCCGGACCTTCATGAGTTCCTCATCAGACAGCCCCGCTCCGGTGGTGGTCCCTGGTACAAGGGGGCGCTCTTTTATTTCAACGCTTCATATTTTCTCTCAGAATGTGAATCGAAAGCGTGTACATGTAGACGTTCTCCTCTCCACTCTTGGAGAGGATTATGATATTCTTTTTCTCCAAGAACCTGCTTGGAATATCGTGAGATATGCCCCATCAGCTCACAATGTAGATGGGGAGGCAGTAATCGGAGGCCCAACCCATCCGAATTGGACCTGCATAGTCCGCAGGTCATCGTACGAGGAACCTCCTCGCGTGATGGCCTATGTGCATAACCGCCTACGGCGGCTAAGACCTTCTCTGAGGCGCGACTTGGTTGACAGTTGCAATCTCATGGTTATGAGCCTCGTGACTCCAGGCGAGCCTCTCTTCCTCGCTAATGCCTACTCTGATGTAGACGGCAGCGCAATTCGGCTCTTGGACGAATGTTCGGAGCGTCCTGATTTCCCCAACCTGGTTTACCTGGGCGCGGACTTCAATTGTCACTATGAACTTTGGGATCAAGTTCATACTTCTCAGTGCATGCGGGGCGAGATGCTGTGTAATGCGGCACTTGAGCTCGGACTTGAATGGGCGGAACCTTCTAATGCTGGTCCGACTTTCATATCTCATAATCGAGAGCTTCGGCCCTCGACTATTGATCGGATGTTCTGCCCTGTCGTGACAGGACAGTTTCATCCGTGCATTGAACATGCGCTACAGCTGACCTCGGATCATTGTCCGTTGTTACTTGAACTTGACATACCGCTGCTCGATATCAGTGAGCAGCGGAAGTCACTTCCCAAAGACAGTGTCCCCGAGTTTATCGCCGACATTGCCACTGACTTACTTGGACTGGATATGATTCCGGTTGAGACTATTCACGATCTCGAGAGAGTCCTTCGTGCGCTCTCGGCATCTGTTGATCGAGCTTGGGAAACTCACTCTAAGAAGTGCAGGCTCTCTAAGTGGAGCAAAGGCTGGTGGAACCAGCACTGCTCTGAAACTTTGGAAACTTTCAGGCAAACTTGCTCTGAAAGAGACCACCGCATCTGGCGACGAGCCATCAAGGATGCGAAATGCACCTTCTTTGATAATCGAATCAAAGAGGTCGCCGAAAAATCGCGACGCCCATGGGATCTGGCTGCATGGACGAAGCAAAGGCCTCTGCCCGACTACGAGGCAATCTCTTTCCGGGGACAACCTTGCAACTCTATCGAGTCGCTTTGGGACGCGCTCGATAAGTCTTATAACGCCGCGTCTGACAGGCCGGTTAATTTGGACAAACTCGATGAACTCGAGGCTCATCCAATATGGGACTGGGTCCCATTCCCCCGTCCATCCATTGATCTTGGGTTCACGCCATATACCGGCACAACTCCACTTCAGCCCAAGGATATCTGGCGGTACCTGGGCTTTTTCTTGGACGCGCGTCTTTCTTTCAAGGAGCACGTCCGGTTCTATGCAACGAAGGCTCTGACAACTGCCAGAGCTTTCCAAATGCTAGGCAATTCTGTTCGAGGCTTGTCCCCTCAGCAGAAGCGCATCCTCTACCTGTCATGCGCTCGCCCTATCGCGACATACGGCTGTTTATTATAGAACTTCAATGGTATGCGCAATGTGGCGCTCATGAAGTTGCTGTGCCAGATGCAGCGTAAAGCCTGCATCTGGATTAATGGACAGTTTCGCACCACTCTGGAGGGTGCAGCTGAAACTATGGCCTGCATTGAACCCATCGCCGGCTTTATCAAGCGGCTTAAGGTCGGGTCTTCTGCCCGTCTAGCCAACTCTAACGCGAGGCATGCCCTTCGCTCTCTCACCACGCCTGCCTCTGCAGGGGGGGATCCCTCGAGGTCAAAGAACTTGGCCTCTCTCTCCAAACGCCAGCGCACAGTGCTGAAATCTCCTCTCAAAGATTTGGTGGATCTTAGACCACCAAACTTTATCTACACGGATTATTTTGCGGATGCAAATAACCCGGGCAGGCAGTTAGTCGACAAGTTCGGTGACTGCTTTGAGACTCATAGGCTCCTTGGCAAAGATGAGGACTCTGTTAAAGCCTATCGCAACTCTCTGGATCAGGCGCTCTTTTTTTTTTTTTAAATCAACAATTTATAAAGCGGTGCGCGATGGCAGTCCGCTTGTAAGTACACGAATGTGCCTACATAAATACAACTAGTCCGAACAAAACCAGACTGAGGGGATGTACATGGAGGGCTCACTGCCCTGCTCTCTCGTGCCCGTGCTCATCTGAGCTCGTGCTGAATCGCTCGCTAGAACTGGCGTCCCCCAGACCCGAAGGCCCGGCTGCGGTCAATTCCGCGTAA
The DNA here is from genome assembly GCA_030407095.1 of Macrocybe indica. NCBI lineage: Eukaryota > Fungi > Basidiomycota > Agaricomycetes > Agaricales > Callistosporiaceae > Macrocybe > Macrocybe indica. The sequence continues at coordinate 986,071 of JARFTL010000001.1, read as the reverse complement.
AGGGTCCGTGAGGGCCCATAACGCCCGCTGTCACAGGGCTTGCGATGCGCAATGAAGCTCAGCGACCACTTTCGTCGATCGCCAGACTGTTCCGGTGCACCAGACGCACGGTCATCCGCTGCCTGGATCCGGAATGAAGGCACCCGCCGCCTTGTTGGACGTTAGGTACTTGACGAACCAGAGGTGCACAAAGGCATCGTACTGGCATTCAGGTGGTCTCTTCCAGTTACGGCAGAGAGTCATGACGTGGACGGAGTCCTCAGGCCCTCGTCCGCGTGAGCACTGGTTGCTCTCGACAAAATTGAACTGCACGCGATACGCATTGATCAGCGCATGTCCGCACGCAACGCGACAGCAGTGAGCATACAGCTCGTTGCCTGTCACCAACTTCATGAAGCCCGTTCTCTTGCGAGAAGGGCGCTCATAGGAATCAGGCTTTCCCGCATCATGGAAATGAAACGTGGAAGCGCCTATGTATTTCTTGGTCCGAGATTGGTCAAACCAAGAAGCGTGCATTTCATCGTCTGCCTCCTTTCAGAGCGCATCCGTGGTGTACAAAGGGCGAGCGCCCAATGGAATATCGAGCGACCGAGCATGCTCGTGTGCTTCGAGTTGGATGGCCCACTTCCACTTGGAAGGGACATGCCAGAAATCAATCTTGCACCGCTCGTCTTCGTCGAGCCAGCGCAGTAATACCTCACACAGGGCAATAGACTGCCGCTGCGTGGAGTGAGGGTTGCAATCGATGATGCGGTTGATGGCATTCATCGAGTCCAAGAAACATGAGATAGAAGTGACTCCATCCTGTGTGGTAGCTCTCTGGATCGCAACACGCAATCCAATCAGCTCTGAGTCGTCGCTGGTCGCTTTGCCAACCGGCTGACGAGTTTCGAATACAAGCCTGGTGCCCCGGTAGACCCGGGATGCGTACACCGACTGTTTAGCAGGTGCATCTGCCTTCGCGGGCACGGCGCCGTCACTACTGACATATACACAATCTTGCTGGATCTGGCACTCAGCGAGCGCCTGATCCAGTGAGTTACGATAGGCTTTGACAGAGTCCTCGTCTTTGCCAAGGAGCCTATGAGTCTCAAAGCAGTCACCGAACTTGTCGACCAACCACCTGCCCGGGTTATTTGCATCAGCAAAATAATCCGTGTGAATAAAGTTTGGTGGTCTGAGATCCACCAAATCTTTGAGAGGAGATTTCAGCGCTGTGCGCTGGCGTTCAGAGAGGGAGGCCAAGTTCTTTGACCTCGAGAGATCCCCGCCCGCAGATGCAGGCGTGGTAAGGGAGCGAAGGGCATGCCTCGCGTTCGAATTGGCTAGACGGGCAGAAGACCTGACCTTAAGCCGCTTAATAAAGCCGGCGATGGGTTCAACGCAGGCCATAGTTTCAGCTGCACCCTCCGGGGTGGTGCGAAACTGTCCATTAATCCAGATGCAGGCCTTACGCTGCATCTGGCGCAACAACTTCATGAGCGCCACATTGCGCATACCATTGAAGTTCCACAATAAACAGCCGTACGTCGCGATGGGGCGAGCGCACGACAGGTAAAGGATGCGCTTCTGTTGAGGGGACAGGCCTCGAACAGAATTGCCTAGCATTTGGAAAGCTCTGGCCGTTGTCAGAGCCTTCATTGCATAAAAGCGGACGTGCTCCTTGAAGGAGAGACGAGCGTCCAAGAAGAAACCAAGGTATCGCCAGACATCCTTGGGCTGAAGTGGAGTCGTGCCAGTATAAGGCGCGAACCCAAGATCAATGGACGGACGGGGGTCCGCCGCATTGCGCGAGAAATGCTGCAATTCAGTCTTGTTGTGCTCAACAACAAGGCCGAAGTCAGTGAAGAGGTTGTGCACAGATGCGTACGCTCTCTTCAGCTTTGGAACATTGTCCGGGATTGACTTGGACTGAGCAATGATCAGTCCATCGTCAACAAATGATATGATCGTCGGCATGTCGCCGACTCTCTGGTATAGTTTCAGCACCGGCGCCAAATACAGCGCAGACAATACTGGAGACAGAGCCGAGCCTTGGCCGACACCAACATCGGCATCAAACTCAGGCGAGACAGCACTACGCCAGGCATAAGAAGTTTTACGCCCGACGAGGTAAGACTCGAAGAACTTTGACACTTGACGCGCGAAGCCTCCGTGTTGAAGTATCCTCACCAACATCCGATGGTTGAGTGAGGGAAAATATTGAGCTACATCAAAGGCGATGACGCTCGTTTTGAGACCCTTTATCCAGCCTTGCCGGATAATATGGGTAAGAAACACTCCGGCATCCTCTGTGGAGTTCTGTCGGATGCCACTGAACTGCTTAGGGTCAAAGACAGCAAATTTAGTCGCTTCGTATTGCATACGACGTGCCAGCATTTTCTCGACGAGCTTGCCGAGAGTATTCAAAAGCACAATCGGGCGAAAGGCTTTTGGAGTATCGTATGCAGGCTTGCCAGGTTTCGGAATGATCACTGACAAGCTCTGCTTGAAGTACGAGGGCCAATGCCCCAAGTCCAAACATGCATTTGCAATATTTAGGAAAAACGTAGCGACGTGAGGGAATCTCACTAGCTGTTTAATATGCGCCCAGGTCAGATGATCTGGACCTGGAGCAGATGTACTGCTGCAAGGCTCCAGGGACTCCCGGAGCTCTGCAGCAGAAAACGGGATCTAGTCCCGCATCGGATGGGACTCGAGTTCGTCGAGCTTATCCAAATTAACCAGTCTGTCAGACGCGGCGTTATAAGACTTGTCGAGCGCATCCCAGAGCGACTCGATAGAATTGCAAGGCTGTCCCCGGAAGGAGATCGCCTCGTAGTCAGGCAGAGGCCTTTGCTTCGTCTATGCAGCTAGATCCCATGGACGTCGCGATTTTTCAGCAACCTCTTTGATTCGATTGTCAAAGAAGGCGCGTTTCGCATCTTTAATAGCTCGTCGCCAGATGCGGTGGTCCCTTTCAGAGCGAGTTTGCCTGAAGGTTGCCAAAGCTTCAGAGCAGTGCTGGTTCCACCAGCCCTTGCTCCGCTTAGAGAGCTTGCACTTCTTAGAGTGAGTTTCCCAAGCCCGATCGACAGACGCCGAGAGCGCACGAAGTACTCTCTCGAGGTCATGAATAGTCTCAACTGGGATCATGTCCAGTCCGAGCAGATCAGCGGCAATGTCAGCGATAAACTCGGGGACACTGTCTTTGGGAAGTGACTTCCGCTGGTCGCTGATATCGAGCAGCGGTATGTCGAGTTCAAGTGACAATGGACAATGGTCCGAGGTCAGCTGTAGCGCATGATCAATACGCGGATGAATCTGTCCTGTCAAGACAGGGCAGAACATCAGATCAATAGTCGAGGGCCGAAGCTCTCGGTTATGGGATATGAAGGTCGGACCATGATTAGATGGCTCTGCCCATTCGAGTCCGAGCTCAAGTGCCGCATTACACAGCATCTCGCCCCGCATGCACTGAGAAGTATGAACTTGATCCCAAAATTCATAGTGACAATTGAAGTCCCCCCCCAGGTAAACCAGGTTGGGGAAATCAGGACGCTCCGAACATTCGTCCAGGAGCCGGATTGCGCTGCCGTCTACATCAGAGTAGGCGTTAGCGAGAAAGAGAGGCTCGCCTGGAGTCGCGAGGCTTATAACCATGAGATCACGACTGTCAACTAGGTCGCGCCTCAGAGAAGGTCTTAACCGCCTTAGGCGGTTATGCACATAGGCCATCACATGAGGGGGCTCCTCGTATGATGACCTGCGGACAATGCAGGTCCAATCCGGATGGGTTGGGCCTCCGATTACCACCTCACCGTCTACGTTATGTGCCGACGGGGCGTATCTTACGATGTTCCAAGCAGGCTCTTGGAAAAACAAAATATCATAATCCTCTCCAAGAGTTTTTTTTTTTTTTTTAAATCAACAATTTTTATAGCGGTGCTCGATGGCAGTCCGCTTGTAAGTACACAAGTGTGCCTACAATAAATACAACTAGTCCGACAAACACCAGACTGAGGGGATAGACATGGAGGGCTCACTGCCCTGTTCTCTCGTGCCCGCGCTCCTCCGAGCTCGTGCTGAGTTGCTCGCTAGAGCTTGCGTCCCCCAGGCCCGAAGGCCTGGCTGCAGTCAATTCCGCGTAAAGGGTCCGTGAGGTCCCATAATGCCCGCCGTCGCAGGGCTTGCAGTGCGTAATGAAGCTCAGCGACCGCTTTCATCAATCGCCAGACTGTTCCGGGACTCCGAAGAGCCAGCAGACGCACGGTCACCCGCCGCCTGGATCCAGAATGAAAGCACCTGCTGCCTTGTTAGACGTTAGGTACTTGACAAACCAGAGATGCACAAAGGCGTCGTACTGGCGTTCAGATGGTCTCTCCCAGTTACAGCAGAGAGTCATGACATGGACGGAGTCCTCGGGCCCTCGTCCGCATGAGCATTGGTCGCTCTCAACGAAATTGAACTGCGCACGATACGCATTGATCGGCACATGTCCGCATGCGATGCGACAACAGCAAGCGTACAACTTGTTGCCTGCCACCAACTTCATGACGCCCATTCGCTTTCGAGAAGGGCGCTCATAGGAGTCAGGCTTTCCCGCATCATGGAAATGAAACGTGGAGGCGCCTATGTATTTCTTGGTCCGAAATTGGTCGAACCAAGAAGCATGCATCTCATCGTCTGCCTCCTTGCGGAGCGCATCCGTGGTATACAAAGGGCAGGTGCCCAATGGAATATCAAGCGTCCGAGCGAACTCGTGCGCTTCGAGTTGAATAGCTCACTTCCATTTGGAAGGGACATGCCAGAGATTAATCCTGCGCCACTCGTCTTCGTCGAGCCAGTGCCGTAGTACCTCACACAGAGCAATGGAATGCCGCTGGGTGGAGTGCGGATTGCAATCAATGATGCGGTTGATGGCATTCATCGAGTCTAGGAAACACGAGATGGATGTGATTCCATCCTGTGTGGTTTTTTTTTTTTTTTTAAATCAACAATTTATAAAGCGGTGCTCGGTGGCAGTCCGCTTGTAAGTACACGGAGGTATCTACGATAAATACAACTAGTCCGATAACAAACCAGACTGAGGGGATGTACATGGAGGGCTCACTGCCCTGCTCTCTCGTGCCCGCGCTCGTCTGAGCTCGTGCTGAATCGCTCGCTAGAACTGGCATCCCCCAGGCTCGGAGGCCCGGATACGGTCAATTCCGCGTAAAGGGTCCGTCAGGTCCCATAACGCCCGCTGTCGCAGGGCTTGCATAGCGCAATGAAGCTCGGTGATCACTTTCGTCGTGAAGTTTAGCCCCCCCCCTTGCGGGGGAGGCTGCTAGCCCAGGCCCAGTCTTATGCGAAGTTTAGCCCCCCCCTTGCGGGAGAGGCTGCTACCCAGGCTCCAGTTCTGTCCCTCCGTTGTGCTATGGAGGCGGACTGTCTACCCAGGAGTGTCGCACTTCGGATTCAACTTAAGCAGTTACCTGGGTGTATTATCCCAGGGACTACCGACAGAGGAGTTAGGTCTCTCGAGCCAAGGACTAGAGACTGTCTAGCCTTGCTACGGCCCAGCGGTGTCTGGGCGTGACCCCAGTCCTGCCTTCCCGTCCCCTGACAGATGGTTCGCTGATGCCCTTAGTGGGCGCGGATCCCCAATCTGACTAAGGTCTCTGTCTTGCCACGTGCCTCCCAGACTGGCATCCGATATCACAGTAAGGTCCATGGTCCTCCCATGACAGGTCCCCACAGGGGGAGCCCTTAGCTGAACGGGTCTGGATCTACTTCCACCATTGGTGTACTGCGCCGTGACTAACCACCATGGACTCCTACTTCAGGCAGCTCACATGGTACCGGGTGCCCTGTTGGCTCAAACGCCATCGGGTGGTTATCAGACCGGTTCCCGGTATGGTCCCTTATCCTTTCAGCCCCTACCTTTTAAGATTGGGGATCACATGTGGTCTGCCGGATTAAGGCATTGTCCGGCACTTACATCCCAAGGCCATCCACGCCAAGGGAAACCTGGTCACGTGAGTTAGGGTCACATGATCAGAGCCCACAGACTGGGGTTAGTCACGTATGTGACGCATAACCCAGCTTACGTCATGTGCCAGCTGCTTAGTCATGTGACCAAGTCACCTCCCCGTGGGAACAGCTGTCACAGGGTCATGATACTTCCTGCCTGCGTCACGTGGAACCAGCTCCGGACACTTCCGAATGCAAACCTGAAGATGCCACCTCCAGGACTAGAACCCGCGGCTTCGTGGATTGCCACATCCACAGGACTACCTGACTGCGTTTACCGCTATGCCAACCAGCCCTTATCCTCTCCAAGAGTGGAGAGGAGAATGTCCATATGTACACGCTTTCGGTTCACATTTTGGGAAAGAATATGAAGCGAAGAAATAAGAGAGCGCCCCCTCGTACCAGGGACCACCGCCGGAGCGGGGCTGTCCGATGAGGCACTCATGAAGGTCCGGCCTCCGCATTTCGCTGCGGGGAGGCGTTAGAACGATTCTGACCAGCACGTTTGCAATCACGTACCAGCTGGTAGTGCTGCTTGATCCACTCGGGATCAAAACGATTCTTCCAGAAGGCGCACTTCCGGTCGTCGGTAGAGTGCTCTTTGCTGCAGCTAAGGCACTTGGGAGGATGCGGGCAGGGCTGCCCCGCAGGGGTTGCCTCGACGGGCGGGTTTGCTTTTGGCTTCGCCTTGCAGCAGGAGGCCAGGACACGGTGATGCTCCTTTCTGTGCGGTTCCCCACACAGCGGGCATCGAAGAGATTGCTGGTTGCATTTCATAGAAGAATGCCCCCAGCGCCAGCAACGATCGCAGAGAGGAGATCCCGGCGATGAGAGGGCGGCCTTGAACCGGCAGCGCCAGTTCCGAACCATGACAGTACGGTCATCCAGAGCCTTGATGTTCTGGCCGGTCGTGGTGTCTTCAATATTGAACCAAACGGTTGCAGTATCGGATTTCTTGGAGTTGCGCATGATGCGAGGCACTCCAACGAGGGTGATGAGGTCCAAGAACGAGGAGTCTCGGAGGATCTCGTAGGCTTGACAGGCAGTGAGGGTGCTGCCATCATCATTGAAGTATGGAACGTCGAGCAGTTTCGCGTAGGAAATGCTCGTGGGCATGGTGAGCTTGACTGTAGAGCCAGTCGGAGCGCACCGGAGTGCGGACTCGCGCATGATGTCGCAGTCCTTTGGAGATGCCACCCTCGTCATCAAGCATGAGAACGAGGAGGCGGAATGGTCCTGGATGGACTCGCATCGGATCCAGGACTTGCCAGCAGTTAACCCCCGGTTGAGGGTCGTCAGGAGCGTTCCGGCAGCAATGGAACCATTGCTGCCAGGGAAAGTATAGACCAGTCTGACATTACGTTGAGACGGTCCATGCGAAGTGGACTTCGCCTTCTTCTTAGGCGGTCCGGACGGTTCGCCGGTCACCTCCTTTTGCAAGGAAATGATCTTATCAGCGGGGAGATCAGGGAACGTTTTGGCCAAGGCCACAATGGCCTCGGCCGGAGTGGTGGTGGGCTGAGCCGCCGCTTGCGCGTACGAGCGCTTTTTGTCAGATGGGCGTGTAGCCCGATTGACAGGGAAGTGGTAGCCTTCAAGGCAGACTCTGCAGCATCAGCAGATCTTCTAGTCCTTTGGATCTCTTCAGTGACAAAGGCTTGTTTGATAGTGTCTTTGTCAAGCTTGTCATGAAGAAGAAGGGAGGAGACAAAGGAATTGTACTCCTCAGGAAGAGCTCTGATCAAGGCCATGGAAGCAAGTTCACTATCCAGGCTGGATAGAGTGAAGTCTGCTGGGCGAAGATTTTGAATTTTGACCAGACAGTCCTCAACTCTGTTCATAAGGGATTGCAGAGTTTCATCCTCCTTCTTCCTGATAGAGAAGAGATCATCATAGGCATTGAATCTGGAGCCAGGCTTCTTTTAAAGATGGACCTTTTCTAAAGCAGCCCACATTTTCATAGGATCATCTTTAATCCCATGGAAATGAATTCTCTGTTCCTGCTCCACCGTAAGGTAGAGCTGGCCAGCTGCTTTGTCTGACTTTAGGTCCCATGCTTCAGCAGAAGTGGAGTCTGCTGGTCTTGGATTTGAACCAGAGACAATCCTCCAGAGGCCACAAGCTCTGAGCCAAGCCTCCATTTCTCCAGACCAAGTAGGGTAGTTGGTGGAGTTGAGTTTGGTGAAAGAAGGCATAGAGATGGAGGAAGACATGATGGCAAGATGCTAGAGGCAGGGAGATGGCAAAGAGATAAAGGCAAGGAGATGGAATGGAATGGAATGATGAGAGGTTGGGAATACAACCATAATCCTCTTGCTTGGGCAGGGTTCCACAACAGAGAGAGAGACTGTGCTACTGGCCTTGCCCTCAGGAGAGTGTATGTCAAGAAAGATCTAGCTACTGAAAGTGCCCTTGGTCTACTTAAGTAAAGTAAAAAGGCTATCTACTGAGCACCCAGTTGTCAGCACAAAGGCCTAACCCCAGAGTCACAGGAATGACTACCTGGTTTTCTACTGGTGGACTAAAGACTGCTTCAAATAAAGACCAGTCCCAGCAGTTGGTGCTCCTATCTACTAAACTTAGACACACACCCTATAAGAACAGTGAACTCCAGGCTAGTACAGTCAAGGAAGGGGAAAGATGGAAGGAAATCCGGACTCTTGGTGTATGTCTGATAAGGCTGTTAGAGGCCGGGGCCCATAACCTATTAAAACTAGGCACAGGGAACACTCTGGACGAGCCTTAGAACCTAGAAGTCCTGAGTGAGAACACTGGGGACTTCAAGGCACTCTATGCTACCTATATATATATCCAAGAGGCTGTGTGTGCAGCCATAGGCTGCGCATTGCTGCAGGCACAGCTGTATTTTTTTTTTTTTTTTTTTTTTTTTTAAATCAACAATTTACGAGATTCAGGGCCCTGCCTATAGCAGAGCCCTGCGCTTCACCCGCTCTTGCGAGGGGGAGCCCACCATTACAGTGCATCCCGGAGTCAACTCAGACCCAATGGACCTCATCAGTCCATAAACCGACAGAGGAGTTTGTTAGCCCTACTCTGGCCAGGTCGTGGGAGACTGTCCCTGCCTGCCACGGCTCGCTCTTCAGCAGGGAGTTCGCAGAGAGCCCCGCTTACTACCGTTTCCCGTTCCAGAGCAAGTGGTTCGCTTACATCATCATTGCGGATCCCCACTTGTCCCCAGTCTCTGCCTTGCCACCAGCCAGCCCTGATTGTGCTCTCACGAATGAGTCAGGGATTGGTTTCTGACACCAGGAGCCCCCCCCGTTTAGTTCCGAGGAACCCAGGACTCGACTCATTCTTCGCCCCTTCCCCTGGAGTCCCCGAGTGTCCATGGACCCGGTCCATAAGGAGCGGTCCACTTTGCAGGTACGTCACAGGTGTCATACTACTGGGACTAACGACCACTCTATGTCAGCGGATGGCTCCGGTGATGCCGGACTATGACTGTCTGTGGTGGGGGATGGCCTGGCCTGGAATCACCCAGACATTCGGCTTGTTCTGTATATATTCTACCCCGCTTACCGCCCCCTATGCTTTCGCTCCCTACTTGATCACGTGATATCACGTGACCATTTCAGGCATGGGACACCAGACTTCACGTTCTAGTGTGCCACTTTGGGGTACAATCGATTACTCCCACCTGGATCAGGTGACATTATATAAATATCACGTGACTCCTTGAACCCGGGCCCTGAGTTATCAATTCAGGCACCGCACCCAGGCCAGGTGATCAATGCAACCAATTTTTCCCATGGTGTCAGCATCACCTGACCCGTGTGAACCGAGCATGTGATGGTAACCTCTGATAGGTCACATGCCTTTCCCAGCTTTTTATGGGTACTGAGGATGAGGGGAATCGAACCCCAACCCTTCCGGTGGTGCACAGCCACCTCTCTGGATATTTGGTGGTGATGATAACCACTGGGCCACCAGCGCCCCTCCTTCGGTGCGCTCCGACTGGGTCTATGGTCGAGCTCACCATGCCTACGAGCATCTCCTACGCGAAATTGCTCGATGTTCCCTATTTCAATGATGACGGCAGTACGCTTACCGCCCATCAAGCTTACGAGATCCTCCGAGACTCCTCGTTCTCGGACCTCATCACGCTTTTTGGAGTGCCGCGCATCATGTGCAACTCCAAGAAATCCGATACTGCAACCGTGTGGTTCAATATTGAAGACACCATGACCAGCCGGAACATCAAGGCCCTGGACGATCGTACCGGTATGGTTCGGAACTGGCGTTGCCAGTTCAAGGCCGCTCTTTCATCGCCGGGATCTCCTCTCTGCAATCGATGCTAGCGCTGGGGACACTCCTCCATGAAGTGTAACCAGCAATCTCTTCGATGCCCATTGTGTGGGGAACCACACAGAAAGGAACATCACCGTGTGTTGGCCTCTTGCTGCAAGGCGAAGCCAAAAGCAAACCCGCCCGTCGAGGCAACCCCTGTGGGGCAGCCCTGCCTGCACCCTCCCAAGTGCCTTAGCTGTGGCAAAGAGCACTCTACTGATGACCGGAAGTGCGCCTTCTGGAAGAATCGTTTTGATCCCGAGTGGATCAAGCAGCACTACTAGCTGGTACATGATCGTAAGCGTACAGGCCAAAATCATTCTAATGCCTCCCCGCAGCGAAATGTGGAGGCCAGACCTTCATGAGCTCCTCATCGGACAGCCCCGCTCCGGCGGTGGTCTCTGGTACGAGGGGGCACTCTTTTATTTCATCGCTTCGTATTTTGTCCCAAAATGTGAATTGAAAGTGTGTACATATAGACGTGCTCCTCTCCACTCTCGGAGAGGATTATGATATTATTTTTCTCCAAGAACCTGCTTGGAATATTGTAAGATACGCCCCGTCTGCACACAATGTCGATGGCGAGGCAGTAATCGGAGGTCCGACCCACCCTGATTGGACCTGCATCGTTCGCAGGTCATCGTACGAGGAGCCCCCTCGTGTGATGGCCTATATATACAACCGCCTATGGCAGCTAAGACCTTCCCTGCGACACAACCTTGTCGATAGTCGCAATCTCATGGTTATAAGTCTCGCCACTCCTGGCGAGCCTCTCTTCCTCGCTAACGCCTACTCTGATGTAGACGGCAGCGCGATCCGGCTCTTGGATGAATGCTCAGAGCGCCCCGATTTCCCCAACTTGGTTTACCTAGGAGGAGATTTCAACTGTCATTATGAACTTTGGAATCAAGTTCATACCTCTCAGTGTACACGGGGCGAGATGCTGTGTAATGCAGCACTCGAACTCGGACTTGAATGGGCAGAACCTTCTAACGCTGGTCCGACTTTCATTTCTCATAATTGAGAGCTTCGGCCCTCGACTATTGATTTGATGTTCTGCCCTGTCATGACGGGACAGAGTCATCCGTGTATCGACCACGCACTACAGTTGACTTCGGACCATTGTCCGCTGTCACTGGAACTTGACATACTGCTGCTCGATATCAGTGACCAGCGGAAGTCACTTCCCAAAGACAGTGTCCCCGAATTTATCACCGACATTGCCGCCGACTTACTCGGACTGGATATGATTCCGGTTCAGACTACCTACGACCTCGAGAGAGCACTTCATGCGCTCTTGGTGTCTGTCAATCGGGCTTGGGAAACCCACTCTAAGAAGTGCAAGCTCTCTAAGCGGAGCAAGGGCTGGTGGAACCAGCACTGCTCTAAAGCTTTGGAAACTTTCAGGCAAACTCGCTCTGAAAGAGACCACCGCATCTGGCGACGAGCTATTAAAGATGCGAAGCGCGCCTTCTTCGATAATCGAATCAAAGAGGTTGCTGAAAAGTCGCGACGTCCATGGAATCTAGCTGCATGGACCAAGCAAAGGCCTTTGCCTGATTACGAGGTGATCTCCTTCCGGGGACAGCCCTGCAACTCCATCGAGTTGCTTTGGGACAGGCTTGATAAGTCTTATAACGCCGCGTCTGACAGGCCGGTTAATTTGGACAAACTCGATGAACTCGAGGCTCATCCAATGCGGGACTGGGTTCCGTTCTCTGCAGCAGAACTCCGGGAATCCCTGGAGCCTTGCAGCAATACATCTGCCCCGGGGCCAGACCATCTGACCTGGACACATATTAAACAGCTTGTGAGATTCCCTCACATTGCTATGCTTTTCCTAAACATTGCGAACGCATGTTTGGATTTGGGGCATTGGCCCTTGTACTTCAAGCAGAGCCTGTCGGTGATTATCCCGAAACCTGGCAAGCCTGCATACGATACTCCGAAAGCCTTTCGCCCAATTGTGCTTTTGAATACTCTCGGCAAGCTCGTCAAGAAAATGCTGGTGCGTCGTATGCAGTATGAAGCAACTAAATTCGCTGTCTTTGACCCAAAGCAGTTTGGTTTTTTTTTTTTTTTTTTTTTTTTTAAATCAACAATTTATAAAGCGGTGCTCGATGGCAGTCTGCTTGTAAATACATGGAGGTATCTACGATAAATACCGAAGTTTAGGGTCCTCCAAGTGGAGGACCCTTATCGCCATCTCCTTTGCAGGATAGGTGCTAGACTAAACAGTGGAATTCCGTGCCTAGACTTCGGAATCAACTTGGATTCAATACCTGGATTAGTCATCCAGATGAACCGGCAGAGGATAAGTCCTCTCGGGCCGGAGTCAGGGGACTACCCTGGTCTGCCACGGTCCGAATTTCGGCCAGGGAGTGAGTTACCAAGAGGCCAAGCCGAGAACAAGCCGGACATTGGTAAGCCCCACCTACTTTACTTTTCCCGTTCCTGAGCATGTGGTTCGCTGATGCCCGAAGGGCGCGGCGAAGTTTAGCCCCCCCCTTGCGGGAGAGGCTGCTACCCAGGCTCCAGTTCTGTCCCTCCATTGTGCTATGGAGGCGGACCATCTACCCAGGAGTGTCGCACTTCAGATTCAACTTAAGCAGTTACCTGGGTGTATTATCCCAGGGACTACCAACAGAGGAGTTAGATCTCTCGAGCCAAGGACTAGAGACTGTCTAGCCTTGCTATCAGGCAGCTCACATGGTACCGGGTGCCCTGTTGGCTCAAACGCCATCGGGTGGTTATCAGACCAGTTCCCGGTATGGTCCCTTATCCTTTCGGCCCCTACCTTTTAAGATCGGGGATCACGTGTGGTCTGCCGGATTAAGGCATTGTCCGGCACTTACATCCCAAGGCCATCCACGCCAAGGGAAACCCGGTCACGTGAGTTAGGGTCACATGATCAGAGCCCACAGAATGGGGTCAGTCACGTGTGTGATGCATAACCCAGCTTACGTCACGTGCCAGCTGCTTAGTCATGTGACCAAATCACCTCTCCGTGGGAACAGCTGTCATAGGGTCGTGATACTTCCTGCCCGCGTCACGTGGAACCAGCTCCGGACACTTCCGAATGCAAACCTGAAGATGCCACCTCCAGGACTAGAACCCGCGGCTTCGTGGATTGCCACATCCACAGGACTACCTGACTGCATTTACCGCTATGCCAACCAGCCCCCGCGTTGAACCTATTGCCGGCTTCATTAAGCGGCTTAAGGTCGGGTCCTCTGCCCGTCTTGCCAACTCGAACGCGAGGCATGCCCTTCGCTCTCTCACCACGTCTGCCTCTGCAGGCAGGGATCCCTCGAGGTCAAAGAATCTGGCCTCTCTCTCTGAACGCCAGCGCGCGGCGCTGAAATCTCCTCTCAAAGATTTGGTGGACTTCAGACCACCAAACTTTATCCACATGGACTATTTTGCAGACACAAATAACCCGGGCAGGCGGTTGGTCGACAAGTTCGGGGACCGCTTTGAGACTCATAGGCTCCTTGGCAAAGATGAAGACTCTGTCAAAGCCTATCGTAACTCACTGGAGCAGGCGCTCACCGAGTGCCAGATCCAGCATGATTGTGCATATGTCAGTAGTGATGGCGCCATGCCTACGAAAGCAGACGTACCTGTTAAACAGTCTGTGTATGCTTCTCGGGTCTACCGAGGCACTCGACTTTTATTCGAAACTCGTCAGCCGGTCGGTAAAGCGACCAGCGATGACACTGAGCTAATTGGATTGCGTGTTTTTTTTTTTTTTTTTTTTTTAAATCAACAATTTATAAAGCGGTGCTCGAAGGCAGTCCGCTTGTAAATACGCGGAGGTATCTACGATAAATACAACGAGTCCGAGACAACCAGACTGAGGGGATGGACATAGAGGGCTCACTGCCCTGTTCTCTCGTGCCCGCGCTCATCTGAGCTCGTGCTGAATCGCTCGCTAGAGCTTGCGTCCCCCAGACCCAAAGGCCCAGATGCGGTCAATTCCGCGTAAAGGGTCCGTGAGGTCCCATAACGCCCGCCGTTGCAGGGCTTGCGATGCGCAATGAAGCTCGGCGACCGCTTTCGTCAATCGCCAGACTGTTCCGGGACTCCGAGGAGCCAGCAGACTGCTTGTGTGCTTCGAGTTGGATGGCCCACTTCCACCTGGAAGGGACGTGCCAGAAATGAATCCTGCGCTGTTCGTCCTCGTCGAGCCAGCGCCGTAGTACGTCACACAGTGCAATGGAATGTCGCTGCGCAGAGTGCAGGTTACAATCAATGATGCGATTAATTGCATTCATCGAATCTAAGAAACATGAGATGGATGTGACTCCATCTTGTGTGGTAGCTTTCTGGATTGCAACGCGCAATCCAATCAGCTCTGAGTCGTCGCTGGTCGCTTTACCGACCGGCTGATGAGTTTCAAATAAAAGTCTGATGCCCCGGTAGACCCGGGATGCATACACCGACTGTTTTACCAGTGCGTCTGCTTTTGTGAGCATGGCGCCATCACTACTGATATACACACAATCTTGCTGGATCTGGCACTCGGCGAGCGCCTGCTCCAGTGAGTTGCGATAGGCTTTGACAGAGTCCTCGTCTTTGCCAAGGAGCCTATGAGTCTCAAAGCGGTCGCCGAACTTGTCGACTAACCGCCTGCCCGGGTTATTCGCATCAGCGAAGTAATCCGTGTGGATGAAGTTTGGTGGTCTAAGGTCCACCAAATCCTTGAGAGGAGATTTCAGTGCTGTGCGCTGGCGTTCGGAAAGAGAGGCCAAGTTCTTGGACCTCGAGAGATCCCCGCCTGCGGAGGCAGGCGTAGTGAGAGAGCGAAGAGCATGCCTCGCGTTCGAGTTGGCTAGCCGGGCCGAGGACCCGACCTTAAGCCGCTTAATGAAGCCGGCGATGGGTTCAACGCAGGCCATTGTCTCAGCTGCACCCTCCGGAGTGGTGCGAAACTGTCCATTAATCCAGATGCAGGCCTTACGCTGCATCTGGCGCAACAACTTCATGAGTGCGATATTGCGCATTCCATTGAAGTTCCATAGCAAACAGCCATACGTCGCAATGGGGCGCGCGCACGACAGATACAGGATGCGCTTCTGCTGAGGAGACAGGCCTCGGACAGAATTGCCTAACATTTGGAAAGCCCTGGCAGTTGTCAGAGCCTTCGTTGCATAGAAGCGGACATGCTCTTTAAAAGAAAGACGTGCGTCCAGGAAAAAGCCAAGGTATTGCCAGACATCCTTGGGCTGAAGTGGAGTCGTGCCCGTATATGGCGCGAACCCAAGATCAATGGACGGACGAGGGTCCGCCGCATTGCGCGAAAAGTGCTGCAATTCAGTCTTGTTGTGCTCGACAACAAGCCCGAAATCGGTGAAGAGGTTGTGCACTGATGCGTACGCCCTCCTCAGCTTTGGAACATTGTTCGGGATTGACTTGGTTTCGTTGAGAGCGACCAATGCTCGTGCGGACAAGGGCCTGAGGACTCTGTCCATGTCATGACTCTCTGCCGTAACTGGGAGAGACCATCTGAACGCCAGTATGACGCCTTTGTGCGTCTCTGGTTCATCAAGTACCTAACGTCTAACAAGGCGGTGGGTGCTTTCATTCCGGATCCAGGCGGCGGGTGACCGTACGTCTGTGGCTGGAACAGTCTGGCAATCGACAAAAGCGATTGCTGAGCTTCATTGTGCACTGCAAGCCCTGCAACAGCAGGCGTTATGGGACCTCACGGACCCTTTACGCGGAATCGACTGCATCCGGGCCTTCAGGTCTGGGGGATGCCAGCTCTAGCGAGCGATTCAGCACGAGCTCAGATGAGTGCGGGCATGAGAGACCAGGGCAGTGTAGCCCTCTATGTATATCCCCTCAGTCTGGTTTCATGTCGGACTAGTTGTATTTATCGTAGGCACACTTGTGTACTTACAAGCGGACTGCCACCAAGCACCGCTTTATAAATTGTTGATTTAAAAAAAAAAAAAAAAAACCACACAGGATGGAATCACATCCATCTCGTGTTTCCTAGACTCGATGAATGCCATCAACCGCATCATCGATTGCAATCCGCACTCCACCCAGCGGCATTCTATTGCGCTGTGCGAGGTATTACGGCGCTGGCTCGACGAAGACGAGTGGCGCAGGATCGAGTTCTGGCATGTCCCTTCCAAGTGGAAGTGGGCTATTCAATTCAAAGCGCATGAGTATGCTCGAGCACTCAACGTTCCAGTGGGCGCTCGCCCTTTGTACACCACGGATGCGCTCCGTAAGGAGGCAGACGATGAGATGCATGCTTCTTGGTTTGACCAATCCCGAACCAAGAAATACATAGGCGCTTCCATGTTTCATTTTCACGATGCAGGAAAGCCTGACTCCTATGAGCGCCCCTCTCGCAAGAGAACGGGCTTCATGAAGTTGGTGACTGGCAATGAGCTATATGCTCGCTGCTGTCATGTTGCCTGCGGACATGCGCCGATCAATGCATATCGCGCGTGGTTCAATTTCATTGAGAGCGATCAATGCTCATGCGGACGAGGGCCCGAGGACTCCGTCCATGTCATGACTCTCTGCCGTAACTGGGAGAGACCACCTGAACGCCAGTATGACGCCTTTGTGCGTCTGTGGTTCGTCAAGTACCTAACGTCTAACAAGGCAGCGGGTGCTTCCATCCCGGACCCAGGTGGCGGGTAACCATGTGTCTGTGGGCTCTTCGGAGTACCGGAACAGTCTAGCGATTGACGAAAGTGATCGCCGAGCTTCATTGCACACTGCAAGCTCTGCGACAGCTGGCGTTATGGGACCTAACGGACCCTTTATGCAGAAATAATCGCAGCCGGGCCTTTGGGCCTAGGGGACGCAAGCTCTAGCACGCGAGTCAGCACAAGCTCAGGTGAGCACGGGCATGAGAGACTAGGGCCAGGGCAGCGTAGCCCTCTATATATACCTCCTCAGTCTGGTCTCGTGTCGGACTAGTTGTATTTATCGTGGGTACCACCATGTATTTACAAGTGGACTGCCATCGAGCACCGCTATATAAATTGTTGATTTAAAAAAAAAAAAAAAAAAAAAAAAAAAAAAGCTTTATTGCGCACCACAAGCTCTGTGACAGTGGGCATTATGGGACCTCATGGACCCTTTACGCAGAATTGACTGCATCCGGATCCTCGGATCTAGGGGATGCCAGCTCTAGCGAGCAATTCAGCACAAGCTTGGATGAGCGCGGGCAGGAGACAACAGGGCAGTGTAGCCCTCTATGTTTATCTCTTTGCTTCTGTACTATCGGATGCATCGTATTTATTGTAGATACCTCGCTGTATTTACATGCGGACTGCCACCGAGCACTGCAATATAAATTGTTGATTTAAAAAAAAAAAAAAAAAAAAAAAAAAAAAAAAGAGGGGGTCCATATAGTCTCTGGCATCGAGAATCTTCACCAGATTCTCAGAGTCATTCATGATGGGGGTGGGTGCGCGGCTGTCCTTGCTACTTTTGATGCTGATGGGGGCGTTGGTGGTCATGATGTATGATTTTTGGTCTTCTTCCCTCTTTTCGTGGTCCTTTTATCTTGCTCTGTAGTCTTCTTCAGGAAACGGTCTAGAGCTTGCTGCACATTCCCCAGTTCCTTCTCTTTGATCCATGTGTTCTCCTCATGTCTGTATCCCTTCCATTTGACCAGGAATAGCGTTCCTCTTCCTTGTTTCTTTCTTTTTAGAATTTCTTCTATCTCATACTCTGTTAGAAGTGCCCCTCCTGTCCGGACTTGTGCATAGGACAGGACCCAGGCTATGCGCCTAGCAATGCACACAGCCTATGGCTGTGTGCGCAGCAATGCGCAGCCTGTGGCTGTGTCCGCAGCAATGCACAGCACAAGCTGTGCGCGCAGTAATGCATAGTAAATAGCTGTGTCCGCAGCAGTGTACAGCCTTCAGCTGTGCCCGCAGCAATGCACAGCCATAGGCTGCGCACACAGCCTCTTGGACATATATATAGGTAGCATAAAGCGCCTTGAAGTCCCCAGTGTTCTCACTCAGGACTTCTAGGCAAGTACTTGTACATCACTCAATTATACCAGTGTTCTCACTTCTAGGTTCTAAGGCTCATCCAAAG
This sequence comes from Macrocybe indica, assembly GCA_030407095.1. NCBI lineage: Eukaryota > Fungi > Basidiomycota > Agaricomycetes > Agaricales > Callistosporiaceae > Macrocybe > Macrocybe indica. The sequence continues at coordinate 967,687 of JARFTL010000001.1, read as the reverse complement.
CACCACCCTTTTTCCGCAACGCCCACTTGTCAACAACTGTAAACAAACTCCCTCATCGCAAAAACACGTTCCACAGCGTCAACACTTGGGCCGATCTTGTATCGAGTTGCAGATCCGAGTTCTATAAACTCTTGAGCACTTCCCTTTCAATTTATCGCGAAATCCGCTGAAAATCCAGCGAACTATTAGAGTATTCCGATGAGCGACGACCCGCTCGACACACTGAGCGGCGGTGGGAGGGCTACCCTCTCACCGCTGAACCCGCACCCCGGCCGTACTGAGCCTCCCACCAGTCAAGGCCTCTTCTCCCAGCCGGGACCCTCGTCCGGCGTTCTCTTCCAAGGCAACGACGGTCTCATGCAGACCGACGACCCCAATCCGCAGTCTGAGGCGACGGCGCCCCCTGCACCCCCCTCCCCCGCTATTTCCATGGCGTCTACCCGCGCTGGATTTAATAGCGACAACGTCGGCGTTCTGTACTTCGAGGAGGAGGGCTTCCGCCTCCTCCACGGTGAAGCGAAGGCAGTCACCGAGTCTCTTTGGAACCTGAAGGAGTGGCTCCGGAAGGTTAATACTGCAGCCGTGCAAGTCCCAGCCGGCTACCAATATGCTATCGCGGAAGGGCTGGCCTCTTTGGTCGACACCGCCGCGGATGTCAATATGTTCGGAATCCCTACTCTGGAGGGCGCCAAACACACTCTCGGGCAGCGACTTGCCACTACAGTCCGCGCCCGCACATCCAAGACCGCCCACTTCTCGGGCGACGTACACGATTCCTCTCCGACGGGCACGCTGCGCCCCCAGGACTCCCGTTCGAACGCCGGCGCTCGGCCTCCGAGACCACCTCGGAACCCAAACCGCCTGCCTCCTCCCCCTCGCAACCGATCCCGTTCCCGGACTCCAGGACGGGGCCCCCCTCCACCTGTCAATCAGGCTACACGCCCATCCGACAAGAAGCGCTCTTATGCGCAAGCGGCGGCTCAGCCCGCCACCACTCCGGCTGAGGCCATCGTGGCCTTGGCCAAAACGTTCCCTGATCTCCCCGCCGAGAAGATCGTCTCCTTGCAAAAGGAGGCGACCGGCGATTCATCTGGACCACCTAAGAAGAAGGCGAAGTCCACCTCCCACGGACCGTCTCGACGTAACGTCAGGCTGGTCTATACTTTCCCTGGTGGCAACGGTTCTGTTGCCGCCGGAACACTCCTGACGACCCTCAACCGGGGGTTGACTGCTGGCAAATCCTGGATTCGATGCGAGTCCATCCAGGACCATTCCGCCACCTCGTTCTCATGCCTGATGATGAGGGTGGCATCTCTGAAGGACTGCGACATCATGCGCGAGTCCGCCCTCCGGTGTGCTCCGACTGGCTCTACGGTCGAGCTCACCATGCCTACGAGCATTTCCTATGCGAAACTGCTCGATGTTCCATATTTCAATGACGATGGCAGCACCCTCACTGCCCGTCAAGCCTACGAGATCCTCCGAGACTCTTCGTTCTCGGACCTCATCACCCTCGTTGGAGTGCCACGCATTATGCGCAACTCCAAGAAATCCGATACTGCAACCGTTTGGTTCAATATCGAAGATACAACAACTGGCCGGAACATCGAGGCTCTGGATGATCGCACTCTTATGGTCCATAACTGGCGCTGCCGGTTCAAGGCCGCTCTTTCATCGCCGGGATCTCCTCTCTGCGATCGCTGCTGGCGCTGGGGACACTCCTCCATGAAATGTAACCAGCAATCTCTCCGATGCCCGCTGTGTGGAGAACCGCACAGGAAAGAGCATCACCGCGTCTTGGCTTCCTGCTGCAAGGCGAAGCCGAAAGCAAACCCACCCGTCGAGGCAACCCCTGCGGGGCAGCTCTGCCCGCATCCTCCCAAGTGCCTTAGCTGCGGCAAAGAGCACTCTACTGACGACCGGAAGTGCGCCTTCTGGAAAAATCGTTTCGATCCCGAATGGATCAAGCAGCATTACCAGCTGGTATGTGATCGCAAGCGTGCTGGCCAAAACCGTTCTAACACCTCCCCGCAGCGAAATGCGGAGGCCGGACCTTCATGAGTGCCTCATCGGACAGCCCCGCTCCGGCGGTGGTCCTGGTACGAGGGGGCGCTCTTTTATTTCTTCGCTTCGTATTCTTTCCCAAAATGTGAACCGAAAGCGTGTACATATGGACGTTCTCCTCTCCACTCTCGGAGAGGATTATGATATTTTGTTTTTCCAAGAGCCTGCTTGGAACATCGTAAGATACGCCCCGTCGGCACACAACGTAGACGGTGAGGCAGTAATCGGAGGCCCAACCCATCCGGATTGGACCTGCATCGCCCGCAGGTCTTCGTACGAGGAACCGCCTCGTGTGATGGCCTATGTGCATAACCGCCTACGGCGGCTAAGATCTTCTCTGAGGCGCGACCTGGTTGACAGTCGCGATCTCATGGTTATAAGCCTCGCCACTCCAGGCGAGCCTCTTTTTCTCGCCAACGCCTACTCTGACGTAGACGGCAGTGCAATTCGGCTCTTGGATGAATGTTCGGAGCGACCTGACTTCCCAAACTTGGTCTACCTGGGTGGGGATTTCAATTGTCACTATGAACTCTGGGATCAGGTTCATACCTCTCAGCGTACGCGGGGCGAGATGCTGTGCAATGCAGCACTCGAGCTCGGGCTTGAATGGGCGGAACCTTCTAACGCGGGTCCGACATTCATTTCCCATAATCGAGAGCTTCGGCCCTCGACTATTGATCTCATGTTCTGCCCTGTATTATCAGGACAGATTCATCCGCGTATCGACCATGCGCTACAGTTGACCTCGGACCATTGTCCGCTGTCACTTGAACTCGACATTCCGCTGCTCGATATCAGCGACCAGCGGAGGTCACTCCCCAAAGACAGTGTCCCCGAGTTTATCGCTGACATTGCCGCCGACTTACTCGGACTGGATATGATTCCGGTCGAGACTATCCACGACCTCGAGAGAGTACTCCGTGCGCTCTCGGCGTCAGTTGATCGGGCTTGGGAAACTCACTCTAAGAAGTGCAAGCTCTCTAAGTGGAGCAAGGGCTGGTGGAACCAGCACTGCTCTGAAGCTTTGGCAACTTTCAGGCAAACTCGCTCTGAAAGAGACCACCGCATCTGGCGACGAGCTATCAAAGATGCGAAACGCGCCTTCTTTGACAATCGAATCAAAGAGGTCGCTGAAAAGTCGCGACGTCCATGGGATCTTGCTGCATGGACGAAGCAAAGGCCTTTGCCTGACTACGAGGCGATCTCTTTCCGGGGACAGCCTTGCAATTCTATCGAGTCGCTTTGGGATGCACTCGATAAATCTTATAACGCCGCATCTGACAGACCGGTTAATTTGGATAAAGTCGACGAACTCGAGTCACACCCGATGCGGGACTGGGTCCCGTTCTCTGCAGCAGAACTCCGGGAGTCCCTGGAGCCCTGCAGCAATACGTCTGCTCTGGGTCCAGACCATCTGACCTGGGCGCATATCAAACAGCTTGTGAGATTCCCTCACGTCGCTACTCTGTTCCTAAACATTGCAAACGCATGTTTGGACTTGGGGCATTGGCCCTCATATTTCAAGCAGAGTTTGTCGGTGATTATCCCGAAACCCGGCAAACCTGCATACGATACTCCAAAAGCCTTTCGTCCGATTGTGCTTTTGAACACCCTCGGCAAGCTCGTCGAGAAAATGCTGGCGCGTCATATGCAATACGAAGTGACAAAATTTGCTGTCTTTGATCCAAAGCAGTTTGGTGGCATCCGGCAGAACTCGACAGAGGACGCCGGTGTCTTTCTGACCCATATCATCCGGCAAGGCTGGATAAAGGATCTCAAAACGAGCGTCATCGCTTTCGATGTCGCTCAATATTTTCCCTCACTCAACCATCATATGTTGGTGAGGATACTTCAACACGGAGGCTTCGCACGCCAAGTGTCTAAGTTCTTCGAGTCATACCTCGTCGGGCGTAAGACTTCTTACGCCTGGCGTAGCGCTGTTTCACCTGAGTTTGACGCCGACGTCGGTGTCGGTCAAGGCTCGGCCTTGTCTCCAGTACTGTCTGCGCTGTACCTAGCGCCTGTGCTGAAATTGTATCAGAAAGTCGGCGATATGCCGACGATCATATCATTCGTTGACGATGGACTGATTATTGCTCAGTCCAAGTCAATCCCAGACAATGTTCCAAAGCTGAGGAGGGCGTACGCATCAGTGCACAACCTCTTCACCGATTTCGGGCTTGTTGTCGAGCACAACAAGACTGAATTGCAGCACTTTTCGCGCAATGCGGCGGACCCTCGTCCGTCCATTGATCTTGGGTTCGCGCCATATACGGGCACGACTCCACTTCAGCCCAAGGATGTCTGGCGATACCTTGGCTTTTTCCTGGACGCACGTCTTTCTTTTAAAGAGCATGTCCGCTTCTACGCAACGAAGGCTCTGACAACTGCCAGGGCTTTCCAAATGTTAGGCAATTCTGTCCGAGGCCTGTCTCCTCAGCAGAAGCGCATCCTGTACCTGTCGTGCGCGCGCCCCATTGCGACGTATGGCTGTTTGCTATGGAACTTCAATGGAATGCGCAATGTCGCACTCATGAAGTTGTTGCGCCAGATGCAGCGTAAGGCCTGCATCTGGATTAATGGACAGTTTCGCACCACTCCGGAGGGTGCAGCTGAGACAATGGCCTGCGTTGAACCCATCGCCGGCTTCATTAAGCGGCTTAAGGTCGGGTCCTCTGCCCGACTAGCCAACTCGAACGCGAGGCATGCTCTTCGCTCTCTTACCATGCCTGTCTCTGCAGGCGGGGATCCCTCGAGGTCAAAGAACTTGGCCTCCCTCTCTGAACGCCAGCGCTCAGCGCTGAAATCTCCTCTCAAAGATTTGGTGGACCTCAGACCACCAAACTTTATACACACGGATTATTTCGCGGATGCGAATAACCCGGGCAGGCGGTTGGTCGACAAGTTCGGCGACCGCTTTGAGACTCATAGGCTCCTTGGCAAAGACGAGGATTCTGTCAAAGCCTATCGTAACTCACTGGATCAGGCGCTCGCCGAGTGCCAGATCCAGCAAGATTGTGTATATGTCAGTAGTGACGGCGCCGTGCCCACGAAAGCAGATGCACTTACTAAGCAGTCAGTGTACGCATCCCGGGTCTTCCGGGGCACCAGACTTGTATTTGAAACTCGTCAGCCGGTCGGTAAAGCGACCAGCGATGACGCCGAGCTGATTGGATTGCGTCTTGCGATCCAGAAAGCTACCACACAAGATGGAGCCACATCCATCTCATGTTTCTTAGATTCAATGAATGCAATTAATCGCATCACTGATTGCAACCCGCACTCTGCACAGCGACATTCTATTGCACTGTGCGACGTACTACGGCGCTGGCTCGATGAGGACGAACAGCGCAGGATCCATTTCTGGCACGTCCCTTCCAAGTGGAAGTGGGCGATCCAACTCGAAGCACACGAGCATGCTCGGTCGCTCGATATTCCATTGGGCGCTCGCCCTTTATACACCACGGATGCGCTCCGAAAGGAGGCAGATGATGAAATGCACGCCTCTTGGTTCGACCAATCTCGGACCAAGAAATACATAGGCGCCTCCACGTTTCATTTCCATGATGCGGGAAAGCCTGATTCCTATGAGCGCCCTTCTCGTAAGAGAACGGGCTTCATGAAGTTGGTGACAGGCAACGAGCTGTATGCTCGCTGCTGTCGCGTTGCATGCGGACACGCGCCGATCAATGCGTATCGCGCGCGGTTCAATTTTGTCGAGAGCGACCAGTGCTCATGCGGACGAGGGCCTGAGGACTCAGTCCACGTCATGACTCTCTGCCGTAACTGGGAGAGACCACCTGAACGCCAGTACGATGCCTTTGTGCGTCTCTGGTTTGTCAAGTACCTAACGTCTAATAAGGCAGCGGGTGCTTTCATCGCGGATCCAGGCGGCGGGTGACCGCGCGTCTGCTGGCTCCTCGGAGTCCCGGAACAGTCTGGCGATTGACGAAAGCGGTCGCCGAGCTTCATTGCGCATCACAAGCCCTGCGACGGCGGGCGTTATGGGACCTCACGGACCCTTTACGCGGAATTGACCGCATCTGGGCCTTCGGGTCTGGGGGACGCAAGCTCTAGCGAGCGATTCAGCACGAGCTCAGATGAGCGCGGGCACGAGAGAACAGGGCAGTGAGCCCTCTATGTCCATCCCCTCAGTCTGGTTGTCTCGGACTCGTTGTATTTATCGTAGATACCTCCGTGTATTTACAAGCGGACTGCCTTCGAGCACCGCTTTATAAATTGTTGATTTAAAAAAAAAAAAAAAAAAAAAAAGGCTCATCCAAAGTGTTCCCTGTGCCTAGTTTTAACATACTCTTCTTCATCATTTATGATTTCAGGGGGTGGCAGTGATGGCCATTCTTGTATCTTGAAATGGCGTCCTTTGTAGGGTGTGAGTAGTGTTTCATTGAACACAGGGTATATCAGCTGCCATGATGCTGAGAGTTCCAGGTAGTATGCTGAGGCTCCTTTCTTTTCGATTGCCTTGAACGGTCCATATCGGAGTGCTGATAACTTCTTTGATGATCGATTAACTGTGATATTGGTGGCTTCAAGCCATACTCCATCCCCTTTCTTGTATTCACAGGCTGGTCTTCGCCTCGCATCATAATTGTCTTTGGCTCGTGTTTGCACATACTGCAGCGCAGCATTTGCTTCTTTTCAGATTTGGTCCATTCTCTCAACAAAGTTCTTTGCCGTGGGGTTATTCCCTTCCATTGTCTGTGGTTCTCCCTTCCAGGGGTGCATTCCATAGTTGAGATAGAATGGTGTTTCCTTTGTTCCCTGGTGTGTTTTGTCATTGTATTGGTATTCTGTGATCGCTATCCATTCTGCCCAGTCGTTCTGCAGGTTGTTTGTGAAGTTTCTAAGGAAAACTTCCGTTTCTTGATGGGATCATTCCACCTGTCCATCTGTTTGTGGATGATAGGCTGTTGATAGGTTTTGCTTCATTTCAAGCAGTTTTAGAAGCACTGTTATGAATTGTGCTGCGAATTGGGGTCCTCAGTTGCTGATGATTTTTCGTGGGATTCCATGAAGTCTCCACACATTGTCTCGGTATAATCGTGCAAGGCCTTCTGCTGTGAGTTCAGTGTTTGTGGGAATTAAATGGATCATCTTGGTCAGGCGGTCTGTGACTGCAGCGATGGCATTAAAGCCATTCGAGTTGGGTAGTGGTCCTATGAGATCTACCCCGATATCTTCCCATAGTTGCTGCGGAACTTCATGCAGGTGTAGTGGTGCATGTTTCTTTTGACAGATGATTTTGTTTTGCTGGCATGCTTCGCATCCATTGACATATTTCTTGATGTCCATTAACATTGATGGCCACCAGTAGGTGCGGTTTATGAGTTTGTGCATGCAATATTGTCCTGGGTGCCCTCCAATGAGCGTGTCGTAGTGTTCAAATATGATATCTTCCTTCAGTTTGTTGTTTGGGGGAACGTAGATTTTCCCTCCTGCATATATGATGTGGTTTTCTTCTGTGAACCAATGTGGTTTTTCCTTCAGTCCTGTTGTTATGATCATTTCTCTTTGTGTGCATTGTCAAATTTGCTCCATCCTTGGGGTTTCAATCATCGTGATTTCTCTTGTTTGCATTGTTTCATTATTTCCTGCTTCCCCTTTCTGTGGATGTTCATCCTCGAACATCATGAATTCGAAGTCTCATTCATTATTCTCTTCCAGGTGTCAGATGAATGTGGCTTCTTTAATCATCTGTATGTCATCTTTCTCTGTTAGGTTTTCTTCATATTCCGCTATTCGTGATAGGACATCTGCCTTTCCATTCGCTTTTCCTGGTATGTGTCATAGTTTATAGTCATATTCTTGTAATTTCAGGTACCAGCTGGTCTGTCTCGAATTGAGTCATTGCGGTTTTCGGAAATATGATAGGTTCTTGTGGTCCGTCAATATCTCAAACTTCTCTCAAGCTTCTAGAAGGTATTATCTCCATGTCTTCAGTGCCACCATTATCACGAGGAGTTCTTTGTTGTAGATTTCGTAGTTCTGCTCTGCTGGGGTCATACATCTTGATATGAAGGTGATTGGGTGCCACAGTCCTTTCTGCTGCTGTGATAATACCGCTCCAATGGCATATTCTGAGGTGTCCATTTCAACTCAGAATTTTCCCTCTGTTTGTGGTAGTGCTAGAATGGGTGCTGAGGTTATATGTCAGATTAGTTCCTTGAAAGCACTTTGCTGCTTGTTTGTCCACTGGAATGTTTTGTTTTCAGTCAGCTCCGTTAAAGGTTTAGTGACTTTTGCATATCCTTTGATGAATTGTTGGTAAAAGTTTGTAAATCCCAAGAACTTTTGTAGTTCTTTCTTCGTTTTCGGAGTTGGCCAGGATTGTACAGCTGTAATCTTCTCTGGTTCCATTTCCACTTTCCCTTCTTCTATGACATACCCTAGTACTGGGACTTTTGATGATTCCCAGACACATTTCGGTCCTTTGATGAACAGGTCATTCTTGTTCAATATCTCTATGACTTCTATTGTGTTCTTTTGGAGTTCCTCTCATGTTTGTCCGATGATTATGATGTTGTCTATATAGATTATGCACACTCTCCTTTGTATTTGGTCTTGGAAGAGGCTTGCCATCATTCGGCTGAAAGTGCCTGGTGCATTGCACTGTCTAAAATATATGACCGTTGGTTCAAAGAGCCCTCTTGCTGTTAGAAAGGCTGCTTTCCATTCGTCTGCCTTTTGGATGTGAACATTGTTGTATCCTCAGATAATATCAATCTTGTTAAAATACTTTCCTCCTTGTAGTACATCGAGGAGTTTGCTGATGCGTGGTAGTGGGAACTTGTCCTTGACTGTATACTTATTTATTTCTCAATAGTCTTGGATGAGCCGTTTGCTACCATCCTTCTTATTGCGAAAGAAGCAGGGTGCTGCATAAGGTGATTTTGAGGGGCATATCTTCCCTGTTCTTAGTCCTTCTTCAACAAAAGTGTCTAGTTCTTCTAGTTCTTTCTGTATCATTGGATAGACCTTGCTCAGTATCATTTTGGGTGCATCTTTCGTTAAGTTTATTTCATAGTCCCACTCCTTGTGGTCCAGTAGTTGATCGAAGTTCTTCCCCTTAAAGAGGTGTTTGAATCTTATCAGATATGAAGGTATCTGAGTTCCCGTCTTGTCATTGGCTATGGTCTTCTCTGGTTCTGCCACTTTCTGTATTTTGATTGTCTGGTGGTTTATCTTGCATGTTTTGGGGCACGGGCGCTGGTGGCCCAGTGGTTATCATCACTACCAAATATCCAGAGAGGTGGCTGTGCACCACCGGAAGGGTTGGGGTTCGATTCCCCTCATCCTCAGTACCCATAAAAAGCTGGGAAAGGCATGTGACCTATCAGAGGTTATCATCACATGCTCAGTTCACACGGGTCAGGTGATGCTGACACCTGGGAAAAATTGGTTGCATTGATCACCTGGCCTGGGTGTGGTGCCTGAATTGATAACTCAGGGCCCGGGTTCAAGAAGTCACGTGACATTTACATAATGTCACCTGATCCAGGTGGGAGTAATCGATTGTACCCCAAAGTGGCACACTAGAACTTGAGTCTGGTGTCCCGTGCCTGAAATGGTCATGTGATATCACATGATCAAGTAGGAGCGAAAGCATAGGGGGCGGTAAGCGGGGTAGAATATATTCAGAACAAGCCGAATGTCTGGGTGATTCCAGGCCAGGCCATCCCCCACCACAGACAGTCACGGTCCAGCATCACCGGAGCCATCCGCTGACATAGAGTGGTCGTTAGTCCCAGTAGTATGACACCTGTGACGTATCTGCAAAGTGGACCGCTCCTTACGGACCGGGTCCATGGACACTCGGGGACTCCGGGGAGGGGCAAGAATGAGTTGAGTCCTGGGTTCCTCGGAACTAAACGGGGGGGCTCCTGGTGTCGAAACCAATCCCTGACTCATTCGTGAGAGCACAATCAGGGCTGCTTCGCGAGCCGGCGTGGATCCCAATGATGATGTACAACCACTTGCCCTGGAACGGAAACGGTAGTAGCGGGGCTCTCTGCGAACTCCATGCTAAGACGAGCCTGGCAGGCGACAGTCTCCCACGACCTGGCCGGGTGGTGCTAACAAACTCCTCTGTCGGTTCATGGACTGATGTCCATTGGGTCTGGTTGACTCCGATGCACTGTAATGGTGGGCTCCCCCTCGCAAGAGCGAGTGAAGCCGGGCTCTGCTATATGCGGGCCCTGAATCTCGTAAATTGTTGATTTAAAAAAAAAAAAAAAAAAAAAAACATGTTTTGGGGCATCTGTTAAAGATGATCTCTCCTGTCCTCCATTTGATTGTTGGGTTGTGATAGACAAGCCAGTCATGTCCCAGTAGCATGTCGGTTTTTCCAATGTCAAGTATGATGGCTTCCATATGATCCTTGTGCCCTTTAATATCGATGTGGACTTCTGCTACTTGGTCTCTGGGCTGGTTGCATACGGTCCAGTCAGTAGTCCTGTGGATGTGGCAATCCCGAGTCCGGTTCTAGTCCTGGGTGGCATCTTCGGTTTGCATTCGAAGTGTCCGGAGCTGGTTCTACGTACGCAGGCAGGAGTATCACACCCTGTGACGCTGTTCCCTGGGGAGGTGACTTGGTTACATGACTAAGCAGCTGGCACGTGATGTAAGCTGGGTTATGCTCCCCTGACTGCCCCATTCTGTGGGCTCTGATCATGTGACCCTAACTCACGTGACCAGGTTTCCTTGGTGTGGATGGCCTTGGGATGTAAGTGCTGACAATGCCTTAATCCAGCAGACCACACGTGATCCCCGTCTTAAAGGTAGGGGCCAAAGGATAAGACCATACCGAACCGGTCTGATAACCACCCAATGGCGTTTGAGCCAACAGGCACCCGTACCATGTGAGCTGCCTGGTGGGTCCTGTGGTTTCTCCTCACCAATGGTGGAAGTAGATCCAGACCCATTCAGCTAGGGCTCCCCCTGTGGGGACCTGTCTGGGAGGACCATGGACCTTGCTGTGATATCGGATGCCGTCTGGCACGTGCGCAGACCTTAGTCAGATTGATCCCGCCCTTGGGCATCGCCCATCTTCGGGGACAGCGGACTGGGTCCCCCAGCACCGCTGGGCCGTGCGCTAGACAGTCTCTAGTCCTTGGCTCGGCCTCTCCTCTGTCGTGTCCCTGATAATACCCCAGTACTGCTTGTTGATCCGGTGCACCTCCTGTGCGTCCCCTCCATGCCACGGAGGACAGACTGGAGCCTGTAGCCCTCTCCCGCGCTAACTTCTTCTTCCATCGGCCTCCCCTCTCTCCCACATTCTGCGATCGCGGCGTCCCGCTTCCTGCCACCCGCTCTGCCCGCGTTTGGCCTCCGATCCTTTACGCAATGCCCGCCGTCTTCGCCTGACGCCGCTCTAGCCTTCGCCGGCTCTGCCCCCCTCCCTCTATGTCTTCCCTTTGCCTCTGTATTATCAGCGCTCGTATTTATGGTAGATACCTTGTTGTATTTACTGCGGACTCCATCGAGCACCGCAATATAAATTGTTGATTTAAAAAAAAAAAAAAAGATCCAGCTCCCACAAGATGGAGCCACATCCATCTCATGTTTCTTAGATTCAATGAATGCAATTAATCGCATCACTGATTGCACCCGCACTCTGCACCGCTTCTATTGCCTGTCGACGTCTACGGCTGCTCTCGAACAGCGCAGGATCCATTTCTGGCACGTCTCTTCCAAGTGGAAGTGGGCGATCCAACTCGAAGCACACGAGCATGCTCGGTCGCTCGATATTCCATTGGGCGCTCGCCCTTTATACACCACGGATGCGCTCCGAAAGGAGGCAGATGATGAAATGCACGCCTCTTGGTTCGACCAATCTCGGACCAAGAAATACATAGGCGCCTCCACGTTTCATTTCCATGATGCGGGAAAGCCTGATTCCTATGAGCGCCCTTCTCGTAAGAGAACGGGCTTCATGAAGTTGGTGACAGGCAACGAGCTGTATGCTCGCTGCTGTCGCGTTGCATGCGGACACGCGCCGATCAATGCGTATCGCGCGCGGTTCAATTTTGTCGAGAGCGACCAGTGCTCATGCGGACGAGGGCCTGAGGACTCAGTCCACGTCATGACTCTCTGCCGTAACTGGGAGAGACCACCTGAACGCCAGTACGATGCCTTTGTGCGTCTCTGGTTTATCAAGTACCTAACGTCTAATAAGGCAGCGGGTGCTTTCATCGCGGATCCAGGCGGCGGGTGACCGCGCGTCTGCTGGCTCCTCGGAGTCCCGGAACAGTCTGGTGATTGACGAAAGCGGTCGCCGAGCTTCATTGCGCATCACAAGCCCTGCGACGGCGGGCGTTATGGGACCTCACGGACCCTTTACGCGGAATTGACCGCATCTGGGCCTTCGGGTCTGGGGGACGCAAGCTCTAGCGAGCGATTCAGCACGAGCTCAGATGAGCGCGGGCACGAGAGAACAGGGCAGTGAGCCCTCTATGTCCATCCCCTCAGTCTGGTTGTCTCGGACTCATTGTATTTATCGTAGATACCTCCGTGTATTTACAAGCGGACTGCCTTCGAGCACCGCTTTATAAATTGTTGATTTAAAAAAAAAAAAAAAAAGGTCGGGTCTTCTGCCCATCTAGCCAATCCGAACGCGAGGCATGCCCTTCGCTCTCTCACCACACCTGCCTCTGCCAGTACACGCCTCTTTCTGCAACGCCCATCTGTAAATACCTGTAAACAACCTCTCGTATTGCACAAAACACGTTCCACAGCGTCGACACCTGGGCCGATCTCGTATCCAGTTGCAAACCCGAGTTATTTACACTCTTGAGCACCTCCGTTTCTTTCTATCGCGAAATCCGTTAAAAATCCAATGAATTATAGAGAGTTTCGATGAGCGATGACCTGCTCGACACGTTGAGCAGCGGTGGAAGGCCTGCGCTTTCACCGCTGAATCTGCACCCCGGCCGAACTGAGCCCCCAGCCAGTCAAGGCCTATTCTCCCAGCCGAGACCCTTGTCCAGCATTCTCTTCCAGGGCAACGATGGCCTCATGCAGACTGATGACCCGAACCCGCAGGCTGAGGCGACCACGCCCCCTGCCCCCCCCTCACCTGCTATTTCCATGGCATCTACTCACGCCGGGTTCAATAGCGACAACGTCGGTGTCCTGTACTTCGAGGAGGAAGGCTTCCGCCTCCTCCATGGTGAAGCGAAGGCAGTCACCGAGTCTCTGTAGAACCTGAAGGAGTGGCTCTGGAAGGTCAACACCGCAGCTGTGCAAGTCCCAGCTGGCTATCAATACGCCATTGCGGAAGGGCTGGCCTCTCTGGTCGACACCGCCGCTGATGTCAATATGTTTGGGATCCCCACTCTTGAGGGAACCAAGGCTACTCTCGGGCAATGACTTGCTACCACAATCCGGGCCCGCACATCCAAGACTGCCCATTTTTTGGGCGACGTTCATGACTCCTCTCCAACGGGCACGCTGCGCCCCCAGGACTCCTGTTCGAATGCCGGTGCTCGGCCTCCAAGACCACCTCAGAACCCGAATCGCCTGCCTCCTCCTCCTCGCAACAGATCCCATTCCCGGACTCCAGGACGGGGCCCTCCCCCACCTGTCAATCGGGCTACACGCCCATCCGACAAGAAGCGCTCCTATGCGCAAGCAGCGGCCCAGCCCGCCACCACTCCGGCTGAGGCCATCGTGGCCTTGGCCAAAACATTCCCTGATCTTCCCGCTGATAAGATTGTCTCCTTGCAAAAGGAGGCGACCGGCGAATCGTCTGGACCACCCAAGAAGAAGGCAAAGTCCACCTCCCATGGACCATCTCGATGCAATGTCAGGTTGGTCTATACTTTCCCTGGTGGCAGTGGTTCTGTTGCTGGCGGAACGCTCCTGACGACCCTCAACCGGAGGTTGACTGCTGGCAAGTCTTGGATTCGATGTGAATCTATCCAAGACCATTCCGCCACCTCATTCTCATGCCTGATGACGAGGGTGGCATCTCCGAAGGACTGCGACATTATGCGCGAGTCCGTGCTCCGGTGCGCTCCAACTGGCTCCACAGTCGAGCTCACCATGCCTACGAGCATTTCCTATGCGAAGCTGCTCGATGTTCCATATTTCAATGACGATGGCAGCATGCTCACTGCCCATCAAGCCTATGAGATCCTCCGAGACTCCTCGTTCTCGGACCTTATCACGCTTGTTGGAGTGCCGCGCATTATGCACAACTCCAAGAAATCTGATACTGCAACCGTGTGGTTCAATATCGAAAACACCACGACCAGCCGGAACATCAAGGCTCTGGACGATCGCACCGTCATGGTTCGGAACTGGCGCTGCCGGTTCAAGGCCGCCCTTTCATCGCCGGGATCTCCTCTCTGCGATCGATGCTGGCGCTGGGGACACTCCTCCATGAAGTGTAACCAGCAATCCCTTCGATGCCCGCTGTGTGGGGAACCGCACAGAAAAGAGCATCACCGTGTCCTGGCTTCTTGCTGCAAGGCAAAGCTAAAAGCAAACCCGCCTGTTGAGGCAACCCCTGCGGGGCAGCCCTGCCCGCATCGTCCCAAGTGCCTCAGCTGTGGCAAAGAGCACTCTACCAACGACCGGAAGTGCGCCTTCTGGAAAAACCGTTTCGATCCTGAGTGGATCAAGCAGCATTACCAGCTGGTATGTGATCGCAAGTGTGCTGGCCAGAATTGCTCTAATGCCTCCCCGCAGCGAAATGCGGAGGCCAGACCCTCATGAGTTCCTCATCGGACAGCCCCGCTCCAGCGGTGGTTCCTGGTACGAGGGGGCGCTCTCTTATTTCCTCGCTTCGTATTTTGTCTCAGAATGTGAATCAAAAGCATGTACACATAAACGTTCTCCTCTCCACTCTCGGAGAGGATTATGATATTATTTTTCTCCAAGAACCTGCTTGGAACATCGTGAGATACGCCCTGTCGGCTCACAACATAGACAGTGAGGCAGTAATTGGAGGCCCAACCCATCTGGATTGGACCTGCATCGTCCGCAGGTCATCGTACGAGGAACCTCCTTGTGTGATGGCCTATGTGCATAACCGTCTAAGGCGGCTAAGACGTTCTCTGAGGCGCGACCTGGTTGACAGTTGTGATCTCATGTTATAAGCCTCGCGACTCCAGGCGAGCCTCTCTTCCTCGCTAACGCCTACTCTGATGTAGATGGCAGCACAATTCGGCTCTTGGACGAATGTTCGGAGCGTGCTGATTTTCCTAACCTGGTTTACCTGGACAGGGACTTCAATTGTCACTATGAACTTTGGGATCAAGTTCATACTTCTCAGCACACGCAGGGCGAGATGCTGTGTAACGCGGCACTTGAGCTCAGACTTGAATGGGCGGAGCCATCTAATCATGGTCCGACCTTCATATCCCATAACCGAGAGCTTCGGCCCTTGACTATTGATCTGATGTTCTGCCCTGTTTTGACAGGACAGGTTCATCCGCGCATCGAACACGTGCTACAGCTGACTTCGGACCATTGTCCGTTGTCACTGGAACTTGACATACTGCTGCTCGATATCAGTGAGCAGCGGAAGTCACTTCCCAAAGACAGTGTCCCCGAGTTTATCGCCGACATTGCCGCTGATCTGCTCGGGCTGAATATGATTCCAGTAGAGACCATTCACGACCTCAAGAGAGTACTTCATGCACTCTCGGCGTCAGTTGATCGGGCTTGGGAAACTCACTCTAAGAAGTGCAAGCTCTCTAAGCGGAGCAAGGGCTGGTGGAACCAGCACTGCTCTGAAGCTTTGGAAACTTTCAGGCAAACTTGCTCTGAAAGAGACCACCGCATCTGGCGATGAGCTATTAAAGATGCAAAACGCACCTTCTTTGACAATCGAATCAAAGAGGTCGCTGAAAAGTTGCGACGTCCATGGGATCTGGCTGCATGGATGAAGCAAAGGCCTCTGCCCAACTATGAGGCAATCTCTTTCCGGGGACAACCTTGCAACTCTATCGAGTCACTTTGGGACGCGCTCGATAAGTCTTATAACGCCGCGTCTGACAGGCCGGTTAATTTGGACAAACTCAATGAACTCGAGGCTCATCCAATACGGGACTGGGTCCCGTTCTCTGCAGCAGAACTCCGGGAGTCCCTGGAGCCTTGCAGCAATACATCTGCTCTGGGGCCAGACCATCTGACCTGGGCGCATATTAAACAGCTTGTGAGATTCCCTCACATCACTATATTTTTCCTAAACATTGCAAACGCATGTTTGGACTTGGGGCATTGGCCCTCGTATTTTAAGCAGAGCTTGTCGGTGATTATCCCGAAACCTGGCAAGCCTGCATATGATACTCTGAAAGCCTTTCGCCCAATTGTGCTTTTGAATACTCTCGGCAAGCTCGTCGAGAAAATGCTGGCACATTGTATGCAATACGAAGCAACTAAATTTGCTGTCTTTGATCCAAAGCAGTTCGGTTTTTTTTTTTTTTTTTTTTTTTTTTTTTTTAAATCATCAATTTATGAGATTCAGGGCCCTGCCTATAGCAGAGCCCTGCGCTTCTTTTTTTTTTTTTTTTAAATCAACAATTTATAAAGCGGTGCTCGAGGCAGTCCGCTTGTAAATACAACGAGGTATCTACCATAAATACGATGCCGGTTTAGGGCCTCCAAGTGGAGGACCCTTATCGCCGTCTCCTTGCGGATGGCGCTGCTAACGGTGGAATTCCGTGCCTAGACTTCGGAATCAACTTGGATTCAATACCTGGATTAGTCATCCGATGAACCGGCAGAGGATGTCCTCTCGGGCCGGAGTCGGGGACTCCCTGGTCCGCCCGGTCCGATTTCGGCCGGGGCGGTTCCAAGAGGCCAAGCCGAGAACAAGCCGGACATTGGTAAGCCCCACCTACTTTACTTTTCCCGTTCCTGGCATGTGGTTCGCTGATGCCCAAAGGGCGCGGATCCCCAATCATGTCCCAGGTCTCTGCCTTGCCAGCGTCCGCCTCGGTGTGCCCCTAGACCTAAGGCCTAGGCTGAGGAGTTCTACACCCATGCTTAACCCGGTTATGCATGCCCCACGGGGGTCTCAGGCTCCCACCTGAGCAGTGCTTTACGGTCTGTGGTGGCTACCCCTGGGCCTGGGGACTCCCCAGTGTGCCGAGGCCGGTTCAACGACCAGTCCACAGGGCCGGTCCACCTACCACGCTGACTAACGACCAGGTTCTCGGCCTGATCCAGCTGGTTAGACTGGGCTCGAGATTAACCGGTGGGGGGTGTCCTGTCCCAAGCTCGCAGTCCAAAGGACTCCCCATTACAGGGTGCGCGGCACCTTCCGGGTGCGCATGCTCTGGAACTCCCTATTACAGGGTGCGCATCAGGCGGTTTAGCCCCCCCTTGCGGGAGAGGCTGCTCCCAGGCTCCAGTTCTGTCCCTCCGTTGTGCTTGGAGGCGGCCGTCTACCCAGGAGTGTCGCACTCGGATTCAACTTAAGCAGTTCCTGGGTGTATTATCCCGGGACTACCGCAGAGGGTTAGGTCTCTCGAGCCAAGGACTAGAGACTGTCTAGCCTTGCTCGGCCCGCGGTGTCTGGGCGCGCCCCGTCCTGCCTTCCCGTCCCCTGCGATGGTTCGCTGATGCCCTATGGGCGCGGATCCCCAATCTGCTAGGTCTCTGTCTTGCCACGTGCCTCCCAGACTGGCATCCGATATCACAGCAAGGTCCATGGTCCTCCCATGACAGGTTCCCACAGGGGAGCCCTTAGCTGACGGGTCTGGATCTCTTCCACCATTGGTGTCTGCGCCGTGACTAACCACCTGGACTCCTCTTCAGGCGCTCACATGGTCCGGGTGCCCTGTTGGCTCAACGCCATCGGGTGGTTATCAGCCGGTTCCCGGTATGGTCCCTTATCCTTCGGCCCCTCCTTTTAAGATCGGGGATCCGTGTGGTCTGCCGGATTAAGGCATTGTCCGGCACTTACATCCCAAGGCCATCCACGCCAGGACCCGGTCCGTGGTTAGGGTCCTGATCGAGCCCATGGGCTCTGTCACGTGTGTGCGCATACCCAGCTTCGTCACGTGCCAGCTGCTTGTCATGTGACCAAGTCACCTCCCCGTGGGAACAGCTGTCCAGGGTCGTGATACTTCCTGCCCGCGTCCGTGGAACCAGCTCCGGCACTTCCGAATGCAACCTGAAGATGCCACCTCCGGCTAGCCCGCGGCTTGTGGATTGCCACATCCACAGGACTACCTGACTGCGTTTACCGCTATGCCAACCAGCCCTTAGAGCCCTGCGCTTCACCCGCTCTTGCGAGGGGGAGCCCACCATTACAGTGCATCCCGGAGTCAACTCAGACCCAATGGACCTCATCAGTCCATGAACCGACAGAGGAGTTTGTTAGCCCTACTCCGGCCAGGTCATGGGAGACTGTCCCTGCCTGCCACGGCTCGCTCTTCAGCAGGGAGTTCACAGAGAGCCCCGCTTACTACCGTTTCCTGTTCCAGGGCAAGTGGTTTGCTTACATCATTATTGCGGATCCCCACTTGTCCCTGGTCTCTGCCTTGCCACCAGCCAGCCCTGATTGTGCTCTCACGAATGAGTCAGGGATTGGTTTCTGACACCAGGAGCCCCCCCCCCGTTTAATTCCGAGGAACTCAGGACTCGACTCATTCTTCGCCCCCTCCCCTGGAGTCCCTGAGTGTCCATGGACCCGGTCCGTAAGGAGCGGCCCACTTTGCAGGTACGTCACAGGTGTCATACTACTGGGACTAATGACCACTCTATGTCAGCGGATGGCTCCGGTGATGCCGGACCATGACTGTCTGTGGTGGGGGATGGCCTGGCCTGGAATCACCCAGACATTCGGCTTGTTCTGTATATATTCTACCCTGCTTACCGCCTCCTATGCTTTCGCTCCCTACTTGATCACATGATATCACGTGACCATTTCAGGCACGGGACACCAGACTTCACGTTCTAGTGTGCCACTTTGAGGTACAATCGATTACTCCCACCTGGATCAGGTGACATTATGTAAATGTCACGTGACTCCTTGAACCCGGGCCCTGAGTTATCAATTCAGGCACCGCATCCAGGCCAGGTGATCAATGCAACTAATTTTTCCCACGGTGTCAGCATCACCTGACCCGTATGAACCGAGCATGTGATGGTAACCTCTGATAGGTCACATGCCTTTCCCAGCTTTTTATGGGTACTGAGGATGAGGGGAATCGAACCCCAACCCTTCCGGTGGTGCACAGCCACCTCTCTGGATATTTGGTGGTGATGATAACCACTGGGCCACCAGCGCCCTTGATATGCTGGAGGGTGCTGGTGAGGAGTTTAAGTTGGCAATTTTTCTATTGAAGCAGGTCCATTACTTCACAAAGAGCAATGTGCTTTTTTTATTTTTTAAAATCAACAATTTCTATTGCAGTGCTCAATAGCAGTCTGCATGTAAATACAGTGAGGTATCTACTATAAATACACAAAGTTCAGAGCCTTCCAAATAGAGGATCCTTATTACTGTCTTCTTTGCAGGATAGGCACTAGACTAACTAGTAGAATTCCATGTCTAGACCTTGGAATCAACTTGAATTTAAAGCCTGGATTAGTCATCCAGATGAACTGACAGAGAATAAGTTCTCTCAGACCAGAGTCAAAGGACTATTCTAGTCTGCCATGGTCTGAATTTTGGCTAGATACCAAGTTACCAAAAGGCCAAGGAAGAACCTATACTAGGTATTGGTAAGCCCTATCTACTTTACTTTTCCCATTCCTAAGCATGTGGTTCACTGATGCCTGAAGGGCATGGATGCTGTTATGGACTATTCATTTTCTTTATCTTATCTTCCTTTCCTTATCTCTTTCCTCCCCCATCATGCTGCGCATCCCTCTCCATCATGCTGCGCAGTGCACAGTTATCGAGTCATCTTCATTTCCCTAGTTACTCTAAGTCATGCTACCCCAGCCTTACTCATCCGCAGTCCACAGCATTGTGTAGCCCATGGTCCGTGCTCGAGTACTGTAGAATACATAAGGACTTCCAGATGTACCAGTAGTGCTAGGTTTAATATTCCCTTTGCCATCATCTTAAACCGCTCTCGCACTTAGTCTGCCCAAGTTCTTTAAGATTCGTCTAGCCTAACAAGATATTAAACCTTGTTGAGACTCGCCCAGACTCACACACACCACGTCGCGCTTTATCAAAGACCTAATCAACATTCGATGATGAACAGTCGCTGACCCAGCGAGTACTAGCACAAATAACAAGAACACCTGGTTCAGAGAAGTAGATTACACATTGCAGTCCATGCCATTCATAGAAACAGTCCACGCCAACTGCAGAGACACTAGCAATTTGAACAATCGAGAAAGTGAGCATATGCCTACACCAAGTAGCGACAAAGAAGAAGAACAGGCACTTCTGAGAGAACTTGCCTTCACTACCACAGATGAGTCTACTGAAAACTTCAGTAATGAAACAGCACAACTCATCACAGAACTCTTACTAGAAGGAGAATATAGAATAAGCCTAGAAGAGCTGTGGTCAGACCAGAATCTTCCTGCCGAAGAAGAGGATGAACCAATCTGCAAGAGAACAAGAGAAGAACGAACATGAGCCCAAAGCTTCAGACAACAGCAGATTGCAAACTACAATCGCTGAGTACAAGAAGAGGATACACTAATACAGAAGAGACATGACGCACAGAGTGTACGACAGAACCAACGAGAACGATACCAAAGCCAGGGGCACATAGGAACAAAATTGCTGAACCCCTTCAGAAGACCGACCCGCTGAAGTACAGCATAAAGAAAATCGCACCATCGTGGCGAAAGTAAGCGACAGTGACTGGAACAAATACTATCAGTGGAGGGAGCAAAAGAGACTATCCAAGACAGATGGACCAACTGCTGCAGAGTGGAATGAATTCAAACAAGCCTGTAGAATCGCAGGAATCGACCTAGACTATTGGAAAGAGCAAAGAGAAGAACAAAGACAAAAGCAGATCCAAGAACAGCAGGCCCAAGCACAACAAGCTCAAGAACAGGAAAGCCAAGACCAAGACAGCGACGAAGAAATCCCTCAAACAATGGCGACAGAATACAAAGGAATTATCACAGACCCAAAGTCCTTCACAGGAGACTGAACAGCTTTTGACATTTGGTGGAGAAAGATGAAACTCTATATAACTGCACACAGAGACCTCACCGATACACAAAAGATCGGAGCAGTACTATCCAGAATGACTGAGAGATTAGGAGCCCACTGGATGTTAAAGAAAATCGACACCACAACCAATCAAAGCATATGGGCCGATTTCATAACCGAAATACAGATACGATTCAGCAATGTCATGTCACTGTCACAAGCAGGAAGCAAATTATTCAACATCAGACAGGGAAACTGACTGATCGATGAATTCCTAGATGAATTTGTAGACCTCACAGGAAAAGCAGGAATGATGGGAACAGCTCCTCGTTTCCTACTCGAGAAGAGCCTAAACTGGAGGACAGCAGAAGCCATACATTCAATCTCCAAACTTCCAATGGATGGAGATGAATATATCAAGACAGTGTGAGCGATAGGACGCAACATCGACGAACATAGGAATGTAATGAGGAGGGAATTCGTAAACAACCAATGCAAGCCAGGAAACCCAAGCTGAGGAACAGGACAGGCCATGGAAGTTGACAAAGTACGAAGCAACAATTGCTTCAACTGCAATAAACCAGGATACCTATCATGAAATTGCCTGGAGCCACGAAAAGGAGTAGCAAACATCACATATTACAATTGTGGCTTGAAAGGACACTATGCATGAAACTGCAGGAAGAAGAAGAAGGGAAAATTCCAAGTCAGAGAAGTGAAAGAAGAAGGAGAAGAAGACAAAGAAGACAAGGACAAAGAAAGCTTTGACAAAGAGGGTTTTGTCGAAGGGTTCAATTAAGAGGTGCTAAATTGTGACCCATACAGCTGAAACAGACTTGCTTCGATACATGATGTAGATCATCCCATATTCTGAAATACACCATTCCTGCAAAGTGACCTGAAGCACCAAGAAAAACCATCCAAGGCAACAAACCACCCAGAAGAAAAGAACTTGCAGTACCAGCGAAAATATGAATGCGAAAGGGGATAGCAATGATAACACCAGAAGTCGATAGCAGAGCAGACAGGACCTGCATCAATACTGCTATAGTAATGAAAACAGGATGGAGGACACAGCGAATCAAGAAGATTCCAATCATAAATGCAGACAGATCACCCAACTGCTAGAAAATAGCAGACCAAGTAGCTTTTTTTTTTTTTTTTTTTTTTTAAATCAACAATTTATATAGTGGTGCTCGATAGCAGTCCGCTTGTAAATACACGAGGGTACCTACAATAAATACAACGAGTCCGAAAGAAACAGACTGAGAGGATAGACATAGAGGGCTCACTGCCCTGTTCTCTCGTGCCCACGCTCATATGAGCTTGTGCTGAACCGCTTGCTAGAGCTGGCGTCCCCCAGGCCCAGAGGCCCGGTTGCAGTCAATTCCGCGTAAAGGGTCCATAAGGTCCCATAATGCCTGCTGTCGCAGGCTTGCGGTGTGCAATGAAGCTCGGCAATCGCTTTCGTCGATCGCCATAATATTCCGGTGCTACAGACGAATGGTCACCTGCCGCCTGGATCCGGAATGAAAGCACCAGCCGTCGTTGCCTGTCACCAACTTCATGAAGCCCGTTCTCTTTCGAGAAGGGCGCTCATAGGAATCTGGCTTTCCCGCATCATGAAAATGAAATGTGGAGGCGCCTATGTATTTCTTGGTCCAAGATTGGTCGAACCAAGAAGCATGCATTTCATCGTCTGCCTCCTTGCGGAGCGCAGCTGTGGTGTACAAAGGGCGAGAGCCCAGTGGAATATTGAGTGACCGAGCACGAGCGACTGAGCATACTCGTGTGCTTCAAGTTGAATAGCCCACTTCCACTTGGAAGGGACATGCCAGAAATCAATCCTGCACTGCTCGTCTTCGTCGAGCCAGCGCCGTAATACCTCACACAGAGCAATGGAATGCCGCTGTGCCGAGTGAGGATTGCAATCGATGATGCGGTTAATGGCATTCATCGAGTCCAAGAAACACGAGATGGAGGTAATACCATCCTGTGTGGCAGCCTTCTGGATCGCAACACGCAATCCAATCAGCTCTGCGTCATCACTGGTCACTTTACTGACCGGCTGACGAGAGTCGAATAAAAGTCTGGTGCCCCGGTAAACCCGGGATGTGTACACCGACTGCTTAACCAGTGCATCTGCTTTCGTGGGCATGGCACCGTCACTACTGACATATGCACGATCTTGCTGGGTCTGGCACTCGGTGAGCGCCTGCTCCAGTGAGTTATGATAGGCTTTGACAGAGTCCTCATCTTTGCCAAGGAGCCTATGAGTCTCAAAGCGGTCGCCGAACTTGTCGACCAATCGCCTGCCTGGGTTATTTGCATCTGCAAAATAATCCGTGTGGATAAAGTTTGGTGGTCTAAGATCCACCAAATCTTTGAGAGGAGATTTCAGCGCTGTGCGCTGGCATTCAGAGAGGGAGGCCAAGTTCTTTGACCTCGAGGGATCCCCGCCCACAGAGGCAGGTGTTTTTTTTTTTTTTTTTTTTTTTTTTTTAAATCAACAATTTATAAAGCGGTGCTCGGTGGCAGTCCACTTGTAAGTACACAAGTGTGCCTACGATAAATACAACTAGTCCAACACCAAACCAGACTGAGGGGATATACATAGAGGGCTGCACTGCCCTGCTCTCTCGTGCCCGCGCTCATCTGAGCTCGTGCTGAATCGCTCGCTAGAGCTGGCGTCCCCCAGGCCCGAAGGCCCGGCTGCGGTCAATTCCACGTAAAGGGTCCGTAAGGTCCCATAATGCCCACTGTTGCAGGGCTTGCGGTGCGCGATAAAGCTCAGCAATCGCTTTCGTCGATTGCCATACTGTTCCGGTGCAGCAGACGCATGGTCACCCGCCGCCTGGATCCGGGATGAAAGCACCTGCCACCTTATTAGATGTTAGGTACTTGACGAACCAGAGACGCACAAAGGCGTCATACTGGCGTTCAGCAGGTCTCTCCCAGTTACGGCAGAGAGTCATGACATGGACGGAGTCCTCGGGCCCACGTCCGCATGAGCATTGATCGCTCTCAACGAAATTGAACCGCGCGCGATACGCATTGATCAGCGCATGTCCGCATGCGATGCAACAGCAGCGAGCATATTTGGAAGGGACATGCCAGAGGTCAATTCTGCGCCGCTCATCTTCGTCGAGCCAGCGCCGTAGAACCTCGCACAGCGCAATAGAATGCCGCTGCGCAGAGTGCAGGTTGCAATCGATGATGCGGTTGATGGCATTCATCGAGTCTAGAAAACATGAGATGGATGTGATTCCATCCTGTGTGGTAGCCTTCTGGATCGCAACACGCAATCCAATCAGCTCGGTGTCATCGCTGGTTGCTTTACCGACCAGCTGCCGAGTTTCAAATATGAGTCTGGTGCCCCGGTAGACCCGAGATGCATACACAGACTGTTTAACGAGTGCATCTGCTTTTGTGGGCATGGTGCCGTCACTACTGACATATGCACAATCTTGCTGGATCTGGCACTCGGCGAGCGCCTGCTCCAGTGAGTTACGATAGGCTTTGACAGAGTCCTCGTCTTTGCCACGGAGCCTATGAATCTCAAAGCGGTCGCTGAACTTGTCGACCAACCACCTGCCCGGGTTATTTGCATCTGCAAAATAATCTGTGTGGATGAAGTTTGGTGGCCTGAGGTCCACCAAATCTTTGAGAGGAGATTTCAGCGTCGCGCGCTGACGTTCGGAGAGAGAGGCCAGGTTCTTTGACCTCGAAGGATCCCCACCGGCTGAAGCAGGTGTGGTAAGAGAGCGGAGGGCATGCCTCACATTGGAGTTGGCTAGACAGGCAGAAGACCCGACCTTAAGCCGCTTAATGAAGCTGGCGATGGGTTCAACGCAAGCTATAGTTTCAGCTGCACCCTCCGGAGTGGTGCGAAACTGTCCATTGATCCAGATGCAGGCCTTACGCTGCATCTGGTGCAACAACTTCATGAGCACAACATTGTGCATACCATTGAAGTTCCATAATAAACAGCCATACGTCGCGATGGGGCGAGCGCATGACAAGTAAAGGATGCATTTCTGCTGAGGTGACAGCCCTCGAACAGAATTGCCAAGCATTTGGAAAGCTTTGGCAGTTGTCAGAGCCTTCGTTGCATAGAAACGGACATGCTCTTTGAAAGAAAGGCGTGCATCTAGGAAAAAGCCCAGGTATCGCCAGACATCCTTGGGCTGAAGTGGAGTCATGCCAGTATATGGCGCGAACCCAAGATCAATGGATGGACGGGGGTCCGCCACATTGTGCAAGAAATGCTGCAGCTCGGTCTTGTTGTGCTCAACAACGAGCCCAAAGTCAGTGAAGAGGTTGTGCACTGATGCGTACGCCCTCTTCAGCTTTGGAACATTGTCCGGGATTGACTTGGACTGAGCGATGATCAGTCCATCGTCAACAAATGATATGATCATCGGCATGTCGCCAACTTTCTGGTAGGGGCCCCAGTAGCCCAGTGGTTTCATCGCCACTAAAGACTGGAGAGGTGGCTGTGCACCACCGGAAGGGTTGGGGTTCGACTCCCCTCATCCTCAGTACCCATAAAAAGCTGGGAAAGGCATGTGACCCATCAGAGGTTACCATCACATGCTCGGTTCACACGGGTCAGGTGATGCTGACACCGTGGGAAAAATTGGTTGCATTGATCACCTGGCCTGGGTGCGGTGCCTGAATTGATAACTCAGGGCCCGGGTTCAAGGAGTCACGTGACATTTACATAATGGCATCTGATCCAGGTGGGAGTAATCGATTGTACCCCAAAGTGGCACACTAGAACTTGAGTCTGGTGTCCCGTGCCTGAAATGGTCACGTGATATCACGTGATCAAGTAGGGAGCGAAAGCATAGGGGGCGGTAAGCGGGGTAGAATATATTCAGAACAAGCCGAATGTCTGGGTGATTCCAGGCCAGGCCATCCCCCACCACAGACAGTCACGGTCCGGCATCACCGGAGCCATCCGCTGACATAGAGTGGTCGTTAGTCCCAGTAGTATGACACCTGTGACGTACCTGCAAAGTGGGCCGCTCCTTACGGACCGGGTCCATGGACACTCGGAGACTCCAGGGGAGGGGGCGAAGAATGAGTCGAGTCCTGGGTTCCTCGGAACTAAACGGGGGGGGCTCCTGGTGTCAGAAACCAATCCCTGACTCATTCGTGAGAGCACAATCAGGGCTGGCTGGTGGCAAGGCAGAGACTGGGGACAAGGGGGGATCCGCAATGATGATGTAAGCGAACCACTTGCTCTGGAACGGGAAACGGTAGTAAGCAGGGCTCTCTGCGAACCCCCTGCCGAAGAGCGAGCCGTGGCAGGCGGGGACAGTCTCCCATGACCTGGCCGGAGTGGTGCTAACAAACTCCTCTGTCGGTTCATGGACTGATGAGGTCCATTGGGTCTGAGTTGACTCCGGGATGCACTGTAATGGTGGGCTCCCCCTCGCAAGAGCGGGTGAAGCGCAGGGCTCTGCTATATGCAGGGCCCTGAATCTCGTAAATTGTTGATTTAAAAAAAAAAAAAAAAAAAAAAAAAGACCGCTTTGAGACTCATAGGCTCCTTGGCAAAGATGAGGACTCTGTCAAAGCCTATCGCAACTCGCTGGAGCAGGCGCTCGTGGAGTGCCAGGCCCAGCAAGACTGTGCATATGTCAGTAGTAATAGCGCCATGCCCACGAAAGCAGATGCGTGGATCAAACAGTCAGTGTATGCATCCCGAGTGTACCGGGGCACTGGACTCGTATTTGAAACTCGTCAGCTGGTCGGTAAAGCAACCAGTGACGATGCCGAGCTGATTGGATTGCGTGTTGTGATCCAGAAGGCTACCACACAGGATGGTGTAACATCCAGGATCACTCCGCCACCTCGTTCTCATGTCTGATGATGAGGGTGGCATCTCCGAAGGACTGCGACATCATGCGCGAGTCCACCCTCCGGTGCGCTCCAACTGGCTCCACGGTCGAGCTCACCATGCCTACGAGCATCTCCTACGCGAAGCTGCTCGATGTTCCATATTTCAATGACGATGGCAGTACGCTTACCGCCTGTCAAGCCTACAAGATCCTCTGAGACTCCTTGTTCTCGGACCTCATCACCCTTGTTGGAGTGCCGCGCATTATGCGCAACTCCAAGAAATCCGATACTGCAACCGTTTGGTTCAATATCGAAGACACCACGACCGGCCGGAACATCAAAGCTCTGGACGACCGCACTGTTATGGTTCGAAACTGGCGCTGCCGGTTCAAAGCCGCCCTCTCATTGCTGGGATCCCCTCTCTGCGATCGTTGCTGGCGCTGGGGGCATTCTTCTATGAAATGCAACCAGCAATCCCTCCGATGCCCGCTATGTGGCGAGCCGCACAGAAAGGAGCATCACCACGTTTTGGCCTCTTGCTGTAAGGCGAAGCCGAAAGCAAACCCGCCCGTCGAGGCAACCCCTGCAGGGCAGCCCTGCCCGCACCCTCCCAAGTGTCTTAGCTGCGGCAAAGAACACTCCACCGACGACTGGAAGTGCGCCTTCTGGAAGAACCATTTTGATCCTGAGTGGATCAAGCAGCACTACCAGCTGGTATGTGATCATAAGCGTACTGGCCAGAATCGTTCTAATGCCTCCCTGCAGTGCAATGCGGAGGCCGGACCCTCATGAGTTCCTCATCGGACAGCCCCACTCCAGCAGTGGTCCCTGGTATGAGGGGGCGCTCTTTCATTTCTTTGCTTCGTATTCTATCTCAAAATGTGAACCGAAAGCATGTACATATGGACGTTCTCCTCTCCACTCTTGGAGAGGATTATGATATTTTGTTTTTCCAAGAACCTGCTTGGAACATCATAAGATACGCCCCGTCGGCACACAACATAGACGGTGAGGCTGTAATCGGAGGTCTGACCCATCCGGATTGGACCTGCATTGTTCGCAGGTCATCGTATGAGGAGCCCCCTCGTGTGATGGCCTATATGCACAACTGCCTAAGGCGGCTAAGACCTTCTCTGAGATGCGACTTAGTCGATAGTCACGATCTCATGGTTATAAGCCTCGCAACTCCAGGCGAGCCTCTTTTCCTCGCTAACGCCTACTCTGATGCAGACGGCAGCGCCATTCGGCTCTTGGACGAATGTTCGGAGTGTTCTGATTTCCCCAACCTGGTTTACCTGGGTGGGGACTTCAATTGTCACTATGAACTTTGGGATCAAGTTCATACTTCTCAGCGCACGCGGGGCGAGATGCTGTGTAACGCGGCACTTGGGCTTGGACTCGAATGGGCGGAGCCATCTAATCATGGTCCGACCTTCATATCCCATAACCGAGAGCTTCGGCCCTTGACTATTGATCTGATGTTCTGCCCTGTTTTGACAGGACAGGTTCATCCGCGCATCGAACATGCGCTACAGCTGACTTCAGACCATTGTCCGTTGTTACTGGAACTTGACATACCGCTGCTCGATATTAGCGACCAACGGAAGTCACTCCCCAAAGACAGTGTCCCCGAGTTTATCGCCGACATTGCCGCTGACCTACTCGGACTGGATATGATTCCAGTAGAGACCACTGACGACCTCAAGAGAGTACTTCGTGCACTCTCAGCGTCTGTTGATCGGGCTTGGGAAACTCACTCTAAGAGGTGCAAGCTCTCTAAGCGGAGCAAGGGCTGGTGGAACCAACACTGCTCTGAAGCTTTGGAAACTTTCAGGCAAACTCGCTCTGAAAGAGACCACCGCATCTGGCGACGAGCCATCAAGGATGTGAAATGCACCTTCTTTGATAATCGAATCAAAGAGGTCGCCGAAAAATCGCGATGCCCATGGGATCTCGCTGCATAGACAAAGCAAAGGCCTCTGCCTGATTATGAGGCGATCTCCTTCCGGGGACAGCCCTGTAATTCCATCGAGTCGCTCTGGGATGCACTCAACAAGTCTTATAACGCCGCATCTGATAGACCGGTTAATTTGGACAAACTCAATGAACTCGAGTCACATCCGATGCGGGACTGGGTCCCGTTTTCTGCAGCAGAACTCCGGGAGTCGCTGGAGCCTTGCAGCAACTCATCTGCTCTGGGGCCAGACCATCTGACCTGGGCGCACATTAAACAGCTAGTGAGATTCCCTCACGTTGCTAGTTTTTTCCTAAACATCGCAAATGCATGTTTGGACTTGGGGCACTGGCCCTCGTACTTCAAGCAGAGCTTGTCAGTCATTATCCCGAAACCTGGCAAGCCTGCATATGATACTCCGAAAGCCTTTCGCCTGATTGTGCTTTTGAATACCCTCGGCAAGCTCGTCGAGAAAATGCTGGCGCGTTGTATGCAGTACGAAGCGACTAAATTTGCTGTCTTTGACCCAAAGCAGTTCGGTGGCATCCGACAGAACTCGACAGAGGACGCCAGTGTTTTTCTGACCCACATCATCTGGCAAGGCTGGATAAAGGGGCTCAAAACGAGCGTCATCGCTTTCGATGTAGCTCAATACTTCCCATCACTCAACCATCGGATGTTGGTGAGGATATTACAGCACGGAGGCTTCGCACGTCAAGTGTCGAAGTTCTTCAAATCATACCTCATCGGGCGTAAGACTTCTTATGCCTGGCGCAGTGCTATCTCGCCTGAGTTTGATGCCGATGTTGGTGTCAGCCAAGGCTCGGCTCTGTCTCCAGTACTGTCTGCGCTGTATTTAGCGCCGGTGCTGAAATTATACCAGAAAGTCGGCGACATGCCGACGATCATATCATTTGT
This sequence comes from Macrocybe indica, assembly GCA_030407095.1. Lineage (NCBI taxonomy): Eukaryota > Fungi > Basidiomycota > Agaricomycetes > Agaricales > Callistosporiaceae > Macrocybe > Macrocybe indica. The sequence goes on along the minus strand of JARFTL010000001.1, from coordinate 937,793 downwards.
TGATGATGGACTGATCATCGCTCAGTCCAAGTCAATCCTGGACAATGTTCCAAAGCTGAAGAGGGCATACGCCTCAGTGCACAACCTCTTCACTGACTTCGGGCTTGTTGTTGAGCACAACAAGACTGAATTGCAGCATTTCTCGCGCAATGCAGCGGACCCCCGTCCATCCATTGATCTCGGGTTCGCGCCATATACTGGCACGACTCCACTTCAGCCCAAGGATGTCTGGCGATACCTTGGTTTCTTCTTGGATGCGCATCTTTCCTTTAAAGAGCATGTCCGCTTTTATGCAACGAAGGCTCTGACAACTGCCAGAGCCTTCCAAATGCTAGGCAATTCTGTTCAAGGCTTGTCCCCTCAGCAGAAGCGCATCCTGTACCTGTCGTGTGCTCGCCCTATTGCGACATACGGCTGTTTATTATGGAACTTCAATGGCATGCGCAATGTCGCATTCATGAAGTTGTTGCACCAGATGCAGCGTAAGGCCTGCATCTGGATTAACAGACAGTTTCGCACCACTCCGGAGGGTGCAGCTGAAACTATGGCCTGCGTTGAACCCATCGCTGGCTTCATTAAGCGGCTTAAGGTCGGTTCTTCTGCCCGTCTAGCCAACTCGAATGTGAGGCATGCCCTCCGCTCTCTTACCACACCTGCTTCAGCCGGTGGGGATCCTTCGAGGTCAAAGAACCTGGCCTCTCTCTCCGAACGTCAGCGCGCGACGCTGAAATCTCCTCTCAAAGATTTGGTGGATCTTAGACTACCAAACTTCATCCACATGGATTATTTTGCGGACGCGAATAACCCAGGCAGGTGGTTGGTCGACAAGTTTGGTGACTGCTTTGAGACTCATAGGCTCCTTGGCAAAGACGAGGACTCTGTCAAAGCCTATCGTAACTCACTGGAGCAGGCGCTCACTGAGTGCCGGACCCAGCAAGATCATGTATATGTCAGTAGTGACGGTGCCGTGCCCATGAAAGCAGATGCACTTGCTAAGCAGTCGGTGTATGCATCCCGTGTTTATCGGGGCACCCGACTTTTATTCGAAACTTGTCAGCCGGTCGGTAAAGCGACCAGCGATGATGCCGAGCTAATTGGACTGCATGTTGCAATCCAGAAGGCTGCCACAGAGGATGGGGTCATCTCCATCTCGTGTTTCTTGGACTCGATGAATGCCATTAACCACATCATCGACTGCAATCCTCACTTGGCACAGCGGCATTCCATTGCTCTGTGCGAAGTATTACGGCGCTGGCTCAATGAAGACAAGCGGCGCAGGATTGATCTCTGGCATGTCCCTTCCAAGTGGAAGTGGGCTATTCAACTTGAAGCACACGAGTATGCTCGGTCGCTCGATATTCCATTGGGCGTTCGCCCGTTGTACACCACGGATGCACTCCGTAAGGAGGCAGACGATGACATGCATGCTTCTTGGTTCGACCAATCTCGGACCAAGAAATACATAGGCGCTTCCACGTTTCATTTTCATGATGCGGGAAAGCCTGATTCCTATGAGCGCCCTTCTCGAAAGAGAACGGGCTTCATGAAGTTGGTGACAGGCAATGAGCTTTACGCTCGCTGCTGTCGCATTGCATGCAGACACGCGCCGATCAATGCGTATCGTGCGCGGTTCAATTTCGTTGAGAGCAATCAATGCTCATGCAGACGTGGGCCTGAGGACTCCGTCCATGTCATGACTCTCTGCCGTAACTGGGAGAGACCTGCTGAATGCCAGTATGACGCCTTTGTGCGTCTCTGGTTCGTTAAGTATCTGACAACTAACAAGGCGGCGGGTGCTTTCATCCCGGATCCAGGCGGCAGGTGACCATGCGTCTGTTTCCGGAACAGTCTGGCGATCGACGAAAGCAATCGCCGAGCTTCATTGCGCACAGCAAGCTCTGCGACGGCTGGTGTTATGGGACCTTACGGACCCTTTACGCGGAATTGACCGCAGCCGGGCCTTCGGGCCTGGGGGACGCCAGCTCCAGCGAGCGAGTCAGCATGAGCTCAGACGAGCGCGGGCAGGAGACAACAGGGCAGTGCAGCCCTCTATGTTTATCCCTTTCTGTTTCTTATCGGACAGATCGTATTTAGCGTAGGCACACTCGTGTACTTACAAGCAGACTGCCATCGAGCACCGCTATAAAAATTGTTGATTTAAAAAAAAAAAAAAAAACAACCAACAAGGCGGCGGGTGCTTTTATTCCGGATCCAGGTGGCAGGTGACCATGCGTCTGGCTCACCAGAACAGTCTGGCGATTGACGGAAGCGGTCGCCGAGTGTCATTGCGCATCGCAAGCCCTGCAACGGCAGGCGTTATGAGTCTTCACGGACCCTTTACGTGGAATTGACCACATCCGGACCTTCGGGTCTGGGGGACGCAAGCTCTAGCGGGTGAATCAGCACGAGCTCGGAGGAGCGCGAGCACGAGAGAACAGGGCAGTGAGCCCTCCATGTCTATCCCCTCAGTCTGGTGTTCTTGCGGACTAGTTGTATTTATGTAGGCACACTTGTGTACTTACAAGCGGACTGCCATCGAGCACCGCTATATAAATTGATGATTTAAAAAAAAAAAAAAAAAAAAGGCACTTGGGAGGGTGCGGGCAGGGCTGCCCTGCAAGGGTTGCCTCGACGGGCGGGTTTGCTTTCGGCTTCGCTTTACAGCAAGAGGCCAAGACACGGTGATGTTCTTTTCTGTGCGGTTCTCCACACAGTAGGCATCGGAGGGATTGCTGGTTGCACTTCATAGAGGAGTGCCCCCAGCGCCAGCAGCGATCGCAGAAAGGGGCACCTCTTTCCGCAACGCCCACTTGTCAACAACTGTAAACAAACTCTCTCATCGCAAAAACACGTTCCACAGCGTCAACACTTGGGCCGATCTTGTATCGAGTTGCAGATCCGAGTTCTATAAACTCTTGAGCACTTCCCTTTCGATTTATCGCGAAATCCGCTGAAAATCCAGCGATTTATTAGAGTATTCCGATAAGCGACGACCCGCTCGACACACTTGGCGGCGGTGGGAGGGCTATGCTCTCACCGCTGAACTCACACCCCAGCCATACTGAGCCCCCCGCCAGTCAAGGCCCATTCTCCCAGCCGGGACCCTCGTCTGGCGTTCTTTTCCAGAGTAATGACGGCCTCATGCAGACCGACGACCCGAACCCGCAGGTGGAGACGACGGCGCCCCCTGCTCCCCCAGGGCGCTGGTGGCCCAGTGGTTATCATCACCACCAAATATCCAGAGAGGTGGCTGTGCACCACCGGAAGGGTTGGGGTTCGATTCCCCTCATCCTCAGTACCCATAAAAAGCTAGGAAAGGCATGTGACCTATCAGAGGTTACCATCACATGCTCGGTTCACACGGGTCAGGTGATGCTGACACCGTGGGAAAAATTGGTTGCATTGATCACCTGGCCTGGGTGCGGTGCCTGAATTGATAACTCAGGGCCCGGGTTCAAGGAGTCACGTGACATTTACATAATGTCACCTGATCCAGGTGGGAGTAATCGATTGTACCCCAAAGTGGCACACTAGAACTTGAGTCTGGTGTCCCGTGCCTGAAATGGTCACGTGATATCATGTAATCAAGTAGGGAGCGAAAGCATAGGGAGCGATAAGTGGGGTAGAATATATACAGAACAAGCCAAATGTCTGGGTGATTCCAGGCCAGATGTAAGCGAACCACTTGCCCTGGAATGGGAAACGGTAGTAAGCAGGGCTCTCTGCGAACTCCCTGCTGAAGAGCGAGCCGTGGCAGGCAGGGACAGTCTCCCACGACCTGGCCGGAGTAGGGCTAACAAACTCCTCTGTCGGTTCATGGACTGATGAGGTCCATTGGGTCTGAGTTGACTCCGGGATGCACTGTAATGGTGGGCTCCCCCTCGCAAGAGCGGGTAAAGCGCAGGGCTCTGCTATAGGCAGGGCCCTGAATCTCGAAAATTGCTGATTTAAAAAAAAAAAAAAAAAAAAAAAAAAAAAGCCCCCTGCTCCCCCTTCCCCTGCTATATCCATGGCGTCTACACGCGCCAGATTCAATAGCAACAATGTCGGTGTCTTGTACTTCGAGGAGGAAGGTTTTCGCCTCCTCCACGGTGAAGCGAAGGCAGTCACCGAGTCTTTATGGAACCTGAAGGAATGGCTCTGGAAGGTTAACACAGCAGCCGTGCAAGTCCCAGCCGGCTATCAATACGCCATCGCGGAAGGTCTGGCCTCCTTGGTCGACACTGCCGCCAATGTCAATATGTTCAGTATCCCCACCCTTGAGGGACCCAAACACACTCTTGGGCAACGACTCACCACTACGGTCTGCGCTCATACATCTAAGACTGCCCATTTCTCGGGCGACATACATGACTCCTCTCCGATGGGAACGCTGCGCCCCCAGGACTCCCGCTCGAACATTAGCGCTCGGCCCCCGAGACCACCTCGGAACCCAAACCGCCCGCCTCCTTCTCCTCGCAACCGATCCCGTTCCCGGACTCCAGGTCGGGGTCCTCCCCCGCCTGTCAATCGGGCTATACGCCCATCTGACAAGAAGCGCTCGTACGCGCAAGCAGCGGCTCAGCCCGCCACCACTCCGGCCGAGGCCATCGTGGCCTTGGCCAAAACGTTCCCTGATCTCCCCACTGAGAAAATCGTCTCCTTGCAAAAGGAGGCGACCAGCGAACCGTCCGGACTGCCTAAGAAGAAGGCAAAGTCCACTTCGCATGGACCGTCTCGACGTAACGTCAGACTGGTCTACACTTTCCCTGGCGGCAATGGTTCCATTGCTGCCGGAACACTCCTGACGATCCTCAACCGGGGGTTGACTGCTGGCAAGTCCTGGATCCGATGCGAGTCCATCCAGGACCATTCCGCCTCCTCGTTCTCATGCTTGATGACGAGGGTAGCATCTCCGAAGGACTGCGACATCATGCGCGAGTCCGCTCTCTGGTGCGCTCCGACTGGATCTACAGTCCAACACCTTTGTCTGCAACGCCCACTTGTCAACAACTGTAAACAATCTCGCATTTTCGCAAAACACGTTCCACAGCGACGACACCTAGACCGATCTCGAATCAAGTTGCAAACCCGAGTTGTACACACTCAGCAGCACCCCCGTTTTCTTTTATCGCGAAATCCGCTGAAAATCCAGCGAATTATTAGAGAGTTTCGATGAGCAATGACCGGCTCGACACGTTGAGCGGCGGTGGGAGGGCTACCCTCTCACCGCTGAACCCGCACCCCGGCTGCACTGAGCCTCCCACCAGTCAAGGCCTTTTCTCCCAGCTGGGACCTTCGTCCGGCGTTCTCTTTCAAGGCAACGACGGTCTTATGCAGACCGACGACCCCAATCCGCAGGCTGAGGCGACCGCGCCCCCTGCTCCCCCTTCCCCCGCTATTTCCATGGCATCTACGCGCGCCGGATTTAACAGCGACAACGTCGGTGTCTTATACTTCGAGGAGGAAGGCTTCTGCCTCCTCCACGGTGAAGCGAAGGCAGTCACCAAGTCTTTATGGAACCTGAAGGAGTGGCTCCGAAAGGTTAACACAGCAGCTGTGCAAGTCCCAGCCGGCTATCAATATGCCATCGCGGAAGGGCTGGCCTCCCTGGTCGACACCGCCGCCGACGTCAACATGTTTGGGATCCCCACCCTTGAGGGTGCCAAGCACACTCTCGGGCAATGACTCGCCACTACGGTCCGCGCTCGCACATCCAAGACCGCCCATTTCTTGGGCGATGTACATGATTCCTCTCCGATGGGCACGTTGCGCCCGCAGGACTCCCATTCGAATGCCGGCGCTCGGCCTCCGAGACCACCTCGGAACCCGAACCGCCCACCTCCTCCTCCTCGCAATCGGTCCCGCTCCCGGACCCCGGGTCGAGGCCCTCCCCCCCCTGTCAATCGGGCTACACGCCCATCCAACAAGAAGTGCTCGACTCTCTGCCGTAACTGGCAGAGACCACCTGAACGCCAGTACAACGCCTTCGTGCGTCTCTGGTTCGTCAAGTACCTGACGTCTAACAAGGCGGCGGGCACTTTCATCCCGGATCCAGGCAGCGGGTGACCGTGCGCCTGTTGGCTCTTCGGAGCTCCGGAACAGTCTGGCGATTGACGTAAGCGGTCGCCGAGCTTCATTGCGTATCGCAAGCCCTGCGACGGTGGGCGTTATGGGACCTCACGGACCCTTTACGTGGAAATGACCGCATCCGGGCCTTTGGGTCTGGGGGACGCAAGCTCTAGCGAGCAATTCAGCACGAGCTCAGACGAGCGCGGGCATGAGAGAACAGGGCAGTGAGCCCTCCATGTCTATCCCCTCAGTCTGGTGTTTTGTCGGACTAGTTGTATTTATCGTAGGCACACTCGTGTACTTACAAGCGGACTGCCACCGAGCACCGCTATAAAAATTGCTGATTTAAAAAAAAAAAAAAAAGACAAGAAGCGCTCATATGCGCAAGCGGCAGCGCAACCTGCCACTACTCCGGCTGAGGCCATTGTGGCCTTGGCCAAAACGTTTCCTGATCTCCCCACCGAGAAGATCGTCTCCTTGCAAAAGGAGGCGACCGGCGAATCATCTGGACCGCCTAAGAAGAAGGCGAAGTCCACCTCTCACGGACCGTCTCGACGCAACGTCAGACTGGTCTACACTTTCCCTGGTGGCAATGGTTCTGTTGCTGCCAGAACGCTCTTGACGACCCTCAACCGAGGGTTGACTGCTGGCAAGTCTTGGATTCGATGCGAATCCATCCAAGACCATTCCGCCACCTCGTTCTCATGCTTGATGACGAGGGTGGCATCTCCGAAGGACTGCGACATTATGTGTGAGTCCGCCCTCCGGTGCGCTCCGACTGGCTCTACAGTCGAGCTCACCATGCCTACGAGCATTTCCTATGCGAAATTGCTCGACGTTCCATATTTCAATGACGACGGCAGCACCCTCACTGCCCGTCAAGCCTACGAGATTCTCCGAGACTCCTCGTTCTCGGACCTCATCACCCTCGTTGGAGTGCCGCGCATCATGCGCAACTCCAAGAAATCCGATACTGCAACCGTTTGGTTCAATATCGAAGACACCACGACCGGCCAGAACATCAAGGCTCTGGACGATCGTACCGTCATGGTTCAGAACTGGCGCTGCCGGTTCAAGGCCGCTCTCTCATCACCGGGATCTCCTCTCTGCGATCGATGTTCGCGCTGGGGGCATTCTTCTATGAAATGCAACCAGCAATCTCTCCGATGCCCGCTGTGTGGGGAACCGCACAGAAAAGAACATCACCGTGTCCTGGCTTCTTGCTGCAAGGCAAAGCCGAAAGCAAACCCGCCCGTCGAGGCAACCCCCGCGGGGCAGCCCTGCCCGCATCCTCCGAAGTGCCTTAGCTGCGGCAAAGAGCACTCTACTGACGACCGGAAGTGCGCCTTCTGGAAAAATCGTTTCGATCCCGAGTGGATCAAGCAGCATTATCAGCTGGTACGTGATCGCAAGTGTGCTGGCCAAAATCGTTCTAACGCCTCCCCGCAGCGCAATGCGGAGGCCGGACCTTCATGAGTGCCTCATCGGACAGCCCCGCTCCGGCGGTGGTCCCTGGTACGAGGGGGCGCTCTTTTATTTCTTCGCTTCATATTCTGTCCCAAAATGTGAACCGAAAGCGTGTACATATGGACGTTCTCCTCTCCACTCTCAGAGAGGATTATGATATTTTGTTCTTCCAAGAGCCTGCTTGGAACATAGTAAGATACGCCCCGTCGGCACACAACGTAGACGGTGAGGCAGTAATCGGAGGCCCAACCCATCCGGAGTGGACCTGCATCGTCCGCAGGTCGTCATACGAGGAGCCCCCTCGCGTGATGGCCTATGTGCATAACCGCCTACGGTGGCTAAGACCTTCTCTGAGGCGCGATTTGGTTGACAGTCGTGATCTCATGGTTATAAGCTTCGCCACTCCAGGCGAGCCTCTTTTTCTCGCTAACGCCTACTCTGACGTGGACGGCAGCGCAATTCGGCTCTTGGATGAATGTTCGGAGCGACCTGACTTCCCCAACTTGGTTTACCTGGGTGGGGATTTCAATTGTCACTATGAACTCTGGGATCAGGTTCATACTTCTCAGCGTACGCGGGGCGAGATGCTGTGCAATGCAGCACTTGAGCTCGGGCTTGAATGGGCGGAACCTTCTAACACTGGTCCGACATTCATTTCTCATAATCAAGAGCTTCGGCCCTCGACTATTGATCTGATGTTCTGCCCTGTACTATCAGGACAGATTCATCCGCGTATTGACCATGCGCTACAGTTGACTTCGGACCATTGTCCGCTGTCACTTGAACTCGACATTCCGCTGCTCGATATCAGCGACCAGCAGAAGTCACTCCCCAAAGACAGTGTCCCCAAGTTCATCGCTGACATTGCCGCCGACTTACTCGGACTGGATATGATTCCGGTCGAGACTATCCAAGACCTCGAGAGAGTACATCACTTTTGATGTAGCTCAATATTTTCCCTCACTCAACCATCGTATGTTGGTGAGAATACTGCAACACGGAGGCTTCGCACGTCAAGTGTCGAAGTTCTTCGAGTCGTACCTCGTCGGGCGTAAAACTTCTTATGCCTGGCGGAGTGCCGTCTCGCCTGAGTTTGATGCCGACATCGGGGTCGGCCAAGGCTCGGCTTTGTCTCCAGTCCTGTCTGCGCTTTATTTAGCACCTGTACTGAAACTCTACCAGAAAGTTGGCGACATGCCAATGATCATTTCATTCGTTGACGATGGACTGATTATCGCTCAGTCCAAGTCAATTCCGGACAATGTTCCAAAGCTGAAGAGGGCGTACGCATCAGTGCACAACCTCTTCACTGACTTCGGGCTTGTTGTCGAACACAGCAAGACTGAGCTGCAGCATTTTTCGCGCAATGCGGCGGACCCCCGTCCGTCCATTGATCTCGAGTTCGCGCCATATACTGGCACTACTCCACTCCAACCCAAGGATGTCTGGCGATACCTGGGTTTTTTCTTGGACGCGCGCCTGTCCTTCAAGGAGCATGTCCGGTTCTATGCGACGAAGGCTCTGACAACCGCCAGAGCTTTCCAAATGCTAGGCAATTCTGTCCGAGGCTTGTCTCCTCAGCAGAAGCACATCCTCTACCTGTCATGCGCGCGACCTATCGCGACGTACGGCTGTTTATTATGGAACTTCAATGGTATGCGCAATGTTGCGCTCATGAAGTTGTTGCGCCAGATGCAACGTAAGGCCTGCATCTGGATTAATGGACAGTTTCGCACCACTCCAGAGGGTGCAGCTGAAACAATGGCCTGCGTTGAACCCATCGCTGGCTTTATTAAGCGGCTTAAGGTCGGGTCTTCTGCCCGTCTAGCCAATTCGAACGCGAGGCATGCCGCCTCTTGGTTCGACCAATCTCGGACCAAGAAATACATAGGCGCTTCCACGTTTCAGTTTCATGATGTGGGAAAACCTGATTCCTATGAGCGCCCCTCTCGCAAGAGAACGGGCTTCATGAAGTTGGTGACAGGCAACGAAATTTTTGCTCGCTGCTGTCGCATTGCTTGCGGACACGCGCCGATCAATGCGTATCGCGCGCGGTTCAATTTTGTCGAGAGCGACCAGTGCTCATGCGGACGAGGGCCCGAGGACTCCGTCCACGTCATGACTCTCTGCCGTAACTGGGAGAGACCACCTGAACGCCAGTACGACGCCTTTGTGCGTCTCTGGTTCGTCAAGTACCTGACGTCTAACAAGGCGGCAGGTGCCTTCATTCCGGATCCGGGCGGCGGGTGACCGCGCGTCTGGCTCTCCGGAACAGTCTGGCGATCGACGAAAGCGGTCGCCGAGCTTCATTGCGCATCGCAAGCTCCGCGACGGCGAGCGTTATGGGACCTCACGGACCCTTTACGCGGAAATGACCGCAGCCGGGCCTTCGGGTCTGGGGGACGCCAGCTCTAGCGAGCGATTCAGCACGAGCTCAGATGAGCGCGGGCACGAGAGAACAGGGCAGTGAGCCCTCTATGTCTACCCCTTTGCCTCTGTATTATCGGACGCATCGTATTTATAGTAGATACCTCGTTGTATTTACATGCGGACTGCCATCGAGCACCGCAATATAAATTGTTGATTTAAAAAAAAAAAAAAAAAAAAAAAAAAAAAAAATCGCCACTAAAGACTGGAGAGGTGGCTATGCAGTCACTGGAAAGGTTGTGGGTTTGATTCCTGCTCATCCTCTGTACCTTAATAAGCAGGGATAGGCATGTGACCCATCATTGGTTACTGTCACGTGCTCGGTGACTCAGGTTGGTAAGCAACTCTGAGGCAATACCACAGTCAGGTGACCTTCTGTGGCTAGGGTGGTAACCTAGTCACGTGATAGGGATGATTGTGGGAGCCCAAAGTGGCAGGTCAGGTGATCCCTGGCAGGCTGTGCCTGAAATGGTCATGTGACTAGTCATGTGATCAAGTAAGGAGCGAAAGCATAGGGTGCGGTAAGCGGGGGAGAATCTGAGAACAATCTGACCCTTGATGCGCACCCTGTAATAGGGAGTTCCAGAGCATGCGCGCTTCCGGAAGATGCCGCACACCCTGTAATGGGGAATCTCTTCGGACTGCGAGCTTGGGACAGGACACCCCCCACCAGTTAATCTCGAGCCCAGTCTAACCAGCTGGATCAGGCCGAGAACCTGGTCATTAGTCAGCGTTGGTAGTGTGGACCGGTCCCTGTGGACTGGTCGTGGACCGGTCCTTCGGCATACTTGGGGAGTCCCCAGGCCTGGGGGTAGCCATCACATGACTGTAAAGCACCGCTCAGGTGGGAGCCTGAGACCTCCTTGTGGGGCATGCATAACCGGGTTAAGCATGGGTGTAGAACTCCTCAGCCTAGGCCTTAGGTCTAGGGTGCACACTGAGGCTGGACGCTGGCAAGGCAGAGACCTGGGACATGATTGGGGATCCGCACCCTTCGGGCATCAGCGAACCACATGCTCAGGAACGGGAAAAGTAAAGTAGGTGGGGCTTACCAATGCCCAGCTTGCTGTCAGCTTGGCCTCTTGGTAACTCACTCCCTGGCCGAAATTCGGACCATGGCGGACCAGGGTAGTCCCCTGACTCCGGTCCGAGAGGACTTATCCTCTGCCGGTTCACCTGAATGACTAATCCAGGTTTTTTTTTTTTTTTTTTTAAATCAACAATTTTTATAGCAGTGCTCGGTGGCAGTCCGCTTGTAAGTACACGAGTGTGCCTACGATAAATACAACTAGTCGGACGAAACACCAGACTGAGGGGATAGACATGGAGGGCTCACTGCCCTGTTCTCTCGTGCCCGCGCTTGTCTAAGCTCGTGCTGAGTCGCTTGCTAGAGCTTGCATCCCCCAGGCCCGAAGGCCCGGCTGCGGTCATTTCCGCGTAAAGGGTCCGTGAGGTCCCATAACGCCCGCCGTCGCAGGGCTTGCGATGCGCAATAAAGCTCGGCGACCGCTTTCGTCAATCGCCAGACTGTTCCGGAGCTCCGAAGAGCCAACAGGCGCACGGTCACCCACCGCCTGGATCCGGGATGAAAGCACCCGCGGCCTTGTTAGACGTCAGGTACTTAACGAACCAGAGACGCACAAAGGCGTCGTACTGGCGTTCAGATGGTCTCTGCCAGTTACGGCAGAGAGTCATGACATGGACGGAGTCCTCAGGCCCTCGTCCGCATGAGCATTGATCGCTCTCGACGAAGTTGAACCGCGCGCGATACGCATTGATCGGCGCATGTCCGCAAGCAATGCGACAACAGCGAGCATAAAGCTCGTTGCCTGTCACCAGCTTCATGAAGCCCGTTCGCTTTCGTGAAGGGCGCTCATAGGAATCTGCCCTTCCCGCCTCATGAAAGTGAAACGTGGAAGCGCCAATGTATTTCTTGGTCCGAGATTGGTCGAACCAAGAAGCATGCATGTCATCGTCTGCCTCCTTGCGGAGCGCATCCGTGGTGTATAAAGGGCGAGTGCCCAATGGAATGTCGAGCGACCGAGCGAACTCGTGTGCTTCGAGTTGAGTAGCCCACTTCCACTTGGAAGGGACATGCCAGAGGTGAATCCTGCGCCGCTCGTCTTCGCCGAGCCAGCGCCTAAGTACCTCACACAGCGCAATAGAATGCCGCTGCACGGAGTGCGGGTTACAATCGATGATGCGGTTAATCGCATTCATCGAGTCAAGAAAGCACGAGATGGAAGTGACTCCATCCTGTGTGGTAGCTTTCTGGATCGCGACACACAATCCAATCAGCTCGGCGTCATCGCTAGTCGCTTTTCCGACCGGCTGACGAGTTTCAAACAAGAGCCTGGTGCCTCGGTAGACCCGAGATGCATACACCGACTGTTTAAGAAGTGTATCTGCCTTCGTGGGCACGGCGCCATCACTACTGACATATGCACAATCTTGCTGGATCTGGCACTCGGTGAGCGCCTGATCTAGTGAGTTACGATAGGCCTTGACAGAGTCCTCGTCTTTGCCAAGGAGCCTATGAGTCTCAAGGCGGTCGCCGAACTTGTCGACCAACCGCCTGCCCGGGTTATTCGCATCCGCGAAATAATCCGTGTGTATAAAGTTTGGTGGTCTGAGATCCACCAAATCTTTGAGAGGAGATTTCAGCACTACGCGCTGGCGTTCAGAGAGAGAGGCCAGGTTCTTTGACCTCGAAGGATCCCCGCCTGAAGAGGCAGGCGTGGTAAGAGAGCGAAGGGCATGCCTCGCGTTGGAGTTGGCTAGTCGGGCAGAGGACCCGACCTTGAGCCGCTTGATGAAGCCGGCGATGGGTTCAACGCAGGCCATGGTTTCAGCTGCACCCTCCGGAGTGGTGCGGAACTGTCCATTAATCCAGATGCAGGCTTTACGCTGCATCTGGCGCAACAACTTCATGAGCGCAACGTTGCGCATACCATTGAAGTTCCATAATAAACAGCTGTACGTCACAATAGGGCGAGCACACGACAGGTATAGGATGCGCTTCTGCTGAGGGGACAAGCCTCGAACAGAATTGCCTAACATTTGGAAAGCTCTGGCCGTTGTCAGAGCCTTCGTTGCGTAGAAGCGGACATGCTCTTTAAAAGAAAGACGCGCGTCCAGGAAAAAGCCAAGGTATCGCCAGACATCCTTGGGCTGGAGTGGGGTCGTGCCCGTATATGGCGCGAATCCAAGGTCAATGGACGGATGAGGGTCCGCCGCATTGCGCGAGAAGTGCTGCAATTCAGTCTTGTTGTGCTCAACAACAAGGCCGAAGTCAGTGAAGAGGTTGTGCACTGACGCATAAGCCCTCTTCAGCTTTGGAACATTGTCCGGAATTGACTTGGACTGAGCGATAATCAGTCCATCGTCAACGAATGAGATGATCGTTGGCATATCGCCGACTTTCTGGTACAACTTCAGCACCGGCGCTAAATAAAGCGCAGACAGTACCGGAGACAGAGCCGAGCCTTGGCCAACACCGACGTCGGCATCAAACTCAGGCGAGACGGCACTACGCCAGGCATAGGAAGTCTTACGCCCGACGAGGTAAGATTCGAAAAACTTCGACACTTGGCGTGCGAAGCCTCCGTGTTGCAGTATCCTCACCAACATACGATGGTTGAGTGAAGGAAAGTATTGAGCTACATCAAAGGCGATGACGCTCGTTTTAAGCCCCTTCGTCCAGCCTTGCCGGATGATATGGGTCAGAAACACACCGGCGTCCTCTGTCGAGTTCTGCCGGATGCCACCAAACTGCTTTGGATCAAAGACAGCAAATTTAGTCGCTTCGTATTGCATACGACGCGCCAGCATTTTCTCGACGAGCTTGCCGAGGGTATTCAAAAGCACAATCGGACGAAAGGCTTTCGGGGTATCATATGCAGGCTTGCCGGGTTTCGGGATGATCACCGACAAGCTCTGCTTGAAGTACGAGGGCCAATGCCCCAACTCTAAGCATGCATTCGCAATGTTTAGGAAAAATATAGCTACGTGAGGGAATTTCACAAGCTGCTTAATATGCGCCCAGGTCAGATGGTCTGGTCCCGGAGCAGACGTATTGCTGCATGGCTCCAGGGACTCCCGGAGTTCTGCTGCAGAGAACGGGACCCAGTCCCGCATTGGATGAGACTCGAGTTCGTCGAGTTTGTCCAAATTAACCGGTCTGTATGACTAATCCAGGTATTGAATCCAAGTTGATTCCGAGGTCTAGACACGGAATTTCACCGTTTAGTCTAGCGCCTATCCTGCAAAGGAGATGGCGATAAGGGTCCTCTACTTGGAGGGCCCTAAACTTCGCGTATTTATCATAGGTACCTTCGTGTATTTACAAGCGGACTGCCATCGAGCACTGCTATATAAATTGTTGATTTAAAACAAAAAAAAAAAAAAAAAAAAAAAAAAAAAAAGTTCTGTTAGAAGTGCCCCTCCTGTCCGGACTTGTGCATAGGACAGGACCCAGGCTATGCGCCTAGCAATGCACACAGCCTATGGCTGTGTGTGCAGCCTGTGACTGCGCCCACAGCAATGCACAGCACAAGCTATGCGCGCAGTAATGCGCAGTAAATAGCTGTGTCCACAGCAGTGTACAGCCTACAGCTCCCGTCTAGCCAATTCAAACGTAAGGCATGCCCTTTGTTCTCTTACCACTCCTGCCTCGGCAGGTGGGGATCCTTCGAGGTCAAAGAACTTGGCCTCTCTCTCCGAACGTCAGCGGTCATCGCTGAAATCTCCTCTCAAAGATTTGGTGGACCTTAGACCACCAAACTTTACAAACATGGATTATTTCGCAGATGCGAATAACCCGGGCAGGCGGTTGGTCGACAAGTTTGGCGACCGCTTTGAGACTCATAGGCTCCTTGGCAAAGACGAGGACTCTGTCAAGGCCTATTGCAACTCATTGGATCAGGCGCTCGCCGAGTGCCAGGCCCATCAAGACTGTGCATATGTCAGTAGTGATGGCGCCATGCCTACGAAAGCAGACGCACTTATTAAGCAGTCAGTGTATACATCTCGGAGGGCGCTGGTGGCCCAGTGGTTATCATCACTACCAAATATCCAGAGAGGTGGCTGTGCACCACCGGAAGGGTTGGGGTTCGATTCTCCTCATCCTCAGTACCCATAAAAAGCTGGGAAAGGCATGTGACCTATCAGAGGTTACCATCACATGCTCGGTTCACACGGGTCAGGTGATGCTGACACCATGGGAAAAATTGGTTGCATTGATCACCTGGCCTGGGTGCGGTGCCTGAATTGATAACTCAGGGCCCAGGTTCAAGGAGTCACGTGACATTTACATAATGTCATCTGATCCAGGTGGGAGTAATCAATTGTACCCCAAAGTGGTGCACTAGAACTTGAGTCTGGTGTCCCGTGCCTGAAATGGTCACATGATATCACGTGATCAAGTAGGGAGCGAAAGCATAGGGGGCGGTAAGCGGGGTAGAATATATACAGAACAAGCCGAATGTCTGGGTGATTCCAGGCCAGGCCATCCCCCACCACAGACAGTCACGGTCCGGCATCACCGGAGCCATCCGCTGACATAGAGTGGTCGTTAGTCCCAGTAGTATGACACCTGTGATGTACCTGCAAAGTGGGCCGCTCCTTACAGACCGGGTCCATGGACACTCTTTTTTTTTTTTTTTTTATATCAACAATTTATATTGCGGTGCTCGATGGCAGTCCGCATGTAAATACAACGAGGTATCTACCATAAATACGATGCCGAAGTTTAGGGCCCTCCAAGTGGAGGACCCTTATCGCCGTCTCCTTTGCAGGATAGGCGCTAGACTAAACGGTGGAATTCCGTGCCTAGACTTCGGAATCAACTTGGATTCAATACCTGGATTAGTCATCCAGATGAACCGGCAGAGGATAAGTCCTCTCGGGCCGGAGTCAGGGGACTGCCCTGGTCCGCCACGGTCCGAATTTCGGCCAGGGAGCGAGTTACTAAGAGGCCAAGCCGAGCCAGCCGGGCATTAGTAAGCCCCACCTACTTTACTTTTCCCGTTCCTGAGCATGTGGTTCGCTGATGCCCGAAGGGCGCGGATCCCCAGTCATGTCCCAGGTCTCTGCCTTGCCAGCGTCCAGCCTCAGTGTGCATCCTAGACCTAAGGCCTAGGCTGAGGAGTTCTACACCCATGCTTAACCCGGTTATGCATGCCCCACAAGGAGGTCTCGGTCCATGGACACTCGGGGACTCCAGGGGAGGGGGCGAAGAATGAGTCGAGTCCTGGGTTCCTCGGAACTAAACGGGGGGGGCTCCTGGTGTCAGAAACCAATCTCTGACTCATTCGTGAGAGCACAATCAGGGCTGGCTGGTGGCAAGGCAGAGACCAGGGACAAGTGGGGATCCGCAATGATGATGTAAGCGAACCACTTGCCCTGGAACGGGAAACGGTAGTAAGCAGGGCTCTCTGTGAACTCCCTGCTGAAGAGCGAGCCGTGGCAGGCAGGGACAGTCTCCCACGATCTGGCCAGAGTAGGGCTAACAAACTCCTCTGTCGGTTCATGGACTGATGAGGTCCATTGGGTCTGAGTTGACTCCGGGATGCACTGTAATGGTGGGCTCCCCCTCGCAAGAGCGGGTGAAGCGCAGGGCTCTGCTATAGGCAGGGCCCTGAATCTCGTAAATTGTTGATTTAAAAAAAAAAAAAAAAAAAAAAAAAAAAAGATGTACGCATCTCGGGTTTACCGGGGCACCAGACTTCTATTTGAAACTCATCAACCAGTCGGTAGAGCGACTAGTGATGACGCCAAGCTGATTGGACTGTGCATTGCGATCCAGAAGGCTACCACGCAGGATGGAGTCACCTCCATCTTGTATTTCTTGGACTCGATGAATGCGATTAACCGTATCATCGACTGTAATCCCCACTCCACACAGCGGCAGTCTATTGCCCTGTGCGAAGTATTACAGCGCTGGCTCGACGAAGACGAGTGGCGCAGAGTTGATTTCTGGCACGTCCCCTCCAAGTGGAAGTGGGCCATTCAACTCGAAGCACACGAGCATGCTCGGTCGCTCAACATTCCAGTGGGCGCTCACTCTCTTTATACCACGGATGCCCTCCGAAAGGAGGCAGACGATGAAATGCACACCTCTTGGTTTGTTCAATCTTGGACCAAGAAATATATAGGTTCTTCCACGTTTCATTTCCACGAGGCGGGGAGACCTGACTCCTATGAGCGCCCTTCTCGCAAGAGAACAGGCTTCATGAAGTTGGTGACGGGCAATGAGCTATATGCTCGCTGCTGTCGCATTGCATGCGGACATGCACCGATCAATGCGTATCGAGCGCGGTTCAATTTTGTCGAGAGCGATCAATGCTGATGCGGACGTGGGCCCGAGGACTCCGTCCACGTTATGACTCTTTGCTGTAACTGGCAGAGACCACCTGAACGCCAGTACGATGCCTTTGTGTGTCTCTGGTTCGTTAAGTACCTAATGTCCAATAAGGCGGCGGGTGCTTTCATCCCGGATCCAGGTGGCGGGTGACCATATGCTTGTATCCGGAATAGTCTGGCGATTAATGAAAGCGGTCGCCAAGCTTCATTGCGCACTGCAAGCTCTGCGACAGCGGGCGTTATGGGACCTCATGGACCCTTTACGCGGAAATGACCGCAGCCGGGCCTTCGGGCCTGGGGGACGCAAGCTCTAGCAAGCGATTCAGCACAAGCTCAGATGAGCACAGGCACGAGAGAACAGGGCAGTGAGCCCTCTATGTTTATCCCTTTGCCTCTGTATCATCGGACGCATCGTATTTATCATAGGTACCCTCATGTATTTACAAGCGGACTGCCACCGAGCACCACTATATAAATTGTTGATTTAAAAAAAAAAAAAAGTACAGCCTACAGCTGTGCCCGCAGCAATGCACAGCCTATGGCTGCACACACAGCCTATGGCTGCACACACAGCCTCTTAGACATATATATAGGTAGCATAGAGCGCCTTGAAGTCCCCAGTGTTCTCACTCAGGACTTCTAGGCAAGTACTTGTACATTACTCAATTATACCAGTGTTCTCACTCAGGACTTCTAGGTTCTAAGGCTCGTCCAGAGTGTTCCCTGTGCTTAGTTTCAACAGGTTATGGGCCCCGGCCTCTAACAGCCTTATCAGACATACACCAAGAGTCTGGATTTCCTTCCATCTTTCCTCTTCCTTGACTGTACTAGCCTGGAGTTCACTGTCCTTATAGGGTGTGTGTCTAAGTTTAGTAGATAGGAGCACCAACTGTTGGGACTGGTCTTCATTTGAAGCAGTCTTTAGTCCACCAGTAGAAAACCAGGTAGTCATTCCTGTCACTCTGGGTTAGGCCTTTGTGCTGACAACTGGGTGCTCAGTAGATAGCCTTTTTACTTTACTTAAGTAGACCAAGGGCACTTTCAGTAGCTAGATCTTTCTTGACACACACTCTCCTGAGGGCAAGGCCAGTAGCACAGTCTCTCTCTCTGTTGTAGAACCCTGCCCAAGCAAGAGGATTGTGGTTGTATTCCCAACCTCCCATCATTCCATTCCATTCCATCTCCTTGCCTTTATCTCTTTGCCATCTCCCTGCCTCTAGCATCTTGCCATCATGTCTTCCTCCACCTCTATGCCTTCTTTCACCAAACTCAACTCCACCAACTACCCTACTTGGTCTGGAGAAATGGAGGCTTGGCTCAGACAACACCTCTTTCCGCAATGCCCACTTGTAAACATCTGTAAACAACCTATCACATCGCACAAAACACGTTCTACAGCATCGACACTTGGGCCGATTTCTTATCAAGTTGCAGATCCGAGTTTACACCACTCTTGAGCACCTTCTATTTCTTTTATCGTGAAATCCGCGGAAAATCCAGCGAAAAACTAGAGAGTTTCGATGAGCGACAATCTGCTTGACACACTTGGCAGCGGTGGGAGGGCTATGCTCTCACCGCTGAACCTGCACCCCAGCCGCGCTGAGCCTCCTGCCAGTCAAGGCCTTTTCTCTCAGCCAGGACCTTCGTCCGGCATCCTTTTTCAGGGCAACGATGGCCTCATGCAGACTGACGACCCGAACCCGCAGGCTGAGGCGACCATGCCCCCTGCCCCCCCCTCTCCCGCTATTTCCATGGTGTCTACTCATGCTGGGTTTAATAGCGACAACATCGGCATCCTGTACTTCGAGGAGGAAGGCTTCCGCCTCCTCCATGGTGAAGCGAAGGCGGTCACCGAGTCTTTGTGGAACCTGAAGGAATGGCTCCGGAAGGTTAACACTGCAGCCGTGCAAGTCCCCACCGGCTACCAATATGCCATTGCAGAAGGATTGGCCTCTTTGATCGACACTGCTGCTGATGTCAACATGTTCGGGATCCCGACTTTGGAGGGTCCCAAGCACACTCTCGGCCAACGACTCACTTCCACGGTCCGCGCCTGCACATCCAAGACCGCCCATTTCTTGGGCGACGTGCACGATTCCTCTCCGACAGGCACGCTGCACCCCCAGGACTCCCGTTCGAACGCCGGCACTCGGCCTCCGAGACCACCTTGGAACCTGAACCGCCCGCCTCCTCTTCCTCGCAACCGATCCTGCTCCTGGACTCCAGGATGGGGCCCCCCTCCACCTGTCAATCGGGCTACACGCCCATCCGACAAGAAGTGCTCTTACACGCAAGCAGCGGCTCAGCCCACTATGACTCTGGCTGAGGCCATTGTGGCCCTGGCCAAAACGTTCCCGGACCTTCCCGCTGATAAGATCGTCTCCTTGCAAAAGGAGGCGACCGGCGAATCTTCTGGACCACCTAAGAAGAAGGCTAAGTCCACCTCTCATGGACTGTCTCGACGCAACATCAGGCTGGTCTATGCATTCCCCGGCGGCAATGGTTCTGTCGCCGCCGGGACTCTCCTGACAACCCTCAACTGGGGGTTGACTGCTGGCAAGTCTTGGATTCGATGCGAGTCCATCCAGGACCATTCCGCCACCTCGTTCTCATGCTTGATGACGAGGGTGGCATCTCCAAAGGACTGCGACATCATGCACGAGTCCGCCCTCTGGTGCGCTCTGACTGGTTCCACAGTCGAGCTCACCATGCCCACGAGCATCTCGTACGTGAAATTGCTCAATGTCCCCTACTTCAATGACGATGGCAGCATGCTCACCGCCCATCAGGCTTACAAGATCCTCCGAGACTCCTCGTTCTCAGATCTCATCACCCTTGTTGGAGTGCCACGCATCATGCGCAACTCCAAGAAATCCGATACTGCAACCGTTTGGTTCAATATCGAAGACACCACGACCGGCTGGAACATTAAGGCTCTGGACGATCGTACCGTCATGGTTCGGAACTGGTGCTGCTGGTTCAAGGCCGCTCTTTCATCGCCAGGATTTCCTCTCTGCGATCGCTGCTGGCACTGGGGGCACTCCTCTATGAAGTGCAACCAGCAATCTCTTCGATGCCCACTGTGTAGGGAACCGCACAGAAAGGAACATCACCGTGTCTTGGCCTCTTGCTGTAAAGCGAAGCTGAAAGCAAACCCGCCCGTCGAGGCAACCCCTGCGGGGCAGTCCTGCCCGCATCCTCCCAAGTGCCTTAGCTGCAGCAAAGAGCACTCCATTGACGACCGGAAGTGTGCCTTCTGGAAGAACTGTTTCGATCCCGAGTGGATCAAGCAGCACTACCAGCTGGTACATGATCGCAAGCATGCTGGCCAGAATCGCTCTAACGCCTCCCCACAGCGAAATGTGGAGGCCGGACCTTCATGAGTTCCTCATCAGACAGCCCTGCTCCGGCGGTGGTCCCTGGTACAAGGGGGCGCTCTTTTATTTCCTCGCTTCGTATTTTCTCTCAGAATGTGAATCGAAAGCATGTACACATAGACGTTCTCCTCTCCACTCTTGGAGAGGATTATGATATTATTTTCCTCCAAGAACCTGCTTGGAACATCATGAGATATGCCCCATCGGCTCACAATATAGACAGTGAGGCAGTAATCGGAGGCCCAGAGACCTCCTTGTGGGGCATGCATAACCGGGTTAAGCATGGGTGTAGAACTCCTCAGCCTAGGCCTTAGGTCTAGGGTGCACACTGAGGCTGGATGCTGGCAAGGCAGAGACCTGGGATATGATTGGGGATCTGCACCCTTCGGGCATCAGCGAACCACATGCTCAGGAACGGGAAAAGTAAAGTAGGTGGGGCTTACCAATGCCCGGCTTGCTGTCAGCTTGGCCTCTTGGTAACTCGCTCCCTGGCCGAAATTCGGACCATGGCGGACCAGGGTAGTCCCCTGACTCTGGCCCGAGAGGACTTATCCTCTGCCGGTTCACCTGGATGACTAATCCAGGTATTGAATCCAAGTTGATTCCAAGGTCTAGACACGGAATTCCACTGTTTAGTCTAGCGCCTATCCTGCAAAGGAGATGGCGATAAGGGTCCTCCACTTGGAGGGCCCTAAACTTCGCGTATTTATCATAGGTACCTTCATGTATTTACAAGCGGACTGCCATCGAGCACTGCTATATAAATTGTTGATTTAAAAAAAAAAAAAAAAAATGATGCCTTTGTGCGTCTCTGGTTCGTCAAGTACCTAACGTCTAACAAGGCAGTGGGTGCTTTCATCCCGGATCCAGGCGGTGGGTGACCATACGTCTGTTGGCTCTTCGGAGTACCGGAACAGTCTGGTGATCGACGAAAGCGATTGCTGAGCTTCATTGCGCACTGCAAGCTCTGCGACAGCAGGCATTATGGGATCTTATGGACCCTTTACGTGGAATTGACTGCAGCCGGGCCTTTGGGCCTGGGGGATGCCAGCTCTAGCGAGCGATTCAGCACGAGCTCATATGAGCGCAGGCAAGAGAGAGCAGGGCAGTGGGCCCTCTATGTTTATTCCCTCAGTCTGTTTCTTTCGGACTGTTTTCGCCGCTCTCATCTCGGTTCATGATGGCGCACCAGATGATTGCCGTGTCATCATCATACCAGTGATGGATGCAATGCATGTATTTACCTCGGTGCTCACCTCTTACAACCACTAAAAGACCGTTGTCGCGAGTTGGATGAGCCGGTTCAACTGTAACCCATTGCATTGGGATATTTTCCAACATTTTATAGTGCTGGTGTCGCAGAGAGACATTGCTGTTTTCATCGGATACAATCGAGATTGCCAGCGTCTTGTTGTATCCGCCGCTGTTCACCTTGACCCGTACCATACGACCGACAAGACGTGGATCAAGCAAAAAATGCTGTGCCTTGGATTGTTGGCTTGTGGAACTGGGATGCAGGCTGGGAGCAGGTTGTCGTGGAGTCAGTGCAGGGAGAGGTGAATAGGGCATCCACGTGCTGGGATTCCAGGCTGGGCTCTTTTTTTTTTTTTTTTTTTTTTTTTTTTATATCAACAATTTGTATTGCGGTGCTCGATGGCAGTCCGCATGTAAATACACGAGGGTATCTACGATAAATACAACTAGTCCGATACAACAGACTGAGGGAAAGAACATAGAGGGCTGCACTGCCCTGTTCTCTCGTGCCCGCGCTCACCTGAGCTTGTGCTGAATCGCTTGCTAGAGCTTGCGTCCCCCAGACCCGAAGGTCCGGATGCAGTCGATTCCGCGTAAAGGATCCGTGAGGTCCCATAACGCCTGCCGTTGCAGGGCTTGCGGTGTGCAGTGAAGCTCGGCGACCGCTTTCGTCAATCGCCAGACTGTTCCAGAAAACAGACGTGCGGTCACCCGCCGCCTGGATCCGGAATGAAAGCGCCTGCCGCCTTGTTAGACGTCAGGTACTTAATGAACCAGAGGCACACAAAGGTGTCATACTGGCGTTCAGGTGGCCTCTCCCAGTTACGGCAGAGAGTCATGACATGGACGGAGTCCTCGGGCCCTCGTCCGCAAGAGCATTGGTCGCTCTCGACAAAATTGAACCACGCACGATACGCATTGATCGGCACATGTCCACATGCGACGCGACAACAGCGAGCATACAACTCATTGCCTGTCACCAACTTCATGAAGCCCGTTCGCTTCCGAGAAGGGCGTTCATAGGAATCAGGCTTTCCCGCATCATGGAAATGAAACGTGGAAGCGCCTATGTATTTCTTGGTCTGAGATTGGTCGAACCAGGAAGCATGCATCTCATCATCTGCCTCCTTGCGGAGCGCATCCGTAGTATACAAAGGGCGGGTGCCCAATGGAATATCGAGCGTCCGAGCGAACTCGTGCACTTCGAGTTGAATAGCCCACTTCCATTTGGAAGGGACATGCCAGAAATCAATCCTGCGTCGCTCGTCTTCGTCGAGCCAGCGCCGTAGTACCTCACACAGAGCAATGGAATGCCGCTGCATGGAGTGCGGGTTGCAATCGATGATGCGGTTAATGGCATTCATCGAGTCTAGAAAACACGAGATGGATGTGATTCCATCCTGCGTGGTGGCCTTCTGGATCGCAACACGCAATCCAATCAGCTCTGAGTCGTCGCTGGTCGCTTTACCGACCGGCTGACGAGTTTCAAACAAAAGCCTGGTGCCCCGGTAAACCCGGGATGCGTACACCGACTGCTTAACAGGTGCATCTGCCTTTGTGGGCACGGCACCATCACTACTGACATATACACAATCTTGCTGGATCTGGCACTCGGCGAGCACCTGATCCAGTGAGTTACGATAGGCTTTGACAGAGTCCTCGTCTTTGCCAAGGAGCCTATGAGTCTCAAAGCGGTCGCCGAACTTGTCAACTAACCGCCTGCCCGGGTTATTTGCATCTGCAAAATAATCCGTGTGGGTAAAGTTTGGTGGTCTGAGGTCCACCAAATCTTTGAGAGGCGATTTCAGCGCTGCGCGCTGGCGTTCAGAGAGGGAAGTCAAGTTCTTTGACCTCGAGGGATCCCCACCTGCAGAGGCAGGCGTGGTGAGAGAGCGAAGAGCATGCCTCGCGTTCGAGTTGGCTAGCCGGGCAGAAGACCCGACCTTAAGCCGCTTAATGAAGCCGGCGATGGGTTCAACGCAGGCCATAGTTTCAGCTGCACCCTCCGGAGTGGTGTGAAACTGTCCATTAATCCAGATGCAGGCCTTACGCTGCATCTGGCACAACAACTTCATGAGCGCAACGTTGCGCATACCATTGAAGTTCCATAATAAACAGCTGTACATCGCAATAGGGCGAGCGCACGACAGGTAGAGGATGCGCTTCTGTTGAGGGGACAAGCCTCAGACAGAATTGCCTAGCATTTGGAAGGCCCTGGCAGTTGTCAGAGCCTTCGTTGCATAGAAGCGGACATGCTCTTTGAAAGAAAGACGCGTGTCCAAGAAGAAACCCAGGTATCGCCAGACATCCTTGGGCTGAAGTGGAGTCGTGCCAGTATATGGCGTGAATCCGAGATCAATGGACAGACGGGGGTCCGCCACATTGCGCGAGAAATGCTGCAGCTCGGTCTTGTTGTGCTCAACAACGAGCCCGAAGTCAGTGAAGAGGTTGTGCACTGAGGCGTACGCCCTCTTCAGCTTTGGAACATTGTCCGGGATTGACTTGGACTGAGCGATGATCAGTCCGTCGTCAACAAATGAGATGATCGTCGGCATGTCGCCAACTTTCTGGTATAATTTCAGCACCGGTGCCAAATACAACGCAGACAGTACTGGAGACAGAGCCGAGCCTTGGCCGATACCAATGTCGGCATCAAACTCAGGCGAGATCGCACTCCGCCAGGCATAAGAGGTTTTGCACCCGACGAGATATGATTCGAAAAACTTCAACACTTGACGTGCGAAGCCTCCGTGCTGCAGTATCCTCACCAGCATCCGGTGGTTCAGTGAGGGGAAGTATTGAGCTACATCAAAGGCGATGACGCTCGTTTTGAGACCCTTTATCCAGCCTTGCCAGATGATATGGGTCAGAAAGACACCGGCGTCCTCTGTCGAGTTCTGCCAGATACCACCGAACTGCTTTGGGTCAAAGACAGCAAATTTAGATGCTTCGTACTGCATACGACACGCCAGCATTTTCTCGACGAGCTTGTCGAGGGTGTTCAAAAGCACAATCGGGCAAAAGGCTTTTGGAGTATCGTATGCAGGCTTGCCAGGTTTTGGGATAATCACCAACAAGCTCTGCTTGAAGTACGAGGGCCAATGCCCCAAGTCCAAACATGCATTTGCAATGTTTAGGAAAAACATAGCGACGTGAGGGAATCTCACTAGCTGTTTAATATGCGCCCAGGTCAGATGGTCTGGACCCGGTGCAGACGTGTTGCTGCAAGGCTCCAGGGACTCCCGGAGTTCTGCTGCAGAGAACGGGACCCAGTCCCGCACTGGATGGGACTCGAGTTCGTCGAGCTTATCCAAATTAACCGGCCTGTCTGACACGGCGTTATAAGACTTATCGAGTGCATCCCAGAGCGACTCGATGGAGTTGCAAGGCTGTCCCCAGAAGGAGATCGCCTCGTAGTCAGGCAGAGGCCTTTGCTTCGTCCATGCAGCTAGATCCCATGGATGTCACGACTTTTCAGCGACTTCTTTGATTCGGTTATCAAAGAAGACGCGTTTTGCATCTTTAACAGCTCGTCACCAGATGCAGTGGTCCCTTTCAGAGCGGGTTTGCCTGAAAGTTTCCAAAGCTTCAGAGCAATGCTGGTTCCACCAGCCCTTGCTCCGCTTAGAGAGCTTGCACTTCTTAGAGTGGGTTTCCCAAGCCCGATCAACAGACGCTGAGAGCGCACGAAGTACCCTCTCAAGGTCGTGGATAGTCTGAACTGGAATCATATCCAGTCCGAGTAAATCAGCAGCAATGTCGGCGATGAACTCGGGGACACTGTCTTTGGGAAGCGACTTCCGCTGCTCACTGATATCGAGCAGTGGTATGTCAAGTTCAAGTGACAACGGACAGTGGTCCGAAGTCAACTGTAGCGCGTGTTCAATGCGCAGATGAGTCTGTCCTGTCAAGACAGGGCAGAACATGAGATCAATAGTCGAGGGCCGGAGCTCTCGATTATGTGAAATGAATGTGGGACCCGCATTGGAAGGTTCCGCCCATTCAAGTCCGAGCTCGAGTGCTGCATTACACAGCATCTCGCCCTGCGTACACTGAGAGGTATGAACTTGATCCCAGAGTTCATAGTGACAGTTGAAGTCCCCGCCCAGGTAAACAAGGTTGGGGAAATCAGGACGCTCCGAACATTCGTCCAAGAGCCGAATGGCGCTGCCATCTACATCAGAGTAGGCATTAGCGAGAAAGAGAGGCTCGCCTGGAGTGGCGAGGCTTATAACCATGAGATCGTGACTGTCAACTAGATCGCGTCTCAAGGAAGGTCGTAGCTGCCTTAGGTGGTTGTGAACATAGGCCATCACACGAGGAGGTTCCTCGTATGATGACCTGCGGACGATGCAAGTCCAATCCGGATGGGTTGGACCTCTGATTACTGCCTCACCGTCGACGCTATGAGCTGACGGGGCATACCTTACAATGTTCCAAGCAGGTTCTTGGAGAAAAAGAATATCATAATCCTCTCCGAGAGTGGAGAGGAGAACGTCTACATGTACACGCTTTCGATTCACATTCTGAGAGAAAATACGAAGCGATGAAATAAAAGAGTGCCCCTTCGTACCAGGGACCACCGCCGGAGCAGGGCTGTCCGATGAGGAACTCATGAAGGTCCGGCCTCCGCATTTCGCTGCGGGGAGGCATTAGAACGATTCTGGCTCGTACGCTTACGATCACGTACCAGCTGGTAGTGCTGCTTGATCCACTCGGGATTGAAACGATTTTTCCAGAAGGCACACTTCCGGTCATCAGTAGAGTGCTCTTTGCCGCAGCTAAGGCACTTGGGAGGGTGCGGGCAGGGCTGCCCCGCAGGGGTTGCCTCGACGGGCGGGTTTGCTTTGGGCTTTGCCTTGCAGCAAGAGGCCAGAACGCGGTGATGCTCCTTTCTGTGCGGCTCCCCACACAGCGGGCATCGGAGAGATTGCTGGTTGCATTTCATAGAAGAATGCCCCCAGCGCCAGCAGCGATCGCAGAGAGGGGATCCCGGCGATGAAAGGGCGGCTTTGAACCGGCAGCGCCAGTTCCGAACCATAACAGTACGGTCGTCCAGAGCCTTAATGTTCCGGCCGGTCGTGGTGTCTTCGATATTGAACCAAACGGTTGCAGTATCGGATTTCTTGGAGTTGCGCATAATGCGTGGGACTCCAACGAGGGTGATGAGGTCCGAGAACGACGAGTCTCGGAGGATCTCATATGCCTGACGCGCAGTGAGCGTACTGCCATCGTCATTGAAGTAGGGAACATCGAGCAATTTCGCGTAGGAAATGCTCATAGGCATGGTGAGCTCGACTGTAGACCCAGTCGGAGCGCACTAGAGGGCGGACTCGCGCATGATGTCACAGTCCTTCGGAGATGCCACCCTCATCATCAAGCATGAGAACGAGGTAGCGGAATGGTCTTGGATGGACTCGCATCGAATCCAAGACTTGCCAGCAGTCAACCCTCGGTTGAGGGTCGTCAAGAGCGTTCCGGCAGCAACAGAACCATTGCCACCAGGGAAAGTATAGACCAGTCTGACGTTACGTCGAGATGGTCCATGGGAAGTGGACTTCGCCTTCTTCTTAGGCGGTCCGGACGACTCGCTGGTCGCCTCCTTTTGCAAGGAGACGATCTTCTCGGCGGGGAGATCAGGAAACGTTTTGGCCAAGGCCACAATGGCCTCAGCCGGAGTGGTGGCAGGTTGCGCTGCCGCTTGCGCATATGCGAAGTTTAGCCCCCCCCTTGCGGGAGAGGCTGCTACCCAGGCTCCAGTTCTGTCCCTCCGTTGTGCTATGGAGGCGGACCGTCTACCCAGGAGTGTCGCACTTTGGATTCAACTTAAGCAGTTACCTGGGTGTATTATCCCAGGGACTACCAACAGAGGAGTTAGGTCTCTCGAGCCAAGGACTAGAGACTGTCTAGCCTTGCTACGGCCCAGCAGTGTCCGGGCGCGACCCCAGTCCTGCCTTCCCGTCCCCTGACAGATGGTTCGCTGATGCTCTTAATGGGCGCAGATCCCCAATCTGACTAAGGTCTCTGTCTTGCCACGTGCCTCCCAGACTGGCATCCAATATCACAGCAAGGTCCATAGTCCTCCCATGACAGGTCCCCACAGGGGGAGCCCTTAGCTGAACGGGTCTGGATCTACTTCCACCATTGGTGTACTGCGCCGTGACTAACCACCATGGACCCCTACTTCAGGCAGCTCACATGGTACCGGATGCCCTGTTGGCTCAAACGCCATCAGGTGGTTATCAGCCCAATTCCCGGTATGGTCCCTTATCCTTTCGGCCCCTACCTTTTAAGATCGGGGATCACGTGTGGTCTGCCAGATTAAGGCATTGTCTGGCACTTACATCCCAAGGCCATCCACGCCAAGGAAAACCCGGTCACGTGAGTTAGGGTCACATGATCAGAGCCCACAGAGTGGGGTCAGTCACGTGCGTGATGCATAACCCAGCTTATGTCACATGCCAGCTGCTTAGTCATGTGACCAAGTCACCTCCCCGTGGGAACAGCTGTCACAGGGTCGTGATACTTCCTGCCCGCGTCATGTGGAACCAGCTCCAGACACTTCCGAATGCAAACCTGAAGATGCCACCTCCAGGACTAGAACCTGCAGCTTCGTGGATTGCCACATCCACAGGACTACCTGACTGCATTTACTGCTATGCCAACCAGCCCCTATAGATTCATCGCATATGACGTCCCAGACCATAGCATGAGCGCCCTTCATGGAGTGGTGCTGCTTCGTTATCAACACCTCACGTCCCCTCCATGGAATGTACTCTCGGTCCTGCATCGTTTCGTGCAGCGGTGGCGGGTTTAGCAGATTTTCTGGCTCAATAATCCTTAGGCAATTGATGTGCATGGAATATGACTGGGAAAGATATCAGAAATAGTGATAGAAATATCGCAGGCATCCTTACAACTAAGTTGCTCCCCATGGATTGTGCCAGGCCATCCGGCTGCTCAAGAAAGTGCACAGTTGTATCAACCACGCCCACAACCCACGCCTTTTGGCCTATACGTAGTCCGCCCATCATTTCAATGAAATTTCCTGCCACAATCGCTTTGTGAAGATCATGCCAGGGAACGTTGACCAAGCCCTCCCCATTTTCCAAATCTACTTCAATGCCATTCTCAGAAAGAGAGCGAATAGTTCCTTGCTTGCCTGAGGATGTGACATCGACAATTTCCTACTCTGCAAATTTCCACTCTGCGAGACATATGAACTTGACAGTCTGGACCGCCGGATGACCGCTGACATGGTATGTCAGAAACGCCTCACTGGACAAGTGAACATCAGCACGAGTCACGGAATGAGAGTTGAAGTCCTTCAACAGGAGTCCGTGTTCCAAATTCATACCACAAAGCTGGAATACTTGATCCTCCTCCATGTGCCTGAGCCGAAGGCATAAGCATTCGGGGAGAGCAGAGGGATCGAATAGCTTGGGGACAGGAGGAATAGTTGATCGTTTCCTCTTCTTTGAGTGGGGCAGATCATTGAAAGTCAGGTGAGGTATCAGCAAGACACCTATGAAGGGGCCAGCACAGTTGCGGATTAAGCCTACGTTGCCCTTGTACCGGCCCTGGAGAACCCTCACCCATGACCTGACTGTAGGAGTATCCACAGGCTCCAATACTGTCAAGGTCTGCTGCCAATCCTTTACGTCGATCTGCTTTGCGTTGATTTCCAGGGTACAATGAGAAACACCTGGGATTATTTTGAGGAGCTGGCAGAGGGCTTGATTCATTGTTGCTTCTACATAGATGGAGCCGCAAGGTAGACCCCTATGGAAAGCAGCACGGAGTTGATGCTCAGGTTTGGCTGCCAGGAATAATGACATCAACGCCTGATCCTCCATGCCAATCTACACAGAGAACGTTAGTAGCCATCGAAATGCTTAAGGTCCACTTACGCGGCAAGGAATACGCCATAATGGATAGTCATCGTCTTTAAATATGCCCTCCAACAGAACGCCCACACTGATTTCTTTGTCCAGCGGACACAGAGACATATTTCGAGGTTGATGCATGTACTGTGCGATGCGTGACAGCAGGCTTTCAAAGCCGTCCTTGTTTTCATTGTTCTCTGGTAACCGGCGTGTGGAGGGACCAGTTTGCACATCAGGGATCATATCGTCTATGAAGTCATCTGGAGATAGAATAGTTATCTTGTGTCATTTCACAGAGTCAGTCCAGCTCACCAAGATCGTCCTCCTCCTCATCATCACTGTCATTTTGGTCGTCCACCTCCGCCTCAACATCGAAGAATCGTAAAGCTGCATCTGAAACGTATCGGGGCATTGCAGCAACTTTGAGTGCGGCATAGAGGCTAAGAATCATTATCAGCATCCTGCCACATGAAACCGATGGGTAAAACGACGGCAATGATCATTGCGAATGACGCATACATCATGCAATGACTGATTTCACGTGTTCTTCTTTGCCTTTCATTTTTTTTCTCACTCATTTTCATTGCAATAACTATTTACTGACTACTAGAACGAACGTTGACTTACCGGGAGTGGACGACCACACCATGAAGGGGGATGGTAGTAGTAGCGGACGAGGAGTGGAAGCATGCGAAAGCAGAGTTGGGCAGTATCATAGAGTAGTGGGAAGTTGAAACATCAGGTATTGCCCGGGACTGAGTTCCCGACTTGGGCAATATCCAATGTTTCAACTTCCCACTACCCTATGATGCTGCCCAACTCCGCTTTCGCACGCTTCCACTCTTCGTCTGCTACCACCACCATCCCTCCTCATAGTGTACCAAGTTGCCATCCCATTGTAGTTAGGCATCGATTTACATTAGATAGTACCTGAGTAACTTGAATATCATGAAATGAAGTGACTGTCTGAGAAGTTAACGGACAATGAGGAGGATAAATGGGTCAATGATGCCCAAGTAGGTCAGATAACCTGAATGCATGATGATAAAGCACCACCATACATGCAGCTTAGGGAGGACCTCAAGGAGGGGAACATTCAAGTACGTCCCTTGCCAGCATACTCTCTAAACGTAATTGAGCCTCTTATCTTTGCCATGCAGGATGTAGCATGCATACCGCATTCAATCCCTCCCGTCCGCGTCATCAGGTGGCATGTTCCACCTTATATGACCAGGCAAGCATTTCAGACTTGTGCCATCTCCACCTAGTCAGTAATGCCTCGCAAACCACGACGCCAAGTGACTACAGAGCCATTGACGGATGCTCCACCAATAGTTCCCATCAATTCTACACCCGAACCTTACACTCCGGAAACTGAAGGTGGCACTGGAATAAAGACAAGGAGACAGCAGGCTATCCCTTCATGGCCAACTCACCCCACCACTCGTCTGGCAGCCCAGCAGTCTGCTCCACATTCTCTCCAGCCTTCTACGATTTCCTCAGCGGATCCCACTCCGTGTCCTATTCTGCCTGAGATCTTTCTGCCTCAGACCCTTCTGCTGCCTCGTCCCACTAGATGCTAAGCTGCATCTCCCCCCGACCTTTCCTCTGGTGAGGAGTTCGACTATGGAGGCATTGATGGCCAGCAGTACAGCGATGATGAAGGTTCTACTAATGCGCCACCACCGTCAGAGAGTCTGGCAACTGAAGCCGGCTCTTCACCCCTTCCAGTCGTCAATTTCACAGGCCCTGCAAAGTCCAAAGGACGAAATATCGCCTATGATATACAACACTTCTTCGATAAATCGGACAAGACCGTAGGCACCGTGTGCCTTTTGTGCAAGTAAGTCGATCTCAATAGCCCTGAATTCATCTCTCTAATGCTTGCCATATTGTAGGAAGAACGGAATCAACAAGGTCTTTAGTTCTATGACTTCGAACTCTCCCCTTCACGACCACTTGTTCAGCAAGCACCGGGACGAGTACCTCAATGTTTGCGCAAGTAAGGGATGGAAAGTTCAGAGTGCCGATACAAGGAACGCTCCAGCCTTATCAGCACTAGATGCCAACAGACTACCTTTCACGCTCGAGAGGTTTCATGAGTATCTCGTTAGATTCATCGTCATCGATGATCAGGTAGGCCCATAGTTTGTACATGATAGCCTGACACTGACTGTTATTCCTGTTTAGTCCATCAGCGTCGTTGAATGCCCAGAGTTCTGGACGCTGCTCCTCCTTCTGCGGGAAGCACTGCGCGATACGGACATTCCTCATCGGACAAAGATAAGGGAATCGATTATGCAGTGAATACACCGTCTTCTACCTGAATTAAGGCAGAACTTGGCAGTTTGTTTTTGATTTACATATTTCCGTCTTGTTATTCATCAGATTTTTCAGAACGCTCCCGGAAAAGTGAACTTCACGATGGATATTTGGTCCTTGTCATCTTTACGCCTGTTCTTGGCTATCACAGTGCATTGGATAAGCTGCGACAGTGACAGTCGTGCTCTCAGTCTCGAGTGTTCCCTGATTGCTTTTCATCACCTGCATGGCACACACTCCGGAGAACGTCTTGCTAGAGTCGTCCTCCTCTTTTGGACCATGTCGGAGTAGCCGTCAAGGTAATGCCATTTTACATACAAGAAGTGCTAGCTCTAACATTTAAGTAGGTTGGACTTTTCACTCTTAACAACGCATCCAACAACGTGACTACTCTTCAACATCTCGAGTCCCTCCTCTGACAACGTGATATCTCATTTCACCACCAAGAGAATCATATACGATGCTTTTCTCATGTTGTGCACATTTGTGTGACACATGTCATTAAGATGTTCTCGAGCAAACCAGAAGAACGCGCCAACATTTGTATTGAACCGTCAACATCTGATGCTTTTACCATTCCCCTTGATGCATCCGCGATCCCGAACATTTTCTTGGATACCTCAGATCCAAGTAATGACCAAGATTTCGATGAGAGTATTCTGCACTCCATTCCACCCCCTCCTAGCTGGGATAACGAAGCTCATCAAATGTATAAGGAAGCCATGGCTCGTAATCCGCTCGCCTTGGTCCAGAATGTTTGCTGTGCTGTGCGTTCATCTGGTCAATGAAAAGAAGCGTTCTTTCAAGTCATTCAAGATGGCATCGCATGCGGAAGATTCAAGAATGATGAAGGCCTATTATTAACTGTCTACAAGCTTCTCCTCGATGTCAGAACACGATGGGATTCAACGTTCCTGATGGTTGAGCGATTCCTTTATCTCCGTCAGATATGTATTACCAATCCAACTTGGTCACGGATTCACAGTCTTACAATGAATCCCAAATAGCCGATCGAAGTCTTTTTGTCATTGCTGGAACAGAAAGCTCTTCACAAACTACGTTTAACATCATGTGAATGGCAGGTTTTGGTCGATATTAAGAGCATCCTCGAGGTATTGTAGCTGGAGCATTCTATTAACAGACTTTTTTCATTTATTCCTTCTTAGGTGCCACATAATGTGTACAATGTCTTATCGTTTGAGTGGGTACCTACACTATGTGATACAATCCCTGCCATAGAGACATTCATGACTCTCTGGGAAGAGCTCCGTGAGAAGAAACCGTGTCTTGGTCCTTTCATTGATGTCGGTTTGGACTACGCTATTAAGTACTACCGAAAAATCGATGATACCCGAGCCTATGCAATCACATTATGTGAGTAGCCCATTGTGACGTGGACATTTACTGACAGCATTGTCTAGTTCTAAATCCGACTGTGCGGATATCGTGGTTTCGAGTCCACTGGGAATGGGAATATGCTGACAAGGCTGAGAAAGCGATCAAGGAAACAGTACGTTCAGTTGTGTTTCTATTTGATTGACTGCTGATATTCAAGTAGATGATGGAATATCAGCATAATCAACCAGTCATGCGGATCGTGAGCAATGCCCCTGCTGAGCCATGTCACGTCGCTCCATGACAACTCGCCTGGCAGAAACTGACATTGAAGGTGACAGAAGGACGTGGCATCTCGACCGGAACCCAGAGCGTCGAGGAAGAATTTCAATGGTACGTTATGGGCCCATTGCATAATATAGGTGAAATTGTTCCACTTCGATTTTGGCAGGTAAGTTGATAAATATTGAATATTCGAATGACCTCTCATGAATTTATCCAGGCAAATGAAATGGTCTTTCCTACCCTTTACGCTATGGCACTCGACTATCTCTCTGTACCTGCCTCAGCTGTTCCGTCAGAGCAAATATTCTCATCAGCCAGCGAAACGGACACAAAAAAACGCAATCGCATTCATCCAGCACTTATGAAAGCCCTTCAGTTACTCAAATTCGCATACAAGAAGGATTGCATCAATTTCATGCAAGGCCTCCTTACTCCGATTTCAGACTTGATGCCTAGTGACGGTGATTTGCTTGCCAGACTGGCTGGTGATGCTGATTCATCAATCATGGATGACATTTTATGAATGACGGGGCAGTATTATGATGAGGAGATGAATGAAACAAACTAATATTGTCTATTTAACACAAACGAAATACAGGTTACTTTTTCTACACTACACCAGCACATTTCGACTCTCCACGTAAGCCGAATGATGACGACGCATGTGCCTCAACAGCATTTTGCTGTCGCTGAACAGGTCCGAGAGCTGGCTTGGTGACCAGTTTAGTCGGCCCAAACAGGCTTAGCTGAATAAATCGGCTCGGCTTTACCCGCTGAGCCGAGTCAGACCCGAAGTCACGGCTCACCAGAGCTGACTTGCGGTTAGCCGAGCCGCGGCAACACTACTTGCTCGATCGCTCGATATCCCACTGGGTGCTCATTCCCTCTACACCACAGATGCACTCTGAAAGAAGGCAGACGATGATATGCATGCCTCTTGGTTTGACCAATCTTGGACCAAGAAATATATAGGCACTTCCACATTCCATTTTCATGATGCTGCAAAGCCTGATTCCTATGAGCGCCCTTCTCGAAAGAGAACAGACTTCATGAAGTTGGTGACTGGCAACGAGTTGTATGCTCGCTGCTGTCGCGTTGCATGCAGACATGCGCCGATCAATGTGTATCACGCGGGTTCAATTTTGTTGAGAGCGACCAATGCTCTTGCGGACATGGGGCTGAAGACTCCGTCCATGTCATGACTCTCTGCCGTAACTGGCAGAGACCAACTGAACGCCAGTACAACGCCTTTGTGCATCTCTGGTTCATTAAGTACCTGACGTCCAATAAGGTGGCAGGTGCTTTTATCCCGGACCCAGGCGGCAGGTGACCGTCTGTCTGTTGGCTCTTCGGAGTACCAGAACAGTCTGGCAATTGACGAAAGTGGTTGCTGAGCTTCATTGCACATTGCAAGCCCTGCGACAGCGAGCATTATGGGACCTCATGGACCCTTTATGCGGAAATGACCGCATCCGGGCCTTCGGGCCTGGGAGACGCAAGCTCTAGCAGGCGAGTCAGCATGAGCTCAGATGAGCGTGGGCACGAGAGAGCAGGGCAGTTGAGCCCTCTATGTTTATCCCCTCAGTCTGTTTCTCTCGGACTAGTTGTATTTATCGTAGGCATATTTGTGTACTTACAAGTGGACTGCTACCGAGCAATGCTATATAAATTGTTGATATAAAAAAAAAAAAAAAAAAAAAAGTTTGGTGTTTGTGGGAATTAGATGGATCATCTTGGTCAGGCGGTCTGTGACTGTGGCGATGGTGTTAAAACCATTCGAGCTGGGTAGCAGTCCTATGAGATCTACTCCGATATCTTCCCATGGTTGCTGCAAAACCTCATGTGGGTGTAGTGGTGCATGTTTCTTTTGTCGGATGATTTTGTTTTGCTGGCATGCTTTGCATTCATTGACATATTTTTTGATGTCTATTAACATTGATGGCCACCAGTAGATGCGGTTTATGAGTTTGTGCATATGGTATTGCCCTGGGTGTCCTCTCATGGGCATGTCATGGTGTTCGAACATGATATCTTCCTTCAATTTGTTGTCTGGGGGAACGTAGATTTTCCCTCCTGCATATACGATGTGGTTTTCTTCTGTGAACCAGTGCAGTTTTTCCTTCAGTCCTATTATTACAATCGTTTCCCTTTGTGTGCATTCATGAATTTGTTCTATCCTTGGGGTTTTGATCATCGTGATTCCTCTTGTTTGCATTGTTTCATTATTTTCTGCTCCTTCTTTCTGTGGGTGTTCATCCTCGAACATCATAAATTCGAAGTCTCATTCATTATTCTCTTCCAGGTGTCGGATGAATGCAGCTTCTTTAATCATCTGTATGTCATCTTTCTCTATTAGGTTCTCTTCATATTCCGCCATTCGTAATAGGACGTCTGCTTTTCCATTCGCTTTTCCCAGTATGTGTCATAGTTCATAGTTGTACTCTTGTAATTTCAGGTACCAGCTGGTCTGTCTCAAGTTGAGTCATTGCAGTTTTTGGAAGTACGATAGGTTCTTGTGATCCATTATTATTTTGAACCTCTCTTGGACTTCTAGAAGGTATTGTCTCCATGTCTTCAGTGCTACCATTATTGCAAGGAGTTCTTTATTGTAGATTTCATAGTTCTGCTCTGCTGGCATCATACATCTTGAGATGAAGGTGATTGGGTGCCACAGTCCTTTCTGCTGCTGTGATAATACCGCTCCGATGGCGTATCCTGAGGCATCTGTTTCAACTCGGAATTTTCCCTCTGTTTGTGGTAGTGCTAGGATGGGTGCTGAGGTTATATATTGGATTAGCTCCTTGAAAGCACTTTGCTGCCTGTCTGTCCACTGGAATGTTTTGTTTCCAGTCAGCTCCGTTAAAGGTTTAGTGACTTTTGCATATCCTTTGATGAATTGTCGGTAAAAGTTTGTAAATCCCAAGAACTTTTGTAGTTCTTTCTTCATTTTCAGGGTTGGCCAGGATTGTATGGCTGTAATCTTCTCTGGTTCCATTTCCACTTTCCCTTCTTCTATGACATACCCTAGTACTGGGACTTTTGATGATTTCTAGACACATTTCGGTCCTTTGATGAACAGATCGTTCTTGTTCAATATCTCCATGACTTCTATTGTGTTCTTTTGGAGTTCCTCTCGTATTTGTCCGATGATTATGATGTTGTCCATATAGATTATGCACACTCTCCTTTGTATTTGGTCTTGGAAGAGGCTTGCCATCATTCGGCTGAAAGTGCCTGGTGCATTGCACTGTCTAAAATATATGACCGTTGGTTCAAAGAGCCCTCTTGCTGTTAGAAAGGCTGCTTTCCATTTGTCTTCTTTTCAAATGCGAATGTTATTGTATCCCCAGATAATGTCGATCTTGTTAAAGTACTTTGCTCCTTGTAGTACATCGAGGAGCTCACTGATGCATGGTAGTGGGAACTTGTCCTTGACTGTATATTTGTTTATTTTCCAATAGTCTTGGATGAGTCATTTGCTACCATTCTTCTTATTGCGAAAGAAACAGGATGCTGCGTAAGGTGATTTTGAGGGGCGTATTTTCCCTGTTCTTAGTCCTTCTTTGACAAAGGCATCTAGTTCTTCTAGTTCTTTCTGCGTCATCAGGTAGACCTTGCTTGGTATCGTCTTGGGTGCATCTTTTGTTAGATTTATTTTGTGGTCCCACTCCTTGTGGTCTGGTAGTTGATCGAAGTTCTTCTCCTTAAAAAGGTGTTTGAATCTTATCATATATGAAGGTATCTGAGTTCCTATCCTGTCATTGGCTGTGGTCTTTGCTGGTTCAGCCACTTTCTGTATTTTGATTGTCTGGTGGTTTATCTTGCATGTTTTGGGGCATCTGTTAAAGACAATCTCTCCTGTCCTCCATTTGATCATCGGGTTGTGATAGACAAGCCAGTCATGTTCCAGTAGTATGTTGGTTTTTCCAATGTCAAGTACAATGGCTTCCATATGCTCTTTGTGTCCTTTAATGTTGATGTGAACTTCCACTACTCGGTCTGCTGTTTTCTGGCGGTTGGGTAATCCGTCTGCATTTATAATTGGAATCTTCTTGATTTGTTATATTTTCAATCCCATTTTTGCTACTATGGCAGTATTGATGCAGGTCCTGTCTGCTCTGCTATCGACTTCTGGTGTTATCATTGCTGTCCTCTTTTGCGTTCGTATTTTTGCTGGTACTGCGAGTTCCTTTCTTCTGGGTGGTTTGTCGCCTTGGATGGTTTTTCTTGGTGCTTCAGATCACTTTGCAGAAATGGTGTATTTCAGAGTATGGGATGATCTACATCTGATATTGAAGTGAGTCTGTTTCAGCTGTATGGGTTTTTTTTTTTTTTTTTTTTTTTAAATCAACAATTTGCGAGATTCAGGGCCCTGCCTATAGCAGAGCCCTATGCTTCACCCGCTCTTGCGAGGGGGAGCCCACCATTACAGTGCATCCCGGAGTCAACTCAGACCCAATG
Source organism: Macrocybe indica (assembly GCA_030407095.1). NCBI lineage: Eukaryota > Fungi > Basidiomycota > Agaricomycetes > Agaricales > Callistosporiaceae > Macrocybe > Macrocybe indica. The sequence goes on along the minus strand of JARFTL010000001.1, from coordinate 899,566 downwards.
GACCTCATCAGTCCATGAACCGACAGAGGAGTTTGTTAGCCCTACTCCGGCCAGGTCGTGGGAGACTGTCCCCACCTGCCACGGCTCGCTCTTCAGCAGGGAGTTCGCAGAGAGCCCCACTTACTACCGTTTCCCATTCCAGGGCAAGTGGTTCACTTACATCATCATTGCGGATCCCCACTTGTCCCCGGTCTCTGCCTTGCCACCAGCCAGCCCTGATTGTGCTCTCACGAATGAGTCAGGGATTGGTTTCTGACACCAGGAGCCCCCCCCGTTTAGTTCCGAGGAACCCAGGACTCGACTCATTCTTCACCTCCTCCCCTGGAGTCCCCGAGTGTCCATGGACCCGGTCCGTAAGGAGCGGCCCACTTTGCAGGTACGTCACAGGTGTCATACTACTGGGACTAATGACCACTCTATGTCAGCGGATGGCTCCGGTGATGCCGGACCGTGACTGTCTGTGGTGGGGGATGGCCTGGCCTGGAATCACCCAGACATTCGGCTTGTTCTGAATATATTCTACCCCGCTTACCGCCCCTATGCTTTCGCTCCCTACTTGATCACGTGACATCACGTGACCATTTCAGGCATGGGACACCAGACTCAAGTTCTAGTGTGCCACTTTGGGGTACAATCGATTACTCCCACCTGGATCAGGTAACATTATGTAAATGTCACGTGACTCCTTGAACCTGGGTCCTGAGTTATCAATTCAGGCACCGCACCCAGGCCAGGTGATCAATGCAACCAATTTTTCCCATGGTGTCAGCATCACCTGACCCGTGTGAACTGAGCATGTGATGGTAACCTCTGATAGGTCACATGCCTTTCCCAGCTTTTTTTATAGGTACTGAGGATGAGGGGAATCAAACCCCAACCCTTCCGGTGGTGCACAGCCACCTCTCTGGATATTTGATGGTGATGATAACCACTGGGCCACCAGCGCCCTCAGCTGTATGGGTCGCAATTTAGCACCTCTTAATCGGACCCTTCGACAAAACCCTCTTTGTCAGAGCTTTCTTCGTCCTTGTCTTCTTCATCTTCTTCTCCTTCTTCCTTCACTTCTCTGACTCGGGATTTCCCCTTCTTCTTCTTCTTGCAGTTTCATGCATAATGTCCTTTCAAGCTGCAATTGTAACATGTGACATTTGCTGCTCCTTTTCGCAGCTCCAGGCAGTTTCATGAAAGGTGTTCTGGTTTATTGCAGTTGAAGCAATTGTTGCTTCATACTTTGTCGACTTCCATGGCTTGTCCTGTTCCTCGGCTTGGGTTTCCTGGTTTGCGTTGGTTGTTTGCAAACTCCCCCCCTCATTACATTCCTGTATTTGTTGATGTTTCATCTAATCACTCGAACTATTTTGATATATTCATCTCCATCTGTCGGAAGTTTGGAGATTGAGTGTATGGCTTCTGCTGTCCTCTGGTTCAGGCTCTTCTCAAGTAGGAAACGAGGAGCTGTTTCTGTCATTCCTGCTTTTCCTACGAGGTCTACAAATTCATCTAGAAATTTGTCGATCAGTCAGTTTCCCCATCTGATGTTGAATAATTTGCTTTCTGCTTGCGATGGTGACATGACATTGCTGAATCGTGTCTGTATTTCAGTTACAAAATCAGCCCATGTGCTTTGGTTGGTCATAGTGTTGATTTTCTTTAATGCCCAGTGGGCTCCTGGTCCGTCGGTCATTCTGGATAGTACTGCTCCGATCTTTTATATATCAGTGAGGTCTCCATGTGTGGTTATGTAGAGTTTCATCTTCCTCCACCAAATGTCAGAAGCTGTTCGATCTCCTGTGAAGGATTTCGGATGCTCTGTGTGAAGTGCTACAGTGCTGGCTGGATGAAGACGAGTGGCACAGGATTGAACTCTGGCATGTCCCTTCCAAGTAGAAGTAGGCTATTCAACTCGAAGCACATGAGCATGCTCGGTTGCTCGATGTCCTACTGGGGGCTTGCCCCCTTTATACCACGGATGCTCTCTGAAAGGAGGCAGACAATGATATGCATGCCTCTTGGTTCGACCAATCTTGGACCAAGAAATATATAGGCACTTCCACGTTTCACTTCCATGAAGCTAGAAAGCCTGAGTCCTATGAGCGCCCTTCTCGAAAGAGAGCAGGCTTCATGAAGCTGGTGACGGGCAACGAGTTGCATGCTCGCTGCTGTCACGTTGCATGCAGACATGCGCTGATCAATGCATATTGGGCACAGTTCAATTTTGTCAAGAGTGACCAATGCTCATGTGGACGAGGGCCCAAAGACTCCGTCCATGTCATGACTCTCTGCTGTAACTGGCAGAGGCCACCCGAACGCCAGTATGACGCATTTGTGCAGACTGCCATTATGCACTACTATATAAATTGTTGATTTAAAAAAAAAAAAAAAGCTATTGCATCATCTGTGGACATGTGCCGATCAATGTGTATTGGGCACAGTTCAATTTTATTGAGAGCGATCAATGCTTCTGCAAACAAGGGCCTGAGGACTCTGTTCATATCATGACTCTTTGCTACAATTAGCAGAGATCAACTGAACACCAGTATGATGCCTTTGTGCACCTCTGATTCATCAAGTATCTGATGTCTAATAAGGTGGCAGGTGCTTTCATCCCAGATCCAGGCAGAGGGTAACTGTTGTTCTGTAGCAGGGAATCCTCCAAGTCAGATCCTCTTATGGAGCTTCAACTTGGAGTATCAATTCAATTTGGCAGTTGATGAAAGTGAATGCCTAGCTTCATCACACATTACAAGTCCAGTAATAGTAAGTGTTATAGGCCTTTATGGACCTTTTGCACAGAACTGATGACAACTGGGCCTTCAGGCCTGGGGGACACTTGCTCAAGCGAGTGAGTTAGTACAAGCTTGAGCCTCAAGCAGTCTGAGCACAGGCACGAGAGAACAGGGCAGTTTCACCCTCTATATCTTTATCATAGATACCTTGTTGTATTTACAAGCAGACTGCCATTATGCACCACTATATAAATTATTAATTTAAAAAAAAAAGAAAATTCATCAGAATAATAACCTGCCCCATATTTTTTTTTTTTTTTTTTTTTTTTTTTTTAAATCAACAATTTATATTGCAGTGCTCAGTGGCAGTCCACATGTACATACAGTGAGGTATCTACGATAAATACAATGCATCCGATAAAACAGAAGCAAAGGGATAAATATAGAGCAAAGTTTAGCCCCCCCCTTACAGAAGAGACTGCTACCCAGGCTCCAGTTCTGTCTCTCTGTTGTGCTATGAAGGCAGACTGTCTACCCAGGAGTGTTGCACTTTGGATTCAACTTAAGCAGTTACCTGGGTGTATTATCCCAGGGACTACCAACAGAGGAGTTAGGTCTCTCGAGCCAAGGACTAGAGACTGTCTAGCCTTGCTACAGCCCAGCAGTGTCCAGGCGCAACCCTGGTCCTGCCTTCCCGTCCCCTGACAGATGGTTCACTGATGCTCTTAATGGGCATGGATCCCCAATCTGACTAAGGTCTCTGTCTTGCCACATGCCTCCCAGACTGGCATCCGATATCATAGCAAGGTCCATGGTCCTCCTATGACAGGTCCCCATAGGGGGAGCCCTTAGCTGAACAGGTCTGGATCTACTTCCACCATTGGTGTACTGCGCTATGACTAACCACCATGGACCCTTACTTCAGGCAGCTCACATGGTACCGGATGCCCTGTTGGCTCAAACACCATCAGGTGGTTATTAGCCCAATTTCCAGTATGGTCCCTTATCCTTTTGGCCCCTACCTTTTAAGATTGGAGATCACGTATGGTCTGCCAGATTAAGGCATTGTCTGGCACTTAGCCATCCACGCCAAGGGAAACCCAGTCATGTGAGTTAGGGTCACATGATCAGAGCCCACAGAGTAGGGTCAGTCACATGTGTGATGTATAACCCAGCTTATGTCACATGCCAGCTGCTTAGTCATGTGACCAAGTCACCTCCCCATGGGAACAGCTGTCACAGAGTCATGATACTTCCTGCCTGCATCACATGGAACCAGCTCTGGACACTTCTGAATGCAAACCTGAAGATGCCACCTCCAGGACTAGAACCTGCACCTTTGTGGATTGCCACATCTATAGAACTACCTGACTGCATTTACCGCTATGCCAACCAGCCTTTTTTTTTTTTTTTTTTTTTTTTTTTTTTTTTTTCTATTAAAGTCCCTCAAGGCTAAGCCTTATGCCGGACTGTTCTACATATATGTAACTAGTTACCCTCAGCGGAGCGTTCCCAAAAACTCTTAGACGGTGCCCCATGGACATAAAGTCTCATGTGCGTCCCATCCCCCTAAGGTCCGGCACCTTGTACCGTTTTTGGGCCACGCTACTACCCGTTGGGGTCGATCGCTGACAGATGGTTGGATCGTCGACTAAGCACCCTTTCGCTGAGCTCCAGGAATGCAGAGAGGAATAGGGGAGAGGTGAAGAGAAGGTACGGGCTGGCAAATGACTTCAGCTGTGGACTCTACGATCTCTGTCTGCGGAGGCCCTTGCTGTGCCTGCATTGGGGACTTCAATTTCGCCCAGTGACTCACGAAAGCGTCCCGTCTTTGCTATGTATTTGATAAGAATGCGCAATGCAGTGCTGTCAGAGAAAATGTGTTTGCGATCTCGAGACTTGTGGCAGAGACTATTGTCCAGGATGAGCCTCTCGAGCCTATAGGATGGGCACTCGAAGAGGAAGTGGCAGACGGTTTCTGGCACTGACCGCCAACCAGCCCTTACCTGCCATACACTCCTCCTGTTAGACACAAAGTATCAACCCCACCACCCCTACCTAAAACTCTATCCATTGCTGTCAGAAAACCAGTCAGAAATGTCAAACCATCTGGCAAGTGGTAGGTTATTAGACCTGCCCCTCCACTAGTTTAATATAATTCTAATTCAGAAGACTCTATCTATGAGAATTCTGATTCTACTTCTGATAAAGAGGCTGGTTTTGTAGATGTTCAATTTGCTGGTCTAGCTGAAGGTGCAAATCCAAGCACTTATAAGCAAGCTATGCAATGTTCAGATGCACACAAGTGGCAGAAAGTATGTAATAAGGAGATTATATTTCTAATGGAACATAGGATATAGGACATGGAACATTGTGGACTTGCCTCCAGGAAAGAAGGTTATTGGTTGTGGATGGGTTTTCAAGGTCAAACACAATGCAGATGAGGGGCTGGTTGGCATAGCAGTAAATGCAGTCAGGTAGTCCTATAGATGTGGCAATCCACAAAGGTGCAGGTTCTAGTCCTGGAGATGGCATCTTTAGGTTTGCATTCAGAAGTGTCCGGAGCTGGTTCCATATGACATGGGCAGGAAGTATTATAACCTGTGACAGCTGTTCCCATAGAGAGGTGATCTGGTCATGTGACTAAGCAGCTAGCATATAACATAAGCTGGGTTATGCATCACACATGTAACTAATCCCACTCTGTGGGCTCTGATCATGTGATTCTAACTCACATGACCAGGTTTCTCTTGGCATGGATGGCCTTGAGATGTAAGTGCTGGACAATGCCTTAATCCAGCAGACCACATGTGATTTCTAATCTAAAAGTGTAGAGGCTGCTTTAAACCACCAAACTTCATATACATGGATTATTTTGCGGATGCAAATAACCTGGGCAGGCAGTTAGTCGATGAGTTTGGTGACCACTTTAAGATTTGTAGGCTTTTTGGCAAAGACAAGGATTCTATCAAAGCCTACTATGCATCGCTTGAACAGGCACTCATCGAATGCCAGCTCAAGCATGATTGTATATATGCAAGTAGTAATAGTGCTATGCCAACAAAAGCAGACACTACAATTAAGCAGTCAGTGTATTCCTCCTGGGTCTACCAGGGCACTAGACTCTTATTTGAAACTCATCAGCCAGTCGGTAAAGCCATCAGCAATAACTCAGAGCTAATTGGATTGCATGTTGTAATTCAAAAGGCAACCACACAAGATGGAGTCACATCCATCTTGTGTTTTCTAGACTCAATGAATGCTATTAATTGCATTATCGGTTGCAACCTCCACTCCTCATAGCAGTATTCTATTGCTCTGTATGGTACATTGCACTACTGGCTGGAAAATGATGAGCAGTGCAAGATCAAATTCTGGCACATTCCTTCTAAGTGGAAGTAGGCCATCCAATATGAGGTGCATGAGTCAGCTTGAATACTTGATGTTCTACTGGGGGCTTGTTCCCTTTACACCACAGATGTGCTCTAAAAGGAGGCAGATGATGACATGCACTCTTTCTGGCTTCATCAATCTGGAACCAAGAAATATATTGGCATTTCCATGTTTCAATTTCATGAAGCAGGAAAACCAGAGGCCTATGAACACCCTTCTTACAAGAGAATGGGCTTCATGAAGTTGGTAACTGGCAACAAGCTGTATGCCTGCTGCTGTCACATTGCATGCAGACATGTGCTGATCAATGTGTATTGTGTGTGGTTTAATTTTGTAGAGAGTGATCAATGCTCCTGTGGACAGGGGCCAGAAGACTCTATCCATGTTATGACTCTCTGTTGTAAGTGGCAGAGACCAACTGAATGCCAGTATGATGTTTTTGTGCATCTCTGGTTTGTTAAGTACCTGATATCGAACAAGGCAGTAGGCACTTTCATTCCAGATCCAGGCAGCAGATAACCGAGCACCTGTAGCAGAGGGTCCTCTTTGGAGTATCATTGCAGTCTGGTAATCGATGAAAGTGATCACTGAGCTTCATTGTGCATCATAAGCTTTGTGAGAGCAGGTGTTATAGGTCCTTACAGACCCTTTACATGGAACTGACTGCATCCAGGTCTCTGGGCCTGGGGCACATTGGCCCGAGTGGGTGAACTAGCACAAGTGCAAGCCTTAGTGGCTTGAATGCAGGCAGGAGACAGTAGAGCATTGCAGCCCTTCATGTTTATTCCTTTGCTTCTGTACTATTGGATGCATCATATTTATTGTAGATACATTTGTATATTTACAAGTGGACTGCTACTGATTACCACTTTATAAATTATTGATTTTAAAAAAAAAAAAAAAGGAGTGTATCAGCAGCAACAGACCTATTGCCACCAGAAAAAGAGTAGTCTGATGTTTTGTTGAGACAGTCCATGAGAGGTGGACTTGGCCTTCTTCTTAGACAGTCCAGAGGATTTACCGGTTGCCTCCTTTTGCAAGGATATGATCTTATCAGCAGACAGATCTGGGAAGGTTTTAGCTAAGACTACAATAGCCTTAGCTGGAGTGGTGGTGGGTTGAGCCACTGCTTGCACATATGAATGCTTCTTGTCAGATGGGCATGTAGCCTGATTGATGGATGGAGGTGGGCCTTGTCCAGGATTCCAGGAACAGGAGTGAGCACAGGGAGGAGGAGACAGGTGATTCAGGTTTTGAAGTGGTCTTGGAGGCCGAGCATCTACATTGGAACAAGAGTCCTGCAGGCAGATTGTGCCCATAGGAGACATGTGATGAAGGTTGCTTAAAAAATGAGCAGTCTTAGAGATACAGACACAGACTATCTCTGATAGCCACTGTCCAAAAGTAGCCTTTGGTCCTTCGAGAGTAGGGACTGAAAACATATTGACATCACTGGCAGTGTCTACCAGAGAGGCAAGTCTCTCAGTGATGGCATATTGGTAGCCAGCAGGAACTTGCATGGCAGATGTGTTAACCTTCCAGAGCCATTCCCTCAGGTTTCACAGAGACTTGGTTACTGCCTTGGCTTTACTGTGAAGGAGGCGAAATCCTTTCTCTTCAAAGTACAGTACTCTGACATTGTTGCTATCGAAAGTGGTGCAAGTCAATACTATAGAGATGGTGGGTAAAGATGGAGTGGGAGACACTAATGTCTCACCCTATTAATCGGTGGGATCATCAGTCTGCATCAGACCATTGTTCCCCTAGAAGAGAACAGCCGACAAAGGGCCAGGTTGAGAGAAAGGGCCTTGGCTGGAGTTAGGCTCAGTGCAGCCAGGGTATGGGTTCAGTGGTGAGAGCTTTTGCCCTTCACCGCCACTGAGTGTATCATAAAGTTTAGCCCCTTTCTTGTGGGAGAGGCTGCTACCCCAGGCTATTCCTCCATTGTGCTATGGAGGCAGACTATCTACCCAGGAGTGTTGCACTTCGGATTCAACTTAAGCAGTTACCTGAGTGTATTATCCCAGGGACAACTAACAGAGGAGTTAGGTCTCTTGAGCCAGCCTTGCTATGGCCCAGCAGTGTCCAGGCATGACCCCAGTCCTGCCTTCCCATTCTCTAACAGATAGTTTGCTGATGCTTTTAAAGGGCATGGATCCCCAATCTGACTAAGGTCTCTGTCTTGCCACATGCCTCCCAGACTAGCATCTAATATCACAGCAAGGTCCATGGTCCTCTCATAACAGGTCCCCACAGAGAGAGCCCTTAGCTGAATAGGTCTGGATCTACTTCTACTGTTGGTGTACTGCACTGTGACTAACCACCATGGACCCCTACTTTAGGCAGCTCACATAGTACCGGGTGCCCTGTTGGCTCAAACACCATCAGGTGGTTATTAGTCCAATTTCTGGTATAGTCCCTTATCCTTTTGGCTCCTACACTTTTAGATTGGGGATCACATGTGGTCTGCTGGATTAAGGCATTGTCCAGCACTTGCATCCCAAGGCCATCTATACCAAGGGAAACCTGGTTACATGAGTTAGGGTCACATGATCAGAGCCCACAGAGTGGGATCAGTCACATGTGTGATGCATAACCCAGCTTATATCACATGCCAGCTGCTTAGTCATGTGATCAAGTCACCTCCCTATAGGAATAGCTATCACAGGATCATGAGACCCTGCCTGCATCATGTGGAACCAGCTCCAGACACTTCCAAATGCAAACCTGAAGATGCCACTTCCAGGACTAAAACCTGCAGCTTTGTGGATTGCCACATCCACATGACTACTTGACTGTGTTTACCACTATGCCAACCAGTCCCTATTCTGGGACATGCTCAATAAATCTTATAATGCTGCATGTAATAGACCAGTTAACTTGGATAAACTCAATGAACTTGAGTCTCATTTAGTATGGACTTGGGTCCTATTTTCTGCTGCCAAGCTCTGAGAGTCCTTAGAGCTCTGCAGCAATACCTCTGCCTCTAGTCCTGATCATCTATCATGGGGTCATATTAACCAGCTAGTGAGATTTCCTCATATAGCAATGTTATTCTTTAACATCATAAATGCATGTTTGGAAATGGGGCATTGGCCCACTTACTTCAAGCAGAGCTTGTCAGAAAGCTGCATATGACACTCCAAAAGCCTTTCATCTGATCATGCTTTTGAATACTCTCAGCAAACTCGTTGAGAAAATGCCAGTGCAGTGTATGCAGTATAAAGTAACCAAATTTGCTGTTTTTAATCTGAAACAGTTTGGTAGCATCCAGCAGAACTCTACAGAGAACACCAGTGTTTTTCTGACCCATATCATTTGGTAAGGCTGGTTGAAGGGCCTCAAAATAAGTGTCATTGCATTTGATGTGGCTCAATACTTTCTATTGCTCAACTACCATATGTTGGTGAGAATACTACAGCATGGAGGCTTCACACGTCAAGCACAAAGCTTTTTTGAGTCATACCTCATCAGGCGTAAAACATCTTATATCTGGTACAATGCTATTTCATCTGAGTTCAATGCTGACATTGGTGTTGGCCAAGGCTCAGCTTTATCTCCAGTACTGTCTGTGGTGTACTTGGCACCAGTGCTGAAAATATACTGAAGGCTAGTGATATGCTGACTATCATATCATTTGTAGATGATGGACTGATCATTGCTCAGTCCAAGTCCATCCCAGACAATGTTCCAAACCTTCAGAGGGCATATACATCTGTACATAACCTCTTTACTAACTTGGCATCTATTGATACATAGGCTCCTTGGCAAAGACAAGGACTCTATCAAGGCCTACTATGCATCACTTGAGCAAACACTTGCTGAGTGCCAGCTCCAGCCAGATTGCATGTATATGAGTAGTGACAGTGCCATGCCTACGAAAGCAGATATGACAATCAAATAGTCAGTATATTCCTCTTGGATTTACCGAGGTACTAGACTTTTATTTGAGACTTGTCAGCCAGTGAGTAAAGCAACTAGCAATGACTTGGAGCTGATTGGATTGCAGGTGGCAATCCAGAAGGCAACCACATAAGAGAGAGTTATATCCATCATGTGTTTCTCAGACTTGATAAATGCTATCAATTGCATCATCGACTGCAACCTCCACTCCTCACAGCAGCATTCTATTGCTCTGTACAGTACATCACATCACTGGTTGGAAGACGACAAGTGGTGCAAGATTGAACTCTGGCATGTTCCTTTCAGATGGAAGTGAGCAATTCATTACAAGGCACATTTTTTTTTTTTTAAATCAACAATTTATAAAGTGGTGCTTGATGGCAGTCCGCTTGTAAATACAACAAGGTATCTATGATAAATATAATCTGTCCGATAAAACAAAGAGGGATAAACATAGAGGGCTGCACTGCCCTGCTGTCTTCTGCCTATGCTCAGGCCACTCAGAGCTCAAGCTCATGCTAGTTTACTCGCTAGAGCTGGTGTCCCCTAAGCCCGAGGGCTCGGATGCGGTCAGTTCCACGTAAAGGGTCTGTGAAGTCCCATAATACCCACCATCACAGGGCTTGTGGTGTGCAATAAAGCTTGGCAATCACTTTCGTTGATCACCAGAATGCACTGGCACTCCAAAGAGCACTGTCTGCAACAGATGTATGGTTATCCGCTGCCTGGATCCAGGATGAAAGCACCCACCACCTTGTTCGACATTAGGTACTTGACAAACCAGAGACACACAAAGGCATCATACTAGCATTTGGTTGGTCTCTGCCAGTTATGACAGAGAGTCATGACATGGACAGAGTCCTCAGGCCCTCGTCTGCATAAGCATTGATCACTCTCTATAAAATTGAACTGTGCCCAATATGCATTGATCAGCACATGTCTGCATGCAATGCAATAGCAGCAGGCATACAGCTCATTGCCTGTCACCAACTTCATAAAGCCCGTTCTCTTATGAGACAGGCACTCATAGCAATCTGGCCTTCCTGCTTCATGAAAGTGAAATGTGGAAGCACCAATATATTTCTTAGTTCAAGACTGGTTGAACCAAGAGGAGTGCATATCATCGTCTGCCTCCTTGCAGAGCACATCTGTGGTGTATAGAGGGTGAGCCCCCAGTGGAACGTCGAGTGCATGAGTGAACTCATGTGCTTTGAACTGAATAGCCCACTTCTACCTGGAAGGGACATGCCAGAGTTCAATTCTTGCCAGAGTTCAATTCTGCATTGCTCGTCGCTATTGAGCCAGCACTGTAGTATTTCACACAGAGCAATAGAATGCCGCTGCATGGAATGAGGGTTGCAGTCAATGATATGATTGATCGCATTCATTGAGTCTAAGAAACATGAGATGGATGTAACTCCATCCTGCGTGGTAGCCTTCTGGATTGCAACATGCAATTCAATGAGCTCAGTGTCATTGCTAGTGGCTTTACCAACTGGCTGACAAGTTTCGAATAAAAGTTTGGTGTTCCGGTAAATCCAGGATGCATACACTGACTGCTTGATCAGTGCATCTGCCTTCATGGGCATGGCGCCATCACTACTGACATATGCACAGTCCTGCTAGACCTGGCACTCAGTGAGCACCTGTTCCAGCAAAGCACAATAGGCTTTGACAGAGTTCTCATCTTTGCCAAGGAGCCTATGAGTCTCAAAGCGGTTGCCGAACTGGTTGACTAACTGCCTGCCTGGGTTATTTGCATTGGCAAAATAATCCATGTGTATAAAGTTTGGTGGTCTAAGGTCCACCAAGTCTTTGAGAGGGGAATACAAGGCACATGAGGCAGCTTGTATGCTCGACATTTCACTGGGGCCCTGTTCTCTTTACACCATAGATGCACTCTGAAAGGAGGCAGATGATAACATGCATGCCTCTTGGTTTCATCAATCCGGAACCAAGAAATATATCAGTGCTTCCACATTTTGATTTTACAAAGCAGGAAAGCCAGATGCTTATGAGCACCCCTCTTATAAGAGAACAGGCTTCATGAAGTTGGTGACACGACATGCTTCTCTTTCTGCAATGCCCACTTGTAAACAACTGTAAATAAATCTCACACTTCGCAAAAATACATTCTACAGCAACTACATTCAGGACGATTGCCAATCAAGTTGTAGATCCAAGTTTTTAACACTCTTGAGCACATTCTGTTTGATTTATCGTAAAATCTGCTAAAAATCCAGCAAATTATTAGAGAAATTCAATGAGCAATGATCTGCTTGACACACTCAGTGGCAGTGGAGAGCAAAAGCTCTTACCGCTGAACCTGCACTCTGGCTGCACTGAGCCCACCACTAGTCAAGGCCCCTTCTCTCAACCTGGCTCTTTGTCAGGTGTTCTTTTTCAGAGGAATGACAGTCTAATGCAGACCAATAACCCCACCAATCAATAGGATGAGATATCGGTGCCTCTTGCCCTGCCTTCACCTGCTATCTCCATGGTGTCTACTTGCGCCAGGTTTAACAGTAATAACGTCAGTGTTCTGTACTTTAAAGAGGAAGGATTCTGCCTCCTTTACAGCAAAGCCAAGGCAGTCACTGAATCTCTTTGAAATCTGAAGAAATGGCTCTGGAAGGTCAATACATCAGTCATGCAAATCTCTGCTGGCTATCAGTATGCCATCGCAGAGGGACTGGCCTCTTTGGTTGATACTGCCACTAAGATCAATATGTTTGGCATCCCTACTCTTGAAGGAGCCAAAGCCACCCTTGGGCAGTGACTATCTGATATGGTGCATGCCCACACATCTAAAGAGCCTATCACACTCCCTTTCTATTTCTTCTGGAGTTCAGGAGGATTCTGGTAGGAATTTACTAGGATGCCATAGGGAGTCTGTAGGAACTGGAAAGGGACTTTTCAGCCATTAGTATTATTTTATAGGAACCAGCCAAGTCCTTATAGAGTCCTTGTACAGTCCTTCTGGAGTTCTTGGTCAGTCCAAGTACACCAGGAGTTTGGTTGAACAATTTCAGGACAGTCCTCCTGGAGTTCAGATTAGAAGGAGATAAACTGCCTTTTAATTGATTTTAATAAGAAAAACATAAACAAGAATTGAACACAAGACCAAAGGATTCAAGCATAATATGGACAATTTAACCACTGCACCAGAGTGGCTTACTTCTTCTCTATTCTTTATTAAATATAAGCACTGAGTCTGGCTATTCAATAAAATCACAAAATGCATAATGGAGAATTGAACCTAGGAGCCATTAGCTGAGCACCCCCACTTGACTGTTACACCAAGCAGTCTTGAAAGCAAACAAGGGCAGTAATACATATAGTCATGCAATGGCCCTGATCACATGATTTTATTGACAGCCATTTTGCTCTTTTCAATTCCCTTCTCCCTTCTCTTCTTCTTCCACCATCCTTCCTCAGCTGCTCCCCTCTCATGTCCTCCATCTGCTGCTACTTAGCACAAGAATGCTGAATGCCTATGACGAGAACATCACGACGATAGGAGGAATGGGGCCAGGAGGAATCGGAGATGGCAACAGAGGCATGTTCACACCTCCATTGGTGAAACGTCTGTTTTATTTTTTATTTTCTATTTTTTATTTTTTTTGTTCTCTTTTACATCATTCTCCACAGACCTACCACCTTGAATGCAGTGGTGCCCATCCATGCACATGGAGCCAGGACACTGATGGCACCCAATGGCACCCATGTGCATGGTGCCAGGATGCCCAACAGCACCCATCCCTATGCCATCCATCTCTATAGCGCCCATGTGCATGAACCCATGCCCAACGGTATCCATTCCCATGCCATCCACCACCTAACACTGCCCACTCCCAGCAGTGCCCATGTGCATGGACCCATGCCCAATGGTGGCCATCCCCATACCCTCCACTGCTGCACATGCTGTCCACTCCTGACAGCACCCATGCACACAGATCCAGGATGCCCAATGGTGGCCATCCCCATGCCATCCACCACCCTATGCTGTTCATCCTCAACAGTATCCATGCATATGGACCTAGGATGCCCATAACACTGCCTAATGCCACCCATGCCCCATCCATAGGCCTACACCCTATCCACCGCCCAATGCCACCCACTCCCTATCCACTGGCCCACACTCCAGACCTGGGACCCCTGACAGTGCCCATCTGTAGGTGAAACTGCCTACCAGTGGCCTCGCCAGGCCCTCCACATTATCAAGGCTCTATAGATATATCATGTATACTACTAGTTTTATATCAAAAATTTTGTCTTGCTCTGTCTCAAGCAGTGCCAGCCTTCAGAATCCAGATCATGTGACCATGAAAGGGCTGCCACAGTGGCAACCCTTTACCCTGGTTGCTTTTAACTTGAAACCACCACTGCCTCTGCTCTACCTCTGCTCTACAATAGCCTTCAAAGCTTCAAAGACTGCTTCTGCTCAAGCTCTAGTGTCTGCTAACACTAGATGAGATTCTGTTGCTTCTATTGCCCCCAATATTGCTGAAACAGCCCTGGTATCAGATCTTCCACCAAATCTGCTACTGCTGCCTCCAAGACTGTTCTAAAGGCCTCTACTGCTGCCAAGCCCACCTCCAGGGCTGCTAGAACTGCTTTCAAGACTGCTTCTCCTTCTCCTACCACCTCTGAGGATGAAGCTACTTCTGCCAAGACCAAGCCTGCCTCTACTACCAAACCCAGGTCCAAACAGGCCAAGGGAGCCAGGTATGGTCTTTATTTCCTCTCTTTGACAACATAATGCTAAGGATCTTCTCTGATCTCTCTGTAGGAAACATCAGCTTAGCATATTGAAGAGAATGCAAAAGCTGATGCTGCTGGGCAACCTCACCTTTCTCAGTACATTTCCTTTCACCAAATCTCTGTTCTTTACTTATCTAGATCATATCTAGCACTGAGAGGCTTTTAGAGGAGAGCAAAATTTCTGTTGCTCCTTTTTGCAGGCACTGTGTTGCATTGGCTATGAACAAAGTCACCCAGGAGGTGCCTGCTGAGCAGAACAAAGAGGAGAATAAGGAGGATGAAGATGATGAGAAATCTGATGATCCTGAAGGTGATTTTTCACTTCTTTCTTTTGATATTTTGACTTAGAATTTTTTTCAAATAGATGTTGATGTCAACATTGAGGATAAGAAGATGAAGAAAGGGAAAGGGAAAAAGAAGGTCTTTGTTGCTGTTGAAGGTAAGTCCATGATTAAACAAAAAAAAATCTGAAATTTCAACTTACATCTATTTTTGAAAATAAACAAAGACATTGCAGTTGCAATTGAGGTTGAGAATCAAGCCAAGGAAAAGTCCAGGAAGAAGAAAGGCCAAAGAAAGGAAAAAGTTACTATTCCCATTGAATGTGAGTTTTTGATTTTACATATATTTTGTTTTCTGGTTTTTTAATTTAATTTTTTTTTCAGATCCTCATGTAGATGAGGAAGAGGATCAAGATGAAGATCAAAGGATCACCAGAAAACAGCCAGGCAAGAGTTTATTTCATTTTTGAATTTTTCATTTAATTTCTGAATTTCTTTGCTTTTGTTTTTCAAATGAGAATATTGATAAGGATGGAGACAAGATTATGGAGGCTGATGGGGAGAGTGACAGAAAGCATAAGGAGCAAGGAGAAACTCTCAAGAATATTAATGAAGGCAAGTTTTCTGTGTTTATTCTTTTTCATTTAGTTTGAAATTTTTCAGATAATGATATAGAGGTTGACATCACTGAGACACCCACAAAGGGTGCTTTAGAAGCTATCTCACGTGGAATGACTTCCAAATGTAAAGATTGTCAGACTGAGAGTGACTCAGATTCAAGTGAAAGTGAGATTTGTGCAATTAAATCATCTTGATGTTCGACATTGCATAGTACAGCTACCTCTTCTCATGCTTCTGAGAAGCCACAAGAGTGATCTCTTTCTTCTGTGGATCCTCAGGATTCATCTCATGCTGAAGGTGGAATTTTTCGGGGTAAAGCTATTGGCAATGCACCAAATATTGCAGATCTCAGTGAATAACTGATATTCTTTTGATGTTTTATATATTAACATATTTGTCTTAGAGCATTTGACTCTGACATCTGATCATGGACCCTCTATAAATAGACAGGCTCTTATTTATTCATCTTGCAATGCTGTTGCAGAGCCTTTTTCAATGAAGACTTCATTTGAGCCAGAACTTGGTACTGTCTTGGCCAATCTCAGTGGTCGATATTCTCTAATTTCAAGTGTGTTTTTTATTTTCTCAAATTTAACTTGAATAAATTGATTCATTTTTCTATTATAGAGTCTAATCGTCATATTTTTGTCAAAGAAGATGGATTCTGGTCTCTCAAGGGCTGTTTTAATCAAATCATTGATGACCATAAAGAAGCAGCATGGATCTCTCAAGACAACATTATGATATTGTCTATTTGCATTGTAATTTGTTTTTTTTGTTTTATGGAAAATTGACTATACCTCTTAGGAGGTGAATGCAGCTACCACTTAAAGCTCAGCT
The DNA here is from genome assembly GCA_030407095.1 of Macrocybe indica. Classification (NCBI taxonomy): domain Eukaryota; kingdom Fungi; phylum Basidiomycota; class Agaricomycetes; order Agaricales; family Callistosporiaceae; genus Macrocybe; species Macrocybe indica. The sequence goes on along the minus strand of JARFTL010000001.1, from coordinate 883,038 downwards.
GCTTCCATCTCTACCACCACATAATCTAATCTCAAACCTGGATCTATTCAAGAGTAGATTGCATATGCACTTGAAATTCCACCAGCTATGTTAGACCACAGCAAATAGGATCTTTGCTTTTTCTTCGAGAAGTATATGGCTATTCAAGATGCCCTTCAACGTTTGAAGGATTTGGTAAAGGAAGGAAAATGGAAAGAGAATGTAAGTTATTGATAATTATTATTGTATATATTTTTAATTATAATGCAGATTCCTGATGATCAAGCTGTTATTCAAGTCTTTGCATCCAAGACATTATACTATTCATATTACTGGAAGAACTTTCCAGAGGCCATGGAATACTCTGACATTCTCAGCTGGCTTAAGAATGAAGGTGGTATTACTGATGCTGCCATTTTTGGCCTACACAATCGAGCAACTTTTGAAAATTTGCGAAAGGTCTTGGATGAGCATAAAATTCGTGCATGAAAGAAAGAGAAAAAAAGAGCTAAGTCTCACAAGAAGAAATGCTCTATCACTAAGTAAGTTGATATAATGAATATAGACCTTGCTATTCAAATTCTATGAAAATTGTTCTGGCTTATTTAGTTTAGAAATGCTTGGACATTTCATTTTCACTTGGATCAAGCACTTGCAAATCTTTTTAGTGTCAATGACTTGCTTTGGCTTTGGATTACTGGAAACAATTGGCTATCAGTTACCACCTTAAGAAAAACATGGTATTTGGCTTATTACAAAAGCCAGCTCTGGATTGCTATCTCCAGTATTAAATTTGCCTTGGATTATTTTTCTCTGGCTAGGCTTTTTGCCTTCTGCAACAGCCAGCTCTGGTTTACCTCCTCGAGCATTTCCAAATGTGTGCTTCAGTATATTTGCACAATTTATTGAGCAGCAATTTAGCTCTAAAATATCTCTGGCATCTGTTTTGACTATTCTTTTTGCTATGATGTACAACACAGATTTATTAAATCTGCATATGTACTAGTAAAAACAATCTCATACAGCTACTGCTTGGATGACAGCTCTAGGATATGCTTTGAAGGAAAGCCTTCAGGATAATTTTTCTCTCGTCTTTTTCAGAAGCAGGAAAGAATATCTAATTATAAAGATGAAAAAACCTTCAATATTTTGGCTGCTAAGCTTCATCTTTTGATTGATGTCCTTTTCAAAAAATTTAAAGAGCTACATCCTGTTGATGATGCTGTTCTCAAGCCAATTCAATTAATTTGCCCACAAACACCCACTTGTCAAAATTCTACTTGCAAAAATTATTATCTGCTACAAAATAGTAAAGTCCAGGATATTCCACAGGTTAAATTGCTGTATGGCAATACTCTGATTAAAAATGCCTATATTCTCAGTGGCAAATGCAAGAATTGCCAAACAATTTATTATGCAGATCATCAAAGTTCCCAAATTCAGGGCAAATCTATTCATAATAAACTATACTTGAACTCTGCTAAATTTCTCAAAGTTGGCCAGTCTTTTTGGATTGACCACAGCTTTTCAAATGCTGTAGTTCAAGCGATGTACAATTTTCATGCATCACCATCTGCTATAGCATCCTTTTATAATGATGCCTATCTAGAAGCAGATGGCATAAGCATTTCTAGGCAACAGATTTGGCAAACATTTATAGCTAATCTAGCTTGTTTAGCTATTGCTCTTGCATTTGCAGCATCTTGAAGAGCCAAATAGGCATCTGCTCCTTGTAATAAAGGAACACAATGGTTTTTATCAATTCCCAATACTGCAGCAGGATCATCTCCTGTAATCCTCTCAGCAGTTGCTTTGTAGTCATGTGCACATTCAGGACATTCATGTTCCTTCGCACCTTTGATAATGCCATCTTGGCCTAGTTGGTTAAAAGCCTGCTTTATGACTTCCTAAATATTAAGTTCTTCAACAGCTAGGAAACTCTTATCAGAGTAATCTGATACTTGGCGAATAGATTCTTGAATAAATATTGATGATGATAACTCAATAGACATTGATACAGAAGAGGACAATGCTGCACCTGTAAAAATGATTGTAATGGATGGAATCATTATGGGTTCTGCACATTGTGCTTATGAAAATTGTGGAAATGATTTAACAAATTATTGCAATGGAGTGTTCTGTAATGAGCATGAAAGATTATTGTGAGGATTATGCTGAGTCAGAAATTGCAGTAATCCCAAAGTTGCAAATACCCAAGCATGTCTTAACCATCAAGAAGTTTGGCATTCATATCAAGTCCGATATGGAAAACAATCCCTTTTGGGTATTCAACATTTAATTAGACAAGGTGAAGAAGAACATCAACCATGGCTTCCTCAGAGAACTTCCACAGTTCAGCAGCATGGTGAGCCTGAATCCCAAATACAACCCAGACTTTAGCACTATTTTAGTGCTGGAAAATATTATTGTGTGGAGACAATTTGTTCACCTTGTGGGATTGTTATTGCTTGGACAAAATTTGATGTATCAGAGTCACCAACCAATATTCTGAATTGGCTGAAAAAGGTCTATCCAGATAGTGATAGCAGACCTGATTATATTTGCATTGACAAAGCTTGTCAAGTTTTGTGTATAGCTATCACAAATGGAAAATGGAACAATTGGAAAGATACAACTCGGTTTATTGTTGATTCATATCACTATATCAATCATTGATCTACTGACTATTTATATCGCAAATAGTGTAATTCTGCACCTTTGAATGGCTCTGCACCAAACCTTATTGATGTTGAAACAGATGTGCAAGGCAATGAACATTTCAAACAAGCATATGTATGATACCCAAGCAAGATTAGTCTTTTGAATAATGATTTTGTACTTGTTAAATCAACAACAGTTCAACTTTATAATATAAAAGTATTAATTCCCACTGGAGTTCATAAAAAGTCCTGGTAAAGTTCCTGTAGAGTTCTGATTAAAATTCTTGCAGAAATCCCATGAGAATTTATACTTTGTAATATGGGAGTTCTTGTAAAGTTCTTGTGGAGTTTTTGTTGAGTTCTTATAGACTTCTAGTAGAGTTCTTGTAAAGTTCTTGTGAAATCCTTGTGAAGAAAATTCTTGCAAAGTTCTTGTGGAGTTCTTATGGAGTCCTTGTAGGTTTCTTATAAAGTTCCTCCTTATGGAGTTCTGCTGAAATCTTGCAAGTCCTGATAAAGTCCTTGTGGAGTCCTTATGAAGCTCTCATAATGTTTTGTTTAGAGGCTTATTGAAGTTTTTGTTAAGTACTTGTTGAGTCCTATTGAAATCCTATGGAAGTCTTGTCAGAGTCCTTGTGGAGGCCTGTCAGAGTTCTTGTGAAGTCCTGTTAGAGTACTTGTGAAGTCCAGTTGGAATCATGTTACAGTTTTCTTACAGTCCTTGTTAGAGTTCTGTTAGAGTCCTTGTAGAGTCCTGGTTAAGTTCTTTGAATGTCTGTAAATATGTGAATATATATTACAGTTCTGGTATAGTTTTAGTGTAAGTCCTTCTGAACTCCTTCTGGAATCCTTTTGATACCTTGGAAAATTCTCTTGGAGTCCTGGTAAAGTTCTTCTAGAGTTCTGATAAAATTTAATAGTCTTAGTTCTGCTGGAGTTCCTGTGGAATCCTCCTTCAGTCCTCCTTCTGTTCTGATAATATATATAATGGAGTCAACTGGAACTCAACTAGAACTCAATTAGGACTTTACTGGAACTTCAGGGACTCAGCAGGAACTCAATAGAAATCCAACAGGGAGGACAGTGGGAATGGAGGGGGAGTGTCATGTACTTGTATAAAGGAAAATCCAAACTACTGTAGTGAATATAAGCAGTAGCAATTGGAATGAATACTATCAGAGGAAGAAGTGAAAAGGATTACTAGAAATAAATTGACCAATTGCAGCAGAGTAGGCTAAATTCAAACAAGCCTGCAAGATCTCAGAGATTGATCTAGACTATTGGAAGAAACAAAGAGAAGAGTGAAGATAGAAACAAATCTGATAGCAGCAAGCTTGAATGCAACAGATCCAAGAACAGCAGAACCAAGACTAGAACAGTGATAAAGAAACCTCCTAAAGGATAACAACAGAATACAAAGAGATTATTGCTGATCTGAAATTCTTCACAGAAGACTGAATAGCTTTTGACATCTGGTAGAGAAAGATAAAGTTATATATGAATGCATACAGAAACTTCACTAATAAACAAAAGATTGCAGCAGTTTTATTGAGAATGGCCAATGGACTAAGAGCCCATTGGGCATCAAGGAAGATCAATACTACTACTAGCATGGACATATGAAATAACTTCAAGATCCAAATTGAAGTATGATTCAGCAATGTTATATCACCATCACAAGCAAGGAGCAAGCTGTTTAATATCAGACAAGAGAACTAATCTATTAATAAATTCCTAGATGAATTCACAGATCTCATAGAGAAAGCAGGCATAACAGAAATAGCACTATATTTTCTACTTGAAAAGAGCCTAAATCAATAAACAGCAGAGGCAGTATGCTCAATCTCAGCACTTCCAGCAAATAAAGATAAATATATCAAGACAGTCCAAGCAATCAGATGAAATATTGATAAGTATAGAAATATAATAAGAGAAGAATTCCCAAATAATCAGTGCAAATCCAGAAACTCGAGCTAGAGATCAGACAAGTAATGAAAGTTGACAAAGTAAGAAGCAACAACTGCTTCAATTGCAATAAGCCAGGATATCTTTCACAAAACTGACAAAACTGCTCTGAACTGCAAGAAGGAGCAACAAATATTACATGCTTCAACTGCAGCCTAAAGAGATATTATACATGAAACTGTAAGAAGAAGAAGAAAAAAAAATCCTATATCAGAGAAGTGAAAGAGAATGAAGGAGAGAATGAAGAAAACAAGAAGAAAAAGAACTCTGACAAAGAGAGTTTTATTAAAGAGTCTGACTAGGAGGTGCTAAATCATGATCTATACAATTGAAACAGACTTGCTTTGATACCAGATATAGATAATTTCATAATCTGAAATATATTATTTTTGCAAAACAATCTAAAGCACTACAAAAAACTATCCAAGAGACAAGCTACTAAAGAAAAAGGAGCTTGCAGTACCAGGCAAGATACAAATATAAAAAGGAATAATAATGATAATACCAGAAGTTGATAGTAGAGCAGATAGGATCTGCATCAATATTACAATAGTGAAGAGAACAGGACTAAAAATATGACAGATTAAGAAGATATTGATTATAAATACAAATAGATCACCCAATTGATAGAAGACAGCAAAACAAGTAGCAGAAGTCCATATGGACATCAAAGGACATAAGAAGCATATAGAAGCTATTATATTTGATATTAGAAAGACTGACATGCTGCTAGGTCATGACTGGCTTGTATACCACAATCCAATCATCAAATAGAGAACAGGAGAGGTCATCTTTAACAGATGCCCAAAATCATCCAAGATTAACTATCAGACTATCAAAATATAGAAGATCCCTAAACCAGCAAAGACTACAGCCAATAATAAGCTAGGAATCTATATACTCCTATATCTAATCAGATTCTGATACCTCTTCAAAGAGAAGAATATCAACTGCTTATCAGACTACAAAGAGTAGAACTATGAAATAAACCTGACAAAGAATGTGCCTAAAATGATACTAAGCAAAGTCTACCCAATGACACAGAAGGAGCTTGTTAGGCTAGACGAATCTTAAAGGACTCGGGCAGACTAAGTGCAAGAGCGGTTTAAGATGATGGCAAATGGAATATTAAACCTAGCGTTACTGGTACATCTGGAAGCCCTTAAGTATTCTACAGTACTCGAGCACGGACCATGGACTGTGCAGTACTGCAGACTGCGGATGAGTAAGGCTGGGATAGGATGACTCAGAGTGACTAGAGAAAGAAGATGACTCGATGACTGCGCACTGCGCAGCATGATGGGGAGGGATGCACAGCATGATGGGAGCAGAGGGGATAGGGGAGAAGATAGAGAAAGGAAGATAAGATAAAGAAAATGAGTAGTCCATAACATCACCCTCTCTTTAGATTCGCGTTCTCGCGAAAACCCTTAGTCCAGCTGTCCCCACCCGTTGTTTTCCCAGGCGCTTGTCGCGCGCGGGGCCCACATGTGAATGAGCTCCTCGTTGTAGGAGCAGATGTGGTGAAGTGTGGTGGCAAGGAGTTTGAGTCACCAGTTTTCAGTGCGAAGCGTTTCCATTGCTTCGCGAAGCGCGATGCGTTCCGCTGTTGTGGGGGCGGTCCCGTCGGGGGTCCGTCCACTCCAAAGGTGCGTACGGATGGTCATGACATAGCGCAGGTATGCGCCAAGGGTGATGGCGAGGGGGTCCATGTAGTCTTTGGCATCGAGAATTTTCGCCAGATTCTCAGCGTCATTTGTGATGGGGGTGGGTGCATGGCTGTCATTGCTGCTTTCGATACTGATGGGGGCGTTGGTGGTCATAATGTGCGATTTTTGGCCTTCTTCCCTTTTTTCGTGGTCCTTTTATCTTGCTCTGTAGTCTTCTTCAGGAAACGGTCTAGAGCTTGCTGCGCATTCCCCAGTTTCTTCTCTTTGATCCATGTGTTTTCCTCATGTCCGTATCCTTTCCATTTGACCAGGAATAGCGTTCCTCTTCCTTGTTTCTTTCTTTTTAGAATTTCTTCTATCTCGTACTCTTCTTCATCATTTATGATTTCAGGGGGTGGCGGCAATGGCCGTTCTTGTATCTTGAAACGGGGTCCTTTGTAGGGTGTGAGTAGCGCTTCATTGAACACGGGGTGTATCAGCTGCCATGATGCTGGGAGTTCCAGGTGATATGCTGAGGCTCCTTTCTTTTCGATCACCTTGAACGGTCCGTATCGGAGTGCCGATAACTTCTTTGATGGTCAGTTGACTGCGATGTTAGTGGCTTCAAGCCATACTCCGTCCCCTTTCTTGTATTCACGGGCTGGTCTTCATCTCGCGTCGTAATTGTCTTTGGCTCGTGTTTGCGCATACTGCAGCGCAGCATTTGCTTCTTTCCAGATTTGGTTCATTCTCTCAACAAAGTTCTTTGCCGCGGGGTTATTCCCTTCCGTCGTCTGTGGTTCTCCCTTCCAGGGGTGCATCCCATAGTTGAGGTAGAATGGTATCTCCTTTGTTCCCTAATGTGTCTTGTCATTGTATTGGTACTCTGTGATCGCTATCCATTCTGCCCAGTCGTTCTGCAGATTGTTTGTGAAGTTTCTAAGGAAAACTTCCATTTCCTGATGGGATCGCTCTGCCTGTCCATCTGTTTGTGGGTGATAGGCCGTTGATAGGTTTTGCTTCGTTCCAAGCAGTTTTAGAAGCGCTGTCATGAATCGTGCTGCGAATTGGGGTCCTCAGTCGCTGATGATCTTTCGTGGGATTCCATGGAGTCTCCACACGTTGTCTCGGTATAGTCATGTGAGACCTTCTGCTGTGAGTTCGGTGTTTGTGGGAACTAGATGAATCATCTTGGTCAGGCGGTCTGTGACTGCAGCGATGGCGTTAAAGCCATTTGAGCTGGGTAGCGGTCCTATGAGGTCTACTCTGATATCTTCCCATGGTTGCTGCGGGACCTCGTGCGGGTGTAGTGGTGCATATTTCTTTTGTTGGATGATTTTGTTTTGCTGGCATGCTTCGCATCCATTGACATACTTCTTGATGTCTGTTAACATTGATGGCCACCAATAGGTGCGGTTTATGAGTTCATGCATGCGGTATTGTCCTGGGTGTCCTCCGATGGGTGTGTCATGGTGTTCGAACATGATGTCTTCCTTTAGTTTGTTGTCTGGGGGAACATAGATCTTCCCTCCTGCGTATACAATGTGGTTTTCTTCTGTGAACCAGTGTGGTTTTTCTTTCAGTCCTGTTGTTACGATCGTTTCTCTCCATGCACATTGTCGAATTTGTTCCATTCTTGGAGTTTCGATCATTGTGATTCCTCTTGTCTGCATTGTTTCGTTATTTCCTGCTCCCCCTTTCGGTGGATGTTCATCCTCGAACATCATAAAGTCGAAATCTCGTTCATTATTCTCTTCCAGGTGTCGGATGAATGTGGCTTCTTTGATCATTTGTATGTCATCTTTTTCTGCTAGGTTCTCTTCATATCCCGCCATTCATGATAGGACGTCTGCTTTTCCATTCGCTTTTCCTGGCACGTGTTGTAGTTCATAGTCATACTCTTGTAGTTTCAGATACCAGCCGGTCTGTCTCGAATTGAGTCATTGTGGTTTTCGAAAGTATGATAGGTTCTTGTGGTCCGTCAATATTTCGAACTTCTCTCGAGCTTCTAGAAGGTATTGTCTCCATGTCTTCAGCACCACCATTATCGCAAGGAGTTCTTTATCGTAGATTTCATAGTTCTGTTCCACTGGAGTCATGCATCTTGATATGAAGGCGATTGGGTGCCATAGTCCTTTCTGCTGCTGCGATAATACCGCTCCGATGGCGTATCCTGAGGCGTCCGTTTCAACTCGGAATTTTCCCTCTGTTTGTGGTAGTGCTAGAATGGGTGCCGAGGTTATATGTCGGATTAGCTCCTTGAAAGCGCTTTGCTGCTTGTCTGTCCACTGGAATGTTTTGTTTCCCGTCAATTCCGTTAAAGGTTTAGCGACTTTTGCATATCCTTTGATGAACCGTCGATAAAAGTTTGTGAACCCTAAGAACTTTTGTAGTTCTTTCTTCGTTTTTGGAGTTGGCCAGGATTGTACGGCTGTAATCTTCTCCGGTTCCATTTCCACTTTCCCCTCTCCTATGATATACCCTAGTACTGGGACTTTTGATGATTCTCAGACACATTTCGGTCCTTTGATGAATAGGTCGTTCTTGTTCAGTATCTCCATGACTTCTACTGTGTTCTTTTGAAGTTCCTCTCGCATTCGTCCGATGATTATAATGTCGTCCATATAGATTATGCATACTCTTCTTCGTATTTGGTCTTGGAAGAGGCTTGCCATCATTCGGCTGAAAGTGCCTGGTGCATTGCACTGTCCAAAGTACATGACCGTTGGTTCGAAGAGTCCTCTTGCTGTTAGGAAGGCTGCTTTCCATTCATCTCCTTTTCGAATGCGAACGTTGTTGTATCCCCAGATAATGTCAATCTTGTTAAAGTACTTCGCTCCTTGTAGCACGTCAAGGAGTTCGCTGATGCATGGTAGTGGGAACTTGTCCTTGACTGTATATTTGTTTATCTCTCGATAGTCTTGGATGAGTCGTTTGCTACCATCCTTCTTGTTACGAAAGAAACAGGGTGCCACGTAAGGTGATTTTGAGGGGCGTATCTTCCCTGTTCTTAGTCCTTCTTCGACAAAGGCGTCTAGTTCTTCTAGCTCCTTCTGCATCATCAGGTAGATCTTGCTCGGTATCGTTTTTGGTGCGTCTCTTGTTAAGTTTATTTCGTAGTCCCACTCCTTATGGTCCGGTAGTCGATCGAAGTTCTTCTCCTTAAAGAGGTGTTTGAATCTCATCAGATATGAAGGTATCTGAGTTCCTGTCCTGTCATTGGCTGTGGTCTTCGCTGGTCCAGCCACTTTTTGTATTTTGATCGTCTGGTGGTTTATTTTGCATGTTTTGGGGCATCTGTCAAAGACAATTTCTCCCGTCCTCCATTTGATCGTTGGGTTGTGATAGACAAGCCAGTCGTGTCCCAGTAGCATGTCAGTTTTTCCAATGTCGAGTACAATGGCTTCCATATGCTCTTTGTGTCCTTTAATGTCGATGTGGACCTCCGCTACCTGGTCTGCTGTTTTCTGGCGGTTGGGTGATCCGTCTGCATTTATGATTGGAATCTTCTTGATTCACTGTGTCTTCAATCCCGTTTTTGTTACTATGGCGGTATTGATGCAGGTCCTGTCTGCTCCGCTATCGACTTCTGGTATTATCGTTGCTATCCCTTTTCATATTCGTATCTTCGCTGGTACCGCGAGTTCCTTTCTTCTGGGTGGTTTGTTGCCTTGGATGGTTTTTCTTGGTGCTTCAGATCGCTTTGCAGGAATGGTGTATTTCAGAGTATGGGATGATCTACATCCTATATCGAAGCAAGTCTGTTTCAGCTGTATGGGTCGCGATTTAGCACCTCTTAATCGGACCCTTCGACAAAACCCTCTTTGTCAGAGCTTTCTTTGTCCTTGTCTTCTTCATCTTCTTCTCCTTCTTCTTTCACTTCTCTGACTCGGGATTTTCCCTTCTTCTTCTTTCTGCAGTTTCATGCATAGTGTCCTTTCAGGCCGCAATTATAGCATGTGACATTTGCTGCTCCTTTTCGCGGCTCCGGACAATTTCGTGAAAGGTGTCCTGGTTTGTTGCAGTTGAAGCAATTGTTGCTTCATACTTTGTCAACTTCCATGGCCTGTCCTGTTCCTCGGCTTGGGTTTCCTGGCTTGTGTTGGTTGTTTGCAAATTCCCCTCTCATCACATTCCTATGTTCATCGATGTTTCGTCCGATTGCTCGAACTGTCTTGATATATTCATCTCTATCTGTTGGGAGTTCGGAGATCGAGTGTACGGCTTCTGCCGTCCTCCTGTTTAGGCTCTTCTCGAGTAGGAAACACAGAGCTGTTCCTGTCATTCCTGCTTTTCCTGCGAGGTCTATGAATTCATCTAGGAATTCATCGATCGGTCGGTTCCCCTGTCTGATGTTGAATAATTTGCTTCCTGCTTGCGATGGTGACATGACATTGCTGAATCGTGTCTGTATTTCAGTTACCAAATCGGCCCATGTGCTTTGGTTGGTCGTAGTGTCGATTTTCTTCGATGCCCAGTGGGCTCCTGGTCCGTCAGTCATTCTGGATAGTACCGCTCCGATCTTTTGTGTGTCGGTGAGGTCTCCATGTGCAGTTATGTAGAGCTTCATTTTTCTCCACCAAATGTCGAAAGCTGTTCAGTCTCCTGTAAAGGACTTTGGGTCTGCGATAATTCCTTTGTATTCTGTCGCCATTGTTTGCGGGATTTCTTCATCGCTGTCTTGGTCTTGGCTTTCCTGTTCTTGAGCTTGTTGTGCTTGGGCCTGCTGTTCTTGGATCTGCTTTTGTCTTTGCTCTTCTCGTTGCTCTTTCCAATAGTCTAGATCGATTCCTGCGATTCTACAGGCTTGTTCGAATTCGTTCCACTCTGCAGCGGTTGGTCTGTCTGTCTTGGATAGTCTCTTTCACTCCCTCCACCGATAGTATTCGTTCCAGTCGCTGTCGCTTACTTTCGCCACAATGGTGCGATTTCCTTTATGCTGTACTTCGGCGGGTCGGTCTTCTGAAGGGGTTTAGCAGTTTCGTTCCTATGTGGTCCTGGCTTTGGTATTGTTGGTGTACACTCTGTGCATCGTGTCCCTTCTGTATTAGTGTGTCCTCTTCTTGTACTCGGCGATTGTAGTTTGCAATCTGCTGCTGTCTGAAGCTTTGGGCTCATGTTCACTCTTCTCTTGTTCTCTTGCAGATTGGTTCGTCCTCTTCTTCGGCAGGAAGATTCTGGTCTGACCACAGCTCTTCTAGGCTTATCCTGTATTCTCCTTCTAGTAAGAGTTCTGCGATGAGCTGTGCTGTTTCATTACTGAAGTTTTCAGTAAGCTCGTCTATGGTGGTGAAGGCAAGTTCTCTCAGAAGTGCCTGTTCTTCTTCTTCGTCGCTACTTGGTGTAGGCGTACGTTCCCTTTCTTGATTGTTTGAATTGCTAGTGTCTCTGCAGTTGGCGTGGACTGTCTCTGCGAATGGCGTGGACTGCAATGTGTGATCTACTTCTCTGAACCAGGTGTTCTTGTCGCTCGTGCTAGTGCTCGCTGGGTCGGCGACCGTTCATCGTCGAATGTTGATTAGGTCTTTGATAAAGCGTGACGTGGTGTGTGTAAGTCTGGGCGAGTCTCGACGAGGTTTAATATCTTGTTAGGCTAGACGAATCTTAAAGGACTCGGGCAGACTAAGTGCGAGAGCGGTTTAAGACGATGGCAAATGGAATATTAAACCTAGCATTACTGGTACATCTGGAAGCCCTTAAGTATTCTACAGTACTCGAGCACGGACCATGGACTGCGCAGTGCTGCAGACTGCGGATGAGTAAGGCTGGGATAGGATGACTCAGACTGACTAGAGAAAGAAGATGACTCGATGACTGCGCGCTGTGCAGCATGATGGGGAGGGATGCACAGCATGATGGGAGCGGAGGGGATAGGGGAGAAGATAGAGAAAGGAAGATAAGATAAAGAAAATGAGTAGTCCATAACAGAGCTGGAAGAACCAGATGCCTTCATTGAAGAGAAGCTAAGGACAGAAAAGATACACTCATCAAAATCACTGTGTACAGTGCCCTGCTTCTTTTACAATAAGAAAAATGGAAGCAAATGATTGATTCAAGACTACCAGAAAGTTAATAAATACAGTACATAGTTAAAAATAAAATCCCACTACCATGCATCAATGAGCTTTTTGATGTACTAGAAGGAGCAGAATACCTCAGCAAGGTCAATATCATTTGGAAATACAATAATGTATACATCTAAAAAAGAGACAAATAGAAAGCAGCCTTCTTAACAGCAAGAGAACTCTTCAAACCAATAGTCATGTACTTTGGATAGTGCAATACACCAGGAACATTCAGCTGGATGATGGCAAGCCTCTTCCAAGACCAACTACAAAGAAGAGTATGCATAATCTATATAGAGGTTAAATGATCTATAACTGTGGCAATGGCATTACAGCCACTTGAATTGGGTAGTGGTCCTATGAGGTCTACTCTAATGTCTTTTCATAGCTGTTGCAGAACTTCATGCAGGTATAGTAGTGCATATTTCTTTTATCAGATAATTTTATTTCACTAGCATATTTTACATTCTTTAATATATTTCTTGATATCTGTTAACATCAATGGCCACTAATAGATGTAGTTTATTAGTTCATGCATACAGTATTGTCTGAAGTGTCCTCTAATAGGCATGTTATGATGTTCAAATGTAATGTCTTCTTTTAGCTTATTGTCTGATGGGACATAGATCTTTCCTTCTGCAGATATGATGCAGTTTTCTTCTATGAACCAGTATAGTTTTTTCTTTAGTTCTGTTGTTACAACTATTTTTCTTTGTATGCATTGTTAAATTTGTTCTATTCATAGTGATTCAACTATTGTAATCCCTTTGATTTGTATTATTTTATTATTTTCTGCTCTTTTTCTTTATAGATGTTCATCCTTGAATATCATGAACTTGAAGTCTCATTCAGTATTCTCTTCCAGATGTCAGATGAAAGCTGCATCTTTGATTATTTGTATATTGTCCTTTTCTGCTAGATTTTCTTTATATTCTGCTATTCATAATAGTATATATGCCTTTTCATTGGCTTTTCCTAGTATGTGTCATAGCTCATAGTCATATTTCTATAGTTTCAGATACCAGCCAATCTGTCTTAAGTTTAATCACTATGGCTTTCAGAAGTATAACAGGTTTTTGTAGTCTGTCAGTATCTCAAATTGTTCTTGAGCTTCCAAAAGATACTGTTGCCATATCTTTAATGCTACTATGATTGCAAAGAATTTTTTATCATAGATTTTATAGTTTTATTCTGCTGGAGTCATACATCTTGAAATGAAGGCAATGGAGTGCTATAGTCCTTTTTGTTGCTATAATAGAACTGCACCAATGGCATATCCTAAGGCATTTGTTTTGACTCAAAATTTTTCTTCTGCTTGTAGGAGTGCTAGGATAGGTGCTAAAGTGATGCATTGGATTAGTTCTCTGAAAGCACTCTACTGTTTATTAGTCCATTAGAATGCTTTGTTTCCTATGAGCTTGGTTAGAGGCTTTGCCATCTTTGCATAACCTTTGATGAAGCACCAGTAGAAGTTGATGAATCCTAAGAACTTTTGTAGTTCTTTCTTTGTCTTCAGTATGGGCTAAGATTATATGGCCACAATCTTTTCTGGTTCCATCTGTATTTTCTCTTCTTCCATAATATATCCTAACACTGGAACTTTTGATAATTTCCAAATGCATTTCAGTTCTTTGATGAATAGGTCATTTTTGTTTAGAATCTCCATGATCTCCAAAACTAGTTGCACTTCATCAAGGAGTATTCCAGTACTAGTAGTGATCATAAAGTATGATATCTAGTAATGTCAGAGTAGTTCAGAACTGGCATTGCCAGTTTTAACTATGAGAGTTCAACTGTTCAGAGCTTTAACATTCTATCTAGTGGAGATATTTTCAATATTGAACCAAACAGTTGCAGTATCTGATGATTTAGAGTTTTGCATAATATAAAAAACTCCAATAAGTATAATGAGATTTAAGAAGAAAAAATCTCAAAGAATCTCATACATAGGCCTGGCAGGCAGTAAAAGTACTGCCATTGCTATTGAACCAGAAAGCATTAATTAGTTTCATATATAAAACTGAAGTTGGAACAGTAACTTTAACAGTCATGCCTATGAGAGTGCAGTATAGAGCCAACTCTTAGATAAGAGTCATATCTTTGAGAGATATAACTTTTATTATAAGATAAGAAAAGAATAAGAAAGAGTGATACTAGACTGACTCATACTAGCTCTAGGACTTCTAGCGATAAGGCCTCTATTGAAAACCCCAAAGAGAGTTCTAATAGTAATAGAGTAATTATCAGCTGAGAAGGTATAGACTACTTTGACATTACACTAGGAGAGCCTATGAAAAGTAGACTTGGCCTTCTTCTTAGAAGGTCCAGAAGATTTACCAGTTGTCTTCTTTTATAAAGAAATAATCTTATTAGTAGATAAATCTAGAAAGGTCTTAGCCAAGGCAATAATAGTCTCAGCTAATGACATGGCAGGCTAGAAGACAGCCTGTGCATAAGAGCACTTCTAGTCAGAAGGGCACATAGCCCTATTGACTAGCAAAGAAGGCCCACAAGCTAGGATTCAGGAGCATAAGTATAGAGAAAGCAAAGGGCAATTTAGATTCTGAGGTAGTCTCAGAGAATAGTGCACATCTATATTAGAATGACTATATTGAAAGTATAAAGTGCCTGTTGGAAATGTGAAAAAGAGATTCTAAAAGTGAATAGCTTTTTTTCAAGTAGATGCTATACTAATAATATTTTGCAAGTGCATACTGAGAGTTTATTGGAGTCTCTCAATAGTTGGAATATCAAATATATTGACTTTACTAGTGATGCCTACCAGTTGAGCAATGCCTTCTACAATTGCATATTAATAACCATCTGAAATATGAATGGCAGTAGCAGATAATAGATAGCTCAGTACAATCAAGTAGTATAGTATAGTGCTGCTGCTGCTACTCCTGCTACTATTAGTAATGTAGGCTAGGATTTGTGAGATCTCAAGCTTAGTCTAGAAGAGGTAGTCATGCAGCTGGCATGCAGTCTTGCTAAAGTTGAAAATATATCAAACTGGCTTCTAATATATAGGTATGAGTGCTGAAAAGTAGTATAGAATATATGGTAGGCTTCTGCACTTCAAAAGGCCTATATGGATGCTTCTTGCAGAATTTACATGCCTGCAAGTGGCTTTAGTAGTCTAGTGGTTTAATCACTACTCAAAATCCAGAGAGATGGCTGTACAATCACTGGAAAGATTGTGGGTTTGACTTTTACTCATTCTCTGTATCTGAAAGTAGAGATAGGCATATGATCCATCATTGGTTACTATTATATGCTTGGTAACTCAGATTGATAAGCAATTCTAAGGCAGTACTATAGTTATATGATCTTCTATAGCTAGAGTAGTAATCTGGTCACATAATAGGGATGATTATTGGAGCTTAAAGTAGAAGATCAAATAACCTCTAACAGGCCATTCCTGAAATAGTTATATGACTTGTTATATGATCAAGTAGGGAGTAAAAGCATAGAGCATGGTAAATAAGGGAGCAATCTGAGAATAATCCAATCCATAATGCACATTCTATAATAGAGAGTTCTAGAGCATGTGTGCTATTGGAAGGTGCCATGCATCCTGTAATGGAGAGTTTCTTCAGACTGTGAGTATGGAACAGAACATCCCCTACTAGTTAATCTCAGGTCTAGTCTAACCAACTGGATTAGACAAAGAATTCAGTTATTAGTTAGTACTAGTAGTATGGACCAGTTCCTGATTATAAGACCTTACTAAGCATTTGAAGGGCCAGGGATAGCCACTATATGACTATACAAGCTTATGAATACGTGCCTTTGGCACTTGCGAGTCTAGCTCGCTCTTGCTCATGACCTGTGTTTCTCTAGCTTGTAGAGGGTGCTGCCCCCAAACCTCCATTTACCGAATCATGCTAGAGGGGCCCTGCAGCCCCCTCTTGCATGCCTTGGTAGTTGGTTGTTGTTGATGCTTTCTGGTCTATTAATGCCCTCTGGCCTTTTGATGACTGTCGGCCCTTTATAAAGTAATTAATCAAGTAGTACTCTACTATATACAATGTTTTTAGTTACACTATCTATTTTATCTGCTTTCCAAATTATTTTGATGTTACGTACAGACATAACCCGGGATATTGCAGCATAAAGTTGATCATGTGTAAAAACTAGAGTTCATAGGTCTAATCCAACACGCTTAACTGATTATCCTTGTGACTTGTTAATAGTCATGGCAAAGCAAAGACGAATAGAAAATTGAAGGCTGGTGAATTCAAAGGGGACTTGACCATCTGGTGGCTGGTAACGAATGCAAGGAATAAAAATCTTTTCTCTAATATGGTCTCCTGTGATGAGTTGAACCTCCAAAACACAGTTTCTGATCCGACTGATGATGCCTCTGCTTCCATTGCATATGCCATGCTTTGGATCCAAATTGCACAATACTATGACAGAACATCCAATCTTCAGTGCCAACTTTGCTAAAGGGAGTCCAGAGCAATTGATGGAATTGAGATATTCTGCTGGATAAATCAATTCTTCTCCATCTGTGTTAGCCACAGAATCAGCACTATGAAAGACTTGCTCTTGACCTGGAAAATTTGCCAGAACATGATGATTAAAGTTGTCCATATCATTATTTCAGCTGGACAGAATGGTGCGCTCTGAAAAGTATTGAGTAGGGTCATTCAGACATGTGTTGATATTGGGATAGATGGTGGCAATCAGAGATTCAACTGTATTATCAGGGCAATGGAAATGAGATGGTAGAGTGATGTCATTGGTATTTGTTGTGTGCTGACTATGGCCCACTTCTAGCTGCCATTTTGTGAAGTTGCGTTCCTCCAAATTATTTCCACTGAGACACATATTTTGTTTTAAATGAAGAATGGTGATATGTTGCCATAAGGAAGACCACTGCATGCATGCACCCACCATTTGAGGATGTGAACCCTTTTCAATAACAGGCAAGATCTGTTGGAAATCACCACCAAAGATGATGATCAAACCGCCAAAAGGACAATCATCACTGCAAATATCTCAGAAGGTGCAATCAATTGCCTTATGAATGTGATGGTGCTGCATTAGAGCTTCATTCCAGATAACCAAATCTGAGGCAGAAATAAGAGCAGCCAGCTGTAAATTTTTTGCAATCCCACAAACTGAGGATTTATGAATGAGGATGGGAATTTTGAACATAGAGTGAGATGTTCTGCCACCAGGAAGAAGCAGTGCAGCAATTCCTGATGATGCCACACAAAGAACAATCTTGCTCTGGGCGCAAAGCTGATAACAGAGTGTCTTGTAGACAAAAGTCTTGCCTATACCATCTGGGCCATAAAGGAAAAAGATTTGACCTGTTTTCTCATTGACTGCTTGGATGATCTGATTGAAGGTGGCTCTCTGCTCTGGATTAAACTGCTCTATATTTTCTGCTGCCAAAAGAGCTTGCTCTTCAGGATCGTACATGTGCTGCTCTGCAATAAGACGATTGTCTAAATTTTCATTCTAATTTTATGTGAACTGAGGCATGGCTAGTGATATCCTGTATCATCTCCTCTCTTTTGCGATAGAAAGTGCAGATGACCACATCAGGCCAGTCTGCTGCCGACTGACCTGGTGGAAGCTCCACAGTAATTTTGATCCAGTTAGGATTGGCTGTCATAGTGATAAATAGATCACCACCATGAAAGTGGCGGTTAATGGCCAAAGCATTCTGAAGAAGCTGCTGCATATTGCAAGTGCTTCTGGCAAAGGAAGAGGGGAGAATAATTCTGCGACCCAATGCATCTGGATCAACATCAATGTTGGCAGCTACTACATCAGCCAATCCAGTATAAACCTCTCTACAAATCTTGTTTTGATTGTGCATGATTCAGTATAACCTGTTCTGCTCACTGGTAGCCCAGATTTCACAAATGAACTCTTGAAACAGATTTTTGGACAGGAACAAATGCTGTGACTCAATTGTAAATGGGTGGGGGTAAAGGCAATATCCATAGAATTCAACTTTGGAAACATGCTTGCATGTTGAGCCATTACCATTGTCTTCCTGACCACTGTTCTATCTGTCCTCTGCATCCTCCTGCTGGTGCCTGCATGCAGCACAATTATTGGCATGGGCCAAGTTATATTTAACTTTTGTATGCCAACTCAGCTGTCCAGTAGGAAACAGAAGAATATAATGCAAAGAGGGATAAAGAGGATGAAGATCTGAAATGTGCTAGAGAGGACCATGCCATCTGTAAAGAATAATGTCATAAGGGGCTTGGACCTGATCACCATTACCTGGCAGAATAACAGTGATTTCATTATTGCTAGCAGTGGAAAGATTATAGCAATGGCAGTCTATGCTGGGATCAAAATGCAAAGCAATTCTACATTGTTGATCTTCATTCATGTGCCTTGTAAGTTCATATGCCTGCTAGTATAGATGTACACCCTGATGATGATGGTAAAGCATATCTTGCAAAGTCTGCAATGTTGTCCTGTCCAAGTTAGTGTTCCACTGATTTGCCATGCGGTACTTTAATGCATTGGCAGAATCATATATGTAAAGCTGGGCATATGCAGGAGATCCTTCTGGAGAAGGGAGAAGGGACCCAGCATGATGCAATAGTTCACCATGGATCTGAAAGACATAAGGGCCATGACCATTATTAATAGAGGCATCTAATGTGCGGCCAATAGAAGTCATGGCCAGGGCATTGTTGTAGTTACAGATATGATCCCAAAAAGCTTTTGCAATCGGAGTTTGCAAAGTGAATAATTGCTGAAGCTTGATGGGAAGAGGATCTAGAGGTGGCAGAACAATCTTGCTCTGATAGCAGCACACCAGGAGCCTGTTCCTCTCAGTCTATATATGCTTGTTCTTCAAGTGCTCTATTAGCAGAACTTAGTAGATGATAGTAACTAGCAAGTGCCACTATCATTATTATTGGCAATGCCAGTCAAGAGTGCCTGCCAGTACCAGGTGAGCTTGGATTTCAGTGGCACAGATAGATTGCATGCCCTCTCATACTTGTAGCAGCTTTTATACAGCACTATACTAAGCCAAAGCAAGTAGCATTATGTTATGATTTCAAGGCCAATCATTATCTTGATGACAGATATGTGATTCGATGATCACCTGACAAACACATGATACAAGCATAATGTAATGAACAAGATATGATATGAAGACTCAAGATGAACCCTATAGCAATGATGCATCAGTACTCACTAGGGCAAAGGGTTACAGTGCAGCATCTGCAGGAAACCATGAGGAGTGCAGTCGAATCCTGACTCAGACAGAATAGGGCTGAGAGTTTTACGAAACATAAGGATAGCACATAGCATGAGTCTTGGTAGTATAAGTATGTAGAAATTGTATAGTAGAACCCAGCTTCGAGCTGGCTATATCTTAGCATTCTTCTCCCTGCCTCTCACCCTCTGAATAAGTTAGAGTGACCTGCACACAGACATAGTTTTGCATAGCATGCCTCTCACCTTCTGAATAAGTTAGAGTGACCTGTGCACAGATATAGTTTTGCATAGCAAAAGCTTGAAGCTTCTCATTGCACACCTCACTACTACCACACCCTCTGCTGCCCTTCCTTTGTTGCCCGACAGCCCTGAGTGCCATATGACTAAAGGAACCCACTGCATTGCCATATTCTTTTCCTACAACTGTTACTAACCTTTCAACTACCAATCTCTATCCCCCACCCTGCACCAATCTATATTCTGGTCTCTGTCCATGGTCCTTATTCATTGCATTTGGAAGTGCGAGAGGACTAGGGGTAATATTGAGTCTGGCCCCATCCAAATCGAACATCACAAGGCTGTGCTAGGGTGATCTTCAGAGAGCCCTACCATGCATTTGACTGGGTAGTTTATTGACCCAGGACATACCGAAGCAAAAGAGACCAGAGGACTCGGATGTGTGAATAGTCCCTACCCATTGGCCACCTTTTTCAAACATGCCCTTGAAGGTCATTGTTGGGAATGTGTATTGACCCAAAATGAGAAAGGGGTTGCCAGACCACTGGGACCACTGATGATGAAACCTTCCTTGACTGCTGTTTGGAGCATTCTCATAGCTACGAGAATTTGAGCTGACCCTTCCGCAGTTTAACAGGCACCCTCCACCTTTTTCTCTGGACCAAACTGAAGTGGGAGTCAATGGTGGCGCTGCCCACATGGTACTATTTGACAAAACACACCCAATACCGATCCCCTCTAACATCACACACTATGGAATTCATTACCACTCTTTTTGCTTTCATCACCATCATTCTCACCAGTCTTTTTGCTGCCAACCCACTTGCCCTGGCCTGGGGCACTCTTTAAAACAATTCTCAGCAGGCTGAACAGGTACAGAACACTATGCAAACTTTGGTCGATGCGATCAAAGAAGAACTGGATTTGGGCAAGAAGTCCAAAAGAATGAAATCAGAACTGCTGGATCCATACAAAGGGGAACCCAGCCTGATCAGAAGTTGGCTTTGATGAATGGAAGTCTACTTTGATAAAGAGGAGATCACAAACAAATGGGATATGATCACCTATGCATTACAATGGATCACAGGAAGCAAGGCTGATCGTGCACAGAACTGGGCAGACTCTAAGCTACAGGAGTGGCTGGAGTTTAAAATGGAATTGAATGGTCAAAGGCAGGAGTTCAGATTCCACTCCACCTATGATGACTGGAAACATGGATGCATTATTATGCCGGCAATGGCAAACACCTCTGAAGTCAGAATGAACCCTCTTGGACACCTCCCACTGTTCAAGGACTGGGAAGAGTTCAAGGTGGAAGCCAGGGAATTCTTTATGACCACGGAGATACAAAACAATGTGATCATTCAGATTAAAGGACTGTTACAACACCGATGACCAGTTGAGGACTATATTGTCGAATTCTGGAGCTGGGCTCTCTTGATAGAATACAATGACATCGCCCTCATCAATATCTTTAAACATGAACTCAACCAGGTGCTTGGACAATGGATTATTGAACTAGGAGGTGTCCACAAGGAGAACATCGACTGGTGGTACAGATGCATGACAGAACTGGACCAGCAGTATCGCCAGGCCCAAAAGAAATTCAGAGTGAAGGAGTGATTTGCTCCCAAACCAATCCAGAAACTGGCACAGGAAGTAACAGCACCTAAGGGGCAAACTCCGGCACCAGCAACCAGTAATGCTCAAGGACAGCCTAACCCTAACACCATGGATGTTGACCAGATGAGGTGTGAAGGCTGCTGCTTCCAGTGCAGTGAGAAAGGACACATCAGATGTAACTGCCTGATGAACCCCCAGCTGAAATATGTCACAAGGAACGTAGAGACTAAGGACAAACCTGCCACTGCCCATATCGAAGAGCTTAAACAGGGTTTTCAATAGAGCTGGGAAGAAGCACCACTTCGCCGGCTGACTATGTATCATCGAATATTAATATAAGAGACATCCCTGATCTTAGAAAGTATTTCAAATGAGAAGGTGCATGAGAGTTTGGTCTCATAAAAGGATATACCCTACTCTGGGTAGCTCAACAGATTTATCGGCAGGACAAGTCCAAGGCATATTCGATTCTTAAGGCATGGACAGACCAATTGCAACAGAAGGACATCTCTTTGGAAAGACTCCATGAGATCAATCAAATGAATAATCATGATGCACTCCATACATTATTCAACCTCAGACAAAAACCATGATTTGTCAGAGGTGGAAATGGAAACCAGATGGATATACCCTTGATGATCACAACTTTGGACACTGGATGGACATACAGCATGAAAGCTCTGCTCAATACAGGATGCACCAGATCTTGCATAGACTGGAAGTTCATTAAAGAAAAGGAAATCAACACAAAATGATATTCTATCCTCATTCCGGTCCATAATGCAGACAACCTTGGGATCATGCAATCAAACTTATCCCAGGAGCTAAACTCCAGGATTGCAAGGTCTACCTCTTGACGTTGGACGAACAGAAACAGTTGGATGCCTTTTTGAATGAAAATCTGAACACCAGATGAATCAGACTGTCAAAGTCGCCAATGGCCTCGCCTTTTTTCTTCATAAAAAAGAAGAATGGATCCCTACAACCTGTACAGGATTATTAAAAACTGAATGACATGACAATAAAGAACAAATACCCACTACCCTTGATCCAAGAGTTAATCGACAAACTAAAGGGAGTGAAGTTCTTTACAAAGCTCAATATCCGATGGGGATATAATAATGTCCACATGAAAGAAGGCAATGAATGGAAAGCCGCATTTCAAACAAACTGAGGAATGTTCAAACCCCTGGTCATGTTCTTTGGACTGACAAATTCACTGGCTACTTTCCAAACCATGATGAACATGATCTTTAAGGACAAAATTGATCAGGAACATATAGTAATCTACATGGATGACATTCTCATCTTCAATAAAGATCTGGATAAACATAGACAACTCGTTCGATGTGTACTGAAAAAGCTAAAGAATAACAAGCTTTATCTAAAACCTGAAAAGTATTCGTTTCATTAACTGGAAGTAGAGTACCTCGGAATGATCGTCTCGGAAAATGGCATTAAGATGGATCCCATTAAAGTCAAAGGTATCAAAGACTGGCCAAAACCCACATGCAAACGAGACATCCAATAGTTCCTAGGCTTCTGTAACTTCTACCGGCGCTTCATCGAAGGATTCGTGAAGATTGCAAAACCCCTCACAGAATTAACCAGAAAAGCCAATTGGACATGGGAAAAGGCCCAAGATGATGCATTCAATGGATTGAAAAATCGGATCTGTTCAGCACTGATTATCATAATGCCCTGAGATGATGGAAAGTTCCAAATGGAAGTCGATGCTTCAAACTACGCAATAGGAGGCATCCTTTCACAGAAACAATCCAATAGTACTTGGAGACCAGTCACATTCATGTCTAAGTCATTAAACCCGATGGAATGGAACTACGAGATCTACAACAAAGAGATGCTTACAATCATGATGGGACTTGAGGAATGGTGCCAATACCTCTGCAGCGCTAAATAAAAATTCAAGATTTGAATGGACCATAAGAATCTTGAATACTTCCGAAAACCTCAGAAACTGAATCACCGACAAGCTCGCTGGATCTCGGAGCTTCAGGACTATGACTTTATCCTGGAGCATAAATCTGGAAAATTGATGACGAAGGCAGACAGTCTGTCAAGACAACCAGACCATGAGAAGGGAGAGAATGACAATGAGAACATCGTACTCCTAAAGCTGGAAAATTTTTGCCGAATCTTTATGGCAAAGATTACACCAATGCCAGAATTCCAGAACATTTTGGACCAAATAAAATGGGCTTGGAAACAGAGAGAGCCTGAGATTCAGAAGCATTTTGACAAAGGCAAACATGGCTGGGAGGAAAATGACTGAATCATTATGTGGCTAAAACGGTACTATGTCCCTAAAAGTCAAAAAATAAGGGAACGGATCATCGAAATCCATCACTCTGATCAGATCTCAGGACAGACAAAGACACACAAGTTAATCACATGCAACTTCTGGTGGCCCAAGATGATGAATGATGTCAAAGCATATGTCAAAGGATGCGACAAATGCCAATGAATGAAGATCATCAGAGATCAGAAACATGCTCCACTTCATCTGAACGAAGTACTGAAGGAACCATAGGAGATCATTTCAGTAGATCTCATCGGACCTCTCCCCAAATCTCAGGGATTCGATGGCATAATGGTGATGATAGATTGGTTCACCAAAGGAGCCAAGTTTATACCAGTCAATATGGAAATCATGGCAGAAGGAGTTGCTCGCAAACTATGCAATACTGTATTTTCGAATTACAGACTCCCCAAGAAGATTATCAGTGACAGAGGACCACAGTTCATCTCAAACTTCATGAAAGACCTCTACACACTTCTGGGAATCAAAGGAGCCCCTTCAATACTATACTATCCACAAACCAATGAACAAACAGAAAGAGTTAATCAGGAACTCGAGCAATATCTGAAACTCTTCATAAATCATCAGCAAACAGACTGGGTGGACTGGCTACCTATAACCAAATTCTCTTACAATAATTGGATTCACTCGGTGATGGAATACTCCCTATTTTATCTAAACCATAGATGACACCCGCATATCAGAAAGGAACTGCCAAAGCATGATGTCAAGTCACAGATTGTGGAGGAATTCACCAATATAATGAAAGAGATTCAAACCAAGGCTGAAACCTCTCTATTGAAAGCCGCAGAAACAATGAAACGGACCCACAACTGAAAACAGAAATCCACCCAAGAGTATCATGAGGGCAACCAAGTCTGGCTGGAAGGAACCAACATCACAACCAACTGGCCAACTGACAAGCTTAATAACAAGTGGTTCAGTTCCTTTAAAGTCAAATGGTGAATTGGAGAATTGGCATATGAACTCGACCTACCGGAACATTGGAAAATCCAACCCATTCAAAACAAGTCCAAACTTACCCCATACATGGCACTGGTGTTCCCACAACAGAAAGTAGTAACAATTCTTAAACGACCTCCCCCCATCATCATGGAGGGAGAGGAGCAGTATGAAGTAGAAACTGTAGTTAATTCTCAATAGAACAGAGGAAAACTACAATATAGAATATATTGGAAGGGTTACCCCATGGAAGATGCTACATAGGAGCCTGCAGAGAATGTTAATGAAGATGCGCTGAATGTGGTCACAAAATTTCATCATGAGAACCCGGAGGCGCCATCCCTGGAATGAGGACAATGTCAGCTACCATCTTGGACACTGCCAAAGAAAGTTGTATGCACCTGCTTCCATCAGTCCCAAATGCCAAAGGTCCTCTTCAACCATATGGCTAATGAAGTCTGCATCTGCCCACAAAATCAACAAATAAAAGCGGAACCGAAGAAGCAGACCCTTACTGGATGGATGTCGGATCTGAAAGAAGTCGAAGATCAACTGGACATGGCCTGGCAGGCATGGCAGGAGTGACAGAATAAGGCAGTCGTAGGAAAGGATGAGCACCAGAAGGACTAGAAGGATAATGAGGAAGAAAAACATGATTGCGAGGATGCTATCCCTAAAGAGGGGGGTAATATTATGATTTCAAGGCCAATTGTTATCTTGATGATGGACATGTGATTCGATGATTACCTGACAAACACATGACATAAGCGCGATGTGATGACAAGATATGATATGAGGACTCGAGATGAATCCTATAACAATGACACATCAGCACTCACTATATGAGAGGCTATGAATATGATCTGTAAGATAGAGCTTAGCGTTTGTTAGACAAACAGCTGGATGTATTTAGCTACCTGTAAGATAGAGCTAATACATCCCTTGAGTCAAACAGTTAATGAATGAAAGGTATATAAAAGGCTCACCTCAGTGTTTGTTAGGCAAACAGCTGAGGTTCGTATGTAAAAACTATGTTGAATATAAGTTGAATGACATGAAACAGGTAATATACTTGTTAGGCTAGACGAATCTTAAAGGACTCGGGCAGACTAAGTGCGAGAGCGGTTTAAGACGATGGCAAATGGAATATTAAACCTAGCGCTACTGGTACATCTGGAAGTCCTTATGTATCTACAGTACTCAAGCACGGACCATGGGCTGCGCAATGCTGCGGACTACGGATGAGTAAGGTTAGGATAAGATGACTCGGAGTGACTAGGGAAAAGGGGATGACTCGATGACTGCGCGCTGTGCAGCATGATGGGGAGGGATGCACAGCATGATGGGAGTGGAGGAGATATGGGAGAAGATAAGGAAAGGAAGATAAGATAAAGAAAATGAATAGTCCGTAACAATACTTAAAAGTTCATCCAGCGGTGGTGCTGATGAGTTGGCCCCACCATCTGTGTGTCCATTCCTATGCCAAGGGTTTATCTGCTCACTTGAACTGTCTGTGCACCCCTAAACATGCACTCATGCAGCGGCACGGCAGTCTGCCCCCTCGAATTCCAACACTCCCTCTCAAGCCAAGGATAAACCAAGCTGGAAAGTGAAGTGCTTGACTTTCGCAGACAGCAATGCCTTGGTGAGCACGTTGGCTGTCATGTCATCTGTCAGGCAGTAAACAAACCTGATCCTTCCTTCTTCAATGATCCAGCATATGAAGTAGTAGCGAATATCGATGTGTTTCATTTGTGCATGAAATTTCTGCTCCCTTATGAGTGCAATTGCCGACTAGTTGTCCAAAAAGAGGGTGGTGGCCGGGAGTTTGACATCGAAGATCTCAGAGGTGAGCAAATGAAGCCAAAGGGCCTCTTTTACTGCATGCATTACCACTATGTATTCTGATTCAGCTGTTGACAACATCACGAGTTCTTGACACTTTGAGCTCCATGATACGGTGCTGCCATTGATATCCTGATATGACACATCAGTCCTCGGCCATATTCCCATCGGCATCTGCATAACCCAGCATTAATGAGTCCTTTCCACTATAGGTGAGCTACAAATCCTTTGTTCCTTTCAAGTAATGAAAGATTTTCTTTACCACTTCCCAGTAAGCTGGCCTGGGATTCTGAATGAAACGTGACACAACCTGCAGGGGGGAAGAAATATCTGGGTACATGCCCAGATTCACATACATCAGTGCTCCAACAGCCTCACAATACAGCATGTTGCACATTCGAGTGATCTCGGCAGTTGTTCTTGGGGATTGGGCTGAGGTAAGCTGGAGGTTGGTGTCCATAGGGATGGAAATGGGCTTCAGCTTATCGAAGCCATATCGTTGGAGAATGGACTCAATGTAGGTGCACTGCAAAAGGTGCGTTGTGCCTTTCTCGAAGTCCTGTCTCATCTCAATCCCCAAAAGCCAGTGTAGTCCGCCAAACTCTGAGATCTCGATGCGCTTCAAGATGTTGTCGGTGAATTTCTTCACTAACCTGTGCTTGGCCGCAATCATTCCATCATCGACGTAGTACAGCATGATGATAAATCCATCAGCCTTATTCTAATAGAATATGGCCTCATTGACTTCGCAGATCTAAAAGCCAAGATCCTCCATGATCTTGCACAGAACCTTGTACCAGCATCGACCAGATTGCTTCAGGCCATAGAGTGGATGCAGGAGGTGGCAAACCATATGCTCCTTCCCTTTTGTGGCATAACTGGGTGCCTGTCACATGTAAATCACCTTGCCATACTTGAAGAGCTCATTGAGGTAAGCTCCCTTTATGTCGATTTGTGCTAGCTCAAGGTTCCATTCAGCAGCTATGGCCAATACAGTGCAAATTGACACAAGACAGGTGATAGGTGAGTAGGTGTTGAAATAATCAATACCTTCAGCTTGGATGAAGCCCTGCATAATGAGGCAGGCCTTGTGATGGATGATGGTCCCTGCAGCATCTTTCTTTGCTCGGAAGACCCATTTTGACCCAATGACATTGGCTCCAGGTGGCAGGTTGACAAGCTCCCAGGTCCCTGCATCTCACAGAGTCTTTAGCTCCTGTAGAATGCCTTGTTTCCACTGCAGCCAGTCAGGGCAGCGTTTCGTTCAAGTCCTTCAGCCTTGCTTGTTTCGGCTACAAAGACATATTCTTCAGAAATGAAGACATCGTTGTCAGTGTATATGGCCTCCTCATGGCTGTCAGAGGATTCCTATATAGGTGGAAGCTGCATGCCTCATTTGACTGTGGGAGCACTGCAATGCAGATGAGCACTTCCTTGCTCCAAAAGGATGTCGTTCACCCTTTTACTAGGCCTGCACATTCACCTGCCATCAATTATGTTGGCAGAATCTAGCCCATCAAGGGCTCTTGATATGAGCTGGGTGACTTTGACAGGTTCGACGTTGACAGGTTCTGATGTGGACAGTGTTTCGATGGCTTCTTTAGGCAACAGCAATGGTGGGACCAGGTTGTTTGATTCGGGTGCAGCAGGAAGAGTGAGCTCGACATCATCACTATACTCCCCTCAATCAGGCCAGCAGCGGCAGATGTTTTGTCGAAGTAGACGTTCTGCTCGACCGTGATCATGCCCTTATCTTTCCAGTAGACCCAGCATCCTTTACTCTGGTCATCAACACCCACCCAATAGCCCTGACGGACATGGCCGCCAAGCTTGTGTTCCTTGATGTGGACTTTCACCCAATACTTTTCACCCCATTCGTGCAGGCTACGTAAGTCCGGCTTCTTGCCAAAAATTGCCTCATAGGGGGTCATCCCCTCTAAGGCTTTCATTGCTGACCTATTCATTAGCCAGACAACATGCTATGCTCATTCAGCCCACAGCTTGCGGAGCAAGCCACTCACATGCAACAGTGCTCAGACATGCTCAAGGATTGTTTGGTTGAGCCATTCAGAGACACCATTGTGCTCTGGCGTGTTATAGACTGTGAGTTTTTGCTGGATTCCTTTTTCTTCAAGATAAAGGATGAATTCCTGCCCTAGGTACTTGCCGTCATGATCAGACTGCAAGATCTTCATGTTAGCTCCCAGCTGCAGCTTGCACTAGGCCTTGTAGGCCTTGAACTGGTCCAGAACCTCCTTCTTCTTGTGCATGAAGTGGAGTGAGACCCAGCATTTTGCATCATCAATAAAGGTGACATAGTATAGCTTTCTGCAAATGGACTGAACCTTTGCTGGACCCCAAACGTCCAATATTACAACATCTCCAAACTCGGCAGAGTGTTTGCCCTGCCTTGTTTTCACCATGGGTCTCCAGGTCACCTTCCCATAGATGCAGGCCTTGCAGAAAAAATTGTCTTTTCCCTCAGGGTCAAGATGTATACCAGTTACAAAGCCATTCTCAATTATTTGGCAGGCCGTCTTGGGGGAAATTATTATGGATGTCGCTCGAAGGACTATTCAATTTCTTATCTCATCTCCCTTCCCTTATCTCTCCCTCCCCATCACACTGTGCAGCATGCAGCTATTGAGTCATTTTCACTTTTTACTTTTCTAGTCATCCTGAGTCATCTCATCCCAGTCTTACTCATCCACAGTCCACAGTATTGCACAGTCCATGGTCTGTGCTTGAGTACTGTAATGTATATAAGGACTTCCAGATGTACCAGTAGCACTAGACTTAATATTCCATTTGCCATTGTCTTAAACTACTCTCGCACTTAGTCTGCCCAAGTCCTTTAAGATTCATCTAGCCTAACAAGATATTAAGCCTTGTCGAGACTTGCTCAGACTCACACACACCATGTCATGCTTTATCAAAGACCTGATCAACATTCGACAACAAGTGGTCACCGATCCAGCGAGCACTAGCATGAGCGACGAGAATACCTGGTTCAAAGAAGTAGATCACACATTGCAGTCCATGCCATTCGCAGAGACAGTCCATGCCAACCACAGAGACACTAGCAATTCAAACAATTGAAAGAGGGAGTATATGCCTACACCAAGTAGCAATGAAGAAGAACAGGCATTTCTGAGAGAGTTTGCTTTCACCACCACAGATGAGCCCACTGAGACCTTCAGTGACAAAGCAGCACAGCTCATTACAGAACTCTTACTAGAAGGAGAATATGGGATAAGCCTAGAAGAGCTGTGGTCAGACCAGAATCTTCCTGCCAAAGAAGAGAATGAACCAATCTGCAAGAAAACAAGAGAGGAATGAATGCAAGTCTGAAACTTCAGACAACAGCAGATTGAAAACTACAATCGCTGAGTACAAGAAGAGGACATACTAATACAGAAAGGACACGATGCACAGAGCATACAACAGAGCCAATGAGAATGACACCAAAGTCAGGAGCACATAGGAACGAAGCTGCCAAACCCCTTCAGAAGACTGACTCACCGAAGTACAGCATAAGAAGGAAATCGCACCACCATGGTGAAAGTAAGTGACAGTGACTGAAACAAATACTATCGGTGGAGGGAGCAAAAGAGACTACCAAAGACAGACAGACCAACCATTGCAGAGTGGGCCAAATTCAAACAAGCCTGTAGAATCGCAGGAATCGACCTAGACTACTGGAAAGAGCAAAGAGAAGAACAAAGACAAAAGCAGATTCAAGAGCAGCAGACCCAAGCACAACAGGCCCAAGAACAGGAAAGCCAAGACCAAGACAGTGATGAAGAAATTCCACAGACAATGGCAATAGAATACAGAGGAATTATCGTGGATCCGAAATCCTTCACAGGAGATTGAACAGCCTTTGACATTTGGTGGAGAAAAATGAAACTCTACATAACCACACATGGAGACTTCACCGATGTACAAAAGATCGGAGCAGTACTATCCAGAATGACTGACAGACCAGGAGCCCACTGGGCATTAAAGAAAATCGACACCATAACTAATCAAAGCACATGGGCTAATTTTGTAACCAAAATACAGATACGATTCAGCAATGTTATGTCACCATTGCAAGCAGGAAGCAAATTATTCAACATCAGACAGGAAAACCAACCCATTGATGAATTCCTAGATGAATTTGTAGACCTCACAGGAAAAGCAGGAATGACAGGAACAGCCCTTCATTTCCTACTTGAGAAGAGCTTAAACTAGAGAATAGCAGAAGCCATACACTTGATCTCCGAACTTCCAACAGATGGAGATGAATACATCAAGACAGTATGAGCAATTGGATGAAACATCGATAAACATAGGAATGTAATGAGGGGAGAATTCACAAATAACCAATGCAAATCAAGAAACCCAAGCCAAGGAGCAGGACAGGCCATGGAAGTCAACAAAGTACGAAGTAACAATTACTTCAACTGTAATAAAACAGGACACCTCTCACAAAACTGTCCAGAGCCATGAAAAGAAGCAACAAACATCACATGTTACAATTATAGCCTGAAAGGATATTATGCATGAAACTGCAAGAAGAAGAAGAAGGGAAAATCCCAAGTCAGAGAAGTGAAAGAAGAAGGAGAAGAAGACGAAGAAGACAAGAATGAAGAAAGCTCTGACAAAGAGGGTTTTGTCGAAGGGTCTGATTAAGAGGTGCTAAATCATGACCCATACAGCTGAAACAGACTCACTTCGATACTGGATGTAGATCATCCCATATTCTGAAATACACCATTTCTGCAAAGCAATCTGAAGCACCAAAAAAAACCATCTGAGGAGACAAACCATCCAAAAGGAGAGAACTTGCAGTACCAGCAAAGATACAAACATGAAAAGGGATAGCAATGGTAACACCAGAAGTCAATAGCAGAGCAGACAGGACCTGCATCAATACTGCCATAGTAGCAAAAACAGGATTGAAGATATGATGAATCAAGAAGATTCCAATCATAAATGCAAACAGATCACCCAACCATCAGAAAACAGCAGACTGGATAGCAGAAGTCCACATCGATATTAAAGGACACAAAGAGCACATGGAAGCCATTGTACTTAATATCGAAAAGACCGACATGCTACTAGGACATGACTGGCTTGTCTATCACAACCCAATGATCAAATGGAGAACAGGAGAGATTGTCTTTAACAGATGCCCCAATACATGCAAGATAAACCACTAAATGATCAAAATACAGAAAATAGCTGAACTAGCGAAGACCACAGCCAATGACAGGACAGGAACTCAGATACCTCCATATCTGATGTGATTTAGACACCTCTTTAAAGAGAAGAACTTTGATCGGCTACCAGACCACAAGGAGTGGGACCATAAAATAAACTTAACAAAAGATGCATCCAAAATAATACCAAGCAAGGTCTACCTGATGATGCAGAAAAAACTAGAAGAACTAGATGCCTTTGTCAAAGAAGGACTAAGAATAGGGAAAATACGCCCCTTAAAATCACCCTACGCAGCACTCTGCTTCTTTCGCAATAAGAAGGATGGCAGCAAATAACTCATCCAAGACTATCGGAAAATAAACAAATATATGGTCAAGGACAAGTTCCCACTATTATGCATCAGTGAGCTCCTCGATGTACTACAAGGAGCAAAGTACTTTAACAAGATTGACATTATCTGGGGATACAATAATGTTCACATTCGAAAAGGAGACAAATGGAAGGCAGCCTTCCTAATAGCAAGAGGACTCTTTGAACCGACAGTCATGTACTTTAGACAGTGCAATGCATCAGGCACTTTTAGCCAAATGATGGCAAGCCTCTTCCAGGACCAAATACAAAGGAGAATGTGCATAATCTATATGGATGATATCATAATCATTGTACGAACACAAGAGGAACTTCAAAAGAATACAATAGAAGTCATAGAGATACTGAACAAGAACAACCTATTTATCAAAGGACCGAAATGTGTCTGGGAATCATCAAAAGTCCCAGTACTAGAGTATATCATAGGAGAAGGGAAAGTGGAAATGGAACCAGAGAAGATTACAGCCGTACAATCCTGGCCAACCCTAAAAATGAAGAAAGAACTACAGAAGTTCTTAGGATTCACAAACTTTTACCAACGATTCATCAAAGGATATGCAAAAGTTGCTAAACCTTTAATGGAGATGACTGGAAACAAAACATTCCAGTGGACAGACAAGCAGCAAAATGCTCTCAAGGAGCTAATCCGACATATAACCTCAGCATCCATCCTAGTACTACCACAAACAGAAGGAAAATTCCAAGTCAAAACGGATGCCTCAGAATATGCTATCAAAGTGGTATTATCACAATAGCAGAAAGGACTGTGGCACCCAATTGCCTTCATCTCAAGATGCATGACCCCAGCAGAGCAGAACTATGAAATCTACGATAAAGAACTCCTTGTGATAATGGTGGCACTGAAGATATAGAGACAATACCTCCTAGAAGCTCGAGAGAAGTTCGAAATATTGACAGATCACAAGAACCTATCATACATACTTCTGAAAACTGCAATGACTCAATTTGAGACAGACCAGCTGGTATCTGAAATTACAAGAATATGACTATGAACTACAACACGTACCGGAAAAAGTGAATAGAAAAGCAGACATCCTATCATGAATGGCAGGATATGAAGAAAACCTAACAGAGAAAGACAACATACAAATGATCAAAGAAGCCATATTCATCCGACATCTGGAAGAGAATAATGAATAAGATTTCAAATTTATAATGTTCGAGGATAAACATCCACAGAAAGAGGGAGCAGAAAATAATAAAACAATACAAACAAGAGAAATCATAATGATTGAACCCCCAAGGATAGAATAAATTCAACAATGTGCACAAAGGGAAATGATCATAACAACAGGACTGAAGAAAAAACCATATTGGTTCACAGAAGAAGACCACATTGTGTATGCAGAAAGGAAAATCTATGTTCCTCCAGACAACAAACTAAAGGAAGACATCATATTCAAACACCATAACACACCCATAGGAGGGCACCCAGGACAATATCACATGCACAAACTCATAAACCACACCTACTGATGGCCATCAATGTTAACAGACATCAAGAAATATGTGAATGTATGCGAAGCATGCCAGTGAAACAAAATCATCCAACAAAAGAAACATGCACCACTACACCCACATGAGGTTCTGCAGCAGCCATAGGAAGATATTGGAGTAGATCTCATAGGACTGCTATCCAGCTCAAACAGCTTTAACACCATTGCTGCAGTCACAGACCGCCTGACCAAGATGATCCACCTAATTCCCACAAACACTGAACTCACAGCAGAAGGTCTTGCATGACTATACTGAGACAATGTGTGGTGACTCCATAGAATTCCACAAAAGATCATCAGCAACTGAGGACCCCAATTTGCAGCGCGATTCATGACAGCACTTCTAAAACTGCTCAGAACAAAGCAAAACCTATCAATGGCCTATCACTCACAGACAGATGAACAGGCGGAGCAATCCCATCAAGAGACAGAAGCTTTTCTTAGAAGCTTTATAAACAGCTTACAAGATGACTGGACAGAATGGATAGTGACTGTAGAGTACCAATATAATGACAAAACACACCAGGGAATGAAGGAGACACCATTCTACCTCAACTACAGAATGCACCCCTGGAAGGGAGAACCACAGACAACAGAAGGGAACAACTCTGCAGCAAAGAACTTCATTAAAAGAATGGACCAAATATAGAAAGAAGCAAATGCTGTGCTGCAGTATGTACAAATACGGGCCAAAGACAATTACGATGTGAGACAAAGACCAGCCCATGACTACAAGAAAGGGGATAGAGTATGGCTCAAAGCCACCAATATCACAGTCAATTGACCATCAAAGAAGTTATCAGCACTCTGATATGGACTGTTCAAGGTGATTGAAAAGAAAGGAGCCTCAGCATATTGCCTGGAACTCCCAGCATCATAGCAGCTGATACACCCTGTGTTCAATGAAATACTACTCACACCCTATAAAGGACTCCATTTCAAGATATAAGAGTGACCATCACCACCACCCCCTGAAATCATAAATAATGAAGAAGAGTACGAGATAGAAGAAATCCTAAAAAGAAAGAAACAAGAAAGGGGAATGCTATTCCTGGTCAAATGGAAAGGATACAGACATGAGGAAAACACATGGATCAAAGAAAAGGAACTGAGGAATGCACAGCAAGCTCTAGACCACTTCCTAAAGAAGACTGCAAACCAGGATAAAAGGACCATGAAAAGGGGGAAGAAGACTAAAAATCACACATCATGACCACCAATGCCCCCATCAGCATTGAAAGCAGTGATGACAGCTGCACACCCACCCCCAACCACCCGAACGACTCTGAGAATCTGGCAAAGATTCTCAACACTAGCAACTACATGGACCCCCTTGCCATCACACTCAGTGCATACCTGCGCTACATCATGACTATCTGCATGCATCTTTGGACTGGACGAACCCCTGATGGGACCAGTCCCATAGCAGCAGAATGCATCATGCTCCATGAAGCAATGGAAATGCTTTGCACTGAAAACCAGCAACTCAAACTCCTTGCCATCACCCTCCATCACATCTGCTCCTACAATGAAGAACTCATTCATACATGGGCCCCACGCACGGAAACCGCCTGGGAGAACAATGGATGGGGACAGCTAGACTAGGATGTTTTGTGAGGATGCAAATCTAAAGAGAGGATGATGTTATGGACATCACTCGAAGGACTATTCAATTTCTTATCTTATCTTCCTTCCCTTATCTCTCCCTCCCTATCACACTGTGCAGCACACAGCTATCGAGTCATTTTCACTTTCCTAGTCATCCTGAGTCATCTCATCCCAGTCTTACTCATCCACAGTCCACAGTATTGTGCAGTCCATGGTCTGTGCTTGAGTACTATAATGTATATAAGGACTTCCAGATGTACCAGTAGCACTAGGCTTAATATTCCATTTGCTATTGTCTTAAACCACTCTCGCACTTAGTCTGCCTGAGTCCTTTAAGATTCATCTAGCCTAACAGAAATATGCCCCAAACAATGGTGTAGGGCTTCCAGCAGGATTGTCTCATCTGAGGTGACTGTCTTGGCAGCACTCGCAGTGTCTCTGTCATGGAACACCTTGTATAGGCCCTTCCGGCTGCATGGAAACTCGCCAATCTGCTTGCTACCCATACCCTTGTGAATGGTACATTTTTCATTGCCGAACATGATAAAGAAACCAAGCTCATCGAGCTTCCCAATGGAGACAAGAGTGTAGCCAACCTCAGGGGTATAAAAGACCTCGGTGAGCTGGAGTTTGGATGTATCGGCACCATTTGGTATGTCTAAAACTAATTTGCTAATGCCTACCACCTGAAACTGCCTTGGTTAGCTTTCTGGAATGACTGCGGGCTGATGTCCTGGTAGTTCTGCAGCTGGTCCCAGTGCGGCATCAAGTGCTTCATGCAGCCTGAGTCATATAACTCAATACAGTCCCTTTCAGCAACCTTCTGCTTGGATTCAAGCACATATGCACTGCCAACCTCACCCAAGTCCAAGTCAACAATGAGCATTGAGGGTCTCTCACATGCCTCATCCTCAGATAGCTCCTCAGGGGTTTGTTGGCCAGCTGAAATAATTTCAAAGGAGCTGTCACTCACTTCATCATTTGATTCTGCTTCTACAGCCACACCTACACTGGTGCTTAGGCTTGTATGGTCCGAATCATTACTGGGTGACCAACCCAGCCAGTCAAGGAAGTCAACAGACTTCACCTCATCACATGAGGCATCACTAGAGCTGTCCATTGAAGTCACTGACTCTGGTCTTGTCGCTAAAGTCACGAGTCCAGCTTTGAGGTGGTCTTCTGGCCTCAAGGAGCCAGCTTAGGCTGTTATTCATTCAGCCACTGAGGTATGCATTCCATATGTCATGTATACTGTATTCATCCTCTATGTCAGGTTTGTCATTGTCCAAGTCCCATGTAGCAAGTGCAACATCGAAATCTGAGTCAGAGTCAGACTCAGTGAGATTGGCTGACCCTTTTGGCTTCTCATCCTTTTTTGGGTCCTTGCCCTTGTCCTTGGCATCTGTGGACTTTTCATCAGAGCAATCACATTTCATGTGGCCTGGCTTGCCATACCCCCAACAGGTTTGGTCCTTCTTCTTGCCCTTTCCCTTGGCCTTTGAGCCTGATGCAGCAAGAGCCTTGTTCTTGTCATCAGACTTGGGCTTCCCACCCTTTGACTTTTGGGACTGCAGCCAATCATATTCCTCTGAAATGGTGGAGATCAGCTCATCAGGGGAGACAGTGTAATCTGAAAATTTTGTGATTGCGAGAAGACTCAAAGCAAAGTTGGAGAGGGTCTGTGGAGGTGACAAAATGATAGTGGAGGTATAATCCTTTTCGTCAATGTTTATTCCAACACTTGCCAACTCTTCCCGTTTGACTCATAGCTCATCAAAGAATGCGTGAACATTGCCATCCTTTCCAACGCAGCTCTGCAAGAAGTGTGTATGCATATCTGTCTGTGCATATGCTCCCTTTGTGGTATATTCAGCCTTGATAGCTTTCCAGTGCTCCTGCACAGTGGTTTTTGTTCAGATGCATATGAGGGTGGAGTTAGGAATCTTTTGGGTGAGTAGCTGGCAAGCCGCATGCTTGCTCTTCTTCCATTCAGCGATTTCTGACTTGATAACCTGCCTTCTCTCTTCAGACACCTTTTCAGGAATAACTGGGCATGGGAACAAGCCATCAAAATGGCCCCAGTGCCTCTTGGCATCAACAGCGTCCTAGAAACACACGATGAAAATAGCCCAGTTCAATCCAGAGGGGTCAAGCTTCAGTACAGAAGCTGGTAGGGTGTCAGACAGAGATGTGATGTTGGCAGATATGTCAGTGGATGTGGGGCCCATGACCTATGAGAGGCTACAAGTGTGATCTGTAAGATAGAGCTCAGCATTTGTTAGGCAAATGGCTGGATGTATTTAGCTACTTGTAAGATAGAGCTAATACATCCCTTGAGTCAAACAGTTAATAAATGAAAGGTATATGAAAGGCTCACCTCAGCATTTGTTAGGCAAACGGCTGAGGTTCATATGTAAAAACTATGTCGAATATAAGTTGAATGACATGAAACAGGTAATATATTTAAAAGTTCATCTGGCGGTAGTGCTGATGAGTTGGCCCCACCACCTGCATGTCCGTTCCTATGCCAAGGGTTTATCCACTCACTTGAACCATCCGTGCATCCCTAAACATGCACTCATGCAGCAGTGCAGCAGTCTGCCCTCTCGAATTCCAATATACTAGAGTAAAGGGTTATAGTGCAATATCTGCAGGACACCATGAGGAGCACAGTCAAATCCTGACTCAGACAGAGTAGGGCTGAGGGTTTTACGAAACATAAGGATAATATATGGCATGAGTCTTGATAATATAAGTATGTAGAAATTATACCGTAGAACCCAGCTTCGAGCTGGCTATATCTTAGCATTCTTCTCCCCACCTCTCACCTTCTGAATAAGTTAGAGTGACCTGTGCACAGATATAGTTTTGCATCACACATTAGAATAGAAAGCCAGAAGCTCTGGTATATACTCATCTGGCTTATACCTTGCAGTCAGTACTGAATGCATGCAGGTGTGCCTTGATAGTGGCCTTGGCACTTTTGCTTTTGAGGCTAAAGAACTTGTAAAGCTCTACAAGTTTGTTCTGCTTCAGACCTTTTCTATTGTGCAATATGAGATAGAAATGGAGCAGGTCAGATCCCATATAATATGAATATGGACAGCTGGCTTTAATGTTCAGGGAGTATGGAACTGCTATCAGCTGGCCATTCTCACTGATCTCACCAGGCAAGAGCAGTGCCATGCTATCATCCTCATCCTTTGAGGCATAGAGTTCATTGCTAGTGATGGAGAGCCATCCTTGCCATGCCATCTGTTTGAGATTCTTACAGAAGATGGTGGTCTTAAATAGTATGGCCATGCTGGAAGTAGCAGAGTGCAGCAGTAGTACAGGCTATAAGAATGAGCCCCAATAAGAGACTGCCAGAGTCAAAGCTGAAGCTATCTCTGTCCCTGTTGCTGAGGTGGAGGTAGTGGTAGTAGTAGTGGAAGTCACCAGCAGTAAAGAAGGCAAACAAACAGAA
The DNA here is from genome assembly GCA_030407095.1 of Macrocybe indica. Taxonomy (NCBI): domain Eukaryota; kingdom Fungi; phylum Basidiomycota; class Agaricomycetes; order Agaricales; family Callistosporiaceae; genus Macrocybe; species Macrocybe indica. The sequence continues at coordinate 844,352 of JARFTL010000001.1, read as the reverse complement.
GATGGTGAGGAGTATAGAGGCAGGCACTAACATTGGAAAGCTGAGCAAGCCATGATTAAGGACACAGCAATCACTCTCATCATATCTACAGATCTGAGACCTGCAGTATATAAGCAAGTGGCAAGCAGCACCAGGGCAGATGGGGCATGGCACAAAGTCAAGACAAGGCTAGGCAAATGAAAATGAGATAAAGGAAGATGGTAAGCATGTGCATATAGTATCAAATCTGCCAAATGCCCACAGTTGACTCTCTCCTAACCCATATTCCTCATAATCCATAACCCCTTATAACCCATAGGATTTTCCATTTCCTGGATTGGTTAGAGCCAAAATTGAGGTCATAACCCATAAACCTCCTATAACCCATAATTCATAGCCATTTTGAAGAAAAACCCATACATTTTACAAGAGAATCTGAGATTGATGTATTATATAATGATCACTTTCTATGCAAAACTTGCCAAAGATAAGAAAGATTCAGATGAAAATGACTTCCCTGCAGAAATCCATTCCTCATGAACAAATGCACTTCACACTGCAATGACTTCACAGAAATATGTTTAAGATATCAATAATCCTTTTTCTTGCAAGTTGAAGGTAATTTTGGTGTCTTTTGGCTGTCAGACATGTCTAGCTGGGACCTAGTCCATGAAATCAATACTTTTCAGACTATTTAGACTCTAAATGCACTGAATAGTTGCTAATAACCCATATTTTCACTAATTAGACAGTACTATATCATCTTATAACGTCTTTCCTTAAACCCATAACCCCTCAAAACCCATAGCCCAAGGCCTCTCTCAATTGCTATGGGTTAGGAGAGAGTCTACTGTACATACTGACTCAGCAAGCTGGATGCCACAGACCTGTAACCATCTTTCCTCAGACAGAAGCATTTTTTCTTAGCCCTACAATCACATGCATTTCAGATCAAATCTATAGTAAGCAATACTAGCATCATTCAAAACAACATCAACTCATTTTTGCTGTAAAAAGACAGCAGTGTATGGTGGTACAACAATATAATTATTAGCCTTCAAGGTTATTGTAGTCTAAGCATATGGATTGCATAAGCCCCCTTCACCCTATCTAGAACAAAGGAGTATGCCTACCTGCCACTTTGCAATACCTGCAGCACCACCAAAGTGGCGTATGAAATATGTTCCAAACGGGACATTGGCCATGTCATAGGCAACTGGTACTTTTGGATCCTTGTTGATGATGACCAGCGAAAGCTTGCCTTTCTCGGTACCAGCAAACACGCCCAAGGTATTTGGATTGGGAGTTGCAAGGTTCACTTGGGCACTGGAACCACCAAAGTACACACCATAGCTGTTCAAAATAAACGGTTAAAGTGGGTTTGAGGCAGGAAGCCGTTCCGCTCACTCACCCACGATAGAGCCAGTAGGCCAGCCCGACTGGGCCCAGTTCGTTTGGAGTCGCCCAATAAGTTGCACTGTCGACTTTGTATCGTCCAAAGATTCCGAGAACATCAGCGGCTAGCAGTCCACCAGTGACGTCGTTGTCGTTTGTTGAACTCCACTCGCTGATGGAAAGCTTCGTGCCAGGGTAATTCTGGTCAATGAGCGTCCTAAACCGGGGAATCAGATCAACGGCGGTCGGATTCCATTGGTGGTTCTGAGGGTTGGATCCGACCCATGACTCATCAACGTATGATGGATCCTTTGAAGCGGCAGGTAAGTTCAAACTGTCGGGACGGGACGTGAGAATTTACCCATAAACTCCTCGACATTCTGAGCCGCAGTGCCTTGGCAGTGTCATTGTTCGAGCTCGTATCAGGTTGGAAGTAGTAATGAATATCTAAATAGTCAAGAAGCCTCTTGCCAATGGCCATGTCGTGCTTCTTCATTTGAGCAAGGAACCACGGGAGGAAATCGATGTTGTCATGAGCGGCAGTATCCGACCATCCAATCATGCTAGTCCAGTCTTGAGACGCAGGTAAGCAACGGTTGGGGAAAATGATAGCGAACACTCACAAAACCACCACGAGCAAGTAGATGGCGCTGCGACAAGAACGTTCGGAAGCACTGCCTTCGCGGCGGTGGCAAAGTCGATGACACGAGACAGTTCCTCGTCATAGCTCACAGGACTGGATGACTGTTACAAAAGGAAACTCAGCAATGATGTAATACGACGCACTCGGGATGCATGTCTTGATGTGTATTGCTAGCTATCTCTATCTCATTGTCGATCGTAATGATATCCGGCTTGTTCTTGAGGCCAGTTAGCCACTGCTGTACTAGAGTCGTGTTCCATGGGGTGTATACACGACTTTGGTCGGGAACAGGACTGATGTATGATCCGTTCGGGAAAAGACCGTTGCCTGCCTCGCTGTTAAAAGGATCGAACGCGCCTTGGTCTGTCAAAGATGTGAGATTGGAATTTTCTAACCCATATGTGTGAAGATTGACGGACATACCCGGATAGATAGATCGCGGATAAGAATAGGACGACGCGTCTTTGGACACCCAATCCAGCCTGAGACGAGCATAATCAGGGCAGGCAAGGGCGCATCAGCAAATGCCACATACGAAGGGACGGTGAGCATCGTAGCAGATCCGGCACCATTGACCCAACCGATCCAATCGTCAGCACTCTCGCTTGCACGGTTCTCAAAGTACCAGTCATTTCCTGCATTGGTGTATCCGCCGAAGGGATTATAGGCCGTGACTGCATTTCCACCCCAGCGCGAAATGGTGACACCGAGATGCTTTACGTAGTCTACGTCGGTCGGGAAGTTGACGCCATAAATGTAAGGGCTGATGGGATGATTGACACTCTGGACAATGCTGCCAAACGAAAGGAAATTATGAGATGGGCGAAAGGTAGAGAGGAAAGCATTCGGTCGGCTCACCTTCCATACTGAACAGCAGGCAGGGTGTGAGAGAAGGTAGTGTTGCCGGCCGAGATGACCAGAGATCCTTGCGCAAGAGGGGAAGCCAAGGTCAGATAAGTAATTGATTTGGACGGCGTATCGACTGGCACATAGGTGGTCCTGTTTGTAATTGCGACATCCTTGAATGCCGGTCTCGCGTAAGTATGGCGATCCGGATAAATAAGATTCTGAAAATACTCACCTTGTCGTTGAATTTTACGCTGATCATCGAAAGATTGACAGCTCCGGCGGTGGTGACAGCGATTATATCGTTTGCCAATGGTTCAGCGCTGAGGAATTGAGGAGCTACAAAGATTTCCTGTGGGCCAACGACACCGTCAGGGTGTTGAACAAGAGGGTGTAGTTGCGCTCACACTCAAGACAACGACGTTATCTAGATGATACTGAACGAGCGCGTGAGCAGGTTTAATAGCTGGAGTGACCACCTACGTTGGCACCGTCCGCCAGGGCTTGGAAAGTGATGCGGTCCCAGCTTGCAGCGGGCTGCCCAATTCTCATCAGTAATTTTGGAACCGAGCGACAAATTAACTGCGCACCAGGGCGGACCCTGTTCCAGGCAGAGAGCCGAAGTTGATCAAGAGCGTCGTAAATGTGGTGGGAGAGATGGCTTTTCCAAACGCCGAGAGAGGAATTGTCGCGGACGAGACGCTGTCAGTGGTGGACTCCAGATAGATCTGGATATCTGCGGAGGGGCCCTGGAGAGACTCGTGCGTCAGACGTTGAAATAAGGACGGAGCTGAGGAAACGTACAGCGAGATCAAATTGTATGCCTGCATAGTCGGAGAACGTGCCCTCGAGCTTGACTGACAGTGCGGACCATGCGTCTGAAGTGATTGAGATGCTGCTGCTACCGATAAAGACGTCCGTAGCAGCAAAGTCGATGGTGCTGCCCCAACTCCAATTTTCCCAGCCAGAGGCGAGGGCGCCATCAGAGTACACGGCAAGATCTGATATAGGTGCAGCGATGGCCGCGGCGACGGCCAGGGCTACCGTGGCAATTTGCTTCATCTTCGTTCGAGCGAGCGAAATGAGGGCGCTGGCATGACGCTAGGATGAATTTTGTTTTAATAGCGCAACGGAGCGGACTTATATCGGGGCGGAGGAATTGCGGAAAGAGGGACATGACCTGTCGGGAAAAATACGAACATTGAACAGAAAACACGCTCGTTGTACAATTCTTGGTTGTTCATTCACTTCGCGTGGAGAGACATTGGGCATAAACAAGTTTGTATTCAAGATTCACCGAAAGAGTGCCGCCGCTGGACTGATGCGGCTGTCGGTTATGACAAGAGAAGACGATGGACACATGGACGTTACGACTGAAGAAGGGATGAAGATGAGGTTGTACGGAGGAGATATAGGACCTGCCATCAAAAATACAAGATATCGCCGTTTGGCTTGGGCACCGGAGGACTCGCTCTGTCATCGTCCTTTGGAACGGCGGTGCCCTCGACTTCGACTTTGAGGATGAAACGCCAGGGGACGACGACCTGGCCAACATATCTGCCTTGGGCGTCAGAGTCCATTTCGCCCTTGCCCCAGCCCGCCCTCCAGAGGCGAAACTCCTCGGCGTTGACGAGGATGACGTTGAGCGCTTGGTCAGTTCCTGCAAAGGAACCGATGAAAACACGACCATCAGATGTAGATATACGGATGATCCTGCGGAGGAGGTTCTTCAGATGGTCGATGGCGGACATCAAGGAAGGGACGTGACTGGACGCGTCACAAAACAGACTCTGGTTGCTACATGCACCTTCCACTCGTTGCCATTATATGAACCCTTTTGAAAGCGGTCCTTCTTTGACGATGCAAGGCAATTTTCCTACGCTAGACACCCACAAGTACTCCGTGATCCTACCGACCTACAACGAGCGCAAGAATCTGCCAGTCATTATTTGGTTGCTCGCAAAAGTATTCGAGGAAAAGCAAGTGCTCCGCGGTCCTGTTTACGGACGGTTCTGATCGAGCAAACGCTACAGCCAGCTGGCATGGGAGATCATCGTGGTAGATGACGCGAGCCCTGATGGGACGCAGGAAATAGCAAGACAGCTGGCTAAGGTGTATGGAGAGGACAAGATTGTCTGTATTACACTCATCTGTGCCGCGGCGACAGAAGCTGACGAGACCCCCAGATCCTCAAACCCCGAGCGGGAAAACTTGGTCTGGGGTAGGTGATGGCCATACGAACAACCGTATAGCTGAGCAGCGTGGCCCCGCAGGACGGCATACATTTACGGTCTGAACTTTTGCACAGGTGACTTTGTGATCATCATGGACGCAGATTTTTCACACCATGTACGAGTCCAAATGCGGTGATAGAGCGAGTGGGAGTGCTGCTGACCGGTTCTGAAAGCCCAAATTTATACCGCAATTTATCCGGCAAGTGATGATGGAATGTGTTGGTCAACAGAGTTTCCTTGACGAGACGTGTTTTCCAGGCTGCAAAAGGCGCACAACCTGGACATTGTGACCGGTACACGATACCGGTCGACAGCTACGCCTGCGCTGGCGGAGGCGCGGCCGGGCGGAGTGCACGGATGGGACCTAAAGCGAAAGCTGGTATCACGTGGGGCAAATTTTTTGGCGTCGACGGTGCTGAGTCCTGGAGTGAGCGACTTGACTGGGAGTTTCCGGTTCGTGATCATAGCTCCGTATTCGTCGACAATGATAAGATGTTGGGTTGCAGATTGTATCGAGTGCCAGTGCTGCGACACATCATAACCCTGACAGAGTCGAAAGGGTATGTATTTCAGATGGAAATGATGGTTCGTGCTCGTGCTTTAGGATACAGCGTTGGAGAAGTTCCAATCACATTTGTGGATCGCATTTTCGGCGAGAGCAAGCTTGGCGCGGATGAAATTGTTTCGTATGCAAAGGGTGTTTGGGGACTGTTTACGGGAATATGATGTTAGCTTAGTCATCAATAGATTATAGTAACTCGAACGCTTTTTCAACGCTTTTTTCAACGATGAGTCTACTTCAAGGCGTTCTCCGTTCAAACACGGAACTGCGCGAAGACTCGGACTCGGACGACCTCGTCAACGTAGTCAGCATCCCCTCCACACCAGACAGGACCCGCCCTCCTTCCCCTATCAGAGGCGCCGCTGCTCGCCCTCTTCGTGGCCCTCTTCACCTCGCCAAGAAACACGACCCGCTCAGGGCTTTCCCCACCGAGATATCCCAACGCATCTTTGCCCAGCTGCCCGTAAGAGACCTGGCGAAATGCGCCCTCGTATCCAAGAAATGGAATAGAAGTCAGACGTTAAATTATGGTCAGTCCACCTCACATCACCCATCGCTCTCGTCTCATCTGACACCTTTGCAATGCAGTATGGTTCCAGCATTACAGAAAGGATAACTTTCATGACGAAAGCCTGCCCCCTGGAAAATGGACCAAACGCGAGTCCAAGCAAAACTGGGTAAGCTATGTCAATCACTCTCTCAAGCAAACCCCCGAAAGCCTGACTGGCGACCACCGACACAGCGCATCACCCACCTCAAATCTTCCGCCGAACGCTCGCCCACTCTCGGCACTTTTTCACGCTCCGGATACACGTCACCTTCCCGCTCCAACTCCGGCTACCAGACCCCTAGAGAGATCAAAGAGGAACAGTGGAGGCTTGAGGCAGAGGGAATCGTCCGCCCAAGCAAGCTCGAGATGAGAGAGATGTACAAGGAGCTTGGCGGCCGCAAGTCGAGAACGAAAATGAAGCTTGGTAGCTCTGGCATACGAGACAAGGGCGGATGGGCTGATCTCGATTCAGATTGGTAGTCGAGACCAGCATCATCAATTTGTAGACTTTTTAGATTCTGTGTATCTTTATCCAAACACGCTGTTTCTTTTTAACCTTCATCCATGGCCATACGTCCCATCGTCTCATACGACGACATCACCCTTCCATACAGTGCCTCGTCCCCTTCTCAAGCCGTCCCTGCCCCCCTCCCACCGGTCTCCAAACAGACCCAGTCCAACAAGAAACGGAAACGTCTCAAAAAACAACACGCCCAACAAAAGCGATTCAGGAATGCAACCAATACCTCCTGTGTCGTGGCCGACTACGGCGATGAGGAAGATGATGATGACAGAGCCGAGGATGGGCTCGAAGGAGAGAGCCGCGGGCTCACCCACGAGGAAATCTGGGACGACTCGGCCCTCATAGAAGCGTGGAATGCTGCCACCGAAGAATACGAAGCCTTGAATGGTCCCGACAAGGGCTGGAAATCCGAACCTCGCCACAAATCGCCTCTGTGCGTCCATCGACTCATTTCCTTTTCCAAGCGAAAGAGCCTAATCTTTGCAGATGGTACAATATCCCCCCTTCTCAATCGACGTCCAAGCAGCCGTGCCGTGCCGGTGATGCTTCTACATCAAAACATGCACCCAAAGGCCTTGACGACGCAGACTCCATGCCTTTCAATTTTGACACCTTTGTGCCAATGCATGACCCCACCTTGGCCGAACAAGGCGGCGAACGGGACCATTCTGAGTCATTTGACTTTAACATCCCTTTGGCTTCAGGCCAGAACGTGACGCTGGACGAAGCCTTCTCACGCGCCATGAGCGCCATGTACTGGACAGGATACTGGACGGCCGTCTACCATGTCAGCTCTTCCCGCTCCTCTCTGCCGCGACAAGCCCCTCATGCACCTGTCCTCCAGAGCCAGAGACACAAAGATCCAGAGAACGAGCAACCCGATCCGCGTGCCGACGCCGAAGACCAGGATGGTCACCAAGAAAACTACACTGACGAGTTTGAATATGAAGAGGAAGCGGACGAAGTGGCTAAAACTATAGGGTCAGACCCGCCAACGGAAACTATGACGGAGGATGGCCCCCTTGAAGATTTCGTATCTACTCAGCGATGAAGGGGAGGTCGATCGGCATCGTCGCCTCTGCTTGTGCCAAGCATCAGCAGGTGAGAAGAAAGACATTCTTCAGTCTCGGCATGAGCCTAATCCAACGCACTCGCCTGAGCTCCTGTGATTATATCTCGTCAGTGCAGGGCAGCGTTATGCTAATGCTAAGTACGGATACCAAGTATGCCTTCGTAACGTCGAGAAATATCATTACAGCGCAATTTCTACGTCCAATCGTGCAAGGTACGAATACACATCAGGCGACATCCGGTATTTTAGTATTCCAGCAAAGATCATCAGGGACCTGGACTTTTTCCTGATTGCGGACAATGTCTGCAACGTCTTCAGTAATTTCTCTTAGTGGATCAGCGCAAACGTTTACCATTTGTCGTGTCGCGTCGGATGGCGACGCCTTGACTCTTTGATAAATGCTCACTAGCGAATCCATAGTGAGCTGCAAATACGTCTGCAGGTTTCGCTGCAATGATTCATGGAGATCCTTAAACTCTTCTGCCCGCCTCGTAATCCTAGCAATATCCCCACTTAAAGGGATCAGCTCTGTCGATTCCATAATCTGTAGGCAAGTGAAATTAGAGACAAGGTCAATTAAGGAGAGGCAGACGCACGTCTAGCGCTGCCTCTGGTCTTCCAGAATTCTTTGCGTCCAAGGCCTCTCTTATCCTGAGCAGCCGTACTACTGCGTCCCGGTCCTTTCCAACCCCCCTGTTGGTTCTCTCATAATGTCTCAGAATTTCTCCAGCCGTCCTCTCTATCGTGCGGCATTTTTCATCTGGGGTCGGTTGTGCGATGGTGTTGCCCAGTGCTTGTGCGAGGCAGGCGACGACTGTGGCATAGTCACCGGCAAGGTTATACAGCTTGATGGCTTCGGATACCCGATCGTTTTCTTCCGAATCCTTCGCGGCTCGGATGAGGATCTGCTCATTGAACTGTTTGGAGTCTTGGAGATGCAATAACGTTGCACCTTGTTCAATGACACCACTCTACACGCACCGAATCAATCTCGTGGCGATTGGAATATTTAATGACAGGACTTACAAAGCGGGAGCCATCGGGCCTGAAACCGCCGACCAACTCGTCCCACGCAGGTCCACTATTGCCCAGGACGATGATCCGGCGTACGAGTTCCCATGCATTTTCCAATTGCTCCTTACCGACGCCATCCTTTTGGTCGGCTGCGAGTGGCACACAATAAACATACTGAAGTGCCTCCTTGGCATCCATCTTGACAAATTGTCGCACATAACGCCAGATCAATGTCGAGAGGCTAAGCGCAGGCGGATTGACCGGCGACAGAGACACTGTCCAACACATCAACTCAGAATTTCCGCAGACAACTTAGTAGCCAGCATTACGTACATGGCGTGAGGTCCGAAGTTTCCGCACGACTAGGGATGCGTAACAGACCATGGTAGGCAAGGGCAATGGCAAGGTGTACACCCTCTACTTCCGTTTCTTGGTGTTCCCAAAGTGCGGCAACAGCCTATTTGGCAAAAAGTCAGCAGATGTTCAGATAATTCGGGATCAACTCACCCGCTCAAACTGCCCGGACATCAATAGCACACCAGCCCAAAAACCTCTCCTGGATCCCTGTTGACCAGGTGCGCCTTCGAAATGGTGCTGCTTGTAACCCAAGAGCACCTCCGCGAGGCCTCGTAGACCATTTTCCTCATCCTCATCAACCTGACACGCAAGGTTTACATAGAACATACGAGACAAACCTAATCAATGCTCACCATAGCGAGTTGGAACCATAACCAATCCTCAGTTGTCGTCGTAACTTGGGCGACATTTCTCCTCGAAGGTTCCAGTTTTCCGATTAATTTGTAGAGAGCCAGCTTGAACGGATCCGCCGTCGCGGAATGCAGCATGTGAGCATTGTATATTGTTTGAAGGTGATCACGATGTTGCTTTGGTAGCCTAGAGAAGGGCTCCTTAGCTCAACGCGATTCTAACGAAAAAGAGCAGGATCACGCACTTTCTTTCCGGCGATTGTATCCATGTTTTGAAATGGCTTACGAAGCTTGCTTCTCTGTGTTCTATCACTTGTTGGAAGCGTAGCGCTTCCTCCAGCGCCTCCTCGTAATGGCCAGTTCGTACAAGGAAGAACAGCCGCGCCCAGAGTGGTTGACCAGCCACGAGCTAAATATATGGGTCAAGTCAAAACGGACTTGTGATTAAGCTTCATCAGAGCAGGTCCCCACCTCAATCCTATCTCCCCATTCACCGTTTCTGTAAAACCGAACAAAGAGAAAAGCTCTAACTTTGTTCGAAATGCTGGGGTCTCCCCCCAGCTTCGCTTCCGCTGGCCTTGCTTGGACGGTCCTCTCCAAGATGTCCCAATACTGTTCTTCTAATGCTTCTCTGGCACCTTTTGCAATCTGTCGTCTCAATGCAATCGCTTCCCTAGATTCGGGATCGCCAAGATACGTTCTGGCATATCTCCGCTGGAAGGAGGCCGTATTCAGGATATGGGCTCCGGCGTGTTCGACAGGTGGAAGTGCAGGCGGTTCCTGTGTGATTTTTGCAAGGATATGGAAATTTTGGGTCATTTGGACCGATCGCGGCTGGAAATGCGGAATCAATAGTTTGCGGTGGCACTTTACTACTACGGACGAACTGACATCTGCTATTGAGCTTGATGCGGACATGAGGGAATGAACAATGGGATACGATGTTCCGCGAAGTCGAGCGGCATTGAAATCGGTGATAACGCGATCGTATACCATCATTTTACTTTGCATCTGGAGACTAAGGCTCGGCGTTACACTTGACTAACGTTGAGAAACCCGTCAATACACGTCCAGCATAGAATTGCCGGGCTACTTGCCATTAAACTGCCCTTCCCGTGCGCCGTTTTCCTAATCTCGCTCATAGCCTTATTCTCAATCCCTATCCGACCACCCAGCTCTTCAAATACTCGCTTTTTCTTTCCTTCCCAGTCTCGCTGGCTGCGGTCTTCCAAGACTCTGTAGAAATCTTCCTGGGTTTCTCTTCTACCTTCTTCTATAGTAGAGATGAGGTTTTGTTCATGAGCATGCCGTAGATAGCCTGCAACATCGGTATCTTGTAAAGGTTGCAGTGGAGTGAAGGTGGTAGACGTATTGAGATGAGCGATTGAGTGCGACAATGCAGAGGCATCGACGTGAGCCTGAGCAAGAAGGTAATTTCTACAGAGCTGTGAGCCTTTTCGAACTCGCAAACGGATGTCAGAACATACGCGCGATCTGTGTCGACAGCAGCGCTTGGTTGACGAGTTACGAGACGGCGTGACTGAGCCTCAACCTGGTCCAGCGAAAGTTGCACGGACGGTAATTCTGGCCTGGACAAGTGAGACGTTAAACTCTTGGACTCTGTGAGAAGGGCAGAAAGGTCCGAGGCCATGGTTGGTCGGTCGACGACGCGCAGAATCGCGTCCAAGAGCAAATGTGTTGAACTGTTTACATAAAAAGCTACTGTTACATTGCATTTGTGAACTACTTAGGACGCTGTAATTAGCGCTTGGTATGCCATCCGAACCTGTATAATAAAAGAATATATGTCTCGTGTATTGTTTAGATTATCCACTAGAATAGGCAGCGACGGCAAAGGTGGCGATGTTGTTACAACTGCACAAGTTCAACGGCCACCCATTCACCAAGCTCTGAAACTACTCACCTTTGTACAGATGCTCCGACACGTCAATCACGAAGCTGAATTCGCGACTGGGCTCCGAGGGATCAATGTTGGAGAATCGAATCAGAAGTTGATCCTTGTCTGCACTGTCGTTCACGCCTTCTACCACGCATCCCAGCAGACATTCGCATTGGTTCAGCTCGGGAACCATAATCGACGCGCGTGTTCCGAGAGTTGAGCGCTCCTTGTTCCGTTCTGTAGCGGATATGTTCGTTACTTGTATGAAAGTAATAAGGCATCGAGCACATACCCCGATGTAGGTTGCTGGTAATCGCTCGATATTGCTCAATCTCAGCCTCAATGGCTGCACATCGCTCATTCAAGGAAGCTAACTGTCGTTTCAGTGCAGCAACGGAAAGCTCTGCGTCTTTCCTCTCCTCTTTCTCTCTCTCCAATTCTAGGCAATGTCAGATACATGTCCACCTCGACATGGCCACTGACGGAAGCGTGAACACAGACCTGCTACCAATTCAATCTCCCGGAGCTTGCATTGATTTGTCTCTGCCTCTATAGCTTGTGTTCTCTCCAAAACTTTTTTCTTCTCCGCTGCCTGCGCCGTTCTGCGATCAGATATCGTCGCAATTGCGCGATTCTTGTAATTTGCCACGGCTTTGAGAAAGTTACGCGTAGAAGCCTCGTAGGCGGAGAGTTTCAAGTCAATTTGGGGGTTCTGTTGCGCCAAGAACGACGCGAGGTCGATCTGAGGCAAACGCGCAACGCGAGACATGGTGGTTGGTAGCAACGTCGGTCATGTGATCGTTTGCGATGAATGTTCGTCTCCTTGATCACCGCGTCCTGCCATTCCCAAGCCCATCGTCTGCCGCGATGGTCTCTGATCGTTTGCAGCAGTCCTTCCCTTCATCGAACATATCAGGGATGCCCTCCAGATCCCACAATGCGGGCTCATCATCGCCATCAAAGCACATATCCGGTCTACCACCACTGAAGGAGGACAATGTCTACTATCACGATGTACGTATGGAGACTGCCAAAGGAGGCTATGGAGACATACACATGGCAACTGCCAAAGGCATGACGCTTGCAAATGATGTCACGATGGAGACTGCCAAGGGTGGCCACACTGCAAAGCCAGGCGGACTGAAAGTCTGGGAGAGGGCAATATTGGAGAGTCCCGAAGTCAAAAGAAAAGCCACCGTCGCCCAATTATGTGAGTTTTTTCCTCGAATGCAAATATCACTTCGTGCTGGAATTTTCTTCCTGTTGTTAGTCTTTTTGGATTATTACTTTCAAACCCTTGGATATTTGGCCGCACGCAAGGAGCGACGCGCCAAGTTCGACCAAGACACAGCATCCAGGAAGCTATCACAGGAGGAGTACAACAAAGAGTTCAAGTCCTATCGCGGTCGTGAACGCGTTCTCCTCCGTCGCCGTAGAACGAAGCTTAGGGTCGACCAATTCCACATTATCGCTCAAGTCGGCCAAGGGGGATACGGAGAAGTATTCTTGGCCAGGAAGCAGGATACGGGAGAGATATGTGCTCTCAAAAAAATGAGGAAGCGGACTTTGTTCAAAATGGATGAGGTACAACCATCCATTCACAAGCTCTGAACTAGCCTGAGCAAAGTCGCGCAGGTCCGCCATGTTCTCGTCGAGCGTGATATCTTGACTGCCACCAAAACGCCGTGGCTTGTTCGTTTGCTATATGCTTTTCAAGATCCCCAATACGTTTATCTCGCCATGGAGTATGTCCCTGGAGGCGACTTCCGGACCCTTTTGAACAACTCGGGTGTTCTCAAAGAAGAACACGCACGCTTCTATATCACCGAGATGTTTGCAGCTGTAACTGAGTTGCACAAGCTAGGATACATTCACCGCGACCTAAAACCCGAAGTGAGCTACCTAGAATTCTTGCGTTCGGACGGTCGACGATCTCATCACTCATCCCCCTCAACTCTAGAATTTCTTGGTGGACGGTACAGGCCACGTCAAACTGACAGATTTTGGCCTCGCAACTGGAGCGCTTAACCCAAAGCGCATCGAGTCTTTGAAAATAAAGGTCAGCGACCACCAGGATAAGAAAAATATGTTCTAACCTCAATATCTAGCTCGAAAAAGTTAAAGATAATCAAATCATCCATCGGTCGACAATGGAACGTCGTTCTATCTACCGTTCCATTCGAAACGAAGACCCGAGATATGCTGATTCAATAGTCGGCTCACCTGACTACATGGTAGGTACTGTGCACGCCTTTGAAGCAGTTGCTTTCCTGACCTCCATACAAGGCGCCTGAAGTTCTCCGCGGAAAACCATATACCTACTCCGTAGACTATTGGTCGCTCGGCTGTATTCTATTTGAATTCCTCGCCGGCTTCCCTCCATTTAGCGGGAGCACTCCGGAAGAAACTTGGACCAATCTAAAAAATTGGACAAAAGTGCTCCGCAGGCCAGAATACGACAAACCTGAGGATCTCATATTCAACCTCACCGATATTGCCTGGGACTGTATCACTAGGTGATGAATCATCTGACGGTATTCATGTGCATGTACATTTATAACTGACTGTTCGGGTCAGACTGATCTCCCATGCGAGCGTCCGTTACTCAACGCTGGAGCAGGTTTCGGCCCACCCCTTCTTCGCGGGTGTGAAGTGGGATGACCTTCGCGCTGTCCGCGCTCCCTTCGTTCCTTCGCTGGACTCGGAGATTGACACTGGATACTACGACGATTTCACTTCCCCCGAAGACATGGCAAAATATGCTGAAGTGCGCGAGAAGCAACGCAACGTCGACCGCGTCAAAGAGAATGATGAACCATTCAGCAGGGGAGTTTGGGTCGGTTTCACGTTCGGAAAGAACGGGCCTGGCCCTAAGACGGCCTTTGGTGGCTACGATGATGGAGCTCTGGCGACAATTTTCTGAGTTCGGGTAACACTTTCCTCTCCTTCTGGTGCCAGATGGATGTTTCAGCAAGACGCCTCATAATGTGTATAACATACCTCTCGCTTTGTCAGTTGTCGTGCAAATCGTTACATACCTCGTATACCTTATCGCTTCGTTCTGTCCCTGAGTTAATGTTGAAAAATAGAGTTGTGTCTCTTTCCCGTATCGTATCACTCCATGTCGTGAATAACCAAACGACATCCGGAACTGCAAGTAGCTGAATAAAAAGGTAGATACACAAGACAAAAAATTAGTTCGGGGGGGCTAAGGTGGACGATATCCATAATGCATACATAAAAATTAAAATAGCCAGAAAGCATCACAAAAACTGGCAGAAATGAAACACGAGAAACGCCAAGAGGGCCGTGACGACATTTCGGAACATGAATACTGACGTAACCGAGTCCTTCTGTACCACTTGAAGAGGCTTTGAGGCTCGCTTTATTAGACAAAAGTATAGTGTATTGTCATGACCGTAAACCGTCTAGAGGCCGGCGCGACGTGCTCTAGCCGCGTGCAGTCCGAAAGGCCCGGCATACTATGTTATGAATTTAATATCGAGTGCCTGTCGAGCGAACCGGACCTGAACTGACCTTAGGTCTCTTCTCGAACGATCGCAAGTCATCGTCGGAGACATCCTCAGACTTGCGCTTCAAACAAAAAAGAAGTTCGATTTCCTGGGGCTGTCAGTCAAGCTTAACGTAAGAGTCCAGTTTTCTCGGGAAGAGATCAGCAAGACTGTTTACCGGAGTACAAGGCCCCGCGGAAGAGCCGGACGCTGACTGGGAGCCATCGCTGGAGTCGAGGGAAGACGGGGAGATCTCCATGTCAGTGAGTTCATCGAAATCCCAGTTGATCTCGGATTCATCGATGGGCACGTCCAGGCGCCACTCATAGCCTTGTCGCGCCAGCTCCTCCTGAGCAGGAGCACGATCATCGGCCCAGGTGTCGGCATCGGCGTCTTTGGAGAACGTCTTGTCTTCGTCGATAGGCCAGTAAGAAACGGACTCGTGGGCAGAGACGGCCGGAGTTCGAGCTGGGGCAGAGGCCGACAATATCTCTACAGAATTCAAGGAAATGGTCGACAGAGACGCAGATGAGATGGTGAGAGCGCTCGTTGTGCCGTTCGGCGTAGTGCGAAGCAGAGCGTTTGGGATGATGCAACGGAGGGTAGGGCGCCTCTGAGAAGGAGACTGCTTGACCGCTTCCCCTACGTCGGGTAAGGTGGCCACGTCGTCCCGAGTAGGGGATACTGTCATGTCCAGAACCGGCAAAGGCAGGACACTGACGTTCCTTTGGTCACAGCGAGCCGCTTTGAAGGTATCGACTGTTAGGCCGAGCCGCTGAGCGCGCCTCTGCGCGTGATGAGTGGGGCGGAAAGAGGTGCGGGTTATGTACGCGATATGATGGTAATACCTGTTCGAGTGTCGAAGGATGGTGATCAGGTTACAAAAGTGAAGGGGGGCGATCGTGGCACTGTCAACTGCAGAAGACATTTGCAGAAGAGGAGAATTAAAACGAGAGATAGGGCCCGAACGGATATGCGTTGGTCAATAGACTGAAGGAGATATCGTCGATGTTCGTTACACGCTCAACGTGTATAATGATAGAGGAAGAAGGGAAAACTTGAACGAATGGAAAGTACAGGTATGGGTGCACTGGTTGTTGGTTCTGTGTCCTGGTGCATCACCGCGCGCGTTATATGCTTTGAGCCTTGGACCCACAGATACTAAGGTCGCCACATAGAAGAAATGTGTAGACAAAAAAAAACCGCCTTGTTCAAGCTAGAGTGCCTCAAAAGTCCCATATGCGATGACCAGATGAGAACAAGGGAACCCATCACCTCATGACGGGACAAGTTAGTCAGACTTTTGCACTGATAGGCGCCCTCTTGACGGCGTCCTCTTTTTGTTTTCTGCTAAATTGCTTTGATCTTACTTTGCCTTTTCGGGCTTCACTCCTTTTGTTTTCCGATGTCCAGGCACACATAGACCCGGGAACTTTTGCACTCCTCAAAAATGGAAAAACTGATATCCACCATGAGTGCATGAGATTTGAAATGCATCGTCAGCACCCTTGCGAGTCCTGGAGACCTCACCACTCCGAAGGCGGTATCTCTCTCAGCTTAGTCCTGTCATAGCCTATACCATTAAACCCAACCCATCCAGTCGCATAATTTTGGCCTGCATGCCAAACTTTCTCATTGGATATGTACGACAAAAGCGTTTAGAACCCAAGGCCAGAGATTCCGCCACCGCATCCTCTGCTGGTTTCTGGAACGAATTACGCAACTCATTTGCACTGGCAGTGTCGCATATCCAAGGAGACCGTGCGCGGCGGCGAGAGTACAAAACCTGGAGCGCCGGGTTATTGTTCTGTCAATTTAGATGCAGTGGTGAGGTCTCAATGACAACTTGAGCATCCCATTCTTACATCTGTGGTGTAGACGGCGACACCCGCTCCAATTCAGAAAGTGCTGAGAAACGTTGTGCATGTTGACCTGGTGACCCGGCCTGCTTCCGTCGTTCGAGACGTCCGCGGTAAACATCTGTCAGCCCCAAAGAGTTCTTACTGGACCACCGGACTGTCGGCTCAGAATATACCGTATAGATATTCTCACTTTCAGCTCTAAACAGCAAAGCCGCGATCCGAATAGTCCAGTGGACCCACCGACGCAAAGAGCGACAAACCTGCCAATCTGGTGGGTATGAACAAGAGAGGGCTGGACTGCCAGTCGCTTCAATTCAATCGCCCTGGCTATTGTATTCCACAGATGAGGAACTCGCGGCGCTCCTTGTTTTCCTTGTTTCACCCTCTTCTAGATTTGCCAACGCTGACGGTATTTGGATTTTCAACCCAATGTGACAGTATGTTGGGCCACACCTCTCAGCTTGAGACCTGCTCTAAGCCTACCTAGCTGTGGCCGCTTTCCAAATTCTCCTCCCGGGCTGAACGCAATGAATGCTTCCGACAGAAGCTAGTCACAAGGGGCCTCCTGTGCTTCAATCCCTTCCTTCGGCTGGCTGCGCTTGTTGATTCTTCACCTTTAAGCCCAGGGCAGCACGACGCTCAGCAATAACGAGTCAGATCAGCCAGAACTCGCATGTCCGTCATTAGCGCTTACCTCCGCAGGCTGCTCAGATTTATACTATAGCTATCACTGCCTTTTCGTTGTATGTGGCCATCGTTCCATCTCAAACAGAGAAATATTCCTGAGAGTCATTACGAAGTCCCTTTGTGGTGTATAGTCGGTCAGTAATGTTCGGACGACGAGGATTCAACAATATCTGAAATATCCTTGAATCCAAGACATGCCTCCATCCCCCGTTCGCGGAGTTGAAACGAGATTGTTTAAAAAAGGCAAATCATTTCTTACACGTGACATGCGCGTCGTTTGATCACGTTCTGATCACATTTTTTTTCCACCCACACAGAAATGACAGGAGTAAAAGCACATAAAATTGGTCCGTCCCAAAATTTCTTCAGCTTCTCTTCGAGTTGAGATTCCTTTCAGGTTCTCTGTTATTCTGTCCCATTTGTGGGACCCTACTGAATCTGCCGCAGGACGGCCAGGAGTCTGTGGAATGCGAGCAATGTGGTCACAAAGAACCCGCCAGCTGTATGTTTGTAGACGAATCTCGCGATTCTTCACCATTCACTCTTGTTGGTCTTGCCAGCATACGAAAATACTGAGATTACCACGAGATCGCACCCAGACGCGTTTCCCAGCGCGTTGAGGCAGAAGCGCAAGACTCAGACAAAAAGGCATGAGACGGGTGATCGTGGCACACTGGTACATAATTTCGCGACGTCCATCTCGGTCGAAAGGGACACGAACTTGATCTTGTACCACCTAGGTGTCCGAAAAGTGTCCAGCATGCGGCCATTTGGAAGCATACTCGAAAGAGATGCAAGTACGTGTTTGGGCCATGCTGATCAAACTCATGTTGCTAAATGAACATCTTACTGTAGCTACGCAGTGCAGACGAGGGGTCGACGATATTTTACACGGTAATGGAACATGACTTTTGTGCCCTCGCGCCTGACTAACCTGCGCTTCTGTAGTGCACGAGCTGCAAGCATGGCTGGCGAGTGAACAACTGAAAAGCGTGTATGGCTACACCCACGTGTACCGTGTGGACGTTTTAAAGAGTATCTCTATACATATACGCCGGCGCTGCAAAAGAGAGCGACGACACCAAAGCCTCCCAACACACTTGTGAGGGCCGCAACGCTGAGCTCACGCACCGGAAGGGTGTCCTTGGGCAATCTGCACAACGAGGTGGTCAGAGAGGAACAGAAGGAGAGGAAACGCTGCGACGAACGTGGTAAAGTAGAAGGCGAGTGCGAACGTGGCAGCCAGGAGCACAAAGGCGAGATATGGAAGGACTGCGACGGGTACGGCGGGCGCAAAGGGTGGCAAGGCGGCGTGAAGGGCCTGAACGGGGACGGTGAGCTGGGCCGCTGTCTGAAATTGAAAGAGAAGATTATTATACTTTGAGGTCGCTGGCCATGGTTGCTGCAGAGAATTCGATTTGTTTGGCCGCATGCCAGCCAGAATGAAACAAACACGTGTCATCATCCCATATCAACCGCTTCTCTGCGACTCTTTTTTTCTTTCCTCTTCAAACTCGCCACGTTCCTAACCACCATGTCTGCCGCTCAGAACATCCAGCAGCATCCCATCGTCGTTCAGGCTCAGAACAAGCTCAACCATTACAATGCCCAGTTCGACAAAGAGGTGCGATTTCCATGTCTCGCCTGCCCATCGTCGCGGCGACTCACACCCATTCAGCTGTCCAAGTATCCTGTCTTCGTCACGCTGGAGCAGCGCACCCAAGTCCCAAAGACTTACTCTGCACTCGGTGCCTTAGCCCTCCTTATCCTCCTTCACACCATCAACTCCGTTGCTTCGCCCGTCTCCAACCTCGTCGGCTGGGCCCTTCCCGCATATCTTTCGTTCAAGGCCATCGAGTCCCCTTCGCCAAACGATGACGTACAGTGGCTCACTTATTGGGTCGTCTTCGGCTTCTTCAATTTCCTTGAGAGCTTCGCCCTTGGCCTACTTCTTCACTACTTCTCGTGGTACTATGCAGTGAAGACCATCTTCATCATCTGGCTCCAACTCCCGGCCTTCCGCGTACGTGTCACTTTCTCAACCAAAATCTTTTCCTTTCGCTTCACTGCTATTCTACGCGTCGTTGCCCCTGACCAAGATCCCTTATCTCCTTTTGATCTATTACTCGTGTCCGCGGTTGCTAACGCCCATTTTGTACACAGGGTGCCCAGACAACATATGTGACTGTCCTTAAGCCTCTCCTTTCCAACTTTTTGGCCTCTGCGCCTCGATCCACTCCGGCTCCTACCACTGAGCAGGCTCACACGGAGTGAGCAAGGTCTTGTGCATTCCTCGAAAAGGCCAGGGCTTCGTGGGAGCACTTGCAGTCGGTTTTGCTGCTTGGAGGGATCTATCTCAAAGTACATAGTAGACCGTTTCTTTTCTTTCCACTATGGTCCCCATTGTCATGTTTGTTTTACTATTATTGCCTCCTAATACACCTGCTGTAGCGCCCTGTCGCCTTTCCGTCGCCTCTCGATTTATCTAACGAAATGCAGTTTCCGTTCGTCCTTTTTCCTTTTCTTCCGGCGTTTTTGAATATACTTGAGTTTTGCCCCCGTTGCGGCACAATTGAACGTCATAGAGATTCGGAATGTCATCATCGCGTACGCAATCGGGAACTCGTTAACCCGCGTATATCCGTGTCCGTCATGAAAGATTAAGCAACAAGGTGACTAACTAGTAGAAGTAGTACCATGATTAATGTCCCTCAGTGTTTTATTTCTTCCACTGCCTGGATCCTGCCACTGTCGTCCATGCGAGCCCTGCAAAGAGACATCTGTGAGTGCAACTGGATATCAAAGGACGACTGTCACATACAATGCCTCGTCCTCGAGATCAGTCGTGTTCTTCACTCGGAGATAAATCATCGGAAGCGCGAACAGGAGACCAGCAACGAGAAGCACCCAGGTCGAGAGAAAGATGTTCATGAATCTAGCTCGTCGATTCAGGCTTTCCATAATGCATGTTCAGTCCGACAGCACTCACGGTCTCGAATCGGCGTCCGCAGCCCATGCTCCCGCGGCACCTGCAGATTGGAAGGCCTTGTCTATAAATTTTTATAAAAAAAAAAAAAGGAAGAAAGAACGATGTCAATCAAAGACAGGCGTCTGGTATAAAGTGACGCACAGAAGCCAGCAAAGTGAGCCAGTTTGGCAGGGTCATTGGACATGGCACCCATGATCCAGTAGGCGGTCGTTTGCCACATGGCATCGAGGATACCGCAGAAGATGTAGAAGAAAATCTTGCCCGTATATTGACTATCGTTGATATCTATCCGTTGCTGATCTGACCGCTCCGGTCCGTAATCTGCTCTCGTGTATTCCCTGTCAACAAACGGTCAGCTTCGCTTTCGATCCGACGACAATGGCGCTATCACTCACTTCTGGTAGAAATAACCCCATATGTGTACAAAAAATACAAAAATGAAGAGGATGGACCATCCCCAAAAGGCGCGCACACGGCGCGACAGGTTCTGTCGGTCCAATAAAATTCCGATCGCGATCGAGCCAAAAATCTGCGCTATCCAGTAGACAAAGTTGTTCAGTGAGCGAGCGCGAATGTCGAATATCGTCCCATTGTAGTCATTGAATTCTGCCAAGACATCATCAACACCAGCTTGGGAAACAACGAAACAGGAACAGCCCCAGCACCCGTACTCACGCCATGTGTAGAACCAGTTGGAGGCGAGGAACATTGGAAACAGCAAGACAATCATCGGGTCGGTCCTCAATGCGTAATACAGGCCGAGAATTTCCGTTTTCCATGACGGATGGCGAGGTACGGTGACTTTCGTTCCATCGGTCCGGATCATTTTGTCAGGATCCGCCATAGTCAAAGGAATGAATACACCGATGAGGGTCAAGATAAGGAAGCCAATCTGGGCGAAGAGTTCGTTTGAATGTGAACGTTTCGAAGAGACATAAGCGACATACATATGTGCCATTGCCAACTGCATTGGAAAAATGATGTCGATGGATATCAACGATTATGGGGCTCAATGAAGCTCACCTCCGTTAGCCTGCAAGGGTGTTAGTTTTTGCTGCAGAGAAAATTGGGATGATGACTTACAGTAGAGTGAAAGTTTTGTCCAAATGCGACGGCAGCTCCCACTACACCCCCCAAGTTGAAAATGGACCAAAATATGCCGACGAATCTGCCTTTCTGCGCTTCTGTCGGGTAGGCCATCATCAACGAACCTTGAGCAGTCCAAAGAAGGCCTGCACAGATTCCAAGGATGGCACCGGCGGCAATGACGAATCCAGTCGCGTCAGCATGAATATTCAAGGCCCTAAATATAAGCCATTGACGCAATCATTTCTCGGAATACTAGCGAGACATACAAGTATGATCCGACGTAGAGAGCATAGCCCATAGAACCCAGAAGAAGCGTCAACTTGGAACCGAGCTTGTTGTTGATTGACCTAGCAAAAACATTTGATGAGCTAACATGTTCTGTGTTGCAAACGTCGGCAGACAAACCCGGCGAAGAACGCAGTGACCGCAAAAGTAGAATACAGTGCCGCGTTGCCTTGTGCACCCGTCTTGGTATCGACTCTACCCCCACCTCCTAGGCCGTTCAGAGCATTAAAGAGGCCTGTCATGTGATGGGTAACGAGAGATCAGAGTGCGACGCCCAGTCTTGACGGGGTCAGGACATTACCAGGGCACATGAAGCAAATGAAGCCGAGGAGGGACACCTACACAGCGAAAGACACCCATGAGCCCAGTAACGGACCTAGGAAAGGAGAAATACTGACTTGAGTTATTGGGTGGTAGTAAATGCCTTTGATACCAGTCGGCCGTTCATACACAACTTTGCGTAACGCGGTATCGCTGGCATTGCCTTTCTCTTGGTCGGAAACGTCCGTCATTCTGAATAGAGGAGGGAGCAGAGAACCGGACGGTGCAGGCGCAAGTGGGCATAGAACGCCATCGTCCGATAGTCAATATAAATAGGCTACTTACCCCGAAACTGCATTCTATTGTGGAGAAGTCCCACACCGAGAGGGCAGAACCATCTGACATTGCATGAGGTTCAGCACCTAATCAAGGGACAGCGCGTATGGAGATAATGAGACCATCAGGTGGACGGCCTCGGCTCTCTAATTCGTCCATAAGGTTACGGACGTAGATGGGCGACCAGCGTGGTCTAGGATCGTATTCCAGGTATTGGCCCATATGCTTCTCAGTTTGCGAACTTCAAGACCTGCCTGGACCTACACTTTGAACGTTACCACGTCTTTTTCACCCAAAGCCGCAATATGGCCCCATTTGACGACGGGACCATACCTCGAGACTCCAGCCATGCATGGTCCGACGGTACATAATGACCACGTTTCGAGCTTCAACATCAACGCCAACCAAAAGCGTGTGCACGCCTAACTACAAGTAGGGTCTAACTGCCATGATCAACGCTCGCCTCTTGAGTCCCCTCACTGTCGCGTCAGACGCCGACGTTTATTATCTCCCAGTACTATTTACAACACATTCCCATCGTGACCAGCAATGTTCACCAGATGTTTCACCTCTCATCTGACCAAGGGGCATCGTGCTTTCTCCAAAAGGCGTTCCCTGGCCACCTTCTGTGGTGCTCCATCATGCTATCCATTTCCATGACTATCGCATGGTTCTCGTTCTGAGCCCCTCGCACCCACGAATCATAGTCGAGCAGCCTTATGTACGGTGATGCATTCCTTCCCATTCTCAGGTGATGTCCTTGTGACCAATCTCTTTCCCTGCAACACGTTTCCCGCCCCCAAGTGACAGCTCTGGGCATCGTGAAAAGCGTAATTGACTTCTGTGTTATCTGCAAACGGGCTCATTCCGCCTCTGTTCGCATCGGAAACACTCATACCTATCTGCTCCATTCCCATCAAATGAGGAAACGTCACATACTGGCCAATTCCTCAGCCAGGCCATAGCCACGTCCCCGCGTCTCCTTCCGCGCTATTTATTTCTATTAGAAAACAAACGTATATTGACACAACCAGAAAATAAAATAATGACAGAAGCAGATATGGCCCCGTCCGGCCTGGATTTTATGAGACTCATATGAAATAAATGACTCACAACGTGAAATCGTGATATATACACTTTTTTCTCCTCACTGCAGTGGTATCTGGTTATTGTCATCCATCGATGGGATCCTCGGGCGCGGTCGTCTTGCTCGTGAACGGGGAGACATGGGATGTATGGTGGTGATATTGCCCGAATCGTCCATGCGCGCTCTGTAGCATGCAGGCATAAATGTAGGAAAATGTGATTTTTTATCAGAGAAACCCACAGCGTCTCGTCAGAGTAAGCCGTGTAGTCTTTCACACGCATGTAAATCATGGGCAAGGCAAAGACCAACCCAGCCACGAGGAGTACCCAGGTGGAGAGAAAAACATTCATGAACCTGGGGCACCAGAGATGCGTCAGTAAATTGTTGGAGACATGGTTGCCGCAAAGATTCGTCACTCACGGGATTTTGGTGGCATCTGCGCGCCATACTCCAGCCCCACCGGCTGATTGGAAGGACTTGTCTACAATGCCCCGTTACCATCGCCTGCCCATGAGGAGTCGATGGGGTGACTTACAAAAACCCGCAAAGTGTGCCAGTTTGCCAGGGTCGTTAGACATAGCACCCATTATCCAATAGGCCGTCGTCTGCCACATGGCGTCAAGTATCCCGCAAACGATGTAGAAAAATATTCGCCCGATGTATGCGTGTTCGAAAATGTCCATTTTCTCTGCGTCAGGGGCAATCGACTGACGAGTGTAATCTCTGACAAAGCGAGTAATGAGCCACAACAATGGTTCTCTAACGTTACCACTGACCGTTGGTAAAAATAACCCCAGACATGTACGATAAATACCATAACGAATAAAATTGACCAGCCAGTAAATGCTCGCGTGCGACGAGAAATCGAGGTTTGATCGAGGAGAAATCCTATGGAGATGGAACCCAAGATTTGCGCCATCCAATACACTAGATTATTGAGGGAGCGGGCGCGAATATTGAACAGTGCATTGTTATATTCGTTAAATTCTAGAATAGTGACGCGTGTGGTCAGCCTTCACAAGTGTGATGAAAATAACGCGAATGCTAACGCCATGTGTAGAACCAGTTGGAGGCAAAAAACATGGGAAATAGCAATATGATCATGGGGTCCGTCCTCAACGTGACCCAGAGACCATAAATCTCGACCTTCCAGGAAGGGTGTCGCATGGCAGTGACCTTGGATCCATCTATCCGAATCATGTCGTTGGGATTGACCATAAATAAGGGTATGAGCACTCCTGTGAATGTGAGCACGAGGAAGACGATCTACAACGCGTCAAGAACAACCAGAATTAAGTGACTGCATGAGACGGAAAGCACGTACATAGGTGCCGTTTCCAACTGCATTCGCACCATCAGTAAGCCAGCAAACTGGGGGGTGTACGAAGATGAATTCCCACCAGAATTAGCCTGGTTTCGTCAATCGCCTCAGTTGGCAGTCAGCCGAGATGAGATTTGACCTACCGTCGAATGAAAATTTTGACCCAACGACACGGAAGCGCCCACAACTGCGCCCATATTGAATATTGCCCAGAAAACGGCAATGTATTTTCCCTTCTGCGATTCCGTCGGATAAGCGAGCATGAGTGACCCCTGAGCGGTCCAGAGCAAGCCAGCGCAGAGACCGAGTACGGAGCCTGCAGCAATAACGAAACCACCGGCGTTTCGATGAATATTCATAGTCCTGTCAAGTACCGTGCTAAGCCGACGCAGAAGTGACTCAAGGAAGGAGTTCCAGCGCACAGAAAAGATCCGATGTAGATGGCGTATCCTGTACTTCCTAATAACAGTGCATGCTTGGCACCGATTTTGTTTGTGACTGAGCTGCAGTGACAGACGTGGTCTCAGCCCTCCGATAACGGATTCGCAGGAGTTCATGACGAACCCTGAGAAGAACGCGCCAATGGCAAAGGTTGAATAAAGGGCGGTATTGGCATTGGCGCTTATGGTGGAGTCGAACTGGCCCGCGGCGCCAAGTCCATTCAAGGCATTAAAAAGGCCTGCGGGCGAGAGAATGAGAGGCCATTACAACGAGGTAATGAATAATCAGACGGACCTGGACACATGAAGCAGATGAAGGCAAGCAGTACAACCTGGTGGAGAGACACATTGAAGGCTGGCACGCCCTTTCCCGCCCGACAAAACTAACCTGGGTGAGAGGATGGCGGTATATTCCCTTGAAACCCCTTGGTCGAGGATGTGTGTTGTGGTCTGAGCCGCTTTCACTGAGGATAAGGCTGCCGTCTTGGCTGCCATAGCCTTTCTCCCTCGAATCTGCCATCGCGTAAGGGCAGGAGGATGTAATATGACGACAAGATCAGGGGAGAGAGAAGACTAGCATGGAAATCGACAAAGAAGTCTGGGGGCAGCCCTGTGCATATGAACTCGGAGTACTTATCGCCCATCGTCAGGCAGGGTCAACAAGGAATCTCTCAAGAGGGAAAGGAGGGGCACCTGATCCTGCCGTGTCTCGAGTTCTTTTTCCAGAACCGGTTTAGAGTTGCAGCAAGCGAAGAGAACCGGGAGCGCGCTGGGTAGGATGTCCAGAGTATATGAGGGAGTTCTTGATCATATCATTCGGGCAGATCAAGGGCCCAGCTCCCGAGCAAGATGAGCTCTGGTCACTTGAATTTCTTACTCATGGTTGCACGGGGCTTGTCAAATCTTGCGCCGCATCATATGACATCTGCTGTCGTTATGAAGTCCCAGGGACCGTTGCTCAAATATCTTCCATCTTAATGATGCCAGTTGCGTTGCGATGTGACACTGGACAGTCATCTCACCGACAAGTCATTAAACTTTTGAGTATCGTACCTTGTAGCGAGTGTAAAATTAGGTCCACTCGAGAACTCAATCGACTGTTGGACATGTTGGAAGTTGGTGGAATGTGTAGAGAGCCTGATATCCTGATCGCTAATCAAAAAGGAGACTGTCCACGAGGCAGCCGTGTTAACAGCACCATACATTCTCTCCAGGCCCTCTTCCATATCTCGAACCTTTCCCATGGCACGGCACCAGGACAAGGCCACGACCGAGAAGTTTGCAAAGATCCTTCGGGAGATGATTAAACGGCCAGAGAACAAGGTATGTGCAGATTGCAAGAGGAACGGTGCGCATCGATACACGTATTCATTTTTGTGCTCTCCTCCTCATACTCATTTTCAGATCCCCGCTGGGCTTCCTGGAATATGTGAGTCTGAATCGTAGTGCATCGTCCATGCTCCTTACGGCAGAGTATTTCAGAGGCATATTTCTCTGCATCCGTTGTTCGGGTTTTCATCGTGGAATGGGAACACACATCAGCAAGGTCAAATCGGTCGATCTTGATGTCTGGACACCTGAGCAGATGGAGGTCGGGTTCTTCAGCTCATGCTATGCCTGAATTAAATTGACGCGGTGCCCACAGTCGATACAGAAATGGGGGAATTATCGTGCAAATCTGTATTGGGAAGCTCGTTTGAAGCCGGGTCACGTACCACCAGAGCAGTGCGTATAGTTCAATTGGTTCTCCATGGAAAGTCGCTTACTGTTTCGCTTGCCTTGAAAAGCAAAATGGAATC
This sequence comes from Macrocybe indica, assembly GCA_030407095.1. Classification (NCBI taxonomy): domain Eukaryota; kingdom Fungi; phylum Basidiomycota; class Agaricomycetes; order Agaricales; family Callistosporiaceae; genus Macrocybe; species Macrocybe indica. The sequence continues at coordinate 817,259 of JARFTL010000001.1, read as the reverse complement.
TTTTATTCGGTCCAAGTACGAGTCAAGACGTTGGGCGTTGGAGGGTCCACCTCCTGCTGACCCCTCTGTACTGGAAAATGGGTCATCAGCACACTCTTCTCAACAACCACAAGCCCAGCAAGAGACGCTTTCCCAAGCATCGACATCATCCGGACCGGCACATGCTCCATCCAACAGTCTCTCCGGTCCATCTCTCGCTCCGACTGCAGCCTCCCGCCAGCCGGCTGCGCACCAACTCATCTCCGCTAATTACACAAATACACAGCGTCAAACGCCTACCAACCCCGTAATGCAGCAGACAGCGGCACAGCGCGTAGCCCCTCAGCCTGCTCAGCCGTCCATAGCCAACGATATTTTCAATCTAGACTTCCGAGCCCCACCAGTTGAAACACCCGCGGCGGGCATGGCATCGGAACAGCTACCAAAGAAGGACGTCAAACAAGACATCCTCTCGTTGTTCTCAACGCCCTCTCCTGCAGTACAGCCAGCTGCGCCTTTTGGCCAGTCTGGTTATCAGCAATCACCTTGGGCGGTCGCACCAACTCAGCAACAGCCCGTGGCACAGATGCCAATGCCCGTCCAGACCAGCATGATAGGCAACAGTGGCGCTGGTGCCTGGGGTGTCAGTTCTGGTTGGACAGGTGCCCCCGGAGCAACCACCATGCCTGCCACCCAAGCAAATGCATGGGGAGGGATGGCAACGACGACGTCCACTCAACCACTCCCACAGCATCAAGGAAGCCTTTTCAACACAAGCGATATCTGGGGTGGCTCGTCGGCCACTACAACGCCCCAAACGCAAGGACTACCTGGAACTCCGGCCACTACGCAGGCTCAAAAAGATGACGTATTCGGAGATATATGGGGAGGATTCAAATGAATTACAGCAAGCAGTCGTGCCCACGAATTGCTAATGAAACTGCGTTTGAAACCTTTCTACTTGACAAAGCATGCAGTAGGTGTGGTTGTAGATCATGCTAGAATTACATATATACCAAGTTTGGACGTGTTCACTTGTTCGGTCCTAGATCCTGTCATCGAGTGCTTCAATGTGATGTTGAAGAGACCGAGTATCTTGATCGATACTGACCTTTTCAATCATTTTTCTTGCGATAGGGTGGAAGGCGTCCTTCGATTTGTTGAACGTACTGATGGCCAGATCCTTATCGACCTTAGCCACGTCTCTGAAAATGGGTCTACAGAATTTCATTCGACCCTTGACAGTGCCAGAACCATCGTCACCGACTACCCATTTCGCAGCTTCCGGCGCAAATGCCTTTGCCGCAATGGACGTCGGCTCAGAGAGCGCCACCTCATAAAATCTGAGTCGGATTTCCGCGTTTTCGGTACCAGAGAAGCCGTAGAGATTTCCAAGGTAAGCGACGTGAGCTGACGGAAGGGGTTTATACTCGGAATGCAAGCGCTCCAGGAATACAACTGAAGAAGAGATCATTTCCTGATCGTGAACAAAGTGATATCGATGCCACACACCTTTTTGGTTAGAGTCGAAGTCTTTCATGTCTGACTCTTCAAAGTCAAGCTGTGGAACCTCCTGATCGCGTGAAACATCCCATCGAGCTGCCAATGCATATGCGGCTTCGGCCAGAGAAAGGTCGTATTTGTTCTCTACAGGAAGTTTAAGGCCCTCGCCATAGAACCAAGCCTGCGGAGATCTGGTGAGATCGGTGAAGGCGTCACTAAAAAGACAATTATCACATTCCAGTCGACGCTATCAAGAGCTTTTATTTTCTCGGCGTCGCCTTGTTCCTGAAAGTAACCATACAAATGGTCCTTCCACTGCTCGGTTGTGATGCTCTGTCCCATGAAAGTCTTCACGTAGTCCCTGGCATATGGCAGGAACTCTTTTAGCCCTCCCAGAGTTCGCTCTGTCGGACGGGCATCGGACGGTTTAAGCGGCTCCTCATATGGTTTTGAGAAATAAACGAACGAACCGAGGTACAGGAGGAAATTAGCGCCCTTTTCGTAAGGAATGCTGCTATATGCATCGTCTGGGTCTTCTCCTACGGCAAATTCTATGACGAGCCGCTGGTACTTTGGGCGATCAGCATATTCCTTCAGGGCATCGTCCAGCGCCTTTTTTCCGATCACGAACGAGAAATCACGGTGAGCCGAATCGTGCAATGTTTCCTGCAAGACCCGTTCCATGTATGTGGTCCAACCCTCATTCAACCAGAAGTGTGAAGCGTTTGCATGCCTGCAGCAAACCGCATGTCACAAACAGACAAGGGAGAAAAAGAAACATACGTCACTCCGTTTCCGAACCAAGAATGCGTCAACTCGTGGACGACAACGTCAACAAGCGCGCGGTCTCCAGTAACGAGAGCTGTCCACATGAGTAAACGACCTTGCTACAGCAACGAATGGAAAACAATCACTCGGCGTTAGGAAGGAGAGGCAAGCGTTTTCCTGATGGGTGGTCGAAATAACTAGAATTGCGTAGGGAAGACCGACAACACATACCATGCCACCAAAAGGGAAGGAAGGCGGAAGCACCAAGAGGTCATATACGCCGAACCTATAAGGCGTAACAATCTCCTCTTCTTTAGCCAAGAATCTGGCATACTGGTCAGACCAAGGAACGGATGTAGTTTGAACCCAGCCATGTACTTTCTAGTATCCTCGCTGAACTCCCAGTATGCCTTCTCTAGTAACTCAGGTTCGGTCCATATCCCGCTTGACCACTGTTCATTGCCATGTTGAGGGAATGCTTTGTACCTCAAGTTGCCAGCAGCTATCGCCAGCAGATAAGAAGGAATGGGAATGGGCTAATCGAGTTAGATTTTGGTTAGTAACGCCTCTAGCGGGCTTGGGAGTAGATTAGTACGGACTTGATCATAAATGTATGTCACCAGGTCCTTTCCGATGACTGCCCCGACGTGCACAGGGCCGTCTGAAGATGGGCTCACTCGAATTGCGGACAAAAGAACGGGAAGAACAGAAGTGACTCTCGCAGAGTATTTCTAAAAAAAATAAATTCGGTATGGTCAGAAGTCAACCATGCTGCGTGCAAATTTCGAGCCAGAGCGCGTACGATCTTGACAGAAGGGGTGTCTGGATGATGAAACAGAATAAAGCCTGTGAAACAGGGAATCTCCTTCAACTTACCTTGAAGAGGCGCAAGGGCACGCGCATATATTGGCTGACATTGACTGAAAAGATAAGGAAACTTCTTTCCTTGGGTCTGCCTATAGTAATTTTCCGGTCATTGATGACATCGATAGCGATAGCGATCCTTTCGCACTCTTTACTGAGCCATTGAAGAGCGAGGCTATCCTTCGTGGTGCTATACTCGATCCGAACTTGCACTTGCGATCCCGACTTCAGATCCGAAGGCAGTTCAATGTGCAGAGCTGATCCCATGACCGGATGCTTGTCTCCGAGGTAAAACTGTGGCGAAACGAGACGGACTCGATTGAGATATCAGACGGGTAAGAAACCCTCCACGCCTGCCTTGGCCGCTTCGCTTGCGATCTCGACATTCTGAACGTCCAAATCCAAAGTGTCCAGGCTGGGATCGGATTTACAATTCTGCTCAAGCGATTAAATGCGGGACAACGGACATCACCTCGCTGACATTGTCCTTTTTGACGGACAAATTGTGGACGATCGAACCGCTGATGACCTGCGCATCAAAGTCGACCTTCCAGTCCAGAGAAACATGTTCAGTGACGATATCGAGGTAGTTGGCTTGAGTTGTAGGGTCCGACATCGATGGAGAGATAGATAGCGTGAAGGTCTAATTAACGCGACAGACCTAATGGATGCATGATCGGCCAGTGATATGCCGACGTCCGGCACCGAGGATATATCATCATTCTAAATGGATTTTGTTACCAAGTCTCCTAGAACCGAATCAAAGGATAACAAGTAAAACAGAAGGAGCAGAAGCAGTGATATCAAAAGTTGAAGATCACTATTCATCAATTCAACCACGAAGTCCAATCCCACCTCCCTTCCGAAGGTCGACACGTTTAACGGAAAAAAAAATGAAAAGAGCAATATATACACTTGTAGTTTCACGTATTGCCGGGATGAGGTCTTGAGATAGACAGAGGAGAAACAGAGAGGAGAATGTCGTTTATGTACTTTGCAGCATAATTAAAGGGAGACAAAACGAAGGTAGGGACGAGAAGCGAGCGGCAAAAAGAAATGACAGGATATGATAATTTGACACGAAGGGAAGGTGCGGTGGCCTAGAACAAGGGGAATACGAGTGGAAATGGTAAGGTCAGGGCGTTGCAGGTATAAAAAAAACACAGCATTTGAGAAGAAGATATAGTGAGAAACAAGAACGCCACATTGATGAGGGGGCTAGCTTGATGTTTGGCTGGGAGAGATGAAGACGGACAGTGTGAACGCAAAGAAAACAAAAAAAGAACAAAGAGAAAAGATAGGCATCTGTTGAGAAGTTAATGGATGGATGAATGGGGTGGGAGACGGGGAGTTATGCATGTATATAATGCTGCTTTAGGTCATTCGAGAGGATGGAAGCTGTCGAAAAAAAAGAGTGGAGAGGAAAAATGAAAGGAATCGTCCGTCCGAGCCGTTTGCAAGCGGATTGACACGAAGAACGGAAAGCGAGAAGGAACTTGCAAAAAGTAAAGGAAAGCCGAGGCAGGCAACGGCCACGTGAATGGATCATGTATAGTGGAGGATAATTTCCAGTTGCATTCCAAATCAAGGACGCCCGACCACTGAGTGACCATTATACGCTGGATATAGCTAATAATGGTAACGGCGTATGATCGATCACAAATGGGGTCCCTGAAGCTTTTGGTGAGATGCACGAAAAAGCGCTCTCGTAGTGAAGAAGAGGGGAAAAAAAGTCCATCGGCAAAAAAAGAAGGGAGGAATAAAGAGTGAGCCGGGGACAGGAGTCCACCGCGTTGCTCCATAATTCAGACGAAAAATTGTGTGCTAGAAATGCCATTCAGTGAGGCGAACACAAGAGGCCATAATTTTGACTGACTGGATCCGACTGGCAGCATGCACTTCCATTTCCTCCATTTTGTAGGAATTAAGTTCCTCCTTGATCCTCTGCGCCAAAGCCGGCGTTAGTCGACTCCAGGTGGCGGGCTCGCTTCTTCGGTCGTAGACGGTGGATGAGAAGGTGTCGTACACTGAAAGATTGTTAGCGAACGTCAGCTTCTTGTACGGTGCTGTTGCTGATCGATGCGTCAGCGTGACCGGAGTTGTTCCAGAGTGGGACAGGACGGGCATGGAGGAATTCGGGTGGCTAAACATAGTGTTGGTCTTTTCCGGGTGCGACGCCGATCCGTTGCTCGTCGAGTCGAGGGATATCGTCGTCGAGGAATCAAACGAGAGAGGAGGGAGCAAAGGCGCAGGGTCGACGCCTTGGCTCACATGGGAGTGCCTGTGAAGGCCGTCGATGTGATCTGGATCTGGCGACGGGATACGCGCCAATGGGCCCAACTCAGAGATGGGCCCGGGATGGGAATTGTAAGAATTGGAACGCAAACGGGTAGTGGGGTTGGGTTGTTCAGCAAGGTACGCGGTCTGATCATAAGACTCCGCATCTGCGCAGAGGTTAGAGTGAATGAGTATGCTGAGTCAGGGAATCCAAGACCACTGGCAGAGAGCCAGGCGTGCACGCACATTTTAATATGCCCTTCATCGGCCGCCTTGTCTTTTCTATGCTCCTCCGAACGTCTATAGCCCAAGGCTCGACCTCTTCTTCGTAGGCGTCGTCATCCAGACTGACCCGTTCCAGCCCAACCCTGATGGTGGTATCCTCGTCACCGTCACCCTCCCAATCTTCATCATCGTCCCAGCCGTCCGCGTTGTAGTGCTGCCCAGGTTGTTGCGGCTCGTAATGGCCCTCATCGCTCTCGTCCTCGTCGTCCTCCACCAGCACTCGCGTGCCGTCCTCGTTGACCCTCATGTTGCCGCCTTTGACGGGAGAGACGGATCCCTGCCTGGTCGTGGTATTCTTCTCCCAGGTAGGCACGCCCGATCCGTTGACACCGTTGGCAGTCGGATTGGCGGGCGATGCTGTCGCATTGGTGGAAGCACCGGTGGCAGTAGCGGTGGCAGCAGCGGCAGCGGCTGCTGCTGCTTCTTGCTGAGCCTTGGCTCTTGCGGCGGCCTCGGCATTGCTCTTGAGGGTATGTTGTCGGGCCAACTTGGCGGCTGGACTCAGGCCATGCATATCCGCACCCCAATCGCCAGTGCTGGAGCGATCAAGCTCAGCCGTGACGTGCGACACGCTGGCTTCGCTGGCCTCTCCCTTGGAGCCTCCCTTCTTGCTGTCCTTCTTTTTCTTATCCTTATCTTTAAATAAAGACGCAATGCCAGCCAGTGAATTGCGTCGAGCGAGGCGGCCCATGGAACCTAGTTTCCTGATCATGACGCTTGCGCTGCTTACGGTCGAAGAAAGGGAGATGTTGTCCGTACTTGCGTTGAGCCTTGAATTGAACAAGGACGCAGCGCGACCTCTCTTTTTCGTCGTCTGTCCTGTTATCGTCGAGGAGGCGTCGTCAAGACCTTCCACTGAGCTCCTGCCCGCCGACGCTGCGCTGCCTCCTGATTTGTCAATCGCACTGATAAGTGCAGGTGTCTTGGCTTTGAGCTTGTTGGAGCTGGCAGAAGCCTTGATAGACTCGTCATCGTCCGCTACGTCCTCTTTGAGAGACTGGGTGGGGTTGAAGGACAGCGCCCGTCGGAGGCGGCCCTTGAGACCGCCACTTCGAAGATGGCTAGACGCAGGTGCAGGGTCCAGTAGATCGCTATCGTCTCGGGACATGCGCTTCTCCGCGGCGGTAAAGTTGCCTTGCGACAAAGGGGAGGGACGTGCCGGGCGAGGAATGGGCGCTGGAAGGGTAGAAGCAGAGCTAGACGGGGTGGAGGAAGCAGCCGTGGAGGCCGAGGGCCTCGCAGAGGTGGCGGTAGAACTCGACGAGGACGAGGAAGAGTTGCGGTGGTGAGGTATGCGTAGCTGACCGGCGGCTGTGGTTCCGGATGGGGAGGGTGGGGCAGGGGAGCTTCTGTTGGTGGTGGGGCCAGAGGGAGGACCAGATCTGCTACGGACGCTTCCATTCGCCGACGGGTTGTTATGCCCGCTATGTCCACTTTGGTTGCTGTTTGTCCTCTGGCGGTGACTGCCTGACGAATTGACAGACGACGTGGAACCTGATGCCTCTGGGCGCGCGTAGGGCGGATGGGGAACGTTCGGGGGACCAGGACGCCAATCGGACCCGTCTTGCGAGTGCTGCTGCTGTTGCTGCGGTCGCGGGGGGCGTCGATACGGATGGAAACCGGGATACTGTTGTTGTTGTTGCTGCTGCTGCTGCTGGTCGCCAGGGTTATTGCCTCTGTGTTCGCGATGAGGAGGGGGCGTTCCGCTTGGGAAAGGATTGTAGATGGACGAAAGCTGGTTCTGGGCGAAGTAGTCATTGGGTGCCTGGGAATTGGTCGGGTTCCGTTGATGTTGGTTGGGCATAGGTGGAAAGCCATGTTGTGCGTTGAACATCATCTGCTGATAGGCCCACTGTGCGAGCTGGGCGTTGGCAGCATCGTAAAAAGGACCTTGCGGGGGTATTTGGGTAGGATACGGTTGTGGGGACTGTTGTTGCTGGTGATTTTGATAAAAGGAAGGGTAAAACGGGGCGGCCGTGATGGATGGCGTCCAGCTGCCTTGCGGTTGCTGCTGAATGGGGAACGAATACGGAAACTGTTGGTGTTGATGATGTTGCTGTTGTTGTTGCTGCAGCTGCTGCTGGGACTGGGGAGGTTGCTGGGATGGTTGCTGCAGCGGCTGATGCTGCTGCTGCGCTGGATGGGACTGGGAGTGATGGTGATGTGAAGGGTCGTTTGTAGGGGACGAGCGCTGTTTGTTAGTGGTCGTGGGGTTCGTGGCTGGGACATCCATTGGGGAATCTCTGGAGGGGTAAAGCTGCTGCCAGTCTGGGGGAACGAGAACAGCCATGGACCTGCGAAATCACAACCAGGAAGCGAGCCGACCGTGGCGCAATGCCTGTGGGAAAAGCTGCCTGTCAAGAAGGATTGAACGGCGAGAGGGAAGCAGGAGAGATAGATACCACGATGAACGACGAAGGAGAGTGATCTCGTCGATGAGGACGACGACGGGCAGAGATGAGAGAGCAGGACTGTGGATGCTGGCAACAACGTCGAAAGCCAAATCTGTTGCAATCACTCCGCCACAATCAAAATAAATTCAAGCAACTTCACGTGCGTGCAACCCCAGGTATATACCAAAAAAAAAAAGATAAAGACTACTAGTAAGAATTGAAATACCATTCCACGTCAGTTCGACCAAGTCCCATATCAGCAAGCGCCGCAAACGCAGCCGGCGTCAAGTCAATGTCTCCGATCGCGCAAGCCTCGCATCGGTCTACGATCTTCACTTGTATTTGTTTTTCACCGTGCTTCACAGTCGCCGTCAACGGAATATGGCACTGAGTACCAACGTCGCAGTTCGGCAACCCGTCACCACCGACGATTACATAGTCGTTCCCTGCGACAACCGTCTTCAGCTTTCCAGCTGCGTCGTACATCTTCCGTCCAGGAGTGTACGGCCCGCAGATCGGGTTGCTATAAAGGACAGTAGACACGTAAACACCTCATTGTCAAGCCGCAGTCGAACCTTCTCGTCTGCTCACCGATTCATTTCTCCAGCAAAGGCACCAGGCCATTTATCATACATGAGTTTCGACACCGCTGCCGTGAACGAGTTGTCATCATAAGTGTCCCCGCAGGCTCCCAGGCCTTGTCCGCTGCAAGTCGTTCATCCGTCAACATCCGCGCAGAGGTAAAGTTGGTAAAACACCGGCATCGCCGACTTACTAATACGTCATCTGTCCACGATGCACTTGAGTAAAAAGCGTATTCTTTGAGTTGTCATAAGCTTTCGACAGCTCGCGCAGGAACGGATCCGCCGCAGACGCTCGCGTCGCTGTGGGTGCCGGTCCGGCTTGTGTCTCCGTCGGCCAATTTGCCGGCCTTTGGCCCCCTGCAATCCCGCCCTTCCCTCCGCCACCATTGTTGTTCGCGGGCGGCTTGTTGTTCCCTTGGACGGGAGCGGGCTGGCCGGTAGATGAATGATTCGCGGCCGACGTCGTCTGCATCGGTATAAGCGCCGTCGACGTCCCTCGATTGCATGCCCTCTTCCTTCTCTGGCGTTTCACGAGCGGCCGAGAATCCTCGACGTCCGCTTTGACGTTCACGCGGTTCTTGAGCTCATGATGCCGGTATCTCGGTACGAGGTGATGCGCAGAGGATGCGATCGTCGGATACGATAAAAAAGAAAGATCGAACAAAAGAATGGCGGCGAGCGTCACCAATCGAGAAACCATCTTGAGTGAGAGGAGAAGAACGAAAGGAGCGTATCAAACGAGAGGCTTCATCATTTCCTTCTCCTCGATGATATTTTGTATGTTTTCTGCGTCGTGGCAGTGCCATCTTCCTTTTCGGTCTCTTCATCGCGACAGGACATCACCCAACGTGGGTAAAACGTGCATCGTCCATGCCAGATCAAAAAGCCAAGACTGATACTCCCCGCTGAAGTGCCTAGCTGATCTTATCGGACGGTGCCCCGTTTCGCGTGAGGTAATTGCGATGCTCTCGGAGAGGCCAGGCCACGCATTCCCCACGATTTTTCTGAGCATGAGCGTGCCCGAATCTAGCCCGGATTGACAGAACGTGGGTTGACAGCACCCGAGAACATGTTGCAATCTGCAGTCACCAAAACTCGACCCACTCACTCATCTTGACGGAAGGGCGACCACTGACCAATTCAGAAAAAAGTATGAGTTTTAACATTCGATGTTTCAACCACTCTACAGGAGATTCAGAAACAGGTCTTCAACGCTAGTGTCTCTCCACCTCTGCTCCGTTATGCGATAAACAGACGGAAACCATGAAGAGATGTCCTCGTCGCCGATTTTGGGCTCGACTTCCAGCTCGGATTCACAGCGTTCGCTGACTCCGAGGACCATGCATGCCAGCGCCTTTCCGCTCAGCCAGGCGTGCACCATGCCTTCTCCGCTGTACCCGGCAGCAATCCATTCGCCAGGAGCAGACATGCCTGGAGTGCAAACACAGAACCATCAGTTTCCGCAGAGAATTAACATAGAAATACACGCCTCGGTTATCCACCGTCTCGCTTCGTCGAGGAGCAAGTCTTCCAGAAACGCATTCGGGCACTCGCCCAACCCACGGCTTCATGTCGACGGAGAATCCCAGGATTCCACTCCACTGTCTCCCAGGTTCGCCCTTGTCAAATTCATCCACGCTGTTGCCTTTGACGTTGAAGTACTTTGACAACGCGTGCTTCAAATAGTCGCCAGTAGAAGGGTTCCATCCACCATCATCAGCATTCCCCAGCTCTGTCAAAAAAGCCCACCCTCTGTAAAAGCCGCCGCCAAACATGAGTTCGCCTTTTGAAGGAGGATACTTCGTCAAACGTCGCTCTGAACTCATCGGCTGTTGAGTCAGATAATCCATGATGGGCATAGATGCATCTGGAAAGAAGACAAAAGAACGTTTTCCAGCCCAGCAAGAGTCTTCACCGTTTGTGCTGCTTGTCGTTCCATCTCCAAGGCCAGACCAGGGATTATGTACCACCATCGTACCCCTTGCTGGCAGAATTCGCCCACGCATGCCAGGTAACAAGTGGGACGCCCATGCGTTCGTAGCATGAACTATGTGACGCGTCTTAAGGGTGCCCTTGGGTGTTACTACTGTATATAGCCCGCTGCCACTCGTATCATTGACAGGCAGTATCGCTGTGCATGGTGTATGTGTGAAGAGATGAAAGCTGGTTGTTCCCTTCGATGATGAGTGCCTGAGGAACAAGCAAAATATTGAGTCGTAGCACTGACCGTAACGGGTATGAATCCAATAGTCGTGATAGGATTCCAGTAACGAAACGATAAGGATGAATAGCTCCTGCACGCGTAGAGATGCAACCTTTGATATCCAACGAGAGTTGAAGATCCTGAAATCGAATCCACAATCCTGTGTTATTGCCAGTATGGGCACAGGAAATGCGCCGCCCACATCTGTGACTTCTTTCCCTTCATATATCCTATAACCAGCACTTTCTTTCGGAAGGTCTTGACGATACAATTTGAGCTTCTTTTTCGACATCGAATAAAGTCCTGAATGCAAATACACGTCCACCGTTTCGACTTCGCGACATTGAGATTGTTCCAACAAGTTTTCCTCTGCGGCAACGGCGAGAAGCTCGGACAGATGAGCCAGCCGGAAGCGGATTATCTGCTTGGCGATTTCAGTACCATGTTCTCTTTTCAGCTCCTCGTAGTCGCCGTATAAAGGCGGTGTGATATGTCCACCGTTCCTGGCCAAGGAGTCAATCCGAGAGCCACCAGAAGATGACAACCTGAAAATCATACCGTCCCGTTGCCCCGGAACACGTTTCTCTCGCCTCCAACATGACCACATTCACATCTTTGCCGTATTTCGCGGAACAGGTGAGCAATGCCCTTGCGAAAGATGTTCCTGTTATACCACTTCCAACGATGACAACATCAGCGTAATCCGGCAACGAAGCCTTCAGATCTGATCCGTGGTCGCTGATTGGAGAGGCAGGGATGGTCCAGTACGGTGTCGTTGGATGTGAGACAGGCAGTCCAGGGGTTCGGCGAAGACGGGCCAGGAGGCGACCAACCGGTGGAATGACGAGGCCTAGAACCCGCAAAAAGACCCGAGAGATGAACTTTTGTATCCAGCGACCCGGGCGAGTGGTCGCCTGGATCAACCAATCCATATATTTTGCTTCAATTCAGGTGCTATACGGTCGATGCAGTCGGGTCCGAAGGAGATGGTCACCGATTGGCCGCGTCTACGGAGGCTGGTAGGTAAGTCACTATAGAACACAGCAGGCTCATTTATACTGCCGCCCGATTTTTTTTTTCGATGAAAAACGCGGGAGGAGTATGACGAGGTCGAGATGCTCGTGTTTATCCACCCGACATAGCCGAAATGGCCTCGTCCGACAATTGCATAAAGGTGGCCGATTTGGAATTCTCGAAGAAATGTTGTAGAAGACTGTCAAGAGCATGTATGAATGAACAGGAATGCCAAATCGAACTGCGCTCAGAGCAAAATTTACGAAACCCCTTCACTTGACGTGCACAGCAGACAGAGTCGACATTCTTTCTCACCTTGCCTAGATCATGCAACTCCGCGTCTCAAAAGAGCTAGACTCGGGAACAAACCGTGCAGCTAATCAGATTAGATCATTTCGAAGGAAGCTTAGGGAAATATGTCAGGCATGTTCAGGCTTGAAGACAAGGGGTCTCTGGCAAACACGATGTAGAGAAGTAGAACAACAGGTGCTGTCGGTGATCATAATGCATTCAGAAAGACTTTTGCAATCTCCGCCTGGAACCGCCTAACGTATTCAAACAGCTCCTGGTCAGGAAGTGCAGAGTGATCCAGAACTTGTGTGAGTTGCGTTTGAAGCTAATGACAGTTTTTACGTCAGCGGCGACTTGTCAATGTGTCGGGACATTAGAAGATTTACACGCAAAAGTCCTTTCCTCCTTGCCGCAATTTTGTTCGATTCACTTTCCTCTTCGGTTCTTGTCTCAAGAGCCGACAATGATTCCGCGATGGCTTTCGCTTCCTTCAAGACATCCTCGGGGAGATCGGCAAGGCGAGCGAGGTCAAGACCTGCAGAGGGACAAAGTTGTCGAATTTCAAAGTCCTGTGGAGCACATACCGTAGTGGCCCATGTCTCCAGACACTCCATCGACAACTCTACACGAAATAACCCAAGAAGCACTCAAGTGGCGATGTATCACTTGCGTCACGCACCTGTATTGAAAAGCCAGGCCAAAATTGGCAGCCGAAGGTTTGTTTCGCTACTGGGATTTATCAAACGTGCGGCAGCAATCATGGACCCCTTACATAAACAGAAAGGTGCAGACTTTAAAGGTCGAAAAGGGTCGTCAGCACACTCCAGCAAGGAAGCTGATTACGAACTTGACAACTGTTGGCTTCCGGGAAAGAGTTGTGGCAAGCTCTTTGAAGTGTCTAAAGAAGATAGTGAGCTAATGTTATATGTGGCTAGATCACACATCACGTTGCAAAGAAGACAAAAGATTTAAATTCAATGAGTCCTTCTGCAATCGCATGGGCGATGCCGACTCCTTCTCTAGGCGACGTGCCACGTCCGAGCTCATCTATGAGAACAAGAGAATTCGGGGTTGCCAGACCTGAATGGAATGTCATATGACGGAAATGGGAGCTTCCGCGGATCGGAGGATTCCTACCAAGAATCATCGCAGACGTCGCCATCTCGCTTGCAAATGTACTGAGGCTTTTCTCCAAGTCATCGTCATTTGACAACCGGCTGAGAAGCATGTCATGGATCCTAGTGTATTGCGATGAGTTGACCACCGCGGAAGAAATCCTGGTTAACTTTTATACCTGAAGCTTGCATATTCCGCAGGGACAAAGCATCCGCACATCGCCATAACAGTGAGCAGACCGATCTGCTTCAGATAGGTACTCTTGCCTATTGGAATTAAGGCAGAGGCGTTAGTGAGAAGTAGGTTATTATACCTGACATACTGCTGTAATCAGTAATAGTTAGCGTGGTCCAGATAAAGACCTACTTGGGTCCTTGAATGAGCTGGAAGGATGAGGAGTCGTCGCAGTAAACATCATTCGCAACGACGGATCCCGCAGAATGAACCGTCTCTAGTACTGGGTGACGTCCAGATTTGACAGCGAATGTTCCCGTAAACTCGGGTCGAACTTCATCAAACACTCAGAACAACGACAGAGCAAGGTAAAAACACTACATGCCGTAATTGCGCACTTGGATGGACACGTCAGCTTCAGCCACGACAAAGTCCTGTGACTTACTGATCGAGGCATGAGCAAAGGACCAGAGCATGTCACACAATGCGACCTGAGTTCATAGCCTCGAACCTCAAATCACAGTAGCACAGATCCCCGCGTGGACTTACCGCTTCAGATGCTCTGTAAAGTGCTCCAATTTTGTCGGTCACTTCCGCGGCAAGCTCATGAATTATCCTAGCAGTTATAAATATCGTCCTCGGCAACTTAGCCTTGCGCATACTTTTCGCTTAGTATAAGAGTCTCGTCCAGGGCGTCTTTCATTCGTGCATTCAATTTTTTCTGTTTTATAGAGAGATTGGAATCCATTGATCCCATACGTCTCTTTACTCACCAATTCCAGCGAAGAGAAAAGCCATTTCCCTTTCTTCATCGTCAGATCGATGAAACCATCTGGAAGCTCTCCCTCTTCCATATCATTCTTCTTCAGCATAAAGACAAAGCCAGTATCTTGATACAATAGGCTCAATGGAAGATTGTGTGTTTCAGACAGCGAACGGCTAAGCTGGAAGATGTCGCCGACATTCTCTCTGTATGTTTCCCGAGCGACGTCGAGAAGACGGTTATACTGAGCCTGGGGAGGACTGACGTCAAGTCTTGTCATAGAACGAACGCATGACCCTAACTTTGACTGCATACACGCGGGCATTGACAGCCCCGATTCCTCCCTTAAGCGAGATAAGCCATGAAAATATGCATGACTCTGAAAATGAAACTGAGCACCTTCACAGGCACACAGTCATCGTTCAGGCTCGTAGACACCAACCGATCAACCTCTTCTAGCCTCTCGTCAGAGACCATCTTGTAACATCGCGTTAGACTCTTCTGTGTAGAGTAGTCTGGCTACCTCACAGATTGAACAATTTTCAATAGCCTAGATCGACTGCTACCAAGAGCTTTTTGCAGGATGGGGAGGTTCTTGATGATCTTTCGCAAATTGAGCATCAGGAGGACGCGCGTAGAAGCAACCTTGGCGGAGCTGGTGGCTTGAGCTTCTTCTGATGCCAGCTAGGGATTCAAGTTAGGACGAAACACACAAAACGACGGATAAAATTACCGAGACTATCAGTTTGTCGAAGTCCATCTTCCTGAATGTTTTCAACGCGTCACGAACATCCGTAAATAAGGTCTCCGTCTGAACAAACTCTGCAGAGCGTATGTAGTCGGTTAGTGAGTGCGACACGGTATCTTACCCTGTACAACATCGAGCCTTGCATTGATGGCAAGCTGGGCTAAAAGTAGACACCCCAGAATCAGCACCTGTATCTGGAATATCTGGTGCGAACTTCTGACTAGCAAGTGGAGAGAGGAGATTGACCCTCAAAAGGCGCGCTGCCATAGGCGTATAGGTATGATTTAGCAAGCTACGGAAACCTTCAGACATGATTTAGCGAGATCCTAGGCTGGGGACAGACCCGAACAAGGAATGGGTCGATTTCTTTGACCCCAGGTTTCCGACAAGCTCGAGGTTCTTGGCAGTGTCAGGATCAACCATCATGGTCCCGTCCACTGGGACATATTGTATACGGAGGGAGCTATGGGCAAAGCGAGTGTTGAGCTTCACTTCCGCGTATTTGAAAAGGGCACAGATGGCAGAGAGAGCATAATATCTGACATTCCTTCAGTTTTTTAACACTTGGAAGAGCATTATATGCGTACTTGTTAGACGCGGCAAGAATAGTGCCTGCACGTTCGTCATCTTCAACACATAATTGCACGAGAAAATCGAGGCCTAGCCCAGCATAAGTAAAAGAAAGCAAGTACGAAGCGCATATATGCAGATTGCAGACCGCCATTCTCATTCCAATACTTTCTACCGACGGGTTCTAATGGCACCGCAGGAAATTCTTCCTGAATGACTTCTACCAATAGAGAGGAAGAGACACGCTTCCCTGCATTAAGGTTTTCCGAGGAGGAAAGGAAGGTGTCAGGGACGAGGATGAGGGAGGGATGATAAAGATGCAACTGGTGAAGCGTTTTCACATAGGTCTGACAATCGGCGAGCTCAAGGAATACGAAATATTTCAGCCAAGAAAGGGGAAATGAAGCTTGTTCCCCTCGCACCTGGACAATCATAACCTTTCCAGTGCCCCGATCGAGGGCTGCAATGCCAATCTCCCTAGCGACACCTCTTCCTTCCAACAGGGCGACAACGTAACTAGCCTCGCGTCGGACAGAAGCGGCAGTAACAGGGCGAGCGGTCAGAGGTCGCGAATGGGCGGTTCGAGGACGGCCTCGAGTATTTGGGCCGCGAGAAATGGATCGCCCCGTTTGGTATCTCGTCGTTGGCCGTGAGGAGTAAGTGGCAGATAGTTGAGATGTTGTGCGCATCAGCATGATATATGTCAAGTGAAAGAACAGAGTGAACTTGAAAGAGTGACACCGGCACCCCACGTGATGGGATCCTTTAAGCTAAACGCATGCAAGGCAGGAAGGCATCATGATTGACGAGGAATATCTATGATCTATACACAAGGATTCCTGCAGCGTCTAAATTGTCAATGGACGGTAGAACGCAATCCCGTATCGGATACACACCTGTGTGAACTGAGTTGGTGCTCCTGTCCACCATTCAGGTTCAGTCGGAACTCTCAAGACCACATTTTACCGAGTCAAACTGCGCACCAATTGGCAAACGAAACGTATAATCAATTGTCCCGTTCCAATGGGGCGATACTTTTGAGGTGGTCCGCTACTTTTTCGTCTTTTTACTCTCGACAAACAACACCCTTTGCTTCACTGCCACACGGTTTATTAGGGGACCCGAGATTAGACGAAGGCCTTCCAACACACCTTTCGGATCATACTTTACGGCGGAAAGTCTAGGTCCCGTTCGAAGACGTTGAGTTGTGTAGAAGAAGCCCGTCTGTGCCGTGGAAATGAGACGAACAATGATGGTCCTACGGAATAAAGCGAATGCATGACCGACGCGTTTATATGAGCACACACCTTGCTTTCGCCTTCCCCGCCATGGTTCTTGCAAAGTAGTGAATGGTGTAGAATTCAGATTATTTGTTACCAAAGAAGTAGAGAAACGTGAACAAGCAGAACCACACATTAGAACGATTAGGCATATCACCATCTCACGGAACAAATACGTATTCAAATCTCCGCATTTTCGCCATTCAGATCAGTCATAACTTACCAGATTTGACAACATATCCTCAATACCCGTTTATGGTCTCGACATGTTTTTCTGTCTTGTTCGCCACCGACATGGGCAGGCGGCTTTTAGGCGTCAACGCGTCAGCTTGAACGCACACACATCACAGCCAGCCGTGGCATGCTCATACAGCACCCTTCATCTCCTTCAGCCTGTAGGGTCTCTTCGACCACCACCATCTCGCCGACGCCCTTCCTGTCAGAATATTCACCATTGACCAAGATGCTTCGATGCATAAACGCGTCAACCTCTCCACACGTGATTCACAATCACAGTGAGGCTGGCCCTCTTTGAAACGCAGCTGATTTTGTTTTCTTTGTCCTGCATTGGCCCCAAGTTCGCCACCTCTGCTTTGACGCGCAAACGCGTCAGCCTCCCACACGTGATTCACACATCTCGCATGCTATAAAAAGCCCTTCTCTACGCCCTCTACAGCTAGAGCATTCTCTTCCCTCGACCGCCATCTTCTGGCCTTGGTCTCCTGCTCTTTACGCGCTCCCACCATCATCGTCTTCCCCCACATTCCACGTCCTTCTCATACTCTACTGCGACCACGCCACATTTAACATACCGACTTGGTTCGCCACATCGTCGAACCTGCTCGAGTACGCCCCTCGCCCAATGTAAAATGCTGATATGTCGCTTCTTTCTCTAGGCGGGTTCCAATCCCAGTCGCAGGAACCAGAGTACAGCCTACAATGCATGGGGGTTGGCCAGGTTCAGCCGTTGTGTATATGATCGAGTCGCGAGACTCGTGAGGGGGAGCAGCAGTGTGATCACTCACTTCCCCGGGTGTGTTTGTGGAGCCTCTGGGCGAGTCCCGTAAAATGCAAAGGTAGTCATTCAGGTGCATGCCATCGTCGCCCTGTTTGAACAAAACTGCCGGAGCATCTTCCTGAATTTCAGGTTGGGTCTTCGTTTGGGGAGGGCGTTTCCCAAGCCCAATGCAACTCGAAGGGCTCTCGAAGTGCTTCGCGCAGCCTATGGGTTGAGTTCTTCGATTGTACGGTTGCACGGTACTCTGGATGACCCCGACTGGGCTCTTGGTCTCGCCTGGAGGATGGGGACGTGGAAGACTGCGCGAAATCTGCTATTCATCGTGACGTTACTTCAGCTTTCAACTGTCCTCTCGAATCGATGCTGATCTACATCTTTAGCCTATCCCATCGGTCGTCCTCGCTATATCCTTCAATGCGACGACCACAGGAGGATAGCACACTGTATCATCGTAACATAATCCTGCGTTTGTTCTTTTCCGTTCTGACGCTCCTCTGCGACCAGCGTTCTTGCTGGCCCGCTATCCTCGGTCGAGCACGCAGTGAACCAATCTGGCGGCGCGACGCGACACAAGTCACTTTCTTGTAAGTGATACTGCCCACTGCGGTCCGATACTGACTAACATTGGGCTTATCGGATTGCAATGTATGCAGTTACAATGAAAAAATTCTTTTCGTCATTTATGTATTTTCTATTTATTTTACAATCACATTCCCTTGTTAAACGACCATGATACTTGAGAAGGTGTTAAGCCTGTTGACGACATGCTCCTGTTGTGTTACTAGAGAGAAGCTCTCGATTTACCACTGCTCGTCGTACCAGGCTACCTTTTGTTCTGTCGCCCCCTAAAGAACTGTGAGCTGTCTTTAATCATATCCTCCTTTTCGAGCTCCCATCACATCAAGATACTACCGTTCACGGTCAGACCAACAGTTATCAATTTCCTGAGGAGTACTAATTCAGGCTGGATCCAAGCAGCTATTGATGCTTCAAAAGCAAAGTTTGTGATCGATGAATGGGTGGTACGAGCACCAGAGTCAGTTCACATCACTCGGTGACATTCATTCGCAATGCTTTTGAGCCGTCAGGATCATACGCCGCTTGTTGCGTTGTCTTCCTATTAATTATGGATAGTTGCATCAGCTCTTAGCCGCAATGAACAGGCTTGATTCGCTACTTTTGAGAGCCTAAATAGCGACAGAATTTGTGAAGTCAAATAATCCGTCAGTAAGCATCCTTTGCCGCCACTTTTTTTTTCGAGATTTTGAGGTCTAGGCCTCGAGAAACCAGGATCAAGGTGCTGAAACGTCGTTGCAGTCCAGAATCAGAATATCTCTAACGAGGCCGCACTTTCCACTGTGGGATATGGCCAACGAGGTCGATTTTTCTTCTCGTGCGCGACGCAACCCAGCGCCCGGTGTTTGCTCGGGCGACAAAGTGGCGAAGGAGCATCAAATTGCGAAGAGACAGGTGCGCATCCAAGACCGCAAAACACCTCAAGTTCCGGTAGATGACCGTCATCTCAACTCCTAAACCCAAGTTGGGTGTGGCCTTCCCAGAACATGCGCCACAAGCGCATCTCTCCAGGATTCGGGCGCCATGTCACGATCAGCTAGGGCTCTGCAACAGTCTGGTGGGTTCTTGCGGGCGGATGGGTTTATGATTCAGGAGTGATGAGTTTTTCATTCTCTGATGACCGCACTTTGCGGAATTCCGGTACGTCGATGCCAAGGCTTTGAGCTGGATGGAAGAAGGAGCAACCGCGTCTGATAGCATGATGAACTATATATCTTCAGTCGTGCCATGTCAAAATGTGGCAAGCGAATTCCAGGTCAACTCACAAATGCTGCCCCCACAATGACTTACCGAATATCAGGACGAAGAGACAAACGGTGTAGCCAAAGACATGTCTGACGCCCATCCGACTGACCGAGATAGTCGAATCTCATCACACTTTTGAATAGAGATTCCAGAGAAAACCAATATATTGGATATCACAAACACTTGAGCAAAAGTGACTATTACGAAAATAACATAAATACACCGACTCAACTAAAAGGCCCGGAAGACAATATTCACGATGTTGGATCGTGCAGGACTGCAAGTAAGAATCTATCATCTAACAGACGGATTTCAGCATTGGGGTTGACTTGGAGAATGATTAGAATTGATTTGCCTGGAGAAATCATGAGTTCATGCCTCTTCGTTCGTATCCTCATAAACTTGACTTCATCCTGAATGGAGGATATCGCGAAAACGCCAGTGAATCACCAGTAGGGGCAAAGAAATCGACAAGCAGAATCGTGCAAACTCACGTGGTCCAATTCGCTAGCCTTGACTTCCTCCAATCCACTCTGAACACTCTCCACGATACGACTGATAGCGCTGGCGTATTTCTTCCCTTGCTCTCCCTCAAAGATCACACCAGAATGACGTATTATGCTTGCTGGATGGCCCCTGGACAGTAAAAGGTATCCAAGGACCGTCCGATGGGAAGAGAGTAATGATAGGGTAGATTCTAGTTCCGGAGGCATTGTGTGAGATGAAGGCGCAGACTGATTAGAGTTGGGGGAACTGGTTGATGAAATTGTGGCATTCGGTTGTGCAATGAACGACGTCCTTGCGGTTGTGGAGGTCGCTGATGCACCGATCTAAAGAACCGTCACTGATGCTAAGAGATGGGAATGCCGGCGAGCTGATAATTCGCTCACCATCATGGAATCGTCGAGAACCAGGTCACCATTCAAGTCGAGAGGTTCGTCTATGGAGATATTACGTAAGTTGCTGCAATCACGACGAAAATACGGTGAACAACGCTAGAACTCAGTCTCAAGAATCGGGGACGGAAATTGTGTGCGAGTTCAGGAGGGAAAGGCAGTTTCGACGTCCACTTCAATTGAGACGAAGTATCCTCATCATTCGAAATAGATCATTGCTGGTGGTAGCATCAGAAGGGGCATACTGTACTCAGAGCAGGCATGATCACCTAAAGAGGCCGACCGCCACATACTCAACGCCTAGCAGGAAACATCCAATGCTTGAATTTTAGTACGTATCTACCCCATATAGTAAATCCAGCTAATAAACACAACGATAAATTAAGACAACCTGAAAGTGCCAAAAAACCCGGATGCAAGAGGAGGACAAGGTGGAAGGAGAAAGAAATGATACATTTCATGCCATCGAATTCTCGGGGATCGTACCCAGAGAGACTTCAGGATCGCGCTCATGCATCTGCGCGCGTCTGACAGGGTCCTCTCCAAAGTCGTCGGAAATTTGCGAAATCGCGGTCTGCATGGTCGACCGATGATTGGGGTTGCTGGTGAATTCCATTGTCGTGCCATCCTGGGGAACTTGATCAACTCCGGTAGTGCCAAATGCAGCGTGTTTCGCCTCCCATCGGCGTAGATGAAGCAAAAACCGCGCAGTCATGAGTCCGGAAAGCCTAACGTTAGCACATCAATTATTCTACGCTACCTGAGAATCCTATTCGGACAACTCACGGGAGTGTCAAGGCGTTCAAAAGCCTTTGAAGGAAACCTCCCTGGAAGATGTCAGATGTCGACCGCTAGACAGGCGGGCGTATCCAGAATAACTCATACCGGTATTCTCTGCGATAAGAGTAAGGACAAGGACTCTAATGCAGCTAAGTTGATACTCACGACGTTCAGAACAAGGGAAACAATTGTGAAACCCGTCACTACGCTATGGGATTCCGTTCAGCCTCTCGTTCAATTACGCAACGTGCGCAGCACACACCAGAAATAGAGAACACCTGTGTGATGAAACAATTCATTGATTGTTGCAGGTAAAAAGAGGAACCTTGACGTACCTTGCTCAAGCAATAAATACATAAAGCCCTTTCTTTGGGTTTTCCAAGGGCCGCCGACATTCAGCGTTTGTATAGCTCTGAAGGTCGTGAGCATGGCAGACGTGATCTCCAGAACAACGGTCAAGATGGACAGTAAACCCCCAACTGGCAACGTAAGCTTCGCTAACCAACAGCGCGAAGCAAAACTCACTGCTGATGTCTCCATCAGCATCGCACTTGATTCGTGAGCGCAGACATAAAAACTCACAAGGGGTCGGAAGAACCTCCCCTGCATTGCAAGATAGGCACATGCATCTAATAAATCGCGCTGCCATTAACATAGGGACCGCGGCGCAGCTGTTTCACTCACAATATCGAGAATCATGCAGGCCAGTCCCAGGCATGCGAAATATGCCAGAATAATTCGGCTTTTCCCAAAAACGGCATATGTCCGGGCGCTCCACACCACTGTCGCATGATGGCTAAGGGAAAGGAAACAGGATGGAAGACATCGAGATATCAACTCACCAACGACTGCAAAACGGCCGAGAACACTCAGCGCACCGGCAACTTTATAGCCTGTATCGCAGCTGAGGTAGAGGCATCAAGCGGTTAACGGATAGTCACATTCCAGGGTTCGCAGGTCGAAGCATTACTGGATGTGTCAGAATTTGAATCAGCCTGCTGCTGGGGTGCAATCCCACGTACCCTGGCATGTATCATGTTGGCAATAGTGAATAGGTAGACCACGTTTGCCACCAGCCCGTAACGACAGAAAACATAGAGAACAGTCGAAAACCTGAGTTTTTGGCCCCAGACGTATTTGACTTCCATGCCGAAGGTCAGAAGATAGTCATAATACAACAGGGCTTGTAGTTGTGATTTTCGTCAGCAGAGGTCAACAAGCCGAGTTTAACGGCTACACTGAGTCACCTATGCTGGACCATTGAATGGCGAACTGAATGAACCTGCGTACCCGGTTCTTAGCGAAGAGCCTCATGAGGACGGGAAATCATACTCACTGCGTTGAACCTATCCGTGCCATAGAGAAAGGAAAGTGGGGCAGGGGAACTGAGAGCCAGCGGAAGCAGAACTACTAGTAAAAATAAGATCCTGAGAGATGCATCTCCAGTTACAGCGTACAATCCGCGGCCTCTTTTTTTCGTTATGATTTACAGTTGACAGATGGAGCGCAAGCAGGATTAGAGCTTGAGATTTTCTTCGGGAGGAATTAGTAACGTCCGCTCGTTACCCGCCTCTAAACCGATGCCAGAAAGGATCTCATCCTGATCCTGGGGCACCCGTGACCAACGATCATCTTCTATACATTTGATCAATGATCCAGCGCTTGGTAAGGCTTCGGCATAGGCGTGAAAGTCGCGGGAAAAGTAAAATTTTACCCATGTGCAACTCGGAGACGTCGAAGGGAAAGGTCATTGCTCTCGGGCATGACACCTGTCGACTGTTTGGCACATTGTGGTCATTGTGATAGTAGCAGTCAAATTCCGGCGTTAGTGCTTTCGCCTTTGGTCAATTTTTTTATGGTCAGGAGTTGAAATGGGGGGATACACGGTTGAGGGATGCAGGAACGAGAGCGCAACCTTGTATTCCAACGTGACGTAAACCTATCCAATTACAAATGGATCATCAACTGTGGAGGTTCATCGACATCGGTGATAATCAAGAAATGGAGGGTATTCTCCGGACTGGCGAATCGATATGTCTACACGTGGAATCTAGCCCTGCGCCCATCAACAACTCTTTGAAACGGCTGATAAAGGGGGCATTCTGTGCGCTGGCAGCTTCAGACTTTGAGCGGCGATCACGGAGGAATTGCTGCGTACAGGCCTGTTGACCAAGGAGCGCCGGTATGAGCACGAAAATGAGACCTGATCGCCAGTGAACCGAATGGAGAAGTACGGTAGAAGTCGAAAGGATCCGGATCGGATAGCTGACAGAATGGCGTTGGCTCGGAGCGCTCTCTGGTGTCCTGCACACATATGATGAGATGACAACCGGCTGCTGTGTAACCCTTTTCGCTTCATGGTACCGTATTATCGTTCCGTGCTGCGGGCTCTAAGATCCCACTGAAGCTTTCGTCTTTCCCAACATAACAGCCAAAGCTAGGATCCCAGACGTATTCATGATTCAATATCCTTGTCAGAACTTGATAAGCTTCCAAATCCGCATAAGGAACTCCAGTTCGTGGGTCGAGATACTTGGCTGGTTTGCCTGTGATGGGACATATAATCTTCGGACGAGCTGTGTATCATAAGACATTGATCATCAGACGAACGCCACGCATATGCGGACGAACCACCTACTCAATGGCCGATTTTTTCCCACGTAAACCTTGACTTCGTCCCACTTGACGTGGTCGCCAAACATAGCTGTCATCATCTGGTTCCATTGTGGTAGCGATACTCCTTCGTACTGGCCTTGTTCGTGGATGACATAATTCTTCGTCACTGTCTCAGTACGATATTCTGGCTGGCGCGCAGGGACAACGGATAGCTCCGTAGGCTGTCGTATCGACTGGCTGAGGATAGCTGGCTGCGAGGGCGGGGAGATGGGGGAAGATGTAGCTGGAACCGGAATCTGATTTGTTCTTTCTGCATTGGCGGCAGACGTGGTTCTTTGATTAGGAGGTGTATTCTGTGATACCTCTTGTTGCGGAGGTATTCCTACCGTTGGAAGAGGACCAGGAATTGTTACCGAGTAAGGGATAACCACGGGGGACGTCGCCGTAGAAAGGTGCTGGTACGGGTTAAAGGACTGAGTGTAAGGCGCCGTACCACTAGTATTGCCGTATAAGGTATATGAATAAGGTGCGGCGAATCGAGGCGTCGTCGTGACGGGAGGCGGAGGCGGAGGCTCGATGATCACCCTGACTTGCTCCGCTTTGCTAATCCATCGAACAAGAGGACCTTGAACGGCGGTCCGAACGACGCGAGCACGTCTCCTCTTTTCTTCTTCCACCTTGAGATAATCTCTGTGCTCCACCAAGTTTCCCTCCTCGTTGTCTAGCGCACGAGCTATAAGCTCCGCTTGCGTGAAAGTCTTAGACTCGATCTTGGCTTTTTTCGGAGCGGAAGCCTTGAAACATGGTGAATAAGCGACAATGAGAAAATAAGCTGAGAAAAAGAATTGCCTTCCGCTCTTCCGATTGTTTCATCCTGGTTACAGTGGCAGAGGTGTTCAAGATAGTGTGCTTGCGTTGACTATGTCTCTTTTTCCCAACCGATCCAGGATGGCCTGCCGGGAGGACTTCGCCTGTCTCTGCGTTTACGACTATCCCGAGGGAAACACGTCGTTTTAGTTCTTTTGGCTTTAACGTCGGTGCCGCCGTCGCTATTGGATTGAAAGTCATCTTTTGCCGCTCGTGGGCCGCCGCCGTCACTCGTTCTAGTTTTGAACGCGCGGCCTAGTGATATCAGTTCACAAAACAACTGAAAGACGCTTTACGGTTTAAGTGGTACCTTTCTCGCTCTCCTTTCCTCTTCCTGGACAGCAATCTCCGCCGAAGCTTCGTCCTCTTGAGCGGCTTCCTCATCGGTGCTCTCAAAATCCGACTCGAAAATGTCCTCCTCCTCTGTTTCAAAATCGAGAGTCAGGTGTGAATCATCAGTAATGATACATATCTCATACCTTTGTCAACCACAAAATCTCTATCTTCCTCCACGCTTTCTATGGATTCGTCCAATGCCATCTCTGCCAATGCCGCTTCCATTCTGTCGATGAGCCCTGACCTTGACAAAATGTTATCGATAAATTCCATACCTATTACCAGCGGTGCTCCGCTTCGGACGGCGAGCAACCAGATACTCTACGGTTTCTGCCATGTCTGCCTTCGCCATTGTCAGCCGTGGCGATGGAAATGGTGGATGTTCGGGAAATGATTGTTTCACACTCCGCCTCGGCAAAGTGCGACATCATCGTCACGTGTTGTTATTTCCTTTAATCTGTGCACTGGGTTGTGTCTCCTTGAAGGTTTGCCAGAAATTGAAGTCATAAACACTCATGGTGACGCTGTGCTCGCCGCTCAAACCCTCAGGCGCTCACGTTTTGTGATCTCCCAATCATTCTTGCGCGACTTTGGAAGAAAGAGAGTCAGCTGGACCTATGATCCGTCGCCGCCGACATTACGCTTCTGACCTGCTTTTAAGCCTCGTTGTTTTGTCGTTCGGCGTCTATATTCTTATTTTTCAGGCGTTCGGTAAGATTTATACCTCCTCCCTACCGCCATGATTTTCAGGGAGCGGTTCTCCGACAGAGTTAGAGTGTGCAGGAAAGAACGATTTCTGGACATTGTCTTCCACTAGACCGTAGCACATAACTTAGTCGTGTACTTTCCAAACAGTCCGAAATACCCATGAGGTACATACCGTTTGGAATAGTAGACAGATATAAAAAGTATAACAAGAGATCACTCTTTGAACCTGTCCCTCACCGTGTGTCTGCGCTAACTCAGTATTTGAATATGTCGTCGGGACGCCGACAAGAAGCAGGAACTCCAACGTATCCTACGATAACTCAATCCCCAAGATCTGTGACTGTCTCCGTGGAAGAATGGGAGTCTAAGGCGCCTTTGTCGGACTTGGAGCTACGCAGTGTTAATTTGATCAAGTCTGCCTGTGAGGTTCCGCCTCTTCCGGTCAAGGTTTCGTATTCGAGTGCAGCGTACGAAGACAAAGTCACTGACGTTTTTATTGCTCACCCATACTCTTTCCATCGCGAATTCGCTATGTTTCGCTGAAAGAAAAGTTTATTTCGCATGCGGAAGATGGAGGCGCAGGATCCTCGACGAGGACTGGGACACCCCTCCAGCATCGACCTGCCACTGGTTCCTCTCGTCCGGGAACACCTCTAGCGCGCACTTCGACACCGCAACCGTCCGCGGACCAAAAGGAAAAGGGAGCGCCTGCGTCGACTCACGAGCTGCACCCGGTCATGCCCATTCAGACACCCCAGCAGTTCTACGACTGGTTTACTCTCATAGATCGTTCCGTTGCACACGCGCAGGAATCCCACTTTCGTGCGCACGCGGCGAATGTCCAGGAGCGGCTGGATGCCTGTCAGGCGGTGCTTAATAGGATCGAGGAGGTCGAGAAGGAGGTGGACGACATGACAATGGCGTGGATGAGCGTCGAGGAGAGCGGGAAGAGTCTCAAAGAAGCTTGTGAGAAACTGCTGCAAGAGAGGGTGCGCTATCCAGACTCCTACACCGATATCCGCTTTCTGACATCATGACGATCCTAGGACGACCTGCTAGAGCTAACGGACGAGATTGAAGCACGACTGGACTACTTCCAAGAGCTGGAACACGCGACGAGAATGCTGAATCATCCTGGTGAATCTCTGGTTCTACAAACTGATTTCTTGTATATGGTCGAGCGCGTCGACGTCTGTATCGACTATCTCAAAACTCACGTATGTGTTTGTCTGTCGATAGGTGCCTTCCACCCTGACCAAGGTCATCCAATGCATAGCGTCACTTCAGGGAAGCGGACATATACCTGTTCAGATACCAGCAATGCCTTACGCGGGCGATGACGTTGATCAAGATGTTTTTCGTCGGATCTCTTCGCGCGCTCTCCGTTGATGTAGCGAAGAGACTATCGGAAAAGGTGCAGAGATTATGTCTCGTCCCATTCTATTGTTGTTGAATTCTCCCTTCAAGGATGTCTCGCCCACAGCCCAAATGCATCTCCTTTACACACGCTTTCGGACTGTCTCTGCGCAGCTTGCTCCTCTCCTTGGTGAGCTGGAACGGAGAGCCAAAGTGCATCCTCAAGAACTATCAGCTTTATTGTCGGAATGCCATTCAGCCTATTTCTCCACACGAAAGTCCCTGTTGGTGAATCGACTTGCCGAGGAAATTCGCGGACTCGAGCCAGCAAAAACGGAATTGGTGGAACTGGTAAATTTACACCGCATCCAATCCGCCCAATTCTTACGCGAGCTTACTTCATTCATTCTGCAGACCAGAGCAGGTTGCAGCTATCTCAAGCAGTTATGCACAGACGAGTTCGAATTATACCGCGAGTTCTTTTCAACGGGAGAGGATCAGCTCTAGTGCGCTAAACTCTTGCCTGCCACCAACGACGTCTTACGGATTTTTTTCGTCTAGCCAATATCTTGAGAGCCTCTGTGACTACCTATACGACGATCTGCGACCACGAATCCTGCACGAGCCCCGCCTCACCGCGCTTTGCGAAGTCTGCACGGTTTTGCAAGCGTTGATGGTCCTAGACATGCCTGCTTTACCGGATGAAGACGAGGACGAAGCCGACGAGCTGGTGCTCGACTTCTCTGGCAAACCGCATCGAAAAGGACTCGGCAGGTTGCATATAAGCCATCTCCTGCAAGCGGTGCTGCAGGACGCGCAGACGCGGCTCTTTTTTAAAGCTCAGTCGATAGTGCAATCCGACGTGAGGTACTACGTTCCTAAACCAGAGGATCTCTCATATCCGGACATCCTAGTCGGTGAGCAACCGTCCTACCTCCGACGGAACACTCATTGAACCATCATTATAGCCGAAGCAAAGCCCTCAAATGGCTTGGAGATTAGAGAGAAGGAGAGCGTCAGCGAGTTGTTCAAATTGTCTTCTATGGACAAGCAAGAAACTTGGTATCCGACGCTGCGAAAAACTGTTTGGGTCCTTTCACAGTTGCGCGATTTTGTCAAGGTGCGTTAAAACGAAGCCAGCCTATAATGGCGTCGATTTCGACCCACACCCTTTCCCGGACATTTGCAGCCGGTCATATTTGAGGACATCGCACAAGAAGCGGTAGTCTTATGTCGGCAATCTCTCGTAGCGGCCTCGGATATGATCAAGGCAAAATCTACACCGTCTTCCAGTGCCTCATTAGACGCACAGCTGTTTCTTGTCAGACACTTGTTGATCCTGAAGGAGATGACCAGAAAATTAGAGCTCGGCCAGAAAGCAAGTGACAGTTCTGGTGGATCGAGAGCCGCCGGTATAGATAACGCCAGCGTAACAGGTATGGAAGCGTGCTCTTGTCTGTTTCTATTGTCGTCATTCTTGAGTTTTACAGATGCATTGGCTACAATGCTGAGCAGGACGACATCACTGTTTCCTGATGCACTGTTTGCTTCTTTGGGAATGCAAAGAACAGAAGACGGCATCCGCGAAGCGCGACATGTCAGTTGCAGTTATTTAGTACAAGAATGGCCCCTTCTCAAAAGCATTTGTCTTGCAGAATATCGATCTCGATTTACGAAGCGCTTGCGAAGAGGTCATCTCTCAATGCGTCGATCGCATTTGTCAACCGCTTCGATCATGGTTAGAATCTGCTCGCGGCTCATCATTACCTGCGCCCGCGTCCCAACCAATGTTAATGCGAGAGCCTTCGCGTGCTCAAGACACGGAGAGCCAAACCGAGAAGCAATGGACAAAACCCTCTTATATCCAAAGCTTGAACGAGGAGTTCAGGCGCGCCTGCGAGACGCAGCTGAGGGCCAATGTGGGTCGGCTGAAACTGTATCTCGAGGACGATCGTACAGCAGGAATATTGCTAGACCATGTGAGGGAAAGAATAGCGGATGAATATGGAACCTTCAGGGAAGTTGTTCTTGATATGGGTATCAGCCGCAGGCACTCTGGCTCAGCAGATGATAGCGAAGGTGGTCACGAAGTACAGGTCCTTTCAGCTTCACAACTTGGAGCTCTTTTAGTAGAACTTTGCAGCCAATGATATGCAGGTCAGAATCAACATACGGCGGCTATGCTTTCTAACCCAACGTCGTTGATCAACGTCCATGGAGCCTAGTTCCTTTACCAATTGGAGGCTTCTAGTTTGATGTCGTGCACGCACGTTGCGTTCGCATATGCATGCCCATGATGCTGTCATGCCTGGCCGAGTGACAAATAAAAGAGAATTCGGACATGGACCTTTCTCGGCCGTCTCAGTGAGGCCGACTGATGGTAGAAGACAAGATTATAAGCGCCAGCGCTGGTTCGGACCAAGGACGAGGTAAAGCGGTGTGTGTCATTCCTTGAAGCTGATTGTAGTCGCAAGGGGCAGGAATGAAATCAGAATACCGCACGCTCATTACAGCGCTGAATCGGAGGCTGTCGAAGAAACTCGAATTTCTAAATGGAAAGAAGACAATCGCCTCTGGAATCAACAAGTGTCACTACCACGTGACAGAAATTTCTTGTGCCAATTGTCGCGGTCATCGAGCGGCGCACCGAGGCAACATGAGTGCCGTCGTCCAAAAAATTCGTCTGGATCCCTCCTCGACAACGCGTCTCGCCCGAGTCGTCTCGCAATTGACCGAGAATCCGCAGCTCACTATGTCTCCTGCATTGAGGAGCATGAAGCTAACGTATGCATTTCGGAATGACCACTTCGGTGCCCGGTGAGCACGAATGATCTTTTACCCTGTGCATTCGCCCATGAATTTCCCTCGGCCCAAGACATTTCGTGAAGGATCATCTACCCAAAATTCGATTTGACAACCCAAATTTGGACATTAGAGTTCAGAGGCTCAGAAAGACGGCCGAGGAGACCTGGAGACCAGAGATAGGGCTCGAATTCGGTCCGTCATGTCAGCTCTTTGCCGGAAATGCTCATTTTAACTTCTCATGGATGAAAAACTCCAGCGGATGGCAAGAAAGTCGCCGTCGACATGCACGAGAAGTGGTCGACTTCGATATTGAAGGAGTTGATGGACGCCGCGGGCGGGGAACGTTGGCAATTATGGAAGCAAGAGGCGTCTGCGACCGGTCAGCCGCTCGTTCCGGGAGAGGAGAACGAACATCGTGTTCAGAAGAAATCATCATCAAAGTCATTACCGCCTTACGAAGCATTCCAAGTCGAGCAGTTGAAGAAGGGTCAGAGGACGGGCGCTGCAGCAGTGTTGCCGTGATTGTCAACATCATCTGCTCCTTGGTCTTGTCCATATTTACGGTTCGCTATCAATGCCTTTAACAAGGAAGAGTGTCATGCTCAGGTGTGGTTCGAGGCCCTCAGGAATGTATAGATATATAATAGGAATACATCTAGACATTAAACAATATCTATCCGGAAAGCCACCCAGAGAATAAAATAATAAAACCAATCCCCACAACTAAGCCTGCAAGATCGTCGAGGAATAAGGAACCCATCTGCCAATATTTCAAAGAGTTCATGATAAGAGTTGGGAATGGAGGTGGGAAGTGAGGTAGAATGACTGTTAGCAGCGTCGGCGGTTGCACTGCGTCCTAGATATTGACATGGCTGAGAAAATGGCGAGAATGACATGACGGGAGATAGAAAAGCTCACGAATCCAGAAAATACACGCACAGAGTGCAGAACCAGTTGCACTGTGGTGAATGCCCAGAAGAAGGGCTGAAGATATCAATTCCGTCAGGAGGTCAAGGTCGCGATCGCCACAGTTAAATTACTTACCACAACTTGAATTTTAAACGCGTCGGTCATGCCCGCGATAGGACTTGAACGTCCCAGCTCCGCCCACCGGCGCCAGATACTTGGCCCGTCCACATTCCCTCCTTGAGCATCCCGCACCTGCGGTTCCTTATACAACACAAAGTAACCCAGTAGACACCACATTATCAAGAGATGGATAACGGGCATCAGCTTCTGCAATAACGTCGGAGAAGGAGGCACGTCGATTTCCGCTGCCGCTTTGCCCGCTGTTGTCCCAGGCGGAGGTGTAAAAGAGTCTCTGCCTTGTCTAGGCATGAGCATCGTGGCAAACGGATTATCCATCGGGGGCTGCGTCAGATCTATCGCAGGGGCAGAATCGGACTGCGCCGAGAGCGTACGAGCTTCAAAGAGGGCTTCCATAAACTGTCGCTGTTGTTCCTCGCTCCAAACCGACGGATCAGGTTCAGCGTTAAAGCCAAGAGGGTGTGCATGCGAGTCTGCGGTTCCTGGTCCTGTAGAGGAGGATGAAACATTCCTAGCTCGTGGTGATGGGGATGGAGACACGCGGTTCGGAGGCGTAGGCATCATGGTCTCTTCGCCGACAAATGTTTTCAGGTTCGCCGTATGGCTCGAGGCCAGTGGAGCTATAAACAGAGACAAGATTGCCATTTATAACATGAAAAGCTCTGAACCGATTTCTGCGTACCGTCATTCATGTACGCTGGTGCATCTTCGCCCCTGGCGGATGTGGTGAGTTTTGCTAGTCGGTCTGAGCCTCTGCTCAGGATAGCTTTTCTTCGAGCTTCCGCGCGGGCTGCAGCAGACATGACGGAGATATACTGCTGCTGAACGGAACGAAAGACGGACGTCGGAGGAGTAGAGCTGAGACGTGGCAAAGCACGCGGCTCATCGACCGGAATTTCGTATTGTGTTTGGCATCACCCTCTATTTCAAACATGATCGTCATCATCCTTCAATTGCATGGCCTACATATGCAACAATATGTGTTACATTGCTGAAAATCCTATCTATCGAATCGAACGAAGCAACAAAAAAAATGCCTGGTGTGTCCCATGAACGAAAAGGTAATTATGGAGAAGGTCGAATGGATCAGTACTATGAGTGCGCAATAAAAAAAATGTGATGGCGCTTGCAAGACTCGAAACATGCGTAAAAGTACATCTCCTTCTCGGTGTCCCGAGAAAAAGGAATGGCGAATGCGAATGAGTCCATTATAATGCGGACTGGTGGTTTTGAATTTATTGCAACACCTTCGAAAAAGGTGTCACGCTGGAAATGATAGTTCTGCACATGAATTATGAGTAGCTAGGTCTCAGGAGACAACGAGCAAAATACAAACCGTGACGAAATGCGAGGGAATAAATACCATGCGGCTAAAGCCACCTCAAGCAACTACGCAATAGGTGTTGCTTCCGGATCCTCCGGACTCCTCGCATGCAGGCGGGAACTCCTCCTCTGCAGGGCGGTTGGAGATGATGTTGGCGATGGTGGTGAAGTAATCCATTTGGTGCAGAGAGGCGAGGATGGGTCGGAGGAGAGGTTGACTTGGCAGTGAGAGGCGGTGCGAGACCTTCCTTAGGGACAGTCATCCTGACATGAAGGCGCGTTTTATATACATGAATTCTATGGCGATACTGCTCGACCTCTAACTTTGCGTGTTCTAATTCGCTGTAATTGTCTCCTTGCTAGCCGAGTCATATTTGGCAAGTGACAAAGCAAATCCAAACAACCACTTCACCTTCCTTCCTCCATGCAAAGACAATAAGAGAACCTTTCCCCCCTGGTCGCTCGGATCATTGGTACCGCAAACTCGCCTATGGCGGACGGAATAAACGATATCAGACGCCAATCGCCCTCACACAACAATAAGACAGATCTCGATGCTGATTCATATGGTTTTATATAGGAACCAAGACCCAGGCAAAGACAAAAAGAATGCTCACGACGTGATGTGCGTCCACACAACGAGCTTAATCTTTGTAGACCGGGATAAGCGATACTTCATACGTCGGACTAGTGGTGTCGCCCTGATCCAAGCGTCTGAGTGCCGGAAAAAATGCAGATTCACTCATTCTCGCTGGCGTCGGCGAAATAGTCACAACACAATTCCCTACATTCTGCATTTCTAAAAATCACCCCTATTCTTACCTTGGACATCCTCAGAGTATGCCAAAAGGAAGAGAATACACCAAGAAGCCTCCTGGGAAATGACAAGGTGCAACGAAGCCAACACGGTATATGATGTTGCGTTATCATCCCGTGTCCATGCACTGGCAGTGGTGCTGAACCCTGAAGTGATCGTTCAAGACAATAAGAGCGGATGTTCGTGAGGGGATGAAATCGGAAAACTTCCATTCACGAACCACGGGCGACGAGACGTAATTCGCGAATTGCTCCCGATTCGCCATTAGGTACGTACCCACGGAGCAAAATGACTCGTACATCTTATCGTGCTGACTGAATGGTCACTGGTCAGACAGAGGGACGCGTAACGGATGTAAATCCTCCCTATGACTAGAGCATAATCCTGGGGTTCTCGAGGTGCTCACTAAACTACAAAGAAGAAGGGGCGGTCACTGGGAGAGTGTAAAAGCTCGTCCTGACACGATGTCGGGTGCTACCAAGAATACCGCTGAGATTTATGTCATCAGGTTGGCGAATGCCGCGGTTGAATGCTGCAGGTCACCCAAGTCGGCCACGGTCTCTGACAAATCTAAACTCGTACCCTAGTTTCTGCCCGATATCTCGTTATGGTTTCAGGTGAGACGCAGTAATTTCTGGTAATGACGCCGTCTGAATCATTTCCCAAAAACAAAAAGAAAGCAGATTTGCCTCATTTGTACAAAAAATAACCAGGCCTGGCGGAATGGTGGCGGTATGTTGATTACCACAGAAGACTGGCATCCACGGTGAGCCGTCAACAATCTCATTGGCTCAACGTCGATTGGGCATTTTTGGCCCGAATGCGGCTTTCACCAATCCCAAGACTTCGAACGACTATCCATCGGTTCGTTCATCACCTGCGCTCCGAAACTTCTCGCCGGTTCGAAAACGTGTGATATAACGCGCGCTCTATCATACCGAGGGTGTCACTGTGGCGCCAGCGAACAATAAGAGTGGCGTAATAGGCCGATTCGCATCCTTCACCTCTGCCTGATGGCGAACGAAACACAAAATGCGGCCGCCGTGATAGCTCCTTTTCTCATAGACCGAAGAAGTACGTTCGTAGACGTTTCGTGCAATGAAACCTCAATGCTTAGCTATGCAAATGGAACCCACTCGCGATTGACTTATTGTATCGGTGCTGGGGCGACATCATTGTGTTTTTTCGGAGGCGAAGAAGACAGTTTTGACTCCGTGGCTACTCGTGGTGGGGCTGATTGCTCATTTGTGAATGCGGGTTTTCGGACAACCCATCTGTCCTCCCGTTGAAGGCAGCGCCCTGAGCGAAGGCAAACAAGTTTTTTTCTAATTAGTCCTATTTTTTGCCGGCAAGTCAATTCATCTCTTACCGCCGATTATTCTTCCCGTCGTTCGTCGACGGGACCTTTGCACGAGAACTGTGGGCTTCCGTTCGAGGCTCTGAGAAATGCATTTCGCTTATCCAGGGTAGCAGATGGGATTGACGCAAGACAAGTAATTTATTCCTGAGGAGCGTTAAATAAAGCCCAACAATTTCCACACAGGAGCAACCGCGGCTATGAATGCATTGTAGTTGGCACAGTTGAAGTCGACGATAGCATCCGCACTAAAGGACGCCCCCGTGGGATTAGTAGAGCCTCCGAGGTTCGCAAGACTGAACGTGTTTGGGTTATAGGTTGGCCATCCATAGTTGAGCAGTCCTCGCGCTGGGTCCCTTGCAAAAGCGACCCACGCGCCCTGTACATATTTGGAGAAAGCGACTTCCGTCTTAGTTGAGGAGCCTCCGAGACTGGAATTATATGATCCAAATACGATTGGTATTTCGGATGCGTGGAATGACCCAAGGTCGGATCGTGGCTCGAGATTTGGGAAAATGGCTAACAGCGTTGTCCCGACCTTCAATTGTTGAAATTGTCATGGAATGGGACACTCTATCTCACCATGATAGAAATATCTCCACGTTGGGAGTCCAACCAGACGACGTGTATTGACCGCTTTGACAGCGGAGCAAATGAAGACCTGTCCGTACGTCTCTTGAGTCACATTTCCAGACGAAAGCTAGATTTCCACCATACAGAAGTCACCGTCGCGCTCCACACCTCTGTTGAGCCTGGTATCGCAAACCCGAATCCGAGTTCTTCCGCGCCGATAACGAAGATATTGCCCTCATCCGCATTGTTCCCAGCAAGGATAGGAACCTTGAGGAAATTTCCCGCTGCGCCACGAGCGCTCGTGTCGGAGAAAATGTAGATGTCTGAGTATGATAAATATGCTATTGGAGAAAATAAGGATTTCACCCACCATCAACAGTCAAGCTGAACGTCACGGAGAGGGATGTCACGGCATTTTCGAGCGTTCTGGCGGGGACGGCTTTCATACAAGCAAGTTGTTGTGCCGTGTTAGCTGCAACAAATGCTTAATGTTACGTTTCGTACAGATACATATTCGTGTACCTACCCGTTCCGCATCCGACAGCGCCCGCGATTGTATTCCATGCAGTAGGGTCAATGGTGGTGCTGTGGCCATCCGCTGCGACCAAGGCCGCAATGCTAGTCAAGCCTTGTTACCCATCGTTCGGTGGCATCAAATGTCCAAAGGACGCTTACTTTCCCGACTGTTGTATTACACCTAGGAAACATGAGCGAAGCGAAAGATGGGAGGTATGACGTGTGGCTCTATACCTTTCACAATGGTGTCTCTGGGATGAGCAAATGTATAAGCGTCCACGGCAATC
This sequence comes from Macrocybe indica, assembly GCA_030407095.1. Classification (NCBI taxonomy): domain Eukaryota; kingdom Fungi; phylum Basidiomycota; class Agaricomycetes; order Agaricales; family Callistosporiaceae; genus Macrocybe; species Macrocybe indica. The sequence continues at coordinate 781,324 of JARFTL010000001.1, read as the reverse complement.
CCACCAGCGCTCTCCCCGAATAGGATGATCCGATTTGGATCCCCTCCAAAAGCAGCGATGTTATCATGTACCCATTGGACGGCGGCATCGAGGTCTAGCAAGCCGAAATTCTGTGACTTGGTGGTGCTGAAAAGCTGCGGGGCATTCGGCTGGCCAAAGATATTTGTTCGATAGTTGAATGTGACAACGGTTACGTCGTCGTTGTCTCGGACGATGTTCTGTGCGTCGTAGAAGGCGAAATTGCTGGTTCCGAATTGGGAGCTGCCGCCATAGACCCACAGCATCACTGCCGTGTTCTGTTTTCTGTCGACGCTGGGTGACCAGATGTTGACGCTCAAGCAGTTTTCGGATTCGGGAACATTAATGCCCAAAGGAGTCCATCCGGCCAGTTTCAGAAATTCGAGATTGGCGGGGGTCAGAGCTTGAAGGCACGAGTCACCAAACGCGGTCGCGTTGAACGCGTTTTGTCGAACTGGAGGAGCGGTCGGCGCTTCCCATCGGTTTGCCACAGCGAAGGGCACGCCGAGAAATTGCCTAACTGCGGGTGACACCAGGCTGCCTATAACATCACCTTGTTGTGTGTGGACGGTTAATCCGGTCTGCGCTCGGACGACATATGGAATTGTCGAAAGGAGGAAAACGAAAAGTCTCATGCTGGAAGAGTCGTTGAATGCTTCTCCGGCATGACATGAAGTTGGTATTTATGTGGTTTGTGAGACGTCATTGGCATGTGAAGGGGTGAAGACTATTCCGACGTAGACAGTTCCACCAGGCGAATGCACGGTTTCGCGGTCAAAATTGCAATTTCTCTTTCAAAACGGGTAAGTCCTGATATAAATCAGAATGGTGGGGCATCATATGTCTGACTGGCATGCGAAGGTTGGCACTTGTTACGGTTGAGGGCAACGGTGAAAACATAGCATACCTTCGAAGGAGGTCAAGTGGGTGGAGAAGCGCGTGGTCAAGTTGTTACATCCATGTGCCATAATACAAACTGCCTAACTTGGGTATGAAGTTTTGGACCCTTTGACGGATATGGATGTCGACAGATCAGACAAGAGACATCGCTGGCGTCTAAAACTTCGGTGTGGAAGGGGAAAAAGCATGGCGACGTGCTTTCCGGCACCTTGACAAAGATGAAGATAAAAGCTGCGGGGGTTCTGCGAGCGGCGTGAACACTGACACGGCAATTTCCTTGCTGGAAAGGGGCATTGTCTCTCGGCCCTCGGGGACGCGTCTCTACTGCAGTAAGGGAAGTTATTCATTCGGAAAACTTCTCATTCACCGTATGAAGCCTAGATGTTGTAGCCCGAGTTACGAACCCGAAATTCGTCGACGGAGGTATTAAAAAATGGTTCAATCCAGGATCGAACTGGAGACCTTCTGTGTGTGAGACAGAAATCATATCCACTAGACCATTGAACCGTGTAGAAATATGGTAATCATACAAATCCGGACCAAATAAGTCTTTTCTGCTTCTGGCGTTCCGCTGCTCGTCATCGTTCTTGTCATCTCCCCGGGCCCTTCGCGAATCGCAACGAGCTCAACCGGTCTACAATGGCTCTTCCAGCCCCAGAAGAGGGCAAGCTTCTCAGCGAAGCTCTCAGTACCGTCAAAATACAGGTCCAGCAAATGAAGAGGCATCTCGTACGCTCCGCAGTGATCACCTTTGCCAATTCATTTTCTCAACTTTGTCTATGGCACTTGATTTGAACAGGAAATGGACCAGCTGATGGATGCGTTGAAGAGTGCAAGCTTGATGCTGGCGGAACTGCGCACGTCGTCGTTGTCTCCAAAGCAGTATTACGAACTTTGTGCGTTTTATTCTCCATCGAATTTTGTAGCATGATCTTTAAAGCAAACCGACTACGTAGATATGGCCGTGTTCGATGCGCTACGCTACCTTTCCAACTACCTCTACGAAGCCCATACTCAGTCCCGTCACCACCTGGCAGACTTGTATGAGCTGGTGCAATATGCTGGCAACATCGTCCCACGGCTCTACCTCATGATTACTGTTGGCTCCGTTTACATGTCAATACCCGATGCCCCCGTCAGAGAGATTATGAAGGATATGATGGAGATGTCTCGCGGCGTTCTCAATCCCATCCGAGGTCTCTTCCTGCGTCATTATCTCAGCGGCCAGACAAGGGACCACCTTCCCGTCGGCACGGAGCCTGGGTGCGTGACATCAGTTTATTCCATATTGCGTCCGTCGTTGAAGGCCGTGGTACCATTGCAGACCTGCTGGAAACTTGCAAGATTCCATTTCGTTCGTCTTGACCAATTTCATTGAGATGAACAAATTATGGGTGCGCCTACAACATCAAGGCCACTCTAGAGACCGGGAGAAGCGTGAGATGGAGCGTCGCGAGCTCAGAATCCTTGTCGGCACGAATCTTGTTAGACTCAGTCAACTCGACGGTGTGGATCTCGACCTGTATCAACGGATAATCTTGCCGAGCGTACTGGAGCAGGTCGTCAACTGCAAGGATGTCATTGCCCAGGAGTACCTGATGGAAGTGGTTATCCAGGCATGCATTACTCGCATACACGATGGCGGATCTATCTCATCTCCTGCTCATAACAGGTGTTCACGGACGAATTCCACCTGCACACTTTGGGACCGTTCCTCTCCGCCACAGCTCAGCTACATCCCACAGTCAACATCAAGCAAATCGTCATTGCTTTGATCGACCGGCTAGCGGCTTACGCCGCTCGCGAAGCCGAAAACGAGGACCCTGAAGAGACGAAACGTCAGGAAGAAGCGGCAGCGCGTCGTCTAGCTGAAAAAGTCAAGATTCAGAAAGCAAAGGCGCGTGAAAACGGTGCTTACCGCGTAGTGTCGCCTACCTCAGAATCCAACGCTTGGAGTTCCGTCGAGCCGACACCTGATACGGCGTCCACCACTGCTGCTGGGTCGGAATCACCCGTCTCGACCGCGAACGAATCCGTGGATGAAAAAGTGATCAAGGGCAAGAACAAGGAGGGCTCTCCCGTTCACAAGTTTAGAGGCATCCCCGAAGATGTCCAGCTTTTTGAAGTCTTCTGGAAGCAGGTCGTTGAGCTCATTAAGGTATGGTGCCTTTCACTCATGGTGATTGTGCGGAACCGATGGAATGGACTTTAGGCACGACCAGACTTGTCAATACAGGACATTACTGCTCTTCTCGTGTCCCTGACGAATCTTTCTGTCAGCTGCTACCCCGATCGACTGGAATATGTGGACCAAATTCTCGGATTTGCAGCTGATAAGATCGGCGACTTCAAAGACAGGTGCGCTTACCATTACCGTGTTTTAGCAGTTGGTTCACGGTGACCGTTTTCAGTCCTGATCTGCATGCTCCCCAAACCACATCCAATCTATCCGCTCTCCTCGTTGCACCGATTAACTCCTACCAATCTGTTTTGACTCTCCTTGCCATTCCGAATTACGTGCCCCTTCTTACCAGGCAGTTATTCACTATCCGTCGCTCGATCGCACACTCCATAATTTCATCCGTTCTCAAGAACGAAACCATCATCGAAACCCCGGAAGACGTGGACGGCGTGCTGGACCTCTGTCACGTGTTGATCAAGGACCAGACAGATTCGACGGCTGCTGCTGCGACGCCTGTAACCGCCAGCAATGCGGGAGTATCCCCTCCCGCGATGAAGGATATGAGGAGACAAGGGTCGTACAATCCAGCGCATGAAGAGTTGGCAGAGGAGCAAGGATGGGTAGCGAGAATGGTGCATCTGTTCCGGGCCGAGTCGTTAGACGTTCAATTCGAGGTTCATCGTACTCTGCTCAGTTTCTCCATTTGAGCTGACTTTTGTTTTCACAGTTGCTACAAGTTGCTCGGAAGCACTTTGATGCTGGTGGAGAACGTATGCGGTTCACCTTTCCAGCTCTCATCACATCTTCTATAAAGCTATGTCGAAGATACAAGAACCGGGAGCATGTGGTTCGTCGCAGCTGGCCCAAAGACAACTTTTACCTGCTGATGATGTTTACAGGAAGAAGATTGGCAGACAAACGTATCCAATATACTAAAATTCGTCCGTCAACTCACCTCTATCCTACATACCCAAGTCGAGGCCCCCGCCATTGCACTACGTCTCTTCCTTCTCGCAGCTCAAATAGCGGATGAATGCGGCTTCGAGGACCTTACATATGATTTCTACGTGCAAGCGTTTAGTGTGTACGAAGACAGCATATCCGAGTCTCGCGCGCAATTGCAGGCTATCACACTCATCATCGGTACACTGGCCGGCGCTAAGGTGTTCGGCGTGGATAACTATGACACGCTGATAACCAAAGCAGCCTTGCATGGAGCAAAGTTGCTGAAGAAGAGCCACCAGGCGACCGCGGTTGGCTTGGCGAGTCATTTGTGGTGGCAGGAAGCCTCTCCATCTGCGGATGCCAATGGAGAAGCATCGAGTGAGGAAAAGGAAGTGAAAACGCCCGAAAAGACGCCACCAAATGATAATGACAGTGACGTGAAAGCTGTATGCAGTTAGATTATTTCTCTATGCATCGTACTGACCGATACCTCACTCTTGCAGTATCCTTATCAAGACAGTAAACGCGTCCTTGAATGTCTGCAAAAGTCATTGAGGATCGCCAACTCGGCCATCGAAGAGATTGTCACCGTGCAGTTGTACTGCGATGCGCTTGACCATTATGTCTACTATTTCGACCGAGGCGCACCAGCTGTCAGTCTTTATTGTCTGTGTCAATGCGCTGCTACTGACTTTCACTTTCGTTGATTAGGTCGCAGCCAAGTTTATCAACAGCCTAGTAGAGCTTATCACCTCAAGCATTGATAATATCTTGTCTCCCGATGTCCATCCCTCCCAAAGAGCACCTCCAGGCCTCATCGAAGGTGTTCAAGCCCCCGAGATGATCACGAGACATTTCAAAAACACGCTATCATATATCCAACGAAGAAAGAATCAATCGTTCGAAGGAGACGCATCTGCGGATACCCGATGGGATGATGTAGACGTAATAGGCGCTCTCTTGAAGATGGGACTCAATCGGTAATCGGAATTGTGTCGATTGGGCCGATCTAATTCTTTTTTATTCGTTTCGTTTTTCGATGCGTAGCGTTCAGCGAGTTGATATTGTCTATTCCTTGTCCTTCTGTATTGTACATGTTATTTTGCATCTTTCGTTTATTATATCCAGCCCTTTTTTATTCGATAAACCGCAGACCGTCTCCAGAGCCTTCAGTGATTGGTACTGCTCCACCTGAGATTGTTTCTCACGGATCACCATCTCTGCCCACAACCGCCAAGATGTCGACCGCAAGCTCACGGCTAGCTCGATTACTGGTCCATGTAACCGCCCTGATTCTTCTCCACCCGTTGCTTTCTACAGCCCAGCACGTTCACGATCTTGAAGAGAATGGCTTCGATCCGACTATGGACATGCCAATGTCGCTTGCTGCGGGACGCATGGTAACATATCTGCATTTCACCCCCGGTGACGTGCTTTGGTTTCAGGGCTGGGTCCCCGGTCGCGGGAGCACCATGTTCGGTGCCTGCTTCGCGCTGTTCATGCTTGGTCTCGGAGAGAGATGGGTTGTTGCGCTTCGGGCTTCCCTAGAACTCGCATTGCGGAGAGGAAGGCTTACAAGGTGGGCCCTGTTTTGGTTTCTTCTCCTTACGTATCGTAAAGTTGACGTGCCGGGTAGTAGTCAGTGCGCATCCAAGGCTTCGTCGTGGAAAGCCGCTCTGGATATCATACGCTTAAGAGATGCACCTCCGCTGCTGGTCGAACACTCGTTATGCAGAGGTGTTCTCCATATGATACAAGTGTCAATGGTGTTCCTGGCTATGCTTGCTATAATGTTCGCGTTTCCTTCGATCTCACTGATTCACTTTGGGTATTGACACCATTCAGGACTTTCCAGATATCGTTCATCTTCTCCCTTATTATAGGGCTGTGCGTCGGCGAAATGCTTTATGGCAGATACATTGACGCTGCCAATGCCCAGCTCCTCTCTCATTAATACGCGGGAGACGGGATTTCGTCATGCAGGAAACTGTACGATATCGTCTGTACTGGTATGTGAAATGCGAAACATGCTTAATTTGATATGCAAGAGCTACGACTTCGGCGCGACTGGCCGTATATGACGTGCCGTTAGTCCCTTATGAGATCTACCATTTACATCTCATCGGACGACCTGGGTCCACAACGCAACAATATGCCGGCTCCTCGGTCTTTCCGTTTTAGCATCTTGCAAAGCCAGGAAAACGATACAAGTCAACAGATCATTGATTTCAAACATTCTGCAAACACGGCACATCGGTCGGCCACTCTCTACGCTCTCAGAAATAGCTATTCGGACATGCATGAATATTGCCTAGGAGCTTGATGCTTTCCTTCAATAATCGACAGGAAGAGAATGCGATTGGACAACGTACCTCGCTACAAGCTCAAACGCATTGCTATGATTCCAAAGCGTGAGTATTGGGAACTAGGACATCAAACAGTACACGCACTCCGTAGGTCGGACTGCCCCTGCGTTGATCACAGACCTTGCCTTTGGGGCATTGATAGCTGCTTCGACAGGCAATTGAAACTATCATGATCAAAACGAATCCGAAAACGGATACAGGATGAGCGACTGAAATCGCAATCAAACACATGGCGTACTTTCGTCGCCGAGGTGAACCTCAATCTTGACCGCTTCGACTTCGTTCACATCGTCGTCGAAGATCTCTTCAAAGGCTCCGTCATCGAGGAACTGTGTCGTTTAACGTCATCAACGAGGTGAGATACTGTGCAGAATACGATGTACAAACCATCCTTCCGACTTTGACACATTGCTGGGCAACATGAGGTTCAGTATCTCGACACCGACAAAGCGGTGTCCTACCTTGTAAGTAGGGCTTATCCTAGACAAATCGCAGACATAGCCTTTAGGACATTGATAACTGCTGGTGCAAGCTTGCGCAGCAGTAGCTGACAGAACAGCGGCAATGAGTGCGGTGAAGAAACGCATGCTGAAGAGGTGGAACTGGAGGTGTGTCCTACCCCACCGTTCGATTTTCAGCGTGTTTTTATATCTGGCCAGGACCACCATTCTCGATACGTCACTTAAAGTACCCTGACCTCCTGTTCTCGGGATTTCTCAAAGATGCACTTTTTCAGGACAAAGGGAATTTAATCCTTTTTCTTCTAGCCGTTCTGGTGAAGTTTCCCATACTACCGGTGAAGTTTTCCATGACCCATGCCAGATGCACACCGATGCACCTACAACTGAATGGCCTAAGCCGCGCGGAAGGATGCAATTATCTTCCATGTTGGCCGCCAAACGCAAGCGTCATTGGAATTTAGCGCTCGGTTGAAGAAATCCGCTATTTTGGCGGCTTTGATCTGGCAGTTTCGAAGATCGATCCAAGTGGCGGAGCGGTGTTGAGGGTCACCGGCAGTCAAGATGGCTACCTTATTTGGGATGGCGGCGACGTACGAACTTGCTCCCGAGTCGCCGCCGTCAATCAGTCCTGTTAATGCCCTCGGAGCTTCAGGTTTCGACCTCCGTTCACCGTCGATCCCTTACTCCGTGCTAGCTTTCTTCCTTATGAAAATTCATCTTGCGAAATTCAGGTGCCACGCGCCGTCCCTTTCAATCTTTTGCCTTCAAACCGCTCTCGTTTGCCGCTTTCGGTCCAACTCTGAGCCAAACACTTCAACCCCTCTATGTGGGTATACAGGCCGCGTCACATAGCGGCCCTGTGGCAATCCTAACCTCTACGCCATGACAGGCCGTACCCAGTTTCAAACCTGAGGGCAACACGCAGACGCGAGGTTCTAATATTCATGCTTCCGGCGTTCGTGTGTCTGACTTGTCCTTTGCCGACGTTCTAGCTTTTTCTTCACTTTGCCGCCAAGGCGATCGATCGTACAGCACTGCTCTCGTAGTTGACCTGCACCGAGGACATGACAGTCTATGACAAAGCAGTGACGACTGAAAAGAAGAAACAATATACGATCTTAGAACATCCTGGTTTGCCTTATGGGGGGTGAAGAATCCGTAGTCGGGACATGTTAGCGGCAAACGGTATAGAAGGTAGCGCGAAGGCCATAACTCGCGAATCCGCGTCGTTGAAACGCAGGGCTGCGCATCTCCTGTCAGAATGAATCGTAAATTAAGAAAAAACACAATATGAAAGCGTCCTTGCTGGAACGGTGTTGGTCCTCGTTGAGCAACACACACCTTCATGGTGAACAATTCACTCAATGACATGGTTTGAACAAAAGAGTGGAATTGCAAATTAATAGAAAATACATAAATGACGAAAAGAATTTTTTCATTGTAACTGCATACATTGCAATCCGATAAGCCCAATGTTAGTCAGTATCGGACCGCAGTGGGCAGTATCACTTACAAGAAAGTGACTTGTGTCGCGTCGCGCCGCCAGATTAGTTCACTGCGTGCTCGACCGAGGATAGCGGGCCAGCAAGAACGCTGGTCGCAGAGGAGCAAAAGAACAACTTAGGATTATGTTGCGATGATACGGTGCGCTATCCTCCTGTGATCGTCGCATTGAAGGATGCAGCTAGGACGACCGGTTGCGAGAGGCTAAAGATGTAGATCAGCGTCGATTCGAGAGGACAGTTGAAAGCTGAAGTAACGTCACGATGAATAGCAGATTTCGCGCAGTCTTCCACGTCCCCATCCTCCAGGCGAGACCAAGAGCCCAGTCGGGGTCATCCAGAGTGCCGTGCAACCGTACAATCGAAGAACTCAACCCATGGGCTGCGCGAAGCACTTCGAGAGCCCTTCGAATTGCATTGGGCTTGGGAAACGCCCTCCCCAAACGAAGACCCAACCTGAAATTCAGGAAGATGCTCCGGCAGTTTTGTTCAAACAGGGCGACGATGGCATGCACCTGAATGACTACCTTTGCATTTTACGGGACTCGCCCAGAGGCTCCACAAACACACCCGGGGAAGTGAGTGATCACACTGCTGCTCCCCCTCACGAGTCTCGCGACTCGATCATATACACAACGGCTGAACCTGGCCAACCCCCATGCATTGTAGGCTGTACTCTGGTTCCTGCGACTGGGATTGGAACCCGCCTAGAGAAAGAAGCGACATATCAGCGTTTTACATTGGGCGAGGTGCGTACTCGAGCAGGTTCGACGATGTGGCGAACCAAGTCGGTATGTTAAATGTGGCGTGGTCGCAGTAGAGTATGAGAAGGACGTGGAATGTGGGGGAAGACGATGATGGTGGGAGCGCGTAAAGAGCAGGAGACCAAGGCCAGAAGATGGCGGTCGAGGGAAGAGAATGCTCTGGCTGTAGAGGGCGTAGAGAAGGGCTTTTTATAGCATGCGAGATGTGTGAATCACGTGTGGGAGGCTGACGCGTTTGCGCGTCAAAGCAGAGGTGGCGAACTTGGGGCCAATGCAGGACAAAGAAAACAAGATCAGCTGCGTTTCAAAGAGGGCCATGCCCGGAATTCTGTCGGGGAATGTGCAGAGCCTCCCGAGATGAACCTGTTAGCCTCTCTTGTTGTCCGTCTGTAAGAGGACGCCAGCTTTGCTACAGTGACGGAGGCCTGTGGAGGTTAATGCTTTTAGCCATTGGTGGTGACTAGCAACCAGGACAAAGGAGTGGTGATATGGCCTTGTGATTCAACACGCATCAACAACCAAGCCCACGCCACGCTTCCTCCTCAGCTCGTTTTTCTCAGTCCCACTGACTCTGTCCTGTATCTCAAAATGTCATAATGACTCGCTCTGGTCATCGCCTCGTCCCGCGACGTATGACCTTTGCCCGCAACGACGACCTTGCCGCCGGCGCGCTCAAACGACCGCAGATATCTGCGCTGCTGCTCCGCTTCGGACTCGTGCACGAAGACCGTGACGCGCGAGGTGGGAATCCGCGCGACGAGGTATTCCCTTGTGCGGGAATCCGTCCCTCTGGACGGACCGACGATGAAGGAGTGCCCCTCGGCGATCGCACGGTCCAGTAGTGGAACATAGTGAGTTTCAAAGTACACTTGGTCTATGTCCAGCGGACCCGAGACGAATGCGATCTTGGGTTGTGCAGGTGTCGATGCGTTGGAGGTCGTCGCCACTGGCATATCGGTACGTGGCAGAGGCGGAGCGGCATCAGCAATGCCGGTGCCTATTGTCACAGGGACGGCGCTGAGGGCAGGCGCTTGGATGGCGGTAGACTGCCATGGTTTCTGGTTCCGCGCCCCAGGATTGCTGCTATTTTGCGGTTGTGGTAGCCGCGACGACGATGATTTTATGGTGGCGGATGCAGGCTTCATATAAGCGGCTCTTGAAAGGTGAAAATGATATGTGTGAGTTCGTGAAACGGTTCGAGCGTTAATATGGCAGAGAGGCGATGTCTGCTTCGATGACACCGCAAGAAACATGGCACCTTACAGAGGTTAATGATGGATGCGATGTTCTGATGGTCATTAGTAATCGAATTCTAGACATCATCATGAGTTGTTGTCTACAGCCTTTCATGAAGAGGACCCGAGCGCTCACCGGTTATGATTACAGCTTGTGCAATATGATATGGGATCGTAAGCTTAAGCAAAAACAGCTTGTGATATTGGTAGGAAAAAATCCTTCATCTTACGCATCAGAGCCTGGGACGGGGTTTGGGGTTGAGTTTCAGCTCGGCTACATAGGGCTTTTTGCACTGAGGGAAGCTCTCTCTTCGAGGAACTATACCAGCTAAGCAATCGAGTTGCGCAAGTCCGTTCAAGAGAGAACACTCACTCCAGTCCGTGTCCTCATCGACAGTCCCACTCCCGACGATCACATACTTCTGTTCGTCGGTCTGGATAAACAGCGTCGACCCACATTCGGAGCAAAACGAGCGAACGAGTGGGGTCCCGCTCTGCGTATTCGTGTCTCGGAAGCGCTTGATGGCGTCCCGTCCGCGGGTTATCTCGACTTGCTGCAGATATACGCGCGTCGCCATCAGATTCTCGAAGCTCTCGGGCCCGCAAGTGCGGAAGACGGTGGGGCGCACCTTTGGAGCAAAGAAAGCGTTCGCGAGGAACGCCGAGCCGGAGACTTTGCGGCAGTTGCTGCAATGGCAGACAACGAACGTGAAGGGTTCGCCTTTGAGCTCGAATTGGACAGAACGGCAGAGACACGAGCCGTGGTACGTCTTGGTGGCCATGTTTGGAGTTTGAGCGATGCGGGGCGAATTATCTTTTTACTGCGACATCCGGGGAAATGGAGTAGCCGTGAGCTGGTCACGCTGGTTTCTCGTGATTTGTCCAAACAAAGCAAGTCCAAAGTCTGTTAGATCGTTTACTGTATCAACAGAAGAGACTTGGACACGTCCTTGTTCTTCTTGGAAATGTAGCCATTTTGAATCAATTTTTATCGGCCGCGACCTGGCTGACAACGTCGACATGACAAAGAGGTAACCAGGGATGAAAATCCCTGCACGATACAAGACGTTGGCGGCTCCGACAAGGAAGACACTTTCAGAGCTCGCGAAAATCATTAATATTCCTCGGGCATACCTATAATGGCAAGCTGCAGGCTTGAAATCTCGTTTAATGAAGCCATTAAAGGAGCAAAAGCGTGCATGTGGACAGCGTGGTGGATACGTCATTCAAGACGCCTGCCTGGACGGTCGGTGTCATCGATGTCGCTTTAATGTCCTTCTAGATTGTGAACGCATCCGATACGCAAATCTGATGTACTGATGCGAACCGTTTGACGTAGCTCGCGATGAGAGAATGAGGTTGACAGTGATACACGTTGAAAGTCATAGCGCAGCATGTGTTCTCGCGTGAGGGTCCGCTTCTGGGCAAAGATACCAAGTAGAAAAATACAACGATGCCAAAGTCTCTGCACGAGGTGATGGAAGGACTGCAATGTTTTTTCTGTTTTTGCGTTAGTTGTGAGAGTGTTGCTATCGAGCAAGAAATAAGCCAAGGAGCGACGAAGAAACGTGTTGATGGAATGCTGAATCGAGAAGAAGCTCCAAAAAAAAAATTAAATTAAATAATTGCGTACTTGAAGATGTCTAGATTTTCGAATTCAAAGTTATAAGAACGCAAAGTCCGGCAGTTCCAACCTTCTTCTTATCCCAACACCACGTCGTCGCCCGCTCTCTCACCCTCCAGCGCCAGCGCATGTCGTCCCCGTCGTCGTACTCGTCGACCGAACAACGAGACTCGCCATTTTCGCTGGACGAGTTTAGCGAGCTCGTGGCCCTGGCGTTGGATGCCGATCGCTTCTCAGAAACGTTCTTGCCGCCCGACCCTGAATTTCAATTCTTGGTTCGTCCCATATCTACTTCCCTCCCCGTTCATGAGCGGGCCCATAACACCGTGAAGAACGCCCCGCCCGATTCCCCCATGTCCTCCAGAACTGCTCGCTCCAGCAGCGTCGGTGCGGGAGCCGCACCGCACGACCTCGGCGTCTCGTGCTCTTCCCGTCCCCGCCAAATTTTTGAGAAGATCCGGCGCCACGCCTCGGCGCTCGTGCTGCGCCCGTCCTCGATGGCCACCAGCATCCGCATCCGTGAGCGGCCCCTGTCGACCGTCTCCACCGCGACGACGGAGACCCTCCAGCCTATTCCCCTCGTCTCTCATTACTCACGCAGCATCCTTTCCAACACGTCCTCTGAAGAAGACGAAGACTTTATCCCCTACCTGCCACTCGTTACACAGTACGAACGCGCCGCAAAGGAAGCCGGTGCAGTCCATCCGATGAATCCTGACTTTGACGATTATGGTGCGCCAGCAAGGCATGACAGAGCCGATTCAACCTCCCAGGCCGCTCAATCGCGTTCACGCTCTTCATCCTTCCGCTCCATTTCGACAGCGTCGACAGCGACCGAGCCCTATTCTCCGGTAACGCCCGTCACTCCTGCATTCAGGCTCTCTTCATCGTCCAATTCGTCGAGACGCGATCATCGGCCTTGGTCCATCTGCTCGGATGACTCCACTTCGTACTATTCCGACCGCCCTTATCCGAGGGACTCGGAGGACCCTTTTGCGAAAGGGAGCATCCAGGTCGTTCCACCTCTCCAAAGTCGCCAGTCCGCCACGTTCAACCGCCGTGCCGTCATCTCCGCACCAGTCAAGCCGGCACCCAACATCCCCCTCCCTAGCGTACCCGGATCCAAGTCGGTTGACGACATTCCCGCATCGAACAAGATGGACGAGGACGGAGCTAGTGGCGGCAAGGGCGCAGAGACGGAGGTCGAATGGACTCTGCGACTGGGCGTCCCCCCACCGCCCCCGCCTGTCGTCCTCACGCCACCCGAACAAGAGGATGTCCCGATTTCAAATCTAGAGCCGAAATCAGAGCCCAGGCTCGAGAAAGTAGACAAAAAGCCATTCAAGTCCATCAACCTGCGCATATACCCAGGCAACGATCGAGACAAGGAGGACTGGACGCTCTCCCTCCCGCTCCTTCCGCGTTCCCATCGCCTGTCGCTGTGCCCTAGCAAGCGGAGCGAACGAGCGCGCAGTTCTGACCCTGAAGGGCGAGAGCCTCCTGCACCTGTTTTCAGGCTCTCGGCTCCGATGGAACCGCGTGGGCGGACCACGTCGACGCCGACGCTTTCTATGCACCGATTATCGCACATGTTCCCAAAACCTTCAGCACCAGTGCAGACGACGACGGCGATGGCGTTCGCCATGGCCGCGCCCGTCTGCTCCACTCCGAAACGTAGATGCTCGCTGGTCCCGATTCCGCCGCGCACGGCCGACTCGACCAATTCCACCATTTCAACCGTCTCGTCCACCTCTACCACATCGACGACCTCGATGTCCTCTGTCTCCACCATCATCCCTCTTGGCGCACAGCGAGAGCGACAGCGCCTCCGGGAACTGGCAGGCCAAGTGTGCTACGCTACGCCTAGGCAGCGCGTCCTGTCCGTGCACGACACCCGTCCGGACAGCGAGTTGATATCGCCAGCCGACTTGGCGGCGTTCAGCAAGGCCAGCCGCAGGAGCTCGGGATCACATTTGAGCGTAAAGTCAGCTCGCACGTCGGAGCGGGCCGTTGGTGCTGACGGGTCGGGTGTGCATGGATGCGTTGCGAACGACGCTGGCGATCAAGATTCCGATTCCATGGTTTCTGGGACGTATTACAGCGCTCGATCGAGCTTTGCGATGTGACTCTTGCCTTTAGATTTTTTTTTCTTCATCGAGAGTTTTCACGACTGTCGACTCACGCTCCTTCCTCAAAAGTCTACTGTCACCCTCCCCTCTGTGTCACTGTCCTTGTCTCCTCGTTTTTGGTCGGTTTCGCTTCGGAGCAGCGGAACCAGCTCTGCATAGATTGTATTTCTCAGCATGTTATTGCATATCGCTTACGAAACGTTGCATCGCGGCCTCTTTGGTGTCTCCCGTTTTGATAGTGAGTTTTTTTTTTTTGTTCCTTTGCCATTTTCGCTAGACTTTTCACTTTTTGTTTAAGATGGCACTCTTTCGGCGCATCGTTTCTTCTTGGCATTGCCTGACTTGTGGCATGGTGCCCCCATTTCGAACCCCGAAGCCACCAAAGTCGTCCGTTCGTTTAATCATCCTGCATACATACACGTATATCCAACCGTGGACTCTCGTTCGCTCGGCCTGTTTTAATCGTATCGTGTCCTTCCTAGTACCTCCAATCCCTGTCCCTAGGCTCGTCGCTGCCAAGTTCGCTCGCATATTTATTGTATACCATCCTAGTGGGACTCGGTCCCGTAGCAATTATCCTTCTTCTTGCGGCACCCAGAACTCCACAGATGTTTACATACGTTACTTATCGAATCGAAAATTATTTTCATTCGTCCGCTGAAACTCGGAAGCGAACCGGGCCCTTGTGTTGTCTTTGTTCTGATAGAAATCACTTCTACGCCCAAGTAGTTGTGAACAAAAAGTGCCGCTTATTCTTCTAATCGGTGATGTCGTATCCGCCATGCACGAATCAGAATTGAGTTCCAAGCGATTCGTTTGTTGGCACTAACCCAAATCGCCTCGACCGTCAGGCCTCGTTATAGTAGTCCCTTTCCAGCGGCCCTTGCAGCCATACGTCTTGCGGAACCCGAAAAGAGCTTTTCTCGTTTATCGTAACTTACAACGGGGGAAGATGTCTCCTGTCCGACGCTGGCACTGTTGAGCAAGTCAAGTAACAGTCAAGACTGTCACGTTAGCGTCAATTATTTTTTGACGATGAGTTTGACATTAGTTTGACTGTCATACCATATTTGGAAGTCAGAGGATCACCAGGTCAATTGGTAGCTACATAGATACAGGCATTCGGTCGTACGGAATATCCTGGATATCCTATGGACTTGCATCAATGTCAGGCATCTGCATCGGGCTCGAGAAGTTCATATAAAGCCAGCTCGCTATCATAATAGAGTCGTGCTCCGAAATGGGAGTTCCAATTGACAGCCCAGTTGACTTGACACGTCGACGGCAGTCAACACTCGTTGGCATCAAGCAAAGTCATCGATCGAACAAACATTCCTCTGTCCGCAATCCAATACTGATAACACACAAAAATACAAAAAAAAAAAACAGGAATAGCGAAGGTCAAACCGATCCGACTTTTTCATCCTTACGAAAACAAAACAAATAAGAAACAAGAACGTCAAACCGCAGGGCCAGCGCGATCATAAGTCTGACCGTGTTGTCCATAATCATATCCTGCCCGTGACATGACGTCCTCGATAGTGGGTGCGAAGCTCGTGTCGCCGTTGGCTGTTCTGGTCATCCCGGTCCTCGTGGTTGAGTCCCAGGAGCTCGTCGTGTCTCCCGAGTCTTGTCTGGAGTGAGGAGGGCGAGCACGACTAATGACCTGAATCGGCGATGTGGCCCTTTCGTCCTCCTCAGCGGCAAACATGGAGTAAGCCGGCGGATTGAAGCTGGGCGCGTTCTCCATCGCGCGCGTTGCATTCCGAGGAATCTGGGGCGGCAGCGTCGGCGGGTCGAAGAGAGGTATGATCGCTCCGTCCGCTCGCTTTCTGTCGCCGCTCGAGGGGGCATCGCCTTGTGGCTGGGGTGCCCCGGGCGTGGTGGTGTGCTGAAGCGTGAACGGCACGATCAGGTTCTCTTGGTTGACCGTGTGGGGCTGGGCTGAGGACGAGGACTGGCTAGTCTCGGCGGGAGGAGGGGAGCCTATCCTCACGGAGCCGTTTGCGGAGCCGAAATACGAGAAGGAAGGGACGCTGCCATTGTGGGTGCGCAAGGTCGGGCTCGTCGGCGCCTGCGTCGCGGCGAACGATCCGGGGCTGGGACTCCGTTGCCAGAAACTGCCGTAACCGAATCCGAATGAGGTTTCGCTCTTCTGCGAGACCTGGGACGGTTTGTGCGCGTGTCCTTTCGGACCGCCTTCTTCTAACATCCCCGAAGTCGATTTGGAACTTCTTTTGTAAATGAAGAACGCGAGGCCTATCAACAACATCAGGCCAACCAGTCCACCGATGACACCGCCCGCTATCGGTCCAGCCTGGGATGACGTCTTCTTGGGCGCGTTCGAGTTGACGTCTGACGATGCCAGATCGGGCCGGTCTATAAGAAAAATGAAAGAAGCTCGACGCAAACTCTATGCCGCGTCTAACTCGTAACAAAAAACATACGTTCATTGGCGAGTTGATGAGCCACAATTTCTGAGAAACGTTGATCTGGCCAAGTGGTTGCTGCAGTACTAATGGATCAGCTCTTCGATACATTTCTTATCATGTCTCGACGTACGATCTTGACCTGCCCAGAAGGGCACCTTGGCACCATCTGGTATGCTAAACTTGGTTGGAAAGAAGCTGTGTCGATGCGAAAGACGTCAGTCGGGCATGTGCCTCGGGCGATGACTGAGCTTTCATACGTGCTACTGAGCAAATCTTGGGTGCAGCTGGCAGAATAGGCTGGCCAGCTTCATGTCTCTAAGCGACTGTCTTGCTCTTTAATTATTTGTGGCTCACGTCAAGATGGAGTTCGAAAACCGTTGGCAAACAGTGCAGCCCGATAAAAGGTTGTATACTGCCCATGAGCTACGCAAATGCATCAACGTTTCACCCGCGTTAAAAATATAAAAAAAACATTAAATCAAGAGATCGCTCACCAAGAACATTGATTGGTAAGGTTGCCTGTAGCGTAGTGATTCGACCCGTTCAAGGGTGGCACCCTGTTATCTGCATGACGTGTTGTCGTCTTCACCACAAGTCTGATAACGACGAAACTCACGGGTCACCGAACACATGCTCTGTAGCGAACCGGCTATCAGACATGGCGAAAGGTGGTTCGCGTTGTTCATCCAGTCAAAGCTGGACTGGCAAACGGCCTGCGCGCCGCTGTCTTGCGCCCATACACCACCGACGACCAACAGGATCGCAAAGGCATTGAGCTTATGCATGTCTGGCGCCGTTTGATCGAACCGGGGGCTCGACTGGGATGAATGTGGGAGATTTCGCCATCAGGCATTTAATATCGAACATTCATCACATGTGACAGCGATTACGGCATGAACTGAATCCAAAACGAGCCCTCGAGGCGCCCATTAATCGCGCTTCCATCGGTTGCTTTTAGAGCCGTCCTTCAGCCATGTGATGCTCTATAGTAGAATCACCATATATACAGCTTCCCAAAAGACCCGCTTCAACGGCATATGTTCAATCCGACAGGCGCCGAGGCATGCTTGAACTCTAGACCTTTCCAGGACTTCTTCTCAGCTGAGGATACTGAGTATTTCAAGTGATTACTATTCTAGCTCCCTTCGGAAAGGCATACATCCACCGTCTCCATTACACAAACAGGCTCTTGGAGTTGCTGGCAGAATTGCTGTCTTGCCAAGCGTCATTCCTCCGACTATATGCTGCTGAAGACGGGGCACTACACTTTCTCTTCTTGACGACAAGCAGCAAGCAAGGGACATCCAGAACACGGTGTCGTGTCGCGAATACCGTTCCACTTCAAGCATTAGGAGGGGATGATTTAACCTGGATAAGATCGCTTTGATAGAACCCTGCACAGTTTTTCTCCGAAAGACCAGGAGGGGCGTCACCATCGAGGATGAGCTCCGAAAACATGCAAGCCCAAAGAATCACTAGGGCCCGTCTATTTTCAATTTTAGCCGCCACCAAACCCGTTGGTATGTGTCAACAACGACGTTTCCGATACATCATTGCAGATCTGTTCACAGAGGCCGAGCTTGTCCCCGTCCTGCAATATGCTGATGACGATGACAACCATAATAGATCTCCGAACCTCGAACGGGGGCAATGGACAGGAGCCAATCTCGGCTGCTGTTCCAAACTCTTCCGTGCTGATCGAAAGCAGTGATATTTTTGTTCAATGTAGGTATAGTCAACCCTAGGCGCATGCGATTCGTAGGTTTCATGAACGAGAGACTGCAGCTCAGCAGGAGTCGCTCAGCGTGCATCGGCCTGAGATCCAAAAGCAAGCGTCAGATGAACGTAGGAGCTCACGAGAACCTGTAAAGCTATGTATTAAGGCAGATACAGTACTATCATATACAGCAAAACAGCAACCCAGAAAATTATCCAAACTACCAAACCGCTTGAACCCGTCACATGCGAGGCGCTCTTTGGCTCGTATTGACTTCGTCTAACTGCGCCATGACCCCACTTATGGTAGCCGTCACAACGGTCTCACCACTGGTGGTTCTCGAATGCCCGCTCCGGCTTGAATCAAACGAGCTATGTGTCTCTGCGGATTTCGTTTTAGAGTGACCATAACGGCTGCGCACCGGGATCTGTGGTTCGGGCGTTTGATCAGGGGATGGCGTGTACGCCGGAGGATTATATCGCGGCCGTTGACCACTGTGAGTAGCCTGCGCCGCGACATTGCTGTTCGGAGTTGTGCGCGCTGTCGAAGAGGGCAAGACAGCATCCACAGGCACCATTGATCCGTCAGCGCGCTTCCGGTCCGTTGCGACGGTTGCCCTGTCCCTGGCTGGCACGGAATGCGCATGCAGAGGTTGGAGAGTAAAAGGGGTAACGACATTCTCGGGGTTTGTTACATTGGAAACCAACGACGTCGTCCCCATTGGATGTCCAGGGGGTGGCGACGGCGCCATAACCATGCCATTCGAATAAGGAAGAGAGTGAGCGCTGCTATGTAGCGATGGCTGGCTCCCATAATGCAAAAGCGTTCCGCTACCGGAACCTATCGTTTTCTGCGAGGCGATAGATGCATTCCGTCCATGGCCTTGTTGATGGCTGTCTGCCAGTCTTGATTTCTTATGTCTCATAGCCCGACGGCGCAACAAGAAGCCAAGTCCAATCAGCAATCCTAGGCCGACTAGGCCACCGACGACACCGCCTGCGATTGCGCCTATGGGCTTTGATGAGTTGGCTTCCACTGGCGCTCCGAAGGAGGAAACATCAGCATGTCCTGAGCGGATGTCAGAATCTGGTCGAGGATCAGTCATTAGTCGGTACCTTCTGAAGCTAGTTGATGAGCACTGGTCTCGTCGAATACTTTTTCTGGCCAACTCGATGCTTAAGAAAATAGATGTCAGGTCCACAAACAGATGAACATGAGAGAAGGCAATGACGTACGGTCTTGTGCGGCCCAGAAAGGCACTGCAAAACCAGCCGGAATCTGATATGAGGGGAAAGGTCTATTCCATGGTCAGTTAGCTTCGTTAGTACAAGGGTAGATTTAGACACACTGAGATTGCAAGTCCGCAGAGGTGCAAAGCGTGGAGTAGGAGGTCCAGCTAACCGCGACAAGTCAGATGAATTACCTGGGCGGTCGATCGAGCTCTTATGACGAACGATATAACAAGGTTGGAATAACCTTGGCAGACAGTGCAGCCAGATAGAAGGTTGTACGCCACCCAAGAACTGAAATGCGGGTTAGTATTCATTTCTGACGCTCGTAGCAGGCTCTCGCACCATTTGCAAGAATTAGGAACGGAAACGTTATAGCTCTCGTGACCATTCAATGGCGGTACTGTAGTCCCTAGAAATTGATATCGTGTTATCTTGCTGTCATGCCTGTTTCATCGTTACCTACGACCAGTTGTACAAATTCCTTGCAACTGTGAAGCAATATCGCATGGCGAGACATGATTCGTATTATCCATCCAGTTGAACTCGCCCTTGCAGACTGCCTGGGTGATAGCCTGTGCGCATACTTGACAGATCGACCAGAGTGCTATCAGCAAAATGTAAAGCATCATAAACCAACGCGACGTCAGCTATCACGTAGGGCGGAGCCGTGGATGAGGAGAGAATGTGACTCACGATTAGTGTGGGAGATCGAACGAACGGTATATAAGCACAGATCTACCAGGGAGATAGGCGATCGCAGAAGTAAAGTATACGGGGATAAGTCTTGCCCAGATGTCTCGGCGATTGTGAGGAGTCGTATCCCGGTGGACCGCCATGGAATATAAAATGTGCAATACCTGCCATCACGACATGTCATGCAAAATTTTCCATGGAAAAAAGAAGGTCAAGATGTCGGTTTCTCCTTCAAGATCATACATGTTGCTAAATTTGAAGCAGTATAGCCCTCTAACATAGACGCTGGATACTCTGTGCCCTTCAATGGACTAGTTCACGGACTTTCCGCGAATCAAGGTAGATGTGATCACACGATTACAGTTGCAACGTACATCGTTGGACGCAAGGTCGACAGTAGACAAAGACGAGCGTACGGTGAGGTTGGACCTGGCTGACAGGGTCCACTCTGGTCCGACGCGCTCTAGAGCGCCGCGAAAGCGGTTGTTCTTGTGTACGGCTGATAACACGTGTGTTGGGAGGCTGAGAAGCATCCCACGTATCAACATAGAGTTTGGGGGTCGGCTTCTCAGAGCACATGCAAGGGCGCATGCCACCAGACGCCCTCGGTATGATGCATTTCATTGAAGGGAACTTCGAATTAGAATGTGATGAGTAGATAATGATCCGCCCGCTTGGGCAACGCCGACCTAGGGATAGATTAAAGGTGGTATCGTCTCTGATGAGACTTGGAAATAGATCGAGTTCACCATCAGCGAAGGGGGGTTGCCATATCTTTCAAAGCAGTTCGCATGGTCTCAGTCACTGTCGGGCGTACATCAATGGTTGGTCGGTTCAAGGCCGGTTCACCATTAAATCCCGTTGTTGTGTCGGCTTTCCGTTTAGCCGCCAGAAATTGCAGATACGCCATGCTATATCGAGTTTCGCTGGGCCGTGGAGTGTCAACTGGTGGAGCAGGGAACCAAAGAACTTCGTTGGTGTCGGGATCGCGGTCAAAATGTTTGGCTAGAGAAGAATTCATCAGGCTAATTGCCGGCCAACAAGGAGTGAAGAAGGGACTTACTAGTTGCTGGAGGTAACTTCTCAATCTGGGCATTTTGACTGAGGTAGGACATTCCCCCGGCAGCAGTGATAACAGATCGATCGGGACCAGTTGGTCGGTGCAGATGTGGCTGGTACTGCTGTGCCGCTGGGATGAATTGCTGCGTCCCTGTGGTGTTTGACGCCTGAGCGCTGCCGGGGGACAACTTGTTTGGCACGCCGTCCGCTGCACTTCTTCGCAATCTCTTCCTGCCCGAGCCAACATCTCCTTTGTCGTCATCGGGTTTTTCGTCGATGATGCCTCCCGGTCCCTTAAGCGAACTTTTGCTCTTGCCCAAGAATGGACTTGGCAACCGGTTCGGCATGACAGTGCGCTCGAAGGGATAGATCGGCATGAAGTCTGCACTCTTGCGGACATCTTCCGGTACGCAAGAGTTCCAATTTTTTATTTTGACAAAGACGCGTTCGCGGTCGTTGTACCTTGAATCACATACGTAAAGCGGGAAGCCGATATACCATGACGGTGGACGAGGTCGACCTCGAATATGCCGTGCAGTAAATTGGCATGCAACCTTTTCAATTATATCCTCGATTGGGTGGTCAGCGAAGTGACCTCAAGTCATACAAGAGTCAACAAACGTTCCAATACGGCAAGTCGTCCAACGTACTGGTTTTGAACACTTCTCCTTCCCAAAAAGTCCTGTTTGTGGAATGGAAAGTCTAGAACCGGCATGATGAGGGAAAGGCCACTTCTCCGATGTTCCCTACATACCTGTTCCGGTCGGTAATACCAAGCGACAGTGAGACCTTGTTGACCTTTTTTGGATCTATGGCTCGTATTGGTTGCGCTGCTGCCTCGATACAGGGAATGGGACGTACGGTTCTTCAGATATCCAGCATTTGAATACCTGACCAATGATAGGACGGCTTGGATCGTCCGGATTGCTCAAATGCAACCAATCAGCCAACTTGATGGTCCATCCCTTGTAATGAATCTCATCGATAAAGGTGCGGTCTTTCGATATAATACGGCCGGTCGTGACACCTGGTATCCCTTCACCGTCCGTACCATGTACGGGCTTGATGTTCCCCGGGCCGGCGCGTAGAGATGCAAAGTTAGTCGTCGTGTGATATGGAGGGCCAGGTGGGGGATGGGGAGATGTAAGTTCCTGATACAAACGCTAATACAGATTTTTGGGTTTGAGAACTCTACAAATTAAGCTCTCAGAAGCACATTACCTGTAGAAACAGCACTCGTCCGTATGGCTCTGTACAAGGTTTATGCCATCGTCGGGCCTTTTCAAACAGACGTAGCATGTCCATGTCAAACTCTTTCGACGTCGCATAACTCTTGGAGCGTGCCCTATTCTAGAGAAAACAGTCAATGACGAGGTGCCTGATGGAGTCCAATGTGACTGCAGCAACTTACCTCAATAAGTTTAATGGACAAGGGTGCCTAAAATTGATCAGGACGTCATCCTCTGATAGATGAGAAAATCTTACTGAGTAGGATAAGTAAGGTATAGTTGATTCTTCTGGCACACTCTCTAAAGCGGTTACTATACGGTTTCCGCTATGAAGGAGATATCAAGTCAGAGTAAAATTAAGAAATAAGGAAACTTACATAATGTCTTTGTAACCCTTTATCGCATGAACAATCTCTATCATACGCTCCTGATGAGATTTTCAATATCAGCAGTGGTGTGAGGGCATCGGACAGTTACTTTACCTGGCTAACGTCCTCATTCCACCCTTCATCTCCAAAACCTGGCCATCGGGGAAGACTTTTTTCCAATTGTTTGACGAGCTCCTCACTATCCGGATCGCGCTCCATCACGAATTCGTCGTCCTGCCCCTCCGCTCCAGAAGACATTATATCCACGTCCATGTCAATCGGTTCCTGCAGTGCTGATCTTGGCCTTATCGGAATCGGTTTCAAATAAGCACTAGTGCTTGCCACAGGAACAGTTTGAGTGGTGGGCGTAGCCATTCTGGCAGGTGTTGAAGCAGGATTAGGAGTGGAGGCTTTAATTGAGGGCGTCGGAGTGGGAGCAGGGGATGATTTTACTGGTGGAGGTTGTGGTTTGGCAGCTTTCTCGGCAACTTTATGGACCTTTTGGGCGGAAGAAGGTGGTGGCGAAGTTCGTCCAGGTGGAAGAACAGACCGCTTTTTCCACTCGGTTTCAAGGACTGTCTGGGTTT
Organism: Macrocybe indica; assembly: GCA_030407095.1. Lineage (NCBI taxonomy): Eukaryota > Fungi > Basidiomycota > Agaricomycetes > Agaricales > Callistosporiaceae > Macrocybe > Macrocybe indica. The sequence goes on along the minus strand of JARFTL010000001.1, from coordinate 757,881 downwards.
GAAAATGAGGGCGTCTCTCAGTTCCGCGGCTTATAGAAACACACCTTCAGCGTCTGCGCATCCGCCGCAATCTGGCTGCTTGGCTCGTTGTAAAACAAAGCATTCCAAAAAACAAGGGACAGATCGGTATATACGTCTAAAGCATCTTTGTAACGTCCTTTTTCAACACTGGCTTTTACATTGTTCAGGCACCGTGGTTCCGGAATGATCTTGCAACAGAAATATCAGCCTCCCCAATGCGGATGAAATGGTAGCATGCAACCTCATAATACTGGGGCCAGTCCGTTCTATCAACTAAGTCCAAGAACATCGCTGCAAGCTGCCGCTTACCGCGAGGGGCCGTAGTCGATAGAATTACATTTATGACCTCGAGAACTGCCGTTGTTTGAACAGAGGTGATGGGCATTTTGAAAGCCTTCGTGTCAAATGGATGCAGAGAGGTGTTACACACGCACCGTGACAGATCACACTTTTGTGACGCTTGTTCTGTTCTGTCACATCTGTGGTCTCAGTCGCCATCTTTTTCAAAAGCTGAATCGAAAGTCCAATCGCAGCGATTCGGACTGAATCCCAGGATTTTCAGGATACAATTATCGTCGACAAGCAAAAAAAAAAAAGTTTTTCTTTAGATCACGTATCAAGAGAATAATGTCCACTGGCTTCTCCCGAAATAGTGCCGATTCCAAGTCCTATTCCCCTACTCCAAGTATCCGATAATTCCGTTCAAAATTGTCTGGTTGTCATGTGTTCTTTCCGAAATGCTTCCCAAACCACAACGTTAACTCTGCTCTCCATCTTGGCTGGCCACGGGAAAAGAGTCATCTTCAAAAGACTAGCACGCGTCCCATCATGTATCCATGGCCTCCCCCAATATTCAAGTTCCTGACGTCTTTACCGCGGAGGCCAATTCCGATGCTCAACCCAGGACCTGGGAGTACGTCTTTCCAACCGGAGGGATGATACGGAGCGGATGAGACATTCTCGTCCCAAGAGTCTCTTTCCTCTCGCGGCAAGCTTCGTTTGACAGGCGGCAAGGGTACCGGCGTGGCCTTCTGCGCCTCGGGCGGTGAAAGGTTAAATGAAAGCAATGAAGGCGGTACCCATCGCGATGGCGAAGGCGCTCGTCTGCGCCGCTTCTGCGTCGGCGGCTTGTGTGGCGCATTTGTGCGTCCCTTGTCTGTCGATTGAAACGAGGTCGAATCTGTGGCGTCGCTGGCCCTCCTTGGCGTTGAGGTGCCTTGGCTGCTGCCCAAAGACGTCTCAGCGGCGGCACCTGCCAAAGCGGCTTTATTGCCGACGTTGTTGACCGGTTTCAAAACGCATCTTTTGACATGGCGATTGAGATTTGACGCGACACCGAAGCGGCGTCCACACGTCTCGCAGACGAATGCTAGAAGGCGTAGGTCATAGTCAGCATGAGTGCCTTGTAAGATTGTCGCTGGTATTACGCACCTTTCTCTCCCGTATGAACTAGGAGGTGCTGCAAAACCACAATTACCACGTCAGCGTGTCTCTATTGCTTCCAAAGGTACGACCATTTCTTACCTTCCTCAGGGTGCTCGGCCTATCGAATCTACGGCCATGAAGCTTCAGTGCGGTGCGACATTCAATAATCAATCTAGACCGACCTTTTATGGCACATGGTACAGGCGTGTTTCCTTTCTCTCGGGACGTTATCAGGAGCAGCTGGCACTGACCCCGTTTCCTGCCTGACGGGATACATCCCATTCACTGTGCTCTGATTTTGACTTGGCGATAAGCCAGTAGCGGGCTGGAAAGTCGTTTGAAGAGGACTGCCCTCAGATGGAGCATTGGGATTCAACAACACAGCCATGGACGCGGGAGTGGGCAGCTGGGCGGTTGGCGAATGCACGATGGTCGGCGGATCTGTCGAGCTTTTAATCATGGAATAATCGGCAACGATTCTGTGGGCCTCCGGCGCTGCAGCAACTCCATGGACTGATTCGGATACGCCTGACCACTGCCACTGTTGCTCGTGATAACTGTCTGTTAATCCCTCGGGGCGAAAATATGCGTCGTCAGTCAATGGTGCGCCGGTGATTACCATTCCGGTGGAGTACAGAGGGCTGCAGGCGGCCAGACTGGAGGAGGTCGACCTGGGTTGTAGGTCTCCGCGGTCTGAAAAATATTGGCACTCTTGATGTGGGTAAGAGAGCGATGATCCCTCTGAGAAGCTTGTGTAGTGTGGTTCACTCGTCGAGAAATAATGGTCGGGCGCCACGCGATACAGGCCATGAAGGCCATAGGCGTTGTGCTGGGGGGGCAAGCAGTACTGCTGCGTCTGCATAGCGAATGTGTGGAGGACGGAAAGCGGGTAGCTGGATCAGCCTCGTTGGTGTTATATATTATTATAATGAGTCAATACGTCTCTGGACGCTTTTCCCCTGTGAATGAGGCGAGAATTCGGAGAAGTCTGGACACCTGCCACACACCTCGAGTCCTTCGCGGACGTTTTACGTAGAGGTCGCGGAGCTATGTACCCTGAAGCCTTTCCGATCTTCTCTGTCGCATGGCGAAGAAGCGAATGAACACCCTGTTCTTGCAGGGCCCTATTTTGCCGTTACCAGCGTAACTAATCCGCAACGCGGCCGCTTTTGACAGGAGTGATGGCGATGGCGAATATACACATCGCGAGTTCTATCGATATTGCGGCGTGCCTATTTCGATATTTATTGGCACGCCTTCTTATCTACGGGGTATCTGCAAGTGTTTTCCAGATGGTCCTCAGGAAATTCGTGCCGAAGATGAAGGAATGTCTTCTTAGAACTCTCCGGTGCAACCTGGCGTATTAGGGAGACTATGTACACTCTAACCCAAATGCCTGACTTCCCATCCTCCACAACTTCGAGGTCTCCCATGACTGCATGCAAAGTGGGCATCTCGCAGCAAGCACGACACGATGAGCTGGGAAGAACGCAGACCCAGACTGCACACAAATTATGACATCCGCACCATGTGGCAGGGGGCCCCCGAAAACCCCACAACCATTTGAGCTGCTGCGGGATTCCTTGTCGAGTGTGAGATGTCTGCAAAGCCTCAGTACTTCCAGAATGTCCCGTTGAGATTTGTCACATTCGTCCTCTTGATCGACAACTGATGGCGGCGAACGTACTCGCAATGGACTGCTGCGAGTCCGCAACTTTGGCGCATGAGATCCATTTCTAGAAGCAGGAGACGAGAACCACAGATATGGTTGAATGCTGGCCAGGTCTTCCGCGAAGGTATTTCCCTCAATCACAATAGGCTTCGGCTGGTACCGTTCGCGCAAGCATCGATGATACGATAGATATACGGGATGCGAGAGAAGACCTTTCCAGACTCGATTTGGCCCATCTTGCGGCTTCGAGATCTGACGAATACATTGCCGGATTCCATGCAGATAATAACGGAATTGTCAGCGCCCAGCGCGACGTCCTATTATCACTGGATGGCCTGCGGTTGCCGATAAAACTGTATCTCTGATAGGAAAGCATGTGATGGAAAACTAGAGAAAGAATGTTTAACAGGCCAGTTCAGAAGTGGTGCGAGAGGCAGATACACGCAGCGCTGCCTCAAAACAGGCAGCGGGCACTTGTGATCCCACATCGGTTTAATAGTTGCAGACCAAAAACCCTGCCATCTAACCTCAACCCTAACCTTATATTCTGGGCATTCTGGGCATGGAGCAAAATAAATAAATAGCATTAATTATATCACAGCAGGATAATATTATATCGTACAGAGGCGCAATAAATCTCCTCAATAGAAACTAAACCGTATCAGATTACCTGGACAATGAATGAGCATCATTAAGACTCCGTTGAGAGATGACTGACCACAAAGCTCTGACGAGACCAGCAAGCACTTGAAGGTCATCAAATGAGGCTTGGTCGTGAGTGTGTGGTGCCAGTCGATGAGCGGCTGCAGATCTTGCTCGTTGTCGTCCTTCTCGCCGTACCTCCAATGTGGCCCGATGGCTCCAATCCAGTACGCCCTTGTGTGCGCAGTGCCAGCAAAGGCAGCACCAGTCTGCTGACCGACCCGTTGTTCCAGGGCTCCAATTCCGGATTGCCAGTGCTGCGAATTTTTGATTTCCACAATAAGAACAGTTCTGAAGGTGATGGGGGGTGTAGACAGCTTCACGACCTCAATGATGAGGTCGGGAATATGGCTCTCGGGGTCATCTGGAAGGCGACGTTGTGGGGTGACTATGTAACCTTGGATAGAAGGAAAGAGGGTTGTGAGGATGGTTGTCCATGGACCATACCATACGTCCTCGGTGGCAGGTGGGTGTGCGGTACGTGGTGTAGTACTCCAGCACAGTCTGGGTGATAATGTCGAGTGGCATATTTATCTGTCAGATGGTCGCAGGTTGGTACGGTTGATCATTTTACACGCTTAGGATATGAGGCCGAAACATATGGCGGGTGTTTAGATTCTAACTTTGTGGCGTAGGTTGGTGGGAGGTGATATGGTCAGTGTTATCATATATTGACGGCGCTTGAATTTCAACCATTGTTGTGCCACATCAGCCACAGAAACCTTGCATACCTCTCGATTTGGAACCTGGAACAAAATTACCTCTTGGATTCACTGTAGGCACTTTCTTTTGCTCCGTTTGCATTCTGTTGATGCATTTACGCTTGCCATTCAGTTGCCGTAAGTTGAGAGGGATGCCAGCAAGGCATCGCGGAGACTGTTGACGGTCATGAAGTTCCGGGCATTCCAATAAATTCTCTGAGAAGTTTCGCGCATTCCGCACCAACCAAGCTGCCTGCTTGAGATCTCTATCGTGATTGACCTCATGCACAGGCACATGTGTCCATCCGCACATCTATCTATACAAGCCGGTGCGACTTGTGATCTATGCAAATCGCAATAGGTGGACAACTCTCTACAGCTTTCTCGAAATTACCTCTGCATGGTACGGGATTTTTCTCTCAGGAGAAGGTTTAACGATTGAGCGGAAAAGAGGTGGCCGTCGGACACGTTGCCTTCCGAACGGCTGACTGCAGAGTGTCAAAGACCCTAAATAGCGACTTCCTCGCCTCGTGTGTGCGGTTGCTCCCACACCTGCTCGATGTGCAATAACCTTTGTTGTCTAACTTTCCTGTCCAAAAATTATTTCAGTTCGATCAGCTCGTTTGCTATCTGAATATCTCCTGTCGTTCATTCACTTGGGCCGTTCAAAATGGTCATCGGACTCTTCCTCTGCTGAGGCGGAGGCGATCTACATGTAGAGCCAATGACCCTGCATGCTTCCCGCGAAGGGTCTTAATTCATCACTTAGCAAGACCATATATATACATCATCATCACCCTTGTGACACCTCATGATGGTTTCTGCTAGACACATTGGCCGATGATCGAAACGGACTCAAATTGCATGCGATCGACATACACGGGCTGTGAAGGTATACTGGAAAGATGCGCGATTCCGGTGTGATATGGTAGCTAAGAAAAAGGACATGGAATGTGACATATCAAAGACAGATGCTTAGATATTGTATTGATCGGAGGAGATAAAGGTCACACCAGGAGATTTATTTCGTCAGTTTATTGAACAGCTTGTTCCCGGCTAAGATACAGCGGCAATTAGTTCCGTGCAAGGCGACGAAGAGAGAAACGATGATTACTTTGTGCAAGAGAACCTACACTGCTCTCCAGCTGCTCTCGAGTCTTTTTCCCTGCTATCCTGTCAACAGCGTTCAAAGCAAAACCAAAAGGACCGGAGCTTGTAGATGGATATGTCGACGGAAAGGACGGTCCCGACGATGACGACTGCGTGTAAGGGTGAGTCGGTGGACCTGGGCCATCCCCGGGTCAGTCTTAATCAAAGTGACCGAAAGAGGCAGTCAAATTTCTAAATTGACTTACGCGGTGGAATAGCGGGTGGGCCAGGAGGTTTCGGGCTTCCCGGACGCCAACCGCCAGCTGCTGAACCATGATAGGGGTTACCGGAAGGCTCGGGAATGATGTAGTTTGGTGAGTAAGAAGACGAGTGCGAAGATGTTGGGGCCTGCGAACCACCGGGTACGTTGTAGTAATCTCCGCTTTGGGGAAATTGAAACCCATGCTCGCTTGTGGTAGCCCCCGATCCATAAGGATAGCTCTGTTGCGGAAATGACGGCAATGTACTGTAACTGCTTTGGCCAAGATATGTTGAGGTGCCATATGCAGGCTCTGAACCAACATGCAATGGAGCAAGGCCTGGACCCGCAAGTGGCGAAGGCGCATAACTCATTTGACCCGGATATTGTGAAGCGGGAGGTGGTGTATAAGATGAAACAGGGGGATAGGGTGACATGTCAAATGAGGAGGAGAATGGTGGCATTGGGTTGGACGACGATGGACCTGCATCTGGAAATCGGACATCGTTGGCAGCACCGGATCCATATGGATACGAATCAGGTGAGTGGTAAATTGAGCTTGACGGATGCGAAGTCAAAGGCTGGGAGTGCTGAGGATAATGGATGGATGAACCGCTAACGGAAGTGTGTGGCTTTAATTTCGAGGGAGGTGCGACAGATGAAGCAGTGAAAGTCTGTGGCCGTTGCAGTTGTGCACCGGTTGCGGACATTATCTGGCCGGGATAGGTAGATGTGGGCGGGCGTTGGCTACTATTAGGCTTCACGCCCCACTCAGGAGGGGGCCACGCCGCCTGCGACCAGGGGCCGAGTTCGTTCTGAGTCTGCTGAGAAGATGCGGCAGGTCCTGCTGATGCGGATTGATAGGGTCTGCTAGATTGTGAAGATTGAGGCCGTGATTGCAAAGGTGTTCCGGGATGCGACGATGGTAAGCCCGACGCAGCAGGGTGCGCCGGATGCAATGGCGGGGGACTGATGTTCGCTAGCCCTCCTGAGTCTGTAGCCTGGGTTTGTGAAGAAATTCCATATCGCTCAAATTCATTCGTCAAAGATGAGACAGGGTCTTGTGGGTGCGAAGTAGTCGAAGGACGCTCGCCATATGGTTGCTGGGGTCGGGAATTGGTATTAACTGTTGGAGGACCGGAAGGGCGAACACTTGCCGCAGAAGGCGCGGAAGTAGAAGTGCCACTCATCATCGGAGGCGACGAATGAGCGGCAGCAGGCGTTGATGCGCCGTTTGCCGCTGCAGAAACAGACACAGAAACTTGTGATGCAGCGGAGGTGGAGGCGGCCTGAGGTTGAGGTACGGTTGCAGGTACGTTTTCTGCTTCTAATGTGTATGGTGGAGGGGGAGCTTCATCCTTTTCATCCCTTTGCGCTGCCAACCACTCCTGGTAGGACTGCCCGCCGCTCACAGATGGTCCATCCTCCAGCTCCTTGGATGAGCCAGAGACGAAATCTCCAGCAGTCGAATCCACATCTTCGTACCTCGGCCGAGATCCCCAATAATCTTGAAGCTCTTTGGAAGGAAAAGTTTCATGTATTCGCCGCTCGCTTCGAAGACCTTCTGCGGCGAAGCCGCATATTCTCATATACCTGCATACCATAAACGATGAATTAAATCAAGAAGGCATATAGGAGAGCAAAGCTAACCAATCTGAAGGTAAATCGTAACCATCTTCATCCAATGCCATAAATGGGAATTTATCGGATTCCGGGAGTAGTCGCTTGCTCGTAACAATGGGCATCAACGCCGTGCCTTCGTCGTATCTAGATGAAATAACTGAGTGGTAGTCAATATGCAAACGTGTTGGTGCGTACTCGTCCCACATGGCTCCGTACATCGTCCGGACACCCAGCCTCTTGGCATTAACGATCTGCTGCCACAAAAACCGGCCGCCATTTCTCTTGATATCATTGAATCCCCATTTGCCTTCCGAAAGATTAAAACCCTAGCATGGTGATTAGAAAAACATCGCACAATAGGGTCTACGATTTCGACGTGCCGATCCTCCAGGGAAAATGACAGGAATATAATCAATTTTCCTCCCTTCCTCGTTGCATCTCTTGATGAGCTCCATATCGCCTTTCATTTTCGTTTCGGCAAAGTCATCGGCCTCTTGTTCGGTTCGGTAACGGCCAATGGTCCACGGCGAGATTGCGTCGAATTCGTTCAGCCAGACGTCCACGAAGTCCTTGTTTCGATCCGCATCATGTTCTGCCGTACGCCAATGAGCTGGAGTGCCCGCCATGATATAGGCTCCACCAGGCGTCATGTTCCGGATGTAAGTGGTGATCGCTCGAACGAGTGCAGGAGTGTGCCCTGAATTTTCAAATCCAAATCCTGTGCAATTTTGAGTGGCTGTCGATCGATGAAGGTCTGAATGTCATTAATTACCCCAAAGAGCCACGACCGGCTTTCCCTTTTCCCTGAGATAATTTGGACTATCCAGAATGCCCTGTTTCCGAACGAGATGAATCCAATCGCGTTCCAGAACCCTTCGTATACGATCGGATGGTACTCCAGAAACATCATACCTGTGGTTAGAAGAGGAGATGAACTCTAGGCATCGCATATACGAGCCGATGCATGCCCACATTATGGCAAAAACCCTGCCTTCTTTCTCGGCAGCCTCCATGACCCTTTGGCCTACCTCGTCACGGATGTTTCTTATGCCTTCATTGCCCGCTTCGAGGTCACATTGGCCTGCGAAGCGCTGGAGGAAGGCACCGTCGATTCCGTGCTCTGCCATCCAATGGAAATGCCTTTTAAGGAGTGTCAGGCCAACGAATCGCAATATCCCGGAGGATACGCACCTTTGAACAGTCTTGGGGTGGCGAGAGGAAAACAGAAATGCCTGTTCACCGGACTTGTGGTGTAGGCCGGGCGCAGGGAATAACTCTGAGGGAGAGTAGCTCGATACATCGGGCCAGACATCTGCATTCGGGCGTCCGCCGTCAGGGATAGGAAAATCGAACCAGTGTAGCCATCCATGATGTCCTGCAACATCAAAAGCTCAGACGATAAGATACCACTTCCTGTCAACAAGATACACGAACCAGGTCCGACTGGCTCGCCATCGCCACCACATGTGAACCTAGAAAATCCGGCAGTGAGACATGTACGAAAGCGTTCGCGCCATTGATCGCAATTGAATATGAAGACGCGACCGAAGCAAGGGCGGTTCTGGATATAGAGCAGGCGGCTCACTCACCAGCCTTGATATCCAACCAAGAACTTGTCCTGGACAGTGGACGGGTTCGCTCTGACAGCCCATCCAAAGTCAGACCAGAAGATATAGGGACATACTAAAGAGACAGGTTCACCTTTTGAGTATCCTCTCTGGTCCTTTTCCGCTTCCAATGTTCGACATGGTGTGCGTGAGTTGAACAAAATCTATGGAGCAAGTCGAGAATGCCGGCGACGAAGGCTACGGACGGTGAACGGACGGATGCACAGCGTGCACTGCTTCGTTCTGAGCAAATGACAGCCTAATAGTAAAGGTTGTGACAGCCATCATCACCGCAAGTGGCAACTGGCCCTAGCTGGGGCACAGCATTCCTCTGATCCAACTGTCATCGACGCCGCCGCCCAGCTCATGGATTCCGAAGCCAATGCACTAGCTGAACATTTGGTAGAGAAGCTGGGAAAGTAGTAATCTGCTGCACTACCCAATGAGCTGTTGGCTCAATCTCGTCACAGGACTGACATGTCGACGCGTTTGATCGTTGGGATATCGGGCATCCCAGCGTCGGGAAAGTCCACGTTCGCACACCGGCTGGTCTCACAGACGAACGAGCTACTCTCTGCGTTGGGGAGTGTATCTCGGGCCATCTTGGTCGGTCTCGACGGCTGGCACCTCACTCGAACACAGCTAGACACCCTGCCAGATCCAAAGCTCGCCTATGACAGGCGGGGTATACACTGGACGTTCGATGGACCGGCGTACGTGCAGTTCGTCCGAGCGCTTCGCGCAGAGCTGGGCGATTCCAGCTCGGTGATCACCGCTCCTTCGTTCGATCATGCTGTCAAGGATCCTATTCCTGACGCTGTTTCAATACACGCTCATCACCGCATAGTCGTTATCGAAGGCCTGTATACATTTCTTTCTATTGAACCCTGGAAGGACGCTAGTCTCCTCTTGGATGAACGGTGGTTCATCGAGATTAGCGTTGCAGAAGCGCAGAAAAGATTGGTCCAACGCCATGTCATTACCGGCGTCGCAAAGGACATGGAGGAGGCGATCTGGAGAGCCGAAGAGAATGACACGCCAAGTTTGTTTTTTTTTCCTTCGGCTATCGAATTGCATACCTTTGGTTTGCTCATGCCCGCTCTGTCAGACGGCAGATTCATTATTGCGAACATGCTTGAGCCTACGCGTGTCATTCAAAGCATAGCGGACCCAATCCTTGTAAATAACTAAAGGATTTCTTCATGTAGGCAGCAGCCGAATTCAATGCGCATGTATTTCTCATGGATTGCACTCAAAACTGATGGCTGAGATACAAACTTCAACTAATCATCGTACAAAAGGGTCCGCTGCACACAATCACATCGATGAATGCGAAAATTTTTTTGTCATTGTGGCTCCACTGGAACTATTCTTTCAAGGTCTGTGATCTATTTCTCCTTGCGGATATCCACGCTGGCGAATGCTAAATGAACACCTCGTTGCCAGCAAATAACGACATCTGGCCGTTTCTTGTCCGTATCGAGCTGATCTTCCACTGCTGTGCTCTGAGGCAACAGAGGACGAAGAGGGCGTCGGAGAACTATCTGCCCTTCCCGAATATCACCGAGTCGACTGGAAATCCGGGAACGATCCTCGGCGGCATACGCGTCGTCTCCCCTCGCAGAACAAGGGCATGACCAGCGGATCTTGAACAGACATTACTCATTACCCATATCGGTTTGTCGAAAACGCATGGATATCGCATCGCATTCATTTCGCAAACGCTGCCTCGCAGCCGTTTCAGCCTGAGTTCTTTTTTGATCTCGGTCAGCACCTGCAACTCTATCAAAACTTTAAAGAAAATGTGCCTTCATTTTTCTCTGCCGCACCGGAACATTCTTCGCAGAATTCGGGGGTACGTAACTGAGACGTCGTTCGTCACGAGAAGTAGGGCTGGCCCTTACACATAACCCACATCAACGTGAAGTGGTGTTGTTCCCTCTCAGTCGCAATCACCAACCATTGTACGTTCTGATGGCCGCTTTGGTGGGTACGTATGTGGCACATACATTTGCCTAAATATAGGCATGTTCCCGTTTTGTCTGCTGGCTGTGGGTTGACGCCTCGGAGTGGAAGATCAGCAAGAACAACGCAGCTAAAGCATGTGTGATGCGGCCTAGCGCGGTTGTGTTATTCTCGTTGGAAGGGCCTGGGTTTTTCTTTCCCGTTGCCTCGAGGTCGCGAAGCCGTCGGAACGACGTTCAAACACCCCACTTGCAACCGTCCAGAAGCTGATCTGTTCATCTCGTATGTCCGGCAATATCACCAAGTTTGTCACTTCCATTCGCAAGCTGAACGCCGATATCACAATATCTTCACCCCCGATTACGGATTAGGAGGATCTTGCAGCCCGTCGTGTCTCGAAGGAACCCATGAACTTCCGACGAAAAACTCAGTCAACCCTCCTGAGGGGGCCTCGCTTTCCGGAAACTACCAGTCCATCCTGACACCTGACAGACGATCAGCGGCCCAGCTTCAACACCGCCGGTAGAAGAACCGCTTGGGGGGAGGCTGCAGGGTGTTCGTGTCGTCCCTCACTTTCCCCGATGTTCTCATGGGAAATTCTTGTCCCGGTGAATGTGCTTAATCGGAAAAGAGGCCCGACGTCCTTTGAAGACTTACGCCTGAATAGGAGCCGATCGATGAAGTAGACGGGCGCAATGCTGAGTCTGCATCACCCTTCTTCTGTACGCTACTGTTCATTCCGGTTGGCCGTAATATCACTGATCGACGTGTGCAGCTGACCACAGCTGATGCGTTCTCAAACATGATTTCGATGCCACGGCGGAGACATTACGAAGCTCCATTCTAAAATAGAAAAGAAAAAGTGACCCTGGCTCGCCGTGGAACCCAAGACCGTTCACACTCGCCGTAAGCACGGTCTCAAGTATTTGAAACTTCCTGTTTCGTCGCCTATTGTGTGGCGTGATTTGTGCATGTTTTATTTTGACTTGGCTGACTGCCAAATTAACTTGCGTCATTGAAAGTGACTACAAGTAGCAGACTAACATTTCCACTTTGACATGTAATCTTATACTTCAGGCTGTGATCTACGTGCCAGTCTTGTTGGCGTTCAAGTTGCGACGTCTTCAAGTTGATCAGGAGAATACCGCTGCCTGGCTTGTTCGGTTGTACTGTAAAAGTGTTCGAGCGGCTCGCGATCTTGCATTTGAAGAAATATTCGCAGTTTACACCGTTGAATGTCATGTATCCGAAAACTCGTCGACACCATTCCGGACTGTTTTGAACCTAGGCTTGTATGCGGTATGTAATTTATATTCCGTTACATCTGCATGCCACTATTTGGACACACTGGGGCGTGCATAAGAAAGTACGTCACACGAGGGCAACTCCTTTGCCACCCACCATGACAATCCCCAAGGACGGAGCAGCATCAGCGCCAGGCAAGGGCTACCAACCAGGCGAACGGAACACAGCCCTTCAGTGCCACACCGCGTTTTTCGATCGCGACGGAGACGGAATCATATGGCCTCTCGACACGTACGACGCGTCCCGCTTTCTTTCCATCTCTCTTTGTTCGTGAACATACCCAGCTCTCTGACGCGCCGTTCTCCCACTAGCTACGTCGGGTTCCGCTCGATCGGGTTCGGGGTGCTCATCTCGGTTCTCGCGATGGTCATCATACACGCCGGGTTCTCGTAAGTCGGGAGTCGCTCCCTGAACCGTGCAATGCGCACTTTTGTTAACCGCAAGTGGCGCGCCGCGAACCAGCTATGTCACATGGGGCTCTATCCTTCCGGACCCCTTTTTCCGTCTCAAAATCAAGCATATGCACAGGGTTCGTACGCAGCATGCTCGTCATACAATAAAAAAAAACAAAGAAAAAAATAAAATTAATGCGAGACTTTTGAAATGACAGGCAAAACACGGTTCTGACACCGAAGTGCTCACCTCGACGGGAGAGTTTGACGAAGCCCGCTTCGACGCCCTGTTCGACATGTATTCATCGCCGCCACACAAGGCGCTGACGTTCGGCGAGAGCCTACGCATGGTCCGCGGGAACATGGACGTTTTCGATCCTGTGAGCAACCCCGAACTTGTCTCTTCTCGTCGTGTTGCACGTAACCAACTCAATCGCCGCGCTGTAGTTTGGCTGGTTCGCCGGTGCGTTCGAGTGGATCACCACATACCTGCTGCTTTGGCCGGAAGACGGCCGTATGAAAAAGGAAGATGTTCGTGCTGTGTATGACGCAAGTCCATTTCCAGACGCGTGTCTTTTTGACGTCGTGCGCTGAAAATTGGTCATTCAACATAGGGAACCATTTTTTATCGCTTGTCTGGTCGGAGGCCCGACTGAATCTGCGTGAAACTCAAGAATTCTATAGTAGCTTCTTTCGAAATAGACAGCTCCGGATCCGTATCTTTTATCACTCCAAGGATTATGCACGACATCTTCATCTTATCGTGATTCGATTGATCTGCCGAGAGCGCCAAAAGTAACATCCTCTATCTTACAACACCATCGAAAGTACAAGAGCATACAGTATTGCAAGATTGCCATAAAACACAGTGAACGGATCAGAAAAAGTCGTCACGGGACAGGGCCTACGTCCCGTCCGAACCCAAGCTTGCCAGAGTGTCTCCGGCGAGGAAAGAAAAAAAAAAGCGGGAGAAACAACAATCAAACGCAAAGACATCGATTGAAAGCTTTCAGTTGATCTTTAAGAGTTCCACCTCGAACTTGAGAGTAGAGTTTGGCGGTATCACGGGCGGGAAGCCGCGGGCACCGTATGCCTGTTAAGAAGGGATGGACGTGTTAATTAGGTGTAACGAGGAAAGTGGAGACTCCACTGACATAGTCGGGCGTCGCCGTTAGAATGGCTTTTTCACCGACGGATAGTTGAGGGACACCTGATCACACAACCCCATCGATAATCAATTGCCAAACAAGAAAAAAGCGCGCGAATCGCAGAAGAGCGGTGCGTTGGTCGTTATCGGCGCAGATAAGATTGATCAGGATGAGAAAGAGGAGAAAAGAAAACGAGGGATTGAGTAAAACAGGCTGGCACGCGATTAAGAGAGGCGACTAAACCCACCCTCGTCCCAGCCCTTGATCACCTTTCCTACACCGATCTCTGTCCTGAAGGGCTCGCCGCTACAATATTAAGGCGCAAAGTCAGATATCGCACGTTAGGATCGGATAAGTGCTGGCGGATGACGATAACTCACCGATCCCGACTCGAGTCGAACACCGAGCCGTCCGTCAATGTCCCAACGTAGTGAATAGTCACAGTGTCTGTTAAGCGATCCATCATCGCACGATGCTCGACGCCGAGTCGCAGGAGAGACGAGACATACCACCCTTCTTGGGGAACGTCCTGCCATCTCCAGGAGAAAGACGCTCTATTGATACGCCCTGGAGGGGAATGACGGTTCAGCGATGAGCACGATAGCGAGAAAAGAGTAGATAGACGCGCCATAATAGATTTTTTTCAGTATAGTCTGCGCTAATGGAAGAATATCAAAAGACAGGTAGAAGGGCGTCGAGGGGATGTGGGCAGACACTTATAGTAGCGGAGAGGGGCGGAGTGCGGATCTTGATCCGAGAGATCTGGCTTTATCTGGCCAGTGTCATGCTTCGATCTCTCGCACAAACTGGACTCCCCCCATATCGATATCGATGGCCCGGCGATTACCACAATTTCCTCTCCGCAGCTCCATTCAATCCGGTCAACGCGCCTCATTCGCGGTGGCAACGGTTGACTGCCAGTGATGTGATCTGCAGTCAGAGAAACGCCAGAAAATCAGCAGAGCAAGAAAAAAGCGAAAAGGAAAGACAAGTGTAGACCGTTCTGCGATTTGATAGATGTCCTTTCTGTTTATCCTGAAGCGGACCCTCCGGATTTGCCGATTTTGCATTTTTTTTTGCGTTCTGTTGGCACAATCTCGAACAAGTCCGCTGATGGATTGGTCCCATGACCACCGTGGGGGTCTCAGATCGCGAGTCAAAAGAGGATATAGTAGAGCCGAGCACGTTCAGCAGCCTCGTCTTCGGAGTCACATTGCAGCCCATTCGCTGAGCAACTTTGCGTCTCGTCTTCTTCGCATCTTGGTCCGAAATGTCAGAACCTCGGCCTAAGGACGTCCTCCATTTTTGTCCGTATGCGATACGTTATCACCCCTGGCTAGTTTGGACAACTCCCTGCCCTATTGGAGGTAGGCGCTCCAAGCTTATGGACATTTGCGATTTATCCTGGACGATGGAGTTTTGGCATTTTTGTGATAATCGAAAAGTCTGAGAAGGCTCGGGCGTGCAGACGTCATAACATCGTCGACTGACAACATGGACTAGTCCAAAGCAGAATGGGTTCTCCCGAGTGACCAATGAAGACGAAGAGAATGAATAGACCTCAGGTAAGCTTTGTTTTTTATCCGTTGGAGGGAACGCGAGGCCGATGGGAGACAGTAGTCAAAGTTGTAGGGATGGAAAGATGTCCATGCAGCTATCATGACTCGGCTTTTATATCTGAGCATAGGGACCCCCATCTTGGCGGAGGGTTTTGGGAGGGCCTAAGGCGAGGTAAAACGGAAATCTTGAGGCACAAGACGAGATTTTTTTTTTTTACCCTATCCCAAATCCACGAGTCAATTCGGCACCCTGTGGCGCTTCCTGCTTTGTCGAATTCGAAGAGTCTTGGAATGACGGCGGCCATATACGCTATGCAACGTTGCTGTAGTGCCGATAAAGTCCGGGGTTATTCCGTTCGGCGCAAAAGCAAGAAAAGTCTCCTGCGTGAGGGTGGAATGCTCGTTTACCATGCTTCGTTCTTCATATGAAAAACATCGATTCGAAAAAGAAGAGATTCCTTGGAAGAGCGCGACAGGTATGAAAAGCAATAACTCTACATATACCCCAGAGGGTTAGAGTAATTTGAGGCCGAGTTGATTGGGTTCCTTGGACTTCATCCGACGAAAATGGAAGTTTAGCAAACGCAAACGAGCCGCACCAACTGCAACCTGTTGGCGGAAAAAGAAAAAAGGGTGTAATGTTAAAATAGTCCCGTGCGAACAAACACGATCTGCTTATGGACCTGTTGCATTTTCGGGCTCTGTATGCAGTCCTGAGGTCAGAGTTCGATATTGAAGTTGTTATATTCCTTGATCGGGCAGCCCAAGGTAGAGCGAGTAGAAGACAAACAACAGGTTTTCGAGTTGACGTTTTGGATCAAGCGCCAGAAATTTCCAAGCTGGAGCGTTTTCGGACCTCCTGAAGAGCGGGACAAAAGTATGCAGGGGAACAAGCAGGTGCGAGGGCATTGTTTTTTTCATGGTCCTCAAATTCCCCTTCGCCCAGGTTTCGACAAAGCCGAGTTTCTCATCACGTGGGGGACATGCGTAAAGAAGACTGCGAGTCCACGCGACGCGTTCGCGGCCATTAGTCATGAGCAAGTATGCATAACAGCGCTTTCTCTGCAAGAGGTCGTCAACGACGAAAAAGGAGAAGAAATAAATCATATTGGGATGAGAATTACACGGATGTAGTTGAGGCTTTTTATTTTTATTTATTTTTCGTGATGTCTAGATACCAGCGCCGCCTGTGACCTCTAGCGTATGTCCAGATACGTATGACGCTAAGGGCGAAGCCAAGCTGTGCATGCGGGTCGTCAATATATGACAGGGGGAGTGCAGTGATTGAATACAAGGACAGAGGGACGTACAAGAGAACCGCTGAGGCGGCGTCATCGACCGTTCCGCCTCTCCTGAGCGGAATGAGCGGAAAGTCCTCCGCGGCGCCCGACTTGGGACCGCTCGTGGACCGCGGGACACCGGGGATGCCGAGAGCGACCTTCTTACCCTCAATCTCGATGCTCGCCCCGTCTTCCTTCGCAGCCGTCAATCTAACGGGATCAGAGAACGTCAACGAGGCAGGAAACGGTTGGATGTGTGCGGGGGATGGTTGACCTCGTGTGAATGAGACCGAAGGCGACGGTGTTGGCCCGAACGCCGAATGGGCCCCACTCCTTTGCGATCACCTTTGTGAGGCCTATGACGGCGGCCTTGGCGGACGAGTAGTTGGCTTGGCCGACGGTTCCGTGGAGGCCGGAAGTGGACGAGACGTTGACGACGGACCTGTTCTCGCGCACTGCGGACTGTAGTTCGAGCGTTAGACGATCTGTAACGGGTTGGGGGGTTGGTAGAATGGCAGACCTTGATGCGGAAGTAGGGAGCGGCTTGGCGGACAAGCCTGAACGGCGCTCGGACATGGATCTTGTGAATGACGTCGAACGCGTCGTCGGGCATCGTGTGCAGCATCTTGTCATAAGTGAAACCGGCTATGAACGGAGTACGTAAATTAAAAAAGAGTTTCAAGCTCGGCGTCAGCACAACGAGTCGCCGACAACCGGTGGGCGCAAAAGACCGACCGTTGTTGATGATGTGGTTGATTTTGCCGTATTTCCTGGGTAGAGGTGGTGAAGGGACAGTTGGCTGTAGAGGAATTGAGCTTTCAGAGACGTTGCACATACTTTACTGTCGCATCGACGATCTTGTTGGGAAAGTCGTCGGCACCGACGTCACCGGGGACGCCGATTGCGTCTCCTCCGGCAGCTTTGATTTCTTCGACAACGGCGTTGAGACGTTTCTCGTCCAAGCTGGAGAACAAAATCGAAATCTCGCACACATGCACATGGGAGACCGGCGTGCTCACTCGCTGGCTACGATCTTGGCACCCTCCTTTGCAAACAGCAGCGCCGTGGACCGACCTATGCCCTGCAGGATGGATTTGACGTTGGGGTTATCAGAACGTCTTCAATGGAGTTCGTTCCCGTGGCGCACCTGACCAGCACCTATCAAGCGAAGAAGCGTTAGCCCTGCGCATTAAGCGTTGAGAACGACTTTCGCCTACCTGTGATGATCGCCACTTCGCCTGCGAGGAGCCCCCGCCCGTACGTGTTGGTGAGATGCCCGCTAACCTGAGCTACGCGGTTGGCCATGAGACTGGAGAAGGTTGGAGTTTAGAGGGAGAAAGTTATTTTCTGCGCGCAGGAGTCGGAAGACTGAGGAAGTTATATGACGAGGCCGGGTATGTCAGTTACCGGTGATCGTTGATCGACATGCGGGGAAACAATTTGAAAAAAGTGCGAGGATGGGTTTACTGTAGTCTATCCGTTGGATGTTTCATGAAAACTGCCATTCTAAGCCTCGACCGCTCTGACAGCGGCGGTCTCGCGACCAAGAAAAAAAAAGAAAAAAAAACTCGAAAAGATCGGACCTTTGTAGTATCCGTCGCAGTGGTCCGACAATTCTGGTTCTAAAAAGGACCCATCAAATGGATTAAATTGCGACGGGAAGAGCTTGACGTAAAAATTGGATTGAGCTTGGCCATATCTGTCTGTAGAGCCAGGCTTTCAGGGTCCATGGCAACCTTGCATGACCCGTAAGAAGGTCATGCCTTGAACCCGCTCCATCTCCTCAACACCTTCGCGTTACTTGGAAAAAAAAATGGCGACTACGACGACGACGACGACGACTAGCACCATCGTCCAAGCTGAACCGACACAGCTCGAGTCGTCCCCTGGCTCGATCGTCTTGTCAGGCGCCAGCAGCGCGGAGCATGATGAGAGTCGCATGGTGCGGTTCGACGGCGAATGCGTCCTCATCCCCGACCGCTACAAGGCCGCCCGGGAGCTGTCCAGGACCTACTCTCTACCTCTGTGGAGAAGGAGGCACGCGCATGCCGAGTCCACGGAGGCATCCACCTCCAGCTCACCGCCCTCCGACGACGACCGCGTCATACTCAAGGTCCCCATTCCTCGGTATGCCCCTCTCATCTTCATCTTTTGCTCAAACAGCCCCGTTGAATGTGCACATCTATTACGTGTATCGCAGCTTTATCGCGAAGGTGTCCAGGTCTCCGAGCAGGAGCAGGAACACCCCTACTTCCCCCACTGAGAGATCCAAACCCCTTTCGCCGTGCCTTGTCCATCGCTCGCCATCCTCTCCACCTGTCTCTCCTGGCAAACCACTACGGCGGAGCTCCCTGCCCATCACCTACAACCAGAAACACAAGGACGAGGACGTCCTGACCGTCCCATTGCGCCCGTGCTGCCCCGACTGCTTTCCCGTCACCGACCAGAGCCTTAAAGCAGGCGACGACTACAAAGAAAGGTTCACGCGCGGCGCACGGCGGCGACGCAGCGCCAGCCTAGACAACTCTGACAACATGTTCAACCCGCTGTCCTGCCCAGGCGGGTTCTCGCCCGTGACGCTGCACAACCATTCGTACTCTCACGGGCACGCTCATGAGCCCGCAGCGGTCGTCATCTCCAACTCGGCGACGCGCTACACCAAGTCGGCGGCCTTTTCCATCACCGTCGACGAGGTCGACAAGCGCAGGCGCTCGCAGGAGCTCACCGAAGACGACCTCGTCCACTTCCGCGCGCACCCCACCTCCCCGCGCGTCTCTCCCTCCAGCCACGTCCCGTTCACGACCACCAGCACCACCGCTGCTGCTGGGCGCCACTCGCCTGATACGGAAAACGCATGCACGTTGGCGTCCCCTACGGACCTTTCTTACAGAGCGAGGTCGTCCCCGATCGAGGAAGAGGATGAGGACCAGTTGTTCCCTCTCCCGTCGCCGCGGCGCACGCCCAGCACGTCGCCATCGGCCTCCCCCGCCGCTTCGACAAGGGCATCGCCCGTGCCCAGTCCCGCTGCGTCCTCAACACACCTCACGCCAAGCGCGTCGGGATCTCCTACTGCTGGTTCGAAAGACGACCTCCTTGCCGCGCCTTCTCCTCGTGCGCTCGCCGATGGCACGCTAGAGCGCTCCATCAGCAGAAAATCTTTGCAATCCGTCCATGGGCTCGAGAATCACCCAAAGGATGCCCTCTCCTTCACTTCACCCTTGCTCCCGATCTCCCCGCCGGCGCTGTCTTTGACCATACCCAATTCTCACACCTCGCTCAGTACGGGCGCGCCTGCACCGCTCTCTCCCGTTGGCGGCGGTCGCAGCCTCAAACCGTCATCTCCCATCTCGATCGCCGCCGCCTCCCCCACCGAATCCTCCAGCGCACCAAGAACGGTCAGCCCCTTGTCATCGCCCTCCCCATCGACGCCACGCACGCCGACGTTCCCCAGCAGCGCGGATTTCTCGCCATCGATGTCGCCGAGACGCCCTCATGCGGCTTCGCCCGGTGGCTCGTCGCCGTCCAAGACGCGCAAGACGTCCTTCTCTTACTTCAAGGACGCCATCAAGGGCGCCGGTGTGGATGTTTTGCGCGGCGTCAGTTCAATTAGCGGTGGCGGCGCCGTCGGGGCGTTGTAGCTGTGCGGCTGAACCCCTCGTGCTCTCAGTTGGTAACCCCTACAGCGACGTGTATACCCCTGACGCCAGTCAATATCAACACCTCTCATCTTCTGGCATCTCAGAAGGAACTCCTTGCTTGCGGGCCCGAGATATCACCTCACCTTCCCTGGATCCGATATTCGATACCGGCTTTCCATAATGCATCCGACATTGACTACTGTCTTTTGGCCAAGCTTGCGACGCGAAATACCAATCCCCGTCTACCGGACTGTACAGTATAATACCCTCTCCGATACGACTCATGATCCCTTCTTACGATTTCTAACGCACGCGATCGCTGTCATCTTTTTTTTTGGCTTCCTTCATCACTTTCAGGGTGTTGATGCACACGACGATGTTAGGTCGTCAGTTCGGCATCGGATCCCGTTACGTCTTGCCGTCTTTTCTCCTCGCTCTCTGTTGGTCTTGATAGTCTCGACTTGTACATGACGTCTTGCACAGTATATACCTAATACTTTTGCAGAACACCCGCTGACCGTTCGGCGGGCCCTTTGGTTGTCGTCGTTCCTCGTTTTGTGCTATCCTCTATGCCGAATCAACAAGACACGGGTGATGGAAGTGGCACTGCCGACCGTCTGGCAGGAGAAGTGAGGTGGTGAAGCATATGGGCATTGGAGTATATCAAAGAATTGCGCTTCGTCTTGATGGTCATGCAACATGCGCTCAGTTAGCAATGGACTTGTTACAAACAACCAAGATTGATGAGTTGATAGTACATTCCTTCTCAGATGAGGGTATAGTCCTAAACGTTGCAATGAGATGAGGGTATACGATGTATTGGGATATTTTCCGTCAACGCGTCGTCGCATTTCTCAGACCTTCAAATTGATAGACCTCCTGAGCCGACGGGGTATACTCGCGAAACTCGCTCTGCCACCTGAGCGTGAGATTGAGCCATCTCCTTCTGCACTCCTCGCTGCTTTCTTCCGAGACCAAGAACACGCCGACAGCGACCAGAGCCTGCATCTCTATGAACTGGTACAGGATCTTCTTGTTCCTGTCGCGCGTGAACGAGCCATCCAGGATGTCGCAGAGCGCCAGGCAGACGAGGTTCCCGTAGAACGGATCCGGGTTCTTCCACAACAGTCCCAAGAAATCGAGCACCTTTTTCAGCACCGCGCTCCTCTCACCGTCCGACCAGCCCGGCGCGAGGCCGAGGCCCGCCTCGAAGATCTTGGCACATCGCTCGACGTGAGGAGGCGTCAGGTTTCCCGACGCGTGCCATTTCGTGAGGAGGTCGTACACCCAGCTGACCTTCATCGGGCTTTTCCAGACTTGGGCGCTCGTGACGTGGATGTGCTGGAGCAGGTCGTCTGCGTAGAGGGGCGGTAGCTCGAGAAAAACGTGGTCATGGTTCGTATTGGGCACGTCAGTGTCGGAAAGGACGCTGTTGTACAGTAGCCTGAGCGCCAAGGCAGCGATTTCGCCATGGATGCTCTGCTTTTCAGGCATAGACGAGCCCGTGGCATTAGTCGAGGTGTGTTCATTGACGATGGCATTTGCGTGTCTTGGAACGAAGACTTTGACGACAGCTTCCAGCGCCGCACTCATGTGCTCAAAAAGCTCCAGCCGCGATGGGCTGTGCTGCAGGTAATGCAAGAAAAAGTTGCGCCGGCTGGCCGAGATCATCGGCACGGGGAGGAGCATCTGGAGGCAAAGGAGGAGCTTCTTCGACGTCAGGTTGAACTGCATGTTGTTCAAGTCGAGGAGCTGGAGGAGTAAGAGAACGGTCTCTTTCCTCATCAAGCTCGGTGACTGGCTAGGGCTGAACCATGTTCGCGGCAGACCTTGGAGCTCCAATGGCGCAGTGTCTATACCAGAAAAGACGTACGCCAGCGTGTCCAGCAAAAGCCACATGCCGACATCTTCAAGCCCCAGGCTTTCCTGCCCGACGTCTCTGACAGCCTGGAGCATCTCATGGAGGTCGATAAAGGCGCCCCGGTTCTGCGGCAAGTATAATGGTGTTAGGTTGCCTTGAAGGTGGTAGTGAAGCACTTCTGTGCAGATAATGTAGGCGTAAAGGTTCAAGTCAAACCCCTTCTGGGCCAGACTGTGGAGACTCTGACCATGTTCTTGCTTGAGCATTCTCCAAAACAAAAGCCAGTCGCCCAATAGGCACCTGTAATGTGCCTTATTGCTTCCTTCTGAAGTGTGCTGTTCAGAGATGGTAGGAGGCCTGTTAGAGGCTAGATAGGTAGGATGATGCCAAACAAATAACAAAGTTTCCATGTACCGGAGCGATTGAGCGGATTTAATAAATATCGGATGCGAGGGTGTAAGGCGGCCGAGACTATACCAGAAATCGTGGCCGAGAGGCGGAAGGGGAACCGTAGCCCGCTGCACGAGCTGTTCCAGAGCATTGCATGCAAGCAGTTTTTCGACCATGTTATCTGTATGGGGAAAGCTAGAGATGGAGAGAAGCGCATGATGAATAGCACGCTCTTGCTGCGAGACACTCAGGAGCCAAGTCACCCCATCAACGAGAAGTTGAGCTTGTTTCTCCCTGATTTCAGATATCTCCGTCACTTCAGTCAGAGCCAAGGGCAGTGACTGAGTGCTGGAGGATACTTGTTTCCGGAGGAACAAACCGTGCCAGAACGACCGGATGTGCGACCACAAAGACTGTAAGAGCGCCATTGCGGGCGTCTTGTATGGGCAATCAGGATATATCATCGAAACAATTAAGGAAAAACCGTAGCAGGTCAGGACGATGGTCATGGAGCCAATAGACACCGCGGCGACGCCAATGTGCAGCTGGAGTAGCTGTAAGGCTAAGCCGACGAGAAACAGACCGACAGACAAGAGCATGATAAATGGCATGGCAGATATGATGCTGGGAACATGCCAGGCATAGAGGGCAGAATGCCGATATTGATGTTGATGCGCATACTCATAGGCATTTGGGCTAAGATTCATAGTATAAAACTGAAGCCACTGCTTGATAACCATGGCTCCGATAGCTGCACCGAGACTGCAGGTCAGACTGACGAACCAGAGAATGTTGACGCCGACAACGGCAACGGAGGGCGTGAATCGGGGTATCGATGTGCTGGGAAGAGCAGCGTTCGTGATGTTCCTACCCAGATACATGGTTTCGAGCAGTTCCGTTATACCAGCAAGTTGCATGGCGGAAATTTCTTGGAGATCCGGCTGTAGCGGTTTGTAAAATTCGATGACGAATGCGGTTAGGATGGCCGAAAACAGACCAGCCTGTGCCGTGTCGGTCGATTTCAGCACTCGACGAATACGCATAAAAGTCCTCAGGACTAACGAAGATGAGAATAACATCCATCATTTGGTTCCAGTTTGCAATGATGTCCTTGTCCTGATGCTGGGCCTCCTCCATGTAACTTTTCCAAATAGGCGCATCAGACGGTATCCCTGCTGGTGTGGCAAAAGGGTCCTTCAAGGGATCTAACGGAATATGAACGGCAAGCGATGCGTAACAGGATTGAGAGAAATACCTAGCGCATCCACGACGACATTAGCATAGCGCGAACTCCGGGATGAGAAGGAGAACGGTATATCTTGACCGTCGCTAACGTGTGCTGGTGGCAAAGGCCGCTTCCTTGCATCACTGAAGAAATTTCGCGGTTTTGGCGGCAGAGGTCGACTTGCATACGACCGTAGCGGATCGCTGCGCGCTTGGGTCTGGTTCACATTCTCTTGCGACGTATTCCATCGCACGCTGCCGATCTTCCTTAGTGTTCGGGGGCTGAGGCTGGAGTCTGGGCCATTGGCCTGATCGTCCTGCTCATCATGCTGAAGCCGTGGACCGAAGGGGCGTCTGGATAGCCTGTGCTGGCCTGCAGAGCTCTGCATAGAGCACAAATCGGCGCATCCCCGAACCGAACCTGAGTGCCATCACGTCTTCGGGTGTTGGAGAGAAAATTCCGCCACGCGGAGGGTGGCTGATCATGATCTGTAATCACCGGATCTGCCGTACGCGGCGGCGATTCCTCCGTTCTCAACAAACGAGTCATGTGGGGCTAGCCGTTAGCAGCGTCGTCAATGCCAGGATTTTAGAGATCCTCGCATTCGTGTGCCGCCATGGACATCGCTGGGCCGGCTGCAGAGGCCCTCAAATCGCTTGATGCGGAACAGATCAAGTTCATCGAACAGCTTCCCAAAGCAGAACTCCACGCCCACCTCAACGGTTCGATACCCTTTCCGGTTCTACAGGAACTGGCAGAACAGTATAAACCTGCCAGCGAGGACCTGTCAGGAGACGTCGTACAGGCCGGCGTAGCCTTGCTCAAAAGCGGGCCAGATCTCAACGAGATACACGACTTTTTCTCGCTCTTCCCGGCCATCTATGCTCTCACTTCGACGCCATCCTCTCTTGCTCGCGCGACGCGTGGCGTTCTAAGCTTCTTTCTGGATGGCGACCCACCACAATGTCAGTATCTTGAACTCCGCACAACGCCCAAGGCGACGCCCGCCATGAACAGGGAGCAATATCTCAGGGTGGTCCTCGGAGAAGTTGCAAAGTACGGGAAAGACCGTGCGGGCCTGATCGTAAGCTTGGATAGGAAGATGCAGGAGCAGGCTCTCGAGGAGACCATTGAGCTTGCAAAGAAGCTGAAATCCGAAGGGGAGTGCGCCGTCGGCATTGACTTGTGCGGTGATCCTACCGCTGGCGACGTTTTGACGTTCACCAAGTACATCAAAGATGCCAGCCGTGCTGGTTTGGGAGTAACGCTGCATATTGCAGAGGTGCGAGAGCCATCAAATTGGAATTATCCCGACCTAACTGTGCATGGGCAGACGATTCACAATTCGCCCGAGGAAACTCTTCATCTCTTGGCTTGCCTCCCCAACCGTCTTGGACACGCCACGTTCCTCAACGAGGAAGCTAGGGACATCGTCATGAAGAACAATGCCTGCGTAGAAATCTGTTTAACCTCAAATCTATTGTATGCAAATCTAATTCATGGCCTCCTTCCTGATCACACTCACTGGGGATATGCACAGATGCAAGACTGTGACGACGCTAGACTTGCACCATATTAGACACTACCTGCAAGAAAAACATCCAATCGCTATTTGCGTACGTATCAAGGAACCCACGATAACCAACTAACCCTTACTGAATTGATGGTCACAGACAGACGATATACTCCCTTTCAGGACCTCCATGACAGGGGAATATGCACTGCTGATGGCAAAACCACCCCTTGGCCTCGGCTTGTCTAACGAAGAGGTGGCGACGATCAGCCAAATGAGCATGAACTCTAGGTTTTGCAATACCTCGGAACCCGTTTCGCACTTGGGGCATTCGCATAAGCAGATCTAATTCTTGACAGAGATTATACCACGACGCAATCATATTTTACACTCTCCGGAAATGACCGCCAATACAATCCCAACTTTCGGAATTATCGACTGAATCAGTCCATCTCGGTGAAAATTTCGAACGGCGATTCTACAGGGCAAGTTGGAGTTAAAAGGTTGAGACTTGTGAATTCATTCTTGAGCGAAACCGGACAAACCTAGCATCTCGTCCGGCACGTCGAGGATGCCTCGTTTGAGACTCTGAGGCATTTTTTCTCTCACCGTCGCCGGGAACCCGGCCAAGTAATCGTAGACGAAGAGGCTGCTAGGCGGGAGCACCAAACACCGGACGTGCACTTTCTCCAGGGCGCTCAGATTGGCGCCGATGCATGCCCGATCCAGAGCCGCCCAGCGTTCATCTCTTACGGAAGGAACCGCATCCAGCATGAAGGCGAGTGTGATCTCCCGTACCCCTGCTGATGCCGCGATCGTACCTAGCAAATAACTTAGCCACAAACACACGCTATCTTGCCACGACAGGACCGCCACCAGCAAGGTCTTAAGTGCGGCTAGGCATCCCAGATCCAGATACTCTGTCTGCTTGCTGACCACGCGGCCACGCGCTGTGCAACAAGTCAGCGTCAAATCAGCTCGTTTGTGTGGTTTATGCACCGCGGAAAGATAAAAGAATTTGAAGCCTCTGACGCACTTGGGATTTCGGCGTGGAACTTTAGGCATTCGAGCGACGACGAGCAGGCTTGCAACAGGTTCCACAGCGTCTGCTTCACTTGTCCGCTCAGGCGGATGTCAAGAACGAGCCTACGTAGATTGTTGAGGCGCGGCTTCATCGTGGGCGACCGCAACACGTCTGCGACATGAATCAACGCTTGTTCCTGCTCCGCGACGCTCTCCGTATACAGTTCTCCAGGTAAGACGGATAAAACGAGCGAACTCAGATTTTTAAGCGTCCGTGCGGTTTCCACGTCCACTGAGTGGGCCTTTGCACCCAACGCCAACGTGACTGACGCCAGTTCGAGCCGCTGGAGCCCTGGAATGCTGTTGAACAGCGAGATCGGGAGCCCCGTAACTGCGAAAATCTGCACGTGGGAAAGGGAAGGCCGCTGGAAGACGTGGTGCAACTCTTCTCGAAACTCGAGCGAGAGCGTGGCCCAGTCGCACGACCGCAGCCGCAGCTTCTGCAGTCGCACGAGCTGGCGCAGGACGAGCACGAGGGCGCCTTCGGAGAGCCAGCCGTAATTCTCGAACGTGCTCTCGAGGTACAGCTCTTTGACATACGCGCCAACTCGCTCCGTGATGCGGTCAGCGGCGACGTTTACGTTCTTCTGGTCAATGACGACGCATGAATGGAGTCTGGTCCATGCCAAGTGGCAAAAGCTTGGGGAGACGACGGAGCACGTCTTCAGCATTGCTCGGTCGTCCTCGAAGTGCTGAACGATCTGGTCGATGACTTCGTCAGGGACGCGTGGCATCTGGAACGTGAAGTGCATACCTTGCTTCCTTTTCGT
Source organism: Macrocybe indica (assembly GCA_030407095.1). NCBI lineage: Eukaryota > Fungi > Basidiomycota > Agaricomycetes > Agaricales > Callistosporiaceae > Macrocybe > Macrocybe indica. Next base: position 730,653 of record JARFTL010000001.1, on the reverse strand, counting down.
TTATTTATATAATGCGGGTTGGCAACCTTATTCCCTCTTATCTGTGCATTGTTCCTCACCCCCACCTCGGTGGATGCTCGGGCAAGGTCGCGCTGACTTCAAAACGACTGGAATGAAGCCAGCCGTTGTTGGCTGGAAATATACCTCATCTCCGGACCCAGGTCTGATGAAGGCTGGGTCTGCCAGGTTGTCAACTGAAAAATCCTTAATAGAGAAAATTCGACATGGTTTCTTGGTCCCATGGTCAAGGTTTCCAATCAGAAATCATCGCGAAGTCAGGATTCAGTAGTTTGCTTTCCCAGCACGTTCGTAGAGGGAAGAAGCGGTCGTTCACACCAGGCAGGCATGAAGAGGGAAAGGCCAATGCCATTCTGATAAGTACATATTGATACATGAGAAAGAGGCACGAGGTAGACAAGGGACAAGGAGAGATACACACGTCAATGCGGACAAAGCAGACTTCGCTGCTGGCTGATTTTGGTTAGAGAAAACCTCCACGTTTACTATGTCCGAACCGATCGCCCAGCCCTCTAGCTTCTCGGATGAGCTGGCCCCTCTTCTCATCATCCATGAGGCGTCCCCCGATAGACATGTCTCTTGCGTGGTCCCATATGACCTCGGGCTCCTTCTTTTCTGTTTCCTTCTGTGAAGCTATATGCTGTTTTACAAGAGAAGGTCCCCGGACTTTCGCCTAAATTTAACATAAGACGTCAACCCAAAGGAAATTAAACGTAAAAGAAAGTTCACGGACAGTGTAATCATCAACGCCTCTCCTAATGGCCTCATCCTCGGTCTTACGCCTTTTGAGATCTTCCTCGTCCTCCAGCGGCGCATCGGTAACTCGGCGCTTCTTCCCAGCAACCTCGTCCGCTATACGCTGCTGACGCTCGGCAGGAGTCTCTGTCCACAACGAAGTATCGTTCTGGCGTTGTACAGGTGCTGATGTGCGGGAGAACTGGCGAGCTTTCAGCCTTGTTGGATCCAGACCTGCAAGATTAGACCAAAAGGGGATAAAATACAAAGAACAAAGAACAAGCCCAGTGTCAATTGGAGGGGGGAAAGAGAAAATCAAACATACTGCCGAGGAGATCCGATGATGAGGGAGGGACAAGCATCCATTCTTCTCGCTTCAGCGGTTGGGACTTCGGGGCTTCCTGCTCGCGCATTAATACCCCTTTTCGGTAACCAATCAAGATGGCTGTGTGCTAATACTTGCCTGTGCTTCCCTCCTCCTTTGTTCACTCCGCATGAATTCCTGGACGGGGTTCAGCTCTGGGAGGTGGACGCCAGCTGGAAGCGGCTTTGGTCCGATTTCTTCGTCTTCTTCGGCTTCGTCCCCTGTTCCAGGAAGTGAAGGTCCAATGATACGTCTGCGAGCGCTCATGGAGGTAGACGGAGCTGCAGCGTCCCGGCTAGCTAATAAGTCGGGTGGCAACGCTGGAACATAGCTGTCTTCGTCGTCTTCTTCATTGTCCTCTACTTCGCCGGAAAGATGCGAAGGAACTTCGGGACCTATAGCAACTTCCGTGACGCGTCCCTTTCGATGCTCTGCACTGTCTGTTGGGTAAGGATGTGGAGGTAGTTCGGGGCCTATGGGCAGCGTTGGACCATATTCCTCTTCGCTTTCCCCACCCTGTGTAGCTGTTCCTTGGCCCAAGAGGTGAGAGGGGATTTCAGGACCTATAGAGATGGCAGATTTTTGGTTTTCATCGTCGAGTCCGCTGCTTTGTTGCTTGAGGAGATGGGGAGGAAGCTCTGGGCCGATGGAGGGCATGATTAACGTGGATTAGGAAGAACCATCTTATTTGCTATTTATTCTACAGCTTGTAGCCAAACAACCTTCATCTCCGTCTTCAAGTTCAGGAACAAGTGTGCACAATTTTCGGTTGTCGGACGCGCAGACCTGGACATGAAATATGGCTATGACGTCCCAAAAGGTAATCGTTGCTGTACATGCTGCACGACACCGATAATCACGCACCGACGGATGTCCAAGCATGATGGCCGCCAAGGGCGTTCACCGTGAGCTTAACCCGCTTTATGGTGAGTACCCAAGCCTTGGGGAGTATATAAACCCATTATCTCTCTCATTGACGACCAGGGCCAGCTCTTATCTTGACCCTCATCTCCTTGTCGAGACTTCTTCTCATAAATGCGTCAACTTCTGGTCTTTATCTTTTGCTCTCTCCACGCCCTCATCCTCTATCCCGCCACAAACCTTCCATGCCTTACGCCGTCAACGACACGCTGGTTTGCATCTCGCCCAATCTGAAATGCTCTCAAAACACTTTTTTCTCTAGGCGAAGTCCAGTCCCAGTCGCGAAATCCCAGAGTACAGCCCACAATGCACGGGGGCTGGCCAGGTTCAGCCGTCGTGTATATGATCGAGTCGTGAGTCTCGTGAGGGGAAGCAGTAGTGTGATCACTCACTTCCCCGGGTGTGTTGAGCGGGACCCGTAAAATGCAAGGGCGGTCATTCAGGTGCATGCCATCGTCGCCCTGTTTGAACGACCACCGCCTGCGCACCCTGGATCATAGTCTAGGTTGGGTCGCCGTTCGGGATGGGTTCAGCCCTAACACAATTCCCGCCAGGTGGGACCCGTAAAAAATCAACGCGCGAGGACATTCAGGTGCATGCCATCGTCGCCCTGCTTGATGAATACTTGCCGCGCGTCCTGGATAATTAGTCCGGGTTGGGTCTCCGCTCGCACAGTACTCTGGGTGGTTACGACTGGGGTCTTGGTTCTCGCCTTAGAGATCCGGATGTGGACAGGCGAGTCAGCGGGACATAAACCTCTCATCGTGACGTTGTCTTCCAATTCTGTGGCAGCAATTATGCTGTTGACACAATGCAACTTCATCGCAGATCATAATCCGAATTGTTGGCGCGGCACAGACTTTGCGAGATCGGACGTACGTTTTGACGCAAAAGGTTGCTATATTTGACTAAGTCTGTTATTGTTTTAGCGAGATCGTGTTGATATCTCTCGTTCTCTAGTCTCGAAACCGACGTCCTTACGCCTCTTCAAGCGTGCATAAGTGTAGGATCGCATTCCAAGTGCTTCGATATTTCTTGTGAACAGTGGAGTATTCGATTCTCCCGTCAACTGGCTGGCTTCCCCCGCGTTGATTCGCAGCCTTCTGCTATCATATGTCTATATGTAACATTTATGAACCAATAATTTCCGCCTGCCATCTGCCGAACGACGTTCTTTATTCCGAAAAGAGTTATAAGCGGTGGAGAGCCACAATCCTCTTCCCCTCCTGAACGAATTGAAGAGACGAAGATAGAGTGTTGATCTGTGAGCTCTTCCATGTCTGAGTCCCGCGAACGTGTTCGAAACAATCTTTGACAGTCAATACTCCAAGCGAAATTGCGTATATGCAATAAAGATGAAATGTGGCGAGTCGTCGACGATGTGGTGGCTGAAGCTAGTCTTTGATTTCTCTCCAAGAAAACGAAGTCGTGAGATTGAAAAAGAAAACCGCTGCCATCTCAGGCCCAGTGGGCTTTGATATCATCGGTATGTTTCAGGGGGTGACAGGAGGCTGGCAAGATAGACCGAATTTCCACTAGTACTCAACTGGAAATGCGTCGAATGCGAGTCCGCTTATGCTACGTCTATCTGTTCCTCGTAGACTAGTTGTCGAGGTCGCAAAGAAGAGGTTGATCGCACCACAAGCGGGAGACGCAGGAGCAATACCCAGCTTGCCGAGTTTGAGTGGCTTGCGCGTACGATGTTAAGACCTGTCGAGTTTCATCAGTGTTACGATGTTGGAGGCTCTAAGGACACTGATTCGATGAATATATGCGTGTTGTAGACTTTCCATAGGCCCATGGATGGCGTTCTGAATTCTTTCTCAACTTGACCATTTGTGATTTTTCATTCAACCAAGAACACGTGGACATGCTTGTTCAGGAACAAGACAAGTGACATTCCTTCCATGTCGTACGTCTCGGCCCTCTCTATTGCATCTAAAATGAGTTACAAATATGGTTTCTCTGACACAAACTTCGGACGAAGCAATAGTTCTTCTTCGCCTCCCGGATAACGTTACTCCCTCTCCGATCGTATCGCATTGCATTTTTGCCCAAACCACAAGTCTCAACGCGGGCTCCACAGTCTCCGTCCGTCATAGACATGGCCCCGAGTCTTGATGTAACTTAACTCTGATGATCTCTCTGCCACCGCGACTTCTTACCCCTCAAATACCCATTCGCGGGGAAATGGATGTAACGAACTTCGTTCTTCAAACTTGCACTCAGCATCTCAGTCGTTTCGGGGCCACGGCGAAGTGTGGAGTGCAGCACGGCGAGTTTGCATTAACCTATTTTGTACCAGGAATCATCATCCACAATGACCTCACGGGAAGAGTTCCTGGCCGACATTCCACCTGCGGAACTCGTTTCTATCGGCAGCTGATGGTTGGAGTGAAGGACATACGGAAACCGGAAAGTTGTCTCTTCGGCAGTTCAGAATGAGGCACCTCCGGCCGATTCATCTGTCCTGGCATAAATCACTCCTTGTTGCATAATGGGCAGGTGGTTTATGAACATCACGCCGTCCATTACGATCCGGACCGCCACAGCTGTAAAGATCGTTGTTCTCGTCCGGTCTTCCGGGGTATTGGTGATGTAACGCGCTTCTCCTATACTTTGGACCGATTTTTGACGTTTTAGAAGTGGGGCCTTCTTTGAACTCTTCGACGGCGAAAATCTGGCTATTTGGACGCCAAGATCCAAGCTCGATTTTGAGATGACATGAACTAGATCACAGATCATGGCCCTCAAAAGTTATTCGTGCGTGCACGATGTCGCATGCCATTGGAGTTGCAAGGAAAGCTCGGGAGAGCGTTTAAAAGGCCCAGTGCTCGTTCATGCAACTTACTGTCCCCCCCCCAACCTCCCCGCTTTCTGTGAACTGGACATTGAATCCATGGGTGCTACGTCCACCAACTTCTCGTCGCATACAGCCTGCGACACTGCTGCGCCAGCGGAAGATGTTGCTCAGGCTACTGTTTTTGAGCAACTGCGCGAGTTTCGTGCTCGCATCCCAAAAGACGTCCTCGAAAAGTACGAAAAACCGCGCTCCAATCTGGCCATCGCGTAAGTTGTCATTCTCCCCGATTCAGTATCGGTGCGCTCTAATCCCCCCCTGTCACGCAGTCAAACTCTAATGGATTGGGCGGTCGCCATCGTTGCATGGCAGTTGTATATGCGGTTCACGAATCCGGGCGCCTTTTTCATTTCGACCCTTCTCATGGCCTACGCTCAGCGCGGCATCTCGAACCTCCTACATGACTGCGGTCATTATAATCTCTTCGGTCAAAAGGTATTCATGAGAAAGTTCGAGACCTTTGCTTTCCTCCTTAATGACTTACGTACATTCCAGACCTCAGATGTGGTGTTTGGAAACCTGTTCCTCGCCCCCGCCCTTATGTCCTCGGTTCGCTCGTTTCGTAAGGCCCATACAAGCCACCACCACTACCTCGGCACAGAGAACGATCCCGATCACGGTCTCGGAAATGAATCTAGCTTGAGACACTACCGAGTATGTCTCTGACACGTCCCAATGAAGCATCACTGACTGTAAAATTTATAGCTTAAGCGCTTTGACCACAAGACCATGTTTGGACTATTCCTCTTTGATCTCCCGGATCCTGTGGTCTGGACTCATCATGCTTTTGGAGCTCTCCCATCTGAACCCGGCTTTCTTATGGTTTGGTGGACAGCAGTGGGGCTGCTGACCGGACTGTTCGAACCGCATGGATTTGTGGTTCCCTTCGGCTGGCGCTTCCTCTTCCTGTGGCATTTCTCCCGCTGCACGATTATGTATGCGGTTTACATCCTTCGAGAAATCATCGACCACTCTGGCCTGCCACCTACCTCAATTCTTGCCTTCACGCGTTCCAGCCCATGTTGCAACATGGTTCAGCAGTTCCTGCAACCCCACAATGACAATTACCACCTCTTGCATCGTAAGCACTGCATATATGACTCGATTTTCATCTATTAATTTGGATTCCAGATCTCCTGCCGAGAGTCCCTATGGGCCACTTGCATGATTGTCATGTTTGGTTGAATGACAATGTCGTCGAGTACAGAGAAGCCAATCGTAGGTGGTTCCTCTTCCCATAGTCCGAGATCTGATTTTTTTGCTGCAGAATATTTGAACTACTTCAGCGGCGAAAAGCCACTCTTCATTCAGCCATTGCACCAGAAACCCCAATTGCACGTTTTTGGTGCCGAATTGTGAAATTGCTAGTGTCTCCGCATCTTTTTGCGTCCTTCAAAAAGCTAAAACTTGCCTCCCTTCGGCACCTACTTTGTTTTGTTAGTCAATATTTTGCTTCGCGTGTGATCAGTGAATAAATCCCTCTCTCTAAGCTACCCAAATGCCTTCCTAGCTTCTGTGATTGTTTCCGTGGTTTAGTCAGATGCCAGGAGTACGTTGGTCCCCAAGGTCTAAGGGGTTGAGGCACTATTCTTCTAGAACTCTGTCTTTCCGCGAAATCCTTCAGGAAGTCAGTCGCATCAAGGAAGAGCGGTACATCGATGAAACCCCATCTGTTAGTCACATGTACAAGGCGCCACGTATGCCATTCGACTCGGACCTTGGACAAGAGCAAGCGAAGCGTATTTCACTTGGAACAATCTGATCCGTGAAGTATCCCCACTTCACGAAGTCACCACGCCCAATCACCGCAGAGTCGTCATGACTGCTTTTGTACCTTGAAACTCGAGCGGAAATGCCTCAGTTTGAGGAATCCGCCGTGTGCAGACGATTCGGATCTTCCCTTTTGCTCTTCCCCGCTGACGTCCAAGTCGCCATTATTTTTCTTTGACCATTTGGCTTGGCCTTGGCATTAATCAATTACGGAATGGCTAGGAACTTCAAGGCCCCAATACCGCGGACGCTTTCATATAAATTTGGGCTTTACATACATTCAAGTCCTGGTCGTCCACGTAGTGGCGTTGGCGGTGTAACTGTGCGTCCCCTAGTGGAAGTAGAGATATCCATAATTATTTATCACCAGCATTTGTGAAGACAACCCGTCTTCTAGAATGTCTATGGCCATGCTCCGGAGGAAAATATACAGCGGGATTCCTTCTGTTCTTCTGGGCGTCTTGCTGAACACTCTGGATGCAGGTATGATCCACGATGTGGCCTGATTTCGGCCGTGCACCTGAATGTCGCTCTTCAGTATCTACAGGTCTCTTAGTTTTTCCCTCCGCCAAAGAAGGAAAAGCCTTTGACGCGTTGCAAGTCCAAGGCATGTCATTGTACATCATGAGGTAAGTATGCGCAATTACGAAAACTCTTTACTTTCTTACGATCAGACAAACCAGCACAATCATCTCCCAGCTTGCGCTATCTTTGGGAGGGTCACGTTTCTCAGGCGGCCTGGGGTCGATGCTGATCGAAATCCTCCCTTTCCTTCGGGCCATTGCGAAGAGCATTCGCGACGCGTTGGGAGATGACGATCCAGCACTGATGCCAACTATCATGGTTGCCTACACCCTATGTAGTATCGTCCTTGGCACTGCATTCCTTGTACTGGGCATGTTTCGATGCGGAAGACTGGTATGGGAGACCTTGGAAGATCATGGCTTGCACTAACGCATGTATTTGGTCAGGTTGAGTACATTCCGCGAACCGTGCTTAGCGGTGTGATCGGTGTGTGTCGTGCTTGGAGAGTGTCATCAGGCTGATTAACATTGTCCTCAGGAGCTATTGGTGTCTCATTGTTCGAGCTAGGTCTTTCACTGGCAGCGCCATCTTCAACGGAGCCATTCCGGCCTGATATTCTCATCACAACCCGGCAGTTCAGCATACACTCGTCGCTGTTTCTAGCATCTTTCCTCCCCGCTCTTTTCCTTTCGATTACCACCCGATCTCGTTTCATCAGCGAGCTATCGAGAGGAGCCACCCAACACGCGTTATATGTTCCGGTTTACATGCTATCTATCGGTGTCATCTTCTGGATCATCATTGTATCACAAGGATTTGCTAATGAACAGGGCATGGACCACCTGGCACAGCTTGGCTGGCTCTTTACGCTTGATGACAGCGTTACCAAGGAGAAGGGCCTTGGAACTGCATGGATGTATTGGCGTATGTTCGATTTAAGAAAGGTCAGCTGGTGGGCAATAGGTAGGACCATGCCCACCATGGCCCTTCTGGTAATCATCAGCCTCATGGTTCTGTCTGTCTTTGTCCCGTCCCTTGCCATGGCTTTGAAGGTACAAACATATAGCATGGACCATGAGTTTATCGGTCATGCCGTGTCTAATCTCCTGGCTGGGCTGGCTGGAACTGTGCCAAATCTCGTGGTAAGCTACTTTCGTAACTTGAGCAAACGTGCATAACATCTGGGAGATCAGGTTTTCTCAAATGCCTATTTCTTCACCCGAGCCGGCGGAGGCAGGATCGAAGCTCTCGTCGTGACGGCTTTCACGATGGTCTTATTTTTGACGTCGGCCATGATTTTACCCTATACCCCAACCATTCTTGCATCCGCTCTGGTTCTCTTCTTGGGTGTCGAGCTACTGGTTGAATCCATTTGGGAGACTTCTAAGACAGCGCAATGGAGTGAATGGAGTGTCATCTTAGGAACTCTCTTTTCCTGCACATATTTCGGCTTTACCCCCGGTTTTATGGCTGGATTGGCACTTTCCATTCTCCTTCATTTCGGCTGGGGAGTTGTAGATTCCGTAAGTTTATGTTTATCCTCGCGCTCTCTAAGCATGGCATTGACTTGAACTCTGTCTAGCAACTTCGCGTTAAGGAACTTCATATATCGGGACAAGATTTTATCCCGTCACACGGCCGGTCCACCCCTCGGTCAATGGGAGAACTCAGGATTGCTCTTCAGCAGGAAATGGACGGAGAAAACAGAGCCGGCCTGCGAAAGCCACCTAATATTAAATTTATTGGGTTGTCTGGTTATATGTGTAAGCCCAGGTCGTTAGGTTTCTCGAACTTTAGGTGTCATGTTTACAGACTCTAGTTTTCTCCTCAATTCCGCCTCTGGAGAAGGAATTGGATAAACATTTTGCCTCGCTCGCCTCATCTTCTTCACCCTGCTCATTTATTGTCCTCGATCTCACATCCGTCCATCGCGTAGAAACTGGCGTTGTCGAATACCTTGCACGCAAGACGCAAGAAGGAGGATCGCATGTCAAGCCTGTGATAATGGCCCTATGCGGGTTAAATGAGGGTTCTGGAACATATCAAGACTTCAAGCGCGGTGAACTTGGTCTCGTCTGGCCTGGAGATAATCCTTCGCTCTTCACTTCTGGTCGTCATTTCATTTGTTTTGATGACCGAAGGGTGGCTTTGCGGGGGTGTAATGCGTATCTATCATCCTTCAGACACCGATCCTGTTATTCACCCGAGTCCCTTCTTCAAGGTATTTATCTACTCGCAGTCTCTAAACTTTCTAAAGGGCCTCGCATGTAGTGGCCTCGCATGTCATTTCTGATGTGAACATCTTGGAGCAATTTTTGCAGCTCTGCAGTGTTGACGGTTCCCTGGACATCTTTTCGATGCTGCCGGAGCCTCCCGACGAAATATTCAGCAGCATCAGACCTATTGAATATGCTAGTCAACTTGGCGTCAAAGTCAAACGATATTTTCCTGGCGATATCCTGGCAACTCGGGGTCAGTCGTAGCGAGTTATGGTACATACAGCCCTTTCATAGACTTACCTCATTTTAGGTGATCACGTCGACCGCGCTATAATCATCGTCAGAGGGCAACTCTCCCTAGAGGATATTGTTTATTCGAAGAACGAAGAGCAGACCCGGAGGCCATCTCTCCGGAAAGGTGCTAGTCAAGCACCCCACCGGCTGCTCTCCCGCGGCCATTCTCTGTTCGTTCGGCAGAGAGAATTTTTTGACGATTCTGATCGTGGCATGGTCCTCCCGCCTCAACAAGGCCAACCGAAAAGAGTCCGTATTCTACTCCGCGGTGATCATTTGGGTCTGTTCCACTATTTGGTCGGAGGAAAGCAATGGGAAGATTGCGACCGCATCGCAGTCACAGAATCGGGGCCTTGTTGGACGGTCGAGGTTAGCAGGACAGCTGTTCCAGAATGCAAGCAAAGCCAGATCTCCGCTTGGTTAGCGCTTGTGGCGGGCGCATTGGATCAAATAAAGGAAGAAGAATTACGGTGGCTGACCCATTAACGTCCTCGTTACCTCAATTCCACCTGTCATTCACGATCGAAGGGAACCACACTTGTTGCCCCATGCTTGACTCTTTCTCATTACTAAATTTTGTATGTGATCATGATCTATGCTGACGTTGAACGACAATATTGTTTGTTACTCGCTGCTGCCCTTGCTTTCGATTTGAACCCATTTGGCATTCCCCCTAACGGATCTCAATAGATCCATGCCATCGCGTTATTACCGCTGGCGATCTACTCCTGGGGAAAATTTTCTATCCCCTTTCGCGATTCTCATCGAATCCTTGTGCGCGCTGCCTGCACAATGTTATGCGACCGAACAACGAAAGGATTTTGAGTTGCAACGATTGTTACGTTCATTGCGGCTCGAAGCCGAAAAAACCCATCACATGACCTGTCACAGTTTTCCGCGGCTCCTTCAACTCGGTTGTAAAAAGGACATTCTCGAATGCCAAAATACGAGGCTGTCGATGTTCAAGAAGCCTTGTAGACGGGCATGGATGGAGGCGTTCCGGGAATAGGCTTCCTAGCTTCCTTTGGCTCCAAGTTACAGTAATCGGACCGCGATGCGACACAGCCGTCATCATTAAGGGCGGGCAGCTTCTGACACAGATTCTGTGCGCAGATTGACGGGCGATATCCGTGGATACTTCGGGTCCTTGATTGACAGCGTACTCGGAAGTTTTTCGAGTCGGTGTTTGTCTGCGTCGGTGCTTAATCTTCGCTAGAGAGCGAAGGCCCCTTGTCGCCTTTGCAGAATGACAACTAGCACACGTCGAGTGTACCAAGTATTTCCCTCCGTTCTGCTGGGGACACTCTTGAATGTCCTGGATGCTGGTACGTGACAGCACTCTTTTTTTTTCTTCCATTCGATGCATTTTTCAAAACGGGTGAAAACTTAGTGTCCACTGGGCTCTTGATATTCCCCTCCGCTAAAGAAGGTAGGGTGTTCAATGGCCTCCAAGTACAAGCCATGTCTATCTACATCATGAGGTGAATATCAGCAATCATGCCCTTTGAGGGGGATTTTCATCCAGACACTTTCAGCACAATCACTTCGCAACTGGCTTTAACACTTGGAGGCTCGCTATTCCCGGGAGCACTTGGATCGATGCTCATAGAAGTTTTGCCGTTCTTGAGGGCTATTGCCGTGTCCATCCGCAACACCCTCGGGGATGACGATCCCGCCGTGCTCCCGACTGTCATGGTGGCGTACACACTGACAAGTTTTCTCATTGGAATCGCTTTTCTACTGCTCGGAGTGTTTAGATGCGGTCGTTTGGTATGTTTTTTGAGTGATCGAGTTTGGATATAGGGCTAAGAATCTGTACAGGTTGAGTATTTTCCAAGAACGGTTTTGACCGGTGTTATAGGTATCTTCACAGGTTCTACCTAGTGTAGATATCTGTTGATTATAATTCCAGGAGCCATTGGTGTTTCTCTCTTTGAGCTTGGCCTGTCTTTAGCGGCGCCAGCACCATCTCGCTCGACCACCTTTTCCTCCTCGCCATCATCGGAATTTTATCTTCCTCTAGTCATGGCTTCATTTTTGCCGGCCTTCTTTCTATCTCTCACAACCAGATCTGCCTTCATCAGCCGTCTCACGAACGGTGCCACACAGCATGCGCTGTATGTTCCGATCTATGTCTTATCCATTGCGGCGGTGTTCTGGTCGATCGTGGTTGCTCAAGGATATGCTAACCAGGCTGGAATGTCGTATCTCGCGGAACTTGGGTGGCTGTTCCGATTGGATGATAGCATAAAAAAGGAGCCTGGTCTAGGAACGGCCTGGATATATTGGCGCATGTTCGATTTGTCGAACATCAACTGGCGCGCAATGAGCCAAACCGCTCCGACGATAATCCTTCTCGTCATTATCGGCGTTCTAAACCTATCTGTGTTCGTACCTGCTCTCGCTCTCGCTTTGGAGACTCCGACATATAACATGGACCACGAATTCCTTGGCCACGGTGCCGCGAATTTGTTAGCAGGGATGGCAGGAACAGTCCCAAATCTAGTGGTGCGCCTCTCAGTATAATAGTATCTGCACTGTTCATGCAATACTTTTCCAACAGGTTTTCTCGAACGCGTACTTCTTTACCAAAGCTGGCGGTGGCAGATTTGAAGCCCTTGTAGTCACAGGCCTCACGATGATCTTGTTTCTTACCTCATCCCTTCTCCTTCCATTCATTCCAACGATCCTGGCTTCGGCTCTTGTCCTATTCCTCGGCTTAGAACTCATGATCGACGCCGTTTGGGAAACAACAAAAACTCTTCAATGGAGCGAATGGATCGTGGTCATTGGGACGCTCATAGCATGTCCATGGCTAGGATTTGCGCCCGGATTTGTGACCGGAATCGGGCTCGCAATAGTCCTACATTTTGCTTGGGGAGTCGTAGATTCGGTCTGTGCTATCGTCTCCGTCCTCCGGTAAATGTGGAATTAACGTACATGCCAATAGGGCGCAACGACTATCAATGTTGCAGGGTCGGCCGTCTATAATGATACTCCTGTAAGATCCAGGTCGTGTTCTCGCGATTCGCGTTCCGAGTCAAATTCATGGGTCGCCACCGAGTCGGACGACATTGAGAACGATGCAGCCCTAAAGACCGTCTTCCAGCCAATGATGTCAATCATAAGACTTACAGGTTATACATGTACGAATTTCATCTCTGCCAAAGGTCTCTCTAATCGTTGTTCAAATCCAGTTTTTGCCTCTATACCTTCCATTGAAAAAGAGCTCGCCACTCATTGCGTCGCGTCCACCGCATCTGACGTCCCTTGTTCGTTCATACTCATAGATATGATGCTCGTCCATCGTCTCGAGACAGGCGTCGTTGAGTTCCTAGCTCGAAAGATACAAGAGCTGGGAACGAAACCGAATCCCATCATTCTCGTCGTTTGCGGCATCACTCCAGGATCAGGGACTCATGCTGATCTTGAACGCAGCAGCTTAGGATGTTCGTGGCTTGGAGATCGCAATGTCTCGTTTAGCAACCTAGGCACCAGTTTCCTTTGCTTTGGGGACTTACGGACCGGTCGACTATGGTGCGAGGAGTATCTTGCTCTGCGAAATAAAGTTCCCCAAGCAGATGGCGGAATAGGTAGGATCGAATCCTCATTTCGACGGAAAGGTTGGGTCACTGATGTACAGGTGTAGGATCAGTCTCTATGGCGTCGAATACCGAAGTTCTCGAAGAATTCGGTCGGCTCGTTGAATTCGGCGATGACGGCCATATTTTTTCTCTTTTACCAAAAATCTCGGAGGACGCTTTTGCGAGTTCGCACTCCATAGAGAACGCTAGGCAGCTCGGCATTAAGATCGGGCGTTATAATCCTGGTGACATAATCTTGTCGAGAGGTAAGGAAATTCTCCGTTGCTGTAAAAGTTTCCTCGCTCAAGCTTGTGGTAGGCGTCTTCACCGATCGCATTGTCTTTGTCATTTATGGTGGACTTGCATTCGAAAATGTTGTCTCTGGAGGCGCACCACCTGCTTGTCGTCCTTCCTTCTCTCATATTCTCGATGACATACCTCGGAGAGTTCTTTCACGGGTATACAAAGCCGTCCGAAAGCATTCATCGGCACTTGGAACGGGTTCGGTCACTGGCTCGCCAGACGCCGATGCCACCGCGTCCTCTTCTACAAAATCACGATCGCAAATGCTCGGACGCGGGGAGTATTTTGGGTTTTCGCATTTTACGTGTGCAATGGGTGGCAAGTATTGGGAGATCTGCGATCGCGTGGCCGTAATAGAATCGGGGCCTTGCGTCACTTTGGAGATCAGCAGGGCAGATATACCCCATGAAAAGTTGGTGGAACTGACGGCGTGGGTTGCGATCGTTGTTTCTCATCTTGACGAAAAACGAGCCAAGCAAACTAGGTGACAGAGAATAAATAACAAGTGTAAGTCGTTAACCTTTGCAAAGTATTGTCCTGGCAGAATATCGAAAATCCGATGTCGATACTGTATAAGAACTATGTGGCGAAGTGATGTCGAATTTCGTCCAATTAGGAAGTGCTTCGGCAGCCCTGAGGATTTAATTATGTGGTCTGTGCGTTACAGCATTTTGCGATAAATTCCTTCGTGGCTGAAAATCCTCAAGAAACTGCCATCACACTTTTCCAGCGGTTTTCCGGGGAGCAGAATTCCACCATGCTGATGAAGGAGATGGAAAGGCTACAGATTTCTCTCGGCTATGACACAATCCAGAAAATGCACTTTCAACATGGCTTTCCACTTCTCGAGGTAGGCAAAACATCTGTATGAAGTCGCCCCACCGAGGACGTATGGCTTATTTAGAGAATCTGAAAGTTATTCTTCCACGGAGGCATAATCCTTTCAGCGAGTGCGCCTTCGTTCTAGACTGACTGTAATCAACCATGGATTTCTAGAAATTCCACGGTGATCAGGTCCCGGGACGCGTCGTCGACACGTCAACAGGTGTAAATAAATGCATCGCCTTCGGGCAAGACCTTGTTGATTCCATTCCATTCGGTTCGGTTTTGTTTTTTTTTTTTCTCCTCCAAATCGCTTTCGTTCCCCACCGGACTCGTTGCCTCCCGCTGCAAACTAATTGAATCAGAGCCGTGGTATGAAAGTAAACGTCAAACACTGGCACGCCGTCGCGCACTGGCGCTGGGACACGGGCCACACGGAGCAAGATGACGATGGAGAGGAGGACGTGTGCGGCATATGCAGAGTCCCGTACGAGGGCTGCTGCCCGTCTTGCAAAATGCCCGGGGACGAGTGCCCGCTGAGTTGCGTTTCTCTTTCTCGTTCGTTTCGTTGGCCTTTTTCGGGGTTTTGCTGATGCCTTGTGAAGTTTGGGGAGAATGCAGCCACGTCTTTCATATGCATTGCTTGCTGAAATGGATAGGCACCGCGGCGTCGAAGCAGCAGTGTCCGATGGACCGAAGACCTTGGGGTGAGTCCTGACCCTTCGAGTCGCTCTGCATCTCTAACGCGTCGGCTTGAAACAGTCACGGCCGAGAGAAAGGTCGGCGCTCCAACATGATGCGCTCCATACAGTTCGCTGCGGTTTCGGGCTGATGTCACTGCTTTCATCTCGCGCTTTTACGTTGCCCCTTTCTATCTATACCTTATTCCCCCCCTTTTGCTTTCTCGTCGTGCAGTTTCTACCATGTTAGTGTATTCTGGCAGATGTAGTAATATTACAATGTAGTGTATCCTACGGAACAAGCTAGATCGTCGGGAGCCGGTGCTCCCGTTTCCCCCATACAACTAGATTAGCTGAAATCGGCCATCGAAAGGAAAGGATCTTGAAACAAGAAAAGAAGAGAAGCCATGTGACGGATAGTAAGAAAGGTCATAAGAGAGTACGGACGTTGTACAGCCGGACGCAAATGTGCTGATGGAAAATAAGAGACAAGGGGCAAAGTTTAGACGACAACAGCGAACCGAAATAGTCCATAGTAATGGGGGTATTCTGTTGTTACAACCCATGTACAGAGATGTACGCGGAAACAGAGCGCGGCCTGCCGTTCGGACGGGCGAGGAATAGATATAAAGCAAGTCGAGAAAAAGGGGCAGATGAGAGCAGCGATTCGACAGAAAAGAAGGGGTGTGTTGGCATATCTACGACCTTGGTTTTAGTGACTGTTTGTAATATGGAGCCGCCTCGTTTGATTGTTTGAACGAAAGAAAGAGTAGGATCATGCTTGGAGATGTTCATTTCGAGTTCGGTTGCGGGGAGAGACTATTGCTCGAACCCGCTTCCTTGCAGAGACGCCATCCATATTCTGGTTTTGTAGAGCCTAAAACATCGACATCAGTAACTTGTAGCGGAAATGATCCTAGCAGATGGTAGCATCCTACCTGAACAACTCTCGGACCAATTCTCTGAAGTCTATCCTCTTTTCAGCAATGAAGTAGAATGTGAGCTTGCGCCGATCCCTGTACCATCGTCATAGTTGAGAGAGCTGTGAGTCAGACGAAATCGTGACAAGAACGGACCATTGATATTCGGCATCTATGACTTCCATCGGCAGCTTCTTTGCTCGCACTTTGCTCTGGCAGAGCTGTAGGGCTTTGAGTTCGTCTTGGGATTTCGCTACGAGAAGCCTGCATCAAGAGAGGGTGAGCCAGACGCTCTAGGTGAAAAAGAAAGGAAAACAAACGCACTGCGCATCTTGCGGCGTCGCTTTCCCATAAATCATTTTGGGGTTGATGTCCTTTTTGCTCGACGGCGACATCGCGCTGCCGGTGGTTCCTCCAGGACTCATCGTCTGTCCGTCGCCGAGCCCAGAGTGCTCCTGCTGCTGCTTCTGGAACGCGTCGACCTCGGCGAGCGTGATGCTGTCGTTGATGACCTTCCCGAGATCCTTGCCGCGATCCGCCTCAACGATGACGAGGTCGCCGACGCGAATGTCCTGCGACAGGTCCGTCAGGTAGAACAAGTCGGTCCGCCCGGCCTTGAACTCGACGATGAAAAGCGGCCACGAGGACGGCACAGCATGCAAAGGCACGCCCTTGCCGAGCTCAGTGAGCGACGCCTGCGGCGCGTCGGACGGGCGTCGCTGCATCTGCTGTGGGTAATATGGCTGCTGCTGAGGATTGATCAGGCGGTTCGTGGGCGAGATGGGCGAGGTTACTGTGCCGGAATACGATGGCGCGCGGGCGCGCGTGTATGCTGCCGAGACGGGGGACGGCACACCGCCACCCGCGGTGGAGGCGGAAGTGCTACCGCCCATGGACTGAGAAGCCGCGAGCTGAGGCGACATGTACTGTATGCCTTGCCCGGGGGTGTAGCGCGCGGCGAACTCGGACTGTGACGACTGCCTAGCCCGGACTGGTGAGCCATTCCTGTATTGCGTCTCGCCAGTGCTTCCGGGGCCCGTGCCGGCGGCGGCAGCAGTGCCTGCGCCGCCGAACTGCTGGTCGAACACGTTGGCGCGGCTCGGGCTCGCTCCGCCCGCGGAGAGGTCGCTCGGGGATGCAAGCGGGCGAGAGGAGTAGGAGCTCCCGCTGGGGATGCTGAGGTTGATGGACGGATAGGACGCCAGGCGGTCCCGCGAGGTCGGGCTGCGGGAGAAGATCGGCAGCGAGGAGGGCTGGCTCGGCGGGTGGGTCTGCGACGAGGAGTTGGGGGGTTCGGGTGGACCGAGGTTCAGGACGCCAAGGTCGCTTGCGAGGTCATCGTCCGAAAGCAGGAGGCCACCACGGCCACCATACGTCTGGGAGAATCCAGGGCGACTGCTGGGTTGTTCATCGGGTACGTCACCGCTTGGCGCATTGAAGCCGACGATGCCGCGGCGAGGCTGGACGACGCTGACGCTGTGGCGGCGGCTGGTTGTGCCGCTGCCGCCTCCGCCGCTCTCGTCGCGTGCCCAGAGCTCGCGGAAAGCGGAGCCATCATCGAGGAGGATCTGGCCGACATCTCTGACGAATGGGCTCATGTTGGTAGGGTCAATCGTCGCAGAGGATTGCCTGTGGGAATAGCCATTACCGACGACGAAAGAACCGCCGCCGGATGGCGAGGAAGAGTGAACATGGCGTGAATAGACACCTGATGTGCCAAGTGAACCATACCGGCTCGTGCTGGGCGGCCTGATGTCTCCGAAACGGCCCGGAATGTTGAGCGGGTTAGATAGGTAGGATTCATTCCAGCTCTGCATCGCGGAGGTGTTACCGAGGTAGGGGCTGCCGACCAGACCAGGACGGGTAGCGGTGGTTGTCGCAAGGGACTGGGAGCGGCTGCGGCTGATATCTTGAGCGTAGGAGCGACCGCGGGAGACTGAGGGCGGAACCATGAGGCGGTCGTCATAGGTATCTGAGAGGCCTTCGGACTCATCGTCCTCGAACGTGGAAGGGAAGGCGCGCTCTCGCATGGCGGAGGAAAAGTTGCCCTGAGATTGAGCGGAGAAGGACGAGCTTCGGATCGGGACGGGTTGCGGAAGGCCAGCGCGATTCGGGCTCACAAGGCGGGAGCTGGGCCATGGGGCACGGCTGCCGCCTAGGCTGGATGGGATGAAAGGTTGCTGAGTTGGAGAGGAGACAAAGGTCTGCTCGCCAGAGCGCGGGGGCTGGCTGGCGGCCCGTTCGCGATGGGGAGCAGTGCCAGAGCCATTCTCGGGAGTCGTCGAGGAAAGGAACCTGTTCTGACGGTCATCATCCTCGGAGGACGACTGCTGGTGACCCAAGTGCTGCATGGAAGGCACGCCGAGGTTGAGAAGCTGTTGGAGATGCTGCGCCGTCGCCAGGATTGCAAGATCGGGTCCGGAGAAAAGATTTTAAAGACAAAGATAAGCTTTTGGATAGGTCTACAATAAGATGATCCTGCATCGAGGTCAGCGTCGAGGGCGAGGGAAAGATGATGGCGGTCGACGTGCCAGAAAAAAGATGCTGTTGTGTCGTAACCAACCACGACGCGCACACTCACTCTATCTGACATTCACAGAATCCAAAGGAAATTTGCAGCTCACTTTTTACAAACAGTCGTGAAATTTGGTCTATAGGAAGGAACGAGAAAGAGACAGTCTATGGGGAAAGGAACAATAGCGGCGGAGTTGGGATGAAATAAGGACCGTCGGTGGGAGCGTCCATGTGCCAGCTGACCCCGGCTAGCCCCTGTTTCAGTCACATGGCTCACCCACTCAATTCAGTCAACTGGCCCTCCACTGACACCAGATTGATGAGCGCGCCTCAGCTGCCAGTGTTTAGTCTCACACAGATAGTCTATGATCATGATCGCGATTTCAAATTTTATGCAAAGAACATCCGCGCCATTAGGCCATCATCAACGGAAATGCTACGGAAACAGTCAGGCGCGCATCCATGTAAGTATTGCGTTCAGCACACGATGCACATATGCATTTGTTTGGTTGAACCAAACAGGAGTACGGCGTTCACCTGAATCTCCGGGCCGACGCATCAGTGAATGCCTCACATTGCGCTCGCTATATCTCCACAACTCCTCGAAACGACGACGACGACCGCCGCCGGTCGTAGCTCCAGTCAGCCGCCGCAACCACTACCATGCCAGACGATGGCCCCAAAAATCCAACGGTGCAGGAGCCCGAGCAGCCTTCTCGCGTCGGAGGCCTTTTCACCTGGATCCCGCCCGCCTTGAAAGCGAGGCGCACGTGGAAGACATGGGCCCGCTGCTGCGTCGCTCTTTGCGCGACCATGATCCTCCTTGTCGACAACGTCACGCTGCAAAACATGGGTCAAGCCGCGTTCTTTTCCGCGTGCGCTAATTTCATTTTACCCCGCAGTATTGCTAAATATATTTATGTATCCGTCTCGCGATCAGGATCGTCGCCGTCATGCTCCCGCCTTCGCTCGCCTTCTCGCTCTTTGCTTATGCTGTTGTCACGCTCCTTCTCGGCGAGGCTTGCATTGCATCGGTTTGTTGTTATATCTGACGTTGGTGCGCAGGAATGATGATCGGCTGGGCTTGGGGCGCCGCTGCGATGGCCTCGGGTCTCTCTGTGAGAAGCAAATCACTCCTCGCACAGCAGCGGCAAAACGCACAAACATCGTGAGCACTTATTCCTGTCTGTCGTTGCCGTTCAACTTTACTTTGATTAGCCTCGTTCCCGGCATCGACCCCAACTTTCAATTTCAAAAATTCATCTTTCAGGGCATGTTTCTTGATCCCCGGTTCGTACCACAATCAACGAGGGTCCCCCGAGTCTCAATACCATCCTATCAGCTCCAGTGGAGCATATGGGGCATTCTTTTTTATCGGCACGTTCGCCCTCGGAGTGCTGCGTGCCTTCATACCCAAACTCGCCCTTCTCAGCATCTTTGGCAGCATTGTCTTGGACGTCGTTGGTGCCTTCCAAACCTTTTTTTGACGACGTCGGATTGATCTGTGACTTTCTTCTTTGCTAGATTTGCACGTATGGTCCATGTATGTGCATATATTCCGTATTGCTTCGTGAATTTTTCCAATCATTTGACGCTTTTTCAACACAGCTTTCCCGACTGCCCAGTACACAATTCCAAAGATGTTCATCGTTCCCACATGCTACTACGTCGCCATTGCTTTGGCGTCTCTCACAGTCATCTTTCCTGAAAGCTTGAATCATGTTTGGCTGTGAGAATCTGAATTTTTCTTATTCGAATCTTTTGCATTGACCGTCTCCCATAGAACTACGCTTCTAGAGCGCTGCCTCACTGTAAGATCTCATTAGTTAGCCGCGAATATTGCGAATCTAAAGTATCAACAGCCTATGAGGGACATTCTGTCTATTCAAAGCGAAGCGTTGAGTTGCCAGCCGTCGGACACGGATGCATGGAACGCACTGCATGAAAGGGGTCGTGCTGCTCGACACTCCCTCGTAGCCGGCACCCAGGTCCTATTGGGACAGATTCCCATGGTCGACCTCGAGTTGTCCCTCGGTCGACTCGGCCCGAGTGACCTCAAGCGAATCAATGGTCAGCTAAGATTTCTAATGGCCAGAGCTGCGTAAACTTCTGTTCTCTAAACTCCTGCTGTGTAAAAAGATGACCGATTTCCAATCCAGGGCATTGCACGCTTTCCAGGTATTTGTGAAAAAGGTCAACGCCGAAATGGCTAAAGATGACTCAAACACGGATGGGCTTTCCACTGAAGATTCCAAGGCCCCGGATTCGCACCAAATCATGGACAGGATGACGCTTCTCCAGCGCCAGATCCGACAGCACGAAATCGCACATGGGCACGACATGGACGTGCTTGTGCCCATCCTCCAAGAGTGCTCCGCAGACCTGCGCAACACCTGTCAGGTAGCGCTCGATGCCGCGGTTGAGTGGATCCAAGATTGCAACGCACATCGGTGGGCAAGATTCTTCATAAGAACAGACGCGGCACAAGTCGCGGAACGGAATAAAAAACTGGTGGAGGCCATGTCGGCGCTGCAGAAGGCCCTGGATCAATTCAGAAACGTGGAAAGAGTGAAGTTGATCAAGCCTTTTGAGCGGTACTTTGATTCAGAGACAGGACAGAGAGTCAGGACGGACGAATCGGCAGAGGCCTTTGCAGCACGGTGAGCGTCATCACCCAGGTGTTTATCCCACCACCAATATCTAGTGTTGTCTGTCGACAGGTCTCTCTTCACATGCTTTGTCTTTTCCTACGCCCTGGACGCCTTTGCAGACCGCTTGATCAAATTCATGGCCATTTTAGTCGACATCGACGGCAAGCGGCCTCACCCACGCCTGTGGTTCCCCAGTGGGTTCGGCAAGCTCGGCCGCAAGATCATGAGCAAGCGCGACATCGATGAGACGGTCACACCGCTCTCCATGGGAACCTCAGGCGACCCCGTCGAATTCGCGGACCAAGACGACGATGACGACGAGTCTGATGAGCAAAGTGACGCAGATAATGGTACACGGATCGGTGAAAAGGAGTGGCAGCGATCACGGTGGGTGCAGGAAGAAGAGGAATGCGTTGAACCGAAACGTAAGATCGTCGTTGGCTTCAAACGGGGACGCCTCTGAATCCTGGACTTTATTTTAGGCAAGAACCCAGACGCTCTGCCACCCGAGACGGCGACGGGCCGCTTCTTCCTGAAGCTAGGCTCAATTCTCAAATTCTTCAAGTCCGCCGAAGGTATCTTTGCACTCCGACACGCCGTAGTCTCCGTCGCGCTCTGGATCCCGTCCGTGTGCGAGACGAGCGCTTGGTTCTACTATCAGCATCGTGGACTGTGGGCTTTAATTATGGCTCAGGTGCGCGACACGCTTGATTTTAGCCTCAAAGCTCGTTTGATGCGATCGCGTGTTTTTTAGACAGGACTGGCGGTATATGCTGGTGACCAGGTAACTGACTAATAACTGACTACTTCTCCCGAGCGTTTTGTCACTCGATGACCCTTCTTCTCAGATTGCGGGTCTTCTCGTCCGCTTGTTTGGTACTGCTCTTGGTTTGCTTCGTGCGTATCCAATGTCCACTTCTAGGAATAAAGTTTAAATAGTGGCCAGTTGGTATGGCTGTGTGGTACATAGGTGCAGGTCACGGAAACGGCAATCCATATGGCATTGTCATCGCTACCGTACGTCGTCTTTTCTCCCGATGCCGATATTGCCATTCGCTTACCCGCTTGGTGTTGAGCAGACTGCTTTCGTTGCACCGTTCTTACTCGCGAGAATCGCGGCGCCGCCTCAACAGGTCATGCTGTGGACTATGGGAGGGGTCACCATTGTTTTTGGTCTGTCAAAGGCATTCAGTGTTGGATATGTTTCTCGTATGAAGTCTGAATTTTTTTTTTCACCTTAGTCGTAGGATATAGCTGGGTTGACACCCACCTTCCTCTTACCGCCAACGCAGGTACTGGGATCGAACTTGGGTGGCGAAGAGCGTAAGTGCCTTATGCATCACTAACGTGATTCGTTAACTCATATACCCTCTAGGTTGCTTGTGATCATTGGTTTCACCGCTGGGGTGTGTTTGATATGATGCTTCATTTTCTCTAATCTAATCCTCGAGCTGTCCAGGCTATTGTTATGTTGTTCCCCAGCCCTACGTCATCGCGTACGCTGGTCCGGAAGACACTCGCTGCAACGATCGGAGAACTTGGTCACATTCTCTCAACGGAGCTAGAAGCGCTGCTTGCGGAGGAAATGCGGGCTAAGAAGGGTGATTATGAAGACGTGGCGTTTGTGGGCGAGAGCAGTGCGGAGAAGCCGTCGGAGAAGGAGCGGCGCGTGAAGAGGATTGCCGAAAAGGTGTTAGTCGTCGCTGTGAGTGGTGATCCTGGGTCCATTGCCCGCGTTCGTTGGGTGGAAGTTGCTGAACTCTGCCTTGTCTGCGCCGCGTGGTGTAGGCGAGACTCCAAGGCCTTGTTCCGTCCCTCACTACGGCGAGGTTTGAACCACAGGTGTCGTGCGTTCTTCGATTTATGTAGCACAATTCAGACCCTTATTTTTTTTTTTCACATAGCGGGATATGGCCGCATGCCACATACGAGAAACTCTACGCCGCACAGTAAACAATATTCTATTTCAATGTCACCGGCGGACCGATTCACTCTTTCAGGATCAACTTCTTGTCTTCCCTTTATTTGTTCACGGGCGCTTTTGCACGACTAGACACCAAGTGGTGTAGCGTTCTCGTTCTTCGAGTGAGTTTGTCCCATTTATACTCTACTCTATATAGAATCGTTCACTGATGTGGAATATATCGTAGACACCTTATCTGAACCCCAATTTGGTGGGAAATCCTGTCTATGTCGCAAAATAAGGAAAGAATCGACATCTTCTACTTCCAGCTTTCAGACCTATTTTCAAACATCGCGATCCTTTCGTACGCATTGTCCGGAGGCTACCCCCTCCCGTCTTCCTTACCCAAACTCCGAGACCGCGTCGTATATCACGAAAACATCGCTGGCCGAATGCGGCATCTACAAACGTGCCAGTCCGGCAGAGAGTCGCGGCTGTCAGGTCGGAAATCAGATACTAGCTTGCACGATTTCCGGGACATTTCGACTGGAAGGATAGATGGTCCAACGATCGGGTTTGAGGAGCTTTCCCTGGATATCCTATTGGTAGGTAGCTATGTTCAAGGAGGCTGATGCATTTCTAAAGTGCTATCGCACGTTTTGCAGGATAAGCAGTTGCCCACGCATTCGACAGGTACGCCTTGTGCCCCAAATCAGTTTTCGATCTTCGTTCAACTCTCGTCATGTAGCTCTCTTGGCCCTCGCGAACATCATAAACGTGCGTGCTTTGACCCTCTGGTCTGATGAGTCCTCAAGCTGGGATCTTTTCTATAGCTAGTGGATGAGATCGCCGTGCTTGTAAAGGAACTCTGCGGAGAAACGTCGTTTCGTGGTTTCCAGGAACTTCAAAGAGACTTTATGGGAATGGAAGAAAGGGCAGTAGGTGGAGGCTTACTGCCGGAGCTTCGTTAGCATACCATCCGCATTCATACCACGATAGTCTTTTTGCGACGTACGGATCTAGACCTGGATTAGAATAATGTAACGTTCATTTTAATGTACCACCAGCATCGGTCGTTTGCATTGAGGATAGGAAACGAAAACGAACAAATCCGCCGAACTCTTCACGGAGATACAATATTCCTGACTCGCCTTCAGACATGCTATGAACGTGTTGACATGCTTTCCCTTACAGGATGAGCACAGGAAAAAGCAACTAATTGAATGTCGCAAGCAGTGTCTCTGCCAGAGCGGGAACGACCAGCATGACACACTTGAGATGAGATGAATGATCAAGCAGGCACAGCAGGTTTCGACTGCCAGTGGTAGCATGTAATTCTCATGAGCAGTAATCTTTAGTTAGGAGAAGTTTCCCTGCTTTTGCGAGCATTTTGACAATGGGAAGATCTGATGGAAGACGCGACAAGGCGCATGTCGCAATACTTTAACCATTGTAATAAGGACTGGGCAGTTGCGCAGGGGTGACTTCTCAACGAACATTGGAAAAGATGTAAGCGGTAACTGGGGTACTTCGACCGGAAGGGCCAAGCCAAAAAGCCTCCGACACAGACCTGCTCAAAGTGAACCTTCCTCAAATCGAAAACGTCCGTGAAATACCAAGCTACGTTTGTATTCGAATAGAAGAGAAAGCATATTCACATTTTGGTGTCAATAATGCGTCGCGTTGAGTTCGCGTGCAAAGTTTGAGTGAAAAGCGGGTTATCACCGCTGAAGTAGTTCGAGTACTCTGCAGGACATTAGTCAAGTGACTAAATCAGAGGGTGTTGGCTTACGGTTGGCCTCTTTGTACTCGACAACATTGTCATTGAGCCATACATGAAATTCGTGCAAATGACCCATAGGGACCCGCGGCAGAAGGTCTGTGACTAAATTGGTGAACTGGATACCAGATGAGTAAACGATGTGTATCTTACGATGCAGTAGATGGTAATTGTCGCTGTGGGGTTGCAAAAACCCCTGGATAATGTTGCAACATGGGCTGGAGCGTGTGAAGGCAAGAACGGACGTGGGCGGCAGGCCAGAGTGGTCAATGATTTCTCGAAGGATGTAAACCGCATACATAATCGTGCAGCGGGAGAAATGCCACAGGCAAAGGAAGCGCCAGCCGAAGGGAACTACAAATTCCTGTGGTTCGAACAGTCCGGTCAGCAGCCCCATTGCTGTCCACCAAGTTAGAAGAAAGCCAGATTCGGACGGGAAAGCTCCAAGGGCATGCTGAGTCCATACTACAGGATCCGGGAGATCAAAGAGGAATAGTCCAAACATGGTCTTGTGGTCAAAGCGCTTCAGCTATAGATTTTACAGTCAGAGATGCTTCATTGGGACCTGCCAGAGACGTACTCGGTAGTGTCTCAAACTGGATTCATTTCCAGGACCGTGATCAGGATCGTTTTCTGTGCCGAGGTAATGATGGTGGATTGTATGGGTTTTACGAAATTCCCGAACCGAGGACATAAGGGCGGGGGCGAGGAACAGGTTTCCAAACACGACATTTAAAGCCTAGGACGTATGTAAGTCATTAAAAAGGAGGGCAAAGCTCACAATCTTTCTCATGACTACCTTCTGACTGAAGAGATTATAATGACTGCAGTCATGTACAAGGTTCGAGATGCCGCGCTGGGCGTAGGCCATGAGAAAGGTCGAAATAAGGAAGGCGCCGGGGTTCGTGGAGCGCATATACAACTGCCATGCAACTATGGCGACCGCCCAGTCCACCGTAGTTTGGCTGCGTGACATGGAAATTAGAGCGTGCCGGTATTGAATCGAGGAGAATAACGACGTACGCGATGGTCAGATTGGAGCGCGGTTTTTCGTACTTTTCGAGGACGTCTTTGGGGATGCGAGCACGAAACTCGCGCAGCTGCTCATAAACAGTAGTAGCATGAGCGACATCTTCTGCTGGTGCAGCAGTGTCGCAGGCTGTATGCGACGAGAAGTTAGTGGACGTGGCACCCATGAATCGGATGTTTTAGCAGGGGATGTGGGGGCGCGATTGGCTTGCACCGTCGCGCATCTGGCCTTTTCAATGCAGGCTTAGAATTTCACGTAACTTCAGAGTCGTAGTGAGTGATGTGTGAAAGTGCACACTTTCATCTACATGATCCGCTGCCAAACTCCAGACGTTACGTGAACCCGGGAAGGAAGAACACGAATGCGGAGTGGAATGGTCCAGGTGGAACTCGATCTGAAGGCGAACATGGAAGAACCGAAAGGACCGAGTTCCTTCTTGGTTGTCCAAAAGAGTAGAAGGACATTGCCAAATGTGCAACGACGGACGCGGACCATAAGCGTTGATTCGGAAAAGCAAAGAGGGTTCGGATCGCGACGACGGTTGAACAACGATTCAACCTGCCAGTGACCAATCAAGGCTTCCCAAAACCAAGGAGCGCCAAGTCAATTCGAGTTCAATCATTGTACGTTGTTTAAGACCTGACAGGCGGGAAGCGGTAGCCTTCAACCATCGACGAGGTTGAAGTCCCTGACCGATGGAAGTGCCCTCGGAGGTCCGCAGATGCAAGTTGACACCGGTTGTTCCTTGCGAGGCATCATATTACATATGATGGGGAAGCGAAGGGGGATCGTGCTTGGCGGGAATTCGAAGGCAATGAACGGAGCTTGGTTGTGGGGAGTATAAACTACGCAGCACATCTCGAAATTTCGTTCACGGAGGTAGGTAATGCATAATGAGATCAGATTACATTCTTGAGATGCACGCACATCGAAAAATATATATCTGGATAGTTTTGAAGCCATGCGAATAAAAGATGACAAAAAGATCCACTTGAAGGTCCGTCTAGGCTCCCAGCAAAATCGAAGTCGCATACCAGCTACCAACGATACGAGTCCTCGACGGGCGTGTCTGGTTGCCTACGTGGCATGGCGAGAGATCACGGCGAAGAATGATGATGATCAGTGGTAATTATTGGCATCGTGGGGCAAGAAAGTGTTTTTCGGCGATTAACGAGCAAAACGAGCTTGCTTGTATGACGGCACGTATACGACGTTGAGCGTGGCATGGTCTCGTTCGAACGATTCGCAAAAGTTGGAGATTCTCAGCATAAAGCAAGCTCGCCGACAAGAAAGCCCGTAGGATGAGTCAGATGATGTCGGGCGCTTACTCAGCGCTTACATTGCGGGTTGCACCCTAGGAAATCCATGGGCGGTGTTCACCAACCAGAGTGCGGGCCTCAGCAACGCGTTGTGCGAGAGCATTAGGTCATTCGCTGTTGGCTAAAATCGGAGGGGCAGCACCGCCTGATATGATGTGGGGAAACAATGAGAGAGAGGATGTCACGCTGTCACAACGGGGCCGAAGTTGGAGCGGAGTCGCAATTTGTCGCTCATCGTTGGTTGCCCTCCAACCACCAGCACCGTCTACGGCTACTCGTCCTGCTACTCGTCTAGCTCATCTATTTGACCTCGTAACAGGCCTGACATCATCTAACTCGATTGTTGGACAACTGCTCGCACGCTCGTCCCGTCTTTTTCCTTCTTTTTGTCGTCCTTCTACCCACCTATAAATTTTCGTCACTCTGCAAAAAGGTTCTGAAGACCATTCAGAACGCTCGGGAACTGTACTTGGATCATTTTAATTTGCTATTTGGGACGTTTTATACGGCATCCTCGAACCTATCACTCTCTTGGCCTCTGTTGACGCGCATCCCTTCACCGTTTCATTCGGCATAATCCAACATGCTTGGTCACCAATTTGCCTACTCGGCGGCACCAGTCCGTAAAGTGAAGGAAGTCCAGTTTGGTATCCTCTCCCCAGAGGAAATCGTACGTAGCATACCTGTCGCAGTCACCTGCTCCTCTTATCATGACTTGGGTTACAGAAAGCGTATTCGGTTGCCAAAATCGAACACCCGGAAGTTATGGACGAGACAACGCACAAGCCTAAGCTTGGCGGCTTGATGGATCCTCGAATGGGTACGATTGACCGGAACTTCAAGTGTCAGACCTGTGGTGAAGGAATGTCGGAGTGCCCTGGTCATTTCGGTCATATAGAGTTGGCGAGGCCGGTCTTTCACCCAGGTGAGTTACAGCATGGCTTGTCTTTCGCCCGACGTTGACTTTGCTACGCTAAGGCTTTATTGTGAAAGTAAAGAAAATTCTGGAGAGTATATGTGTAAACTGTGGGAAGTTGAAAGCCGACATCGTGAGTCGCTCTTGTTTCCTCTACTCGTTTCGCACCCCCACCATCCAATTTTCTGGGGGCTCTCTCCATTAATATGGAGAACCCCAAACCCGCGCCACGTTCATTCCCTTGAGAATCATGGGCGTTCTTCCCACCCGTGGTGGGGAGTCATATAGCGCGTGTCTTCGGTCGCTTGATCGCCGTGCTGACTCCATTGCATCCACCCGAGGTGTGGTTGGACACGCGGTCGCGTGGTGAAATGGGGGGCTGAACGAGGAGTGTGAAAAGTTTTTGGCGAGTTTGCCTCGTCAAGGTTGGATTAGCCAGACCGTGGCCCGCTGTGACGCAGCGGTTGTCCTGTGTCTTTTGGCGTGAAGCTTGATCGCTCGATTGCTTCCCCCCCGGCCTTCATGTCTTCCATGTGTAAAAACGGATTTTTGTGGGGGTCATGTTGCGTAGACAAATGCTGACCATCGATCTCGCCTCTATGTCGTTACAACACTGGTCGCCATATTCGTTTTTACTTTCCCTACTTCGCCGTGATGTAAGTTGGACCCCAATTTCGCGGACAAAATTCGCCACATCCGTGACCCGAAATCTCGAATGGCTGTCGTCTGGTCTCACTGCAAATCCAAAATGGTGTGTGAGCCTGATGACCCCAAGGATGAGAATGCGGATCCGGATACCGAGGAGGTCAAGAAAGGTCACGGTGGTTGTGGCCATGTTCAACCACAGATTCGGAAGGAAGGCATGAAGCTTTTCCTCCAGTACAAGAAGGCGAAAGACGACGATGAGGTGGAATAGCCTTCCTGTTACGACGTCCACTGCTGACCAGTTTCGACAGGAGATCAAGTCATTGCAACCAGACAAGCGACTGATTACGCCCTATGAAGTCTACACCGTCTTTAAAAAGATGTCAGATTCTGATCTGCACCTTTTGGGCCTATCGGACGAATATGCGAGACCGGAGTGGATGATCCTTACCGTTTTGCCAGTACCGCCGCCGCCTGTCCGACCGAGCATCGCTGTCGATGGCGGTGCTATGAGGAGCGAAGATGATTTGACTTACAAACTCGGCGACATAATTAAGGCTTCTGCAAATGTCCGCAGATGCGAGCAGGAAGGTGCTCCAGCCCATGTCATATCCGAGTTTGAACAGCTGCTTCAGGTGCTGCTCGTGTTATTTCTTGAATTTCTCAGCTCATGCTATGGTTGCGGTGTAGTTTCACGTCGCGACCTACATGGACAATGATATCGCGGGGATTCCACAAGCCTTGCAGAAGTCCGGGCGCCCTGTCAAAGCCATCAGAGCACGTCTAAAGGGAAAAGAAGGTCGTCTCCGAGGCAATTTGATGGGCAAACGTGTCGACTTTTCCGCTAGAACAGTGATTACGGGAGATCCGAATCTGGAATTGGACGAAGTCGGAGTTCCGAAGAGCATCGCCATGAATCTTACATATCCGGAAAGAGGTATGAGATCTCAGATTATGCAAACTATTCCAATTTTAAATGGCTTTCCATACAGTCACACCGTACAATATTGCGTATCTGCAGGAACTTGTTAGAAATGGGCCGACTGCATATCCTGGCGCTCGATATGTCGTCCGTGACACCGGCGAGCGGATCGACTTGCGCTACAACAAGAGGGCAGATGCTTTCCTTCAATACGGCTGGATCGTTGAGAGGCACTTGAAAGATGGAGAGTAAGTGATCAACTGTCCTCGGAAATGGTCCAAGTCTCTGACCTGTTCTAGTTATGTCTTGTTTAATCGCCAACCGAGTTTGCACAAAATGAGTATGATGGCTCATCGCGTCAAGCTCATGCCTTATTCGAGTATGTTTCTCCACCATTGCATTGATACCATATGCTCATTTGCTACGCAGCGTTTCGGTTAAATCTTTCTGTGTAAGTCGAGAATGTAGACGCCGCAGTCTTGGACAGGCGCGTTAAACTATGTTTTGCGTAGTACACCTCCTTATAACGCCGATTTCGACGGTGACGAGATGAACATGCAGTAAGCATTCCCCTCCTACTTTCTCTTCGGCGTGCGTGCTGAGGCTGTCATTTTCTTAGTGTGCCACAGAGCGAAGAAACTCGAGCCGAACTCAGTCAGATTGCTTGGGTACCGCGACAGGTTCGTCTGGTCGTTTGATCGCCGATGGCATCCATTTGCTAAGCCATCTTTTTGTCTAGATCATCTCCCCACAAGCCAATAAGCCGGTCATGGGAATCGTACAGGACACGCTGTGCGGCATCCGCAAATTTACGCTGCGGGATACATTCTTGGACTGGAATCATGTTCAAAACATCCTACTATGGGTACCGGACTGGGATGGCACTGTGCCCACCCCCGCAATCATTAAACCGAAGCCACTCTGGACAGGCAAACAAATCCTCAGTCTTGCTATTCCCCGCGGCATCAACATTCATCGTTCCCCAGATCCTCGCTCATCAATACCCGTTTTCGACGACGGTATGTTGATTGAGAACGGGGAGATCATCTTTGGCATTGTAGAGAAAAAGACCGTCGGCGCTTCGCAAGGTGGTTTGGTGCACGTTGTATTCCGAGAGAAAGGCCCGGAGGCTACAAAGCAGCTTTTCACTGGTCTTCAAATGATTGTCAACTTTTGGTTATTCCATAATGGCTTCAGCATCGGCATTGGCGATACCATTGCCGACACCAGGACCATGGACTACATAACGCGGACGATCCAGGAAAGAAAGCAAAAAGTCGCAGAGATCATCGATGATGCTTATCATGACCGCCTGAAGGCTTCCCCCGGCATGACGATCCGTGAATCGTTCGAGAGTTTGGTAGAGCGTCAGCTCAACCTTGCCCGTGACCAATCTGGACAATATGCGCAAAAGAACCTGAAAGAAGACAATAACGTGAAGCAGATGGTCGTCGCCGGTTCGAAGGGTTCCTTTATCAACATTTCGCAGATGTCTGTCTGCGTCGGACAGCAGAGTGTGGAAGGGCGTCGAATTCCATTCGGGTTCCGACATCGTACTCTTCCCCACTTCACGAAGGACGACTTCAGTCCCGAGTCTCGCGGATTCGTTGAGAATTCGTACCTTCGTGGCTTGACTCCCCAGGAATTCTTCTTCCATGCTATGGCAGGTCGTGAAGGTCTGATTGATACGGCTGTCAAGACGGCCGAGACAGGCTACATCCAACGTCGGCTCGTGAAAGCGCTTGAGGACGTCATGGTGTGCTATGATGGTACCGTCCGTAACTCGTTGGGCGACCTGATTCAGTTCATATACGGAGAGGATGGCATGGACGGCGCCTTCATTGAGAAGCAAAACATTGAGACGTTTGGTCTCAATGACAAGGAATTTGAACACAATTATCGTGTGGACGTCACCGATCCAGCGGGTGGCTTCCTTCCCGGTGTTCTACAGGTCGGCATCGATGATAGCTCTCTGGAGTTGCAGGTGAAACTGGACGAAGAGTACGCGCGTCTACGGGAAGACCGTCGACTGCTCCGCGAATTCATATTCCCACGTGCACCTGTGACTTCTCCGCACTACCTTCCTGTCAACCTGCAACGCATTGTCCAGAATGCGATTCAGATCTTCCATATCGACAGGCGGAAGCCTAGCGATCTCGACCCCGCATACATAGTCGACGCCGTGGAAGAAATGGGGAAGCGCTTGCTCGTTGTGCGAGGCGACGACAAATTGAGCAAAGAAGCCCAAGAGAATGCCACGTTGACGTTCCGGATGCACCTCCGCGCTACTTTCGCTTCTAGACGGGTCTTGGAGAAGTATCATCTATCCCGGGAGGCTTTTGACTGGGTGCTTGGAGAAGTTGAGTCGAAATTCAATCAATCCATTGTCCACCCAGGAGAGATGTGCGGCACTTTGTCCGCTCAGTCTATCGGAGAGCCGGCTACGCAGATGACGCTCAATACCTTCCACTACGCCGGTGTGTCCAGCAAGAACGTTACGCTCGGTGTTCCACGCCTGAAGGAAATTATCAACGTGGCAACAAACATCAAAACGCCATCGCTCACTGTATACCTTGAACCCGAAATATCAAAATCATCTACTCTCGCCAAGAACGTGCAACAGGAACTTGCATACACGTCTCTTAGGACGGTCACGGCCAGCGTTGAGATCTGGTATGATCCTGATCCTAGTTCGACAATTATCGAGGAAGACTCCGTCTTTGTTGAATCCTTCTTCGCCATCCCTGACGAGGAAATTGAATCAAAGTTGCACCTTCAATCACCGTGGCTTCTTCGTCTGGAACTCGACCGCGCTAAAATGATTGATCGCAAATTAACAATGCAATACGTTGCCAGCCGGATCGCGGAGAGCTTCAAGACCGATCTGTTTGTCATTTGGAGCGAAGACAATGCCGAGAAGCTCATCATCCGTTGTCGTGTGCTGGGTGGTGCGGACAAGGAGGATGACGGTGTCGGCACCATCGAAGAGGATATCTTCCTGCGACAATTGGAGAACACAATGTTGAACTCTGTCAGCCTGCGCGGCGTCAAGGGTGTTAAGCGAGTCTTCTTGATGGAACAAGACAAGGTTGTCATTACTCCTGAAGGAAGCATCGAGTCTGGCCGCGAAAAGGAGTGGGTTCTGGAGACCGATGGTGTGAATTTGAAGACGGTGATGTGCATCGATGGCATTGACTTCACCCGGACGTACTCGAACAGTTGCGTCGAAATCTTCGACGTTCTGGGCATTGAAGCCGCACGCAACTCCATCATGAAGGAGCTACGTAGCGTCATCGAGTTCGATGGTTCCTATGTCAATTATCGCCACCTCGCCTTACTCTGTGACCTGATGACGCACCGCGGAACGTTGATGGCAATCACCCGCCATGGTATCAACCGTGCAGATACTGGTGCTCTAATGCGTTGCTCTTTCGAGGAAACGGTGGAGATTTTGATGGAGGCTGCGTCAGTGGGTGAAAAGGACGACTGCCATGGCATTGCTGAAAACGTGATGTTTGGTCAAATGGCACCGATGGGCACGGGAGCATTTGATGTCGCGCTTGACATCGACATGTTGAAGGATGCTATCGTCGATCACAGGCTGCCTGTGCAGTCGATGCTGGCGGCGCAGATTGATGGTGGGATGACCCCAGGACAAGTCGCAATGACTCCCTACGATACGAACTCTCCGATGTGGCAAGAAGGCGTTTTCAAGGGCGACCAAGCTGCCTTCTCGCCACTTGCGGTCAACGGTGGCGAGGATGCTACAGGCTTCCAATACTCGATCTATGGGCCTGGTCCAGGGATGTCGCCCGCGGGACCCGGATACAGTCCCAGCTCCCCGAACGTGTATTCACCGACGTCTCCCAGTTTTGCACCTCAATCACCATTTGGCGGAGCGACGTCGCCATTCGGGACGTCACCTTATGCCACCTCTCCATTCTACGACCGCACACGCGGACCGACGTCTCCAACGTATTCACCCACGTCACCGGCCCTCAACCTCACGTCTCCGGGTTATTCTCCGACGAGCCCGAGATATTCACCAACATCACCCTCTTTCTCACCTACGTCGCCGCGATATAGTCCTCAGTCACCTTCATTCAGTCCAACCTCGCCTCGGTATTCACCGACGAGCCCGTCGTTCAGCCCTACGTCACCAAGATGTAAGCTGTCTTTCTCTTTCCGTTCTGAACAGCGTACTGACAATTTGTTCAGATTCACCAAGCAAGTATCCTTTTTTGTGTCTATATTTCATCATACTAATCAGATGGTCGTCACTTTTCTGTATACAGCTTGTAAGTTATTATCGATTACTATTATGAATGACTGATGAACTTATCTCCTTGCTTCAAGCCCCCGTGCAGATGTCGCCGTCGTCACCCAAATATTCACCTACATCCCCTCTGGCGTCGCCTTCATCACCAAAATACTGTACGTTCTACCGCTAACGTCATTCTTGCAAAGCTAACCTACGAAAACGTATAGCACCTACTTCGCCGACTTATTCGCCAGCCTGTGAGTGTTAAATTCACACATAGTGTGAGACCTTACTGACCACGCCTTTTTCTGCAGCACCTGCATATTGTAAGGCTCTCTGCGATTGATTCCCTTGATGGCTCGCTGACTAGTTTTTCCTCAGCGCCGGCATCTCCTGCATACAGCCCCACTTCGCCCGCATGGTCGCCGTCGAGCCCCGCGCAGAACGGCACTCGTAGCCACACATACCAAACTTCACCATCCTGGGAATAAGCGGTTTCTTTGGGAGAGCGGCGGTCTGTTCATCGATATTTGCGCTGTCGTGTCACATCTAGCTTTCTTCGTTTCTTTTTTATAATACCATCATGTAGATTAACAGCAACCTGTCTATTGGCTAGATATTTGCATCTGGTTCGTGTGTACCATGTCGATCGTGTGACCACGGATACCCACGACGAGGATCCATCTCCCAAGCAAGCTGCATACGACAACTGCCTTCGCATTGCTTTCCTTCTACGCTGACCCGTGCTGGCTGTCTCGACCAGTTAGGTGATGATATCTGTTGTAGTGCCTTCTCGAAGTGTGCCACAAGTTCAAAATCAATAATTTCTTGAAAGCCAAATGCCCTTACGCCTAGCTCAACTTTGCGTACTTTCTTGCTGCAGAGGTGGAGACCATCCACAATACGAGCTCGTTTGCTTCGATATGAAGGAATCACCACGGTTTGTTGTCACTAACTTCCCGGAGGATCTCAAGATTTTTGTCGGGGGTTGGCCATATGACAGCCAATCTATCCAGAGCTGTTTGGGCTTCAAAAGCTCGGGATTAAGTAACAATTTTTCGTGGGTGCGGTGGGGGACGAACCGTGGGGCAACTTCGTTTGCAAGTTTATTCTTGTTTATGCGGTCGCGTCCACCTCGGGTACTGGGATGTGTACAGCACATAATCAGGACTCCCAAACTCTCGTCCTCAAGTTACGCTTCGGCTACCCGGCAATGGCAGACATGGATTGACCACAGAATTACCACCTAGACGTCTATAGGTGAGAGTTTCCTTTGTCCATCGCGATTCTGAGGGATAACTGGTCGACCCCTGTCGCCCTCAGGCGGACAAATTGAAGGCATGGCGAAAATTAGCAGAGTTTCATCCGTTTGAGAAATAAAATCATTGTGTTTATAGTTCTGCGACGCGCTCTCAGTTTCAACCTTGACATAAATGTCGATTTCCAGGCACCAAGATTTCGACTCCTCATTGCACATGCCTCTAATCAGTCGCGATCATGGGTCTCGTTGGCGCCCAGATGTCTAAACTAATGATGATGCTGGTCAGGTAGTCAGCTAACCCTGAGGTAATTGGCAGGGCCAACATCCTGTCGTCCTTTATTGGTATGCAGTGCTGTTAATTCAATTCATTCTTTCTATTCACATTTCAAAGAGGATGGCTTTCATCACCACCTCGATGACTATCACATTCTACGTGATGCAAATCTCAGTCCTGCGCTTCCATCGGTGTTTATGTGAGACCAGTCCGAAATGTTTTCCATATCCAAACTAACTATGTAGACCGAGAGGTACGTCAAGAGCTGGTCCGGCGCCATCTGAGCTGAGGAGTGCCACCTGAATCAAGAGGAACTGAAGATCTGGCGAATACCAATTTGAGTCTCTGTCAGGGGTGGTAGGTTCCGCTTCCGGAACTCTTGAAGCTCATTTAAAGCAGCCGCCCTTGACTATTTCATCACCCGGACAACCGTTCATAACCCACTTAAACGGCCTTGCATCTTCGTCGCTGATCCAGGCTGTCTGCAATGTTTCTTCCTACGTTCCTTGCGCTCTTCACCGTCGGTGCATTCGCAGGACCTGATATCTCCGAAGATGAGGTTCTCCAACAGGATCAAGGTCTGGTACTAGGAAGCGCGATATCGGAATTGTTGATCTCCTCTCCCATCGCTCGACGGCAGACTTTCCGGTGCAGCAATCCTGGATATGGTCAGACGAAAATTTCTCCCTCAGTCATACATCCCGCGTCACTTACCATCAATTTTCTCTCAAAGTTAAGTGTCCAAATGCGGCATATTGTTGTCCGCCGTCATGGATCTGTCAACCAAACAAGTACGCCTGCTCTACCTGATTATCTGGGTGCTCTTCCTGAAAGATAATAGTCCTCGAGGAGGAGCCATCGGTTGGTGCTGTCCGCCCTATGCTTTACAGTGCAATGGCCTAGCTTGTTGTGACGGTTCAAGGTAAGAGAAAATTCTGACGAGTCATAAACACTAGGTTCTGAACCGGTTTATAAAGGGGTTTCTGCTGTGGAACAACGTGTTGTCCCAACGGCAGCCGCTGTTCTAATGGACGCTGCACGTTCCCTACGCCTTCAACGTCATTCAGCTTTACGAGACCGACTCTTTCTCTTTCTACATCACTTTCTCTATCGACCTTCTCGTCCGCCACGTTCTGTCCTGTGACTTTCAATGGATTGGCGGGTAGGCAAGCCGGAAATCCGTGCCCTAGTCCTAGTCCGTGTCCATGTGTTGTGCAGACGGCCTGCAAATAACCGATTTTGCACAGCGTCGGTCGCTCCGACCCCTACTGAGACTCGAGTGCCGAAAGCAACAATGACTTTCAACTATCAGAGGCTTCGACAAGGGAAGAAAAAAATGAGCGCACGGAAGCAAGCTCTGCGGGAGCAGGCCGTCGATCAGGTAATAAAATTTTGGCCATAACTATAAGCTAAATCTTCCGCTTGTTGACGCCCTCTATAGTTGTTCGAGAGCATGTGCAAAGGTGCGCTTGCATTGACAGAGGAACTCAGGCGTGTTAGAAAAATTGAATGCCCATTAGGAATGATAAGCCGAGGGAAGAGCGAAACGGACATTTTCACGTTCACCGATGATGATAAGGTCAAGCAACAGAATCGCAAGAATGCAGGATGCGGCAGCAGCCCTTGCAACACAGGTGCCTCGGGCGCGTCTTGTGACGAGGTGAATACTTCTTCATTCCTATCCCCTCCTTCACCCTGCTCAATATGCCCATATAGTTTCCGTTTGCAAGCACCACTGACGGCGGAGTGGGAGCTGTATTCAGTTGCATCGTGGTATTGTATGCCAGCGACTTTAGACGTGGAATCATACGCCGCGAAGACTGATGAACCGTCTTTCGCAAAACAGGGCACAAAATATTCAAGGCGGCGTCATTTCCGCATTTAAGAAAAAGAACACTATGCAGACAGGAGAGCACTACCAGTTCGAAATTGAAGGTTACGACTGCAAGACGATGTCGCCCAAGACGCGCACGTATCTAAATATTACGGAGGGTGTATTCATTGGGAATGAAGGTGAAGCTGTGCTCAATAGGCGTGATTTGACTCCTGGTGGAGCGGACGAGGAAAGTAAGTTTCCAATAAAAGACTGGCATGCGCAACTATGTTTCGTTTGTCTGAACAATTCCGATGCTAGCCGAATCATATCCTCCTTTCGATGACTTTAGCACAAATAACACTGTCATCATCTCGATTGGAGATCTTCCAGCGGGAACGTACGTCAAGTTGTCCTTCTTCACCGGAATGTGCAATTAAGGATTCATCTTTATAGCTACACGGTGGGCGCTCGTATCAACCAAGGTTCAGTGTCTTCGCTCCGCGTCATCGATTATCAGGGTCAGGACTTGGTCAGGTATGTTTTTGTGCCCGTGATGCGTTCTACCGGTCTCATAGTCTGTAAATGTAGTATTGATAGACAGGTTGGCTCGGGTAGCCAAGAATCTCTAACGTTTACGCTACCCTCTGACGGTGTGGGCCTTGGATTCTTTATGGATACCCAGCTGGACGCTCTGAATATCAGCTCAACTATGCACGTCGGCACTGTTTCCGAGGCGTCTAGGATGAGTGAAATACCGATGTGGGTTGTGGCGGGGACTTTCGTGTGGTTCATGTTTTTCCAAGTTTTACATAGTTTCTGATGTATACCCTCTGAACGACGATGTGTTTTACCCTCTGGTCAACGGTACCCGTATACTTGAATCAAAATTTGACCACAAGAAACGGTGGCCAGGCCTTCCATTTCGAATCCCAGATCCGTCTCCAATGGAATGCGCAGAATTACAGATACAGAATAGACCCAAACACACAAAGACTGTAATACGTAGCGTGAGACACCTAGACATCTTGCTCTTTCATCTGCGCAGTCCCCCGTCATGGCTGCACAGCCTTTCAGCCTTGAAGGCAAAACAGCGATAATTACAGTAAGAGATGCTCTGGTTTGCTCGAGCGAGAACAACTGAATCGGCACAGGGTGCAGCTAGTAAGACACGTCTACTCAATTCACCTCATCCCGCCTCACGTCCCTAGGTGGAATCGGATTGGCGACAGCAAAGCGATTTTTGGAAGCGAATGCAAAAGGTATCGTGCTCGTCGACACGGATCTGGCCTGCCTTCAGGACGCGCTAGCTGGTTTTTCGAAAGAGGACAAAGTGAGGTGTGAAGTTGTGAATGCCGACGTGACAAAGGAAAGCGAAGTGCAAGCATATGTCGAAAAGACCTTGAAGCGATGGGGGCGTCTTGATATCAGCGTACAGAATGCGGGAATTGCATTTGATCGGGTGGGAATCCTAGACACCGAGATGGACACATGGGAAAAGCTCATGAGCGTCAATGCACTCGGCGGTGGGTGGTGTTCCATAATGCTAGCGCTGAGGCTGACGAGAAATGACCCAGTATTCCTAGGAATCAAGCACTCCGGTCGTGCGATGGTGAGCAATCCGGGCGGTCCCTCGGGGTCGATAATTGTTGTATCGTCACAATTGGGCTTGCAAGGTTCTGAACGGCTGCTCTTCCAATCCGTCATGCTTCGTTCTGACAGGCAATAGGTGCTCCTGGACTTTCAGCATATTCGGCGTCCAAGGTATGGCCGATTCTTGTAGAAATACCGTCTGATTTCAGTCGTTTCTTGCCTGACCAGTGGGCTGTCCGCGGTTTGGCTCTAACTGCAGCAGAGGAGTTGACGAAGATGGGTCTGCGAGTGAATACAGTCTGTCCGGGGCCGATTGTCACGCCTTTGCTAGAAGTTTTCCCCAGATCCACCTGGCCGAACATGGCAGGACAGACGCTGATGAACCGACTCGGGACACCTGAAGAGATCGCCAATGCGATCCAGTTCCTAGCTTCAGATGCATCAAGGTGCCGCGTTAAGCCGATTTATATGAGCTGAGACTCAGATCCCGCTTGCCAGCTATTGCTCAGGGACGACGTTGAAGGTGGACGGCGGGTATGCGAAATTTGGCTGATCAGAGTGGGATTGAGACACATTCAGGGAGCATTGATTAGTCATCAAATCAGCTTGCGCAGTGTATTAGCATACGCCTTTCTTGCATTCATTCATCTGCTCCTGCCGCTTAATAGCAGTTCTCCACGTTCCATCATGTCTGGTCTCGGAAGCTGGCTCTGGGGTACCTCTCAGCTCGATGATGCCGTCGGTGAGTCCAAGACATTCAACCCCTTGGACTGTTTCAACTGACCCGGTACCAGATAAAGCAACCTCGGAGCTGTTACCAGCTGGTGCAGAGGACATCGCCCTCAACCTTGAGATATGCGATCAGATACGCTCCAAGTCTGCCCAGCCGAAGGACGCCATGCGTGCCCTCAAGCGTCGCCTCAATCACAAGAATCCGAATGTGCAGAATCTCGCCCTCGGTGTGCGTTTGCCCGAGTCAAGCCCGACACGAATGGTTTGACTAATATTTGTGTTTCCGTAGCTCACGGATATCTGTGTGAAGAATGGCGGGGATCCATTTTTGACGGAGATTGCCTCCAGGGAGTTCATGGACAACCTCGTATCCATTCTCAAGATACCGGGCTTGAACCTTGACGTAAAGAACAATATTCTCAGGCTTGTTCAGAATTGGAGTATAGCATTTGAAGGAAAGCCCTCGCTGGGATACGTGGGTCAGGTGTACAAGATGCTGACTAGTGAAGGTTCGTCGGGCGGCACACAGCTTTTGACTGAATCACTAACACGCGCCGCCCAGGTTACAAGTTCCCGCCGAAGGACCTCGCTGCTGCGAACTCTGCCATGGTGGATACTCAGACCGCACCTGAATGGATTGATTCAGACGTCTGCCTTCGATGCCGTACTCCCTTTACGTTCACGAACCGCAAACACCATTGCCGGAATTGCGGCCAGGTCTTTGATCAGCAATGCTCTTCCAAAGCTATGCCTCTTCCGCATTTTGGCATCACGCAGGAAGTTAGGGTCTGCGAGGGATGTTACAACAAGCTTACCAGGAAGGCTGTGAAGACGTAAGTGAAGCTGTCTATGCACTGCTTGCATTCATTCACTCTGTCCACATGTCACAGCGACAAAGGTCATCGTCATTCCATCAGCTTGCCCACGCGAAGAAGTCAAAGTGCTCGTGATTTAGACGATGCGGAGCTGCAGCGCGCAATCCAACTCTCAATCGAAGAAGCGAACCGGGTTAATGGCCATGCTCGGCCTGGATATGTTCCGTTCCAACCTTCTCCGTCAAAATGGCAGTCTTCTGAACCGCCGATTGTCGACCATTCACGTCGTTCCCAACCGGAAACAATCGATGAAGAAGATGACCCGGATCTCAAAGCCGCGATTGAAGCCAGTCTAAGGGAAGCGAACATGCCCAAACCCAGTGCCCCTATTGCCTTGGATTCTTCGCGTCAGGAGGAGACTTTTGCAAGTCAGACTAGTCCGGAATATTCTCAATCCTATCCCCCTCGGGTTCCGGCCTTACCATCGTTGCCAAACTATGATTTGAATCCGTTGGAATCCGATGCGATTTTGACTTTCAGCCAGACCATCGAACAAGTACAGGCACAGGGCGGTCGTGATATTTCTAGATATCCAGCTGTCAATGAACTCTATGACAAAGCAAACAGCCTGAGACCGAAACTCGCTTTGAGCTTGGACGATGCAGGAAGAAAGGAACGTAAGTCTCTGCAGCTCACGATGTTCCATCTCTTCGTTTAACCAGACTCGCGTGACAGAGATGCTGTCGGAAATGCACGAGAAACTGTCTCAAGCGGTTAAGCTGTATGATAAACTGTTGACTGATCAACTCGCTCATCCACGATGGAGGGCACCTTCCGTTGCGAGCCCGCCGCTTCAGCATATGCAACCTGCCGCAACATCGTATCAGCAACCGTCATATGCCACCTACAATCCTAGCTCCACTTACTTTGATCAACAGCAAGCCGAGTCTTCGCAGTCGCAGTGGATTCAAGCGCAGTCTCCGGTAGCGACACAACCACAACAGCTCTCGTCTGAACCTGTTCCGTTATCCCCGCCCGCTCCACCTGTGCAACCACCTGTCGCTTACTCACCGCCACTCGTCTCGCAGGCAAGCACAATGCAGTATAAGCAAGCCGTGGAAGCATCGTCGCCACCTCAAACTCTCCCCCCGGTGTCCTTGAATATACCTCAGCATCGTGCCCCTGCCCCGACATTCCAATCATCTGCTCCCACGTCAATCGTACAGGTCCAGTCGCCTCCTCCCCCGATTCAGCAACCGCAACCTGCGGTCCCCGAACCCGCTCTGCAGCCCTCATCGCTAACCCGCCACAAGACCGTCTCGTACGCTGCTTCGTATCAACCCTCCCACCAGGTAGCGCAAGCTCATCTTTCGAGAAGCAATACTTTTAGCTCGCACGCTGCACATGTGCCGCACGTCCAGTCTCCAAGTAATGATCAAATGGCGCACTACACATCTCCAACTGCTCTTCCACAGTTCCCAACTGCGCCAACCGCGGCACCCCAGCTTTTCTCGATGTATGGTCCTGCAATCCCCGCTGGTGTCGTGCAACAGGAAGAGAGGAAGGAAGCGTTGCTGATTGACCTGTGACGTCTTTCGCTCTGCTTTCGTTGTCCTGTCTTGGCTCTATGAAACTTCGGTCCTTGTATGTGTCTTGCGTTCTTTCTAAACTTTCTAATATCCACGATTAGATATAATGAATGGTTTTTTTCCTTTCCTGTCTATGTATGAATATAAGTATTTTTCGAAACGTGGTGAACGAAGGGCACCACCGCCGACGATTTTCCGCTTCAATATTGATGTCTATTGATACCAGAAGGGATGCACGTATGCCCGATTTGGCAATGCTGCCCTTCACGGTCAAACTGCAGCGTTCGCTGATATCTCGCTGGTTTGGGTATCAAGGCCGTTGGCAGGTAGGCCTTTATGCTTCAGGTACTATCGGAATCGCGACAACGCGTAGTTCGATCTCGACGAACATGATCCCTCGCGCGTTTTACGTGCGTCCACCACCTTCGAGATTCTTGTCCAGGCGCGGATGAGCTCGAACATTGCTTTAGTATGATTGCGATTTGCTCGGGATCGCTCTCGCCACTGGCTTTGGATGCGCCAAGTGCGTCAGCCTCCTCACACGTGACGGTTAGCCCATGAAGGGTATATAAACTTGCTCTCCCTCCCTCGATCCCCAGAGCCCTCCTTTACCCTCGACCTTCATCTCTCAACGGGGTCATTCGCTCTGACACTTGAATCCTCATCTACTGTCTCGCACTTTCTTCACGTTCGCGACTTCAACAACGCCATCAATAACCACGACACGACACACCGCCGATGCTTTTCAATTTGCATCTCGCCCATTGTCAGCCGCTGATATAATGCTTATCTCTCTAGGCGAGGTCCAATTCCAGTCGCAGGATCCCAGAGTACAGCCCGCAATGCATGGGGGTTGGCCAGGTTCAGCCGTCGTGTATACGATCGAGTCGCGAGTCTCGTGAGGGGGAGCAGTAGTGTGATCACTCACTTCCCCGGGTGTGTTGAGCGGGACCTGTAAAATGCGCGGGCAGTCATTCAGGTGCATGCCATCGTCGCCCTGTTTGAACGACCACTGCCTGCGCGCCCGGGATGATATTCCGGGTTGGGTCGCCGTTCGCGAAGGGTAAAGCCCTAACACAATTACCGCCAGGTGGGACCCGTAAAAAATCAACGCGCGAGGACATTCAGGTGCATGCCATCGTCGCCCTGTTTGATGGACGCTTGCCGCGCGTCCTGGATTATATTCCAGGTTGGGTCTCCGCTCGCACAGTACTCTGGGTGATTGCGACTCGGGCCCTTGAATCTCGCCGAGAGGGGACGTGGACGTGGAGGACAAGGGCTTGGACACTTGGCTCGCCGTGAGTATATTCTTTTCCGTCGTATGTCACTTTGCTTCTTATTGTCGTCTGTCAGTTTGGTCACCATCACCATTGCTGTCTGTCCCACTTGGCAACGCAGCGACATTGGCCTGGTTGTTCACAACGTTGCCATTGGGCCCTCGTTTTTTTCTAAGACCTATATTGAATATCTTTTCAAACAGTTTTCACTGCCCTTACTGTGCCCAACCATTCTCGCAAATGCGGTCATCATGGACTTGCATTGTGAGCCGTGGCGAGTATCTGCGTTGATTCAAAGCTTGCCTTGGGAAATAGTATTGATGCAGTTCACGTAGATATCATTACGCCTTTGTAAAACCCATTGCGTTTTCGTGTATTAAATCGTTAATTCATTATCTCTCGCTCTATGGATGATCTGAGTATGAGCAGGACCAAGTAAACAAAAACGAAGTGGCTGGCAGTTCCGCCGTCAAAACTCTGATCTGAACTTGTTCATTCTGTCACATCCCGAAAAATCCTCAACATCAATAATCGTTCATTCGCGTCCGCTAGTATCTTGTTTCTCTTATTCATGACAATCTTATTACTCTGATGACCAGGCGTTCGTAGCTGCACCGCTAGTTGCACAACACCAATTCTCATGATTATTCACTGGCTCACGACTTCATTTGAAGTAATTAACCGGACACCGTTCTACAGTAAAGAGCCTCTACGCGTTCGGCTCGGCCTCAAGAAAAGAACATCTCGAGATGTATTGTCCTGATTCAACTCCAATAGGATAATCGTCCCGTTGAAGAGGTCGGAGTTCAAAAAGAGAAGAAAAAGGGGACCGCCTCATGGATGAGTGTCATCGATAACGACCACCAGCTCTCTGTACTGTCAAATGGCAGATTCGACGACGACGCCTGTAGT
This sequence comes from Macrocybe indica, assembly GCA_030407095.1. Taxonomy (NCBI): domain Eukaryota; kingdom Fungi; phylum Basidiomycota; class Agaricomycetes; order Agaricales; family Callistosporiaceae; genus Macrocybe; species Macrocybe indica. The sequence continues at coordinate 686,431 of JARFTL010000001.1, read as the reverse complement.
AGGAATTTGGGCAGACACGTGGCACGGGATGTTGTCAGCAAAGTCAACGACATGACGACATGGATGTCACTCACTATCCAAAAGGTCGGCTTTTGCTATATATATTTCTTATCAAGGAAGAACGCAAGATGGAGAATAAAAACCGCAAAGAAGAAACGACCCGGATGAAAGGGATGGTAACCAAGGAGAAGGACGAAAGGCGGGCGGATGTGGCACGATTGGAAAAAACGATTGAACAGCAGAGTGCGGAACTAGCGGAGTCGAAAGGACTGTTGAATCGGCATAAAGCGGAACTAGCAGAAGTGAAGGAGCAGCGGAGACATGACGCGCGCAATTAATCTCAAAGGTGCGTACCTGTCAACGATCATCCTTTCCGACGTGGCTCTAATTCTACCCCTAGCTCACTCTGAAGTTGAACCCCATCCACCTCCGCGTCCTTCTGGTCCGCAGCCGCGACAAAGTGCTCGAATGCACGCACTTCAATAGTTGGGACGACCTTCGTCAGAACAGGTCCGATTCTCAGTTGATCGATGCCATCATGCAAGGCCTCAAAGACGCTAACGTTCAAGACCGTCCTTCACGAGAAACCGTTATGTTTCTCTGCTCATGCAACGAGATCCGCAGAGGCGGCAACTATTTTGCACACAACGCTGATCAAATGGAAATAAAGGACGCAATCGAGACGAAGCGCATTGACTCTCAGGATCGCTACTTTTTAGAACAGCTTTACAAATTTGTCTTCCATGTCCCACTCTGAGCATTTGTATACCATTATGCATTCTTGTCACGTAGCAACACTCGCGTTTCTTTTTGGGGATTATTTAATTGTAGGTTTTCATTGCTCAATATACAGCGCTACGTACGACAGGAAAGGAAAAAAGATGCACCAATGCCGGGAGGAAAAATGTGATGAAGCTATACATTCTGGGTATTGCAGGCATGAAGGACGGAAGGCTATACGCAAACGAGGTGAGGCGCAGCAGCATGAACTCGCGCACGCGCACGAAATGGTCAGTGACTCAAAGCCAGTTCCTTGAACTCGGCGCCCCAAGATGGATTCTTCCTGATCTCGTCCACAAAGGCATCGAAACGCGGCGAGACGCCCGAGCTGATCTTGCTCAGCGCTGCGACGGCTCGTAGCGCGCTCCTCTGCAGTTCCGCCGCCCTTTCCAAGTCCTGCTTCACAGTGTCCTTCGTCACCGTCGCGCCCTTCATCGTCTTCTCCAACGGCGGCGTGGCTTCGTCCAGTCGCTGGGCCACAGCAGTGGGTGCGACCTGGGCGAGTCTGAAGAGCATCATGTGCGAGATGACTTTGATTTCGTCCGAATCGTCCGAAAGGCCTGGGATGACGCGGCCCAAGAACTCGTGGAGGTCCAGCTTGTTCAGACATGTATCGAGCTGGTCGGCGATTATGATAAGGTGGCGTACGCTGGAACAGAGAGAAAGACTAACCAAAGTGTACATCGTTTCATATGCGGTCTTGCGAGCCTCTAGACCATCGTCGACTTTATGCGTCCAAGGACCCATCTGGACCGTTCGAATAAGGTCCGAGTTGACGACCGTCTCCTTGTACAGACTTGGAAGCAACGATGACAGTTGATCTCGAATTAAATGCGGTTTCGTGCGTGCTGCAGAGTTCAATGCTGAGATCGCGAGTCGGCGAACGGTCTGCGCTCGGATCAGGATCAGCTCAAATTTAAAGGGAAAAAGTGACGAACAAGATCCTCGTCGACCATTAAAGATAAAAAGTCGACCAAAAGCGGAGCCAAAAGTTCGTCGTACGACCGCGAAGTATCTGCGAATGTGTAGCGGATAGCAGAAACAACTGTTGCACGGGTCGCAGCGTTCTTCTCATGAATTCGAGCCTATGGAGTAGGAAAGTTAGCTTTACGACGTATTTCATCGATGAGCACGGCGTACGTGCAGCTGAGGGAGATATCGGGAGGGATGCGTAGTGGCCAATTTCCCGAGACACGCGGCAGCGACATTCCTCGTCGTTTCTTCAGAGTTCTCCGAATTCTCAAACAAAGGCACCCAGAGCATGTCTGCGACGTTCTCCAGTTGTACTTGAGAACAGTGTGTTACAACCTGTGGGCAATCCAAAGTTTAACCGCAGAGACCTCCAATTTAAACTTCGAGGTTCAGTCACCTCTTTGAGAGCATGCAGGGAGAGTAATCTCTTCTTTGGATCGTGCTCGATCATTTTGACGATTTGCGGCAGGAATTGGTGAAGGTTTCCAATAGCGATGTTGCCTGAAACGAGTAATGGTCAATGGCAAGTTATTTCCCAGCCCATGCTCAGCGGCTTACCCGCGGCGAAGGCGGCTGCCGCACGAATCTCCTCCTGTTCAGCGCCAAAGAGCTCAATCGCAGCCGCAAATATCTCGCTTTGGGGAGACATGTCACTATGGACGACACAGATTGCGTGCACTCGTCAGTGTCTGTAGAGCATTCTTGAAGCGCACAAAACAAACATGAATCTTCCTAGCTCTCCTAGGATAAGCAGACTCAAAACGACATGCGGCTGCGATGATTTCGAGGGCCTCTGGTGAAAGCATTAGTTGAAGACGACTTGTATAGCGCAACTAACCATAACAACTTACGTCGAGATGCTTCGAATACTCCGAGATGGTGCCCGCCGCGATAGACTGCTGGCTTTTGACGACCTGAGCGATGCACTTGGCGACATTCGGCAGGCTGGCCTCAGCCTTTGGCGCCTTTTCGACGGAAATGACGAGATTCGGAACGACGTGGGTCGAGATTTGCATATCCGCCTGGACCAGCGCAGAGAAGAACGCAAGCAAGGAGTCGAGGGCAGTACCAGATACGAGTGGAGAATGTGCGATCTTGTATATCGGTGAGAGGAGATCCTTCTCCACCTCAGGGAAGCTGATGCTGGGTGTCAACTCCAGCAAAAGGGCAAGCATGCTCAAAGAATGTGAGAGGAGTGGAATATCGGAGGTCGTGACATAAGTCTTGATGAGTTGGATCAGGGGTTGCGGAAGCGAAGGCGGGACGGTGCTATAGCTGCGAACGCGTTATCGCTGAGCTCAAGGTTTCAGGGGCGCTGAATGCTCACCTCCTCAGCAAAACATCCAATGCGACAAACACCTCCGCCTTTCCCTGCCTCCCGCTCTTCCTCGAAAGACCCATCAACCAGTCCACACAACCGTTAACCCATACATCGCTGACGACGACCTCCCTCGCCACTTTCGTGATCACCTTCACGGCGCCCTCCGTCTGCCCCGATGTCCTGCAGACGTATTCCCACTCCTTCCCATCTTTCCCTCTCACGACGTCCGTCGCGCAGATCCAGAGGTCGGCGATGCAATCTTCGGCGCACGCACGGACCTCCGCATCCGTGTCGTGGCTGCTCAATCTGAGCACGGCTTGGTTGTATACGGGCTCGGCCCAGTCTGTGTTCTTGACCGGCTTCAACGCATTCAGCAAAGCGGAGAACACTCTGAAGGATTCAGAGGCAATCCGCGGGTGTCTCTCTCCGAGAGATTTTAACAGCACAGGTGTCAAAGTGGACAGCGAGCCGACGTATGAAGGCGGCGCATGAGTAGAGAAGAACAATGCCAAGAAGGAAAGGCATGTGAGGTGCAGAGCCGACGTTGAAGTGTTCGGGGAAGGCGTCAGAATAGCTTTGGATGTCGCCATGATGGGCGCCACCTGATTCACCAACGAACCTGGCAGCACGCCCAGCAGAGCATAGAGAAGGCTGAGGCCTGCCTGTAACGTCGCGGGTGGGGTCTTGGTCGATTTGAGCTGACTGAGAAGTGCTTTGGACAGGTTTGGGACTTGACTCTTCAGCAACGTATACGGCGTCTCCTCGACGTCCATTTTCTCCTCCGCGTGGCGCTTTCTCTTGCCATGCAATGTAAATTCGTCCTTGTTTTGAGGTAAACCACCGTATACCGCAGTTTGGTTGAGGAGGATGACATAGGTGGCCCAGACTTCGAGGCGCACCGTCTCTTCCCGGTCGCCAAACCTTGAGATGAGGACGGGTGAAACGTCTCTGTACAAGGATACGAGCAATTCAGGACGCGTGCTGATGATAGCTGCAAGAAGTTTTGTGGCAGATCGACGGATTTTGTAAGATGTATCCTCATCGTCTGAATATCTGTAAATTGTTCGGTTGAATAAGGCGTAATATAGAATGTGATTGCGCCCACTCGTCGAGTTCCGCGTCCTCATCGTCCTCTTCATCATCTACATCAGCCATCTCTTCGTCTTCGCCATCTCCGGCATAATTCTAATAATGCTTGAGCCCACAGGCTAGTTGATTCTGCACGAAAGGACTCACTGGATCATATTTGATATACTGACTGCCTATCTGAACAATCGAAGGAAGATATGCGCTCATCTCGCTTGGGCATTTCAGCAAAAGGACTTCGAGGGCCTGGTCGACAAATCGGTCAAAAGTCGGGACGGACTTCAGCAGCCATCTTCACCTGCAAACAGCTCTCTCTTAACTCATCGTCGTCCTTGTTCACTGCATTCAGAATCCCCGGAACGATCTGATCGAGGACTGGTGACATTTGCATGGGCGAATGGCGCGTGATGGCAGCAACGAGCTGGACGGTCGTCCGTTGCTTCTCGAGGGGGGCCGCGGGAGCGAGGAACGGAAACACGTTCGTGCGCAGCAACTCGGCGAAGAGGTCAGGCTGCGAGATGGGGATGAACTGCGAAAGCGTCACAATGGCGCGTTTCCGCACGACTGGGCGCGAGTGGGAGAGGAGAGGCGCGAGGACGGTCAGCGGGGCCGGGCTGATGTCAGTGCTGGACAAATGCGAGGGAAAGCGACTGATCAAGATGGAGAGAATCGAAAGCGTCTCTATGAGCGTTTCGGGGGGAGTGTCCGCCTGCAAGTCAAAAAGTCAAACTGTGGCGTCGCATGGATGCGATTGCGAGATGACTGACCTTTTGGATTTGCCCAAGCAGTTTCGGGGTGAGCTTCCCACATGCCAAAGCAGCTATCTTTCCCTCTGGAGGCAATTCCGCAGTGATCGTCTTCAAAGCTAAAAGGAACAACATACGAGGATCAATCTCCATGGAATTCCTGACATATCCTACGTACCAAGACTGGAGATGTCTCGAAGCTCCTCATCCTTTCCTCCAGAGAATTCAATCAGCCTATCAACAACGGTCTCCATCTGCGTCTGGCGTATGATTTTGATCAACTGGCCCAAGCTGCGGGCATCACCACCGCAAGTTAGACGATTTCAAACCCGACTACAGGGCAAGAGACTCTGCACAACCGCACCATTTTACCGCCTGATTCTTCACTTCCGATATCTTGTCTTCTACCAGTTTTAGGACTTGATTTAGGACCTTATTCTCGACTGTCTCGTCGCCGACGAAACAGCCCTGATCCTGCTTGATCTCGTTCATCAAGTCATTCAGACCCATGAATCTGAGATCGCACAGGTCAATCAGCGACCCAATACATCCCAAGAATCAAGGCAAGACACACCGGAAATCCTGGTCTGGCGACTGCATCTGTGGTATTTCGGGGGCAGACGAGCGATTATTTCAGCTACATCGAGCGCTATATGACGGCTCTGGGCTCTGTACCTTTTCAATCAAGCTGTTCATGAGATATGTCTTGGTCATCTTGAAAGATATTGAGGAAAAGGAGTGAAAATGTAAGTTGGCGGTATGTCTCGACGGGAAGCGCGCAACTCCAAAAGAAATCGCCACTCGCTCGGCACTCCCATATCTAGAGTTGTCACGTGACTAGGTATGACGCGAAGACGCGGTTAACATTGCTGTTCGTCGCGTCAAGACTGGGATGGACAGCAGGCCAGTGAACGTCTGCGATTCCATGAACCCTATTCTTAACGAATTACGGCTGCTAATGATAAGAACTTGATAAACAGATCACAGCACAGCGTGAAGCACAATTTATCAACAAGCAACAAAGGTATAGATATGGCACGAATCTGCTATGTAAGATAGAAGGGCGACACCGTGTAGCCTAGATATGCATTATTGAGCACGAAAGCTAGACCGCTAGATATCGGAGCTCAATAGAATGCCTCTGATGATGCTTTACGCGATTCTCGCCGGGTGATCCTCCCAACAGGTTATCAATCATAACATGCGAAGATAAGCGCATCCATTCGTCACATGTTTTCAACTGAGTAGACTTCGCTCATCTTCATCACCAGATCTTGGAATCGTTCAGCCGGAAGAAGCATGATGCGTCCTCGGGTGTCTAATCCGAAAGCATCCTTCTCGCGCAGCTCGTTGCCAGCATTTGTGAAAGAATAGTCAATACTGTGTATTGATGCCTGAGGGTAACCAGACCGCGCTAGAACGACTCCCATTGACAGATAAGGAATCATGCCTACTTGTTTGATATACTCGTCTTCAGCGTGGAACAAATATATTCCATCGGGTGGCGGTTCTGACAACTCCATCGGTTGTTTGGATCGTTTCGATTTCTTGTTGTTCGAGGTCCTTGGATTGGCGGAATTGAATAGCGCAGATTCCTCTTCCGGCGTCAAGTGGTAAGTCCGCGTTATAAACAATAAATGCGAAAAGTTGTACGACTGGTTCTGCCAAATGAATGAGCAAACATGCCATCCGAATAGCGGTGATAGTGCGGTACGACAATAGTGAACTCACAATGTCTATGGCGCCTTTGAGTTCGTCGGCGAGCATTCTATACATCGGGGGCATGACTTGGACCGGCATGTTGATTAGACGCTCGCAGAACACGAAACCGACGTGGTGCTGATTCTGCGAGAAAAGCGCCTGAAGCGCCGAGTGGAACGCCGGGTCCGGGGTGGATTTTTCGAGACAATAATTTGCGATGGCCTTGATTGAGGGATGCTCCTTTACAAAGGATGAGATGAAGCATAATGCACCGAAGAAAGGGACAAGTATAATCGTACGTGATGAACGTGCATGTTTAGGACGGTCAGAAAAGCATACGGATCGCTCTCGATACCATCTGTCTTAACAGTCGTCCCGATCGCAGGCTGATTGAGGATCAACTCCGCGAGGTCGTGTATTTGAAAGACATCTTTATCAGTTTGGAACAGCTGCCCGAGCAGACGCTTCAAAGCGAGATAATCCACGGTAGGATTGGGATCGAAAAAGTCAAAATCGACGTCGATCAAGCTCTACTGGGATGAATTAAGTACTCAAGGAAACAAGGCTGGAGAAAGAAAGAAAGGACATACTACGTCTGACGATGAATCTTCGAGATCCTCATCTACGGATTGCTTGCGTTTAGGCATTCTTGACGGTGCAGGCAAGTGTCGAGTGACCTGGGGAGGGGAGTGGAAATCTAAGATTAGCTCGGTTATTTAATATTTAGCATCTAGCCAAACACGGCCAATCCGACAGCCAAACAACGCGGGCCGGCTTATCGGTTCATTATGTTCCTCCAAGATCCGTTTATAGTCCAGCCATGCTGCCCTCCTCTCATCCAAGATCCGCTGCTCTTCCTTTCATTTCACCTTCATCATCGTCTGCGTTTGAATGCTCAGTCTGAGATTCCGCTTTGCAAAACAGGCTTTGGCTCTCTATCCGCCACGCGCTCGAAACGTGATCCATGCATGGCGTTCGACGACGTCACGCAGCTTGACCAGTCATGCGGCTCATGGCACCGCTCGCAGCGGGAACCGGTGGTGGTGGCTCTCAGGTGGCGCTCTTCTGGTAGCTGGGACGACTATTGCCTATACGCCGCGCATCCACGGTGATGCTGCCCAGACCCAATTGGACGCCCTGCAGCCAAAGAGGAAGGACACTGATCAACGATCACTGGGCGAGCTCGTCCGGTCCTATGTTGTGTTCACGATGTGCTCTGTCCCCGCACTAGTAGATAACGCGCCGCAGATACTCCAGGCCCTGAACATCCCAGGCTTTAAATGGATCACGGAGGCTTTTGTTCGCATCACCTTCTTCGACCAGGTGAGCCGACTCGGCTCTCTGTTTTTCCAGTCTCCGTACCTGACCTTATCTTCCCGATGTGCACTGCTGCAGTTCGTCGGAGGAGACACCGCCCAACAGACCATCCCACTACTGGTCAAACTCCGCGCGGCGAACAAGGGAGCACTCTTTGCGTATTCGGTCGAGGTCGACGAAGCGGAAGCGACGTCGTCGGTGTCGTCAAACTCCAAGCACAAGGAAAGGCCGCCTCACAAACGCATTGTGGATGAAATGGTTAGATGCATTGATGTCGCGGCTGACTTTGAAGACGGCGTCGTCGGTCAGTCGAAACTTGGGCGGCGAACCTGGGTTGCTGTCAAGATTGTAAGTATTAACTCCTCTTTATATGCACGGTGTATCGAACGGAGCTTCTTGTCCAGACTGCGCTTCTACCCGATGCGAACACCCTTACCAAACTTTCCAAGCATATCCTCGATTCCCGTCCGGCCACTATACCCTTCCCAGGCTATTCGACTTCGACAGACTTAGACGTTCTCTACAAACCGAACCCGCCTAGCACATTTACCCAGGACGATATTCTACAGCTGAAGGAACTTCATGCAGATTTAATTCGGATTTGTACTCGCGCGCAGGAACGAGGGGTCAAGATCATCATCGACGCTGAATATAGGTATGTATAATACTGACTTGCTGAAGATTTGAAGTGCAGGCTTACGACCGATTGTATAGTTGGTATCAACCAGCGCTCGATGCGCTAACACTGTCTCTCATGCGCCGTTTTAACAAGCTTCCTGCCTCTCAAGATAAAGATCGCTCCGGCGTTCAACCATTAATTTATGGAACTTACCAAGCTTATCTTCGAAGGTGCCGACCTTCTTCGCCCACCTGGCCCAGTTCTAGCCCGCTAATCTTCCATCACTAGGACACCTTCCCACCTTGCACACTCCATGGCCGATGCCAAAGCCAATGGGTACACTCTGGGCGTTAAACTCGTTCGAGGAGCTTACCACCCGCACGAAGTGGCCGCATACGAAGCTAAAATCGAGGGCAAACCCTCGCTTTCAATCTCGCCCGACGCCCAGCCGCCGGTCTGGTCAGTCAAATCGGAGACGGACACCTGCTATGACGCGTGCGTCAAAGTCCTTATTAGGGCCATAGGCGCCGATATTGCGCACTCCGGCGCCGTCCCGTCTCTCGGGGTGCTGTTTGGAACCCATAATTGGAAGAGCTGTGATCTGATCCTCGACGAGCTCGTTCGCGCGGGTTTGGCGAAGAAGGAACGGCAAGACGATGTCGTCGCGCTGTCGGATGAGGTCACAGAGCGGCTGACGGTCGGACAACTTTACGGTGCGTTGTTGACCTTAGGCTTGGTCCGTGGCTGGAACCTGACTGTTGGCTGACATAGGTATGAGCGACGATCTTACGAATCACCTTGTGAACAGGACCACTTCGAGTACGCCTTTCATCATCAAGTGAGTTCCGATTCGTCATGCAAGCTTCCAATCTCATCTTTCGTGATGCAGATACGTTCCATATGGAGCTCTCTCAGAGGTGAGCAATGGTTTGCGATGTGTTCTATATGCTTCGTCGTGCTGATTTATTTGGCGCTGCAGGTGATGCCATACCTTAGCCGCAGGGCCATCGAGAACAAATCTGTGCTCGGTGGAGACGGTGGTGCAGTCCATGAGCGACGACGCGCGGCGGAGGAGATCAGAAGGAAATTATTTGGCTCTTGGTCCCCAGTGTGACAAATGTGAGAACTTGGTTTGTATCTGTTCGACAGTTGATAGCAAGATTAGAGACATTACAAGATTTCTTTTTGTGCTTTTCTCGATCTCGTCCTATGACTTCAGATTTTTAACGACTAGAATCACTGTTCGAAGACTTTGATACCCCTGGGCCATGGCAATGATTACGGTGGATCTCCGTGTAATCTTTCAACGCAGTAACATATATCACATTGTGCATCATCGACGAGCTTAGGTTTCGCCGTCAGTCTCCAGTTAGGCTTCTTGATCAAAACTATTCGACGTCTTAGAACGGCAGACACTGTGGCAATCGCATCTGGCGCTTAATTGTCTATCAAGCACTCGCACTCGGGATGTAGATCCAAACTCATTTATAGCTCATAAATCATAATCTCTAATTACAGACAAGGATCCCACGAATGAAATCCAATCAAAACGAAGTTCATAGAAGTTGCCGAAACGCGATTTAGATATCCTGCAATTGAAAACGGTCTTCGATAAGGCTAGCCGGCTTGCAAAATGCAAGTATTACTTACCATGCAAAAGATGTACGACAAGGCGGCCCCCCGTGACTGCTGGCTGGCCGAACTTCGACAACGAGGAGGCAGACAGAAGCGACGACTGTACGTGAGCTGATGGAATGAGGTTAGCGCGGACGATGGCGGAAGGGGAAATTCAAGGCAACGTTGCGAAGAGTATTCGTGACTGGTAATCTATGGCAGGAGTCGGGCGAGATGATGTAAACGATGGCGAAGGCGAGCGGGCTGATAGGCGACCGTCAGAATAAGTGCGACTAAAAGCGAAAGAGACTCACAATGAACAACTGGTCCCCCACCATCCTTATGCACGTCCACGTCCCCTCTCGGCGAGGTCCAAGAGCCCAAGTCGCAATCACCCAGAGTACTGTGCGAGCGGAGACCCAACCTGGAATACAACCCAGGACGCGCGGCAAATATTCATCAAACAGGGCGACGATGGCATGCACCTGAATGTCCTCGCGCGTTCATTTTTTACAGGTCCCACCTGGCGGTAATTGTGTTAGGGTTGAACCCATCCCGAACGGTGACCCAACCCAGACTATGACCCAGGGCGCGCAGGCAGTAGTTCAAACAGGGCGACGATGGCATGCACCTGAATGACTGCCCGCGCATTTTACAGGTCCCGCTCAACACACCCGGGGAAGTGAGTGATCACACTACTGCTCCCCCTCACGAGACTTGCGACTCGATCGTATACACGACGGCTGAACCTGGCCAACCCCTATGTATTGTAGGCTGTACTCTGGGATCCTGCGACTGGGATTGGACCTCGCCTAGAGAAGGAAAGGTTATATCAGTGATTGGTATTGGGCAAGATGCAAATTGAAAGGTGGCCATGAGTGAAGGGCGGCGTGCCATGGTTGATGGCGCGTTCAAGATAAAGCGGGACGAGGACGTGGAGAATGAAGAGTATTGCGACGGTGAGGGGTGAAATGTTGGCGATGATGATGGTTAGGGAAAAAGAAATGCCCTGTGCGCCGGGGAGCAGAAAGCAGGTTTATATACCAGCTCGCAGCTGATTATCACGTGGAGGAGGCTGACGAGCTCGTGCGACACACGTTCTTGCACTTCAAGGGCATGTAAACTAGTCAGCCTACATTTCAAGCCAGGTGGCAGACGGGTCCCATTAGCACGCACCTTCAGCAATGAGTGAGTGAATAGTCGGCGAAGCGTCATGGAGAGCCTTTCCCGATGATAAATATCGGGGGCCTGCTTCCTCGCCTAGACAGAACATTGCGTCTGGAAACTCAGCACTCTTCTGCCTACCTTGTCGGCTGCCGTTCTTTGGCTTCTTCCGTGCTTCATGCCATCGCCAAGTCATCCCATGAAAATTTGCGAGTATTTTTTTTCGCGCTGGCAAAGGATTCATGCCAACCATGTGCATCCCTTTATAAAAACAAAGTGAGTTAGGAAGCTATGAAATTGCTTGATGCGATGGACAATAGCAGCACGGACGGTGGATGTGGCCAGCGGAATTGCCATGAAAGGCAAAACGAATATCGCGTCGCGGAGTGTGTTAATTGTCACATGATCGTTCAAGTTCGCATGAACTGTGTCCATTCTTTCCATTGTCCACTCACAACGTCCATCTGTGGCCCAGTTTCAAGCAATTATAAGAACACGATGGCTACGAGAATTCTCGTTCGAAATATACGTCTACGTCGATCTGGCTCCAGAGCCTCCCACCGCCCTCGAAAACGGCAGCGGACTGTACAACCAGACACGTCGCAACCCACACATTCGGCTGAAAACAACATGGCCTCGACATTGAATATGAAAGCTAGACGGAACGCGGCGCGGAATGCTACGGGAGAGGATGTTGCCTCGTCGAGAAAGTCGGTCCCCAAATTAACTGAGACGCCGAGGAAGACCAAGGTCGGGAACGGGGAGATTTACAGCTCGAGCGCGAAAGCATACGCGAATGACAGAGTTAATAACAGCAACATCGACAAGGAATTCAAAAAGCACCTCACCGTTTGCGGTGTCTACGAATTCCTGACCAAGTACATACCTTCCAGTGACGATAGCTTGCCTACAGCTGATGGTATCCCTGGCGTATTCAACGGCGTGAACCTGGCGAGAAAGGAAGAACAAATGTATCCTCCCTTCGTATGTTTTGATGATCAAGTCCTCCAACATCATCTGATGCAATTCACTCTTTCATTGCAGGCGAATGGACTTCGACGACTTGTTGCGCCATTCCCTCAGGAAAAGAGGATTGCTTCCTTCACCACTGCGAACGTCGTCTTCTCTGCGTTGCATTCAGCACATCATACGACGCAGCCTGACCTTACATCTGCCCTTCCTGGTGATGACAAACCTACGAAATGGTCATGGAACGAAGCCGCTCTTGTATGGGAGCTCAAACTCAATGCGAAAGACGACCCTATCGACTCGGAAGGCAACATCAAAGAGGGCGAAGACTACACAAGCACTCGCGCTCAACTTTATAAAGCGGCACGTAACCTCTTTATGGCACATCTCAGCTGTTTCGTATTCGTCATTGGAGCGTATGGTCCGATGATGCGATTTTATCGTTTCGACCATTCCGGAATTATCGCTTCAGATGCATTCAATTATACGACATCGCCACAGCATACGCAAGCATTTTTATGGCGGCTTGCTAATCCTCTTCCATACAATGGTCGTCCAGCCCCTGCCGGTATGATAGTTGGCGCCGATCCCACAGCAATCAGGCCATCGGATGAAGAATTCGAGCATTACTTCGACCGCTTGATTAAGCAATGTCCAGAATTGGCATCGGAAAGGGTCAACATCCGAGGCGAAGCTCTTCTAATCGATGCTGGCATTGACGTGGACGACGCAGATGATGCAAAGGGTATGTTGCAAAACTTGGCAGGTTTGAACCGTTTGCTAATAATCTCAACGCTAGTTCTCCTCAAAAATGTCCCATCATCCGATTATATGTTGCAAGGTACATGTAATCCGGCTGGTTTGGTGCGTACAGGCATGTCATCCTTACCATGCTTTAGATGGCGCAACGATATGTCCCGTGAAATGTTTTGCATTCGAGGTTTTGCACGATGCAACGACTGTCGTTGGAAGAGCAACCCACGTCTTCAAAGTTTTGATTCTCGGAAGTGACCCTTCGGAGGATCAGATCTGCACCCTCAAAGATGCCTGGCAGCAACGGACACGAGATCATGAAGGAATGATGTACAAGAGGGTCAAGGCGAATGCCAGGAATCCAAAAGTGCAAGAAGAATTAAAGGCTTCACCTGTCTTAAAGCTGGACATGACCGCACCTGATGCGATGGCAAAGAGTGGATTGGCCAATCACATTGGCACTTTCAACATGTCATACTGCGAGGGTGCTGAGACATTCGGACTTGTCACCCAGTCGGCTCGGTTGTATACGCGGAGAAGGACTGATATTGATCCCGATACTGAACCCTCGCTGTTCGACCGTAACCGGATTCGCTCGATAATGATGAACGTTGGCAGACCTTTGACGACGTTCCGATGCACGAAAGAGCTTGTGATGGCCCTGACGGACGCGGTGAAAGGTGTGTTCTTATGATGCCAGTCCGATTGGTCTCTGATTTCGGATGCATAGGGCTCGAGTTCCTTAGGATTTGTGGCATTATGCACCGCGATGTGAGCTCCGGCAATATCCTTCTCAACGACACCAAAAATATTACGGGCGGTTTTCTTCACGACCTCGACTATAGCACCTGTATGCCTTGCTCTGCCGACCCGCCGCATCCCAAATTTGAAGATCGCGTCTTCAAGCATTTGAAAGACATGACTGTAAGATATTCGTGACACCTTGAATTACATCGCTTCTAATGTCGTGTTTACATGCAGGGTACACGTCCTTTCATGGCAATGGACGTTCTTGAGCCAGACTATGCGAGAAAACCTCATGCTCCACATCACGACCTGGAATCCATATTCTGGGTTGCGACGTGGTGCATACTCCGTCATACTGATCACACCCATCACGATGGGGCATACGCGGCCAGCAAGCTCTTTGACGTCGAGAACATCTTCGCAGCAAAGGGTGCTTGGTTCTCTCCGATCAATGACTTTGCAATTACAGGCAATCAGGCTCTGAGCGAGTTGGTGCAGGAATTGAGGGACAACTTCACGTACCACCATTCCGTTTACCGCAAATCGCCAAACCCTCCGCCATATGTCAATGCTGAGAAGCTTTTCAACATCATGACAAACTCCTTGGACAAAGAGAAAAAGACCTGGCCAGATGACGACATGAGCCGGGTATTCCATCGTCCTGAATCCGCAACCACTGGGACGAAAAGAAAACAAACTGATTCAAAGACGATGCCGAGCAAGTCGACGAAGGGTTCCAAGTTGGCTACCCCAGGTGATACGCATGGAGAGAGTGAGGATGAGGGCGATGCGAGGTAATTCCAAGGACAAAGATATGGATAGTGATGACTCCCGACCCCCATGACTAACAGTAGTGGCGTCTTACTCCATACTTTGTAGTTACTGCACCATATGCCACGGCGAGTGGTCTCGATGCCTGTGTACCCGATGATGGATACAATGGACACCATGCCGCCTTGGTTGCTCAGACTCGTGTTCTCCAAAATTAACAGTTATTCAGTTAATCAGCTGTCCCTCAATCGCATAAAGCTTACCCTGGATGTACGCGACCGCGTTCGTTCTTGTCACTTGAGCAAACTGGATGATTGCCAAATCTACGTTTCCGTTGTATGGCCACGTTTCTCCTTTCATCTTCTGTAGTTTTCAAATTCACGCCTCCATGAATTGCAGTGTTGGCAAATCTGCTCAACGACTCCAAATTCGAATTTTTCGAGGTCCGTCAGTTCTTTGGATCCCATCCGCTCATATGTCCGATTACTTGACAACGTTCAAGTCGCCTATGCAAGGTACTGGTCCCGTTGCTAGCTATGTGTCACAGATTGAAGCTTGGACTTTGACCCCTACACAAGTATTTTCCCGACATCGTCCAAGGACTTGTAGCACAGAAGTCAGCACCAGGCAATCCGATGGTTGACTGACGATCCTACGGACGGCGAGAGTTGCTGAATGTGACCGTCATAATCTAGATCGCCTCAAATCCAAGCAACGTGTTGATCACCACCAGCTTTCTCTGGGTGCTCATCAGCCCTCCCTCCACCCCATCTCCACAACAACATGTCGCGCGGCAACACTTGCCGCGCGATGCACGCCCGTAATCTACGTCGGAAATAGGTCAAGTTGGAGACCAGGATCATGAGGAACAATGCACAAGTCACCGAAGCAAGCTGTGGTGCTGTGCTCATCCCCCCCCTCCCCCCATCTACCTCCCATATCTCCACAACGATGCATCGCGCGGCAGCGGCCGATGTACGCCCATAATCTACGTCGAAAATAGGTCAAGTTTAAGCCCAGGATCATGAGTAACAATGCAGGACTCACCGTGATTGAGATAGCTTGTAGTTGTGGTTGTTCTCTATACCTCCTGCCCTGGGATAACCGATCCATAATCCAAAGGTTACGAGCTGTGAGATGGCGCCCGTTGCAAACGTGTAATCACCATAAAAAAAAAAGAGGGAAAGATCGAGCCCCAGGGTGCAGGGTGGAGAGGGAAAGATGCATTCGTCGGGACTTGATGTGGCCACGTCCAACCATGCACGCCACATCGTCCTCGGCATTTCTTGCTCATTGCCAAGAGAACATCACAAAAAAAAGACAATTAAAATTCTTGAGTATCATATCAGCAGAATTACATGGTGCAGTTACCTGTCTGTAAGATAAATCGGAAACTACGTGAAAGCGAGCGAGTGAGTGCGACGAAAGCGACGAAAGCATTCCAGAGGAGTAATACGAAGACTATGTAAGCTATCAAGGTGGAAGGATGAAGGAAAAAAGAAAGGAAAGGACTCTGGTGAGTCACCGCTTGCGAGGCTTGAGGTCACCGCGCTTCTCTCGCGCAATGTTGATGGCTGCGAAGAGAGCTGAATGGCCATCGTTGGCCTCGGGATAAGCACTGAGGAACTTTGCTTCGTCTCGTCCATACCTTGAGCAAGGGGGTGCGAACAAATAGAATTAGCACGACGAGAAATTGAGGTCGAAATGAGAACTTACGTGCAGAGGAATTCCTCGGCGATGATGCGCCGCATATGATACTTTGACCCAAAAAGCTTCCTGTTGCTGCCCTTCAGCCACTCCTCTAGCCAATCCTTCAGTGCCGTTTGCAGCCCACGAGATGGCGCGCCGTGCTCCCAGTGCTGCACGATCTCACGCCATGAATCCGAACGTGGCAGTGATCTCCCATGGCCGTCCTTCCCCGGAACATCTGGAATCACCAGCTTGAATGGTGGGACAACGTTCGAGCTCACTTTTGGTTGGCTTGTCCTGGCCATGCTAACTGGATATGGCTGGGAATGGTCCATGAGGCCTGAGGGAACAGGAGCTGTGGGTGTCGTGGAGAAAGATGGAGGAGTCGAGGAAACGGTGTGAGGAAGGAGATAGTCACTGGCACAGGACGGAGGGGGTGGTGGTGCAATCGGAGTGGCATGGCAATCTAGTTGCGTGTGGAGATGAGTGCTCCCGAGGACCTTGGAGACAGCTATAGGGTAGCCTGTTAGTCAGAGAGAGACTGCGAAGAAAGAAATGGAGAAGAACGTACCGCTAGTGCAAGCAATAGCAGCAAGACTTGCGACGGCCACTTCTCGGAGTGCCGTGACATGACTCTTGATCCGCGCAATGTCTGCTGATAGTGCGGAATACATTGTCCGCATCTCTCCAACCGTGGCAGGTGCCACAAGCTGATGCTCGCCCAAGAATGAGATGTCAGTGTTGTGCTGGATGGAGGCAAGTGCATCACTGTGGTCACTCTCGTACCACTGAAGCTCATCCAGAAGGTAGCGGATGAGGGTATCGCGCTGGGATGAAGGTGAGAATTTCAGTGATGGAGAGCGGCGTGAATACTGGCACTCACCTGTTCCCCTTCAGCCCATCCACCCCACCATCTCACGACACACAAGCTCCACCGCTGACCGACAGGTGCGAACATAAACCGGTACTGGGCTCCACCGCGTCGGAAGCAATGTGTCGAGAAACTAGCTCCATTTGCCCGTGGAAGCTGTGCATTCATGGTAAACTCATTCAACCACTTTTGCACCATGTCATAACTGATGTGTTCACCCGGCTGCACCAGTCCATTGGCACCCATGGCAGGAAAGATGTAGTCTTCTGGTAAGAGGCGCCGTCCGTAGATCTCATTTTCCAAAAAGTGAATCCATTTCCATAGCCAGACATGGGCATCGCATGCAGGAAGGCTGGGCTGGGGGAAGATCTTGAACGTGTTACCTGACAATGTGAGTTTCTCTCATTAGCATTATATTTCATGGACATGAGTTTGACGGCACACGTACTTCTCAGGTCTGGCTCCTTTAATGTCTTGTCCAGCTGCCTCAACCAGCCCTTTCGATGTTCGAGGTGCAAGGTGAAGTACGGCCTGTTGTACCTCGTTGGATCAGACATGACATCGCCGATGTCCTTCTTCCGTAGCTTGACTAGCTCAAAATTTCTGAAGACAGCACACATGTGGGTCAATGTCGTGAGTGTTTTGAACAATGCACAATGTTCTGTACCTTGACCAGATCGTCCAGCCAGTTGCTGCAAATGCGCGAAACTCAAGATGCTTCACCTTCAACGCTCGCTCTGCTATCAGCTCCGATGGCGACTCAAACAAGGCTGCTGGGCATGCCTTTTCTGACCATGCAAACACACGGTCCATATATTCCTTTGACATTGGCAGAGAATGCTTGCGGTCTCCTCGGTCAGCTCCACACTTGTTCCTCACGGCCTTTCGCACACGCTGGACCTCAGGTGACGTCGCCGGGTTGCCTTCCCACTGGCCCTGCAGTGGATTATAGCCCCACTTCCCATTGTAGATGCCCTCTCCACTGTTTCGAGTTGAATTTGGTGAGTTGCCCTATGTAACAGCAATGGCTTACTCACATCTGTTCCCAAAGAGCCTTGAAGGCTGAGTAGGCATTTTCGGCTGTGTTCTGGCCACAGTTCTGGTGGAAAACCTTGAAGAACATGTACAGGGCCAGGGCCTTGTCTGAGTATTGGTTTGGTATGTCACTGAGTGCATGCTTGAATTGAGGGTCATTATAGATGTTGTCGTCCACCATAGGAGGCCCAAGCTCATCTTCATCACTGGCCATCACCATGACGCCCCTCCCATCCTCATCTTCCTCCTTTGGACATTGAAAATAGCTTGCCAACCATCCGCAGGCACACTTGACATTTTCGTCATACTTCTTGATGGTTGTAGGTGTGCGACTAAACTTGTGGCTCTGCTCATTCTTCTGTTGATTGACTTTGGACAAGGTCTTGGGTTGCCGTGAAGCCTCATACGGCTTGGTTCGCGGTGTGTGAGCTGAAGAAGAAGCTTTAGGCATCAGGTAGCATGCTAGACAGCCTGGATAATGACAAGAGAAGAGCAACCTCAGCCTCTGAGACGGCGGAGTAAATGTAAGAGGTAATTGATTTGAAATTTCACTAACAGTGACTTGTCCTTCAAGACGTGAGTTGTCCGCGTCCTTGGGCCAGGGATGCAGAGGTTAAATTTAACCACCACTTTCCTCTTGCAGGAGGAAAGCTTGGAAAGTGAGCTGATGGCTTTTTTTTACAGTAAAAATCGTAAATATCTGAGGTGATCATACAAAGGGTGCAGAGGATTCTTTGCACTGGATACACTTTCCAGCTGTCACCTTCCGTTTCACAGATCTAATCATTGTCACAAGCTGTTTCTGATACTGTTTATTACTCTAATTACTTGGCCTCCATGGAGGTGAGCTCTGGTACAATTCTCAGTGTTTTCTTTCCTAAGTACTGCTCCAGAACAGCCAGTAATGTACCAAATTCATATAAACTACATTCTGCCAGTAGCCTTGCTCTTTGCAGGAGATGGAGCACACCTTGTGAACCTGAACAAGCACGTGGCATCTGTGCCTCAAGGCTCTCTCATTTCACAGGGCTCACTTGGTGCTGGTGGACTTTGAAATCCCACCGGCATGGCACTGGCCTCATATAATCATTTACCACTGATCAGGTTTGTCAGCATAAATATCCCCAGAAAAAGATGCTTTCACTGCACCTATTTTTGTCCAGCAGTGGAAGATGATGAGTAATATGAAGAGCAATTGATTCCCTTACAAGGAAGGTAAGAGATCTGAGTCAAGATGCACAGAGGGACTTTATTGGGCAGGCCCAACTCAGGCATTTACTAACACTGACCCAAACATCAGTCAGACCCACCTTTCGGACAGTCACAATATGACAAGTGACATATTTGAACTCTGCCAGACCCAGTGGTCGGATGCTCCGAATACTCACTGTATCCTGTCGCAAAGAACAGAAGAATTATCTATGAATTGTTACAAGATGGTTGTATACTATGATTAAAATTATTATCAAGATATTGCTGGTGAGAAAAGTAATACTGGACTGCCTGATGGTAATAATCTGGCATATTTGTTATGAATATCACTCGAAGGACCATTCATTTTCTTATCTTATCTCCCTTCCCTTATCTTTCCCTCCCTATCACACTGCACAGCATGCAGTCATTGAGTCACTTTCACTTTCCTAGTCATTCTGAGTCATCTCATCCCAGTCTTACTCATCTGCAGTCTGCAGCATTGCACAGTCCATGGTCCATGCTTGAGTACTGTAATGCATATAAGAACTTCCAGATGTACCGGTAATGCTAGGCTTAATATTCCATTTGCCATTGTCTTAAACTGCTCTTGCACTTAGTCTGCCCAAGTCCTTTAAGATTCGTCTAGCCTAACAAGATATTAAGCCTTGTCGAGACTCGCTCAGACTCATACACACCACATCACACTTTATCAAAGACCTAATCAATATTCAATGACAAGTGGTTGCTGACCCAGCAAGCACTAGCATGAGCAATGAGAACACCTGGTTCAGAGAAGTAGATCACACATTGCAGTCCATGCCATTCACAGAGACAGTCCATGCCAACCACAGAGATACTAGCAATTCAAACAAGTGAAAGAAGGAGCGTATGCCTACACCAAGTGGTGACGAAGAAGAACAGGCATTTCTGAGAGAATTTGCCTTCACCACCACAGACAAGCCCACTGAGAACTTCAGTGATGAAGCAGCACAGCTCATTGCAGAACTCTTACTAGAAGGAGAATACAGGATAAGCCTAGAAGAGCTATGGTCAGACCAGAATCTTCCTGCTGAAGAAGAGAATGAACTGATCTGTAAGAAAACAAGAGAGGAATAAATGC
The DNA here is from genome assembly GCA_030407095.1 of Macrocybe indica. Taxonomy (NCBI): domain Eukaryota; kingdom Fungi; phylum Basidiomycota; class Agaricomycetes; order Agaricales; family Callistosporiaceae; genus Macrocybe; species Macrocybe indica. The sequence continues at coordinate 665,962 of JARFTL010000001.1, read as the reverse complement.
AAGCCCAAAACTTCAGACAGCAGCAGATTGAAAACTACAATCACTGAATACAAGAAGAAGACATACTAATACAGAGAGGACACGATGCACAGAGCATACAACAGAACCAATGAGAACAACACCAAAGTCAGGGGCACATAGAAACAAAGCTGCCAAACCCCTTCAGAAGACTAACTCGCTGAAGTACAGCATAAAGAGGAAATCACACTACTGTGGCGAAAGTAAGCAACAGTAACTGGAATGAATACTATCAGTAGAGGGAGCGAAAGAGACTACCAAAGACAGATGGACCAACCACTGCAGAGTAGGCCGATTTTGAACAAGCCTGTAGAATTGCAGAAATTGACCTAGACTACTGGAAAGAGCAAAGAGAAGAACAGAGACAAAGGCAGATTCAAGAGCAGCAGACCCAAGCACAACAGGCCCAAGAACAGGAAAGCCAAAACCAAGACAGCGATGAAGAAATTCTGCAGACAATGATGACAGAATACAAAGGAATTATCACTGATCCAAAATCCTTCACGGAAGATCAAACAGCCTTCGACATTTGGTAGAGGAAGATGAAACTCTGTTACGATTTCAACGCCAATCGTTATCTTGACGACGGACATGTGATCCAACATCACCTGACAAGACACGTGACACAAACGTGACGTGACGGACGAGATATGATGTGAAGATTCGAAGGAAACCCTATGACAACGACGCGTCATCAGGGCAAAGGGTTATGATGAAACGCTTACAGGACAACATGAGGAGCGCAGTCATAATTTAGTCCAAACGACGGAACAGGGTAAAGGGTTCTACGTAACACGAGGATAGCATATGTATGTCGTGGTCCGTGCTCAAGGATCGTAGCATATAAATAGTTAGAATGTACGTAGTAGAACCCAGCTTCGAGCTGGCTAATTAATAGCATTCTTCTCCCCGCCTCTCATCTCTCGAGATAGTCAGAGTGACCTGCGCGCAGATTTGGTTTTGCATAGCAAAAGCTCGAAGCTTCTCATCGCGCACCTCACCACTCTTAGCTCTCACCTCTCTCCGCTGCCCTTCCTTCGTTGCCCGACGGCCCCGAGTGCCGTGCGACCAAAGGAACCCGCTGCGTCGTCATACCTTTTTCTTCAAACAAACACTAACCTTTCAATCTTCAATCCCTATTCCCTACCCCGTGCCAACCCATATTCTGATCTCTGTCCGCGGTCCTTGTTCGTTGCATTTGGAAGTGCGAGAGGACTAAGGGTAACGTTGAGCCCGACCCTGTCCGAATTGAACATCACAAGGCTGTGCTAGGGTGATCTTCGGAGAGCCCTACCGCGCGTTTGACCAGGTAGTTTGTTGACCCGGGACGTACCAAAGCAAGAGAGATCAGAGGACTCGGACGTGTGGATAGTCCCCACCCTTCGACCAACCTCTCAAACACGCCCTTGAAAGTCGTTGTCGGGGACGTGTGTTGACCCGAAACGAGAAAGGAGTTGCCAGACCACTGGAACTTCTGATGACGAAACCTTCCTTGACTGCCATTTGGGGCGTCCTTGTAGCCACGAGGATTTGAGCTGACCCTTCCGCAGTTTAACAGGCACCCTCCATCTCTTGGACCTAACCAAAGCAGGAGTCGACGGTCGCGTGCCGCCTGCATGGTACTAATCGACTATTCTATTGGATGAAATCACCAAGTCACCAACCTCTCTTCCTTCTGCACACGAATCCGCCGTAACCCCCTCTACCGAAGCCACATTGGCTATACCCTCATCCGAAAGAACCTTCACCTCCGAAACCGAGTAGTTGAGGTCGAATACGAGTATTGGACCAACTACTACCCCGACCTATCTCCACGACACATTCCTGGCAACTTTATCTGGGACGAAGACCCCCCGGAACTTTACTTCTACCCTCGACGAAGAGAAACCCCTGAAAGACACCCATAATGGAGTTCATCCCCGCACTCTTTGCCTTCATCACAGTCATCCTCACTATCCTCTTCGCCGCTCATCCACTTGCCTTAGCTTGGGGCACTCTCTGAAATAACCCACAACAAGCAGAACAAGTACAGAACGCGACCCGGACTTTGGTCGATGCGATCAAAGAAGAACTGGATTTGGGCAAGAAGCCCAAAAGAACGAAATCGGAACCGCCGGATCCATATAAAGGGGAACCCGGCTTGATCGGAAGTTGGCTTCGACGAATGGAAGTCTACTTCGATAAGGAGGAGATCACGAACAAATGGGACATGATCACCTACGCATTGCAACGGATCACGGGAGGCAAGGCCGAACGTGCACAGAATTGGGCGGACTCTAAGCTGCAGGAGTGGCTGGAGTTCAAAACGGAATTGAACGGTCGCAGGCAGGAGTTTGGATATCACTCCACCTACGACGACTGGGAACATGGACGCGTCGTTACGCCGGCAACGGCTAACACCCCCGAAGTCAGGACGGACCCGCTTGGACATCTTCCACCATTCAAAGACTGGGAAGAGTTCAAGGCGGAGGCCAGAGAATTCTTCATGACTATGGAAACTCGGAACGATGCAATCATTCGGATCAAAGGACTGTCGCAACACCGACGACCAGTCGAGGACTATATCGTTGAATTCCGGAGCTGGGCTCCCTTGACGGAATACAACGACATCGCACTCATTGACATTTTCAAACACGGACTCGACCAGGCGCTCGGACGACGGATTATCGAACTAGGAGGTGTCCACGAAGAAGATATCGACTGGTGGTATAAACGAGCTACGGAATTGGACCGACAATATCGTCAGGCCCAAAAGGAATTCAGGGTGAAGGAGCGATTTGCTCCCAAGCCAACACAGAAACCGGCACAGGAGACGACAGCACCTAAGGGGCAAACTCCGGCACCAGTAACCGGTAATGCTCAAGGACGGCCCGACCCTAACGCCATGGACGTCGACTGGTTGAAACGCGAAGGACGCTGCTTCCGGTGCAGCGAGAAAGGACATCTCGGACGTAACTGTCCAACGAACACCCGGCTGAGATACACGACTAGGAACGTGGAGGCCAAGGACGAACCTGCCGCCGCCCACATTGAAGAAATGAACCAGGGTTTTCAGTAGAGCTGGGAAGAAGCACCGCTTCGCCGGCTGACTATGTATCGTCGAATATTAATATAAGGGACATTCCCGACCTTAAAGAATATTTCGAACGAGAAGGTGCACGAGAGTTCGGTCTCGTAAAAGGATATACCCTACCCTGGGTGGCACAGCAGATTTATCGGCAGGACGAGTCTAAGGCATACTCGATCCTTAAAGCATGGACGGACCAATCGCGACAGAAGGACATCTCTCTGGAAAGACTCTGTGAGATCAATCAAATGAATGATCACGACGCTCTCCATACATTGTACGACCTCAGACAAAAGCCACGATTTGTCAGAGGCGGAAACGGAAACCAGATGGACGTACCCCTGACGATTACGACCTTGGACACTGGACGGACGCACAGCGTAAAAGCTTTGCTCGACACAGGATGCACAGGATCCTGCATAGACCGGAAGTTCGTTAAGGAAAAAGAGATCAATACGAAACGATATCCCATCCCCATCCCGGTCCATAATGCAGATGGAACCCGAAACAGAGCAGGCGATATACGTGAATACATTGAACTAAGAGTCCATATCCAAGATCACATCGAGCGAATGGTCTTCTCGGTCACCGAACTCGGAAAGGGACAGATTTTCATCGGTTATGAGTGGGTTAAACGTCACAACCCTCGAATCGATTGGAGAACGGAAAGAATCATGTTTGACCGATGCCCTGAAGAGTGTCAGCGAATTGTCCAAACAGGAAATCCCGAAGATGACGACACCTCTATCGAGACGAATGAGGTTGACTTCGGAAATGGAGAAAAACTCTTGATGATCGACATAAACCGAGAGTTTCATCTAAGGGCTTTCCAAACAATGGCTTCCAAATTGGCAGAAGCAACGGCAAAGACGGCAAAGGTGAAAACCTTTGAAGAAATCGTACCGGAAGAATATCACTGTTTCAAGGACTCAGTGTTCGGAAAAGAGTCGTTCGACGAATTACCACCACGACGACCTTGGGACCATGCGATCGAGCTTATCCCAGGAGCCAAACTCCAGGATTGCAAGGTCTACCCCCTGACGCTAGACGAACAGAAACAGCTAGATGCCTTCTTAGACGAAAACCTAAACACCAGACGAATCAGACCGTCGAAGTCGCCAATGGCCTCGCCTTTCTTCTTCGTAAAAAAGAAGGACGGATCCCTATGACCTGTACAGGATTATCGGAAATTGAATGACGTGACAATAAAGAACAAATACCCACTACCCCTGATTCAGGAACTGATCGACAAACTGAAAGGGGCGAAGTTCTTTACGAAACTCGATATCCGATGGGGATATAACAACGTCCGCATGAAAGAAGGCGACGAATGGAAGGCCGCATTTCGGACAAACCGGAGAATGTTCGAACCCCTGGTCATGTTCTTCGGACTGACGAATTCACCGGCTACATTCCAAACGATGATGAACACGATCTTCAAGGACGAGATCGATCAGGGACACGTGATAATCTACATGGACGATATCCTCATCTTCAACAAGGATCTGGATAAACACAGACAACTCGTCCAACGTGTACTGGAAAAGCTAAAGAACAACAAGCTTTACCTGAAACCCGAAAAATGTTCGTTTCATCAGCTGGAAGTAGAATACCTTGGAATGATCGTCTCGGAAAACGGCATCAAAATGGATCCTGTTAAAGTCGAAGGCGTCAAAGACTGGCCCAAACCCACATGCAAACGAGACGTCCAACAGTTCTTAGGCTTCTGTAACTTCTACCAGCGCTTCATTGAAGGATTTGCGAAGATTGCGAAACCCTTGACAGAATTAACCGGAAAAGCCAACTGGACGTAGGAAAAGGCCCAAAATGATGCATTTAATGGACTAAAGAATCGGATCTGTTCGGCACCGATCATTGCAATGCCCCGAGATGATGGAAAGTTCCGAATGGAAGTTGACGCTTCGAATTACGCAATAGGAGGCGTCCTTTCACAGGAACAATCCAACGGTACCTGGAGACCAGTCGCATTCATGTCCAAGTCATTGAACCCGACGGAACGGAACTACGAGATCTACAATAAAGAGATGCTCGCGATCATGACGGGACTTGAGGAATGGCGTCAATACCTCTGTGGCGCTAAGCAAAAATTCGAGATTTGGACGGATCATAAAAATCTTGAATACTTCCGAAAGCCTCAGAAGCTGAATCGCCGGCAAGCCCGCTGGATCTCGGAACTTCAGGATTACGACTTTATTCTGGAGCATAAACCCGGAAAGTCAATGACGAAGGCAGACAGTCTGTCGAGACAACCAGACCATGAGAAGGGGGAGAACGATAACGAGAACGTTGTACTCCTAAAGCCGGAAAATTTTTGCCGACTTTTTATAGCAAAAGTCACGCCAATACCAGAATTCCAGGACATGCTGAACCAGATAAAACGGGCTTGGAAGCAAAGAGAACCCGAAGTTCAGAAGCGTCTTGATGCAGGCGAACACGGCTGGGAGGAAAACGACCGGATCGTCACATGGCTAAAACGGTACTACGTCCCCAAAAGTCAAAAGATAAGGGAACGGATCATCGAAATCCATCATTCCGATCAGATCTCGGGACACCCAGGACAGACGAAGACACACGAACTAATCACGCGTAACTTCTGGTGGCCCAAAATGATGAATGACATCAAGGCATACGTCAAAGGATGTGACAAATGCCAGCGAATGAAGATCATCAGAGATCAGAAGCATGCTCCACTTCACCCAAATGAAGTACCGAAGGAACCATGGGAGATTATCTCGGTAGATCTCATCGGACCGCTTCCCACATCTCAGGGATTCGACGGCGTAATGGTAATGGTAGACCGGTTCACCAAAGGAGCCAAATTCATACCAGTCAACATGGAAATCACGGCAGAAGGAGTCGCTCGTAAACTACGCGACACCGTATTCTCGAACTACGGACTCCCCAAGAAAGTCATCAGCGACAGAGGACCACAGTTTGTCTCGAACTTTATGAAGGACCTTTACGCACTTTTAGGAATCAAAGGAGCACCTTCGACGCCGTACCATCCACAAACCGATGGACAGACAGAAAGAGTTAATCAGGAACTTGAGCAATACCTGAAACTCTTCGTGAACCATCGGCAAACAGACTGGGCGAATTGGTTACCCATAGCCGAATTCTCTTATAACAATCGGATTCACTCTGCGACGGGATACTCCCCATTCTATCTGAACCATGGACGACATCCGCATACCGGAAAGGAACCCCCGAAGCGTGATGTCAAATCGCAAACTGCAGAGGAATTCGCGGACATGATGAAAGAGATTCGGACCAAAGCCGAGACTTCCTTGACAAAGGCTGCTGAAATGATGAAACGGACCTACGACCGAAAACAGAAGCCTGCCCGAGAATACCATGAGGGCGACCAAGTCTGGCTGGAAGGAACTAACATCACCACTGACCGGCCGACTGATAAGCTGAATGACAAACGGTTTGGTCCTTTCAAAGTCAAACGGCGAATCGGAGAATCGGCATATGAACTCGACCTACTGGAACATTGGAAGATTCACCCTATCCGAAATGAATCTGAGCTCACCCCGTACACGGCACCGGCGTTCCTGCAACAAAAAGTGGTAACGATTCTTAAACGACCTCCCCCCATCGTTGTGGAGGGAGAGAAGCGATACGAAGTAGAGACTGTGATTAACTCTCGATGGAACAGAGGAAAATTACAGTACAGGATACATTGGAAAGGCTACCCTCTAGAAGACGCTACATGGGAACCCGCGGAAAATGTCATCGAAGATGCGCCGGACATGGTCGCGAAATTTCATCGTGAGAATCCTGAGGCGCCATCCCTAGAACAAGGGCAACGTCAGCTACCGCCCCGAACCCCGCCAAAAAGGATAGTACGCATCCGCCTCCATCAATCCCAAACGCTGAAGGTCCTCTTCGACCACACGGCTAACGAAGTCTGGGTCTACCCGCGAAGTCAGCAAATGAAAGCGGAGCCAAAAAAGCGGACTCTCACCGGATGGATGTCGGACCCGAAGGAAGTCGAAAAGCGACTTGAGGCGGCGTGGCAGGCGTGGCAGCAACGTCAGAACCAGGCAGTCGTAGGAGAGGGCGAGCGCCAGGAAAACTAGAACGACGATGGCGAAGAAGAACATGATTGCAAGGACGCAATCCCTAAGGGGGGGGTAATGTTACGATTTTAACGCCAATCGTTATCTTGACGACAGACACGTGATCCAACAATCACCTGACAAGACACGTGATACAAACGACGATGTGTCAGCGCCTGCCAGGGCAAAGGGTTATGATGTAATGCCTACAAGATAACATGAGGAGTGCAGTCACATTTTAGTTCAGACGACGGAATAGGGTAAAGGGCTTTACATAACACGAGGATAACACATGTATGTCATGGTCCGTGCTCGAGGACCGTAACACATAAATAGTTAGATTGTACGTAGTAGAACTCAGCTTCGAGCTGGCTAATTAATAGCATTCTTCTCCCCACCTCTCATCTCTCAAGATAGTCAGAGTGACCTGCGCGCAGATTTGGTTTTGCATAGCACCCGGGACGTACCGAAGCAAGAGAGATCAGAGGACTCGGATGTGTGGATAGTCCCCACCCTTCGACCGACACCTCAAACACGCCCTTGAAAGTCGTTGTCGGGGACGTGTGTTGACCCGAAACGAGAAAGGGATTGCCAGACCACTGGGATCTCTGACGACGAAACCTTCCTTGACTGCCGTTTGGGGCATCCTTGTAGCTACAAGGATTCGAGCTGACCCTTCCGCAGTTTAACAGGCACCCTTCACCTTTTCCCAGAACCAACCAAAGCAGGAGTCGACGGTCGCGCGCCGCCTGCATGGTACTAATCGACTATTCTATTGGACGAAACCACCAAGTCACCAATCTTTCTTCCTTCCACATACGAATCCGCCGCAATCCTCTTTACCAACGACACATCGGTTACACCCTCATCCGAAAAAACCTTCACCTTCGAAACCGAATAGTCGAGGTCGAATACGAATATTGGACCAACTACTACCCCGACTTATCCCCTCGACACATTCCTGGTAACTTTATCTGGGACGAAGACCCCCCGGAACTTTACTTCTACCCCCGACGAAGAGAAACACCCGAACAACACCCATAATGGAGTTCATCCCTGCACTCTTCGCCTTTATCACGGTCATCCTCACTACCCTCTTTGCCACACACCCACTCGCCTTAGCTTGGGGCACCCTCCGAAACAACCCACAACAAGTAGAACAGGTACAGACTGCGACTCGGACTTTGGTCGATGCGATCAAAGAAGAACTGGATTTGGGCAAGAAGCCCAAAAGAACGAAATCGGAACCGCCGGACCCATACAAAGGAGAACCCGGCTTGATCGGAAGTTGGCTTCGACGAATGGAAGTCTACTTCGACAAAGAGGAGATCACGAACAAATGGGACATGATCACCTACGCATTGCAATGGATCACGGGAGGCAAGGCCGAACGTGCACAGAACTGGGCGGACTCTAAGCTACAGGAGTGGCTGGAGTTCAAAACGGAATTGAACGGTCGCAGGCAGGAATTTGGATATCATTCCACCTACGATGACTGGGAACATGGACGCATTGTTACGCCGGCAACGGCTAACACTCCGGAAGTCAGGACGAACCCGCTTGGACACCTTCCACCATTTAAAGACTGGGAAGAGTTCAAGGTGGAAGCCAGAGAATTCTTCATGACCACGGAAACACGGAACGACGTGATCATTCGGATTAAAGGACTATCGCAACACTGACGACCGGTCGAGGATTACATTGTCAAATTCCGGAGCTGGGCTCCCTTGACGGAATATAACGACATCGCGCTCATCGACATTTTTAAACATGGACTCGATCAGGCACTCGGACGACGGATTATCGAACTAGGAGGTGTCCACGAGGAGGACATCGACTGGTGGTACAAACGCGCGACGGAATTGGACCGGCAATATCGCCAGGCCCAAAAGGAATTCGGAGTAAAGGAGCGATTCACTCCCAAACCAACACAGAAACCGGCACAGGAAACGACGGCACCTAAGGGGCAAACTCCGGCACCAGTAACCGGTAATGCTCAAGGACGGCCTGACCCTAACGCCATGGACGTCGACCGGTTGAGACGCGAAGGATGCTGCTTCCGGTGCAGCGAGAAAGGACACCTCGGACGGAACTGCCCAACGAACACCCGGCCGAGATATACGACTAGGAACGTGGAGGCTAAGGACGAACCTGCCGCCGCCCACATCGAAGAAATGAACCAGGGTTTTCAATAGAGCTGGGAAGGAGCACCGCTTCGCCAGCTGACTATGTATCGTCGAATATTAATATAAGGGACATTCCCGACCTTAAAGAATATTTCGAACGAGAAGGTGCACGAGAGTTCGGTCTCGTAAAAGGATATACCCTACCCTGGGTGGCACAGCAGATTTATCGGCAGGACGAGTCTAAGGCATACTCGATCCTTAAAGCATGGACGGACCAATCGCGACAGAAGGACATCTCTCTGGAAAGACTCCGTGAGATCAATCAAATGAATGATCACGACGCTCTCCATACATTGTACGACCTCAGACAAAAGCCACGATTTGTCAGAGGCGGAAACGGAAACCAGATGGACGTACCCCTGACGATTACGACCTTGGACACTGGACGGATGCACAGCGTAAAAGCTTTGCTCGACACAGGATGCACAGGATCCTGCATAGACCGGAAGTTCGTTAAGGAAAAAGAGATCAATACGAAACGATATCCCATCCCCATCCCGGTCCATAATGCAGATGGAACCCGAAACAGAGCAAGCGATATACGTGAATACGTTGAACTAAGAGTCCATATCCAAGATCACATCGAGCGAATGGTCTTCTCGGTCACCGAACTCGGAAAGGGACAGATTTTCATCGGTTATGAGTGGGTTAAACGTCACAACCCTCGAATCGATTGGAGAACGGAAAGGATCACGTTTGACCGATGCCCTGAAGAGTGTCAGTGAATTGTCCGAACAGGAAATCCCGAAGATGACGACACCTCTATCGAGACGAATGAGGTTGACTTCGGAAATGGAGAAAAACTCTTGATGATCGACATAAACCGAGAGTTTCATCTAAGGGCTTTCCAAACAATGGCTTCCAAATTGGCAGAAGCAACGGCAAAGACGGCAAAGGTGAAAACCTTTGAAGAGATCGTACCGGAAGAATATCACTGTTTCAAGGACTCAGTGTTCGGAAAAGAGTCGTTCGACGAGCTACCACCGCGACGACCTTGGGACCATGCAATCGAACTTATCCCGGGAGCCAAACTCCAGGATTGCAAGGTCTACCCTTTGACGCTGGATGAACAGAAACAGCTGGATGCATTCTTAGACGAGAACCTGAACACCGGACGAATTAGACCGTCGAAATCGCCAATGGCCTCGCCCCTCTTCTTTGTGAAAAAGAAGGATGGATCCCTACGACCCGTACAAGATTATCGAAAGTTAAACGACGTAACGATAAAGAACAAATACCCACTACCCCTGATCCAGGAACTGATCGACAAACTGAAAGGGGCGAAGTTCTTTACGAAACTCGATATCCGATGGGGATACAATAACGTCCGCATGAAAGAAGGCGACGAATGGAAGGCCGCATTTCGGACAAACCGGGGAATGTTCGAACCCTTGGTCATGTTCTTCGGACTCACGAATTCACCGGCTACCTTCCAAACAATGATGAACATGATCTTCAAGGACGAGATCGATCAGGGACACGTGATAATCTACATGGACGACATCCTCATCTTCAACAAGGATCTGGATAAACACAGACAACTCGCCCAACGTGTATTGGAAAAGCTAAAGGACAATAAGCTTTACCTGAAACCCGAGAAATGTTCGTTTCATCAATTGGAAGTAGAGTACCTCGGAATGATTGTCTCGGAAAACGGCATTAAAATGGATCCCGTTAAAGTCGAAGGCGTCAAAGACTGGCCAAAACCCACATGTAAACGAGACGTCCAACAATTTCTAGGCTTCTGTAACTTCTACCGGCGCTTCATCAAAGGATTCGCGAAGATTGCGAAACCCTTGACAGAATTAACCGGAAAAGCCAACTGGACGTGGGAAAAAGCCCAAAACGACGCATTCAATGGACTAAAGAATCGGATCTGTTCGGCACCAATCATTGCGATGCCCCGAGATGATGGAAAGTTCCGAATGGAAGTCAACGCTTCGAATTACGCAATAGGAGGCGTCCTTTCACAGGAACAATCCAATGGGACCTGGAGACTGGTGGCATTCATGTCAAAGTCATTGAACCCGACGGAACGGAACTACGAGATCTACGATAAAGAGATGCTCGCGATCATGACGGGACTCGAGGAATGGCGCCAATACCTCTGCGGCGCTAAGCAAAAATTCGAGATTTGGACAGATCATAAAAATCTCGAATACTTCCGAAAGCCCCAGAAGTTGAATTGCCGACAAGCTCGTTGGATCTCGGAACTACAGGACTATGACTTTGTCCTGGAGCACAAACCCGGAAAAACAATGACGAAGGCAGACAGTCTGTCGAGACAACCAGACCATGAGAAGGGGGAGAACGATAACGAGAACGTTGTACTCCTAAAGCCGGAAAATTTTCGCCGACTTTTTATGGCAAAAGTCACACCGATACCAGAATTCCAGGACATGCTGAACCAGATAAAACGGGCTTGGAAACAAAGAGAACCCAAAGTTCAGAAACGTCTTGATGCAGGCGAACACGGCTGGGAGGAAAACGATCGAATTGTCACATGGCTAAAACGGTACTACGTCCCCAAAAGCCAGAAAATAAGGGAATGGATCATCGAAATTCACCACTCCGATCAAATCTCAGGACACCCAGGACAAACAAAGACGCACGAGCTGATCACGCGCAACTTCTGGTGGCCCAAGATGATGAACGACATCAAGGCATACGTCAAAGGATGTGACAAATGCCAGCGAACAAAGATCATCAGAGATCGGAAGCATGCTCCGCTTCACCCAAATGAAGTACCAAAGGAACCATGGGAGATTATCTCGGTAGACCTCATCGGACCGCTCCCCACATCTCAGGGATTCGACGGCGTAATGGCAACGGTAGATCAGTTCACCAAAGGAGCCAAATTCATACCGGTCAATATGGAAATTATGGCAGAAGGAGTCGCCCGTAAACTACGCGACACCATATTCTCGAATTACGGACTTCCCAAGAAAGTCATCAGTGACAGAGGACCACAATTCGTCTCGAATTTTATGAAGGACCTCTACACACTTTTGGGAATCAAAGGAGCCCCTTTGACGCCGTATCATCCACAAACCGATGGACAGACGGAAAGAGTTAACCAGGAACTCGAACAATACCTGAAACTCTTCGTGAATCATCGGCAAACAGACTGGGCGGACTGGCTCCCTATGGCCGAATTCTCTTACAATAATCGGATTCACTCTGCGACGGGATATTCCCCATTCTATCTAAACCATGGACGACACCCGCATACCGGAAAGGAACCCCCGAAGCGTGATGTCAAATCGCAAACTGCAGAGGAATTTGTGGACATGATGAAAGAGATTCGGACCAAAGCCGAGGCTTCCCTGACAAAAGCCGCTGAAACGATGAAACGGACCTATGACCGAAAACAGAAGCCTGCCCGAGAATACCATGAGGGTGATCAGGTCTGGCTGGAAGGAACCAATATCACCACCGACCGGCCGACCGACAAGTTGAATGACAAGCGATTCGGTCCTTTCAAAGTCAAACGGCGAATTGGAGAATCGGCGTATGAACTCGATTTACCGGAACATTGGAGAATTCACCCCGTCCGAAATGAGTCCGAACTCACCCCATACACGGCACCGGCGTTCCCGCAACAAAAAGCGGTGACGATTCTTAAACGACCTCCCCCCATTGTTGTGGAAGGAGAGAAGCGATACGAAATAGAGACTGTGATTAACTCTCGATGGAACAGAGGAAAATTGCAGTACAGGATACACTGGAAAGGCTACCCCCTAGAAGATGCTACATGGGAACCCGCGGAAAACGTTATCGAAGATGCGCCGGATGCGGTCACGAAATTTCATCGCGAGAATCCCGAGGCACCATCCCTAGACAAAGGGCAACGTCAGCTACCGCCCCGGACACCACCGAAGAAGGTTATACGCACCCACCTCCATCAACCCCAAACGCCGAAGGTCCTCTTCGACCACACGGCTGATGAAATCTGGGTCTGCCCGCGAAGTCAGCAAATGAAAGCGGAGCCGAAAAAGCGGACCCTTACTGGATGGATGTCGGACCCGAAAGAAGTCGAAGATCGACTTGAGGCAGCGTGGCAGGCGTGGCAGCAGCGTCGGAACCAGGCAGTCGTAGGAGAGGGCGAGCGCCAGGAAGACTAGAACGATAACGACGAAGAAGAACATGATTGCGAGGACGCAATCCCTAAGGGGGGGTAATGTTACGATTTCAACGCCAATCGTTATCTTGACGATGGACACGTGATCCAACATCACCTGACAAGACACGTGACACAAACGCGACGCGACGGACGAGATACGATGTGAAGATTCGAAGGAAACCCTACGACAACGACGCGTCATCAGGGCAAAGGGTTATGATGAAACGCTTACAGGACAACATGAGGAGCGCAGTCGTAATTTAGTCCAAACGACGGAACAGGGTAAAGGGTTCTACGTAACACGAGGATAGCATATGTATGTCGTGGTCCATGCTCAAGGATCATAGCATATAAATAGTTAGAATGTACGTAGTAGAACCCAGCTTCGAGCTGGCTAATTAATAGCATTCTTCTCCCCGCCTCTCATCTCTCGAGATAGTCAGAGTGACCTGTGCGCAGATTTGGTTTTGCGTAGCAAACTCTACATAACTGCACATGGAGACCTCACCGACATATAGAAGATCGGAGCAGTACTATCCAGAATGACCAATGGACCAGAAGCCCACTGGGCATCAAAGAAAATCAACACTATGGCTAACCAAAGCACATGGGCTGATTTCATAACCGAAATACAGACATGATTCAGCAATGTCATGTCACCATCGCAAGCAGAAAGCAAATTATTCAATATCAGACAGGAAAACTGACCCATTAACAAATTTCTAGATGAATTCATAGACCTCGCAGGAAAAGCAGGAATGATAGGAACAGCTCCTCATTTCCTACTCAAAAAGAGCTTAAACTGAAGGACAGCAGAAGCCGTACACTCGATCTCTGAACTTCCAACAGATGGAGATGAATATATCAAGACAGTTTGAGCAATCAGATGAAACATCGACAAATATAGAAATGTAATGAGGAGGGAATTTACAAATAACCAACGCAAACTGGGAAATTCAAGCCAAGGAGCAGGACAGGCCATGGAAGTTGACAAAGTACAAAGCAACAATTGCTTCAACTGCAATAAGCTAGGACACCTCTCATGAAACTGTCCAGAGCCATGAAAAGGAGCAGCAAATGTCACATATTACAATTGTAGCTTGAAAGAACATTATGCATGGAACTGCAAGAAGAAGAAGAAAGGAAAATCCCAAATCAGAGAAGTGAAAGAAGAAGGAGAAGAAAACAAAGAAGATAAGGATGAAGAAAGCTCTGACAAAGAGGATTTTATTGAAGGGTCCAATTAAGAGGTGCTAAATTGTGACCCATACAGGTGAAACAGACTTGCTTTGATACCAGATGTAGATCTTCCCATACTCTGAAATACACCATTTCTGCAAAGCAACCTGAAGCACTAAGATGAATCATCTGAGGTGATAAACCACCCAAAAGGAAAGAACTCGCAATACCAGCGAGAATATGAATGTGAAAGAGGATAGCAATGATAACACCAGAAGTCAATAGCAGAGCAGACAGGACCTGCATCAATACTGCCATAGTAGCAAAAATAGGATTGAAGACATGACAAATGAAGAAGATTCAAATCATAAATGCAGATGGATCACCCAACCACCAGAAAACAGCAGACCAGATAGCAGAAGTCCATATCGACATTAAAGGACACAAAGAGCACATGGAAGCCATTGTACTTGACATCGGAAAGACTGACATGCTACTGGAACATGACTGGCTTGTCTATCACAACCCAACAATCAAATGGAGAACAGGAGAGATTGTCTTTAACAGGTGCCCCAAAACATACAAGATAAATCACCAAATGATCAAAATACAGAAAGTGGCTAAACCAGCAAAGACTACAGCCAATAACAGGACGGGAACTCAGATACCTCCATATCTGATGAGATTCAGACACCTCTTTAAAGAGAAGAACTTCGATTGGTTACTGAACCACAAGAAGTGGGACCATGAAATAAACTTAACAAAAGATGCACCCAAAACAATACTGAGCAAGGTCTACCTGATGACACAGAAGGAACTAGAAGAGCTAGATGCCTTTGTCAAAGAAGAACTAAGAACAGGGAAGATATGCCCCTCAAAATCACCTTACACAGCACCCTGTTTCTTTCGCAATAAGAAGGATGGCAGCAAATGACTCATCCAAGACTATCAGAAAATAAACAAATATATGGTCAAAGACAAGTTCCCACTACCATGCATCAGTGAGCTCCTCAATGTACTACAAGGAGCAAAGTACTTTAACAAGATTGGCATTATCTGGGGATATAATAATATATGCATTTGAAAAGGAGACGAATGGAAAGCAGCCTTCCTAACAGCAAGAGGACTCTTCAAACCAACAGTCATGTACTTTGGACAGTGCAATGCACCAGGCACTTTTAGCCGAATGATAGCAAGCCTCTTTCAAGACCAAATACAAAGAAGAGTATGCATAATCTATATGAATGACATCATAATCATCAGACAAATATGAGAGAAACTCCAAAAGAACACAATAGAAGTCATGGAGATATTGAACAAGAATGACCTATTCATCAAAGGACCAAAATGTATTTGGGAATTATTAAAAGTCCCAGTACTAGGGTATATCATAGGAGAAGAGAAAGTAGAAATGGAACTGGAGAAGATTACAGCTGTACAATCCTGGCCAACCCCAAAAATAAAGAAAGAACTATAGAAGTTCTTGGGATTCACAAACTTTTACTGATGATTCATCAAAGGATATGCAAAAGTTGCTAAACCTTTGATGGAGTTGACTAGAAACAAAACATTCCAGTGGACAGACAAGCAGCAAAATGCTTTCAAGGAGTTAATCTGACATATAACCTCAGCACCGATCCTAGTACTACCACAAACAGAAGAAAAATTCCGAGTTGAAACGGATGCCTCAGGATATGCTATTGGAGCAGTATTATCACAACAGCAGAAAGGACTGTGGCACCCAATCGCCTTCATCTCAAGATGCATGACTCCAGCAGAGCAGAACTATGAAATCTATGACAAAGAACTCCTTGCAATAATGGTGGCACTGAAGACATGAAGACAATACCTTCTAGAAGCTCGAGAGAAGTTCAAAATATTGACGGATCACAAGAACCTATCATACTTCTGAAAACCACAATGACTCAATTCGAGACAGATCAGCTGGTATCTGAAATTACAAGAGTATGACTATGAACTATGACACATACCAGGAAAAGCAAATGGAAAAGCAGATGTCCTATCATGAATGGCAGGATATGAAGAAAACCTAACAGAGAAAGATGATATACAAATAATCAGAGAAGCCGCATTCATCCAACACCTGGAAGAGAATAATGAACAAGATTTTGAATTTATGATATTCGAGGACGAACATCCACAGAAAGAGGGAGCAGAAAATAACAAAACAATACAAACAAGAGGAATCACAATGATTGAATCCCTAAGGATAAAACAAATTCGACAATGCGCATGAAGAGAAATGATCATAACAACAGGACTGAAGAAAAAACCACACTGGTTTACAGAAGAAGACCACATCGTATATGCAGGAGAGAAAATCTACGTTCCCTCAGACAATAAATTAAAGGAAGACATCATGTTCGAATACCACAACATGCCCATCGGAGGGCACCCAAGACAATATCGTATGCATGAGCTCATAAACTGCACCTACTGGTAGCCATCAATATTAACAGATATCAAGAAATATGTTAATGGATGCAAAGCTTGCCAGCAAAACAAAATCATCTGACAAAAGAAACATGCACCACTACACCCACATGAGGTTCCACAGCAGCCATGAGAAGATATCGGAGTAGATCTCATAGGACTGTTACCCAGCTGGAACAGCTTTAATGCCATCACTGCAGTCACAAACCGCCTGACCAAGATGATCCATCTAATTTCCACAAACACTGAACTCACAGCAGAAGGTCTTATATGACTATACCAAGACAATGTGTGGCAACTCTATAGAATTCTACGAAAGATCATCAGTGACCAAGGACCCCAATTTGCAGCACGATTCATGACAGTGCTTCTAAAACTGCTTGGAATGAAGTAAAACCTATCAATGGCCTATCACCCACAGACAGATGGACAGGTGGAGCAATCCCATCAAAAGATGGAAGCTTTCCTCAGAAACTTCACAAACAATCTACAGGATGACTGGGCAGAATGGATAGCAATCGCAGAGTACCAATATAATGATAAAACACACTAGGAAATGAGGGAGACACCATTCTACCTCAACTATGGAATGCACCCCTGGAAGGGAGAACCACAAACAACAGAAGGGAACAACCCTGCAGCAAAGAACTTCTGTCAGGGGACATCCCATTTCTGTGACCAAGTCCCCTTGACAACATGATCCGAATGCGCCCAATGCATCGTGCGCGATCCGATGCCCCTCAGCTAGTTGATCACGCATGATCCCACATTGCATACATGTCGCATCACTTTGCATCAGAACCCGCTCGCTTATGCACCACGTATTCGTCTCGTGCCCTCTGTGTGTCTGCCGCATGTTTTATAGTATATAGTTAGATAGCACCCTAGAGGGGATCCTCAGAGTGTTCTCTTAGGTTTCCCCTCTAGGTGAGTTGGTGTACATATCTAGCTACCAATCCAGCCTTAGGTTTCCCCTCTAAGTCCATTGGAGCCCCTCACACACATTGCACATCATGCCCAGGTCCTCCTCAGCAGTCGCTCTAACAGTAGAACACTCTCTAACTTGAGAGCCGAGCTCGTGGACTGTGCCATGATAGGCACCTTCGGACTAGATAACAGCAACGACGAAAGTCGCAGTTCCACATCTACAGCCACCACCCCCGACCTCCCCTCTTGCCTGACATCTCGAAGCGCGATGCCCGCACCTGAGCCAATGCCCGTCGCACTGATCACGGTCAACATGCCTGAGAGCAAAGGCCCCGCGACCTACGGTGAGGTACAGACTATTTGCAAGTCAGTCGAAACTCTGCACGCTCAATTAACTGAAGTCCTTATGCTACTACAAGCCTCCGGACCCCCATGCCCCTCGACTGACATGCCCATGGATCCCCTAGGAGCTGACGCAACTCCCCCACTGCCTGTTCCAACACCCACTCCCACTGAACCCACACCGCGAAGCACTACCTCCATCAAACCCGCCACCCCCAGCAACTTTAACGGTGACTGCCAGAATGGTCACTCATTTCTCAACTCGTGCAAACTGTATCTCGCACTTGTGCCCCAACAGTTCCCACACCAAGTCACTCAGGTCAAGTGGGCGATGACCTACATGAAAGGAGGTCATGCACACCAGGCTGTCAATCGCTGGATGTGCTTCGAGCACACCAATAGCTATCTGCATTTTGGGATGTGGAAGGACTTCATGGAGGAGTTTCAACATGAGTTCTGCATCCAGAACGAGCAATATGATGTGCTCATGAAGCTCGAGAGCGCGTCATACTACTAGGACAAGCGGTCTGTCGACGAGTACACCAATGGATTTTGCGATCTCATCGAACACTCTGGGTACATGGATGGCCTCGCCATCACTATCAAGTACCGCAAAGGCCTGCGTGCTGCCATACAGGCACAGGTTGCGAGTATGCCAACTGGCTGTCCCGCCGATAACAACCCGGGAGTGTGGTATCGCGCTGCATGGATCTGTGAGGAGAATCTTGAAGCCAACAAGACGTTCTCCGTGCTCCACATGACACTAGCGTGCACAACCACAGGGCAGTTTGCTGCTGCTTCTGTGCCCCCTAAAGCCACTCCATTGCACTTCATGACGAAGCTGATCCCCACTCCTCTCCCACCAGGCATCCCAATGGACATCAATGCTGCATGCCAATGCACCCAGGCACTGATTATCTGC
This sequence comes from Macrocybe indica, assembly GCA_030407095.1. NCBI lineage: Eukaryota > Fungi > Basidiomycota > Agaricomycetes > Agaricales > Callistosporiaceae > Macrocybe > Macrocybe indica. Next base: position 646,659 of record JARFTL010000001.1, on the reverse strand, counting down.
CAGCACTGCAATCAGCCTGGCCATATCGCCGCCGACTGCCCCTGCGCATATGACATATGCTACATGACGGTTGAGGAGACTCGCAAAGCTGTTCAAAACATGCTTGTGAAGATTGACATCGCTGACAGCACTGCGACCACTGCGACCACCGACTCCGAGGTCGTTGCTTTGACCGAAGCAAGTGCGACAGAGCAGGAGGATTTTCCAATGTGCAACGAGTGACCAACATGCCCTCGTTGCCCTCTACATCCCTTTTGGACCCCACTCCTGTAAATAACAATACCTGTAATAATACAGCGCCTGTTCTTTCCCTGCCCAAAAAAGTCGTGTCAGAAAAATCTAAAAAATCTGGACCAAGACCCCGCAAATGGGAGCATGTGCTACTGCGCAAGTATCACATACATGCGACAGACTCCAACTCCCTTTGCCTCAAGGTCAAGGTCCAAACAACAGACACTGGAGAGGTCTTCTCCATCACCATGCTCCTTGACTTGGGCATGACTGGACTCTTCCTCGATTGCACATTCGTAGTGAAGCACTGCATCATGATGTGACCCCTCACCTGGCCAATACCTGTCCACAATATTGACGGCACCCCCAACAAAGATGGCATGATCCACGAGGTTGTGGACTTGGTGGTTCGCTATCAAAACCACACTGAGCACGCCATCTTTGCCATCACCGGACTTGGGCACCAGGAAATGATTCTGGGCTTCCCCTGGCTAAAGCTACACAACCCCGATATCGACTGGGAAAAGGGAACAGTCAAGATCAACCGCTGCGAGCGCACCTATCGCACCTGTGCAAATGAGGCCAAAGGCAAATGCATGCATGTGCAAAAAGACTGCCAGTGCACCTGAATGGCGATCCGCACCTGTTGCATTGGCTCCATGCCATGCCTTGCGACTGTCGAGGATGACAATGAGCTTCCCGAGATGGGACGTGACCCTGCAGAACTGACTGATGAGCCCATCAAGGAGGGCGATCACCTATTCATGATCCCCATGCATGACCCACCAACTGAGACCATTTGTGCCTCCGCGAATATCTCTCAATGTCTCGCTGCCATGCATGCAAAGAATAGTGGCATTCGCACCTTTCGTGATTCGGTTCTGGACCACCTCCATGAGTTTGAGGATGTCTTCGTGAAGTCCTCCTTCGACACGCTCCCCAAGCATTGCCCCTGGGACCACATGATCAAACTGGTCCCTGACGTGAAGGCAAACCCGTGCAAGATCTATCTGCTCAGCCTTGACAAGCAGAAGGAGCTCGATGCGTTCCTCGAAGAACACCTCACAACTGGCCGCATTCACCCCTCAAAGTTCCCCATGGCTGCACCGTTCTTCTTTATCAAGAAGAAGGACGGAACCCTTCGCCCCCATGCAGGACTATCATGCACTCAACGCTGTTACCATCAAGAACTGGTACCCGATACCTCTCATATCGGATCTTGTCAATCAATTGCATAGTGCGAAGTACTTCACTAAGCTCAACATGCGATGGGAGTACAACAACATTTGCATTCACAAAGGTGATGAGTGGAAGGCCGTGTTTCGCACCAACCGCAGCCTGTTCGAGCCACTCATGATGTTCTTTGGTATGACCAACTCCCCTGCAACGTTCCAGACTATGATGAATGACATCTTCTGTGACCTCATCACAGAAGGTGTGGTCTGCATGTACCTCGACAACATCCTGATCTTCACCAAGACCTGCAAGAAACACTGCCACATCACATGCCTAGTCCTGGAACGCCTTTGTGAACACAAGCTGTACCTCAAGTGGGAGAAATGTGAGTTCGAATGCACACACATCGAGTACCTTGGCCTCATCATCAAGGAAGGCCAGGTGCACATGGATCCAGTCAAGGTCGCTGGAGTCGCGGAGTGGCTGAAGCTGTGAAATTACAAGGAAGTTCAATCCTTCCTCGGCTTCGTAAACTTCTATCGCTGTTTCATCCACAACTTCTTGCACCATGCGTGCCCCCTCTTTGATCTCACCAAGGCTGATGTGCGCTTCTGCTGGAGTGAAGCCAAACAGACCGCATTCAAGGCACTCAAGGATGCAGTCATGAGTGAGCCCATCCTGATCTTCCCTGACGATGACTGGTCCTATCATGTCGAGGCCAACAGTTCCAACTTCGTGACCAGCATGGTTCTGTCCCAGGAATCTCATGAGGATGGCAAGTGGCACCCAATCGCATTCTACTCCAAGAGCCTCTCTGATGTGGAATGCAACTATGAGATCCATGACAAGGAGATGCTCATGATCGTTCGTGCTCTCAAGGAATGGCGTCACTTCCTCGAAGGCGCATGCCACCCCTTTGAGATCCGGACAGACCATAAGAACCTCGAGTACTTCTGCACCATGCAGAAGCTCAACCGGCAACAAGTGCGATAGTCGCTCTACCTCTCGCACTTTGACTTCTCTCTGCACCACCACCCTGGCCACTCCATGGGTAAATCCAATGTGTTATCATGAAGGGCGGACCATGGAGACGGATCATCTGACAACCACGACATTGTCCTGCTCAAGCCCGAGCTGTTCATGATTCATGCCACTGAGGCAATTGAAGTCAAAGGCCCTGAGTGATGGCTACTCAAGGAGGTACAAATAAAGAATTGCAAAGAGGAGTTCGAGGAGTCAGTCATAAAGGCCGCATGCAATCTTGCACGGACTCGCACCAATGTGGTCCATAGCTCTGACTGGACCAAGACTGACGGGCTACTCTTCTATCATGGCCACATCTATGTACCTCGTGACCTGGACTTACGCCAGTGCATAATCAAACTCCATCATGATTCGTGCATCACGGGGCATGCCGGCCGCTGGAAGACACTCGAACTAGTCAGTCGCAACTACTGGTGGCCTTCCATGTCGCATCAGATCGGCCTGTACTGCAAGTCATGTGACATGTGCCTCCAGACAAAGATTCAGTGCAACACACCACAAGGCGAGCTTCGCCCCCATGACATTCCCCCATCATGCTGGCACACCATCAGCATCAACTTCATCATGGAACTTCCTGAGTCCAACAGGTATGATGCGATCATGGTCATAGTGGACAAGCTCTCCAAGCGCATGCACTTCATCCCAACGCACATGATGTGCACTGCCCTTGGTGCCGCATGGCTCTTCCTCGAGCATGTCTGGTGGCATTACGGACTACCGACATGCATCATCTCCAATTGCAGCATGCAATTTGTTGCGAACTTTACCAAGGAGCTGTACGACATCCTCGGCATCAAACACGCACTCTTGACAGCCTACCATCCACAGACCAATGGCCAGACAGAGCGCGTTAACCAGGAGCTCGAGCAGTACCTTCGCGTGTTCATCAGCGAGCATCAGGACAACTGGTTCAACCTGATTCCAATGGCCGAGTTTGCATACAACAATCACATTCATAGCGCGATGCAGTACTTGCCATTCTATCTTGAGACAGGCTGCCACCTGCACATGGGGTTCAAACCACATGAATCCCCCACTGCTGAAGGTGCAAACGAGTTCATTGACTGCCTTTGTGCAACTCTGGAGGAAGCACGAGCTGCCCTCGCAAAAGCGCATGATGACATGGTGAATGTTAGGCTAGATGAATCTTAAAGGACTCAGGCAGACTAAGTGTGAGAGTGGTTTAAGATGATGGCAAAAGGAATATTAAACCTAGTGCTACTGGTATATCTGGGCATCCTTATGTATACTACAGTACTCGAGCACAGACCATGGACTGTGCAATGCTGCAGACTGCAGATGAGTAAGGCTGGGATGGAATGACTCAGAATGACTAGGAAAATGAAGATGACTTGATGGCTGCATGCTGCACAGCATGATGGGGAGGGATGCACAGCATGATGGGGGAGGAGGAGATAAGGGAAGGAAGATAAGATAAGAAAAATGAATAGTCTGTAACAGTGAAGTACTACGACCATCACTGGCATTGTGTGCCTGATCTCAAACCAGGGGACAAGGTATACCTCACCGTGAGCGACATCTGTACATCACAACCATCTGCGAAGTTGTCGCACCACTACCTAGGCCCCTACGAGATCGAATGCAAGGTTAGCTCGCACGCATATCGGCTCAAGCTCACCGGTGACATGAGTAGGTTACACCTGGTCTTTCCCATCATCAAACTGCTGCACCAACCCACCAATGCATTCCTGGGCCACCCATGACACGAAGTCCCGCCGCTGGACTTGATCGATGGAGAAGAGGAGTACATAGTGGAGGAGATTTTGGATAGCCGGAGAATGCAAGAGAAGGTTCAATTCCTGGTCTCGTGGAGAGGGTACAACTATGGGGAGAATTCCTGGGTGAATGAAGAACACATACATGCGCCCAACCTCATTGCTGACTTCTATCGCAAAAACCTGACCATAGCTGGCGCCCCCATCGAATGCCAATCATCTGAACATGCACGATTATGTGCACGATCATGCACACCATGTGAATTCGTCGAGCCCGAGGTCAATATCAATGAACCATGATGCACTCAAGGGCAAGCACATCCTTAAGGGGGGGGTAATGTCAGGGGACATCCCATTTCTGTGACCAAGTCCCCTCGACAACATGACCTGAATGCACCCAACACATTGCGTGCAATCCGATGCCTCTCAGCTAGTCGATCGTGCATGATTCCGCGTCGTGCATGCATTGCATCACTTCACATCAGAACCCACTTGCTTACGCACCATGTGTTCGTCCCGTGCCCTCCACATGTCTGCCGCATGTTTTATAGTATATAGTTAGGTAGCACCCTAGAGGGGATCCTCAGAGTGTTCTCTTAGATTTCCCCTCTAGGTGAGTCAGTGTACATATCTAGCTACCAATCCAGCCTTAGGTTTCCCCTCTAGGTCCATCAGAGCCCCTCGCATGCATTGCGCATCATGCCCAGGTCATCCTCAGCAGTCGCCCTAACAACTTCATTGAAAGAATGGATCAAATATGGAAAGAAGCAAATGCTGCACTGCAGTATATGCAAACACGGGCCAAAAACAATTATGATGCAAGATGAAGACCAGCCTATGAATACAAAAAAAGGGATGGAGTATGGCTCAAAGCCACCAATATCACAGTCAATCAACCATCAAAGAAGCTATCGGCACTCCAATATGGACCATTCAAGGTGATCAAAAAGAAAGGAGCCTCAGCATATCGCCTGGAATTCCCAGCATCATAGCAGCTGATACACCTCATGTTCAATGAAACACTACTTATACAACAAAGGACCCTATGTCAAGATACAAGAGTGACCATCGCTGCCACCCCCTGAAATTATAAATGATGAAGAAGAGTACGAGATAGAAGAAATCCTAAAAAAAAAGAAACAAGGAAGAGGAATGCTATTTCTGGTCAAATAGAAAGGATACAGATATGAGGAAAACACATGGATCAAAGAGAAGGAACTGGGGAATGCGCAGCAAGCTCTAGACTGCTTTCTAAAGAAGACTGCGAACCAGGATAAAAGGACCATGAAAAGGAGGAAGAAGACCAAAAATCACACACCATGACCACCAATGCCCCTATCAGCATTGAAAGCAGCAACAACAGCCACGTGCCCACCCCCAACTGCCCAAATGACTCTGAGAATCTGGCAAGGATTCTCAATGCCAGCGACTACATAGACCCCCTCACCATTACACTCAGCACATATCTGCACTATGTCATGACCATCCATACACATCTTTGGACCAAATGAACCCCTGATGGGACTGGCCCTACAGCAGCAGAACACATTGCACTCTGTAAAGCAATGGAGATGCTTCACACTGAAAACTGGCAACTCAAACTCCTCACCACCACCCTCTATCACATCTGCTCCTACAATGAGGAGCTCATTCATATGTGAGCCCCATGCATGGCAACTGCCTGGAAAAACAATGGATGGGAACAGCTGGATTAGGATGTTTCATGAGGACATGAATCTAAAGAGAGGGTGATGTTATGAACATCGCTCGAAGAACTATTTATTTTCTTATCTTATCTCCCTTCCCTTATCTCTCCCTCCCCATTACACTGTGCAGCGCACAGTCATTGAGTCACTTTCACTTTCCTAGTCATCCTGAGTCATCTCATTCCAGTCTTACTCATCTGCAGTCCATAGCATTGCGCAGTCCATGGTCTGTGCTCAAGTACTGTAATGCATATAAGGACTTCCAGATGTACCAGTAATGCTAGGCTTAATATTCCATTTGCCATCATCTTAAACCACTTCTGCACTTAGTCTGCCCAAGTCCTTTAAGATTCGTCTATGGTGCACGTCACCTAGAGGCCACCAATTTGTGACAAAGTTTTTAGCACCTTCAATTTTTACCCATTTTCTTATCCAACCAGGGAAAACGCTCCTTTTGATGAGCTGATCAAAATAGCTGGTCAGATTTTTGATTGGTCAAGATTTGACAGAGATATAAAATCTGATCCTTCCAAATTTGATGCATTACCATATATGGTTTTTCTAATCTTATCTATTGATTACTAATTATCCACAGCTGCAGCCAGAGATTCATGAATACAATGATGAGAGCAGTATTTCATTGAGTGAGTGCTCAAACCCTCGTGATATGCACTCATCTACCGAAAGATTCGATGAATAGCTCAGAGAACGTGGATATGTTGAAAATTTTCGGCTCCTCTACTCTACTGGCATCATAATGGAAAATATATTATTCTCATTAATGAGTCATGATGCAACTTCTAACTTGATATTATATCCTCCAAAATATGACATGACCTAAAAAAAAATTTTGGCCTCCGGCCAATTTAGCGCCTGTCACAATTTGGTTGATGCGCACCATAGCCTAACACAAATGTGTTGCATCATGTCAGTTCTTGGTCAGTTTGCCTCTCATGCCCACTGCATGGAAATCCACAAGGCATCACGATCAATGTTCAAACAACCCAAGTTATGAAGCCCGCATGCAGGACACGCTGAAATGCATTACTACTGGAGAGTACACCAGCTTCTGGAAAGCTCAAGGGGCAACAGGAGTGAGTGGTAAAATACGAGAATGAACCTTGCCCATGCTGAAAATCCTAGATTCCATCTTTAATGCTTTTTAACAGGGCAAAGAGATGACACGCATCGTGGAAAGACTCCAGCATGGTGCAGCAGCTTCTTACACTGGAACAGAAGCAAACCATTCTTGATTGGATAGCACATCAGAGCAGCATGGGCTTGCTGTTTTCACCCACTGATATCTGCACCTATGCAGTGCAAATTTCTGAGAAGACTCCTGGTCAGTATTAGCATAAAAAGTTTGAAAAATATCACCCAGAAATCCAGGCTGCAAAACCAGTCAAACTCGACCTCAAGCACACCAAGAATTTCAACAACACAATCATTAATGACTACTTTGACAAACTTGAAGATCTTCACATACAGTATGGTGGTATTCTGTTAGGCTAGACGAATCTTAAAGGACTCAGGCAGACTAAGTGCAAGAGTGGTTTAAGATGATGGCAAATGGAATATTAAACCTAGCGCTACTGGTACATCTGGAAGTCCTTATGTATACTACAGTACTCGAGCACGGACCATGGGCTGCACAATGCTGTGGACTGCAGATGAGTAAGGCTGGGGTGGGATGACTCAGAGTGACTAGGGAAATAAAGATGACTCGATGACTGTGCACTGCGCAGCATGATGGGGAGGGATGCACAGCATGATGGTGGAGGAAGAGATAGGGGAAGGAAGATAAAATAAGGAAAATGAATAGTCCGTAACATCACCCTCTCTTTAGATTCATGTTCTCGTGAAAACCCTTAGTCCAGCTGTCCCCACCCATTGTTTTCCCAGGCAATTGTCATGCGTGGGGCCCACGTATGAATGAGCTCCTCATTGTAGGAGCAGATGTGGTGGAGCATAGTGGCGAGGAGTTTGAGCTGCCGGTTTTCAGTGTGAAGCATCTCCATTGCTTCGCAAAGCGCAATGCATTCCGCTATTGTGGGGGTAGTCCCATCAGGGGTCCATCTGGTTCAAAGATGCATGCAGATGGTCATGACATAGCACAGGTATGTGCCGAGAGTGATGGCAAGGGGGTCCATATAGTCTCTGGCATCGAGGATCTTCACCAGATTCTCGGAGTCATTCATGATGGGGGTGGATGCATGACTGTTGTCGCTGCTTTCGATGCTGATGGAAGCGTTGGTGGTCATGATGTGCGATTTTTGGTCTTCTTCCCTCTTTTCATAGTTCTTTTATCTTGTTCCATAGTCTTCTTCAGGAAATGGTCTAGAGCTTGCTGCGCATTCCCCAGTTCCTTCTCTTTGATCCATGTGTTTTCCTCATATCTGTATCCTTTCCATTTGACCAGGAATAGCATTCCTCTTCCTTGTTTCTTTTTTTTTAGGATTTCTTCTATCTCGTACTCTTCTTCATCATTTATGATTTCAGGGGGTAGTAGTGATGGCCGTTCTTATATCTTGAAACAGAGTCCTTTGTAGGGTGTGAGTAGTGTTTCATTGAACACAGGGTGTATCAGCTGCTATGATGCTGGGAGTTCCAGGCAGTATGCTGAGGCTCCTTTCTTTTCGATCACCTTGAACGGTCCATATTGGAGTGCCGATAACTTCTTTGATGGTCAATTGACTGTGATATTGGTGGCTTCAAGCCATACTCTGTCCCCTTTCTTGTATTCACGGGCTGGTCTTCATCTCACATCGTAATTGTCTTTGGCTCGTGTTTGCACATACTGCAGTGCAGTGTTTGCTTCTTTCCAGATTTGGTCCATTCTTTCGACAAAGTTCTTTGCTGCGGGGTTGTTCCCTTCTGTTGTCTGTGGCTCTCCCTTCCAGGGGTGCATTCTGTAGTTGAGATAGAATGGTGTCTCCTTTGTTCCCTGGTGTGTTTTGTTATTGTATTGGTACTCTTCAATTGCTATCCATTCTGCCCAGTCGTCCTGCAGGTTGTTTGTGAAGTTCCTAAGGAAAACTTCTGTCTCTTGATGGGATCACTCCGCCTGTCCATCTGTTTGTGGGTGATAGACCGTTGATAGGTTTTGCTTCGTTCCAAGCAGTTTTAGAAGCGCTGTCATGAATCGTGCTGTGAATTGGGGTCCTCGGTCACTGATGATCTTTCGTGGGATTTCATAGAGTTTCTATACATTGTCTCAGTATAATCATGCAAGACCTTCTGCTGTGAGTTCGGTGTTTGTGGGAATTAGATGGATCATCTTGGTCAGGTGGTCTGTGACTGCGGCGATAGCATTAAAGCCATTCAAGCTGGGTAGCGGTCCTATGAGATCTACTCCAATATCTTCCCATGGTTGCTGCAGAACCTCATGCAGGTGTAGTGGTGCATGTTTCTTTTATCAGATGATTTTGTTTTGCTGGCATGCTTCGCATCCATTGATGTATTTCTTGATGTCCATTAATATTGATGGCCACTAGTAGGTGCGGTTTATGAGTTCATGCATGCGATATTGTCCTGGGTGCCCTCCAATGGGTGTGTCGTAGTGTTCGAACATGATATCTTCCTTTAATTTGATGTCTGGGGGAACATAGATTTTCCCTCCCGCGTATACAATGTGGTTTTCTTCTGTGAACCAATGTGGTTTTTCCTTCAGTCCTGTTGTTATGATCATTTCCCTTCGTGTGCATTGTTGAATTTGTTCTATCCTTGGGGTTTCGATCATCATGATTCCTCTTGTTTGCATTGTTTCATTATTTTCTGCTTCCCCTTTCTGTAGATGTTCATCCTCGAACATCATAAATTCAAAATCTCATTCATTATTCTCTTCCAGGTGTCGAATGAATGCAGCTTCTTTGATCATTTGTATGTCGTCTTTCTCTGCTAGGTTGTCTTCATATTCCGCCATTCGTGATAGGACGTCTGCTTTTCTGTTCACTTTTTCTGGTACGTGTTGTAGTTTGTAGTCATATTCCTGCAATTTCAGGTACCAGCCAGTCTGTCTCGAATTGAGTCATTGTGGTTTTCGGAAGTATAATAGGTTCTTGTGGTCCATTAATATTTTGAACTTCTCTCAAGCTTCTAGAAGGTATTGTCTCCACATCTTCAGTGCCACCATTATCACAAGGAGTTCTTTGTCATAGATCTCATAGTTCTGCTCTGCTGGGGTCATACATCTTGAGATGAAGGCGATTGGGTGCCACAACCCTTTCTGCTGCTATGATAATACCGCTCCAATGGCATATTCTGAGGCGTTTGTTTCAACTCAGAATTTTCCTTCTGTTTGTGGTAGTGCTAGGATGGGTGCCAAGGTTATGTGTCGGATTAGCTCCTTGAAAGTGCTTTGCTGCTTGTCTGTCCACTGGAATGTTTTGTTTCCAGTCAGCTCCATTAAAGGTTTAGCGACTTTTGCATATTCTTTGATGAATTGTCAGTAAAAGTTTGTGAATCCCAAGAACTTCTGTAGTTCTTTCTTCGTTTTTGGGGTTGGCCAGGATTGTACAGCTGTAATCTTCTCTGGTTCCATTTCCACTTTCCCTTCTCCTATGATGTACCCTAGTACTAGGACTTTTGATGATTCCCAGACACATTTCGGTCCTTTGATGAATAGGTCATTTTTGTTCAGTATTTCCATGACCTCTACTGTGTTCTTTTAAAGTTCCTCTCATGTTCGTCTGATGATTATGATGTCGTCCATATAGATTATGCATACTCTTCTTCATATTTGGTCTTGAAAGAGGCTTGCCATCATTCAGCTGAAAGTGCCTGGTGCATTGCACTATCCAAAGTACATGACCGTTGGTTCGAAGAGTCCTCTTGCTGTTAGGAAGGCTGCTTTCCATTTGTCTCCTTTCCAAATGCGAACATTGTTGTATCCTCAGATAATGTCAATCTTGTTAAAGTACTTTGCTCCTTGTAGTACATCGAGGAGTTCGCTGATGCATGGTAGTGGGAACTTGTCCTTGACTGTATATTTGTTTATTTCTCGATAATCTTGGATGAGTCATTTGCTACCATCCTTCTTATTACGAAAGAAACAGGGTGCCGCATAAGGTGATTTTGAGGGGCATATCTTCCCTGTTCTTAGTCCTTCTTCAACAAAGGCATCTAGTTCTTCTAGTTCTTTCTGCGTCATTGGGTAGACCTTGCTTAGTATTGTCTTCAGTGCATCCTTTGTTAAGTTTATCTCATGGTCCCACTCGTTGTAGTCTGGTAGCCGATCGAAGTTCTTCTCCTTAAAGAGGTGTTTGAATCTCGTCAGATATGAAGGTATCTGAGTTCCCGTCCTGTCATTGGCTGTGGTCTTCACTGGTTCAGCTACTTTCTGTATTTTGATTGTCTGGTGGTTTATCTTGCATGCTTTGGGGCATCTGTTAAAGACGATCTCTCCTGTCCTCCATTTGATCATTGGGTTGTGATAGACAAGCCAGTCATGTCCCAGTAGCATGTTGGTTTTTCCAATGTCAAGTATGATGGCTTCCATATGCTCTTTGTGTCCTTTAATGTTGATATGGACTTCTGCTACCTGGTCTGCTGTTTTCTGGTGGTTGGGTGATCTGTCTGCATTTATGATTGGAATCTTCTTGATTTGTCATATCTTCAATCCTGTTTTTGTTACTATAGTGGTATTGATGCAGGTCCTGTCTGCTCCACTATTGACTTCTGGTGTTATCATTGCTATCCCCTTTCGCATTCGTATTTTCGCTGGTACTGTGAGTTCTTTTCTTCTGGGTGGTTTGTCTCCTCGGATGGTTTTTCTCAGTGCTTCAGGTCACTTTGCAGGAATGGTGTATTTCAGAGTATGGGATGATCTACATCCAGTATCGAAGCGAGTCTATTTCAGCTGTGTGGGTCATGATTTAGCACCTCTTAATCAGACCCTTTGTGAAACCCTCTTTGTCAGGGCTTTCTTCATCCTTGTCTTCTTCGTCTTCTTCTCCTTCTTCTTTCACTTCTCTGACTTGGGATTTTCCCTTCTTCTTCTTGCAGTTTCATGCATAATGTCCTTTCAAGCCGCAATTGTAACATGTGATGTTTGTTGCTCCTTTTCGTGGCTCCAGACAGTTTCTTGAGAGGTGTCCTGGTTTATTGCAGTTGAAGCAGTTGTTGCTTCATACTTTGTTGACTTTCATGGCCTGTCCTGTTCCTTGGCTTGGGTTTCCTTGCTTGCATTGGTTGTTTGCAAATTCCTCCCTCATTACATTCCTATGTTCATCAATGTTGCATCCAATCACTTGAACTGTCTTGATATATTCATCTCCATCTGTTGGAAGTTCAGAGATCGAATGTACGGCTTCTGCTGTCCTCCGGTTTAGGCTCTTCTCAAGTAGGAAATGAGGAGCTGTTCCTGTCATTCCTGCTTTTCCTGCGAGGTCTATGAATTCATCTAGGAATTCATCAATTGGTCAGTTTCCCTGTCTGATATTGAATAATTTGCTTCCTGCTTGCGACAGTGACATGATATTGCTGAATCGTGTTTGTATTTCAGTTATGAAATCAGCCCATGTGCTTTGATTGGTCGTGGTGTCAATTTTCTTTGACACCCAGTGGGCTTCTGGTCCATCAGTCATTCTGGATAGTACTGCTCCGATCTTTTGTATATTGGTGAGGTCTCCATGTGTGGTTATGTAGAGTTTCATCTTTCTCTACCAAATGTTAAAAGCTGTTCGATCTCCTGTGAAGGACTTCAGATCCACGATAATTCCTTTGTATTCTGTCGCCATTGTTTGTGGAATTTCTTCGTCACTGTCTTAGTCTTGGCTTTCTTGTTCGTGAGCTTGTTGTGCTTGGGTCTGCTGTTCTTGAATCTGCTTTTGTCTTTGTTCTTCTCTTTGCTCCTTCTAATAGTCTAGGTCGATTCCTGCGATTCTACAGGCTTGTTCGAATTCGTTCCACTCTGCAGTGGTTGGTCTGTCTGTCTTGGGTAATCTCTTTTGCTCCCTCCACCGATAGTATTCGTTCCAGTCACTGTCACTTACTTTCGCCACCATGGTGTGATTTTCTTTATGCTGTACTTCAGCGGGTCGGTCTTCTGAAGGGGTTTAGCAATTTCATTCCTATGTGCCTCTGGCTTTGGTATCGTTCTCATTGGTTCTGTCGTATGCTCTGTGTGTCGTGTTCCTTCTGTATTAGTGTATCCTCTTCTTGTACTCGGCGATTGTAGTTTGCAATCTGCTGTTGTCTGAAGCTTTGGGCTTGCATTCATTTCTCTCTTGTTTTCTTGCAGATCAGTTCATTCTCTCCTTCTGCAGGAAGATTCTGGTCTGACCACAGCTCTTCTAGGCTTATCCCGTATTCTTCTTCTAGTAAGAGTTCTGCAATGAGCTGTGCTGCTTCGTTACTGAAGTTTTCAGTAGGCTCATCTGTGGTGGTGAAGGCAAATTCTCTCAGAAATGCCTGTTCTTCTTCGTTGCTACTTAGTGTAGGCATACGCTCCCTTTTTCGATTGTTCGAATTGCTAGTGTCTCTGCAGTTGGCGTAGACTGTCTCTGCGAATGGTGTGGACTGCAATGTGTGATCTACTTCTCTGAACCAGGTGTTCTCATCGCTCATGCTAGTGCTCACTGGGTCGGTGACCGCTTGTTGTCAAATGTTGATTAGGTCTTTGATAAAGTGCGACATAGTGTATATGAGTCTGAGCGAGTCTCGACGAGGTTTAATATCTTGTTAGGCTAGATGAATCTTGAAGGACTTGGGCAGACTAAGTGTGAGAGTGGTTTAAAATGATGGCAAAAGGAAGATAAGATAAGAAAAATGAATAGTCCATAATATATTCCTGTGGAGCACATATGGAATATGGATGAGAAAGGCATCCAGATGGGCGGGGATCATAAAAAGAGCAGTAAGAAGTATTGCTATCTGAAAGATCAGAAGCAGAAGTATCAGATTCAGAATGACAATCTTGAGCTTGTTACGATCCTGGAGTGCATTTCTGCAGCCGGTGCCATTGTACAGTACCCTACAATAAGTTTTGCAATATGTAAATAAATAAAAATACATCCTTGAAAGAATTAGTTTCTACACAAGAACAAGTCTATGATAGTCCAATCTAATACTTAGTAGGCCCTCCTTGGACCTTAAGAACTGCTTCTACTCTGCTAGGCATGCTCCTAACTAAATTATTTACCAATTCCAAGTCCAATCTTTGCCACTCCTCCTAAAGTGCCTCCTATAATTCCTCCAGATTTTGAGGTATAACCAGCCTGCTGTTGATTCTACTTTTGAGCAGGATCCAAATATGTTCAATAGGATTGAGGTCTGGAGACTGTGCTGGATGGGGGAGAATGACCATTTGCTGATTTGTGTGCCATTCTTTTGCAGCCTTGCATCAGTGAACTGGAGCCCCATCTTCCATGACTGCTACCTGCCCTCTCTGCTCACTTAGCTCCTCATAGATATCCCAGAGGGGGCCATTGAGGACTAACTCAACATAATCAGCCCCAGTTCTGGCCTTCTTTGGGATTCTAATGAGTGGACCAAGCCTCCCATGTATCATACACCTCCAAATCATCAAACTCTGCCTTCCAGACTTGAAAGTGGGAGTAAGACACCTTTCATCATACCTCTCTCCAGGCCTTCTGCACACCCAAACCACTCTGGAATTCTTTCCAATCTCCACAGATGATTCATCTGTCCAAATAACTTGGTTCCAGTCTTCCTCTCCCCAGTGCTGGTAATTCCTTGCCCACTCTAGCCATGCTTTCTTGTGTTCAGCCTTGAGAAAGGGCTTTTTGGCTGCAATATATGCTTTCATATCCAAATGATCCTCCAAAGCCTTCTGAACAGTATTGGAGTAAACAGGATTATCTCGAAAGTTGTTGATAGAACGAGTGATGTTAGAGAGAGATTGGCACCTATTTCCATCAAGAGAGGTCTTGAGGTGATGAAGGGACCTCTCATCTAGTTTTGGAGGTCTACCAGACCGGGCTGTGTCATTGAAATGATCTCTGGTATTGTAGTTCTTGAGAATGTGAAAAATGGTAGAACAGTTGCACCCAACAAAAGAGGCAATATCCTGTATTGAAACATTCTCTTTGGCCTTGGTATAGATGAGAGAGCGAAGTTCAGGAGTAGTATTCTTAGTTCCAGGTGTTTTAGGCATGGTTGATATAGTGTAGCAATTGTGAGAAATAATTTTGTTGATTACAGATAGATCACATGTTGCAAAACTTATTGTAGGGTACTGCTAGTGTTGCCGCGGCTCCAACTTGGAACTGACTAAGAACCGGAGCCGAGTTGGGGCCAAGCTGAAGCTGAGCTGGATCGGCAATAACTGCTAACATCAGCTCAGGGGAACCGAACAGCCGCAGCTCGTTTGCCAAGTCGGTTGGAGTCGACTACAGCTGCTGAACTGATGGAGCTGGGCATTCCAGAGAAGAAAAAGTAAAAATGCACATTAGATTACGTGTATACTTCCAAGAATTATGGTAATACTAAATGTCGTAGTATTGTAGTCCTAGAAATTAGATGTAGTATTGACAGCTATTATTTGGCACGTAACTTTCGAGCTTCGGTGCGCATTGCCTGCATAAGTCCATCGTTAATCTTTTTTTGCTCTGGCGTCTCGTAACCCTGGCATAAGTCCGCAGAAGTCAACTCGACTATCTCTCCTGACAGGCTGTCCTCGCCACTCTCGTCTCAGTTCATGACGGCGCACCGGATGATTGCTGTGTCATTATCATACCAGTGATGGATGCGACGCACATATTTACCTCAGTGCTTGCCTCTCATGACCACTAAAAGACCGTTGTCGTGAGTTGGATGAGCCGGTTCAACCGTAATCCATTGTGTTGGGATATTTTCCAACGTTTTGTAGTGCTGGTGTCACAGAGAGACATTGCCGTTTTCATCGGATACAATCGAGATTGCCAGCTTCTTGTTGTATCCGCCGCTGTTCACCTTGACCCATACCATATGACTGACAAGACGTGGATCAAGTAAAAAATGCTGCGCCTTGGATTGTTGGCTTGTGGAACTGGGATGCAGGCTGGGAGCAGGTTGTCACGGAGTCAGTGCAGGGAGAGGTGAATAGGGCATCCACGCACTGGGATTTCAGGCTGGGCTCGACAAGCCAAAGTTTGGCATCAGTGTTTGACCACCTGTCATCCCAAGTGTGGGTGGGGCCAGTGAATGAGAAGAGCTTGATGCCTCGGGGTGATTGCGAGGCTTAAATCGAGGATTGCCATGTGGAAGGCAGGTGAAAAGTTTTTGACTGGACCTGTTAGATTCGAATCAGCAAGGACTTATGCCAATGCAACCAGAACTTATGGTGGATCAACCACGTCGTCATAATCGAACATGTAGTTTTGAAATGGGGCAGCGGGATTGAAGCGCAGAAGTTGGACAACTAATTTGATGCCACTTGCAGTAGATTCATCGCATATGACGTCCCAGACCATAGCGCGAGTGCCCTTCATGGAGTGGTGCTGCTTTGTTATCAACACCTCACATCCCCTCCATGGAATGTACTCTCGGTCCTGCATCATTTCGCGCGGCGGTGGCAGGTTTAGCAGATTTTCTGGCTCAATAATCCTTAGGCAATTGATGTGCATGGAATATGACTGGGAAAGATATCAGAAATAGTGATAGAAATATCGCAGGCATCCTTACAACTAAGTTGCTCTCCATGGATTGTGCCAGGCCATCCGGCTGCTCAAGAAGGTGCACAGTTGTATCAACCACGCCCACAACCCATGCCTTTTGGCCTATACATGGTCCGCCCGTCATTTCAATGAAATTTCCTGCCACAATCACTTTGCGAAGATCACGCCAGGGAACATTGACCAAGCCCTCCCCATTTTCCAAATCTACTTCAATGCCATTCTCAGAAAGAGAGCGAATAGTTCCTCGCTTGCCTGAGGATGTAACGTTGACAATTTCCTGCTCTGCAAATTTCCACTCTGCAGGATATATGAACTTGGCAGTCTGGACCGCCGGATGACCGCTGACATGGTATGTTAGAAATGCCTCACTGGACAAGTGAATGTCAGCATGAGTCATGGAATGAGAGTCGAAGTCCTTCAACAGGAGTCCATGTTCCAAATTCATACCACAAAGCTGGAATACTTGATCCTCCTCCATGTGCCTGAGCCGAAGGCGTAAGCATTTGGGGAGAGTGGAGGGATCGAATAGCTTGGGGACGGGAGGAATAGTTGATCATTTTCTCTTCTTCGAGTGGGGCGGATCGTTGAAAGTCAGGCAAGGTATCAGCAAGACACCTACAAAGGGGCCAGCACAGTTGCGGATTAAGCCTACGTCGCCCTTGTACTGGCCCTGGAGAACCCTCACCCATGACCCGACTGTAGGAGTATCCACAGGCTCCAATACCGTCAAGGTCCACTGCCAATCCTTTATATTGATCTGCTTTGCATTGATTTCCAGGGTACGATGAGAAATACCTGGGATTATTTTGAGGAGCTGGCGGAGGGCTTGATTCATTGTTGCTTCTACATAGATGGAGCCGCGAGGTAGACCTCTATGGAAAGCAGCACGGAGTTGATGCTCAGGTTTGGCTGCCAGGAATAATGACATCAATGCCTGATCCTCCACGCCAATCTACACAGAGAACATTAGTAGCCATCGAAATGCTTAAGGTCCACTTACACGGCAAGGAATACGCCATAATGGATAGTCATCATCTTTCAATATGCCCTCCAATGGAACGCCCACACTGATTTCTTCGTCCAGCGGACACAGAGACGTATTTTGAGGTTGATGCGCATACTGTGCGATGTGCGACAGCAGGCTTTCAAAGCTGTCCTTGTTTTCATTGTCCTCTGGTAACTGGCGTGCAGAGGAACCAGTTTGCACATCAGGGATCATATCGTCTATGAAGTTGTCTGGAGATAGAATAGTTATCTTGTGTCGTTTCACAGAGTCAGTCCAGCTCACCAAGATCGTCCTCCTCCTCATCATCACTGTCATTTTGATCGTCCACCTCCGCCTCAATGTCGAAGAATCATAAAGCTGCATCTGAAACATATCGGGGCATTGTGGCAACTTTGAGTGCAGCGTAGAGGCTAAGAATCATTATCAGCATCCTGCCGCACGAAACCGATGGGTAAAACGATGGCAATGATCATTGCGAATGATGCATACATCATGCAATGACTGATTTCACGTGTTCTTCTTTGCCTTTCATTTTTTTTTTCACTCATTTTCATTGCAATAACTATTTACTGACTACTAGAACGAACGTTGACTTACCGGGAGTGGACGACCACACCATGAAGGGGGATGGTAGTAGTAGCGGACGAGAAGTGGAAGCATGTGAAAGCGGAGTTGGGCAGCATCATAGGATAGTGGGAAGTTGAAATGTCGGGTATTGCCCGAGTCGGGAACTCGGTCCCAGGCAATACCCGACGTTTCAACTTCCCACTACCCTATGATGCTGCCCAACTCTGCTTTCGCACGCTTCTACTCTTCGTCCGCTACCACCACCATCCCTCCTCATAGTGTACCAAGTTGCCATCCCATTGTAGTTAGGCGTCGATTTACATTAGATAGTACCTGAGTAACTTGAATGTCATGAAATGAAGTGACTGTCTGAGAAGTTAACGGACAATGAGGAGGATAAATGGGTCAATGACACCCAAGTAGGTCAGATAACCCAAATGCATGATGATAAAGCACCACTATACATGCAGCTTAGGGAGGACCTCGAGGAGGGGAACATTCAAGTACGTCCCTTGCCAGCATACTCTCTAAACGTAATCAAGCCTCTTATCTTTGCCATGCAGGATGTAGCATGCATACCGCATTCAATCCCTCCCATCCGTGTCATCAGGTGGCATGTTCCACCTTATATGACTAGGCGAGCATTTCAGACTTGTGCCATCTCCACCCAGTCAGTAATGCCTCGCAAACCACGATGCCAAGCAACTACAGAGCCATCGATGGATGCTCCACCAACAGTTCCCATCGATTCTACACCCGAACCTTATACTCCGGAAACTGAAGGTGGCGCTGGAATAAAGACAAGGAGACAGCGGGCTATCCCTTCACAGCCAACTCACCCCACCACTCATCTGGCAGCCCAGCAGTCTGCTCCACATTCTCTCCAGCCTTCTATGATTTCCTCAGCAGATCCCACTCCACGTCCTATTCTGCCTGAGATCTTTCTGCCTCAGACCCTTCTGCTGCCTCATCCCACTAGATGCCAAGCTGCATCTCCCCCTGACCTTTCCTCTGGTGAGGAGTTCGACTATGGAGGCGTTGATGGCCAGCGGTACAGTGACGATGAAGGTTCTACTAATGTGCCACCACCGTCAGAGAGTCTGGCAACTGAAGCCGGCTCTTCACCCCTTCCAGTTGTCAATTTCACAGGCCCTGCGAAGTCCAAAGGACGAAATATCGCCTATGATATACAACACTTCTTCAATAAATTGGACAAGACTGTAGGCACCGTGTGCCTTTTGTACAAGTAAGTCGATCTCAATAGCCCTGAATTCATCTCTCTAATGCTTGCCATATTGTAGGAAGAACGGAATCAACAAGGTCTTTAGTTCCACGACTTCGAACTCTCCCCTTTGTGACCACTTGTTCAGCAAGCACTGGGATGAGTACCTCAATGTTTGCACAAGTAAGAGATGGAAAGTTCAGAGTGCCGATACAAGGAACGCTCCAGCCTTATCAGCACTAGATGCCAACAGACTACCTTTCACGCTCGAGAGGTTTCATGAGTATCTTGTCAGATTCATCGTCGTCGATGATCAGGTAGGCCCATAGTTTGTACATGACAGCCTGACACTGACTGTTATTCCCGTTTAGTCCATCAGCGTCGTTGAATGCCCAGAGTTCTAGACACTGCTCCTCCTTCTGCGGGAAGCACTGTGCGATGCGGACATTCCTCATCGGACAAAGATAAGGGAATCGATTATGCAGCAAGTACACTGTCTTCTACCTGAATTAAGGCAGAACTTTGCGGTTTGTTTTTGATTTACATATTTCTGTCTTGTTATTCATCAGATTTTTCAGAACACTCCCGGAAAAGTGAACTTCATGATGGATATTTGGTCCTCATCATCTTTATGCCCGTTCTTGGCTATCACAGCACATTGGATAAGCCGTGACAGTGACAGTCGTGCTCTCAGTCTCGAGTGTTCCCTGATTGCTTTTCATCACCTGCGTGGCACACACTCCGGAGAACGTCTTGCTAGAGTCGTCCTCCCTCTTTTGGACCGTGTCGGAGTAACTGTCAAGATAATGCCATTTTACATACAAGAAGTGCTAGCTCTAACATTTAAGTAGGTTGGACTTTTCACTCTTGACAATGCGTCCAACAATGTGACTACTCTTCAACATCTCGAGTCCCTCCTCCAACAACACGATATCCCATTTCACCACTGAGAGAATCGTATATGATGCTTTCCTCATGTTGTGCACATTTGTGTGACACATGTTATTAAGATGTTCTCGAGCAAACCAGAAGAACATGCCAACATTTGTATTGAACCGTCAACATCCAATGCTTTTACCATTCCCCTTGACGCATCCGCGATCCTGAACGTTTTCTTGGATACCTCAGATCCAAGTAATAACCAAGATTTCGATGAGAGTATTCTGCACTCCATTCCACCCCCTCCTAGCTGGGATAACAAAGCTTATCAAACATATGAGGAAGCTGTGGCTCGTAATCTGCTTGCCTTGGTCTAGAATGTTTGCTGTGCTGTATGTTCATCTGGTCAACAAAAAGAAGTGTTCTTTCAAGTCATTCAAGATGGCATCGCATGTGGAAGATTCAAGGACGACGAAGGCCTATTATTAACTGTCTATGAGCTTCTCCTTGATGTCAGGACACAATGGGATTCAACGTTCCTGATGGTTAAGCGATTCCTTTATCTCTGTCAGGTATGTATTACCAATCCAACTTGGTCACGGATTCACAGTCTTACAATGAATCCCAAATAGCCGATCGAAGTCTTTTTGTCATTGCCAGAACAGAAAGCTCTTTACAAACTACGTTTAACGTCATGTGAATGGCAGGTTTTGGTCGATATTAGGAGCATCCTCGAGGTATTGTAGCTAGAGCATTCTATTAACAGACTTTTTTCATTTATTCCTCCTTAGGTGCCACATAACGTGTACAATGTCTTATCGTTTGAGCGGGTACCTACACTATGTGATACAATTCCTGCCATAGAGACATTCATGACTCTCTGGGAAGAGCTCCGCAAGAAGAAACTGCATCTTGGTCCTTTCATTGATGTCGGTTTGGACTATGCTATCAAGTACTACCGAAAAATCGACGATACCCGAGCCTATGCAATCGCATTATGTGAGTAGTCCATTGTGACGTGGACATTTACTGACAGCATTGTCTAGTTCTAAATCCGACTGTGCGGATGTCGTAGTTTTGAGTCCACTGGGAACGGAAATACACTGACAAGGCTGAGAAAGCGATTAAGGAAACAGTACATTCGGTTGTGTTTCTATTTGATCGACTGCTGATATTCAAGTAGATGATGGAATATCGGCGTAATCAACCAGTCACGTGGATCGCGAGCAATGCCCCTGCTGAGCCACGTCGCATCGCTCCATGACAACTCACCTGGCAGAAACTGATGTTGAAGGTGACAGAAGGACATGGCATCTCGACTGGAACCCAGAGCGTTGAGGAAGAATTTCAACGGTACATCATGGGCCCATTGCATAATATAGGTGAAATTGTTCCACTTCGATTTTGGCAGGTAAGTTGATAAATATTGAATATTTGAATGACCTCTCATGAATTTATCCAGGCAAACGAAATGGTCTTTCCTACCCTTTACGCTATGGCACTTGACTATCTCTCTGTACCTGCCTCAGCTGTTCCGTCAGAGCGAATATTCTCATCGGCCAGCGAAACGGACACAAAAAAACGCAATCGCATTCATCCAGTGCTTATGGAAGCCCTTCAGTTACTCAAATTCGCATACAAGAAGGATCACATCAATTTCATGCAAGGCCTCCTTACTCTGATTTCGGACTTGATGCCTAGTGACGGTGATTTGCTTGCCAGACTGGCTGGTGATGCTGATTCATCGATCATGGATGACATTTTACGAATGACAGGGCAGTATTATGATGAGGAGATGAATGAAACAAACTAATATTGTCTATTTAACACAAACGAAATACAGGTTACTTTTTCTATACTACACCAGCACATTTCGACTCCCCACATAAGCTGAACAATGACGATGCATGTGCCTCAACAGCATTTTGCTGTCACTGAACAGGTCCAAGAGCCGGCTTGGTGACCAGTTTAGTCGGCCCAAACAGGCTTAGTGTTACGATTTCAACGCCAATCGTTATCTTGACGATGGACACGTGATCCAATAATCACCTGACAAGACACGTGACACAAATGCGACGCGACTGACAAGATACGATGTGAAGACTCGAAGGAAACCCTATAACAACAACGCGTCATCAGGGCAAAGGGCTATGACGAAACGCCTGCAGGACAACATGAGGAGCGGAGTCATATTTTAGCTCAAACGACGGAATAGGGCAAAGGGCTCTATATAACACGAGGATAGCACATGTATGTCGTGGTCCGTGCTTGAGGATCGTAACATATAAATAGCTAGATTGTACGTAGTAGAACTCAGCTTCGAGCTGGCTAATTAATAGCATTCTTCTCCCCGCCTCTCATCTCTCGAGATAGTTAGAGTGACCTGCGCGCAGATTCGGTTTTGCGTAGCAAAAGCTCGAAGCTTCTCATCGCGCACCTCACCGCTCTTAGCTCTCACCTCTCTCCGCTGCCCTTCCTTCATTGCCCGATGGCCCCGAGTGCCGTGCGACCAAAGGAACCCGCTGCGTCGTCATACCTCTTCTCCAAAACAAACACTAACCTTTTCAATCTTCAATCCCCATTCCCTACCCCGCGCCAACCCATATTCTGATCTCTGTCCGCGGTCCTTGTTCGTTGCATTTGGAAGTGCGAGAGGACTAAGGGTAACGTTGAGTCCGACCCTGTCCGAATCGAACATCACAAGGCTGTGCTAGGGTGATCTTCGGAGAGCCCTACCACGCGTTTGACCGGGTAGTTTGTTGACCCGGGATGTACCGAAGCAAGAGAGATCAGAGGACTCGGACGTGTGGATAGTCCCCACCCTTCGACCGACACCTCAAACACGCCCTTGAAAGTCGTTGTCGGGGACGTGTGTTGACCCGAAACGAAAAAGGGATTGCCAGACCGCTGGGATCTCTGACGACGAAACCTTCCTCGACTGCTGTTTGGGGCATCCCCATGGCCACGAGGATTCGAGCTGACCCTTCCGCAGTCTGACAGGCACCCTCCACGTTTTCCTCTGGACCAAACCGAAGTGGGAGTCGACGGTCGCGCGCCGCCCACATGGTACTATTCGACAAAACACACCACATACCAAACCCCTTTCACCTCGCCCATAATGGAATTCATCCCCGCTCTCTTCGCCTTCATCACCGTCATCCTCACCACCCTCTTCGCTGCACACCCGCTTGCCTTAGCTTGGGGCACCCTCCGGAACAATCCTCAACAAGCAGAACAGGTACAAAACGCGACTCGGACTTTGGTCGATGCGATCAAAGAAGAACTGGATTTGGGCAAGAAGCCCAAAAGAACGAAATCGGAACCGCCGGATCCATATAAAGGGGAACCCGGCTTGATCGGAAGTTGGCTTCGACGAATGAAAGTCTACTTCGATAAAGAGGAGATCACGAACAAATGGGACATGATCACCTACGCACTGCAACGGATCACGGGAGGCAAAGCCGAACGTGCACAGAACTGGGCGGACTCTAAGCTACAGGAGTGGCTGGAGTTCAAAACGGAATTGAACGGTCGCAGGCAGGAGTTCGGATATCACTCCACCTACGACGACTGGGAACATGGACGCGTCGTTACGCTGGCAACGGCTAACACTCCGGAAGTCAGGACGAACCCGCTTGGACACCTCCCACCATTCAAAGACTGGGAAGAGTTCAAGGCAGAAGCCAGAGAATTCTTCATGACCACGGAAACACGGAACGACGCGATCATTCGGATTAAAGGACTGTCGCAACACCGACGACCGGTCGAGGACTACATTGTCGAATTCCGGAGCTGGGCTCCCTTGACAGAATACAACGACATCGCGCTCATCGACATTTTCAAACATGGACTCGACCAGGCGCTCGGACGACGGATTATCGAACTAGGAGGTGTCCACAAAGAGGACATCGACTGGTGGTACAGACGCACGACGGAATTGGACCGGCAATATCATCAGGCCCAAAAGGAATTCGGGGTAAAGGAGCGATTCACTCCCAAACCAACACAGAAACCAGCACAGGAGACGATGGCACCTAAGGGGCAAACTCCGGCACCAGTAACCGGTAATGCTCAAGGACGGCCTGACCCTAACGCCATGGACGTCGACCGGTTGAGACGCAAAGGACGCTGCTTCCGGTGCAGCGAGAAAGGACACCTCGGACGTAACTGTCCAACGAACACCCGGCCGAGATATACGACTAGGAACGTGGAGGCCAAGGACGAACCTGCCGCCACCCACATTGAAGAAATGAACCAGGGTTTTCAGTAGAGCTGGGAAGAAGCACCGCTTCGCCGGCTGACTATGTATCATCGAATATTAATATAAGGGACATTCCCGACCTTAAAGAATATTTCGAACGAGAAGGTGCACGAGAGTTCGGTCTCGTAAAAGGATATACCCTACCCTGGGTGGCACAGCAGATTTATCGGCAGGACGAGTCTAAGGCATACTCGATCCTTAAAGCATGGACGGACCAATCGCGACAGAAGGACATCTCTCTGGAAAGACTCCGTGAGATCAATCAAATGAATGATCACGACGCTCTCCATACATTGTACGACCTCAGACAAAAGCCACGATTTGTCAGAGGCGGAAACGGAAACCAGATGGACGTACCCCTGACGATTACGACCTTGGACACTGGACGGATGCACAGCGTAAAAGCTTTGCTCGACACAGGATGCACAGGATCCTGCATAGACCGGAAGTTCGTTAAGGAAAAAGAGATCAATACGAAACGATATCCCATCCCCATCCCGGTCCATAATGCAGATGGAACCCGAAACAGAGCAGGCGATATACGTGAATACGTTGAACTAAGAGTCCATATCCAAGATCACATCGAGCGAATGGTCTTCTCGGTCACTGAACTCGGAAAGGGACAGATTTTCATCGGTTATGAGTGGGTTAAACGTCACAACCCTCGAATCGATTGGAGAATGGAAAGGATCACGTTTGACCGATGCCCTGAAGAGTGTCAGCGAATTGTCCGAACAGAAAATCCCGAAGACGATGACACCTCTACTGAGACGAATGAGGTTGACTTCGGAAATGGAGAAAAACTCTTGATGATCGACATAAACCGAGAGTTTCATCTAAGGGCTTTCCAAACAACGGCTTCCAAATTGGCAGAAGCAACGGCAAAGACGGCAAAGGTGAAAACCTTTGAAGAAATCGTACCGGAAGAATATCACTGTTTCAAGGACTCAGTGTTCGGAAAAGAGTCGTTTGACGAATTACCACCACGATGACCTTGGGACCATGCGATCGAGCTTATCCCAGGAGCCAAACTCCAGGATTGCAAGGTCTACCCCCTGACGCTAGACGAACAGAAACAGCTAGATGCCTTCTTAGACGAAAACCTAAACACCAGACGAATCAGACCGTCGAAGTCACCAATGGCCTCGCCTTTCTTCTTCGTGAAAAAGAAGGACGGATCCCTACGACCTGTACAGGATTATCGGAAATTGAATGATGTGACAATAAAGAACAAATACCCACTACCCCTGATTCAGGAACTGATCGACAAACTGAAAGGGGCGAAGTTCTTTACGAAACTCGATATCCGATGGGGATATAACAACGTCCGCATGAAAGAAGGTGACGAATGGAAGGCCGCATTTCGGACAAACCGGGGAATGTTCGAACCCCTGGTCATGTTCTTCGGACTGATGAATTCACCGGCTACGTTCCAAACGATGATGAACACGATCTTCAAGGACGAGATCGATCAGGGACACGTGATAATCTACATGGACGATATCCTCATCTTCAACAAGGATCTGGATAAACACAGACAACTCGTCCAACGTGTACTGGAAAAGCTAAAGAACAACAAGCTTTACCTGAAACCCGAAAAATGTTCGTTTCATCAGCTGGAAGTAGAATACCTTGGAATGATCGTCTCGGAAAACGGCATCAAAATGGATCCTGTTAAAGTCGAAGGCGTCAAAGACTGGCCCAAACCCACATGCAAATGAGACGTCCAACAGTTCTTAGGCTTCTGTAACTTCTACCGGCGCTTCATCGAAGGATTCGCGAAGATTGCGAAACCCTTGACAGAATTAACCGGAAAAGCCAACTGGACGTGGGAAAAGGCCCAAAATGATGCATTTAACGGACTAAAGAATCGGATCTGTTCGGCACCGATCATTGCAATGCCCCGAGATGATGGAAAGTTCCGAATGGAAGTCGACGCTTCGAATTACGCAATAGGAGGCGTCCTTTCACAGGAACAATCCAATGGTACCTGGAGACCGGTCGCATTCATGTCCAAGTCATTGAACCCGACGGAACGGAACTACGAGATCTACAATAAAGAGATGCTCACGATCATGACGGGACTTGAGGAATGGCGTCAATACCTCTGTGGCGCTAAGCAAAAATTCGAGATTTGGACGGATCATAAAAATCTTGAATACTTCCGAAAGCCTCAGAAGCTGAATCGTCGACAAGCCCGTTGGATCTCGGAACTCCAAGACTATGATTTCGTTCTAGAACATAAACCCGGAAAGTCAATGATGAAGGCAGACAGTCTGTCGAGACGACCAGACCATGAGAAGGGGGAGAACGATAACGAGAACGTCGTACTCCTAAAGCCGGAAAATTTTCGCCGAATTTTTATGGCAAAAATCACGCCGATACCAGAATTCCAGGACATGCTGAACCAGATAAAACGGGCTTGGAAACAAAGAGAACCCGAAGTCCAGAAACGTCTTGATGCAGGTGAACACGGCTGGGAGGAAAATGACCGGATCGTCACATGGCTAAAACGGTACTACGTCCCCAAAAGCCAAAAGATAAGGGAACGGATCATCGAAATCCATCATTCCGATCAAATCTCGGGACACCCAGGACAGACGAAGACGCACGAGTTGATCACGCATAACTTCTGGTGGCCCAAAATGATGAACGACATCAAGGCATATGTCAGAGGATGTGACAAGTGCCAACAAACGAAGATCATCAGAGATCGGAAGCATGCTCCGCTTCATCCAAACGAAGTACCGAAAGAGCCATGGGAGATTATCTCGGTAGATCTCATTGGACCTCTCCCCACATCTCAGGGATTCGACGGCGTAATGGTAACGGTAGATCGGTTCACCAAAGGAGCCAAATTCATACCGGTCAATATAGAAATAACGGCAGAAGGAGTTGCCCGCAAACTGCGCGACACCGTATTCTCGAATTATGGACTCCCCAAGAAAGTCATTAGCGATAGAGGACCACAATTCGTCTCGAACTTCATGAAAGACCTTTATGCGCTCCTGGGAATTAAAGGAGCCCCTTCGACGCCGTACCATCCACAAACCGATGGACAGACGGAAAGAGTTAACCAAGAACTCGAGCAGTACCTGAAACTTTTCATGAATCATCGGCAAACAGACTGGGCAGATTGGCTACCTATGGCCGAATTCTCTTATAACAACCGGATTCACTCTGCAACGGGATATTCCCCATTCTATCTAAACCACGGACGACATCCGCATACCAGAAAGGAACCCCCAAAGCGTGATGTCAAGTCACAAACCGCAGAAGAGTTCGCGAACATGATGAAAGAGATTCAGACCAAAGCCGAAACTTCTCTGACAAAAGCCGCCGAGACGATGAAACGGACCTATGACCGAAAACAGAAGCCCGCCCGAGAATACCATGAGGGTGATCAAGTCTGGTTGGAAGGAACCAATATCACCACCGACCAACCGACAGACAAGCTGAACGACAAGCGATTTGGTCCTTTCAAAGTCAAACGACGAGTCGGAGAATCGGCATACGAACTCGATTTACCAGAACATTGGAAAATTCACCCCATCCGAAATGAATCCGAGCTCACCCCGTACACGGCACCGGCGTTCCCGCAACAAAAAGCGGTGACGATTCTTAAACGACCTCCCCCCATCGTTGTGGAGGGAGAGAAGCGATATGAAATAGAGACTGTAATCAACTCTCGATGGAACAAAGGAAAATTGCAGTATAGGATATACTGGAAGGGTTACCCCATAGAAGACGCTACATGGGAACCTGCGGAAAATGTCATCGAAGATGCGCCGGACGCGGTCGCGAAATTTCATCGCGAGAATCCGGAGGCGCCATCCCTAGAACGAGGGCAATGTCAGCTACCGCCCCGGATCCCGCCAAAAAGGATAGTACGTACCCGTCTCCATCAATCCCAAACGCTGAAGGTCCTCTTCGACCACACGGCTAATGAAGTCTGGGTCTACCCGTGAAGTCAGCAAATGAAAGCGGAGCCGAAAAAGCGGACCCTTACCGGATGGATGTCGGACCCGAAAGAAGTCGAAAATCGACTTGAGGCAGCGTGGCAGGCGTGGCAGCAGCGTCGGAACAAGGCAGTCATAGGAGAGAGCGAGCGCCAGGAAGATTAGAACGATAACGACGAAGAAGAACATGATTGCGAGGACGCAATCCCTAAGGGGGGGGTAATGTTACGATTTCAACGCCAATCGTTATCTTGACGACGGACACGTGATCCAATAATCACCTGACAAGACACGTGACACAAACGCGACGCGACTGACAAGATACGATGTGAAGACTCGAAGGAAACCCTATAACAACAACGCGTCATCAGGGCAAAGGGCTATGACGAAACGCCTGCAGGACAACATGAGGAGCGGAGTCATATTTTAGCTCAAACGACGGAATAGGGCAAAGGGCTCTACATAACACGAGGATAGCACATGTATGTCGTGGTCCGTGCTTGAGGATCGTAACATATAAATAGCTAGATTGTACGTAGTAGAACTCAGCTTCGAGCTGGCTAATTAATAGCATTCTTCTCCCCGCCTCTCATCTCTCGAGATAGTTAGAGTGACCTGCGCGCAGATTCGGTTTTGCGTAGCACTTAGCTGAATAAATTGGCTCGGCTTTACCTGCTGAGCTGAGTCAGACCCGAAGTTGTGGCTCACCAGAGCCAACTTGCAGTTAGCCAAGCTGCAGCAACACTAGGTACTGCACCGCCATCATTCTGTCTTTAAAGCGGTACTGTGCCTGATTTGTGAGAGCTGGATGATGATACTTGGGGAAGGTTTGAGCTCTCAATCTTTTTGCTTTACGTAGTGATGCTGATTGCATTTTCAGCCTATACTTTTTACAATCAGGCTGGACAGATAGCTTCAACTGTGAGTGCTGGATCGATGAAGTCTTTATTCCCTATGCGAAGAAGAAATGCATTGATGAAATAAAGCCCATTGTTCTTGCGATGGATGGACATGATACATACAAAAAGCCTGGGCTACAACGTGTTGTTTACAAGCAGCTGGATGAGGAGGATTTGGAGGTTGTCATCTTTTGCTTTCCTTCCAAGACAACACACAAATGTCAGCCTTTTGATGTTGTCATATTTTCCGCTGTTGAGTGTAAATGGCAGGAAGTCTGTCATGCATACCTGAAGGCTGGGAAGCCAATCAACTGCTTCACAGTCATTCCTGCATATCTCAATGGAACATGAGATGTATTAACTCCAGATCTCATTGCCAAAGCATTCAAAAAAACTGGCCTTTATCCAGTAAACTACAATGTATTCCAGCCTGAAGATTTTGCCCTGAGCAAAGTCTCTTCAAGCATCACATATGTACCCGATTCCTTCCCTCATGTCCCATCTTCTGACCCAATCGAACCATCAGATGATGATGACTTCATGCCTGAAGATAATAGCAATGGCAGCACTAACTTGCCAGGTGATGAACATGATGTCGAGGCTCAGAACACTGCTGGCGAGGGCTCATCTGAATTGGAAGATGAGGAAGAAACATCAAGCAGAGGAGGAGATGATGATTCGGAAGAGCATGAAGAATCTGTACCAGAACATCATCAAGTGACAGTGCTGGATAAGGCTGATGAGCCAGTGGGGATGAATCAGGACCAGCCAATGGAGCCAATGAATGGTAATCACCCGTTCAAGTCAACCCAGCATTTTCCTAAAGCCTCTGGACTCATGGCTTTGATTGCAAACATTGAATTGAGTATCATACATATGACACACTCCACAACTTCAAGACTTGATCTCAACAGTGCAGCCCCTCCCAAGATGGTGTCATTAGCTGAGGATTCATGCAAGTCCCATGCACAGTTACTGGATGAACTTTGGATGACTAGGCAACAGCTTGTGGTTGTCTATAAAACACTTGGATGAGCACTTGGTCAGTTGAGTGCTGCCAATGCTCACTGCACAATGATTTAACAAGAATTAAGCAATGTGCGGCAACAACTTGACAATGCAATGAAATGAAAAGAACGTAGTTCAAAGAAGATCAAAGCCTGTTTTTTGACAGGGAAAGATCTTCATGCTGAATTTGAACTCAAGAATGCAAAGCAGCATAAACAGGAGCATATTGCTGCAGAGAAGGGGAAGCAGAAAGAAGCTGAGACTGCTGAACGTACTATTCATGTAGCAGATGATGCTCTGAATCATAATTTTACAGGTCAGCTCACATCATACAAGAAAGATGACCTCTGAGCACTTGTGATAGCTCTTAGCCTTTGCAATAAAAGCACTAATAGTGATCTAGTCTCTCGCATTGAAAAGTACTTCAAAGAAAAACCTGATTTGCAACAAAATTCAAGATTCTCTGGGCTTTTCAACAAACCTTCAAATCCTGGATGCCAGAAAGCCATGCAGGTGAATACATCTATTCAGTCAGCTGATCTTCTACCTTAGCAAGAAACTCCACTAGGTCCACAGGTGGTAACAACAGCCTCTTCTACCATCTCTCGCCCATCATCTGCTACCACACTGATTGCAGCATATCATTATAATAATTATTATCCCTACTACACTGATAATACTTACGATCAAGCTTACAATGCTTCTAATATTGTTAGGCTAGACAAATCTTAAAGGACTTGGGCAGACTAAGTGTGGGAGTGGTTTAAGATGATGGCAAATGGAATCTTAAGCCTAGCGCTACTGGTACATCTGGAAGTCCTTATATGCATTACAGTACTTGAGCACAGACTATGGACTGTGCAATGCTGTGGACTGCAGATGAGTAAGACTAGAATGAGATGACTCAGGATGACTAGGAAAGTGAAAGTGACTCAATGACTGCGCGCTGCACAGTGTAATGGGAAGGGAGAGATAAGGGAAGGGAGATAAGATAAGAAAATAAATGGTTCTTCGAGCGATGTTCATAACATCACCCTCTCTTTAGATTCATGTCCTCATGAAATATCCTAATCCAGCTGTCCCCATCCGTTGTTTTTCCAGGCAGTTGCCATGCATGGGGCTCACATATGAATGAGCTCCTCATTGTAGGAGCAGATGTGATAGAGGGTGGTGGTGAGGAGTTTGAGTTGCCAGTTTTCAGTGTGAAGCATCTCCATTGCTTTACAGAGTGCAATGTGTTCTGCTGCTGTAGGGCCAGTCCCATCAGGGGTTCATCCAGTCTAAAGATGTGTATGGATGGTCATGACATAGTGCAGATATGTACTGAGTATGATGGTGAGGAGGTCCATGTAGTCGCTGGCATTGAGAATCCTTGCCAGATTCTCAGAGTCATTTGGGCAGTTGGGGGTGGGCATGCGGCTGTTGTTGCTGCTTTCAATGCTGATAGGGGCATTGGTGGTCATGGTGTGTGATTTTTGGTCTTCTTCCTCCTTTTCGTGGTCCTTTTATCCTGGTTCGCAGTCTTCTTTAGGAAGCAGTCTAGAGCTTGCTGCGCATTCCCCAGTTCCTTCTCTTTGATTCATGTGTTTTCCTCATATCTGTATCCTTTCTATTTGACCAGAAATAGCATTCCTCTTCCTTGTTTCTTTTTTTTTAGGATTTCTTCTATCTCGTACTCTTCTTCATCATTTATAATTTCAAGGGGTGGCAGCGATGGTCACTCTTGTATCTTGACATAGGGTCCTTTGTTGTATAAGTAGTGTTTCATTGAACATGAGGTGTATCAGCTGCTATGATGCTGGGAATTCCAGGTGATATGCTGAGGCTCCTTTCTTTTTGATCACCTTGAACGGTCCATATTGGAGTGCCAATAGCTTCTTTGATGGTTGATTGACTGTGATGTTGGTGGCTTTGAGCCATACTCCATCCCTTTTCTTGTATTCATAGGCTGGTCTTCATCTTGCATCATAATTGTTTTTGGCCCATGTTTGCATATACTGCAGTGCAGCATTTGCTTCTTTCCATATTTGATCCATTCTTTCAATGAAGTTCTTTGCTGCAAGGTTGTTCCCTTCTGTTGTCTGTGGTTCTCCCTTCCAGGGGTGCATTCCATAGTTGAGGTAGAATGGTGTCTCCCTCATTTCCTAGTGTGTTTTGTCATTATATTGGTACTCTGTGATCGCTATCCATTCTGCCCAGTCATCCTGTAGTTGTTTGTGAAGTTTCTGAGGAAAGCTTCCATCTCTTGATGGGATTGCTCCACCTGTCCATCTGTCTATGGGTGATAGGCCATTGATAGGTTTTGCTTCATTTCAAGCAGTTTTAGAAGCACTGTCATGAATCGTGCTGCAAATTGGGGTCCTTGGTCACTGATGATCTTTCGTAGAATTCTATAGAGTTGCCACACATTGTCTTGGTATAGTCATATGAGACCTTCTGCTGTGAGTTCAGTGTTTGTGGGAATTAGATGGATCATCTTGATCAGGTGGTTTGTGACTGCAGTGATGGCATTAAAGCTATTCCAGCTGGGTAACAGTCCTATGAGATCTACTCCGATATCTTCTCATGGCTGCTGTGGAACCTCATGTGGGTGTAGTGGTGCATGTTTCTTTTGTCAGATGATTTTGTTTTGCTGGCAAGCTTTGCATCCATTAATATATTTCTTGATATCTGTTAATATTGATGGCTACCAGTAGGTGCAGTTTATGAGCTCATGCATACGATATTGTCCTGGGTGCCCTCCGATGGGCATGTTGTGGTATTCGAACATGATGTCTTCCTTTAATTTATTGTCTGAGGGAACGTAGATTTTCTCTCCTGCATATATGATGTGGTCTTCTTCTGTAAACCAGTGTGGTTTTTTCTTTAGTCCTGTTGTTATGATCATTTCTCTTCATGCGCATTGTCAAATTTGTTTTATCCTTAGGGATTCAATCATTGTGATTCCTCTTGTTTGTATTGTTTTGTTATTTTCTGCTCCCTCTTTCTGTGGATGTTCGTCCTCGAATATCATAAATTCGAAATCTTGTTCATTATTCTCTTCCAGGTGTTGGATGAATGCGGCTTCTCTGATTATTTGTATATCATCTTTCTCTGTTAGGTTTTCTTCATATCCTGCCATTCATGATAGGACATCTGCTTTTCCATTTGCTTTTCCTGGTATGTGTCGTAGTTCATAGTCATACTCTTGTAATTTCAGATACCAGCTGATCTGTCTCGAATTGAGTCATTGTGGTTTTCAGAAGTATGATAGGTTCTTGTGATCCGTCAATATTTTGAACTTCTCTCGAGCTTCTAGAAGGTATTGTCTTCATGTCTTCAGTGCCACCATTATTGCAAGGAGTTCTTTGTCATAGATTTCATAGTTCTGCTCTGCTGGAGTCATGCATCTTGAGATGAAGGCGATTGGGTGCCACAGTCCTTTCTGCTGTTGTGATAATACTGCTCCAATAGCATATCCTGAGGCATCCGTTTCAACTCGGAATTTTCCTTCTGTTTGTGGTAGTACTAGGATCGGTGCTGAGGTTATATGTCAGATTAACTCCTTGAAAGCATTTTGCTGCTTGTCTGTCCACTGGAATGTTTTGTTTCTAGTCAACTCCATCAAAGGTTTAGCAACTTTTGCATATCCTTTGATGAATCATCAGTAAAAGTTTGTGAATCCCAAGAACTTCTATAGTTCTTTCTTTATTTTTGGGGTTGGCCAGGATTGTACAGCTGTAATCTTCTCCAGTTCCATTTCTACTTTCTCTTCTCTTATGATATACCCTAGTACTGGGACTTTTAATAATTTCCAAATACATTTTGGTCCTTTGATGAATAGGTCATTCTTGTTCAATATCTCCATGACTTCTATTGTGTTCTTTTGGAGTTTCTCTCATATTTGTCTGATGATTATGATGTCATTCATATAGATTATGCATACTCTTCTTTGTATTTGGTCTTGAAAGAGGCTTGCTATCATTCGGCTAAAAGTGCCTGGTGCATTGCACTGTCCAAAGTACATGACTGTTGGTTTGAAGAGTCCTCTTGCTGTTAGGAAGGCTGCTTTCCATTCGTCTCCTTTTCAAATGCATATATTATTATATCCCCAGATAATGCCAATCTTGTTAAAGTACTTTGCTCCTTGTAGTACATTGAGAAGCTCACTGATGCATGGTAGTGGGAACTTGTCTTTGACCATATATTTGTTTATTTTCTGATAGTCTTGGATGAGTCATTTGCTGCCATCCTTCTTATTGCGAAAGAAACAGAGTGCTGTGTAAGGTGATTTTGAGGGGCATATCTTCCCTGTTCTTAGTTCTTCTTCGACAAAGGCATCTAGCTCTTCTAGTTCCTTCTGTGTCATCAGGTAGACCTTGCTCAGTATTGTTTTGGGTGCATCTTTTGTTAAGTTTATTTCATGGTCCCACTTCTTGTGGTTCAGTAACCAATCGAAGTTCTTCTCTTTAAAGAGGTGTCTGAATCTCATCAGATATGGAGGTATCTGAGTTCCCGTCCTGTTATTGGCTGTAGTCTTTGCTGGTTTAGCCACTTTCTGTATTTTGATCATTTGGTGGTTTATCTTGTATGTTTTGGGGCACCTGTTAAAGACAATCTCTCCTGTTCTCCATTTGATTGTTGGGTTGTGATAGACAAGCCAGTCATGTTCCAGTAGCATGTCAGTCTTTCCGATGTCAAGTACAATGGCTTCCATGTGCTCTTTGTGTCCTTTAATGTCGATATGGACTTCTGCTATCTGGTCTGCTGTTTTCTGGTGGTTGGGTGATCCATCTGCATTTATCTTCTTCATTTGTCATGTCTTCAATCCTATTTTTGCTACTATGGCAGTATTGATGCAGGTCCTGTCTGCTCTGCTATTGACTTCTGGTGTTATCATTGCTATTCTCTTTCACATTCATATTCTCGCTGGTATTGCGAGTTCTTTCCTTTTGGGTGGTTTATCACCTCAGATGATTCATCTTAGTGCTTCAGGTTGCTTTGCAGAAATGGTGTATTTCAGAGTATGGGATGATCTACATCTGGTATCGAAGCAAGTCTGTTTCACCTGTATGGGTCACAATTTAGCACCTCTTAATTGGACCCTTTAATAAAACCCTCTTTGTCAGAGCTTTCTTCATCCTTGTCTTCTTTGTCTTCTTCTCCTTCTTCTTTCACTTCTCTGATTTGGGATTTTCCTTTCTTCTTCTTCTTGCAGTTCTATGCATAATGTTCTTTCAAGCCACAATTGTAATATGTGACATTTGCTGCTCCTTTTCATGGCTCTGGACAGTTTCATGAGAGGTGTCCTAGCTTATTGCAGTTGAAGCAATTGTTGCTTTGTACTTTGTCAACTTCCATGGCCTGTCCTGCTCCTTGGCTTGAATTTCCCAGTTTGCGTTGGTTATTTGTAAATTCCCCCCTCATTACATTCCTATATTTGTCGATGTTTCATCTGATTGCTCAAACTGTCTTGATATATTCATCTTCATCTGTTGGAAGTTCAGAGATCGAGTGTATGGCTTCTGCTATCCTTCAGTTTAAGCTCTTTTTGAGTAGGAAATGAGGAGCTGTTCCTATCATTCCTGCTTTTCCTGCGAGGTCTATGAATTCATCTAGAAATTTGTTAATGGATCAGTTTTCCTGTCTGATGTTGAATAATTTGCTTTCTGCTTGTGATGGTGACATGACATTGCTGAATCATGTCTGTATTTCAGTTATGAAATCAGCCCATGTGCTTTGGTTAGCCATGGTGTTGATTTTCTTTGATGCCCAGTGGGCTTCTGGTCCATTAGTCATTCTGGATAGTACTGCTCCGATCTTCTATATGTCGGTGAGGTCTCCATGTGCAGTTATGTAGAGTTTCATCTTCCTCTACCAAATGTCGAAGGCTGTTTGATCTTCCGTGAAGGATTTTGGATCAGCGATAATTCCTTTGTATTCTGTCATCATTGTCTGCAGAATTTCTTCATCGCTGTCTTGGTTTTGGCTTTCCTGTTCTTGGGCCTGTTGTGCTTGGGTCTGCTGCTCTTGAATCTGCCTTTGTCTCTGTTCTTCTCTTTGCTCTTTCCAGTAGTCTAGGTCAATTTCTGCAATTCTACAGGCTTGTTCAAAATCGGCCTACTCTGCAGTGGTTGGTCCATCTGTCTTTGGTAGTCTCTTTCGCTCTCTCTACTGATAGTATTCATTCCAGTTACTGTTGCTTACTTTCACCACAGTGGTGTGATTTCCTCTTTATGCTGTACTTCAGTGAGTTAGTCTTCTGAAGGGGTTTGGCAGCTTTGTTCCTATGTGCCCCTGACTTTGGTGTTGTTTTCATTGGTTCTGTTGTATGCTCTGTGCATTGTGTCCTCTCTGTATTAGTATGTCTTCTTCTTGTACTCAGTGATTGTAGTTTTCAATCTGCTGCTGTCTGAAGTTTTGAGCTTGCATTTATTCCTCTCTTGTTTTCTTACGGATCAGTTCGTTCTCTTCTTCGGCAGGAAGATTCTGATCTGACTACAGCTCTTCTAGGCTTATCCTGTATTCTCCTTCTAGTAAGAGTTCTGCAATGAGCTGTGCTGCTCCATCACTGAAGTTCTCAGTGGGCTTGTCTGCAGTGGTGAAGGCAAATTCTCTCAGAAATGCCTGTTCTTCTTTGTCGCCACTTGGTGTAGGCGTATGCTCCTTCTTTCACTTGTTTGAATTGCTAGTATCTCTGTGGTTGGTGTGGACTGTCTCTGTGAATGGCATGGACTGCAATGTGTGATCTACTTCTCTGAACCAGGTGTTTTCATTGCTCGTGCTAGTGCTTGCTGGGTCAGTGACTGCTTGTCATCAAATGTTGATTAGGTCTTTGATAAAGTGTGATGTAGTGTGTGTGAGTCTGAGCAAGTCTCGATGAGGCTTAATATCTTGTTAGGCTAGACAAATCTTAAAGGACTCGGACAGACTAAGTGCGGGAGTGGTTTAAGACGATGGCAAATGGAATATTAAGCCTAGCATTGCTGATACATCTGGAAGTCCTTATATGCATTACAGTACTTGAGCATGGACCATGGACTGCACAATGCTGTAGACTGCAGATGAGTAAGACTAGGATGAGATGACTCAGGATGACTAGGAAAGTGAAAATGACTCGATGACTGTGCGCTGCACAGTGTGATGGGGAGGGAGAGATAAGGGAAGGGGGATAAGATAAGAAAATGAATGGTCCTTCAAGTGACATCCATAACACATTGTCTGAAATGCTCCAGGAGGTCAACACATTGGATTGGTATCCCTCATGACCAACTCATCTCTCTTTCTCCTGTCCTCATCATCATGGATGGATAGCTGTCATCTTTTATATGCAGGCATGAGTCAATGATCCAGCAATCCTCATCCTACATATCAGTCATGGGATCTCAACATCTGCTTCATGTCTATGCTCACCCACCATATTCAAAACTGAATGTCTTTGACCCATACATCTTTTTATATGTCACAATATTTCTTTAGCTCAGAAAGAGAAGACAGAGCATCAAAAGAACTTGGAGATCAAAAGCTGAGTTCATTACAAGCACCACCTCCATTCAGCTCAAACTCATACTAAAGCATGTTACTTATGAAGTCCATGATATTTCTTGGAATGATATCTTGGAGTCAATTGCAGTTCTGTCCACTGTCACTCCAGACCTACAAAGTAGACCAAAGAAAGCTGTCATGATCTATCAGATATAGTTGGTAGTAGGCTGGTGTATTTGTAATTGGTGCTAGCATCACAGATATAGAGGAGAAATCAGTTTTGCTTTTATTTTCAGTGACTGCATGGAAAGCCTTCCATTGTTATCACATTGTAAGCGTGGACGCTTACAACGTGACTGTGTGATCACGTGGGCACGGGATGTCACGGTCGGTGGTGGTGGAGATCGTCATCTTCCTTCTTGACCTTCAACTTGTATCTTCCCCGAACGTCCTCTCAATCACACCTTCTGCTTGTTGTTTAGCTCGGTTCCGAAGGCTTAGTTTTCCTCCCGAGAAGGGAGGTTTTCACTTTTTAAACAACAACGCTGAAAATCCTCTTTTTCCTTCCCACCACCAACTCTCTTAGAATTCGAGGCGCGGTCGCCTCGCCGAAAAGGAACGGTCACCCGGGGTCATCCTAGGCATCAAGGGACAATGAACGATGGCGTTTCTCGTAAGGAAACACGTGTAGCGGTTCCCCAGAAGCGGAAAAAGGGCGTCTCCCGAAAAGAGGCGCGCATATAGTCACTGTTTAGCAACGTCAACCTGGATTACACCCCCTTCTCTTCACCAACTCCCCTTACACCAGCTCCATCCTCCTCTCCTTCCCCTCTTCGGAATTCACTGCCATCAATACGGCCCCAACGCCGGAATTCACCGCCATCAGTACGACCACAACGCAGGCATAGGAAACGTATCTCTTCATCTTCTTCATTGCCATCACCTCTACCCCCAAAATGACCGTTACCCATGTCTAGCCAAATGATACAATATGCAACAGTGTCCCAATCGGCACCCAACAAACTTCCTGCCTTGACTCCTGGTGTCCTCAGCGCTCGCGTCTTGTGAGATTTCAAACGTTGTCTTCTCTTTTACTTCGACGAAAAGGAGGTCGAAATGGACGCAGGCAAGATAAGGAAGACGTCGATGTGCTGGCAGGATGACAGCCTACACGACTGGATGGAATGCAACCGCGAAGAACTCGCGGCGCTCACCTTCGAGCAATTCTTCGAGAAATTTTCAAAGACATTTATTGAACCCGAGTGGGAGGCCAAGTGCTATGTGCAGCTACAGAGAAAGATGATGAAGTCAACGGAGCATTTCCTGCTGTTCGTGACAGAATGCCAGAAGCTCAACGCCATCCTCAAAGGCACCCGTTCCCACTTGGACGACGAGGGACTCATTCGCTTCATGGATGCGCACATGCTGTCTGACCTCAGGGCGGCATCAAAGACATTCGAACGAAAGTCCTTTTTCACGTGGATGAACGCCGTCGCTGAAGAAGATGAGAAGCTCCTTCGGAAAAGCGTCCGCATTAACGGCTTGATACGGAAGCGCCCGGAGCCCACTTCTCCCAATGAACAACCGAAACGAAAGGAACGTTACACATCGCAGAACACGAATGCCTCCTCGTCATCGACACAGAGGAAGAAACTGCCCAAAACCATGCCTCCCCCTCTCACCAAAACAGAGCGACAGCTGATCGCCGACAATGGCGGTTGTTTCGAATGCAGGGACCCCTTTGCAACTCACTTTGCCCGGGACTGCCCAAACGGCCCACCAGACGGGACTAACTACGTTCCGTTGATGGCGGAAAATGTGGAGGCACACAAAGGATCGCAACGAAAGTCTGGAGGACAGAGCCTGAACAACGTAACGAACACCGGCATGCAAAACAAAGTGTCGCAGAAAGGCAAGGGCAAGAACGTCGCCGCTGTCATCGCAGGGCAGGAATCGGCGCATATAGAGACCTTGGACAAGAACGAAATGACAACGGCCATGGGGGTGGTTTTACCGCCTCTGCGTTATGCAACGGCGATGGAGGGAGAGTCCTCCGAAGACAGTGTGAGTGCACCCGTCAGCGTCCCTCACCTACAATGGCGTTGTCTCCTCCTTGGAGGGGACGGCTCCCCTTCCCTCCACGTAAACGCTCTCATTGACAACGGTGCTCATCTAGTATTGATTCGCCCAGATGTCGTGGATCGCCTGGAGCTTCGGAGGTTCAAGCTCCTGCAGGCAGAGCCGGTCGACGTCGCGATTCGAGAAGAGAAAGTCACTGTAGAACTCAACGAATATGTCAAGCTCAAATGCACCACAGAGAATAACGAATGGACTAGCATGACTGTGAAAGCGTTAATAACGCCCAGACTCTGTACATCAGTAATCCTCGGACTTCCCTTCCTTATGGTGAACCAAATTGTAGTGGACCACAACGAACGCTGGGCAATCGATAAACGTGTAAATGTGAATATTTTAGATCCCACAAATACATCGCCTTTGCCATGGGTAAAGAAACGTCCGACTGTAAAGAGAGAAAAAGAGAAAGCCGGTTTCCATCACAAGAAAAGAACGAGGGAAGTAAAACAGTTGGTCCAGAATCGTAAAGTATTTTTCGAAGAACTCAAGGGCATCTTGGCGCTATGAAAACCACGAATCGACTCGACGTGCGAGGTCGTGAGTGGTATAAACGTCATTGCGGCTCTTTGCGAGCGTATAGAATGCCTTTCCCAGCTTGAGGCGCTCGGAAATATCGAAGCAGATATACGCGGGCAGTTCAAAGAGATCTTTGAGCCCATTCCTCACACGAGCGAACTGCCCAGGGACGTATATGCATCGATCAGATTAAAAAATGCTAATGCTACAATTGCAACGCAGACATACGGATGCCCTCGCAAGTATAGGGATACTTGGCGGACGCTGATCCAACAGCACCTAGACAGCGGAAAGATCCGCCCATTATCGTCGCAGCACGCATCGCCTTCTTTCATCATCCCAAAAGCCGACCCCTCAGTCTTGCCGAGATGGGTAAACGATTACCGAGCGCTGAACTCGAATACGGTTGCGGATAACTTCCCATTACCAAGAATTGATGACATTCTGGCAGATTGTGCCAGGGGAAAGATCTGGGCTACAATTGATATGACAAATAGTTTCTTCCAAACGAGAATGAATCCGAAAGACATACATCTGATGGCAGTCTCTACGCCTTTTGGCCTGTATGAATGGAACGTCATGCCGATGGGTTTGCGAAACGCACCAGCCATACACCAGCGACGTGTTACGGCTGCATTGCGAGAGCACATTGGAAAAATATGCCACGTTTATCTGGATGATATCGTGATATGGAGCGAAAGCGTAGAAGAACACATTGAGAACGTACGAACGATTTTGCAAGCGCTGAAGGACGCTAGGCTCTACTGTAACCCGAAAAAGACGAAGTTGTTTTGCTTATCAATTGACTTCCTCGTGTTACGATTTCAACGCCAATCGTTATCTTGACGATGGACACGTGATCCAACAATCACCTGACAAGACACGTGATACAAACGCGACGCGACGGACAAGATACAATGTGAAGACTCGAAGGAAAACCCTATAACAACGACGCGTTATCAGGGCAAAGGGTTATGATGAAATGCCTACAGGATACCATGAGGAGCGTAGTCGTACTTTAGCTCAAACGACGGAATAGGGTAGAGGGCTCTACATAACACAAGGATAGCATATGTATGTCGTGGTCCGTGCTCGAGGATCGTAACGTATAAATAGCTAAAATGTACATAGTAGAACTCAGCTTCGAGCTGGCTAATTGATAGCATTCTTCTCCCCGCCTCTCACCTCTCGAGATAGTTAGAGTGACCTGCGCGCAGATTTGGTTTTGCATAGCACCTCGGACATCACATATCGCACCGTGGCATTGAGGCAGATGGCTCCAAGATGGCACGCATTTTGGAATGGCCAGTACTGAAATCGGTTTCGGACGTGCGTGCATTCCTGGGACTGGTGCGCTACGTCGCGAATTTTCTCCCCAACTTGGCGGAGTATACGAGAGTACTGAACGAACTCACCAAGAAAGAATGCTTGAAGCATTTCCCGGATTGGACGGCTGAACATCAATGGGCCTTCGATGGTGTTAAGCGCTTGGTGCTCTCCAGGGACTGTCTGACGACTATCGATCATCAAAATCCGGGAGAGAACAAGATTTTTGTCACGACCGACACGTCAAACCACAGAACAGGAGCAGTGCTGTCATTCGGGCCTACTTGGGAGACAGCCCGGCCAGTGGCTTTTGACTCCGCGCCACTGAAAGCCGCTGAGAAGAACTACCCGATCCACGAAAAAGAACTGTTAGCGATTATCAAGGCCCTGAAAAAATGGAGATGCGACTTATTCGGATCCGCCTTCACAATCTACACGGACCACAGAACATTAGAATCCTTTGAAAAGCAATGCGACTTATCCCAGCGGCAGGCACAGTGGATGGAGTTCCTCTCCCAGTTCGACGCGAAGATCGTTTACATCAAGGGGCACTCCAACTCTGTAGCGGACGCACTCTCCAGGCTGCCGGTGGTGAAGGAGTCGATTAACGTAGATGAAGTGGACCTGCCCATCACTATCGGGAGTGACAACGAGAAAGGGAACGAAAAACTCATAGCCGCGCTCTGGCCCACAAGTGTACTGGAGGGCGGAGACGCCTCAGCTTTCGCCGCTGTCAACGTACTAACGGAAGCGACCGTCGACACTCCGAAGGAGGGTCCCTCAACACTCAATGTCACTATGGATGAACAATTCCTAACGGAGATCCGCAACGGGTATGTTGATGACCCGTGGATTAAAAAGCTAACGAGTGCGGCCACAGGGATGCCCAACATCAAAAAGGTGAACGACCTGTGGTACATCGGTGAGCGGTTAGCGGTGCCACAGAGCACGACAGTCCGGGAGATGCTGTTCAGACTGGCGCACGACGTTCTCAGCCATTTTGGGTTTGACAAGTCATACACGGCCTTGCGCAACAGTTTTTACTGGCCGAACATGAGGAAAGACCTGGAGGAGGGCTATGTAGCAGGCTGCGAGGACTGCCAAAGGAACAAAGCCTCTACAGCAAGGAAAGGCAGCCCCCTACACCCCTTACCAACTCCGGATGCCCGAGGAACGTGTGTGGCGATGGATTTCATTGGCCTGCTGCCCGAGGATGATGGTTACAATTGCATCGCAACCTTCACGGACCGCCTGGGCGCGGACTTACAGATCATGCCTTGCCGAACGGATCTTACAGTGGAGGGACTCGCGGAAATGTTTTTTGACAAATGGTACTGCGAGAATGGTCTGCCGACAGAGATCGTGTCCGATCGAGATAAGCTTTTCATTTCGAATTTTTGGAACGCTCTGCACAGACTGACGGGCATGAAGTTGAAGCTGAGCACTGCCTACCACCCAGAAACCGACGGGTCCTCGGAATGCATGAACAAGACTGTAAACCAGTGTCTCCATTTCCACGTACAGAGGAACCAGAAAGGTTGGGCAAAGGCATTGCCCCGGGTGTGTTTTCACATCATGAACTCGGTGAACGCCAGTACTGGCTTCTCGCCGTTCTACTTAAAGACAGGGCGGCACCCGAGGATCATCCCGGCTATGGATGGCGGCAGTCGGGCATCGCAGAGCGAACGGTCAGCGACTGAATTCCTCAAGGCATTGGAAGCGGACATCCTCGAAGCCCAGGACAACTTGGAAGCGGCTAAGATCAGTCAAGCTTTCCAGGCCAACAAAACAAGAGGGCCCGAGCCCAAATTCAAGGTGGGTGACAGGGTGAGGTTAACAACCTTCCATCGTCGCCGAGAGTTCAAGAAAGTGGGAGAGCATCGGGCAGCAAAATTCATGCCACGGTACACGATTCATCGGATAATGGCTAAGCACTCTGAATTTTCTACATACACATTGGACATTGCTGATAAGAATATCTATCCAGTTTTCCATGCCCGGAAGCTGGCACCTTTCACGGAAAACGACAATGCAAAATTTCCAGAATGACGACACGAACAACCAGCGCCGATCATAACGGAGGACGGAGACGAGGAATACTTCATCGAGGCGATTGTCGACTCGAAGCGTTGCAGTCGCAGTGGAAAAGGAAGAAAATTCCTCGTTCGATGGGTCGGTTACGGGCCTGATGAAGACCGTTGGCTGAATAAAGACGAAGTCGAGCAAACGCAGGTGCTGGACGAATGGCTGAGGTTTCACCCCGAGGACGCATAACCCCGCCACAGTAGCTTTTTCCTCATCACGTCGTCGAGGTTTTTTAATGCACCCGTCGGTTGGGGGGAGGGCTTGTTTTCTCGGAGGTTGGGAGAGTGTAAGCGTGGACGCTTACAACGTGACTGCGCGATCACGTGGGCATGGGACGTCACGGTCGGTGGTGGTGGAGATCGTCATCTTCCTTCTTGACCTTCAACTTGTATCTTCCCCGAATGTCCTCTCAATCACACCTTCTGCTTGTTGTTTAGCTCGGTTCCGAAGGCTTAGTTTTCCTCCCGAGAAGGGAGGTTTTCACACATCTACTAGATTGACCATGAAGCT
The DNA here is from genome assembly GCA_030407095.1 of Macrocybe indica. Lineage (NCBI taxonomy): Eukaryota > Fungi > Basidiomycota > Agaricomycetes > Agaricales > Callistosporiaceae > Macrocybe > Macrocybe indica. Next base: position 602,312 of record JARFTL010000001.1, on the reverse strand, counting down.
CTTTCTAAGATCACCTCAACATTATTACTGTTGTCTTTCAAATTGATTGGCTTTTTCTGTTTTCTTCTTGTCCATCTACTCTATTTTCTAAGCTGCCTCATCCCTTTTTTCAGCCTTTATAGCAGACTCATTCATCATGTTTATTTTCTTTTTGCCCATTCCGATTATAGAGGGACAATTTGACCTGGCATGAATCCATTTAATGCTCACTTAAGATCATGGCCCATATTCCAATTACCAACAAACTACATATGGGCAAGGCTCCTAAGCTGCTGACATCTTCATCATGCCAAGGCTTATAATGATGTAGCAGGCCATTGCTGAAAAGGCCTCAGAAGATCTCTATAGATATGAGAAGACATGCAAAGAACACTTGACCACTTTGTAAAGAGATCCAGAGGGCTATGCTAAAGCTTATGAAGATTACTCAGCCAACTCAAATAAAATGGGGTTTTTGCCTCCCTGCAGTGATTTGATCAATATATTGAAGAATCCAAGAAGGTCCTAAAGAAGAAATGTACTAGTCACCTCCAAGTGGTGAATACATCAATCTTTCTTCACCAACTCTTGACAATAAAGGTATCAGAATATGGAGAGGATGTTTATTTGGAATTCATTCACCAAAAAAATGGAGCTTGAGTGTGTTGCTAATATTCTAATTTCAGCACTCATGTTTATTCATTTATTCATTCCATCTTACCAGCAAAAATATCCATACATTTTTTCTGAGGCTCCTGCCCTGTTACGATTTCAACGCCAATCATTATCTTGACGACAGACACATGATCCAACAATCACCTGACAAGACACGTGATACAAACGCGATGCGACTGACGAGAGACGATGGCTCGAAGGAAACCCTATAACAATGACGCGTCATCAGGGCAAAGGGTTATGACGGAACGCCTATAGGACAACATGAGGAGCGGAGTCATACTTTAGTTCAGACGACGGAATAGGGTAGAGGGCTCTGCATAACATGAGGATAGCGTATGTATATCGTGGTCCGTGCTCGAGGATCGCAGCATATAAATAGCTAGAATGTACATAGTAGAACTCAGCTTCAAGCTGGCTAGTAAATAGCATTCTTCTCCCTGCCTCTCACGTTCTGAGATAGTTAGAGTGACCTGCACGCAGATTTGGTTTTGCGTAGCAAAAGCTCGAAGCTTCTCATCGCGCACCTCACCGCTCTCACCTCTCTGCTGCCCTTCCTTCATTGCCCGACGGCCCTGAGTGCCGTGCAACCAAAGAAACCTGCTGTGTCATCATACCTTTTTCTCCAACCGATACTAACCTTTTCAATCTTCAATCCCTATTCCCTACCCCACGCCAACCTATATTCTGATCTCTATCTGTGGTCCTTGTTCGTTGCATTTGGAAGTGCGAGAGGACTAAGGGTAACGTTGAGCCCGACCCTGTCTGAATCGAACATCAAAAGGCTGTGCTAGGGTAATCTTCGGAGAGCCCTACCGCGCATTTGACCAGGTAGTTTGTTGACCCGGGACGTACCGAAGCAAGAGAGATCAGAGGACTCGGACGTGTGGATAGTCCCCACCCTTCGACCGACCCCTCAAACATGCCCTTGAAAGTCGTTGTCGGGGACGTGTGTTGACCCGAAACGAGAAAGGAGTTGCCAGACCGCTGGGACTTCTGACGATGAAACCTTCCTTGACTGCCGTTTGGGGCATCCTTGTAGCTATGAGGATTCGAGCCGACCCTTCCACAGTTTAACAGGCACCCTCCATTTTCCCGGACCCAACCAAAGCAGGAGTTGATGGTCACGCGCCACCTGCATGGTACTAATCGACTATTCTATTGGACGAAATCACCAAGTCACCAACCTTTCCTCCTTCCCACCCATAATGGAATTCATCCCCGCTCTCTTCGCCTTCATCACCGTCATCCTCACCACCCTCTTCACCGCTCACCCGCTTGCCTTAGCTTGGGGCACCCTTCGAAACAACCCTCAACAAGCAGAACAGGTACAGAACGCGACTCGGACTTTGGTCAATGCAATCAAAGAAGAACTGGATTTGGGCAAGAAGCCCAAAAGAACGAAATCGGAACCGCTGGATCCATACAAAGGGGAACCCGGCCTGATCGGAAGTTGGCTTCGACGAATGGAAGTCTACTTTGATGAAGAGGAGATCACGAACAAATGGGACATGATCACCTACACATTGCAACGGATCACGGGAGGCAAGGCTGAACGTGCACAGAATTGGGCAGACTCTAAGCTGCAGGAGTGGCTGGAGTTCAAAACGGAACTGAACGGTCGCAGGCAGGAGTTTGGATATCACTCCACCTACGATGACTGGGAACATGGACACATCATTACGCCGGCAACGGCTAACACTCCGGAAGTCAGGACGAACCCGCTTGGACACCTCCCACCATTCAAAGACTGGGAAGAGTTCAAGGCAGAGGCCAGAGAATTCTTCATGACCACGGAAACCCGGAACGACGCGATCATTCAGATTAAAGGACTGTCGCAGCACCGATGACCAGTCAAGGACTATATCATTGAATTCCGGAGCTGGGCTCCCTTGACGGAATACAACGACATTGCGCTCATCGACATCTTCAAACATGGACTCGATCAGGCGCTCGGACGATGGATCATCGAACTAGGAGGTGTCCACGAAGAGGACATCGACTGGTGGTACAGACGTGCGATGGAATTGGATCGACAATATCACCAGGCCCAAAAGGAATTCGGGGTGAAGGAGCGATTCACTCCCAAACCAACACAGAAACCGGCACAAGAGACGACGGCACCTAAGGGGCAAACTCCGGCACTGGTAACCGGTAATGCTCAAGAACGGCCTGACCCTAACGCCATGGACGTCGACCGATTGAGACGTGAAGGACGCTGCTTCCAGTGTGGCAAGAAAGGACATCTCGGACGTAACTGTCCAATGAACACCCAGCCGAGATATACGACTAGGAACGTGGAGGCTAAGGACGAACCTGCCGCTGCCCACATTGAAGAAATGAACCAGGGTTTTCAGTAAAGCTGGGAAGAAGCACTGCTTCGCCGGCTGACTATGTATCGTCGAATATTAATATAAGGGACATTCCCGACCTTAAAGAATATTTCGAACGAGAAGGTGCACGAGAGTTCAGTCTCGTAAAAGGATATACTCTACCCTGGGTAGCACAACAGATTTATCGGCAGGATGAGTCTAAGGCATACTCGATCCTTAAAGCATGGACGGACCAATCGCGACAAAAGGACATCTCTATGGAAAGACTCCGTGAGATCAATCAAATGAATGATCACGATGCTCTTCATACACTGTATGACCTCAGACAAAAACCACGATTTGTTAGAGGTGGAAACGGAAATCAAATGGATGTACCCTTGATGATCATGACTTTGGACACTGGACGGACGCACAGCATAAAGGCTTTACTCGACACAGGATGCACCGGATCCTGCATAGACCGGAAATTCGTAAAGGAAAAAGAGATCAACACGAAACGATATCCTGTTCCTATCCCGGTTCATAATGCAGACGGGACCCGTAACAGAGTGGGCGATATATGCGAATATGTTGAATTGAGAGTCCGTGTCCAAGACCATGTTGAGCGAATGGTCTTCTCGGTCACTGAACTTGGAAAGGGCCAGATCTTCATCGGTTACGAATGGGTTAAACGACACAACCCTCGAATCGATTGGAGAATGGAAAGGATCACGTTTGATCAATGCCCTGAAGAGTGTCAGCGGATTATCTGAACAGGAAACCCCGAAGATGATGACACCTCTATCGAGACGAATGAGGTTGACTTCAGAAACGGAGAAAAACTCTTGATGATCGACATAAACCAAGAGTTTTATCTAAGGGCTTTCCAGATGACGGCTTCCAAATTGGCAGAAGCGACGGCAAAGACGGCAAAGGCAAAAACCTTTGAAGAAATCGTACCAGAAGAATACCACTGTTTCAAGGATTCAGTGTTCGGAAAAGAGTCGTTCGACGAATTACCACCACGACGACCTTGGGACCATGCGATCGAACTTATCCCAGGAGCCAAACTCCAGGATTGCAAGGTCTACCCTCTGACGCTGGACGAACAGAAACAGCTGGATGCATTCTTAGACGAAAACCTGAACACCGGACGAATCAGACCGTCGAAGTCGCCAATGGCCTCACCTTTCTTCTTCGTGAAAAAGAAGGACGGATCCCTGCGACCTGTACAGGATTATCAGAAATTGAATGATGTAACAATAAAGAACAAATACCCATTACCCCTGATCCAGGAACTGATCGACAAACTGAAAGGGGCAAAGTTCTTTACGAAACTCGATATCCGATGGGGATATAATAATGTCCGCATGAAGGAAGGCGACGAATAGAAGGCCGCATTTCAGACAAACCGGGGAATGTTCGAACCCCTGGTCATGTTCTTCGGACTGACGAATTCACTGGCTACTTTCCAAATGATGATGAACACGATCTTCAAAGATGAGATCGATCAGGGACACGTAATAATCTACATGGACGATATCCTCATCTTCAACAAGGATCTGGATAAACACAGACAACTCGTCCGATGTGTACTGGAAAAGCTAAAGAATAACAAGCTTTACCTGAAACCTGAGAAATGTTCGTTTCATCAGCTGGAAGTAGAATACCTTGGAATGATCGTCTCGGAGAATGGCATCAAAATGGATCCCGTTAAAGTAGAAGGCGTCAAAGACTGGCCCAGACCCACATGTAAACGAGACGTCCAACAGTTCTTAGGCTTCTGCAACTTCTACCGGCGTTTCATCAAAGGGTTTGCAAAGATTGCGAAACCTTTGACAGAATTAACCGGAAAAGCCAACTGGACATGGAAAAAAGCCCAAAACGATGCATTCAATGGACTAAAGAATCGGATCTGTTCAGCACCGATCATTGTGATGCCCCAAGATGATGGAAAATTCCGAATGGAAGTCGATGCTTCGAATTACGCAATAGGAGGTGTCCTTTCACAGGAACAATCCAATGGTACCTGGAGACCGGTGGCATTCATGTCAAAATCATTGAATCCGACGGAATGAAACTACGAGATCTATGACAAAGAAATGTTCACGATCATGACAGGACTCGAGGAATGGCGCCAATACCTCTGCGGTGCTAAGCAAAAGTTCGAGATTTGGACAGACCATAAGAATCTCGAATATTTCCGAAAACCTCAGAAGCTGAATCGCCGGCAAGCCCGCTGGATCTCGGAACTTCAGGACTATGACTTTATCCTGGAGCACAAACCCGGAAAATCAATGACGAAGGCAGACAGTCTGTCGAGACGACCAGACCATGAGAAGGGGGAGAACGATAACGAGAACGTCGTACTCCTAAAGCCGGAAAATTTTCGCCGACTTTTTATGGCAAAAGTCACACCGATACCAGAATTCCAGGACATGCTGAACCAGATAAAACGGGCTTGGAAACAGAGAGAACCCGAAGTTCAGAAACGTCTTGATGCAGGCAAACATGGCTGGGAGGAAAATGATCGAATCGTCACATGGCTAAAACGGTACTACGTCCCCAAAAGCCAAAAGATAAGAGAACGGATCATTGAAATCCATCACTCCGATCAAATCTCGGGACACCCAGGACAGACGAAGACACACGAGCTGATCACGCGCAACTTCTGGTGGCCCAAAATGATGAATGACATCAAGGCATATGTCAGAGGATGTGACAAATGCCAGTGAATGAAGATCATCAGAGATTGGAAGCATGCTCCGCTTCACCCAAATGAAGTACTGAAGGAACCATGGGAGATTATCTCAGTAGATCTCATTGGACCTCTCCCCACATCCCAGGAATTCGACAGCGTAATGGTAACGGTAGATCGGTTCACCAAAGGAGCCAAATTCATACCAGTCAACATGGAAATCACGGCAGAAGGAGTCGCTCGTAAACTACGCAACACCGTATTCTCGAATTACGGACTCCCCAAGAAAGTCATCAGCGACAGAGGACTACAGTTCGTCTCGAACTTCATGAAGGACCTTTACGCACTTTTGGGAATCAAAGGAGCCCCTTCAACGCCATACCATCCACAAACTGATGGACAGACAGAAAGAGTTAATCAGGAACTTGAGCAATACCTGAAACTCTTCGTGAACCATCGGCAAACAGACTGAACGGATTGGTTACCCATGGCTGAATTCTCTTATAACAATCGGATTCATTCTGCGATGGGATATTCCCCATTTTATCTAAACCATGGATGACATCCGCATACCGGAAAGGAACCCCCAAAGCGTGATGTCAAGTCGCAAACTGCAGAGGAATTCGCGGACATGATGAAAGAGATTCAGACCAAAGCCGAGACTTCTCTGGTGAAAGCCGCTGAAATAATGAAACGGACCCATGATCGAAAGCAGAAGCCTGCCCGAGAATACCATGAGGGCGATCAGGTCTGGCTGGAAGGAACCAATATCACCACTGACTGGCCAACTGACAAACTGAATGACAAACGATTCGGTCCTTTCAAAGTCAAACGGCGAATTGGAGAATCGGCATACGAACTCGACCTACCGGAACATTGGAAAATTCACCCCGTCTGAAATGAGTCCGAGCTCACCCCGTACACGGCACCAGCGTTCCCACAACAAAAAGCGGTGATGATTCTTAAATGACCTCCCCCCATCGTTGTGGAGGGAGAGGAGCGGTATGAAGTAGAAGTGGTAGCCAATTCCCGATGGAATAGAGGAAAGTTACAATATAGAGTACACTGGAAAGGCTACCCAATAGAGGATGCTACATGGGAACTGGCAGAAAATATCATCGAAGATGCGCCGGACGCAGTTGCGAAATTTCATCACGAGAATCCGGAGGCGCCATCCCTAGAACGAGGACAATGTCAACTACCGTCCTGGACGCCACCAAAGAAGATAGTACGTACCCACCTCCATCAATCCCAAATGCTGAAGGTCCTCTTTGACCACACGGCTAATGAAATCTGGGTCTGCCCGCGAAGCCAACAAATAAAAGCAGAGCCGAAGAAGTGGACCCTTACCGGATGGATGTCGGACCTGAAAGAAGTCGAAGACTGACTTGAGGCGGCGTGGCAGGCGTGGCAAGAGTGTCAGAACAAGGCAGTCGTAGGAGAGGGCGAGCGCCAAGAAAACTAAGACGACGATGACAAAAAAGAACATGATTGCGAGGACGCAATCCCTAAGGGGGGGGTAATGTTACGATTTCAACGCCAATCGTTATCTTGACGACAGACACATGATCCAACAATCACCTGACAAGACACGTGATACAAACGCAACGCGACTGACAAGAGATGATGGCTCGAAGGAAACCCTATAACAACGACACGTCATCAGGGCAAAGGGTTATGACAGAACGCCTACAGGACAACATGAGGAGCGGAGTCATACTTTAGTTCAGACGACGGAATAGGGTAGAGGGCTCTGCATAACATGAGGATAGCGTATGTATATTGTGGTCCATGCTCAAGGATCACAGCATATAAATAGCTAGAATGTACATAGTAGAACTCAGCTTCGAGCTGGCTAGTAAATAGCATTCTTCTCCCCACCTCTCACCTTCTGAGATAGTTAGAGTGACCTGCACGCAGATTTGGTTTTGCGTAGCATGCCCTGTCTCAGTAGTGAAATGTCAATGGTATTATTTCACATCTGCAGTTTCTGGGATGCAAAAGGTATTCCTCTCAGAAACTCTTCCTCTGCATTAGTTTATGACTATGAATAGTTGTTGACTGGTGACTGTTGAACAGCGCTGAAACTTGCTAAGCTTTCACTATCTTCACTTGCAATCTCTGCTCGATATCCCAGTCTTTGTAAGTTACAAGCAATGGGAATACTGCCCTTCAAGGAGGAAAAGGAAAGAAAGATCAAAACTCACAATGGCAATGATTGATGACTTTCCCTTTGATGTTCTCAATATGGTCTGTGGACACCATGCAGTCACATACCTGGGTGAGGCCAAAGGTCATGCTGGAGTCCCTGGAGCAAGCCAGGAGAAGAGAAAGCTGCTTGTCTGGATGAGTTTGTTGGATAAACGATTGGAATCTGGCAGCTTCCTGTGGCATGTTGGACATCAGTTTGTCATCAGATGACTCGGAATCCCCCAACATGATAGCAGTTACTTACTCTCAATCCCTGGCTATCAATCATAGAGATGTGCTCATTGTGCAGAAATCTGATGGTGATGGGCTCAGGGTTCATCTATATGTTCAGAGGGAAATTTCATCTTTGTCTGATATGTGATACCAGTGATGCGCCAGCACTATTGTTGTTCCCATGCCCTGTTCCAATGCCGGACATGGCGTTGTGACGCATATTTCATTTCGTCCATCCAGACATTTTCAATAATTGCCAGAACTTGGATCTAATTCTCAAGGACCCCCCCCCGGGATGATCAACAGTTTGACGAAGTCGACATCATCCATGCCGCAAAAAGACGCCACTGACTTTCCCTCTAGCGTGACAACATGTCCGATTCTGCGACTGTCTGGATGCTGGAGACTTTAGAAAACCAGAATCTCCAATGCTGGCACTTGAAGTTCATGTCTTTCCATGACCTTTCCACTGCATCTAGAGAACGACGCCTTCTTGACCTCTTCTGAACCTGGCCAGTTTTACCTGTTTGAAGGGGGTGCTGGAACGAACTTTCGGGCAGACTGCATCAATGTATCTCTGACGAAGATTGCGATGCCAGTGCTTGTAAACTTGGGGGAACGCATATACATTAGATTATTAGCTCACTCTGTGCCAAAACGGCGGGACATGCTCTTTTTCTGTATCATCAACCGGCTCACACCAACTTTGACCTCGGTTAGATCGATGTCGTTTTACATGCAACAGGGATGTCCGTTGACGCGTCTACGATCCATGTAAGGGCCGAGGTTCACGGGTACGTTTTGGGACGCTTTCTGTGCAAACGAAACGATCCACCAAATGGCCCAAACTGATATCAAGAAATTATCTTGGGCCTAAGTCAGGTGCGATTTTTCCGCGTGCCTGGACAATTATATGGCGATACTAACCAGCTAATAATTCCACAAATCACAGTCGCATTGTGACGGCTACCTGAGGAGCTGTTTGCGCGCTTCACGGCTGCGCCACGCCTCGTTCGATTTTGGCCTTTTCTCGTCATAATGGCTTTCCAAAGACCTGCTCAAAGCTTCTTGACGTCTAGGACCAGATTTTTCTTACCATCATTCGTTGCGGTCATTGCCGGCGGTCTGGACAGAGGAAGCATCTGACTGGTATACGGCGCTTAAAAAGATGAAGGACCGTACTGTACATATGCTGAGCAATGCAACCGCCACGGCGCGACGATCAGTGCGTCAGTGAACAAGTCATATAAGTCATGATCAGCGGACCTTTGGATAGCTTCCTACGACACGAGATCCCGTTAGATATCAAGCACCAAGCAGGTCCCGTGCCTGATCCGAGTGACGAAATGGCCACTGGGAGAGTAGGATCATGCTGGTTCGCTCTTTCAGAGACGTAAAGTGGAGCAGATTCATCATATGCATTCTCGAACAATGGAATCTTTAAGATCAGTGGCGACAGTGATACCCATGCGCTGCTCATGTTCGAAGACGGGGCGCGATGACAGTAATGGTTCTCGTCGAGTTGGTGTGGCGGAGAAAAAGCACCGAGGGGGGGAAGGGTAGATGCAGCCATATCGAGGTCTAAAACGACTTTCTGCTCCGTTTTGGAATCAAAAGATAGACAAAGCCGGATGTACCGTTTCCAACAAAGCAAACGAGTATGGTTGCCTCAGCACATCACAGATCCATGCTCGAAGGAGTTCTAATATGTGTCCGGAACAAGAATACAGGGGAATAATCATTGTGATAGCAAAGACAGGCAATGAGGATATATCTAAGGGACATCCTGATCAGCTACAGGGGTGCATTGAACGAAGACGACTTACGAGAGGATGATTAAGAATACGTGTAAAATGAACATGAGATTGCACACAAATAAGATGACGGAAAGGCAAGACGTAAAACCAAGCTGAAGGAGATTCCGCGGAAAGAGGTCTGATGCGATGGAGCAGTACGACAATGGTGGGAGAACGATGAGCTCTGTCCAACAGGAGGAAGACATCATGCACCATCATTCCCTGAACCGAAGTCAGCCTCGTCAACCAAGCTAGCTGGTCTACTTACGTACCAGACTGCTTCGTCCACTCGTCGTGCCGCTTGATATCGGCTTCGGTGACAGTCGGTCTAGTGTTCGACAGCGACTTTAGAAAGTCATTGATCCGCAATGGGGGCTCGAGCAACTCGTCCGATTCAATGTCAGACCATGCCATCTCCTTCGCGTTTGGGTCACCAGGCGAACAAGGTGTCCACTTCTCCTTCTCCGTCGCAGGATCTATGACGCGCTTGAAGTGGGTGGCGGAGATAACTTTACGCACGGGCTGCATGAGCGCATCTCGCACGACGATGGAGATATCCGATCCGGAATAACCTTCTGTCCTTTCGGCCAATTGCCGGTAGTCCTTTTGTGAAAGTTGACAAGGCGTGTCGCCGATGTGGATTTGAAACATGCGACGTCGAGCCTCCGGTCCAGGCAGTGGTATATATATGCGCTTCTCAAACCTTATTGGATTGAGCGTTAATCTAAGAACTGTTTAGACGTCCGTAATGAAAGACCCACCTCCGTTTGATAGCGTTATCGAGCTGCCAGGGAATGTTCGTGGCACCGAGGACGAGAACACCAGTATCGTCATGACCGACGCCGTTCATCTGGACCAAGAACTCGGTTTTGATCCGGCGAGAACCTTCCGATTCGGCTTCGTTACGCGTTCCGGCGAGTGAGTCGATTTCGTCGATGAAAATAATAGCGGGTTTTGATTCTCGAGCCAGCTCGAATAGTTGTTTTACCAATCTCAATAAAACGTGTCAGCTACTGCGCACCTCCAAACAAGGAAGCAAGTCTACCGCTCAGAGTCTCCCTGCCACTTGCTGACCAAGTCGCTTGAGCTGACGCTGAAGAACGTGCTTTTGGCTTCGGTGGCGACCGCCTTGGCAAGATATGACTTTCCAGTTCCGGGCGGACCATACAACAATATGCCTTTCCATGGCGTGCGCTTGCCCGTAAAGAGATGAGGAAACTTGATTGGCAGAATGACCGCTTCTTTCAGCGAGGCCTTGGCTCCCTCGAGTCCCGCCACATCATCCCATTTCACGTTTGGCTTTTCGGACAAGATGGCCCCAGCCAGACCGGCACGAAGCTTTTTGACTTCAGGGTCCTGATCGTCTTCGTCGTCTTTTCTGCGTGGCAACGGTTGAGGGAGAAAAGCCGGACAAAGAAAGACAGAGCGGGACGTACTTTTTCTCCCCTCCTCCTCCAGTAAGACCTACGGCATTCTTGCCGTTCTTTGCGTTTGCAAGATGAGACTTTAGGGTTTCCGCACGACCGAGATACTCGTTGATCTTTGTTCGAATCAACACTTTGGACTTTTCGTTTCGCTCGTCTGCAGGCGATAATGTATAAGTAAGTCAATCTTCAAGAGCAGTGTCTTGAGTGTCTTTGGGCCACGCACATTTCAAAGCGAGCATGAAATAGTCCAGGGCGTTTTGATAATTCTTGTATGCCTCGGCATAGTTGTGTTTCGTATCGTCATCGATCGCGCGTTGCACGATTTCAATGGCGCGCTGTAGAGGAGCATAAACCAACGATTTTTTAGTGACAACACGAGATACGAACGTCCAAATTTGAGGTGTTGGCCATGGCCGTGCTCGACTGTTCTGCCGGAAACAAATGGTCTGATGGGGAACACCAGCGGAGGTTGTTTGTACATATTATCACTAGACGGAGCAGTCATCATAAACACCAACTGACCTGCACCGCCATGGGAGATGACCAAGTCAACAACAGTTTTGTGACATCCAATTGTGCGTTTCCTTTACCCAATTCTTGTTCCAGTAAAGGGCGTGCAGTTGAATGCAGGAGAAGGGTCTTTTGTTGCCGAGAGCACGTGTGGTCCAGCTCTACGGCCTCGAGTCAACCATGCCGACAATCAAATATTACACCTTTTCTTACACATCAATGTCAATGCTCATCATAGCAGTGCTAACAGGCGTCTTGACACGATGATGCCCTCTTTGGCAGAGATTGATCAATTGTCACCCAGCGTCCAGCAGAGCTTTGCCCGTTTCAGCACAATAAGCCACTTTGACCCGACCGCTTTTAGACACAACAAAGATCCTGTTCTCGACATGTGGCCACATCGCCACCAAACGTCTATAAGTACCCTTGAAAGGTTGTCAAAGCCTCCTTTCTCAGACCTCTCAGTCCCCGGATTACAATCTGATCTTACGAATTCCCATTCTTCCCCAGTTCCAACGCCATGCCGAGTTATCGATCCACGACCCTAGGTGATTCACCGCGCGTGAGAACTCCGCTGCGTGCTGTATCACCAGAGGAACTCGAAGCGTGGAGTGATGGTGACAGTGACGCCACGCTCTGCGACCCACAGCCCGACGATCTTGACGATCCGTGGCCTTACACATTCCGAGTACGTGTCAAATTAGAGTCATTCTTTTCCCCTCCAATTCAACTCTCCGTCCCCATCCCAGGCCGGAGACATTGTGTGGGTAAGAACCGTAGGTGGCAACTGGTTTCAGGGTAAGGTCACCGGCCAAACCACACGAAAAGGTCAAACAAGAGAGGTGAGCCATTTCCTCATCTTGCTAAACCTAGGCTCCCGACTCAACGTCGACGGCTCGCGCTACTCAGAAAGAAGGCCTTTTCTACCCCGTCCTCTTCGACCAAAAGCTGCGCAAATATTTCGCCCCGCTGAACGGCGAGATAAAACCAGATAGTGTGCACGTCCGCCGCCTGCTCAAAGACGCGGGATGGATATAACTACAGCATGATCCTTCCGACTCATCTAGACCATTCTCGCATTTGTTCCATATACACAATCGTCCTCATTTTGTGAAAATACCCCATTACTGTCCATGCAATATATTTATCATCTTTAAAATATCATGAAGTGTCATTTTGACGCCTGATGACATAGCCGCCCACTCAATATGACGACTAGCGTTACAGAACAAGCCTCAAGGCCGGACACACGTGGCAGGTACCATGCGTGAGCTCAACCCATACACAGCTTGCTGCAGCTCTTCCTCGTATATCTTCCTCTCCATGCAGACCCGAGCGCATCGCCTGAGATACACACTTATGCGCTTCCTCGAGATCACTACCTCGGAATTACACATGACATCAAAAAAATCCGCGGCAAGCACCAAGACGGGTGAATTACCAATATGGTCATGCTCTCGGGTCAGCTGGACGTTGTGAGTTCAGTAACGATCGTCGGTGGCGTAAAGAGCATGAAAGGCTTTTCACATAAACAATCGCCGCGCCTTGTAGCACAATAATAAGATATGAACAAGAAAGGAACGTTCCCGTGAAGGACAAACATACTCAGCTGAATAGCAACACAAGAGAAAACGCAAGCCCGGAAAAGGAGCACAAAACGCCCACAAATAGTCTATCAGTTGTCTACTAAACGGCAAAAAAGAGCGAATGCGGGGAAACCGAATCGCATGCTGACGCAACCGACGCAGCTTGTGCCGCTTCGACTCGCCTACTCGCATTCTTCTGGCAGCCTTTGTTCTCGTGACGCCAGGCAGCAGAACGTTTTTCGGTTATTGTTTCGCCTTATCTCGGCTGAAAAGTCCCAACCGAGGGACGTGGAGACGGCTGTTTGAACAAGAGCCTTTCTGCCTGATGAAGCTCGCTTCGATCGCGACGGAGTAACTATCACGGAGTCAATCCAAATAAATTATAAGAAAATCTCAAATTGTACACGACAGTATGAACTACACGAGGCACAGAAAAAGTGAAGGAAAAAGAAAGGCAAGTGTATAAGCAATTGACTACAGGAGAACATGCATGCAGAACGAGAAAAACGGGAAGGAAAAAGGAAATGAGGAAACCGTAAAGGTTAACCGCACAAAAGCCAAGATTATGTACAGCTAAGTTATCTAAAAGGCATAGTTCGATCGGGAAGCATAGAAAAGTAGTTTTGAATTATACGAAGCCTCGAAGAATGGCCGCTTGTCTTGTCGTAAATTGACCTTTTGCCGAAGAAAAGGTACGATTGCGAAACCCAGGGAGACGTAGGATGCCATGACGGAGCGGAAGTGTGACAATGTCCCGGAACGAGAAGTATATGCACCGAAGATGAAAAGTTGTTAAATAACATCTCTGCGAAACGAAAAAGGCCGCTCGGAAGAAAGGCGGGACATGAAACACTGAAATGAAGCTAGCAATAATCAAATATGTTTTGAAGTAGCACACAAAAAGAAGAAAGGCACTGAATCAAATTGTACGTACACAAAAGGGCAGAGTGGGAAGGACAGGGAAGGAGAAAGCTATATCATGATCATCGTCGTCATTACTATCCTTCGATCGTAGGGCAGATGGGGAAGGGATGGGAAGAAAGAGAGTGACAGGAAGGACAAAAAGATGAGCGCAAAAGAGAAAAGAACGAAGTTAAACGTAAAAAAAGCTGAGGGGAAAAAAAGAACATCCCGATCCCTTTCCCACATCCGACCCTTTTTTACGATACCGGGATCAGATGGGCGGCCATCGCCCTTGCGCTCACATGGACATGCTTCGGCTCTTTGACTTCATAGCAAACTTCGATGCTCTTCACCCAGGGATGCGCGATCACTTCTTCGATCGTCGCTCGGTGCCTTGGGTCGGGCTCTAGCATGCGCCGAATGATGCTCCTGCAAGCACGGGGACTTAGGTTATTGATCGTCGGGGGGCAGGCCGACACAGCGGGGGACGGATTCGCGCAGGCAGCGGCATAAGCGGCATAAAGGCTGTCCTGGGAGGGTTGGGCAGACCGCCAAGGCAATTCTTGGAAGTGGAGGCAGTAGTAGACTATACCGCATGCCCAAATATCGACTAGTCGGGCATCATATGCTATGGATCCCACCACGGATATGTGTAGTGCATAGGAAAAATCAGGGCGCAGGATAAGATGTTGTTCATTTGATCGCGAAGAGTAGGAAAGGGCATTGACAGACAAGCAGAAAGCACATCTGTTAGCCGAGAAAAGGGATGAAGACAAGATGACTGACGTTTGCCTAGGAATTGTTCCGGGGCAATGTAAGGCTCGCTACCACAGAGCCCAGTAGACATGTGCACGGTTGCCTCCCATGGAAGTCGATACACCGTCGACGCACCGTAATCTCCAATCTAGTTTGAAGATGGGTGTGAGTCGGACAAGGCGTCGTGTAAAAAAAGCCTCATACTTTGAGATGTCCCTTGGCGTCAAAAAATAGGTTCTCCGGCTTAATGTCACGGTGAGCGACACCCTGGCTGTGTAGGTACTCGACGCCGGACAAAATCTGCTTAAAGCAGCATTCGACTTCACTCGGGCTCATCCCGCTAATGATCGAGTCGGTTAGCTACAATTCATTGATCATCACGAAGCAAGACGCACCCTTTCTTGATTGCCGCATACAGATCGCCGCCGGGACAAAATTCCATGACCTCGCACCAATGTAAACTCTCATCCTGAACTAGGTCAACGGTCTCTACCACGTTGATGTGATGGAGCGTGGAAGAAATGCAGAATTCAGCCGTCAGCTTCTTGACGTATTCTTTTTCAGACTCGTTCTTGCGACGCTTTCTGAATTCCTAAGTGCCAGTGATGAGTAACAGGTAATCGCGTACAAACACAGCGGGTTCGCTGTCTGCTCACCTTGACAGCATAGAGTTTCTCCTCTGAGCGGTCCCACTTGTGCGCCAGCCTGACAACACTGGTGGCTCCCTTTCCAATAGCAACCTTCTGACAGACGCCGTATTTCTTCGACAGACTGGCCGTACTCTCGCCCGCCGTGCTCTTTGTCTTTCCACCTGCTTTGCCTCCATCGCTGCCACCATCTGAGTCAGATCGCCTCGACGATCTCGAGGCGGTGGAGCGCTGTGAAGACCTTCGAGGTAGTTTAGGCCCCGTGTTTAGCAAGTCTTTGAGGTTAAACTTGTGCGAGGCGCCAGACTCAGAATGGACCGATGGTGCTTTTGAGGACTGGGTACGGTTTGCTTGAGAGTTGTTATGATTAGGAGTCACCGTGGATGAAGAGGCTGTGCTGGTATCGCGGGCGAGGGTTGCATTTCCGTTCTTTTTGGGGACTCCAGCCATCGGAGGTTTGCCCCCGATGGCGCCGGAAGACATGCTTGGAGCTCGGCTGGGGGGCTGACTGGGGTTTCTGCTTGGTGGCACAGTCGAAGGGGGGGTGTTGCCCCAATCGCTGTCTGTTGCGGTCGGAGATGATCCGGACGAGGGCGCCGACTTCTTGTTGCCGTTATTGTTCGTGGCGAGGGGGGCAGTGTTAGTGTCAGTGACGCGGTCGCGGGGGAGCGGAGCAATGGTGAGCTTTTGTAAAGAGCTGCGAGTGTGGCCAGGTTGTTTGTCGTATGCACCCGTCTCCGGTGGCGGGAGTGGGACAGTGGACAATGACAGCTCAACCGGATTTGGCGATGTGGCCCCAGTGGGCTGCTGACTGACCACTTCGGGTTGGGGAACGCTGGGAGCGGTATTCATGTCCTTGGATGCTTCGTTGGTGGATAATAGAGTTTTGCCATGTGGCGAACAGTCGGAGCCGTCGGGACCTTCGCTTTCGGTGACGTTGGTTTCATCGGATGAATTGAGCAAGGCCATGATGAATGTAGGCTTTCTATGGTACGCTGTTTGATCTCGAGTGGCTTTTCAATACTTGTACAGGTGGGTATGAGAGACAGAAGAGAAATAGAGCCGGACAAAAAAGTCGAGGAGCGCGAAGCGAGTTAGATCCTACAGGGACAATGACATGGCGTGGATCCCTCCAAGTAAAAGCGACTGAGGGAAGCCTGTTGAGTGCAAAAATAAGCGAGCCGAGCAAACGAGACTGAAATGGCTCCTACGAGCTCGCTGTCGCTGACAGTGAGCGAAGGAGAACTGGGCAGACGCAGAGAGGAGATTGGGCGAGCAGACGAGATGATGGGAGAATCCAACGACAATTTATCGAAATTTTGTGTTTTTGCGTCAATTTCTGACGTAAGCTAATGATTGTGTAATATTTTGCGCCTTCACTCCTTTTCCCTCACTTCTGCATTGTCAATCCCAACCTGGTATCGACTAACACACAACCAGCGACCTCCCCACCAATTGTTGTTTTTGATGTCGACATCTCATTGTGAAAGGAAATTAAATTTCGCTATACCTGACTTGTGGTCGTTGGTGCCTAAGAATAACCCTTCCGACCGGCGACAAACATGGTGCGCAGATGGATGGAAGAACGTCTTGCCCGCGGTAATCCATGATGCCTGATGCACTATCAGGGTTCGTTGGGTCCAAGCTGCCTTTCCTGCGTAGAACGGAATGTCCTCGTCCTGATCTAATACACTCTCCCTTTCCCGTGATTTCAACTCAGCTTGTCTCTGATTCACACAATAGCCTGCTTTCGAGAAAGGGAAAAAAAGGTTGAAACTGAGGGAAAAAAGGAAAAAAAAAAACACAGGCGCAACGATCCTCCGGGACGGCCGGCCGAATGCCTCGACCCACAGAACAGTCGAACGGCGTAAATCGCGCTTGATCGACCTCGTTTAAAACAACACGGTGTCATATTCCAACTCGGACCTCTCCCTCCCCTTCGAGCAGGCATTTTCTGACGCCGGCCGTGTGTCTCGCAGCATCAATTCACTTCCGTTCACGGCCGGCCCCCAATGCGAAATTCGAATGTTACATCTTCTTCTAGAAAGACTTTTCATCATAGTAGGTATATATGTAGTATTACCCTGGCACGTCTCACCCGCTTTTCCCTGCAGGATCTCACACGCCATGCATTGTTTATCATTGCTCTCACATCTCTCACATCCTAGCACGTCGTGCCTATGCCGTCAGCGCGTCAACGACCGTCAAGATGCGGCGCAAGATAGCGTAACACCCGACCACCCGTATACGATAAACCTCATGACCAGCTTCGTCCAACTGACGGAAACAAACTGGGATCGCAGACTTGATACATGGTCGCCTTCGATCCGGATTCCGCATTGGATCAGAGGTACAGACAATAGTATCCACTACATGTGACCAGCAGCGCCCAGTGTGCGTTTGCTGGCAAAGCAATAGTGAGCTACGCCATCGGGTCTTTGTTGCCGCCGACAGGTCTGAAGAGCGCTTGTCTCCAACTTTTTTATTGGACTGCGAGACTCTGAAAATGAAATTTCAGCAACTGCATCATTTCCGAACGCCCCACGACAGGCACTAAGGGAACTCGTTCCCAAAATCGGCATTTCGAACGGCTGCTATTCGCGTTCGTGCTTTTCTGACGCCCTCATAACGTACTTACATTCTCTGGGTCATCTTAAACGCCCATTTGCGACGACCAGGGACCGCAGTCATCCATGGGCCGACTCCGTGGTTAAAAGAACTCTCCAGAACAAGCACTCTGCCTCAAAGTACAGCGACGATCCTCCCCAACGCATGATCCTCCACATCAGCGGTCTCACCAGGGTCCTTCTCTTCGCAGTTTAGATCTGAAGGGTTGCAAAGGCCAACCAAAGAATGCACATCTTACGGCTTGCCTACGCTTCCCCAACATTGCACGTCAAACATGCATATGCTCCAAAGGGAATCTCGTCTCTCAGTGTTGTCTTCTGTACCTCATTCAAACACAACCTATCGCGCTTCGGGTGCTGCACATCGCTAACCAAGACGTATATGACCATGACCAGTTTATTCTTGTCCGGAATCTGTTGTAGCGCCAGCAGATAAGACAGCGCGACGGGCTATCCTGCACCGCGTACTGTACATAAAACTTTCAATTCAGCCCTTGCGTTTCGGCTATTTTTAGCACTCTCCCTGCTCCTGGCAAAGTTTCCATCTTCTCTGCGTCTTCTTTCTCCAAGTGGCCATGATAAAGGCACCGCCGAGAAGCAAGGATGCGGACGCTATCGCACCCTTTTTGATTCGCGTAGGAATGCACTCTCTGCGGGACCGCAGGTTGCATGCAAATCGGGCGGACGTCATATATGGTTGCCTGTACGAATCGGGTGCAACTAACCCGATTAGAGGTGTTTGATGGGAGAGCTTCTTAGATTGGACTTGTGGCATTGCGCAACCAGAATGCAAGACATAATTTTGTACTGAGCAACAAGAATCCTATCCAGCGCCTCTCCATATTGTTAGCGAAAGCGTTGAAGACCTGCAAGCCGCGATGCACGGACGACTGCGTTTCACAAGCATCGAGAATCGCCGCCTCATTCTCTATTGTGAACATCAGAGTGGAAACACAAGGGGGCCGCTGCCAGATGACACCAAAACTAAAATTGAGACACTTCCGAACAACGACAGTCATAAGGACTCAACTGTTACCGCGCCGCGGGTCCTCTTTGGCTTAAAACAGTCATAACGCGAACTGATCACGAGGGGGCGTTACGTTTCCGGGGACCTAAGGTAGCTGACTATTGAAGCCACAGATAGGTCTGGTCGAGTGCGACGGATTCGTCTTGGCTTATTGAGGCTCGCGGGTACTAATTATGGCGCAACCATAAAACCTTGTTCCTGAGGCTAGCTTGAATGTTATACAATGATAGTCTGGACGAGATTCTTGGTTTGCCCTTTCTTTCTGAATAACATAGTCCACGTCATATGGGAACGGTGCAGTGCATTGTATAGTTATACAGACATGCGAACAGTGGATATCCGGGGCAGGCGATGTACGAGTTCCAACGACACATGACGGAGAAGTCTCAATCCCCAAAAGGCTGTCATCCACGGAAAAGGCAACTGAGACGGCGTTCTTGTTCGACTTATGACGGAGGCCAATGTCCGGGCTAGTATATTCTATACAGAGGCATAGGGAGTGGCGAAGGCGCTAGGACGATGTGCCGTAGACAGCGACCTTATTTGAGGTCTTCGTCAGGAGATAGTGCAAACGCCACGGATATTGTTTTGGCCACGACATGTAACGTACGAGCATCGGAGCGAGCAACTCTTCCTTTGCGGAGCTAGAACGGAGATGTGCGCCACAAGCGTTGCAAGTAGGTGTTGTGATAACAGGTCACGGCGACCCGAAGAGGTGAAATTTGAAGCCCATCTGGTTGATAACAGGTGATGTGTGATAACAGTAGTATTGAGTATGCCTTGGTTAGGATTCAAGTGACGCAAGATCGCGTAAAAAGAGTGAAGGCATCTGGTCAAGTGAGAGCCGGCGGCTTTCCGCCTACATCCGAAGAATAACGGGTCGAATATCACGGTGTTGCTGTTCAGCTACAGACTGCGCTTGAGGACTCGTCGAGACCAGAATGTTCAAACGAGAAGGAGGTCTGCTGAAACCGAGGCCGGCCGAGTAGCTGTATAGTCAATGCAAATAAGGTTTGGGTGGCTGAGTTACGTAATATTGGGACAGGCCTTGGATTCCCAAGGCCGCTGTTGGAAGGACGTTACCCTCAAGACTCAAGGTGAGCGTCTACGCCGCCGTGCGCAATGATCATCGCTGATTCTGCCCCGTTACACCCGCAGACCCGGAAGTACAGATGGGTAAGCTCCCGTTTGACGCATCCTAGTGGAGAAACAATTTCGATTTGAACAACTGCGCCTGTCTTGAACCAGTGAATTTGCGGTCTCAAAAGCGCCTCGCCGCGAGCGTCGCAGGCGTCGGCAAACGCAAGATCTGGCTCGACCCCGCCGAGCAGGCCGAGATCGGCAACGCCAACTCGCGCACCCACGTTAAAAAGCTCATCAAGGATGGGCGCATCATCATCAAGCCCACCACTGTGCACTCGCGCGCACGGACACGGGACCTCTTGGCTGCGAAACGAAAGGGCAGACACACTGGCACCGGTAAAAGGAAGGGTACCGCGGAGGCCAGAATGCCGTCTAAAGTGCTCTGGATGAGAAGACAGCGGGTTCTCAGGAGGCTGTTGAGGAAATACAGAGAAGCAGGCAAGATCGACAAGCACCTGTGCGTCGTTTCCCTGTTCACGTTTTCCATCTGGGTGTCATTTGCTGATGGGTTTGCCGATGCTGTAGCTATCACTCGCTTTACCAAAAATCGAAGGGTAACGTTTTCAAGAACAAGCGTGTCTTGATGGAATACATCCACAAAGCCAAAGCTGAGAAGACCCGCACGAAGGTTCTCACCGACCAGATGGAGGCACGCCGTCTCAAGAACAAGGTATGTAATCAGCGATTCAGATCGTTTTCAAATCAGCTCGCTCACACGTTACGCAGGCAATCCGCGAGCGCCGCGCTGCCCGTCTCCAAGAGAAGCGACAGGCAATCCTGGAGGTGGAGCACGAGGCCGCCAAGGAGTAAATCAATGTTGTCACGGGCTTCCATTGGTTTGCCTACTATCCAATTTGTTATGCTTACGCCTCCTCGCTCTGCCTGCACTACCTACATTTTATTATGCGCTGCATGCTTGCGAATTGTATGCCAGTTTCATGTGTCATAACGTTGCGCGAAGTTGGCTTGGCAGTATGAGGTTCGACAATACTTTGTGGCCTGTATCTTTAAATGCGAATGCCACCAATTCTTCTGAGTCTTGAGTGAATGATGAAGGCCACGTTCTATCATCCCGAGACCCTGCATCAATGCGTGGGAGCTCGATGAAGGGGCCTTGACGGATGGCCAAATTTCAAGACATTGTTCAGCCCGACGCTGTCGCCGTGCATTGTGGTCTGAGGACCCGCTGAAGACCCTCTAATATCGACCGACTCGGTCACCGACGCATCTGCTGACGAAACGCTTGCTTCAACAACCCCTTTAATATCTATGCCAGCGACGCATGTCGTCACAGTCTCTGCCGATCTGCCGGCCTACACCGTCCTGAAGAACGGCGTGGAAGGTGCGCCAGCCTGTCTTCATTTCACTTTCATTTCGTCTTCGAAGCTGATACGCGGTTCTCCTTCCATCTCAATTTATAAAAAAAAAAACAACCTCATTTTCGGTCCGTTGGCTAGAGCCGGTTCAGATCTTGCAGCGGCGCGACGACGAGGTCTACGTGCACTACCTAAACCTGGACAAGCGGCTCGACGAGTGGGTGCCGAAAGAGAGCTGCAAGCAGGCAGTCAGGGACGGGAAGCCGGTTGGTGACAGCGTGGCAGGAAGCGCGGGTGCGGGTACTGGGGGCAGGAAGAGAAAGAGGGGCGCCGGCCGTGCAATACCGTCTGCCACCGCAACCGCCGCGTCTCCTGCGCCTTCACTGGGGGGACTGGCTCTCGAGGCGCATCCGAACGACAGCCGCGCTGCCGCTGCCGCTGCGCCAGGAGAGATCACGATGACGGAAGAGGACTTTGACATCGAACACCACAAGAAGATCACCGCCCAGCGTAACTTTGATAAGGTGCATTTCGGAGAGTGGCAGATCAAAACCTGGTGAGCCGACCACGTTGTGCTGTTTCTCTGATTTTTATTCTATTTCTTCCGTTTTCTTCTATCTTGCTGCGGATTCTTCGTAACGCTAACACGCACTGTTACCGTGCTTGTTTTTAGGTACTTTTCGCCTTATCCTCTGACGGAAGCCGAGGCGGACGAGCTTACGCTCTCTGAAAAGGCGGCATCGTCGCAGTCGTCGCACTCGTTCAAGATACCCGGAGTCCACAGGACGAGTGCACGCTCTCACGGCCGCACATCGGACCTCCTCGCGGGCGGCCTCGGAAGGACCCATGGAGGGGAAAGGTCGTTGCTTTGGGTCTGCGACATGTGTTTCAAGTACATGTCCGACCCGGCTTCCTACGAACTGCACAAGGTACGGTTTTCTTTCTTCTCGCGGTGTGGCGCAAGTCCTGGAATTTTCAGGGGTTTTTCGTTGTTTTCTTTTTTTTTAGCGTAATTGCGCGGTGAAACGTCCGCCCGGGGAGAGAAAGGTCTATCAGCGCGGCGCACACACGATATGGGAGGTTGATGGTGCTAAGGAGAAGGTTCGTTCGCCATCACGTTTCCGCTCATCGGACGAGTTTTCATTCTGTTCCACAGCTGTATTGTCAAAATCTGTCGCTGTTCGGCAAACTATTTATCGATGTAAAAACTCTATTCTTTGATTGCGACAATTGTGAGTTATCTCGACTGCTTCCGTCCTGTGTCAAGTCGTAATCTCCTGTAGTCCTATTTTATATACTGACCGATGCGAGTTCGACGCAAGATCACATGCTTGGCTTCTTCTCGAAAGTGAGTTGGTCGTCCGACTTTGTACCGGATCCCTGACGGCTTCGTCTTGTCTAGGAGAAAGTGTCATACGACGATTATAATCTCGCTTGTATCATGACTCTACCTCCCTATCAAAGAAAAGGCTACGGGATGCTAATGATTGAATTCAGTTAGTGAAAGATTTTTCGACTGCTTTTCGTTTTGAAGTGTTCACGAGATGTGCTCATCCAGGCTATGAACTGTCGCGTCGGGCGGGCAAGATTGGAACGCCAGAGCGGCCGTTGTCGGACTTGGGCCTCCGAAGTTACCTTACTTACTGGGTATCAACGCTAATACGGTTTTTCAGGTGAACATCAGCGAGTCCCTCTTAACCTAAGCACTGCCACTGAGTATCTAACGGTCTGCAGGCGTGCGCTCTCTGTCTTGCCTCCAGAGCGATCAATGATGTCGTCCATCGGCACTTTCCCAGATCTGCATCCAGCATCTTCCGAGAATGGGGACGAAAACGGGACTACACTGAGGCGGAGGAAGAAAGTGAAAGGGTGGGACGGAGAAGCGGACCCGAGCTTGGAGATGATACCGCTGAGCGTCATGGATGGTATGCTGCAATTTTTTTCGTGGGCCATGAGGGGCGCATTTGACTCCTGCCCCTCGTGGGCGTCCGGTTTAGACCCTTTGTTTACGACACAGCGCATGTTCGAGACACGACATCGGGAGGACGGCGGCGCCGAGACGCACGTCAGTGTGCGGTGCACGCTGAGCGACATTGCACGCGCTACGAATCTGCGCGTCGAGGACGCCGCTTTTGCGTTGAACGAGTGCGGGCTCCTCATGCGTCGGCTCTCTGATGTGGCGGAGGGCGACACAGTGGTCGTGACCAGGACGATGGTGGAGAAAGTGGCGGCGGAGAGAAACGTGAAGCGGCCCTGCATGGATCTAGCATATGTATTGCTGTAAATCTAGCTGACATGTGGACACTTGAGTTGTGAGTTGTGTCGAGATGGATGACTTTCCATCCAGGTCGAACGTTTGAACCACTTTCCTTGTCCTTGGAATGGTTTTTGGGTTCTTTTGTTTCCGAATTCTTGTGTTCGGCTGTACCCTCGGTTTCCATAGCTATTGTTTGTTGTTTCTAATCGCCTATAAATATGTTCTATTTTTTTTGTGACGCCCCTATTCAAGGGTTTTCCAGATGCCCACCTTGAAGAAGAAAAGATCGACGTCCACGGCTGCGGCCGGCTCCTCACGGATGTCCTTGCGCCCAAGGAAAGCAGCACCGGCACGATTCGAAGTGCAACCTTCGGAATCTTTCCAACGTTCACCTTCGCCGCCACCCAAGAAGCGGCGAAGAGGAGGCGCTCGGACAACACAAGCTTCCTCTGAAACCAGTACACGCAGACGTCAGGTCGCAGGCTTCATAGACTTGCCCTACGATGTGCTGCTGGAGGTGAGTCGGTGCGGTGTGGCGCACTTTTGTCCATAGAGCCAGTGAGCTGAACGTATGCTTCTCCGCTTCAGGTATTTCACCATCTCAACCCGATGGACATCTTGAACCTGGCAAGGACGAACAAATCCTTGCGAGGTTTCTTGATGCAAAAGGCATCCGCATTCGTCTGGAAACGAGCTCGGGAAAATGTCAACGACATGCCTGAATGCCCTAGCGACCTGTCTGAGCCGCAATACGCGAATCTGGCGTTCCATCCTTATTGCCATGTATGCTGCCATCAGTCTCTTTGCTGTCTGACCTTTCAAATTTTTTTTTTGAAGTTTTGCGTTACAGCGTACGCCCCAACTGTTCATTGGGTTGCCCGGCTGAGATGTTGCAAGCACTGTTTCCGTGACAAGTAAGTTTCCAAGTTTCTATCGTGGCCTAGGTCTTGATTGGTACCCCGTTCCTTTAAGCTGTCTGCATCGTGGAGAAGTGTTTTCATATCGTGTTCCCACCGACATTATCCCGCCAGTGGAGATGAATCCAAGCCGTACATGCTTTCCATTTCTTTTCAAGCCGCATTTTTCTCACTCTTTGCATCTCACAGAAATGAGGAGGCACGATGTCAGAGGCACCGTCTGGTTTTCCACTCGGACTGTGAAGTTGCTAGGGGACGAGATGAGCAAAATACAGGCTGATCAAAGGGATGACTGGTTGAAGAGCAAACGAGAAGAACGCAGACAAAGACAGGAGGTTGATCCCGTCCAGCTACCACTTTCTAGTCCATTGACTTGGTTTTGCCCCAGGATGCTAATAATTACGCGCATTGGTATGACCGCTGGTGTAATGAACGTTCGGAAGAGAAAACTAGGATACGAGCAGAAAGGGTCAAAACGTAAGCCGGGTTTGTTTCTTGAGTATGACATACACAGTGTTCTAACTGTGTCGCCTCTCAGAATCTTGCAAAAATTGGCTAAAATGGGTGCGTTGCATATGCGCCTAGATATCTTCTCTGATTTATACGTTTCGTTTTACCTAGGCTGGCAGGACGAAATAGACAAAATGGAAAACCAAGAGGATCTCACATGTCACAAGTTAGTTTCTCAGCCCAAAAAACTGACTGAACGTTGTAAGCGTAGATTATTGTCTTGAAACAGTATAGCGGGCTTAACTGGCATCACTAGCTTGGGAAGTTATCATGCCTACGTTAATTAGTTTCCTGACGGAACGCAAGAAAGAGCGAATCTGGAAGGAGAATTGTCCTACGTATCTCAAACGCTTCGATATGCTCTCGACGATCCTGAAGAATTATGCGTCCTCACAGCCAGTGCATTCGATACTCCCTAAGGCCGTTGATCTCTTACCCGTGGCGTCCATCAGACACGTCATCCAAAATCTCCCTGTCACAGAGGAAGTGACTCAAGCTCACTTTCAGGAGGCTATTGGCGACCTCGACATCACGGCAGAGAAGTGGCGTCAATCAAAGAAGAAAGAACTAATTGCGCTTATGCAAGAATCCCTGTCTTCGACCCCGTTGTCGAGCTCTTCGGGTGAAACAGCAGCAGGTTTGGAATTCATCTCAATCGACGCTTTGGAGGAATCCTTCCTCGAATTGGCGACAACTTTCTTCAAATTCAAAGATCTGTGGGCTACGCGGGACGTGCTCCGATGGCACTTTGTTCTCTTCTCCTCAAGAGCGCGAGTTGAAAACGATCCTGTGTTTGAATATCAAGATAGATATAGCTTGTGTCGCAACGCATACCCGCTTGACGTCAGAGGCTCTACCGTATTCCACCGCGAGGCCTTCGATGTCGCGAGGCGGCTGTTGGTGGATTGCGGCCTAGATCCCGATTCGGCGACAATGCAGAGTGTGATGGATCTGGAATTCGAGTGCTGTGCCTGTTCTAACGAAAGACGAGGAAAACTCGTCATGAAATGGCCCATCCTGGTCAGATCCATTGCCATCTATCTCCTGAGTACAGACGTTGACTTGAATTTCTGTCAGGTTCAGCATGCTCTTAAAGAATGCAAATCGCCCGAAACGCTCAAAACCGCTGCTATTGTCGAGTTCGACAACAATACCACAAGTGCGTTGGAAATATGCAGAGCGATAGGATATTGGGCGAAGGAACTCCGTCGCTTGGAGCACTGTTTCTCCGTCTGCATCCATTGCAAAGGCGTCGTCGGAATCTTGAATTACAGACAACATCTGCTCAAAGAGTGAGTTTTCAGTCACCTGCGCTGGACTCGATTGCTCATGTCGTATTGCATTCTTCTCTTCAACAGACATCCAGATATAAATGACTCAATCGACGCCTCTCTCGCTGCCTGTGACGCTATCCCCAATGGATTACAACATGCATTTTTGCGAAGCCACGACAACTACAATTTTTATCATTCCGTAATGAGGCAATACACCTTCTCCTCAGAGACGACAGACTGGTCAAAATATCATAGTATCAGATTCAACGCGCAAAGGCTAGATGTCACCTACGTCAACGCTCTGCATCTGGCCGGATTTTTCATGTCCGGCTTCACCTTTAGCGGCGACCTCTTGATAGACCTCGCTGACTTGGCTGATCATGCATCATCAAATTCGGATCGGAGCTCTGTTATTTGGTGTGGGGTCTTCATGCTGCTTGATAAAGCTCGGGGAAGCGAACTAGGACGTCGCTGGCGCACGAAATGATTTTGCTTCTGTGATAGCTTATCCATTGTTCTTCTTCTGTTTTCCATTTTAATCTTTCGTTCTTGTTTTTGCGTTCAATCAATTCACCTGTAGACTTTGGGGAAATACACATGTGAAGAATTCTTCAAAATAACAAACTTATAGGCAGTGCACAAAAACATGAAAATCAAGGTGATAAATTTGCATCGCGGTATCTTGTGAAACAGATTAGCTGCGAAGCTTCTTTTGATGTCGCGTAACTCGTCCACGCCCTTCGAAGCCCCCCTAAAATTGGCCACCGGCCATTGATCAATTTTGGTCGAACAATGCGTGTCCACTTCCCACAGACATTCGGTCGCGTCTGAGTCAGAGGTCTCACGTGACCCCGTGCTCTCCTATTAAAAGCTTACGGTCAAGGCGCGCCATCGCAGGATATCCTTTCTCAACGCGATCTCGCATGTCTACTTCAGCAGAGAAAGCCGCTCCAGACGGCATGTCTCGGATGATCTCGTGCACGGGAGAAACCAGACCGTCGGTGGTACGAACTTCGGAGCCGTCAGGCTCTCGACGTTCGCCATCGCCACGGCCTAAGAAGCGACGGAGAACGACCACTCAAGCAACGCGGGGCCGGTCCGATGCCACCGTACGAGGTCGTCGCGGAAAACTCGCGGGCTTGATGGAGCTGCCTTACGATGTGCTCATGGAGGTACGCACGAGCGAAGCGTGACTTTATCATCCACCAAGTCATAGTTTTCATTGGCAGGTATTTAGCCAGTTGGATCCGATGGATCTGCTGAATCTGGCAAGGACGACGAAGACTCTGCGGAATACTTTGATGCATAAGTCCGCTCTGCCCTTGTGGAGACACGCGCGCGGAAATATTAAGGAACTGCCTGAATGTCCGAGAGATCTTTCGGAGCCGCAATACGCGAACCTAGTGTTTTACCCTTACTGTCACGTAAATCTTCTCTTTCAATCCCCTGTCAGTGCTTCCTCATCCTCCCATGTCTAGTTTTGCTTGAAAACACGCGCTTCGATTATTCATTGGTATGTTCGCGCGAGATGCTGCAAAGCATGCAGAAGACGAAAGTGAAGTCTTCTTCATCTCAGCGATGTATAATCGACGTTGACTTCTTGTTTAGCTTCATGAAACACTCGGAATTCGTTAATTACAATATGCCTCTCAATATTGTACTCCCGCTGAGAGCAAGTGACGTCAGTGCGTGTGCACATTTACGCAACGATCATACTTGTCCCGAAGTTTGAGCATAACCGTAGGGTATGGCTCGCTGTTCTACCCGGTGCAGACTGTGCATTGGCTGGAAAACGAAAGGCGCAGGCTAAAGGCGAGTGAATGGGATGCTTTGGTCGAGCAAAAGAAAGAGGAGGCTACGGAAATAAGCGAGGTTAGTAGTTCCGAAGTATCTGGCAACTTGAAGACCTATCGATTTCTTGCATGGGCTTTGTCAACAGCATGCTGATCTCTGTGAAAGATGGTATAAAAAGTGGTGCGATGAAAATGCCAAGGAAAAGAATAATACACGATCTAAAAGAGTCGAAACGTGAGTTCAATCTCTGCCTCAGATCATCGATGCTGAATTTCTTGTCTTCGTTTCACTAGAATTTTACAGAGACTGACCGACATGGGTATGTGATATAGTTGAGTGATTTCATCTTAGTTGACTTTTTTTTCCCTCCGAACAAGGTTGGGGCGAAGACATCGAGAAAATGGGCATGCGTAAGGATATCAGCCTTCACCGACTGGTCTGGCAAACGAAGAAATTGACTGAGCATGGTAAGTGAAGTCGAGACGTCGAGGGACGCGTTTCTCATCCTGATGCGTTTACAAGCGTGGAAAGTCATCTCCCCCACGCTTGTCGAGTTTATTGAAGAACACAAGCGGGAATGGATATGGAACGAACGACGCCCTTTGATAACCCAACGCCACCGTATACTCTCTAAGCTGCTGGATAGCTATGCGCTGTCGCAGCCTCTGGACGCGATTCTCCCAGCCGCCTCCGATATTGTATTCATGGAACAAGTCAAAGATTTCAACGATATCTCCCTCCTCGACGAGTCGGATCCGGCTCAGTTTGAAGAGGCCGTGCGCGAGCTGGGTCCAGTGATTGATGAGTGGCGTCAAGAAAGAATCGAGGAGTTAATCGCCCTCGTACGAGAGGCACTTTCCCCGTCAAACGCATCTGATGGGGATGCTGCGGGCTCGAAATTCACTGTCAATGTTGCCGCCGATCACTCAGTGCTCGAGTTGGCAACAACGTTCTTTGCCCTCGCTTCCAATGGAGCGCGAGCGTATTCAGGTTCGCATAAATGGTCCTATATGTTCACACAATCGTGGGTTCGAAGACTGCGCGATCCCTTCCCCGACGAGGAAAACAGATTCTTCTCATCCACTGGGATGTGGCCATTGGATATTCGGCATACATGCATGTTCTACCACCAAGCCTTTGATGTCGCAAGGCAGCTTTTGGCCGACTGCGGGCGGGATCCCGATAAGGAGACCTTCCAAAGCGTTATAAATCTGGAATTCACATGTACCGCCTGTTCAAGGGAGCAGAACCGTTACACGTTAATGAAATGGACAAATCTTGTTAGAGGATTTCTTTTTGCTCTCCTAGCGCAGACATGCTGACTTCACTTGTGTACTTTCTGCTCCAGGTTCACCATGTGATGGAGAACTGCGATTTGCGCAAGCGCGGTGCTGTTTCAATCGTTGAACTCGACGATGACCAGGCGGGTGTTGTCGAGGTATGTCGTGCCATTCGTTGTTGGACCCGCACGTCCCGGAATATATCGGATATGTCATTCGACTGCATCCATTGCAGACAGAGCGTCTGGGCTCGGAGTTTCATGGAGCACATCCGATGCAAGTAAGTCTTAACCTATCGCGGATGAGCATCATTGTTCATGTCTACCTGTCGTATCCCGTGTTCCCATGTGCAGACACTCAGACGTCTTTAATTCTGTCCTTGAACTGGTAAAAATTTCAAGACCCGAGACGACCATATCAAGCTCGCAGGACGACTTCCTCCATAGTCATAGTGACTATGGTTTTTACCACCTCGTAATGAGCCAATACGCCTGGCCTTTAGATACATCGGCCTACCACCGGCATCCCGATGTCGAATTGGACGTGGAAAAGCCATCAACTTCATACCTTGAGGCGCTGCGATTCTACCATTACTTTGAATATAAAAGGCGCGTAATCAAGGACAGCGACCGCGTGAAGCTTTTCACCGAACTCGCAAGCTATGTGTCGTCCCGGAAACTTGAAGAAGGAAAAATCGAAAGCCACTCCGTTCTGTCGGAGGCACATATCGGCGTATTTATGGTGCTGGACAAGGCCCTGGAGAAGAATGCGGCCTCTCACTGGCGCGAGGACTGCCAATTGAACTTGTAGACTAGAATTCTAGTCGACCTGGAAGGTCCGAAATATGGATGTTTGACCGTTTGTTACCATTGTGATGTGTACAGTATACGCTTGTCTTCGGACTCGATGGAGTTTAGAGTAGCCTGAATATCAATTGAGGTTGTGCATTTGATATCCTTGCACATTTGTTTCCGATGGACTGTTCTAAGTAGCGATTGTCACCAGAGTGCGCTGCCATAACAATAATCAAGGTAGACGGACGAAGCGATGAGAAAGAGACGCATACTTCTTTTGTAGAGACGAGGGTGCAAGGCGATATTGCTCTGTGGTTGAAGAGGCAATGAGAAAAAAGAGGCGAGATCTCGAGAACTTCCTTGCCGAACTCGGCGTATTTGTGCATACAAGGCAAGCCGATCCGTCGCTGGCCGCTAGCATTTCAGCCCTCGATAGTATTTGGACAACAATAAGGAATTTTTGCGCGGCCATGTGGCACTGAGCGTAAGCGCGTTCCCTTGCTGCTGCTAATGTTGGCAATGCACAGGACAAAACGCCATGCGGCTTACAGTGCCACAGACTTTGGAGAAAAAAAGAAATTAAATTGGTAGATTGTTACATCAAGACACAATGGCGACAAGAAATTGTGATGCTTTTTACAGGAAACTGCGTCTATTCGATACGATATTGACTAGCGAGGATCAGCTCCGAATCAATGCGAAGGTTCACAACGAATTATGGCTGGATTGCTCACCCTAGCAATGCAGTTCTTGACCTAAGTTACGTTGGCGGGCAGTATTGAGCATGGGTGGTGTAAGCTGGTGGGGAAGATCGTGGGCATGGGCCCAGAGAGAAAATAAGGACCCAAGCAACATCGCGAAGAGGAAGGTCGCCGCCACCCCCTTTGCACCGAGCGCGACCGAGACATGACAGCATCGTTATGTGGTATGAGTGGGCTAATAAACGGCTGTCAGAATGCAGGTCGACAGAAAGGCAAGGGCGACCCACGACGAGTGATGTGTCCCGCACCATCCTTGTCCACGTCCACGCCTCTTCTCGGCGAGTTCCAAGAGCCCAAGTCGCAATCACCCAGAGTACTGTGCGAGCGGAGACCCAACCTGGAATATAATCCAGGACGCGCGGCAAATATTCATCAAACAGGGCGACGATGGCATGCACCTGAATGTCTTCGCGCGTTGCTTTTTTACGGGTCCCACCTGGCGGAATTGTGTTAGGCTTTACCCATCCCGAACGGCGACCCAACCTAGAATGTCATCCAGGGGACGCAGGCAGTGGTTGTTCAAACAGAGCGACGATGGCATGCACCTGAATGACTGCCCGCGCATTTTACAGGTCCCGCTCAACACACCCGGGGAAGTGAGTGATCACACTACTGCTCCCCCTCACGAGACTCGCGACTCGATCGTATACATGACGGCTGAACCTGGCCAACCCCCATGTATTGTGGGCTGTACTCTGGGATCCTGCGACCGGGATTGGACCTCGCCTACAGAAGGAAAAATTATATCAGTGATTGCTATTGGGCGAGGTGCGAATTGAAAGGGTTATTAACGAAGGGCGGCGTGCCATGGTTGAGGGCGTGGTCAAGATAATGGTAGACGAGGACGTGGCGAATGAAAAGTGTTGAAACGGTGAGAGAAATGTCGACGATGATGATGGTTAGGGGAAAAGAAATGTCCTGTGTGTTGGGGTAGCACAATGCAGGTTTATATACCCGCTCGCGCCCGATTATCACGTGGAGGAGGCTGGCGAGCTCGCACGTTCTTGCACTTCAAGTACGCGTAAACCAGGCAGCCTACAGTTCAGGACAGGTAGCCGACAGTACCTTCAATGATGAGGGAGTGAATGGCGCCGAAACGTCAGGAACAGCCTGTCTCGATGGTAAATGTAGAAGACCTACTTCCTCGTCTGGACCGAACGCTACGTTTGCAAACTCAGCGGTCTTCTGCCTACCTTGTTGGCCGCCGTTCTTTGGCTTCTTCCGTGCTTCATGCCATCACCAGGTCATCCGCGGCTGGTTTGTATTTTCTTTTTTTGGCGCTGGCATAGAGTTGATGCTAAACATGTACACACTTTAAATTTTTTGGGAGAGGCGATTGAGAAATCTGCTTAATGCGATGGACAATAGCAGCACGGAACGTGGATCGGTGGATGTGGGCAGCGGAATTACCATGAAAGGCAACAGATATCGCGTCGCAGATGAGTGTACGTTGTCACGTGATCGTATAAGCATAAAGAATGTCGCTCTCCATCAATTTTGTGGCCCAGCTTCGAACAACTCTGCGATTACAATGGCTACACAAGTCCTCGCTCAAAATATTCGTCTGCATCGGTCTGATTCTGAAGCCTCTCATCATCCTCGAAAACGCCAACGGATTGAACAACAAGATGCGTCGCAACCCGCACATTCAGCGGAAAACAACATGAGCTCCGAGTCGGCATTGAGCAAAAAAGCCAGGCAAAACGCGGCGACTATCACAGGAGATGGTGTTGCCTCGTCAATACGGTCGGTGGTCGAAGTATCCGAGACACCCAGGCGGGCTACGGTCCGGAACAGCTGGAGCATGCAAGAGTATGCGAATGACAGGATTAAGAACTGCAGCATTGACGAGGAATTCAAAAGCCACCTCACTGTTTGCGGTGTTGACGAATTTCTGACCAAGTACATGCCTTGCAGCAACGATAGCGTGCCTATAGCTGATGTTATCGCTGGCGTATTCAACGGCGTGAATGGGGCGAGAAAGGTAGAACAAATGTATCCTCCTTTCGTATGTTTTCATGATCAAGTCCTCCAACGTCGTCTGATGCTATTTACCCTCTCGTTGCAGATGGATGGACTTCAACGACTTGTCGCGTCATTCCCTCAGGAAAAGAGGGTTGCTTCCTTCACCACTGAAAACGTCGTCTTCTCTGCGCTACCCTCAGCCATTCATACGACGCAGTTTGGCCTGACATCCGCCCCTCCTGATGACGACGAACCTGAAAAAGGGTCATGGAATGAAGCCGCTCTTGTATGGGAGCTCAGACTCAAGGCGAAGGATGACCCTATCGACTCGAAAGGCAACATCAAAGAGGGAGCAGACTACATAAGTACTCGCGCTCAACTTTATAAAGCGGCACGTAACCTTTTCATGGCACATCTCAGCTGTTTCGTGTTCGTCGTTGGAGTGTATGGTCCGATGATGCGATTTTATCGTATTGATCGTTCTGGGATTATCACTTCACATTCATTCAATTATACGACATCGCCACAGCATGTGCAAGCATTTTTATGGCGGCTCGCTAATCCTCTTCCATACAATGGTCGTCCGGCCCCACTCGGTACGATAGTTGGTGCCGATCCCACAATAACCAAGCCATCAGATGAAGAATTCGAGCATTACTTCGACCGCTTGAGCAGAAAATGTCCAGAGTTGGCATCGGAAAGGGTCAACATCCGAGGCGAAGCACTTTTTATCGATGCTGGCATTGACGTAGATGACGCGGATGGTGTGAAGGGTATGTTGCGAAACTTGGCGGGTTTAAACAGTTTGCTCACTCTCTAAATGCCCAGTTCTCCTCAAGAATGTCCCATCATCCGATTATATATCGCAAGGTACATGTAATCCGGCTGGTTTGATGTGGGAAGACATGTCATCCTTACCATGCTTTAGATGGCGCAACGATATGTCCCGTGAAATGTTTTGCATTCGAAGTTTTGCATGATGCAACGACCGTCGTTGGAAGAGCGACCCACGTCTTCAAAATTCTGATTCTCGGAAGTGACCCTTCCGAGGATCAGATCTGTACCCTCAAAGATGCCTGGCAGCAACGTACGCGAGACCACGAAGGGATGATGTACAAGAGAGTCAAGGCGAATGCCAGGAATCCAAAGGTGCAAGAAGAGCTGATGGCTTCACCTGTCTTAAAGCTGGACATGACCGCACCTGACGCGATGGAGAAGAGTGGATTGGCCAATCACATTGGCACTTTCAACATGTCGTACTGCGAAGGTGCTGAGACATTCGGACTCGTCACCCAGTCGGCTCGGTTGTATATGCGGGAAAGGACTGACGCTGATCCCGACATTGAGCCTTCGCTGTCTGACCGTAACCGGATTCGCTCGATAATGACGAGCATTGGCAGACCCTTGACAACGTTTCGATGCACGAAGGAGCTTGTGATGGCTCTTGCGGACGCCGTGAAAGGTGTGTTCTTTCTTATGATGCCAGTCCGATTGGTTTCTGATTTCGGATGCACAGGCCTCGAGTTCCTTAGGATTTGCGGCATTATGCACCGCGATGTGAGCTCCGGCAACATCCTTCTCAACGACACCAAAGAGATTACGGGCGGTTTTCTTCACGACCTCGACTATAGCACCCGTATCACTTGCTCTGCCGACTCGCCGGATCCGAAATTTGAAGACCGCATATCCAAGGAATTAAAGGACATGACTGTAAGATATTTGTGATACGCTGCATTACACCTTTCTAAGTAATGCCGTGTTTACCTGAAGGGTACACGTCCGTTCATGGCAATGGACGTTCTTGAGCCAGACCATGCAAGAGAACCTCATGCTCCACATCATGACCTGGAATCCATATTCTGGGTTGCGACGTGGTGCCTTCTCCGTTGTACCGATCACACCCATTACCAGGGGGTAGATGCGGCCAGCGGGCTCTTCGACGTTGACAACATTTATGCAACGAAAATTTCGTGGTTCTGGTCAGGCAACGACTTTGCAATCAGAGACAACCAGGCTCTAAGCGAGTTAATACAGAAATTAAAGCGCACCTTCGTGCACCACAATCCCGCTGTCCGACATGCGTTCATATGTGATGGTTTACCTACGTCATACGTCAGCGCCGAGAAGCTTTTCGAAATCCTGACAGACGCCTTGGAAGATGAAAAGAAGATTTGGCCAGACGATGACAAGAGCCGAGTCTTTCAGCGAGCTGAATCTGCAACCACTGGGACGAACTGAAGTCAGCGAGAGGTTCCAAGCTGGGCGATACATAAGGCGAGAATGAGAATGGAGGAAAAGAGGAGGGCGCTTAGTGAACACGAGTACAAGTAATAGCATCGTGATTGACTTCATCCAATTCCGCATCTAAATCTAGAGATGCATGTGAGATCCCTTTTGTGCATTATTCTATATCCTTTCCAAAGTCTTCTGCACCGTCCCATGAGCCCCAGCACATGAAATCATTGGCCAAGCGCCCATGCTGAACCTCTAACGCGGTCCTTCTCAATGGACCCAGCGGCTGCTCCCCATAAAGGCGCATCAAGACGTCCTCAATCGAGCTGGAGGTGATGAGCAGGAGCTTCCCAGCGGGCTTGAGGATCTGTTTGATGGTCATAACGAGTTTTGCGTTTGTTCTCTTTGATCGTTGCAAAATGAGCGTTACGTTCGGGGAGAACCTTGCACCAGGACCGCACCTCGTTCAGATATGGAGGATCGACGACGACGACGTCGACACGTTGCCTGAGCGCCTCGGGGAAAATGTCCGGTTCGTCCAGGTCGTACGGCACGTATTGTCTCGGCGAGAGCACCCTGAACCGCTGGTCGTACTCCAGAAGCCGCGCGCCGCCGAGCGGATTCGCGTGCTGGAACGCAACGAACGCGGTCGGGCAGCAGAGGAACGCGACGACCGAATCCGGCGCGCAGAGCCCGCGGACGGACTTGGCCAGGCGCGTTGCGAAAGGCGTGGAGTACCTGTCGTCGTAGGTGGGGCGAATGTTTTTTTTTTTTTTTAGCACGGGACAGGAAAGACGTTGGAAGACGGGGTGCAGCGGCATGTGGGGTTCGGTGGACGTGGCTTACCGGTGTGGACACACGCAGATGTGTGGACACTCACCAAAACTGGCTGAGCTGCCAATCTTCGCCAAACGCGAGGCGGTACTCGTCGACGCTCATCATCGGCGGGTCCTCTTCGCTAACGCTAGCGTCCGGTCCGCCGTCCTTACCACGGCCGGCCTCCTCGACTTCGCGTGATGTGAGATTCAAGTTCCAGGCGAGGCCGGCCGCTCTGGCAGCAGCCTGCTCGGCCAAGTCGTTGAAGCGCCGTTCCTCTTCGGCCTTGGACGACCAGAAAGAGTCGAGCAGCGCAATGGTCGTCGGGTCGAGTGTCGGAGGTGAGCTGGACAGATCTGTACAGACGGAGCGCGGGGATCCTGCATCGTGCACCATTCTTTCCGTTTTTTTTTCTTTTTTTCTGAATATCAGGTTGAAAGTAGCAGGCGTTGATTGTCAATCAGCCACATTATGCCTGTAAAATCTTGGCAACAAGCCTGCAGGGCTAAACATGAAAATTTTTTTTCAGTTGTGATCGGAAAAAATTGCCATGCAGGATGGATGAATCGTGACGTCACCTTTCTTTGATGGTGAGGGAAACCAAAAAGAAAATTCGGATACGGGGAATCGAACCCCGAGCTGCCGCGTTCACTCCCTTTATGAGAGGCGGCAATGTTAGCCGTTACACCATACCCGATACAATTTAGTTTATGATTTAAATTTTATGTCTGATTTGACCAATCAGATAATCAACATTGATTCACGTGCAACAGCGATCTTCATTCTTATCTCCTCACCGAAAAAATTGTGATACGAAAAGTCGCAAAATGGCGGCGACGCGGCGAATAGTCGTTCTCATTTCTGGTTCAGGTAAGTGTTCCCCTAGCGCCATACGCTCCGTTTCTTGGAAAAGAAAACTAGTCATCCATGAATGAAGGTCTTGTGCGCTAGGAACCAACTTGCAAGCGCTCATCGACGCGCAAAACACGCCAACTCTCCCGCATGCGCAGATCGTGGCCGTATTCTCGAACCGCAAGGGTGCATACGGCCTGACGCGTGCATCGCAGGCCAGCCCTCCCATCCCGACGGACTACCTCGCGCTGCAGCCGTACCTCAAGGCGAACCCGAGCAAGACGCGGAACGACTACGACGCGGAGGTCGCGCGGCGCGTGCTCACGCACGATCCGGACCTGATCGTCCTCTCCGGGTGGATGCACATCTTTGGCGATGGGTTTTTGGAGCTCGTGGATGGGAGGAAGGCGTCGGGTGCGGAGGGCGTGTGCAGAGTCGTCCCGGTGATCAATCTGCATCCTGCGCTGCCGGGCGCGTTTGATGGCGCGCATGCGATCGAGAGGGCGTATGAGGCGTTCCAGAAGGGTGAGATCGCGCATTCGGGTGCCATGGTGCATAGAGTCGTGAAGGACGTCGATCGCGGTGAGCCGCTCGTGGTGAGAGAGGTGCCGATCGAGAAAGGCGAGTCTATCGAGGCGTTTGAAGAGAGATTGCATAGAATCGAGCACGACATTATTGTGGAAGCAACAGCAAAAGCTCTGGACCAGGCGAAGCCAGTGCAAGCGGCCACATGAGAGCAGGATGGAATATTAAAATATCTTGTAGGTATCTTATCAGCCATGTCGATATCTTTTGTCAAGGAAGGCATCTATGTAGGATTTGTGAACCACAAATTAGTGTTCGCAGGAAGTAGTTCTTGCCCGGACGCACACGGTACTTCAGTTCGCACATCAGCGGTTGGCGTTCTATTACTTTTGCCAAATAGAATGGGCCTGTACGGTCATAAAGCCAGCAAGCTACAGATCTTCCAACCCTTGAACGCCGACAGCGCCTTACGCAGGGAAGAATCGTATCACAGGGTGTAATTCTGTTAAAACAGGGGAAGATCACAGATCATGGCACTTCCAAGGCGAGATACAAATGGCAGCTGCATTGCAAAAGGAACTTGAGCAAAATGCACCAGACGCAAGCCTAGATCTCACCCATATGCATGCCTTGCCTTTCTGGGACATCAATATGGCGACGCGACTTGTCACGCGTTCGTGACTAACTTGAACCGCAATTCCATTCTCAACGCCATGCATCTGTTCGGAATTTCTCCAGATTTCCAACATGAAGCAAGCAGACTTCAAGCTGCCTACTACATGACTGGCCATTGGATTGGTCCAAAGCCAATAAAAGATTTCCTTGATGAATATCTCCCACCTGCTCTAGTTAATGCGGGACTGGCCCCAGTAATACCAGAATTCTTCCCAACGAGCATGGATGCGGATGCGAAATCTGAAATAGACATGTGCAACATATTAGTAGGCGAGTCTCTATTGCATCTTCAGGAAATCAATGGCAGACTCGTTTTCTCTAGGTTCGGAAAATTCAAGAACATGGAATCATTCCTGGTTTCAAAATTGTCGACACGTCTAGCCACTCTGACTCTGATCTTGAAAATGGCTCAAATATCAAGGCCGGTCTTGCCCTCTATGAAGGGTCCGCTCAAACGGGAACGAAGGTTATGCACTTCGACCGTTTTGAGATGCCCATCGAAGTTAAACCGAAAGGCTTCTATGACCCTTTCTGTGATCCAAAGGAGGACATAACCGTGAAAAAGCGCAAGACGCATATTTTTGAGAACACGACTGATGTCGGTACGAACGCACGAGGTCAGCTAGTGCTCTATGGTGCCGAAATGCTACGTCGCCAACACCGGTGGTTTGCCTTTTCAATCTTCATCGCCTACCCCTATGTTCGATTCATTCGATGGGATCGTTCGGCTGGTGTCGTGAGCGAGAGGTTCGACATTCGCCAAGGTTCCCAATTTTTCGTCAATTTCCTCTGGCGATATGTTCACCTCTCACGGGAGAATCGAGGTTTTGATGACACCGTGCGTGCGGCCGATGGAGAGGAGAAACTCGCCGAGGCACATTTAGCGAAGTGGACACCTTCCCACGCGCGACCCTTCATTGTCTTTCGGATCGCGGATGGCGACACGGACCGGGAATTCATAGCTTGGGGGCCGATCTCTGAACCAAAATCACTCATTGGAAGGGCGACCAAAGCGTATCCAGTATACGAAAAAGCGACAAGCAGTGTTTTCTTCCTGAAGGATTCGTGGCGTGCCGCGACCGCGGAACAAGAATCATCAATCTTGCGCCTGCTCAATAAACACGACGTTCAGAACGTCCCAAAATTGGTCTGCGGTGGTGACGTTCCTGGACACCGAACAATGTCCTATTTGTGCGGCGTGGAGGAGGATCATCCACTCTTCGAACCTGGCAGCGGTTTGAGGCGACCAGAGTGGAAGTGTGGGACGGATTTTATCCAAGAACGGGCTCACCATCGATTTGTTGAGGACTTTATTGGAACTCACCTACATAAGATCCAATCATCCAAGCAGCTGATGCAAGCTGTATACGACGCCTTTGTCGGTACGTGCGATGCCGATATTGATATGTCGGCTTTATTCTCATCTGTCGTTGTAGCGCATCAAGAGGCCGTTGAGAAATGCGGAATTCTGCATCGTGACGTCAGCGGAAAGAACCTGATGATGACTGAAGATGGTCGTGGCATATTAAACGATTGGGACCTGGCAAAAAAGATTGTCGTACCTCCCGAAATCGAAAGGCCCCGCATGCTTCATCGCACTGTAAGGCAAATATGTTTTCTCGGAATTTCTAGGTGATCGACGTCCCAATTATAGGGTACTTGGCAATTCATTTCTGCGACCTTGCTCCTGAATTCTGGAAAACAGCATGCGGTTCAAGATGACATGGAATCATTCATTTATGTCGTGCTTTACTTCGCGCTACGCTTCATCGACCATACGGCAAACGGTTCCGTCAGAATTCGGGCGATCATAGATCAGGTTTTCGATGAAAACCACCCTGGTGATCACGGATTATCGAGAGGGGGCAACAATAAGACTGCTTTCTTTTATCGCCCCCGAAACTATCTCGGGAACGCTTTCGCTTTCAAATCCCAGCCGCTGCAGTCCTGGTTTCGATTTATTCTAAAGGCCGTCAAGCAGTGGCACACGTACGAAGACGAAAGGTGGATGCTGCCGCCAGCAGAAGTGGAATATGAAGACACTTTGGAAAACGTGCTCGAAGAT
The DNA here is from genome assembly GCA_030407095.1 of Macrocybe indica. NCBI lineage: Eukaryota > Fungi > Basidiomycota > Agaricomycetes > Agaricales > Callistosporiaceae > Macrocybe > Macrocybe indica. The sequence continues at coordinate 561,769 of JARFTL010000001.1, read as the reverse complement.
CGTCTTATTCCGGAGCGACTTTTGTTCGCGGATCATACGAAATTGCGCAAACAATGGCAAGTAGTGCTGGGGCTGTCTACCTGGCCGGAAAACGACGTAGTGTCGGACAATGCTCCCCCAAGCGCACCTCGTATCACTCCCGATCCCGCTCTGTTCGCTGCGTTGATATCCAAATACTCCCAGCCGACGAATTCTACTTCTAGCGTTTTATCGAAACGCTCATTCGGAGGGGATTTAGGCGGCGAAGGCCGTTTGGTGAAGAAGAGCAGGTCACCAAGAACACGGGCTTAGTATTGCCATTGTCATCAAGCTATCTTGTATTATAACATAAGACACGCATTTTTCTGGCGCTGATTTGAGCTCATTGCAACACGTCAAGTGCTGGAGTTTGTTATCCCGGCTTCTCGGCAGGCGGCAAATTGGGTCAACTTCAACTCAACCAACTTGCTTTCGTTCCATCGCGACACCGTCAGACATCCCGCGTTACCTTTTTCCTTCTCCGTCTTCCTATACCGTGTCAGTGTCAGCGTCTCAAAGCTGGTAAAAGCGGTTACGTCGAGCTCTGTCACTCTCGAGATTGGCATTCGCGGCCTTGTCCACGACATTTGTAACGCTTGCGTAGCAGCACGAAGCAACTCGCCGACCAAGTCTCTGAGCGCGCAACAAAAAGAGACATGACAACGACATTTCCAGTGACCGCTCACTCGCCCAGCGAGGTAATCGTATTTTCTGTATATCAAATAATCCGTTAACCCCATCCCACACACTCGTCTGTGATGCTTCTAGGTGTATTCTCCGTCCACAACGCTATGTGGAAGCTCTCCGGCGCTCTTTGCCCCGACAATTCCGGCGGTACCTCGACTTGAAGTCAATTCCTTGGATGACACGCCATTTTCAGTACGTCTCAATTTATAGGACTAGCATCTGAGAAACAGATCTTCATCCGTCTTTCAGGAGAATTTCACCGATTACATGGACGAAAAGCACCTGCGCAGGCGCAGTGGTGTAGTCGTTGGCTCAGACATGAGCTATGATCTTGAGGTTGGTCTCACGCTGTCGTGGAAGTACATCGGCGGAGCTTGCCTAATTCTTTTTAGCTTTTTACGAATATAAAAGAAATTGTTCCTGAATGGAAAGACAACGACATAGACGTACGTTGATCTGTCGATGTTCTGTTTCGCAATTTCTCCGTAGGCTCGACTTATCCTTGCAGGAAATCGTTGTCATGTCTCCAAAAACGCACATCAGTTTATCATCTGTTCTGGAAGATTCTAGTGAAATGAGCGCAGAATCGAAGGCAAGCTACATCCCATTTTCTTGGAAACTTGGTTAAATTCCTCTCCACTATGGGACAGGTTGCTTCCCCGACAGACTTTCAGATTTTCAAGGACGCATATACAGGCCGAAAACCTGGAGTATTCCTTTGCAAAGCGAGAGCCACCGGTCGTGTCTATACATTGAAAACTCTTGATCCGCGTTGTGCGAGCGGTCTCAATGGAATTCACATTCTCGACGCAGTGTCGAAGCTGAAACGGCCGTTCTTACCGTCGATTAGTTGGTCTTTCCGAGAGCCAGAACTTTGCCACCTGATTATGGTGTGTTCAGAGTGGTTATTTTTGGAGCAGTAATCAGGTTCAATAGTGCTGACTATTGTTCAGGGCGGCGTACACAAAATGACCCTCGAACACATGTTGACATATCAACCTTCACTATGCTCTGTTCATGCTCTGATTTACATCAGTGAAATCGTGAGCCTGAAGCGCCTTTTAAAGTATTACATACTTATGCTTGTCCTCACAGGTCAGTGGCATCTCAAGCCTGCATTCCTCGGCCATTATCCATCGGAATTTGAACCCGGAGACGGTAGCGATCGATACTGATGGTCATATCTTGCTTACGGGTTTCGAGCACGCGAGCCGTATGCCGTCTTCTATGGTATCGCCCATCCAAAATGCACATCATAGCTGCTCTGGTCATGATATGAAGGATATGCCTGTGATGAGTGAATATACTGCGCCTGAGGTGTTGTTGGGTTGGACATACGGCTATCCCGTCGATTGCTGGAGCATTGGCGCGTTGCTGCATCGTATGCTGTCAGGAAAGGTAGATTGAACCTTCTCAGTCATCAGTCTGACATCGTTAATCCTTCTGCTTCTGTTTCAGGGGATTTTTGAGCGTAGCCCTACTGGATTACCTGCATGTGGTTGTCACGGGGCGGTGTGTCGTGCGCTCGCTCTGGATACTACATTAGAGGCAGCAGCCCTGGATCTAGTCTCAAAGGTAACGGGTCTAAGAATTGTCGAGTACGGAACTGACGGGAGTATAGTGCCTGGAACGAAACTCTGCCTTTAGATTGAACATACATGATGTTAGGCAGCATCCCTACTTTGCATCTGTGTATTGCATTTTCAATTTTCTTTTGATGTCGCGGCTCATGCTTACCCTTTCTTAGTGATTGGAAGCGGGTTTCCGGCAAAGCTCAAGGTTTGAATCTTTAACTGTTTCGACGCCTACAGCTTTTTGGCCTTTTTTAATTGACCTGACTATGCCTTCATTTCACAGCTCATTACTGGCTTGGCAGGAACATTGGCGCCTGCTACGGTCTTCAAGAGCTGCAGTTTGGCACGACTCACCAATGTTCCCTTTCAGCAGAGAAAGTCGACAGCACGAAGCCTGACATTGCCCCTCTTCCGGCCTATCCGGTCGCTCAACCCGTTGAAACTGCGCCTGTCATAGAACGTCCCCAGTTTTTGCCTAAGATATCAACATCGCCTCTGCTAGAGAACATCCCAGAGCTTGAAGAACCCACAGAAACATCTCTTGTTATATCCGATGTTTCGTCCTACAGCACCATTCAACAGAAGGACGCGCCCGCCACTGCGGCAACTGGTCTGTCTGAGGAAATACAAGAGGTCATACCTGCAAAGGACAACCTGGCGACATTCTGGGAAATGTTGGACGCTGAAGAACTGCGGGACCACTCTTCGCACCCTGACGGCCAACATGTACGAAAGAAATTTTTTGCCACTGGAGCCGGATCTCTTCGCAAAGCGCGATCGGCCATCATTTCATCGAGCCAGCGGTTTTCCGTCATCGGAACAGTCACGCCCGCCGTGCAGAACAAGCTCAAGAAATTACGTCCTCAGAGCTCCTTTGTTGCTTCGACACTTGGGGATGAGAAACGAGGGCAAGATCAACCGCAACTGGCCCCACCCATCTTAGACTTGCCGAATGGCATCAAGCAGATCGGCAATGGTATCGGGTTCACGTACAGTGTCCCAGTGGCTGCCTTGTCCAAAGCGTCTATTTGCACCTCGACGGCACCCAAGGTCTGTCAGAGCATCCTTCATCAAAGTGGCCAGCATATTCTGGGTCTCGGCCTGAGGATTGGCAACGTATTATCAAGGATGAGGTCGACTTCGACTTTGGGCTTCTTGTCATCTGGTAAGCGACCTGCGGACCTTCTTCCTTCATCTTTTGGAGCCACGTATGATTCGACTTTGGCCTCTTCGCTTTCTGGTCCAGGACGCTGCGACGAAGTGAAATCTAGACAAAACAACGACAATAATGAATCATCTGATTGGGCTGTGGATGTTACCTCTCCTGCCACTGGGCTGCGCGAGTTGCGCTCTGTATCCGAGCCGAATTTAGCACCGCAGCTGGCAGCCCCCTCGGTCTTGGACGAGTTCAAAAGTTGCCATCACAAGACTTCGACGCCGACGCTGAGGCTGGTAACAGTTCCATCCTCCCCGCTATTATCTTCGCCTCTGATGCGAGATTCTGTCTCTGTGCCGTACGATCGCGACGCAACTTCGGACGTGTCGAATCTTGGAATCTTCCTTTGAATAAACTACTATCTGGAACGGCTGGCATATCTTCACTTTTTTTCTGCATTTTTCATGTTGTCCCGATGATTACTTTGGATTGTCATGTAGTTATTTGTCCTATCCCGCGTCGACTTGATTATGTAGTATGCAGTTTCATCAGAATGGATTTTCAGCACCATGATGTTTACGGATACTGATTTACGTAACCGTTCGACTTGTAACTTCCGACCTGTATGACCTCAAATCCGCTGCCGACGAGTCTTTACGAAAACCTTCTTCCAAAGCTTGCCAATATCCTCGAGCTCACGCAGAGCCCTGAAGGCGCAACTACACCACAGGCAAAGCAAGCGCTTTTACAGGCAGTCAGTCGCGCTATTCCTGATAATGTTGCGAAACGTGAGACTGAGCTGGTGTCTTGTTTTCTTCATGTCTTTTTACTTTACCATCGTTGTCTTCCACTTCCTTTCTGCCTCTGTTTCATGCGCTGTCATTGCATATGCGGCGAAATTCAGACGAACGATTTCAAGAGCTCCTTGATCAGAGCCAAGGAGCTGGCGGCGCACTTGCCCGGCGGCGAACTGTCCATTGAGGAGCAGGATCAAGTGATCGTGATGCTCGAGAAGGTGCGGGACTGGCGCCGGTGAGTTCTTGTTCACCCTTGTTCTCCTGATGTTCGAGCTAGACCACGAAAACTGACGCTCTCTTGGTTCTGTTCATCGGCTTTTGTATTGCTCTGGTACACGATCAGACAGCAGCTTGCGCAGTTCTCTGATCTGAATTTGACTTCTACGGCTTCGTTTGGCCTTGACAAGAAGATGGAAATTGATTCTACGGCATCGACGCCGTTCAATGAATAGGACATGTCGAACGTTCAGGCTCGTCTTGCTGTTCCATACGCCGATGGTTGTTCTCGCCGGAACCGCTTCAAATCTGTCGTTGCGTTAATGTCGGAGATGTTGGATGGCACGTCATGGAAGTGCTTGACCCACCTCGCGCGGATGTTTTCACCAGAATGACGGTGTCGATCAGATGGGTTGAATTCTTACACTTCAACGCGACGTGGCTTGATTGCGGAGGTACCTGCCATGATAACGTGCATTGCTGTTATGAGTATGTATTCTTAAGGATATTGTACACGCTTTCGAAAACTCATGTGCCGAAGATACATTGGTAAACTCCAGCGGTCTACCCCATTCCCCAAACATAAAATATCTTGGTGTGACTGGTCAAGCTTCAGCGTGGGAGGGCCAGGACCATCGATGGTCATATTCACATCGTGAAAAGTAGGCTCTCCTCTCCGAGTAGCAAACACGTTCCCATCTCCCTTCCCGCCGCCCTGGAGTCTGTCGCAAGCCCGGTCCTCCTTCAGGACACCAATGTCACATGACGCAGATCACCCCGCCTGGATGCACCAGCTAATGCAAAGGCCTGCGTTCTCATACCTTTGCGGGAGTGTTTTTGCTCAACTTCTCTGCACCTAGCCGCGCCTCTCGAAGTGCATGACCCCCGATGCCGCAAATAACAGGCCCTTGAATCACTTCCATTGAGGCGCTAAATGCTTCAGTAAGCTATTCAAAAGCATTTGAGCGGTCTGTTATGCCGGTACAATACGATTCCATACGTCTTCAGATTCTCTACATCTTCTGTTGCGTCCTTGCCCCATGTTTTTCGACACATGTTGCAAACGTTGATCACGTCGACAGACTGCCTCTGGCAGCCACCTTATCACCCACAGCTTTACCAGAAGATATACCCACCCAGACCCCGGCAGCTATATTTGGCCCGCGGATGTACCCGCCGAACAGGGTCTCTGCCGTGGCGGCCTCCCCGCGTCTTGTCGTGTCTTGTTGCGGTATAAATGCAGGTCAAAAAAAAACGTTGATCACGAGATCGCGCAGGTCACGGGACTAATTGAAGCGCGTCAGCTGCCACCGCGTTGCGAACTTCATGACCTGCCATCACCCCGTATCGCACTGCTAAACTGGATCTCGACATGGACCTTGAATTGCCTATGGACGTAGAGGAACGCTTGGATGCACTGATACAGATTACGAACACGCTGAAAATTGATGACGACGGATCATTACCTGGGTGAGGGCGAAAGTGTTCTAGTTGAAAGAAAGCAGCTAAGATGGCTTAAAAGATGCCTGTACTCCATAACAAAGATCTCGGAAGATAAATTCGCTTTGAAGAGGTTTCTGAACCGCTTGTCATGGGCTGAAGATGAACTTAGATCAAGCCAGTCTTCGATGGAGCATGAGCGCGAGCTCATCCTAAAGTCTGTTACTCTTTCTACGTCCCAAGGACTTCTAGGACATTCAACCTTGTACTGACCTAGGTGGACCGCAATAGCCGAGGCCGAAAATCAGGGTGATGGGAACGTCGTCATAACTGAGCGAAGACGGGAGGCACTCACCAAGAAAGCCAAAGAATATCGGAGGGAGCTCGAGGCCATCAAAGCAAGTAGCCAACTTCCCTTTCCCGGAGGAGCTTATTCACCTTTATTTCTTCTCTCTCCCTGCCAGGCTGAGATGCCCGATGAGCCGGAGATTACGATCAGCGATTTGACACAGCAGCAAGAAAAGAACAGAGTCAAAGAGCAAGAATTGAAAACCAAAAAGGCGAAGCTCAGAGTGTTTCAAGGCCTACCTCCTGTAAGTTAGACACCTACCAGCCATTCCTGTCCCAATCATCCATATCGCAACAGAACCTCGAGCGCGCACGTCGGCGGCTGCGAACCGCTCAGGATGAACATATGAAACTCATACAGCTTCGTGAACGCCTGCTTGGGAAAATGGCCGAAAGCGTCATCTGAAACTGTTTGCAGCCCGAGCTGCGTCCCGCTGTTCCGTGTTATTCTCGACCCTTGTTCAACTATTGCAATACGTAATCATCGCATCGTTCAATGTTTCTTTCTGGTCGGGGGGTATCCATCCAAGATGAACCCCTTCTGTGAGCCGGGATTGCTGCCGTGGACACGATCTGCAGTTTATCGTCCGTGATCAGTTGAGATCATGTCCGAACTTGCGCACTTATCTGCGGATACCCTTGAAGCGGTGTGCACGCAAGGCAGGTGGGTCTTTGTGAGAGTTAGGAATCACTCCTACGCTCGACCTGATCTGTCCTAGAATGGCCATTTTGACTCAGCTCCCTGCTGACGGCGCGTCCTTGAACAGATCGGTGGATGCAGGATTTGGTGTACAGCAAAGCAGATGGATAGAGATCTTCAGCGCCGCAATGACACCACTAAGCAATGTAATTGTGCCCTGCGAACTAACCATCTTTTATGTTATTTTCAGCTCTACGGTTGAAGCTAACAGGCTTCTTTACGATGGTCCCTCGCTATCCTATGGTCGACATGTTTGCAGTCAGTTCAGTAGTCCCTCGCGTCCGTTGGGATCGTCCCAAGAGATGTGGGTTTTCCTCTTCTTCTCACGCGGTGTTGTCGCACCGCATGAGGGACTGCGAAGTGCACGCGATATATCATAGATTCCTACCTGTTGAAGGACAGTATCTGGCACCATCATATACGCTTCATGCGGCGATATTGCGCCATTACTGGTGCACTTCCTGGGCCGCAGAACGGCATGATGCTGTTCGCTTCACAGCAATGTGAATACAACTCCCATCGACCTGAGAATCCTCAGACAGCGACTCTAGACTGGCGTGCGGATGCGAGCAGTACCTAATCAATAGGAACGTGAACACGCACAGAAACCCAGTCGTACCCCAAAACTGCACTCAACCATTCATTCCTCATTTCCGAACTACGGTCAGGAGATCTTGACTGCCAACACGGGGGCACTCAACGGAAGCCACGCAAATGCGAATAGAACTCGCCATTGCGCTTTTCCCGTTCAGACCCTCGCGAATGCATACGAGTTTGTCGACTTCTTTTACGGTTCTTTAGGTCTGGATTCGGACGAAGACATCGTCCAGGCATTGGCAGATGCTTTTATCCCCTTCGCAATATCCCCGCCGTTCACCTTCCTAGGGATCTATGGCGCAAACCCAACCCCCTCTAGGCGTCACCACCGCAGACTGTTGTTGACATACAGCAGAGACTGTAAACCCCATTCTCGTTGATGCGGCCCCGCCTACTAGTTCCGTGTCTGCTCCAGGTTCCGCAACCATATCCAACCATGCATTTCACAAAGGTTTCTTTGCAGTCTGGGAAAGGCGTTCTGTCCCCGAATCACCAGCATAATCTAACCTCATGGGTGTTGTCTTGCTAGGCAATTGTGATAGACGTCTAGGTCATCACCTGTTTAATCGGTTCATGGTAGCACCACGCAAACGGCATCAGATTTGTCCCGAGCAATACAGTGTCAACAGGTCGGAACATGCAGCTGGACAATCGTGAAAGGATCTTCAGGTTAAGGATTCAAGGTTATTGCTTTCCCTTATAACCGAGTGTCGTATATACCACTGACTGGATACTTCACTAAATGTATGCGCAGAGATTGACGCTAATAACATTCATCAGCCAGTTCGGATAACAATAACACGTCCTGACGTGTTTCGTATTGCTCATGGAGTGGCGTTTATTTTTCCATAAATGCCCTCCTGCAAATGATGAAATGACAGCGAGGACTGAAACGCCATTTGCACGGGGCCACAAGAGATATTTCTATTCGCATTCAAAGGGGGGCACTGATGTCCACATGTTTCCTCGCAAGCTACTGGCTCCGATTTCCGATCAAGTGAAGTTCTATTCGCTTTGCTGGGTAAGGCAAGGGATAAACTGTATTTTTCAATCGTGACAGCATACCGATAAGGACGGAAATGATGGTTCATGAATTCATGAACTACGTATAACAAGGTGCTGAACAGATCTTCGCTGTTTCTGCAGGTTTGGCACCTAATTTGTATGATTTCTATAGCACCATAAACGCGATTTATTTGGCCTGAAGTCGTTGTATTTGTATGTTAATCTATCACGAGGATAAGGGTATACCGTTTGACTGAATTTCTATGCAGTTTACGTTTTCGGAGTACCTCAACACCGCAGTTCAGAATGTAGGTGAGTGCTGAGCTATAAAAGGTGAAGCATATATCGTTGGAGATCCTCACAACCTTGCGTTGCTCAAACCAGTCACACTTGTGATCAATCGCAATTATCCTCATCGTCATCATGAAGCTCGCCTTTGCCAGCTTTGTTGTTGTAGCCATATGCCAGTCCGTTGTTCATGCGGTAAGTAATTACTTTCGCGGATCATATTGGATTCACGAGACTTTTAAGCTAACTAGATGTAATGTTGTGCGTACATGTAGGCTGCTGTAGCTCCGAACGCCCGCGATTACCTGACTATCTTCGAGGATACGAATTACACGGGTTTAAGCGAACACTACAACAATCCGATCCGGTGCGTCGATGTCCCAGACGACCTGCGAGAAGACGTTTCCAGCCTTCTTGTTGGCGACAATATATACTGTCAGATGTACGGGTGAGTTGCCGACAATCCTATGTCATTGCTTTGGTTCCTTTTGATCTGACATCTATCAAAAGCGTCGATGGGTGCTCTGCGCAGTATCTCGGAACTTACTATGGTGGACGCACAAGCCCCGGTCGCTACCCTAGCTTGGGGAGCAACAATGACAAAGCGATTAGCTTCCAGTGCTACCACTATGCCTAAATGTGCGGCGATGGCAATTCGTCCAGATTGTATGAGGCTTTCGTGTTTGATATGGAATTGACTTCGTGTACTAGTATGCCTTGTTGTCGAACTATGATGTGAATGTATTGCTGGAGTTTTTGAACTAATTGGCCATGATTCGAGAAAAGCGGTACGAGAGGGCCAAACCAAACTTCCCGACTGCCGAGTTTGCAATTTCGGTCTAATGAGGGTACAATGTTAGCGGAGGCACATCGTTTGTTTAGGCGAAGAACATGAAGATGCCACTGGGCTCACGACGGACATGGGCTTGCCGTAGCGTAAGTCATGAACATACGGATTTTCGCGACTTGTTCGTGAAGAGTAGATCCGGTTCTCGAATATCATCAGAAGGCAGCACGAGCAATTCGGCCAATCAATGCCGTAATAGACGACAGTGCCGTCGAGTATAAGAAAAGGCAGTAATGCTTCAAGGAAGTCGGCACAATCTAGTCGGCGCCTGTTGCATATTTGCTGCTGCCTCGAATACTGCAGGCGCATTAACGAGTGGCGACTCAGACACTCGACCATTCTTTCACCCTGTCGATCATTCTAGGTCATTGACCTCCGCCAAACTGTGCGCTATTTCCCAGCATTGGCATAGCTGATCTAAGATCTCCAGCCCGAATAAGCTCAGGCTTTTTTTCAACATCCATCCCAGTTGGCATGGCCTCGACACTCAATTCCATGAGTATCTAATATAAACCAGCTTTGTCCAATCATACCAAGCAAAATCGCCGAGCGAACTCAGCACAATGCACACATAAGGTTTCATTCGCATCGTGAATCTTTCAAGACACGGGGTAAATATTCGTCCATACTTGAACTCGACGTAAAGTCGTCAGATGGTCATTGCTTATTACCAGGAGGAGGGACTAGATGGAGGCAATCAAGTAAAACGGTCGGAAATTCCAAAGCGGTAGCATACCCAAATGTCTGTCCGGGTGCTAAGGGTCGAACCGGCGTTCCAAGTCCATCGGCACCAGTGAAAGGTACCTGCACCAACATAAGGAAAGGAAGGCATCTAGTTGCAAGACAGAAATCCCTACCGTGTTTCTATATCACAGCAAAAGCATGAAGTTGAATTCAGAGGACAAAATAGAGGAAATGTCATCTTACCCCCACCAACTTTGGATTGTGTCTAATCCGATCTGTAGGGGCGTAAGTTAGGGAATGAGCTTCACACGAAGGGTGAGGCGCACCGCGCCGTTCTTCGGGAATTGGAGCCTACACAATGAGTGAGAAACCGTATACTCTTGAGATAATTCACTACGAACGCGAAGAAAATGACAAGAATGGAAATGGCCACCCCGGAGTCAAGTGCGGCAGAGAGCACATCTATAATGACGATCGTACTCGGCGGTCACCCAGGATTCTCAAGGATGAGCTCACAGTTGTACTTCGTCCACCAGGAGAAGTGGCGTCTAATTCGCAGTCAGTTGTAGGTCAGACGGAACTAATCTTGCGAGCATACCTGCGAATGACGTATTGGAAGACGAAGCCGACCGCACTGTAGAATGCCTTTTAGTTCGGACAAGCTCGTCGCGACACTGTCTACTTACGCCCAAGGTACATAGTTAATCGCTGTTGCCGGTGGGATCAAACCGGTCCCATTGAAGATCACAGGGCTGTTGAATGAATTAATGTCGGGGAGGAAATCTGTGTCTATGAAGCTTACAAGCTGGAAGCAGCTCAGAACTAGGTGATGGCATGGAAACTAAAAGACGCACTTGATATATTTAACAATGCTATCTGGGTATTTCTTGCTGATCAACCAAGGAATGAACGGCACAACAGTTCCGATCAGGAAGAAGAAGACGAGAGCTGGCGAAGTGGCTGCTTAAATCTATGTGTTTATACTCCCCGCAATATACGTACGACTATGAGAAGAAAATTTTGGTCAGGTTTGGTACAGATATGGCAACGAATAGTGGGGAGACTCGCTAATATGTTTGGCCTTTCGAGAATTGCAAACCAGGACCAATGACACCTGGATTGAAGTTTGACAACCCATTGATCGTTAGAAACCACATTGTTGAACTTCTTACCCCACTAATGGGCACTATTAATTACACAAAGAAAGTCCAATGTTCCATGGAACTCACGATGATGCTTGCCGTGCCGAAGACTTCGGTGCTTGGACATATAAAACTGAGGACGCAAATGAGCCGGCTTCCGTACGTATTAGATTGCAGATTTACCCGTCTTTCTGCTGTGGGCTGCACATTCCCCTAGCATACTTCTATGAGAATTGAGTCAAGAAGGTGACTGAGAAGATCATATTTACTCGATGTTTGTAAACATCCAGGCCTGCACACCAAGTTGAACGGTTCCTGCAATTACTGTCGCTACTACCTGAAAAAATGAATGTCAGAGACGATGCGATAGAAGGTAACGGCCCTTTACCTGAGCCATGAACATGGTCCTTGGTGGGACTAGAAGAAAAGGTTCAGTGGCGAGATGCAATATGTTAAAAATGATTCCCAGCACTCTTCATGTAATGGCCAAGCTTGAAATCTGACGTAAATTGAAGCGCTTGTGCCATGGTCTACGTTGATGATCAGTTAGCTGGCAGCAATGTGAAGATGTAATATCCATACTATATAACCCCAGGTCTTGAACATCATCATAGCGACTGGACGTCCTGGAAGAGCATATCTAGTTTGCGCGGTTTAGTCGTTCGCGAATTCGACATGGATTGAGCAGTTACCCAATTATAAGCTCCGTAATTACGCTACAATCGATATCAGGCTAGTGAACGAAAGGCAAAAGCATTAGTACGTACTTGAGACCTATTTGTTGATTGGTGATAGCCTGAATCATTCCAACCGGAATGATATATGTAAAAGCTAGAGAAAATTAGTGTGGTTTGATTGACAACAGCTTTCCTTTGGTTACCTATGATGAGAGCGAGAACGAATGCCCAGACCGGCATTTCGCTGAAGCAAAGAAGTTAGATATTGTTGTATTTCGTAGCATTCACTTACCTGGGCCAAACTTCAATGCTGATGACACCTATAGTGAACATGCTGAGGAAAACCAAGATATACCACCATTCTGGAACTGTATACAATATGAGATTGTAGATGGAAGAGAACAGTGAAATCATTGTGACCTTGGGGATATCTTGCCATAAGACGTGCATGTATATCGGGTTGTTCGTTCAAGGAACGGCGGGCTTGGATCCATATTTGCTTCCGGAAGTACAAAAAGGCATGTACCAGAGTCGCTGGCAGATCACAGATTTGAAAGACGTCTGATCGAAGAACGGTATGTCGTACCCGTGATGGACGCAAATGATAGCCTGGGGTTGAGAGCTACATTAAAGACTGTATTTGTTCAGTTTTGCCACACATACCCATATGAAATGGCGAAGGTCGTCCTGGCATATACAGGATAAATTTTACGTCTCTTTGGAGATTCGGCTCCTGAATCCACTTACGAAATGAACAGAGGACTGTACTGATGATATGCTGTTGCATCAAAGGTCGAGTCGGAGTTCAGGATTCGTGTAACATCGTAAGGTTGAGCTTGGTTATCATAAGACGTCCTCGACGAGATCCTATTCAAGGTGTCGGCGATCAAACAATGGTAAGCCACTGAAATACTCACGGCATATACTTTCCGTAGAACGTATTGGTGAACTCGAGAAGGAAACTTAGGATAGCAGAGCGGAAGACTTATATCGACAGCTTACGTGAAGGATCGGCGCAAGAATCCCTAGTTATAGTCAGCAACAAGGAAGTCCGTCGAAGCGGGGAAAAGGTCACGTACAAAAGAAGAAAACAAATCCTGCGAAAACGTTTGCTTCTGCCCACCCTGCCGAAGAATTGGCATGAAGTACAACATTCAACCATCGCCAACTTACAGGGGGTAGCAAGCGGAGACCCAATGTACCTGAGATTCAGTCCCGTTGGGCATCTGTCAGATACCAGGTAATGCCAGTCACGCACGCAATTTGACTCCAGTCAAAGGTTATCACGGACATTCCCTGGGAGAAATGAAAATCAAAGGGAACTTGGATCCGTGGTCGTGCTTACCATTCCATGTACGTAACTGTTAAAGCACTTGTTAAAAGACTCCTGATAAGAAACGAAGATATATAAACTTGCCCGAAAAGCTGAGCAATAGCTAAGACGCGCTTTAATACCATGGAGAGGCGAATTCAATGGACTGGAGCTCACTGGCGTTATCAGGTCGGATCCAAGTAACCCAAGAGAAGTATGAAAGCGCTTGGACTGATGGCAATAAGCAATTGGACTGTGAGGGGCAAACCAATGAAAGGCACTTACATATGTAGCCCGGGAAGAAGTCTAGACATAATTAGGCACGGGACGTGGGTTAGATACTAAGAAGGCGGCTTACACCAGCAGAATGAACCAATGAAACAATAGAGGAAGAAACGTTCACGGCTGATACCGCCGCGAGTCCCCATTCCAGCGTATTGTTGTGAGTGAAGGGTATTGAATAGCGCACAGTTGACCAGATTGAGTGGCCAGATCATCGACGGAGGAGAAACCAAAAAGCGACGCGCAATTCCTCCGATAGAAAAGCCGATGAGTTGTGTGGACATCACAACGAACCATTGATCTGAGGAAGGGTTTGGCGAAGTCCGGGAAACCGCGTGGGATACGTACAACTGAAGTTATAATTCTGATTATAGTATACCCGTTGAACGGCGATAATGTCTGTAGCATATGCCGATACAGCGCCGACAGTACCCTGTAACGGCTAATTAGCCAAGGGTTTCGCAAGGTAAAGGTTGAACAAACCATAATCTGTTTTTTTATTTTCGATCTCAGGAATACATCATCTGGCAGAGCTGTGCATGAACTTACCGTGATCAAGACGTGTTCCTTGACAGTGAACGGTCCCGGATTTAACGATACACCAAGGACTTTCCACCTAGGCACCCAAGCAGCTAGAGCCCGGCCCATTGGGAATGACAGTAATTGAGCTACAATTCCGGTGATAGTGACCGAGGGGAAACGGAAGAAAAAGAATTGATTAAGACCCGGAACTACGATCGCCCAAGCTATTCCAAGAAGCCATGCCCGCAAGGTCGACACGGGCATGTCTGGATCATCAGTGTTGGCCACGGCGGATCGGACTTCTGGATAGGGACTTTCATCGTCGATCTCGGCAATGTTATCCTTGTCCAAGTTCGGATCGTCAAACTCAGCTCCAGTTAGTTTCTGGAGGATTTTGAATCAGTTTCACAATGAAATCATGATGATGATCGATGACCGACGGCTATGTCTGACTCTGAGATTTGTTGTCGTTAAGTCACTAGGATGTTGTAGTATTCAGTCCCACTAACCGTCGAGCCGTTTGACGGCTGTCTCGGGATCAGCCTTCTCATCATTTGCCGACGTTTGGCTGGGTGGCCTATGATGGCGCAGAGCATAATGAGGAGCACCCTCTGCCATGGTGAGATGGTCGAACGTCTGGCCAGGGAATCTCGACAACTTGCCCCTACCTTTTATTGTCGGGTCTCGGCCAGCGCTAAAAATAAAGTTTTGGATGGTTCTTGCCTTCTCATGCGCATGAGCACGCTATGTGTAGAGGATCCACGACCCAGTTCCGCAGAGATTTTGTATTATTTACCAAAACGAAGGCGTTATGGTTCGAACATTTCGAGCTTTTGTGAAACCGTGGAATGAAGGGATTGGCTAGAAACGTTACGAGCTTTGCGGTGTCTTTGCATCATTTGAGGTCTCTCCGCTTCCCAACTTGACTGTTCCACAGGATACGGACTAGTTCTCATCTGCAAGGTCAACAACTCGGACGACCAACAAGGTTTTACATCACCGGAACAGATAGACAAAAAAAGACAAAAGATCACAGACATGGGAGATTAGTTGTCAAAGGCGGGAATCTGTTATCATGGACCATTGATAACACAGTAGGCTGGGCGGCTTGATGATTTGGAATACTCACGTTTACTTTGAGACACCTTATTATTTTTTTTGACACCAGCTGGCTCCAAGCAAAGCTTTAGGAAGTTCCTAGTCCTACTTCCAATATTCCTATTCAGAATATTGTCAAGAGAAACAATTCCTAATGCCCAAACGTGTGATGGAACACCGCCTGGGTACCGGAAACCACATTGGACGTGGTTCACATGCCGATGGATAGCAGCTGACACCAAATCGTGTGCTCGAGTATAAATTGTTATTCCAGCCGCATAATCTTCGCAACGCTGTAGCATTTGACGTTGGGTACAGACGCGAGTGGAGAAAGGGAAGACATGACAAGCCCTTTTAAGATGGGTTCGCAAAAGACGTGACACAGATACAAAGAAGACCAAATATAGCGTCGGCTCCACCAAACAAATGTACTGGGCTTCATTTACGGAAGAGGAGATGCACTCCTTTTAAATTTTCCGTGTGTATAAAACGAACGACATATATCCCGCGCTTACAATCTGGATTCCCTGGAACATGTTATCCGGATTTTCTCTCCCGTTCTGTCGGAATGTCTTTCTGCTAATTTTGACTGGAGTTCTGGCTTTTTGGATTTCCGGGAGCGACCTTCTCGATCATCTTTATGACCGGGTAGTCCGGCAAGATCTATCGACTACTGAACCGTCGCCAAATAATCGAAGCGAAACGTTGGGAGTTGCGGAGAAGATATATGTCCTGTCCCTGCCGAGCCGGGCCGACAGGCGAAAAGATATGGAAATTTTGCGAGAGACTCTCGGACTTTCTTGGACATACATGGAGGCAATTGATACGAAAAATGCTGTTGTCAACAATATCTTGGAATCAGTCAGGGCGATCCGCGAGATGCATCCTCCCGGCTCGGCATTCACATGGCCTCAAGACATACCAAGGCCGGAAGAACACATTGATCCATGGAGCCCCGGATTTCTGTCGCTGTCATCAGGAAGGGCCGACAGATCCGTGCCCATGCTGTGCGCCTCGAAGAACAACACGCTCAGGCCGTACAGTCTTAACGTGCCCGAATACCACCTTCTCACCCCTGCACGCATCGCATGTTGGTATTCGCACATTACGGTGATTCAAACCGTGGCCAACAGCAGGAATCTCAAGGATGATGAAACAGTGATCGTCCTGGAAGACGATGTGGACATGGAGAGGGATATTCACCATCAAATCCAGCATTTGTGGACATTCTTGCCGAAGGACTGGGACATCGTTTTCTTGGGTGAATTTTTTCCGGCCGTTCTCGCTTCGTTAGATGGACAGTTGTTTATTTAGAGTTCCGTTCTCACAGGTCATTGCTGGTCCAATGAATCAACGTATCCCCCATTGAACACGAACAATCGGGCGCCGGATCTGAATGGGGCTGAGTTCACTGCTCGCATTCACCCATCGAAAAAGCCTTATT
This sequence comes from Macrocybe indica, assembly GCA_030407095.1. Taxonomy (NCBI): domain Eukaryota; kingdom Fungi; phylum Basidiomycota; class Agaricomycetes; order Agaricales; family Callistosporiaceae; genus Macrocybe; species Macrocybe indica. The sequence goes on along the minus strand of JARFTL010000001.1, from coordinate 544,935 downwards.
GCACCCATGCCTATGCGATCACCCGGGCCGGAGCCCGGCGACTCCTGACATATCTACGATACTCACAGTTCGCATACTCTCGCGCCATTGATCGTGCTTTCGCATGGCTGATTCAGAGCGGATTGATCAAGAGTTTTTCAATAGTGCCCAGTGTCGTCATACAGCGCAAAGTAGACACCAGCGACATCATGCCTGGAAAGGGGAGCAGCTGGAAAGACACGCTGAAAAATGGGGTGTTCCAAGATAAATCCTCGTAGGCAATTGACGTCTCTCACACTTCTACGTCTATGGACATGAATCCTGTCAGATGTGTGCATCTCAATGAAAATTCACTTCAATGTGGGATACAGTCTGTCCAAAGTTGAAACCGTCCAGCATATGTGTTTGGTGATAATGATTCCGAGGATACCCGCGCACAGATTCGTCATGCCACAAACGTAGGAACTCATATGCTGAAGGCGACGAAGGAACTAAAACGAGACGCCGATTCCGGAGGACAAACGCCTGAGCGATCAGAGCCTGTAGAGCGATGATGCGAACCGCAGAAGTTTCCCCACGTGGGTCAGGATTGGAAGGTCCAATTTTCGACGAATACGAAGAGTGGGCGCCACATTAGTCCATGCGTGTCGTTCCGGTAGATGTCGTTCCGGTAGATGATGTGAGATTCTGAGCACGAGAAAAAACGTGTCATGGGTCCGTTCCCCTGGGAATTTCCTGCAAAGCGTTCGCGCTACAGCTCAGTCTCCGGCAGCGCACATTATCACGAGTTCCAGCGCAATCAGGGTAACAAGCATTATCTTCGTGCTCTACAAGAGCGAGCCATGTTGAAGGAACTTCCCACGTGGATTTGCGATTCTTCGGGGCACTCCATTTCAACTCCAACGACAGTGAGCAACGCGAGATAATTGGCAGGGTATTCGCGTCCAAGATAAGAACGAATATGGCGGAAAGCAGGAATATGTAAAGGCATAAAGCAACAACTTCGGTGCCCTGAATCATGGGGTCAAGCATAGGAAGCAGGTCCCAGTGTCCTTGCGTAGAAGTAGTAGCCGTCTGCTTTTCTTGCTTTTCCGCGTGGCTTTGAAATCCTTATTCCTGATATCGATGGTGGCCCATCCTACGAAATTTAGGCACACCCGTTTGTCCTTTCTTGCTGTTCTTTCAAGGGAAACCCGTCGCACTGCCCATGGGATGGGTGAAGGGCACGCTTGATTTGTTTGATCAAGATGAAACAACCAAACAGCCCAAATCGGGCACATGAACATCAGGAACAGCAATGCTGGCGTTGAGCAATCCTCTTCTCCTCAATTCCAAGCTCTTCTCGTGTATCATTGTCCGGGAAGAAACCCGCTACGACTTTCTTGAAATTGAGCATTGACCTCGGTGGTTGTAGAAATCGGCGTTGTGTGAGTGTCAACCATCATCAATTCACACATGCAATACCCCTTTGATCTGAGCTTCTTACCACGTCAACAGAACACCTCTACATATCGAGGCTTTGCGCCGTGCTCGCTGCAACTAGGTCACACCGAAGAATAGCGTCTTAGTGGTACCAATATGCCAGGGCTGAATGCCGCCGATGCCGAAGGTGCTGTCCGGGTTGTGGTCGCGCCTTCACAATCGTCATACTTCGCCGGAGAGCCATTCTCCGTCACCATTACATTCACGAATACGCGATCTCCGGAGTCGAGTCCTTTGCGCCCCCCAGGTCACAAACGAGGCGCTCACTCCATAAGTTCCGCCCCCCTTGCCCGTCCCCCTACCTCGCCAGGCACACCCCGAACCGCAATCCCGACTTTCACGACGCAAGCCAAAGTCGTCAACGGCGTCCCGCCACGAAGAGGTCTAGTAGGGAAATCTGGAACCTCCAAGGCCTCGGGCGATCTTCCAGACATGATTGAACAAAGAAGGAAAAAGCTTCTGGCCAAATCGTTGTCTGTTTCGATTTCGCCGCAGGAACTAGAAAATCAAGTCGGAGAGAGCACGATTGTTCGTTCGGCTTCATATGCTCAGCAGACTTTTAGTTCCGAGACACGAATATGTACGTCTCAATGCTGATTTACCTTTAGTTTTTTTTTTTTCACTAACTTGATGCGTTGTCGTAAAGTACCCACATCTCCCCGAGTATCTTCGCCCTTGACACGGTCCGATTCACTGACACTGAGTTCCAATCATCCTCACGCGCGAAAGCAATCCCTCTTTGATGGCCAAACTACTCTAGAGTCTATCACAATTGCCGGCGCCGCCTCGCCGATACCAACGACTTCGATGTCAACACCCAGTCATCCTTACACGCCCGCATCTTCAACTTCGACCTTCTCATTAGCCCTTGACCCAATAGCTGAAAGCTCACAGACCCCATTCTCCTCCACAACCACCCTTGATTCACCCGTTCCGCAGACGCCGTACTCTCCCGCTTTTCCGCCCCCCGATATCCTCGTCAATAGCATCTACGGAAATCCGCCAGCTACACGTCATGCGCGTCGACAGTCTCAGCTAGGTCTTGGCCAACCCTCAACCCTCAAGCCGCAGAACGGTCACCAGAACGGTCACGTTCCTCCACGCTCTGCGTTCTCCTCCACATTCCCCCAATCCAACACCGAGCTTATTCTCTATTCCTATGCTCAGCTCAAGGGCACAGTCACCGTCACGCCTCTAATAGGCACCACCTCGACAGCAGAGCAGACTCATACGCTCAAATCCATGCGCGCATCGCTGCTCAAGCGCCCCGTCGTTGGTGGCGGCAGCATGGACATCAGCTCATCATTGCAGAAACCACCAACGCCCTCACATCGGCGGCGTCCGACGCACGGGCGGTCGCCTTCGTTTTCTTCAGGCCTCCTTTCACTTTTGTCGCCGACGACGCTGGTTGCGTCTGCCTCCACGCCTCCGCCTTCCTCTTCGCAATGGACGCCACTGAGTTTTCCTCAGTCATCCTCTACCTTTTCCCTTTCGCTTTCACCCGGTTCAAGTCGATTCCCCTCGTCCAATGGAGCGGGTGTGGGATTGGGACTTGGCATCTCCCGACCTGCAACAGCCAGTTTGGAGGAAGATATCGACCCTGAAGAACCCCTGCCAACAATTGAACTACAGCCCTCGATGCTTGCGGTGGATTTGTCGCTGCTTCCAGGAGAGTCAAGGAGCTGTAAGCGTCCGAGTTGAGCTCCACATAGCATATCTAACGCTGCCGCAGATACATATTCTGTTATACTTCCTGATAGTCTTCCTCCAACTTTCAAGGGCAAATCACTCAAGTTTTCATATGAACTTGTTGTTGGGACTTGCAGGGCAAGTCCTCACTCAAACGGTCTGGGGTCAATGAGCGCCAATAGCTTAAGCCGTGTCATGAAAATCCCGATTCGAGTATACAATCATGTTGCAGGTGGGCATTCGGGCTATGTTCAATCATCATACTGACCTATGTGTGCCTGTTATAATTAGTGGGAAGGACGCCAAGACCTTATGACTTATTATGGCCCGTCTTGAACAGGTCGAATATGTCATACTCTGGTTCTCAGGGCAAAGTTGTTGAAGAAACGGGACAGATGTTGAGACGGTTTGGCAAAATGCCTGCGGTGCCTAGTCGTACGTACCTAGTCCGTGCTTGTCGTATCTCTTCCTGCTTCTGATTTGATTGCTCAACTGACAGCTCTAGCATCTTCTGCGATCGGAGGAACTTACGAGGACTTGCAAGACTATGCCCGGAGGTTGCTTACGTCCTTTCCCGAACCGGGGACGAGTGGCGTTAGAATCAAGCTCCCTGCGGAAGCCATTTCGCCGGTATCGCCTAATACTGCAAACGGGCACTCGCGGGGATGGGAGTGGCAGGCAGAAGAGGGCCGGCGGATGGAGAGGGAGAGAGAAGACGGGGAACTTAGCGGCTGCAGAGAGGCTGTCGAAATCCTGACAAGAAATCCGAAGAAAGGTGTGTCCTTTGTCTTGGCTGCATGAATATGCTGACGGTTTGATGGAAATGTCTCTAGCATCGTACGATGTAACTAAGGAGGGAGTGAAGGTAGCGATCTTGACTTTTCCAAAGGCTGCTTACAGGCTGGGTGAAACGGTGCTGGGAGTGGTAGAGATCAATCAACGAACGAGCAGAACAAGAGTCTTGCAGGTCAATGAATTCCGTAACGATGATCATTAACCTAACTTATAATTTTTATGTTACTCTAGCTATCGGCGATGCTCGAAGCCCATGAATCTCTCCCGTCTTCAATAGCCCAACCGACAACTTCTCGCCAACTGCGTCGTGTTCTTGCCGAACACCACTCACCTTTTACGTCCTCTGTTCTCCGGACGACTTTCTCTTTGGACATCCCGTCGGACGCAAGCCCAGCGTTTCAAGTCCGAGTTGGACAGCCGCAACCCGGCGGTGCATACGTCACCCTTGGTGGCTTGGAGTGGAAAGTGCGCTTGTGTCTACTTGTTGCCGTTGCGGCGGAATCATCGGAGACGGGAACGGAAGGCGTCAGGATGAAGAACCTTGTCAGGAATGGCGCTAGGGGCGAATGGGGCACGTCCTGGCGTGCGCCACGGAACATCGCGCCTCTGGAGAAGCCACCCAAGGCCGCATCTCAAACGCCGGACGTGCCCTCGTCACCTTCGGCGCAGAGTGGCGGCGCGCGATCCTGGGCGTCTTTCTTCGCCTCCTCTTTCTTAGGCACGCTTACAGAAGACCCCTTCCAAGATGGTGACGTTGAAGTTGCCGATGAGGAGAACGTGTACGATGGAATTAAGCCGGACCGAGCTGGTGGCGTCGGCGTCGGCGTCAATTTTGACGGTGGGGATAGCGGGTGGAAGGAGGTCAAGTTGGAGACGGTCGAATGTGAGGTGCCGATCAAGCTATGGCCTGGAAACACCGCCTTCAAAGCGCTGGACGTAGTGTTTGATGTATGAATGCGAAGCACTCGCCCGAATGCTTGCAATTTCGGATCGTGCTGCATTTCTTCTGTCTTTGCTCCTATAGCAAAACATCTTCCTGGATATCGCTTATTCCTGTGCGTGGACATGTGTGTTTTTTTGGTGCGCCTTTGTGGAATTCTCGGAGAAAGACGAGTTCAATCATTGCTATTTGCTAAATTATTCATCAACTGTCAATGCACTGGTTTTTCTTCTCTGGACAATGTCGTTCTTTTTTATTGCATCCGTAGATCGCCATCGGAATTTTATGAATGATTGCTTTATTTTTTTTGCTTGTTCATCCACTTCTGTTGCCTTTCGATCAGTTGCAGCTTCTGATATCGGGTTCAGGCGCCCAACTGCTGCGCTATGCAAACGACGCTCGCCCATCTCACTCCAAGGCCATCTATTATCGGTGCCCGTGAGCCGGCCGTCGCTAAATCAATCAACCATATCGAATGTGCGGATTGCCAGTATGCGCAGACTCGGAACGCGTTGATCCCACCGCATCATGATGGCGGCCGTGTTCATGACACATTCCACGGCATCGCATTAAACGTGGCATCAGAGACGAGAACTCGCCTCCACCGTACGGCTCAACCATGACCAGCTATTATCACGAACCGGAAATCCCGAAATGTAGAGAATATGGTCAGAAAGACAGATAAGATGCAATGGAAGGCCATACTTGCAGTTGTCTATTCATTTCTACATATTTGCGAACGGTGGTATCTATTAACAGTCAGGATGCGTTAGAATCGTGACAAAGTTTATATGAGATGGGAATGCGAAGGAGATAAGGATGGTCATAAAGAGTTACATGGTTACATACACACAAGTCTCGTTATTGTACAATTTTTGAAAGCATGGGGTGCTGGATTGGTATATGGACACAAATCGAAAGCGCTAAACTTGGACACTTTATTACGAATTGGTTCTCGAAGAGGATCTGTCGGACGGAGCGACAGGTCACATCATCAGGGACCTGAGTCGATCAAGGAACGAAAAACGCTGCAATGCTCACCTGAACTTGATTACAAACGTTCTAAAACAAAAGAGACGAAAAAAAAGCGCACCGGACCCGCACACGTGTTGAGGAAAGGCGAAGCGATCAAAAGTCAAGAGTCAGAGAGATGAGCAAAGACGGATCAAGACATCAGCTTGCACACCTGAAAACGTGCGCGTCCACACGGAGGCTGCGCCATTTGGATCTGTTCACCGCGGGAAGTGGCGTGTCCTTCGCGAGGCCCGAGGGGCGTGAGGGTGTCTGAGCCGAGGAGAGGTTTGGAGAAGGAGAAGCGAGGGATGCGTCGGCGCGCGAGCTGACGCGGCGCAGCGGGTTGAAGGAGGCTGATGGCGATAAGGACGATAACGAGCTTGAGGACTGAGCATGCGCCGTCGGAGTTGTCGGCTCTTTGAGTCGACCGGTTTGTTCTGATGACGAAAAAAAAAGAATTGGAGGTGATAAGTGAGCACGATGACGTGACAGCGAAGACGAAGACGAGCTAGGCTGTCCACACCCACCGATGATGATGGACCCATCGTCCCACGAAACGACAGAGAACCTGAGCGGCGAGCTCGGCGTCGTCCTAGCACAGAGCCCCCTCCCGCCGTCCAGGCTTTTGCTCCCGCCCCGGTGCTGCGCGTATACGCGGGGTGCACTGTGGGGGCTCCGGTTCGCCTGGCGAGACGAGGACGAGAGCGAGGACGTCTTGCGGCGCTTGCTACGCTCGTCGAACACGTGCGGAGCGATGCCGCTGATGACGTCTCGCGGCGTCGGCTTCAGGTTGTTGATCGTCGCGACGAGCGAGGAGCGCATGTTGACCATCGGGCGCGGGCCGGTTCCTGCACTAGTCCTTCCTTCCGACGCGGACGTTGTTTGGGGCGTTGATGGGTTCATGGTCGGCATTCTCATGTCGGTGCCACTGGCAGGCGTTTGGGTCGTTGACGATGAGGCGAGCGACGAGGTACTGCTTGCATCGGACGACATTTGCTTCGCGTGTCCCGGGCCTGCGACGAACGTGTGGGTGTAGTTGAACAGAGTTGAGAAAGTAGGAGAACGCAGCAGCGAACAGGAAATATGGAAGAAGGCACCAGTACAGCTGTCAGTCGGTGGTATGAGCGTTTTTTTTTTAAGGTTTTGTCGACAAGTCAGAAAGCAGTGCCTCCACGTCTGGGATGAACGTTCCGCCCGCGACCTGCTGTGATCAAGATAGACGTAGACGGATAAGAAACGAGCCGAACACTCAAAAGAGCAGGGAAAAAAAAAGCACACACCAGGTATAAAACAGAAGCGACTCAGAGGCGTGGGGAACGGGAGAGCCGTTCTCTCGACCTTTACTTATGTATAGGAACAAAAGCGCGGTGCCGAACCCTGACTTTTAACCCGGAACGGAATCTTTTTATTATTATTCTCGTTATCAGAAGAAAGCCCCTGACATCGATTGCGGGATTTGATGAAGTCTCAATTCCTTGTCACGAAAGTTTTGTCAGCCGCAGACTTCCTGAACGATCGCAAACTCGAGAAAGAAAGAAAACCGCCGTACCTTCGCACCGGACCTGGCAGCCTCGCAGAGAACGTGTTTTCGACACATACGTAAAGAGCACGATTAGACAACACAACGTCGTCTGTCCGCATGTGGCGCTATTTGACAATCGTCAGCTCAAGCGCATGATGCACAGGTATAACTACAATCTGACTGTTGTAAACGCCAAAGGCAATTGGCAAAGGTGCGCCACTTGATTTTCCAAGAGAAGAAACACCCATCACGCGGAGAAATCCACTTTGACCCACATCCAGCAATCCAACATCTGCGTTTGCGATAGCGCACCTGACTTTATCAGCCCACAACCAGAACCCGTTGCCTTATGATCTGATCCTTCGCTTCAAGACCAAGCTGGAAGAAGAAGGAGAAGGCGAGGGAACGGGTCACGAGAGACAAAATGGGATATTTTGCCCAAAGAACCAGTATAAGAGTACACACGCCGATATCAAAGAAAGCGCACAGAGGTAAACAGCAGACACTAGAACTACGTGGGAACCAGAAGAAAGAGACTAAAACTTGTTCCGCTTGCGTAGTGGTTTCGGTGCCGCCTCCTGTGATGCCCTGATGAACAAACAGGAGAAGGAAGAGGCGTTAGCAAAAGAACGGAAATGATCTGGCGACCGATTCAAGAGAGACTTTTTTGTTCCAAGCCCAGAGTTTGAAGACGGGTATCGAGGAGAAATGATGACAGAAGGATAGCGCGGACCACAAAAGTGTGAATTCAAACTCACTTCCTGTTCTTGCCCTTCATTTCCGGGGGATCGTCCACGTCCATGTGCATCTGCTCCTTGTCTGAGATATTCCCTGGTACCATCTGAACGTTCCGTCGGCTCGCCATGCCGCTGCCCACGCCCTTTTCCTTCTGCTTGTCGTACACCTCCTTCAAATTCGCCTGGACGATCTTGTCGTGCTCTTGCTGTCGCGCCTTCTCTGCTGCAGTCTCGGACGCGATGGATTGGATCTTTTCGTCCAGCGTTGCCAGCACCGCTGCTGTCGTCTGTGACCTGTGTTCGCATAAATGGAGACGTCAGATAGAAGCTTAATGATGCATACCAGTTTTGGAGCGCTGTCAGGATATGTTCCAGTTGACCTGGCTCTAGATCCCTCCCCATCGTGTATTCCACTTCGAATTGTTGTTCCTTCTGATCCAGCTTCCCGCGGAGCAGGTCCAGGTAGATTGCATCGATGATGAGATCCTCAAGCTCGCGTATCGTCGGCACATCCAAAGCTTTCAATAAATCTGAGTATGGTAGGATCTAGAAAGAGGGAGCAAAGAGGAGACGTTGAATAGCGAAAAAGACATTGGCATTCATGAATTTTTGACTTTTCGCAAGAACACGAGGCTAATATGGCGTGGTATGGCGGGGATAACAGAAAAGACGGACTTACGCGTCGGGTAGATGCAAGCGAGACGATGGAGAGATGTTTGAGCTTGGTGATCTGCGCCTTGTTTAATGTGGGTAGCAGCTCCTTATGTTCTGCACGAGCCATGCGTGCTTTAGTTCATTGTCCTTGCTGTCGATCGCTCGTACCTACGGAGGTAGTCCTGATACGTCTTGTACGCGAAGAGTTGCAACAACGACAGGTGCTTCTCATTCTGTTCGCTCGCGCCGAGCTACGAGACAACGAACTACGGTAAGTAACCAAAAGCGCGAAAATAAAAGCGGGCGGAGAGAAGACATAATGCGAAATCCACCTCTTGGACGTTCTGCATCTCCAGCAGTTCCGAAAACACAAAGACGCCTGGTGCCGAAGTAGCGTCCTGGACAAGCTTCGCCGCTGCAGCGCCCTTTGCCGATTTGGCCATCAGAAGAAAAGGTTCGAGTTTTGCAGAGAAATTGGAACCGAGGTCCATGGCTATCGCGACAGTACGTCGGGTCTAAGAGCGGAGGGAATCTTCGCAGTCGTTGCTCGCGATGACGGCGGCAAAGGAGGGCTACCAGGAGATCGCCGAGACCTTCGGAATGAAATAAGAACAAATAGCATAGTGCAGACCTACGCTGACGACGTGCTCGTTCTCTGGACTATGTAACGAAAAGCGTAAGAAGGTAATACGAGAGCGAGCTACTCTAGCCGGTAAATCCGTGGCCGACCATCCGTCCCGGAATTTTTCTTTTTGAACCATAGATAAAAATTCTGACTTGGCGTTTCTTTCACTAAGGCTTCGAGAATGAAACTACCCCCACCCCAACACAGTGCAATATTGAGACACGGCGAGTGCTCCACCAATAAATTCTTTATCGTTTCCTCTGTCGAGGTCGAACGCGGCATGCATCTTCGTCACATCGGGAAAGACGGATCGAGAAGAGAGACGTCAAAAGTCACATGACCATGAATGGTCCGTGCGCCATTGCGAAACATATATATAGCAATGCCCCCACGACATCAGTTCTTCATCTCTTGTGCTCGGGCATGTACTGTCGCCAGTGAGGTCTTTACCGAGGCACAGTCTTTTGCTGATTGCAAATTACACATCCGAACCCGTCTGTTCGCTTCGGCGTCCAGCAATTTTTGGAAACCTTCTCTTGTTTGTTTCTGGTTTTGTGGTCCTTGTGATGGCTCTTGGCTTTCGAGTGCTTGAAGGATTTGAAATCGGATTAAATACTTGAATAATAAATTGGATGTGTAATTGGTCTTTATAACAATGTTATGTCTTGTGCTGCAGATGCTGCATTGTTGGTATTTCAGAGGTATCTGAACTTCATGTGAGATTGAAAATATTAGTGCTTTTATACCATAGGCATTGAGGTATATATCTGTTCATTGTCTGATGTGATTGTCTCCTCTGATTACCTCTCTGGCCACTGCAGAACCAGCCAGTGACTGGTTGCTGCATGTGAATGGACGAATATACAACATTTTGAACTGCACCTGCAGTGGACAAAAAGTATGAGGTTTGGAAGGAGCATGCCGAACACTGGAGAAATGGTGGCACTGCGTAATAGAGAACAGGGACAATTGTTTGCGATGAAATTCACGCCGCTTCATTATACTGGCATGTCCACTCCTGTGGCTCGTGCTGCTCCTTACAGCTGGATGCCGGAATCGCTGCGCATCTGTTCTTGCAAGTGACGAGTATCATAGAGGACGGGTAGCTCAAACGCAAAGAAAAACTCTGGCTATCTCGTGGTTTTGTCCTTCATTGGGTGGATTCGTGCGTAGCACTTGGAGTCGTGAAGTGCAGGTGTGAATTAGCTGCAACCCTTTCCGTGTAGGACTTGACAACTTCGAACTTAAACCGACTGGAGTTCAACGGCCAAATTCCACGGTCTGCTAGGCATCTGTCTTGTTTCGCTCTCAAATTCGTCTTCAGGGAAGCCCAAACGTCCGTGGTATCCAGTATGACATGAATCGCCTATTCTTAGACTATTCTTAAAGCAAAAGTGGCGTTCGGTCATCGCACACCTCTCTGGTCATTCATGTTTAACTGTCTGTCCTTCGGAGATGCGCTTAGCGGTAAGAATCTCTGAAGCGTTCCCATAGTCTCCATTCTCAGGCCCACCTTTGATCACAACGTCGAAACGGGCGAAAACCGCTTCGTTCGGCATTCTCCACGATCCACTTGTGCGCTTCGGTGGCTGTCGTGTCCACGGCGCCTTTAGAGACGCGTTTGGGTCCTTAGCCTCTCCCTGCAGGGGACGAAGACAAACATCTAACCAACCGACCAACCCACACTTTCTGGGGGCAATCGAACGGGCGACCTGTTGGAGGCTACAGGTGACAGGGTGGGCCTTTGGATACTCTTTGAGCGCGCTCGAAGGATGCAGATAGATGCAGGCAATGACATGCTGAGGAATTTGATGTGAGTGTATCGAATACCATGGCGCTTACAGACGTACTTCGTTTGTTCATGTTCTGTATATCAGGCCTCTTGCTTCTCTTGCAGAGGATCGGGCTACCAAGACTACGAAGCTGCGTCGCTGAGTTCGCACATCGCATACTGCTCAAAGCTGAGGAGAGCCTGCACCGTATGTCAAGGAAGACCTTGAGATTATGTCCAAGAAGAGAACTGCTGCTCCTGGAAGGTCGTGCCATACCATTTGCACGGTGTCCACCGTTTTCGTCGCCCATCCTCGTTCGTCGCTTGCTGCAATCTGAACAAGTCGCAACGTGCCTGCAGAGGAGCGGAGGTCCTCGCACCGGTAAAGAAAGACCTACTGTCGCTCAAATCAGCTCCGGCAAGTTTGTACTTTCCCCGATATCAGACGCCTCCCCCATCCCGGTTGTTTGGGACAACTCGCGTGCTCAAGTACCTGGATGCCGCGGCGGCAGAAAGTCTTCGTCTGTGGGCCGCACATCTTCCGATCTATGGTGCGCGTCACCTAGAGGCCACCAATTTGTGACAAAGTTTTTAGCACCTCCAATTTTTACCCGTTTTCTTATCCAACCAGGGAAAACGCTCCTTTTGATGAGCTGATCAAAATGGCTGGTCAGATTTTTGATTGGTCAAGATTTGACGGAGATATAAAATCTGGTCCTTCCAAATTTGGCGCATTACCATATATGGTTTATCTAATCTTATCTATCGATTACTAATCATCCACAGCCGCAGCCAGAGATTCATGAATACAACGATGAGAGCGGTATTTCGTTGAGTGAGTGCTCAAACCCTCGCGATATGCACTCATCCACCGAAAGATTCGATGAATAGCTCAGAGGACGTGGATATGTTGAAAATTTTCGGCTCCTCTACTCTACTGGCATCATGATGGAAAATATATTATTCTCATTAATGAGTCGTGATGCGACTTCTAACTTGATATTATATCCTCCAAAATGTGACATGACCCAAAAAAAAATTTCGGCCTCCGGCCAATTTGGCGCCTGTCACAATTTGGTGGCCTCTAGGTGACGCGCACCATACGAGCGATCTTTATCCTAACAGTTTCGTCCCTTCGTCAGGGACTTGCCCATCAACGAGCTAGAACGCAACTCTGCACGTGGTCCATACAGTCGTTGATCTCCTACTCACAGGACGCTGCGCTCCCGAATAGAGCAACGTCGGACATCATTATCCTGCTGCATAGGATGCCGGTTCGAGGCGCGAATAGCGGGGCATCACGAAGGTCCACCCGCACGTGGCAAAGCAAACTGTCATCACCGTTGAGCATGATGTCTAGATGCTTTTGAATGAAAGGACTAGTGATTGGGTTCTCTTCCGGCTTCTCTGACATAAATACAGGTTCCTGGTGCTTTCCCGCATGTAGCCTGGTCGGCCCCCGAAAAACTGAATTGTCGCTGGAGAATGATATCCAAAGCGACATTCCCGACTGCTAAGATGGCTTGCATGTGAGTCATCTGCTTCTTTCAACAGATATTTATCCATAATTCATTCTTCTCGCAGGGGCTATCACTATTCTTCCATGAGAATGAGTACGTTTTGATTGTCGTCTCCCCGAAGAATAGCGGGTCGGGAATCCCCAAACGATTTGCATCGGCTTAGAACTCATATTAGCGACGTGAGCTTCCATGTCTGAATTCGCACCATTTGCCAACAAGATATCGAACTCGGACTAGCCCAGTACTTGCCCGTCCTCGGAAGGAATCTAACTGCCGTTCGAGATGCGCTCAGATTTTCGGTGGACAGCAGCTAGTATTTGGCTATGGTTATACAGGTGTAATTCGAGGATCCTTACGGTTGTCGTTATGGTTTATCCTACGGCTTTTGGTGGATCACTTGCTTCGGAAGGAGTTGATGATCTCGACGCGCGGCGCTAAACCGGACCGGGGTATCAATGGTTGATACAAATCGACCTGTTCCTGAGAAAGTACCCTTTCAGGCTATCATTTCCTAGCCTCTTACGACGACCAACTGCATAAATTGCGACAACGATGAGCGACGTATAACCCAACACGGGGTACCCGAGCATGGTGTCCTCAACTCATCTTAAGCTCGCCCTCGCTTGGATCAACTATGTCAACCTCCTTGCGGTCGACAAGATGGCGCCCATCATGACGGACAACTTCGTGAGCCACGTCAGGCCTGCCTCTCTTGGTTATCCAGAGACTGGGAAACAAGCATATTTGGATCGCTTGGCCGCTTCTCCCATCACCAATTTCAATGTGCGTCATTGGGAATGGTAAAACAGCTGTTAATTGAGGACTTTGATGCTAATAAAATTGGCAGATATCTTTGCCCAAACCCGACGACATAGTCGAATCGAACAACACCATCATGTTCTATGTCAGTCCCTCCGACAATTGACCATTTGTTCTTTGCTCACATACGATGACGTTCGACATTAGACGAATGCGGATGGAACCAGCAAGCACGGGTTCCCGTGGAAGAACGAATATGTCTTCACCATCACATTTGAAGGTGACAAGATATCCGGTACGACGGAGTTTGTGGACTACAAAGTGGTTTCAGATGCCATTCAGCAGGAGACTATCGTGGCGCAGGCAAAGAATCTCTGTTAATTGGCGTTCGGGTCTTTATAGTCGTATATATAGTATATCATGTCCGGAGTCCTACTCGTTTGATGCAAATGTATAATGTTGGAGGGAAGATGTGCCTAAGCAAAACGGAGAGCCAGAAGTCATCGTTTCTTGCCGTGTAAACCTTCAGCATCATCGTCACCCCGGCCGTTCGAGGTTATCTTCTTCCAGAAAAGCAGTTTGGAATACCAACGCCTGCGGCGATGTACCTTGGTCGCTTCAGCTTGAACTGGCAATTCAGTCGCTGTATTGTCAAATAGCTGTTCCCCAGGAGCCTCGCGGATGGGTGTTATGCCGTTTTGATCTGAACCAGAAGGTCGTCCAGATATAGACGGTCTGCTCATGATGCTGTAGTCTGCGGAAGGTCGCACGGGAATGGTCACAACCTCAATTATCCGTTAGTAACGAAACACCTTTTCTTTAGAGAAGAATGCCTAAAAACGTACCAAGGGTTCAGAATTGGTTTCGTCGCGTAGCCTAACCCACTCTAGAAAAGACAAGTGATCGAGGAGACGATGGAGCGTGCTGTTTTCTTTGAAGAAGACGCCGTCGATACCAATGGACGTAATCTTGGAGACAGTTTCTGCACGTATTGAAACAACCTCCAGCTGAATTTTCTTGTCGTCAAAGAACAGCCTCGGCGACCGTCGTCCATAGCCGCTTGAGATACTAGATATGGAGGACCGGGAAGCGGATGGCCTCTGGTCGCTGGACCTTCTTGAGTTGACGATGTCTAACGAGAGGTGAGGATATGTAGGGGGAAGTGCCGCGTATCTTCCTTGTTTCGTTGGCACGGTCTTCAGCCAAAGGCTGGTGCATGTCTTCACCAAGGCTTGGACTTTCTCGGGAATGCCTGATAAAAGAAACATCAATTAAAGTGAAAGACTTTCTTTTGCATGAGAATTTTGTACCAACGCGTCTCTCGACTTTGTTCTGGGAGCAGGTCATCGAAGTGGGATGTGGAGAGAAGAAGGTAACGAACGTACGACGCCGTATACAAAGCAGTTTTCAAGGTTCTTTTCCAACCATTGTACGGTGTCAGCACCTTCGGATACGACGAAGGACAAAGTATGAGCGCTGTCCTGTTCCGCAGTGGAACTGCAAACGCGTTCAACACAGGAGTGGTCGATATGACGATTCGGTGCTTACAGCAGGCTCGCGGGTATTTTCAATATCACCGTAGGTCCATCGGAATCATTGACAGATAGAAAAAACTGGACGGTTTCCATGTCAAAACCAGTGCGCTATTGGGAGCACAAATGAGAGAGGGCTGATGGTGATTGGGGTTGAACAAGGCTGCTGATTCTTGATCGAGGCAGAACTTGGTTTGATTAGGAGGCTGACATTCTAGAATGTCAGACAAATGCGAAATAAGCTCTGTTAGATGGCTAGGCCAATGTTGAACATGGTTGACCTGTTCGATCATTCAGAATAAGCCTTGGCGTAGTACGGACTGTTCCTTGACCTTTACGGCAAGGTCTCGGCTTTCCAGCTTTCCAACGGTGCATACAAGAAAGGAGCAGAATCGGTGACACAGTGCTAGGGAATTCTCTCTCTGGTATTCTATGGTCTCTTCTCTCCGGAGTCGACGCGAAGCACGGTTTAGCCCCACCATGATGTGGAGAAACGTTTACAGAGAAAAGTAAATAACGGAAAGCGCTCATGATTTCCTTATTTGACAGCTGATGGACAACGTTCAACGCCGTATCTCTATTCTAAAGTTCAGCCTGATGAATGGCCCAGTTCTGGATTCATTTTACGGTGGCGGGCTCTGACTTCACTAGCCGTCATCCAGCCGTTCAACGCCAGTTGCATTCCGCTCGTCTTGTCTAACATTAATCGTCGATATAAGCCTTACCTCGAATTCAAAGCTTAAAAACCTGCCCAAGGGCCAAGATACACGGAATGCGGCACGTCGGGTTCCAGGGGGTTGAACTGATAACATCCAGAATAGCCAACAGCACGCCAAATTACAAAGGACGAAGTAGAACAATGAGTTCCTTTACTCATGATGTATTGGGTTTGGGAGTCGCCACTATCTATACGCTCGTCCTTGGAATCACCTCGCATCGCCCTCATCCTCACTCTCTACATGGGTATCGCCTGGGGTAGCCAGTTTGGAACTCTTCGTCGATTTGCTGGGCATCGTCTTTGAGTCGGTTTGTTTTCTTTTTGTCCCAATGGCTCCGGATTCAGGTCGATGGAATACCTGGCTCTTGTCGTCGTCTGGCCAAATCTTCTCTTCATCTTCCAAGGCGTTTGTTAGGATTTCAAAAAGCTTCTTGGCGCTCACATATGACGCAGGGATGCCAGCATATGTGAACGACTCTCGGATAGAGGGACTGTGTTCCGAGAAGGGGCGTTTTAATTTCTGTACCAACTCGGTCAGAGCCTGATTGCCTGTAATTGCAAAGTCATTCCCTGGCGAGAACCATGAAATTTTCGTTGACAAAATGTCGTCAACGTCAAAGAGCTTGCTGGCCGCGTCTGCCCCGTTGCGATGGGTGTGGTCACTGTGACGGAGAATGCACCACATCGTAACCCAGAATACTGATTCTAGATCATGGTGTGGAGCATGGGGTTCCCTCGTATCGCCGGACTCAAGAATGCCCATTGCCATGAATGGGCGTGTACCCTGCACATAAAGCACGACATTAACAGCGGTGTAATTTAACGTGCCTCGATTGCCTTACTGTCATGTCCTTTAAATGCTTGGAGACGCGGTCTTCAAATTTCGGATCCGCTGGGTCGGCAACGCAAGCAATACAGGTGCTGTAGTCGAGGTCGTGAAGAAAACCGCCTGTAATCCTTTTGGTGTCGTTAAGAAGGATGTTGCCGGAGCTCACGTCGCGGTGCATAACGCCACAAATCCTAAGGAACTCGAGCCCTGTAGTATCCAAGATGAGGAATTGATTAAAACTGGTGTCGAAATAAATACCTTTCACGGCATCCGCAAGAGCCATCACAAGCTCCTTCGTACATCGAAACGTCGTCAAAGGTCTGCCAATGTTCATCATTATCGAGCGAATTCGGGTACGGTCGAACAGCGAAGGTTCGGTGTCGGGATCCACGTCAATCCTTCCCCGCATATACAACCGAGCCGACTGGGTGACAAGTCCGAATGTCTCAGCACCTTCGCAGTATGACATGTTGAAAGTGCCGATGTGATTGGCCAATCCACTCTTTTCCATAGCGTCAGGTGCGGTCATGTCCAGCTTTAAGACAGGTGAAGCCATCAATTCTTCTTGCACCTTTGGATTCCTGGCATTCGCCTTGACCCTCTTGTACATCATTCCTTCATGGTCTCGTGTACGTTGCTGCCAGGCGTCTTTGAGGGTGCAGATCTGATCCTCGGAAGGATCACTTCCGAGAATCAGAATTTTGAAGACGTGAGTCGCTCTTCCAACGACAGTCGTTGCATCATGCAAAACTTCGAATGCAAAACATTTCACGGGACATATCGTCGCGCCATCTAACGCACGGTGAGAATGACATGCCTTCCCACATCAAACCAACTAGACTACACATACCTTGCAATACGTATTCGGATGACGGGACATTTTTAAGGAGAACTAGTATTGAGAGAGTGAGCAAACTGTTTAAACCTGCCAAGTTTCGCAACGTACCCTTTGCACCATCTGCGTCGTCCGCATCAATGCCGGCATCGATAAGAAGAGCTTCGCCTCGGATGTCCGCTCTTTCTGATGCCAACTCTGGACATTTCTTGATCAAACGACCGAAGTAATGTTCAAATTCCTCATCCGATGGCTTGATCATTGTGGGATCGGAGCCAACTATCGTACCGGGTGGGGCTGGACGATCATCGCATGGCAGAGGATTAGCGAGCCGCCATAAAAATGCTTGCACATGCTCTGGCGATGTCGTATACTTGAATGCATCTGAAGCGATAATCCCGGAATGGTCGAAACGATAGAATCGCATCATCGGACCATACGCTCCAACGACGAATACGAAACAGCTGAGATGTGCCATAAAGAGGTTACGTGCCGCTTTATAAAGTTGAGCGCGAGTGTTTGTGTAATCCTCTCCTTCTTTGATGTTCCCGTTCGAGTCGATAGGGTCGTCTTTCGCGTTGAGTTTGAGCTCCCATACAAGAGCGGCTTCATTCCATGACCATTTGGCAGGCTTATCGTCACCAGGAAGAGCAGATGTGAGGTCAGGCTGGGTCGCATGATGAGCCGAGTGTAACGCAGAGAAGACGACGTTTGCAGTGATGAAGGAAGCAATCCTCTTTTCCTGAGGGAATGACGCGACAAGTCGTCGAAGTCCGTTCGCCTGCAATGAAAGAGTGAATTGCATCAGATGATGTTGGAGGACTTGATCGTGGAAACATACGAAAGGAGGATACATTCGTTCTTCCTTTCTCGCTCGATTGACGCCGTTGAATACGCCAGCGATACCATTAGCTGCAGGCACGCTGTCGTCGTTGGAAGGTATGTACTTGTTTAGGAACTCGTCGAGACCGCAAACGGTGAGGTGCTTTTTGAATTCCTTGTCGATGTTGCTGTTATTAACTCTGTCATTCGCGTATGCTTTCGCGCTCGAGCTGTAAATCTCCCCGTTCCCGACCTTGGTCTTCCTCGGCGTCTCAGTTAATTTGGGGACCGACTTTCTCGACGAGGCAACATCCTCTCCCGTAACATTCCGCGCCGCATTCCGTCTAGCTTTCATGTTCAATGCCGAGGCCATGTTGTTTTCTGCTGAATGTGTGGGTTGCGACGTGTCTGGTTGTACAGTCCGTTGCCGTTTTCGAGGGCGGTGGGAGGCTCTGGAGCCAGATCGACGTAGACGTATATTTCGAGCGAGAACTCTCGTAGCCATCGTGTTCTTATATTTGCTTGAAACTGGGCCACAGATGGACGTTGTGAGTGGACAATGGAAAGAACGGACACGGTTCAGGGAACTTGAACGATCATGTGACAACTACACACTCCGCAACGCGATATTCGTTGCCTTTCAAGGTAATTCCGCTGGCCACATCCATCGTCCATGCTGCTATTGTCCATCGCAATTCCAGAGCTTCCTGACCTACTCCGCCCCATATTTTTGAAAGGATGTACGTCGTTAGCATCAACTCTATGCCAACGCCAAAAAAAATACTCGCAAACTGTCTCGGATGACCCGGTCATAGTGTGAAGCACGGAAGAACCTGTCGATTGAAATACCGTCGGTGATGATGGGACCGTTGCCGCACAAAACGGACCGTGGATCGGACACAAAGCCCCAAAACTCATTGTACCGAATTCCTGAGGGGTCGTCAGCCAGTTGTGGAGCCCTTGATACCGTAGGTGTAAGCTCACTGGATTTTCAGACATACTGTGGGTGTCCTTCTGAAAGGGAAAACAGGACACCGATATTTACTGTTGAAGTCGCACTCGTCCTGGCATCTTAACGGCAACATACCCAGTGACCACGTAATGTGCATGCGAGCAATTCTCCTGAATCGTAAGGCTGACTAGCCGTTGCACCCTTATAGTAACAGAATGCGTCGGCGTGTAGTCCTCCTCTACATGATAGTCGGGCCTGAGTGCGTATATAAGCTTGCTTGCGCTGTCCTATCCCTCCCGTCGCCATGACACTTTTCATCGTCCAAGTCGTCACCTCACCTTATTTTGGACATGGGCTCATCTTTCAATTTGAATCTTGCTCTATGCGAATTGCTGACAGCACCGATCTTTGTCGTAGGATCCAACAATTCATGCACTGTCCTTGGAAGCTGGGAAAATGCATCCGCCATGCGGAAGATCGAGTCGAGATGTGAGGGGAGTAGAGTGCGATCACCTACTCCAGATGTGTTGGGTGGGTCCCGTAAAATGCAGGGAGTCATTCAAGTGAGATCCATGTTGTAAATGGCATCGTAGTCCTGTTTGAACAATCTTTGCCTATGCGCTATGACTTCGTCCCGGATTGGGTCACTAGTTGGGATCGGTGAAGATATAACACCAACTGTCACCAGGTCGTACTCATAAAGTGCAAAATCGGACACTTAGGTGCATGCTATCATCGCTTAGTTTGACCAATACATGAGTTCATCACGCCAAAGACTTAGCAGCCAGTTTCGATCTCTGCCCAGCACAGACTTGTGGGAATAGACTCGGACGTCCTACGGGTGGACACATTAGGCTGGGCACTTATAGGCGTCATTTTCTGCATGGGTAACGGACATCTGCTACATAAGGCGTGTTTCAGAGAATGCGTGCCACCAGCCAACGACACATGCCTTTTATCAAAATGTAAGCGTGTACGAGTTACCACTGCCGGCTCGAGCACATGCGTATCTATTGTTTGGTGCTTACACCCCTTCACCATCCCCCGCATCAAGCGTTTCAACTGCCAGGTGCATGTACACTATATAAGATGTCCACGTGCCTTTGGTCAGAATATTTCAGCGAACGTTCGGATGTCGCTATAGTCGACTCATGGTCCGAGGACACGCATTGCGTAATGGCTCGAGTGACTGGACGTCTTCGTTGCATGGATCCAGCTAGCCCCCCTCCCGATGTAACATTGAATAGACTACACTGCTTGACGACTTTTTGACAGATCGATCCGGGGCATCGCAACAGTATGCCTAGGCATTGTGGATACGGGAGCGCTGGACAGCCAGATTGGGCGACTTCACCGATCAGATGCAAGTCTGCGCACGCTGCGCTGCTGATTTCGGGGCTACAAGCAGAAACTCACCGAGTGTAGCTGAGCTGACAATGGTGTGGTCCCCTCGCGCCATGAGCAAGCATAAGCAAAATTTCACCATCAATATTTCGGAGTGGGAGAAACAATGTGTAGAAACACATGCTCTGCCACACTTCTGCTCATTTGTGAACAGCATGGGAATAGAGTCAAGGCTTTTTTGTTGAATTGATGGTGGTGTTGGAGATGCGCGCCAAGCAGCTAAACCTTGAAGCCCGGGAATGGCGGAACGGCCTAGAGATATCCAGACTGCAGCGCTGCACCCGACTTACACCTAGGCTGCAACATACAGCGGTCAGATGCCGTTCAGTGCTTAAGCGGATATCGGACGCACCTGGACAATATAAATGCCTAGAATTGACGCGAGTAATTCTTCAACTGATCTTACCCGTCCATTCTTTCCCTTATTCCGCATAAGAAGTGAACTGTATCCCTTCACTGCCGAGTTGCTAAAGCATGCAATTCCTCCTTCCTTTTATCATCCTATCTTCTGCGTTCACCGCCGTCGTAGCAGCCAACGCGGGTGATGGTCAGTGTCCTAACTCTCATGAAATGACATTGAATCCAGTATTAATGACGGACCTGTCAGGAACTTATTATTACACGGGGCTGGGTGCCTGTGGAATCGTGAATAACGACAGCGAGTTCGTAGTGGCGGTCTCCCACGAACTCTACGATACTTTTCCGTGAGTTCCGTGTATCTTCCAAATGCACGCCATGTTAAACAGCCATCGCCGTAGGGGGGCAACTCCGAACCCCAATAAGTGAGTTGTTGTTGCTTGATAATTTAATTGAGCTAGGGTTGACTAACATGGAAAAAAAATCAGCAACCCCATATGCGGGAAACAAATCAAAGCCAACTGTAAGTCGCCAAATATTACATCGTTTCGTTTTCCTAGAGGGACATGCTGACACGCTGATCGCAGACCAGGACAAGTCTGTTACCGTCACCGTCGCCGACAGATGTGCGGGATGCGCAGGCAGATACGACCTCGATTTTTCGCCGGCAGCCTTCCAACAGCTTGCTGACTTAGCCGTCGGTCGGATACAGATCCAGTGGGACTTCATCAGTGAAGGCAGTGAACGCCGAGAGCACTTGGAACGCCGCGTGCCACCGCAGGCGCGCAGGGAGATATACGGTAGGGGTACGATCTAGGAAAGTGACTGAGAGCCCCTGGGCCCATAGGAATCCTTATGTTGGCAGAGTAGCGAGATGTCTAGGCTTCATAGAAAAGTTGACGAAACCACACTTACCATGTGCTGAAATTAGTCGTCAACTGCATGTGGGAACAATAATCCGGAAAGCTGCTGCGCTCGGCATTTTGTCTCGGTGAATTGGCTTTGTCCTTAAAGAAACAGTGCATGGACAAAGTTCGAAACTAGTCGACGCATTGTTAATAGAATAGGTATCCTTAAGGATCAAGCGCACTGAATTCTTCAGTACACGGTAAGCCATCGGCCAGCCAGAATGAGCGGCTTCACTAGCCAGTTATGGTTCTGCTGACGCCGAGAAGCGACCATGTTGCGAGGAAGGAGAGAAAATTGGGACCCATTGGGCGTGCATCTCGGGAGCCGCCCGGTGTGCGCCCCTGCTGGCGCCGGCTGGTGGGGCGCCGGCGCTGGCCGTGGTTGTCTTGACTGGAACAGGCGAATGAAATTTAGTATTGACGATGTCAACGAAACACAGCTACGCTCACTGTCGCATAGCTAAGTTCTTGGGTCGAAACATAGGCCGGAGAATCCTTGCATCCAATGGTACATGCCCGAGCACAAATTCCGCATTACCGTTCAAACGTCATCAAATGCTACAGTGTCAACGGCCACCGACGGACCAGCCAAGACATACCTTGCGAGTATAAAGACCCCGAGCTCGACAAGGAGGTTCTTCAGCTGGTCTCACCCATTCCCCCTTCATCCAAAGGATCTCAACTGCAGAGCAGTATCACCTTCGCATCTTCGTCTCTGAAAAGAAAACATGCGTTTCATTCTCCCTTTCATCGTTTTTTCATCTGTCTTCACCGCTATCACAGCAGCGCATGCTGGTGATGGTTAGTGTGCTAGCGTTTACCCAAGTCTACCTAATGCTGACGGGCGGACTTGTCAGGGACGTACTATGCAACCGGTTTAGGCTCCTGCGGTATCACGAACAACGACAATGACCTGATAGCGGCGGTTTCTCATGAACTTTATGATACTTACCCGTCAGTTTTCCTTTTCTTCGGCCACACACAAAAGCTCAAATAAAGACGCATAATTCCAGCGGCGCAACTGCGAATCCCAACAAGTTAGTACTCAATGAGTAGTTAGACCTATCACTCACTCACTCAAACACAGAAACCCTATTTGCCGCCGAAAGATCAAAGCAACATGTACATGATTACTATCTGTGTTCCGCCTTGTCTATCCTTGTTGCTGATGCGCCTCGTCTACAGACAAGGGCAAGTCCGTCATCGTCAAAGTCACAGACAGGTGTGGAGGCTGCGCAGGGAAATACGACCTCGACTTTTCACCTGCAGCCTTCAAAAAGCTCGCTAATCCATCCGCCGGGCGGATAAAGATCAACTGGAATTTTACCAATGGAGGAAAACAACGAAGGGAGATCTTAGAACGCCGCATTCCCCCTCAGGCGCGGAATCTGGTGTATCGCAGGGAGACGTTCGAGGAGAGCGATTAGGGGATCTTTGGTTACCTTGTAGTAACATTCTGCCTTCATGCAAATGCATCTACAACACGAACTAGGCTGAATATGCAAGTGAACAAGAGCAAACAGCTGAATATTTTGAATACATCTGACTAAGGACATACTGATTTACAGGTCTTCATTTGCTAACCAGCGTTGGACTAGAGCCAGCGACTCTTTCGGTTTGTCGTAAGGAGCCTACGACAAACGGTCAGATGTTTTGGTTGAGAGGGAAGACCAGCGAAGAGAAAGGCTGTCTCACCATGTGCCCGGCTCCATCGATCGTAGCAAAAGTTAATCCTTTTGCGCTCCTCGTTAGACCCGCCCTCTGCCCCTTGACTTTCCACTCTCGCAGCTGCGCAGCACCAAAAGCATTTCTGCCGGTCCAATCTAGGGCCTCCACCCATCTCGAGTTGCCTATCCAGTTGCAAATCCAATCATTGGCACCGACGTAGATGAGCGCTCTCACTCCGTGTTCGAGTAAGGCCGCCACGTGAGCGGTCGTGGGGTGAAGTATGTCGAGCGTGGATGAGAATGCATCCTGGACTGAATGGGAACACGTTGTGTAGTTCTTGGTCTGCGGTTTGTGGTCGACACCAAGGGTTTTCTGAATTTCTGGTTTGTTTAGGTAAATTTGAAAGTATCTCACGTTGGAGTGAGATCGAGTCAAGGCGGTATAATCTCGATTGGTTACCTGGTTACGGGGTAGCAGAGAGTCTCCTCGATGTTACCTTCACATTCCTTCGTGATGTCATATGGGTTCTTCCCTACCTCAGTGGAAGGCGCATTGAGAAATCGAACGTTGATGATATAGAAAATGGACCTACCAGTCTCTGCATACCGCCCACCGATTGCGGCCCGGCAAAAATTGACACTGGCACCACAATTAATGTTATCGAACTCATCGATGCAATTCCGTCTCATCCATTTTTCGCAACGTTTAAGCTAAAATGGTCTCCGATGAATGGCAGCAGCACAGGAAACATCATCACTTACGACGCTATGCATACCAACGCAAGCTGAGATGTTGAAGATAGGTCCTGAAACTGACGCCGCAGTGCATTGCATATCGTAATAAGACAGTGTCATCTTGAAAATGTCAGTCAGTCCATTGCCTACAAAAACTGTCAAGGCTAGCGTTCAAAATATTCAAAGGAGGGCCAGCACCTATCATAACGGACTGCAGGTTGATCGGCGTCATGTTATGCTCAACGAGCCGGGCATTCTGATCATATACTGTCGATGCAAAGAGCGGAATATACCGTCCCTGCATTTTGGCAACGAGATGAAGAGATCAGCAACAGCTAATCGGACACCGAAACAGATGTACCCCATAGGATTCACCAGCCATGTGAAATGCTCGCCCTTTGAATCTCGTGAAATGTTCAAAGAAAATAGCAACAAATGTTGCAATATCTTTCGCGGCTTCTTCGGATGTACTCTATGAAACAAGCAAGACTTCATGTACCGCAACGCGAGGAATGTTATTAAAAACCTACGACGGACTCCCCGTGATCAGCGTAAGAAAACCCGACTCCTACAGGTTGATCGATGAAGAAGATATTGGAGTTCGTGTTCCACGAATCAGGGTGATGTACCGTGGCGTTTGGGCTTGGAATCCGGCATGGTCCTTAAGAAAAGAGTTCAAGGAATCTCTTTCGGATCCGAACGTCAGTTCCAACCCACCGAGTTCCATGAAAAGTCCGACTGCTGAGGAACAACCAGGGCCTATGACGTCGAGACCTCAGCGAGCAGTAAAACTCAAAAGAACGCATACAGCGGACCTCCGTTCGTCCAGAAGATGACGTCGTCCTTATCTGGGTCGTTTCTGCTCTCGAAGAAGTAGAAGAAGAGATGGCGCGCCTCTATGTCGATGTATCCCGTGTAGGAACTGACGATGGTGCAAGTAACCGGGTCAGAATTGTCTAAACAGAAGACAGTTTATTGCCACTGACTTGACAGTCTCATCGCAAAATTTGGTCTTTTTGATGCGGACACTGTAGCGAGGAAAGACCGGGTGCTTTAAGCTTGTGAATTCAGCCTCGGATAGTACGTCCAGAGATTCTAAGGGGGTGAAAAGACCACAATCATAGGCTTGATGTGTCAATAACTCTTGACCTGGATAGTTCTGGGATTGTCCGCCCAGAGCAAGGACTCCAAGCACAGCTGCGGCAAGGAAGAGCCAGATCAGCATGATACCAGCAACGAGGAGAGCGTGTCTCACCAAGTGTTGACGCAGTGGGATATATGTATGTCAAGATCAGCGTCGTGGGTATGGAGATGCTGAGTTTGGCGACCCTGTGCAGGTTCTCGTGGGACCAACGTCGGCGCAACCTGACACGCCTTCCATTGATTCAGATGATTCACAACCTCGTTCATGCAGATATACAATATTTATGAACTACGACTTGATCTATGACCAACTCGGTATTTCACGAATGAAGGCGGATAAACGACCAAAAGGGAAGGAGGGCGAGTTTTTAGGAGTAAACGATATGCAACCTCTCCAAAATGCTGCCGAGTCGAAATGATATTGGTTATTGTAAGCTGAGGTGTGTTGGATACGAGACTGTTGAACAACAGCGCGATGTTGGCCACCAAGCGTGTTTCTGCAGAACATTCGTATGTCATGCACCCATGTGAATGAACGGTATCCAGGCCAACAGCACAGACTCTGAATCGCCTTTCAATTTTCGAAGCTGTCTGATGGCACAGTGGAGTGCAAGAGCAGCGTTAGTACTAGCCAAACTCTCGTCGGGTCCAGTAATGGCCTTAAGATTGGTGTAGACGTCCTGGGAAATCGATGAGGCGTAAGTATCGTTAATCGACCACATAGTGGCAATGACGCTCCGGTAGCCTGCAGTTAGCATGCCCGCTGCGAGATGGACTGCTTCTTCAGACAGCTCCTGATCTCCAGTGCCCGTCTGACAGGCAGAAAGAAATGCGAAATCCGCCTTTGGAAGCGCTTTCTTGACGATATCCGAAAGCTCCAGCCGGCCGTCATGCAAGTAGAAGGCGCTCTTCGTCGGGTCTCCATTGTGCTGAATCGCATGGCAGGCAAAGTGAATCCAATCCCGGTTCTCCATCGCCTTCAACACTCGCTCCACAGTTGCGTTCTTCCCGTCCAAATATTCAACATCGATCGTCGACGACGAAAACTGTGCTTTGATGGCTTGAACCTCCTTTGTTGTTCCCGGAATCGGTGGAAGACCTGGAGTGTTTGGCTGGCTGACAAGGAGAATCCTCTTCGGAGCTGATCGAAGATGGGTGTTCGGATTGAGGACGCTGCTGATGGTAGGGATATATGAAGAAACGACATAATCAGAAGTGATAGCGCCAATGCTTGGAGATTGGCGACCATAGACTCCAGCGGCGTGGAGGGGCAGGAACGAAAGCGGACCTGAGGTGCACCACCACATGCGAGATGGCTGAGTCGATGGCTGTACTGTTGTCAGCACGACGGTCAATGCGAAGACAAGAACGCATACTTCGAAACCTAGCCCATCAAGTATCGGCTTCACCACGCGAGACCACAGATCCGACAATATATAGTAAATTTCCACAGGTCTTGACGTTGCCAGACGACCCGCACGCAGATCTTCCCATAATTCCGCACTCCTCGATCGGACTCCATTTGTTCGCAAAGTCCAGGATAACTTATCCTGAAGAAGCGCCGCTCGGGCATGGGAGAACTGAGGCAGAGGAATATGAAGGGCGGATTCCACCCCATGCCTCAGTACAAGTGCGTCACATCGGAGAGTATGGATATTGACGATGACAACAGGACCCGAATGGGGCGCGTGCTTATAGAAGTGAGCGAAACGCACAGGGCTCAAGAACTCCTCAAAGCCAGGCACGTTGCGCACTCGTTCTAGGAGCGCTTCCCACTGTTCCGCCAGCCGACGGTGGGCCAGGACTTCCTCTTGAAGAGACAGTTTCTGGCCAATATCTGTCAACTCTCGTACTGTCGTAGACCTCGCTCCGGCGTTTTCCAACTTGTTCGACACGCGCGTGACCTCATCCGCGAGATCCTCGTCCACAGCGCGCAAGTCGTCCAACGGGGTACGAAGCTTGTTGAGTTGACTCCAAACAATGCACCGCCCTTGCTCGAACCATTCCAAGGCTGTGTTATACCTCCCCAACGAGATCGCTGCGGCTACAGCTTCAGTAGAGAAGCTAGATAGAGATTTGAGGCGGGAAAGTCGGCCTCTGATAGTCTGGCCAACCCAGACGAGCTGCGGGAGAAGGTCGAGGGCTAGAGAGTAAGCATCAAATGTATCTGGGTTTTCGGATGATAGGCATAGGAATGCCCAATCCCACGCCGCTTGAAACCTGGTAGAGGGAGGTCCTGTCCGGGTGCGAGCTGCGCGTCTAAAGAACAATATGGCCATCTCAGCGTCCTCGCGGCTTTTGCTAGATATGAAGCGAGCCTGGTGAGCCCTGCCTAGGCTGCTGAGCCGAGTGGATAATGCTGCATGCCCTTCAGGAGTGCGTTCAATTGCCTGGTGACGCGTCCGAATTTCGTCCTCTAAAATCTGCAGATCATCCGTATGGAAAAATTGTAGATGAAGAGAATTTGCCAGGTTGCTCAGTGCAATCGGAAAGTCCACATGATCCTCTGCTATGGATGAACAGGCGTCTCTTTGAACTCGAATAGCTTCTTCCAGATCTCGAGTATCCTCAGTGTCCGTAAACCTGAACTGCAGGGCAGTCCCGAGAGCACTGAGAGAGTATAGCAGTCGTTGGTCATCCGTGGGGGTTCGACGCACGGCCTCTCGCAGAACGGCGATCGCTTCTTCAATGACGGACGAATCGTGGCTCTGTTCATACAAAGTCTGGAGAGAAGTTCCCAGGTTGGTCAATCGGCTGGCTTTAGCATAGTGCGCATCGTCAGTGATCTCTACAGATTTCCGATGCGCTTGTATAGCTTCTTCCAGGTCGCTCATTTCGCCTGTGCGTCCGAATCGCCGCATAAACGAGTTTCCTAAATTTGTCAACCACCTGGGAATGTCTGCATGTCCGGATGGTGTAAGTGCTAGAGCCTTCTGCTGCGCTGATATAGCGGCTTCAATATCGGCCAAGTCCCCGACATGTTCTGCCCGCCGACGGAGAATGCTCGCGACGTTGTTAAGGAATCCAGGCATGTCAGGATGACCCTCGTCTGTCAAATCGACTGCCTTTTTGGCTGTCGAAGCAGCACGTTCGATGTCGCCGCGGGTGCCCGTTCGCTGAAATCGATGTTCAAAGGAGAGTGCGAGGTTGGTTAACATCCGAGCCAGATCGTGCTCTCGACTATGCGGAAGTATGCTCAACGCTTCTTGTTGCGTCGAAATCGCCTCATTGATGTCCTCAAGACGGCCCCTGCTCCCAAAGCGCAGTTGTAGCGAGTTTCCGAGATCGTTGAAAAACATGTACTTGTCTTCGAACAGTTGATCTTCGTCAGTCGGGCAGAGCTGGATTGCCTTGCGCAGAAGCGAAATAGCTTCCTCGAGGTCTTCAAAATTGTTTACACGCTCGAATCGGAGACGAAGGGCGTTCGCAAGACGGTCGAGTTGACCAGGAATCGAGATATCTCCATCGGGAATGAGAGGCAATGCTTTCCGTTGCACTTCTATGGCCCGCGCAAGATCGTCTTGGTTTCCAGTCCGTTCAAAACGATGCTGTAAAAAATGAGCAAGATCGCTCATCCATCCCGGAAGATCTTCATCGCTGGAACCGCCATTCAGCAAAAGGTCGACAGTCACCCCTCTTGTATTAATCGCTCCATCGATGTCCTCGATGTTGCCAGAATGCACGAAACGAAGCCATAAAGCGTTTGCGAGATTGTCGAGAATGCGTAGTTTAGCAGTTCCATCCTCATAGTTCAAGGCCCGAAATGCTTTTTGGAGAGCGGCGATGGCTTTGTCGGCGTCCGCCAGGTCATGTGGACCGCGTTCAAAACGTAGTTGGTATGAATGTGCAAGGCCCTCCAGTACACTCAGTGTGAGTTCCCTAACTTCGTGTCTGGTATCCTCGTCTGCGTCCGCGAGATCCAGTCCGTCGAGCAGTTCGAGAGCCTGCCGTTGTCTGTGAATAGCTTCTTCGGTATCCCTGAGGGTAGCAGTTTCGTCGAAACGAAGGATAAACGAGTTCGCGAGGCTATTGAGAGCGCTCGCTTGCGCTAATCCTGAGCGATCGGAAATCAGGTCAAGCAGTTTTTGCTGTATATTTATCGTTCTCTGGATGTCCTGCGTGTCCCTGGTGAGCTCGAATCTCGATTGAAGCGCGTTTCCCAGATTTTGCAGGTATCCCAAGGCGTTTCTACTCGTCTTGTCCGATTCCGGGATTGCGCTGAGTGCGGAATCGAATGCTTCTACGGCACGATCCAAACTCGAGATGTCGCGACGGAAATCATGCCGCATGAGAAAGGAAAGTCCGAGACCGTTGTGGCAAAGATGCAAGCCGGCGTTCTCTGATGACGACAACGCGATGGCTTGTTCGTACGACGAGATGGCAGATTCTAGGTCGCGCTCGTCACGGGAAGACAGAAAGCGGCGGCGAAATTCGTGTCCAGACTGGCAAAGACGGATCGCGTCCGAGACGGAGGCATCGGATGCTAAGTGTTCGTTTTCTTTTAGTTCAGCAGACTGCCATAGAGAATAATATTGCACCTCCAGCCATTTCCACATTTAACTCATCAGGGTCCTCTTAGAATGAAACTTTTTTCAAAGACAAGGGATATGGAGCAGTGGACGGCAAAATGTGGAGTGCGGTGTTACCGGGAAGAAACAAGTATATGTCCGAGTCACAGCTACATGTGACGATGGCACAGGAGTGGTAACGGCACATGGTGAGAGATAGAAAGACTGGATTTTCGTCGACGTAACTACTCTACGCGTCGCTCGATTCCAGCGCATCCGTGCCCACCGTATTGTTGCATATTTGGTCATCCTGGTCATCCGCGATACAACTGAGTACCTCTTGTACTTGGCTAAGGGAAGCAAGAAAGAACGATCGTGAATTGTGTTTATCCTACTATCAGATATGTCTGATCCTCACGCGTTGATCAGCATGCGATGCATTGCATCGTCTCTTGACAATAAATATTACTGCAGTAAGGACACAGAGGAAGAAAAAAATATAAAAATAATACAGTAGAGAACACGCCACGAAACCAAACTCTCGCGGTATCATACAATTAGGCATACTGCGCACGGAAGACAGTCAGCCAGTCACTTTCAATAGAAGCAAGCATTTCCACTTACTCTTGTAAAGGTACCCATCGTCATGAATGTCTCCTTTCTCTTCTTCGAAGTATCGCTGGTATACAAGCTCTTGATCGCCTCGCTCATATTCGCTTTCCTCTTCGCCTCCTCCATGGCCAAGCTAGCAACGACTGCGCGGCTTGCAGCGGCAATGTGAGGATTCGTGCTTGGCGTAGGATTCGGCGACTGCTGTTTTTTCTTCTTTGGCGGCTCGGCTTCCTCTGGAGAGCCGGTCCCATTTTTCCGTTTCTTCGACTTCTTATGTGGCTCGTGAAGTCTCTTCTGCTCCATCTTTATCCGCATGTCATACTCCTCCTCCTCGGATGGGTTTATCGTAATCACATCTTCGGTGCGAGAATATTTCGTTTGACATTGCGGGCAGACGTCGAGCTCGGTTTGCGGAGACCTTTCCTTCGACTTCTCTTCTCCCGCGTCCTCGTTCTCTGTCTCTTTGGACTCTCTGGGAGGGGAGTGTGATGCGCCTGTTACGGTCTTCAACCCCGCTTGCGAAAAGACGCAGCCACATGTGGAGATATAGACGAATGGTTGGTGTCCGTTCATCTCCTTCAATGTCAAAGGACATACGAATTGCGGCCTCTCTTTCGCATCTGCCGAGTCAGGGGAAGGTGTAGCGGGATTTGGTGTCAGTTTCAACGTCTTCACGTCCTACAAACATGACGACTACATTAGCACGAGCGTTTGTGGAGTAAAGCGTCGCAGATACGTACCTTTAATGTTCTTATATGCCCACATATCTTCTCCCCATCGCCATACGCAGATTTATCCAACAAGAACTCAATAATCGAATCTTTGTTGTACAGCTTCCCTAGAGCACACGACACGATGGGCTCTTGAAGGAGAAGCTACAAAAGACATGATGAGAAGATAGCAACGCTGCTTAATGGCGTTTAGATATACCTTTGATAATGCGCAGAAAAACCATCGCGCCCGCGTCTGATTCGCCTTGTCCGCTTGTTCAGCCTAGTATCATCATCAGTTACCTGTGAAATAGACAACAGGGAGTAAACATACCTTTGGCTTGCTACGGACGAGATCTCGGCGGTCTGGGATACTTCCACCATCATTACCCATGATTGCAAGCTGTAGAAACGGTTGGGGAAGGACGGCTGTGGTGTTAATAAGAAAGAGGAGGATGCTTAGTCATCGGCTAGCATCTCGATATCTGAGTTTCTGTTTGGCGGTGTTTGAAATTAAACTCTGCCGATGGTTTGCCGAATCCTTCTTGCAGACAGGGGCGGCTCTTTTTCCATTATTCCCTGCAATTTTTTCCATTGCAATGCCATAGGATTTTTATGAATGAAGCTTGGTACAGGTATCTTGGACACCTTTACCTTCGTGAGACTTCGCTGTTTGAGTATGCCAGAGCCGTGGAAGTTGCTTAGTCACCAATCAACCTTTCTACCCATCAGTCAACCCTTCCACAGATGTTCGTCCGTTCCCCAGCGCAATGCTGCAGGAATTGTCGCATATGGACCGTATCACGCAACTCCAGGATGAGATTCAACAGGTTAACGGCTCTTTTCATGCTATTCTTCGCAAGATTGTAGACTGACACGCGTCTGTCACATTTGTGTGATTCCAAAACAGCTCTTGACGATCATGTCCAACAGCATAGCTTATCTCACTTCTCGATCCAACTTTCTCCAAGTCAGCCCAGAAATTCCAGTAACGAAGCAAAGAAACCCGGAGAAGTTTGACCCACCTGATGTCTTTGAAGGTAATCCGCATGTCTTCTGAAGCCATGGCGATTATTAATGCGTGCACTCTCTGTACAGCGAACAAGAAGGAGCTCGTAACTGATTTGATCGTCAAAGCAAAACAAGTGGATTATCTGATAAAATCCCTGCCGGAGCCAGAACCCGAGGAAGAGCAGGTGCGCTAATGCATGGATCCATTTGGTGTCGCACGGCTGAATTGTCGTTTCATAGGCGAAACGCCTGCAAGCCCTAGAGGAGGAGATGGCAGCAGCCAATTCAGAGTATATACGCGCAGTGCAACGTGCGAGTACGTCTTTTAAAAACGCAAAACGCGCGCCTTTGTGACGAAACCTGAATTCTCGACAGGAGACTTGCATGACAAGGTCAAAGACGCTTTGTATATGATGCTGAAAGATACAGAAGCGGATCTCTTCGACGACGAACCGGGTTGAGTGACTGGAAAAACACCTGACCAAAAACAAAGCACCCATTGCGCCGACGCCCAGTTCATCCGCACCGCCGGCTTTTGAACGATGTCGGGCACATCATTCCACACTTTAGCGACTGTTCGATCTACAAGTCACTCCGTACGAGTGGTTGAGGAAGCGTCGGGATTCCGTCGTCGAAGGATAATGTACCACATCATTTACTTGCGACAAACGGTCCCTCAGCAACATGGCGCGTGCTGTCCTCATCTCCCAATAACAACCAAAACATTTAGATACCTTAGACCTTCATAGTCCGGCACACGTCGTTACTTCGAAAATAAATGGCATTTGTCAAGTCCAATTGGAATGCAGTTAGATTCGGAGTTTATAGTTTAGCGTCGACGCGCGGATTTGACGATCAGACATGGATGATCCTTGAAGAGGTCTCCGCTCCGTTGTGCTCAAAGATCTTGACGACTCTTTCAATCGCTTTTCCTTTCTCATCTTCTTTCGCTTTGGCGCGCAGGATCTTGACAGCTTCGCTGATAGTTGCGTTTAGAGAGTTGGCGGATAGGCGCTTCTTGCGATTATCCACATGAAATACTATGCAGGCTAGTTTGGGGAGACCGGCCAATTGTTGGATACGTGACTAGTCGAATAGACCCAAGTCTAAGCCATGTCGACGGATGTCACCAGCGAATACACGTACCTGTCCCGAATAAAGCTTCGAGATCGTGATCTCGAAGGTGTGCACTTGAGGGAGCTTGTTCGACATAACTGAGGCAGAAGGGATGAGATTGTTGCGAGGACGATGAAATCCACTGAGATATTGTGGCGTCCGGGTCTACAATATGACATACCACTATTGGAGTTGTCATTGTCCGCCTTCAAGATGAAGCCTTGCGCGTACAAGTCATCAAACCCTTTCAATCGCTCAACCAACGGACAATGCTGAAAGAGGGCGTCCAAAAAGCTGCGACGATAATAGCCCGATTTAAACACCCGATCAATGTGACGAACGTTCGGAATGGACTTTAAGACAAAGAAGTAGCTGTCGGACAGGATGGCTCTGCGGACCGATGGGAGGACACAGTTTCGAAAGATGCCTCTATACCGTGTGGTATCATCCCGTCCATAACGTCCCATAATTTGTATCGTTTCGAGGTTGGAAAAGAGCTTCATGCAGCGTGCAAGCTCTTTGAGCACACCCTCTGTCGAGTAATTCGTGATAAAGACATTCACGATTCTGGAAAAAACAATAGGAACATGCAGAAAGTTTTTGTTGAACATTAGCCCCATGATATCAACGAGGCATGCCCGTCTCTTACTTGACAATCTTCGCCAGAGAGGGGTCTCGCACGGTCACAATTTCTAGTTGCCTCACGAGCTCGACGGAAAGCTCTTTCTCAGCCAAAGCCCGTTCGGCCTTAACGCTTGCGGTTCCCTTGAGCGCCCTCGCGGCGCAGACTTCGACCCTCTCCCACACCAGCGGCCAAAAGATGCGTCGGAGGGAGCGGCACATCTGAGAGAGCGTACGGAGGACAACCTGTCTCTCGAGGAATGCGGGACCCAGCATCTGGCATTGGCTGACTGGTAGAGGCGCCGATGGGAACTGCGCCACGATTTCAAGCAAAAGCTCCGGTGGGAGGCCAGGCAAGCCCGTAGTGTTTACTGGTCCTGCACGGAGCGCTCGTTTGTGCGCGGCGACTTCAAGAACGGTGAGCCCTTTTCCCGAGCGCGTGCTGGGCGCCATGGCGACAGAAGAGTTTTCAAAGTTACCGCGACTGAAACGCGATTCTAGGTTATGATCACGTGACCTGTGAATCACTGCTCACTGCTGGAAGGTATTTCCATGGGAAAAAGCTTCTAAAATCCACGTCCTATTTACTCCAGAGTGCTATCAACAGAAAAAGCAAATATCCCACTGTATGATGAAGTTATTGAAGAATCTATTCATCATATATAGCAGGTGACCTTCTGGTAAAAGGACTGTTGTCTTCCGTAGAAAAACCTGCAGAATAAACATGATGTGGATCTTAATCCATTTTCTCTTGGGGTCAAGAGACCAGCCGCAGCAGTGGAACTTTATATACAAAGTGGTGGTACAATACAGCGGGATCATAAATGATTAAAAGAAAAGTTACATAGTTCAGACCCCAGGATGGACCTTGACTCTCGCGGCGCTGACACCAAACATATCTTCTGACGTTTCACTGTCTTTCTTTTCCACAGCGTTCGTCTGCATCTTGATTTCTTGCGCATCATTGCTGTCCAGAAGATTCAGTAACCGAGAAAGCAACGTAAGGAAATAAAATAAAAAGAAGCACATACAATGCTTCAAAATCGCCTTCCACTTCCGCCTCGCCAAACACGCTCGTCTTCTTTACCTCAAATGCCGCCTCTCCCTCCTGTGCCTCGCTCGCCTCCCACTTCGTCCACCACCCCTCGCCCCCTACATCATTCTTCCCAAACACCTGCTCTAGAAACGCGATAATCCGCTCATTCATCGCTTTGAACTCCAGCAAGAATCCGTCGTGCCCATCTCCGCTTTCGATCGTTGCCCAACGAGATTGCGGGAGCCCCGCGTGCAGGAGCGCTTGGTCGGACGGTGGGAAGAGCACGTCTGAAGAGATGGAGATGACGAGCGCAGGGAGGGTGGAGGTGGAGGAATGCGTCGAGAGCAGAAGGGCTTGTGGGGAGGTTGACGCGGAGGCAGTAGTTGATGGGAAAATTGGGAAGCTCCGACCCCGCGCGACGTCGTGCGTGTCCATCTTGTGCGTGATATGGACGAAGCAGTTCGCGTCGAATCGCGCGACGAACTTGTCACCCTGGTACCTCAAATATGACTGTGCCGAAAAGATCTCCTCCCGTTCCTTCTCCGGCGCCTTCTCTCTCACCTGCACCTGCTTGCCTGTCTTCTGCTTGATTTCCACTGCCGTCGGGATAGTGGTCTGCGCTCCGCCCTCTGGCGATATGGCCTCGGTCGGCGGAGAGGGAGGGGGCGTCGGGAGGGCACGCGCATTGCTAGCCGATGCTCCCGCTTTCTTCGACGCAGGCGCAGGCTGGATCTTCCTCCCGAACCTATCTTCAAATGACACAGCCGAGCGATACGTGAGCATCGCGACCATCCGCGCGGCCGCGAGACCTCTCCAGCACTTCTGTTTCCGTTCCTCGCTCACAACCTCAGAGTCGGTCGCGCGATATTCGTCATAGTACCACCCGTCTTCAAAGTCCGGATCGGCGTACACGCACCGCCGCTGTGCCTCGCCCCACGCAATGCACCACGCAGAATGCGCAGCGCACGTCGCGAGCGGGACGACAGCGCGGACGTACCCCGGCGGTGTGCACAGCGGCCACTCGAGGACGTGCATCCCGCCCATTGAGCCGCCGATAACGACTGCTACGGAGGACACGCCGAGCGCGTCCAGCACCAATTTATGAATCCTGTACTCGCGTCAGTTATCATGAAAAGGTGATTTGGAGTAAGAGGGGCGCACCGGACGTCGTCGCGGATGGTTGTGCGAGGAAAGGATGGGCCATAGGGCTTCCCTGTCTCTGGATCAAGGGAGAGCGGCGAGGATGAGCCATAAGGGGACCCGAGCACGTTCGCGGAGAAGATAAAGAAGCGCGTTGGGTCAAATGCCTTGCCCCGGCCCATCATAGGCCCCCACCTGTCTTACTTGTCAGCCTGAAGGTCTTGTCTTACAGCAAATCCTTCCTACCAGTCTTCAACGTCCGCACTCCCTGTCAGGGCATGGCATATCACCATGACATTATCTCTCCTGTCGTTGAGCTTCCCCCACGTCTTATACGCTACCTGTGCATCTCTGAGCACTACGCCGGATTCTAGCGCAAAGGCAGGGATGGCATGTATCTGCTGGTCAAGTGCGAGTGGAAGCATTTTCAGTTCCTTTTTTTTCCGCGGCTTTTTTTTTTTATCTGCGATGGGTTCTGGCAGTGAGTGACGAAGAGAAAGAGACGATGCTCTGACGAACAACAGAGCTAGATTTCTATTCGGCCATACTCGTGGGCAGTTCCATGGCTACATCTCTGAGTGACTCTCTGCAGGAGAAGGAGTAAGAGCAAGTTTTCCTTTTCTGTAGCCGTAACTCCGTCGAAGACAAGAACGTCATGTGACCTATTCTTTTTCTTTTTCCACATTTTCTGTCCCAACGTCAACGAAAACTTTTGACAATGACAGGTTTGTAGGCGATGCTTTGTTGAACACGTTTCACTGCCGTAAAAGTAAAGAATTGTCGCTCTGCCTAACTAACTAGACAACGATTCCAGACCGAGTTGCAAAAGTCTAAACAAAGAGACCGTTAGCACGCGACGCGAACGCGGACGATGGATTGTTTCGTACAGCTATCAGGGCAGTCCCCGTGACTCGCACGGCACTTCACGGTGCACGCTTTACGGATGCAAGTCTCTACCATCGATCATTCATATAAAGGTCGTCCTCAGTGAAGGGGATGAACTTCGTACCGTCACAAGGACAGTCTGAGTTTTTGGCACAGCGCCGAAGATCAAGCGACGCAGAGGTCTCAGCCAGAGCAAGACCTTGTGCCTCGCAGGAGTGAGTTCCTTTACTGCAAGTTGCTGTCGATAATCATCACTGTTACCGCGGATGCAAGGGAGACATTCGAATCGAGGTGGAACAGTCGAACCTCCTTTATGGCAGTCTTGATCTGTCTTGCAGCACTGCACCTTCGGGTGCGGTAAGACCTTGCACACCCGACTCGGTCTGTGGCAATAATCTGCAATTAATCAAAAGTTTCCAAAATTTTCGTCTTTGAAACCAAATTCAAGGCCAACATACGAGTACCAGGACAATCTCTAGTGCTCTTGCAATACAAAGGTATCGCAACTCTGTCATGGTCCTCAATGTTATGGCCAATCTCGCCTGGAGGAAAATGTCAAACGTATCAAGACCTGGGGACCCACGTCTCACCTTCAAGTGGTTTCTGGTCTCCGGCGATGGCTATCGCAGCAAAGGTCGTCAAAACTACGAAGTGGATCGCACTTCTTGTCCAGTACATTGACTTAGGAAGGTAGAACGCAGGAGGTGGATGAGGTGCTGGTGTTCCCTAACCGTTTCTGCGATTCAGGCTTTGGAGCCCAAGACACTGGACAACCTCAGTTGATTCCGGTCCGAATCACCAGGCGCAGTTCTTTCCACGTCTCAATCTTGACTTCTATTACGCCTGCCTTGCTTCATCATTCC
Organism: Macrocybe indica; assembly: GCA_030407095.1. Lineage (NCBI taxonomy): Eukaryota > Fungi > Basidiomycota > Agaricomycetes > Agaricales > Callistosporiaceae > Macrocybe > Macrocybe indica. The sequence continues at coordinate 507,044 of JARFTL010000001.1, read as the reverse complement.
CTGACATCTTAAACTATCGAAGGCAATTATCAAGAATGGCTTTGAGCTGCCGGTATCGCCCTGGCCTCCTCGGTCGTATCTCCTCGCCATAATGCCTCCCATCTTCGTCTTTCGCCCTTTATGTGACCGGCACTATCATATCGCCGACTCTCATACAGACGAAAAGGAAAGGGCGAATATATTGTCTTTGCAGATCTTATTTTGCATTTCGACCTTGAAAATAGCCATCCTTGGCGCATCATGCTAAGGCTGCATCGTTGTTACTCACGGTCCATGATCCTGACGTGCACGACATTCAACACTTAGTGCAAAAGAGCATGATCGACCTTCGTCCTTTCCTCTCGCTATCTGCTTGCTGCAGCATGCGACTGGCTCTTCTATTCGCTGCGGCTGCCTTGGCCGCTTCCGCTGAACCACTACCTAGCGACCGACTTCGTCGAGACCCGAGCTGTGCGTTGTCGTATCCAACAGTCTTTTGTGCTGTCTGAACCTACCTCCGTAGTAGACTCCATCCTTAACTGGAGCCAAGATTCTGTTGATACTACGTTGGTCATGCAACGCCCTGCAAAGGAAATCATCGGCTTGAATGGCTGTGACTGCACTCGGATTCCGTGCATTGACGCGTCTGACTGTCCTCACGGGTGTAAGTTAGGCGTTAGTCAATGACCTGTCACTGAGTCTGACGGTATTTGCTTATAGGTTTCTGTAATTCTTTTACGCATTTCTGTGGTGTCTGGGTCTCCGATAATCCGTCGTAGCTATAAAAGGTACTACTGGTCATCATTTACAGAGGTATGACAGTACTTCGCCTGGGTGGAGGCGCGACTTGGGAGGACCCGGAATACTTTGTGATAGTAGCTTCTTTTCGGACAAACATATGCACCTGACCTGGAATTTCTGGCCAATGGAGACGCCCGCGAACGTCGTCACATCTGACCAACCTGACCAGTGACCACGCGGAATCGACACGTCCCGAACTATGCGTCTTCTTGCGTCCATCACCGTCGGATTGCTCGTGCCTTTGGCGGCCGCTGGCGCCTGTAACAGCAGTTCTGAATGTCCAGCGGGCTACGTCTGTGACTTGCGGAGGGGTAGTAAGTCGTATCAGGTCAGATCGACGTCCGTATCGGCACCGGCAGAAAGCTCACGGCTTGCAGCAATGCTTGTGGGTCCCAAGAGAAGTGAGTTTCTGTGCACGCTGTCTGATTGGCGTTTGGTGGATAGCGATATGGGCAGTTCTTGATCGTAAAGATATCTGGAGGTACGATGGAAGGTGGCAACGATACTTTTGAGCAGCTTGCTGTCGAAGTGGATGAGGATGGTTTCGGTGATGCTGATCAACAAGCCCTCTATTGAACGACGCGCGGTGTTGCCAACTTGGCAGGTGCAATCGCCGCTATCCGTATACCGCTAGTTCAATAGCTAACCAGCCGAGGAAACTTTTTCCACACGTTTTCCTAGCCAAGGGTGGCACATGTGCTACACTTGCATCGGAGGTTCACAGGATTGCACATAACCCGAACGTTCGGCCTCAATAGACGGACGGCAGCAGAGGGGACGAGGGCGGGGATTTCTGCTACCAGGGACATCCATAATATGCTACATATCGATACTGAATCAGGGAGACCAGAAGTACGATCTGAGTTTTCCGGATCAGCGTCACGGTGTTACCTGTACCCTACCTATCATTGTACGTTCTCCATATTTATCATTCTGCATTCAATACCCTCAAAACTCTGCAGGTACGCTGGGACAAAGTCGTTTTGTACTCCTCGCCAGCTAAAGTGGTCCGATCCATAAAATGTTGAGTGGGGTTTTTTCGACTAACGTTCGGCCTTCCTTTCTGATCTAGCATGAACTTCGTCCTTGTCTCTCTTCTTCTCTTTGTTGCCTCGGCCTCTTCCGCCAAGCCAACCACCTCACATCGAACCCCGCGGCCCCTCTGGACGTACGCCCCTCCCTCGTCTCAATCATCTGCCTATCGATCCTAACTAGGCCTTTCGCAGGTGCATACAGGGAAGAGCAAGATTACCCCGAGTTGAAATTCGATCCAACGGGTGCAAAAGAACATCTGGTGCAAGACATCATCGAGGACAGGTACGCTGAGCTGGTGCAGCCGTGTAACAATAACCAGGACTGTCCCCATGGCTGTGCGTCTGCTGTATCTCAAGTACAGCCCGTTTTGCTAGCGACTAACAAGTTCAATAGATGCCTGCAACCAGCAAAATCACTGGTGCTTCCTCTGGTATGTACGCCTGCACGTATTTGTGGTAAGACATCATTAATAGAGTATCCGAAGGCCTTGCCATTATCCAAGCGAATATTGAAATGCGACCTCGCGAAGGGTCACTTTAATTTTGCTCCGGTGTCATGACGAAAGAACAATTGCTGTTCAGCACGTCCGGCCCGTAGCAGCGGGATGCCCCCCGACTTTGGCATGCTCATGGCTCGCCGCGGACTCGGGATACAGTGTATGCCGTTGGGGGAGAGGGGGGGTGCATCACGATGCAAATCAGAAAGAAAGCATTCAGAATCAAAAGATGTGTTCTTCCAGTTCGAAGTGGCTGGCATGGATTCTTGACAGCTTCATGACCAGAAGCAGGGACGCCGCTCTGCACACTTAAATACGAGACCTGTGAACTTACAGAAGGGCGTAGTTCGGAAGAGGCTTCTCGACGTAGGTTAGGATCGATGCACACTGGCATGACGTGACAGGTTCGACGCTTTCAGTCAGGCGCTGGATTTCATTTGCGCGACGAATATAGGGTATGGGATGCTGTATAGTTTCAATCGAAGCAATCGAGCAATGCAGATAATTCAGAAGAGGTCAAAAAAAAGGCTTGTTTGTACACTAGCTGAATCATGGATGGCAGACATGATGGAAGAACTGCTCGAAATGCGATCCTGATCACTTGCTACCTTAGAATGCAGGGTGTTTGTGCGATTGGGAGACCCTATCGTGGCTTTGCGTTGGATCTGAGGAACCGGAGATCCATTACTCGCGCGCGTATATAAAGGTCTCGATTGCCACACAACGAGACCAACACCGAGCTCTCCTTCGATATGCAACTCACCCTCGTCTCCGCGCTCTTTGCCGCTCTGGCCATCTTTGCCAAAGCGTCGCCCCGATTCGAGCCTACCTGCCCTCCTGAATGTACGCGTCGTTAACACTGCAAGACTTGCCGAGCTGCACACGCTGATCATTATTATAAATTTGTTTTCTCCTTCTGCCATCTTGCAGCCCTCTACATCGGAGGACAGGGCTGTGTCAGCCTTGAAGAAGCTACGGAATACGTAGCGAAAGAAGTGAGCGAGGACGTGGCCAACTGTCTTGCATGCGGCAGCTACCGGTGCAAGACGAGCCAGGACTGCTCTCATGGTTGTACGTCTTAATCTCACCTTCTCTGGCCTTTCCGGTCGCGCGATCCAGGCGCGTTCGACGGAGAGAAACTGACTTGAGTTGTGTTCTTTCAGGTGCATGCAACACCGCCACTCACCGTTGCTTCCTCTGGCGCTAAACGGAGATCGGCAAGGTTTGAATGTTCAGAACCGCCAAAGTGGTCTTTGAGACTGTTTACAAAGTTGTACTGTGATACGAATTATGCTTTTGCTTCCTTGTGGATGTCTTGAAAAGCGGTTCTCGCTGCATGTCCAAACTTGCTGAAACTTGAGACAAAAGGTCGGAACTATCATGTGATAGTTGATTATCCATTTTTGGCGCAACACTTGACAGCAAGTTCAACGCCTGTTCACAGCACTCGCTCAGCTCGCCATGTCATCATCACCACCTGCACCAGAGCCACTAAGCATCAACAGACAGGGCCTCGCGATCCTCGCTGCCCTTCCCGTCCTCTTCACGTTGCACCGGCTCTTCCTGCACCGGAACCATTCCTCACCGTCATCATCCGCCTCGTCATCATCTCATTCAACGTCCGCATCGACGTACTCCAATCCGCCGTCCGCCCCACCAGGCCCGCGCCCGGCGAACCACATCCCAAAAGCAGAGGAGCGCGTGCTTATTCTCGGCGCGTCATCTGGCATCGGCAGAGCGCTCGCACACGCTTATGCCGAGCGGTGGGCGCGTGTGTGTCTTGTTGCGAGGAGGGAGAAGGAGCTAGAGAACGTGGTGCGGGAGTGCGAGGCGCTTGAGCGGGAGTATGAGCATAGCGTGGCGACGCAGGCGCGGGGCGGGCATACGGGGATGGAGGAAGGGTGGGAAGAGGAGCGCGAAGGGAGTGTGTTTGGCAGGAGGAAGAGACGTGAGGGTGCTGTGGGCAAGAAGCGCCGGCGGATTGTAGGCGTTGCAGCTGATTTTTCGGACGTGGAGGACATGGTCCGTGTCCGCTCCGTTGTAGAAGAAGGTGCGATCTCGTTTTCTGGGTATCGGATCGAGGTTATTGATATTTGTGTGCAGAATGGGGTGGTATCGACACATTGATTGTTTGTGCTGGAGCTTCGGCGTTACGCCCGTTGATGGAAGTCGCCGGCCTGACGCCCTCAACGTCCGATCCGCGGCTGTTCTCACCGGCGCAGGCGTCGACAGCGGACATCCAGCATGCAGTAGACATTACCGCTGCAGCGACACGCGCCAACTACACCGGTCCGCTCGTCGCCGTGCTCACTTTTGTGAGTGTTGCATGACATCATCATCATCATGCATCCGCATCTATCAGCTCACCTTCCCCATCTCAGATCCCGCTTCTACAATCCGCTTCTCCAGCCCCATCCGTCCTGCTCATCTCGTCTCTCGCCGCGCTCATACCCGCTCCGACGCGTGCAGTGTACGGCTCGACCAAGGCCGCGTCGCTCAACCTTTACCAGGCGCTTGCGATCGAGCATCCGCGCGTCGCGTTCACGCTTTGCACGCCATACACTGTGCAGGGCGACTTTCGCTCCAGCGCCGTCGATGGTGGGCCCGTACGCGAGAACGACCCGAATGCGTCGGGCGGCGGGCGCGTCGCCGGCTCTGGGGGGCTCGGTAGATGGGGACTCTCGGCCAGCGCCAGCGCGCTGCGTCCCGAGGACGTGGCGAAGAGGTGCGTCAAGGCGCTGGATTGGGGAGACAGGATCGTGTTTATGCCGTGGTGGATGCGCTTCGGGCATTGGTTGTATTGGATCTGGCCTTCCTTCGTAGAGAAGAAGGCGAGGAAGAAGTACAACTTTAGAACGTAGGCTTTCTTGTCCGTTCTTTCTTTTCCCTTGTGCTCTTTGTCGTTGCAAGTCGCGTGTCTCATTAAATGTCTGCTGTTTTGTAAAAGTTTTGATATCCTAGCCTTGTTGCAGATGAAGAAGTATCGCCAGAGCCTCGTTCGTTGGGTACGCATTGATCTATGCTTACGATTATGGTTCCACTCTTTCTGATGTGCTTGCTTTAATCACTGAAATTGAGTATATGTATGCTGTCGTCATAAGGCTGCTGAAACCCATAAGTAAACCAAAATATGGACCCACAAACACCGCTGGTTGAAACAAAGATGGACCGCTGCTACATAGGTCATAGATAGTGAGCTTGCGCATCAAGGCTCGAAAAAATGCATAGCATGTCAGCGGTGCACGTTATTTTGTGAGTGGCTCGTAATCCACCGCCCACGAACATATAACTGCCTCGTCCTCGAAGCTACCCGCAATTTGAAACACTTCTCCGTTCGCCTTCGACTCTTCCGATGTTAGATTTGATCTCTCTCCCGGATGCGTCGCACATTGGAAGATAGTCCTCGTGAGGAGTGTTCCAATGCAGCTCTGCGAAATCCAGTCCGTTTCGCCACATTTCTTCGATGCTCTGGTTTTGGAAGGACTTGTCCAGCTCGACCACGCCATTTTGGATAACAGCCTGGCGTGCGTTTACTATATTTTTTCTTTCGGAGGATATGCATCAGAGTCGTGGGCTCACCGTAAGAGCGTCGAACGCCCAGTCGCGGCATCGCCAAGCCGGATCGTCCTGCACGACCCGCACGCCCGCGAGCAGCTCGTTTAATCTGTCCACTCCCTTGGAGCCACCGACGATCTCGCCCATGCACAACAGCGCCACAAGCCTGCTCGTGCGAGGCGGCACGCGCACGGGCTCGTAGACCCATCTGACACACACCTGCCCTTCCTCGTTTCTGATCACGTTTCGCGCATCGTGTTTTGTGCCGCAGGCGCTGGTCGAGTCGGAGCCTGAGATCTTCTTTGGGAGGGCGAGGAGCGCCGTGTGAAAGCGCTCTTGACCTGGCTTGACGTTGGCCCGCAGATCGTAGGCGATGTAGAGGCAATACTTCTTGGTACCGAGAATGTTGAGAAACGACATTGGTGAATAGTAACGTTACATTCCACAGTGCTCAGGTCTGCTGACTAATGCAGTCTCATCTGCGCAACTTCTCCATACACTCCTCCCGTTTCCAGACTACACCAAGCAGAATGGTATGAATGTCAAGATTGATAGCGTTCTTGAGCTTCATTTAGAATTGTCTCTGCTTCAGAGAAGCGAGGGGCAATTGCGCAGTCGAACGGTAGTGGAGACCTATTCCAATGGGTGCATCAACCGTAAATCGACGGGGGAAGTGCGAAGCTTACACGATAATCCCATTGTTGTCACATTCATCCGTCGACGGCAAGACCGGCTTTCCTTCCGCATCTTTGGCTGGAGAAATCTCCACAGCCCACAAAATCGTAACCACGTCAATGAAGAACGACACAAGCACTACATGTCGGCCAAGACATATTCTGAAAACCAATCAGAACGCGAGTCCGGTGCAAAATGGCTCCTAACGAATACACACCACCTTCCGAATCCAAAAGTAACGTGGCCTTCTGGGATCTCGGGAGCGATGATTGCCAGTCGGCCGCTCTCATCAAGATGGCGCTCCGGTTTGAACTCGTCAGCATCGGGACCATAGACGTCTGGATCCCTGTTCAAACCCCTGGATACTTGCATGGTCAGTGAACATTGCAAAGTCGAATGGGCCACAGTAGCATTTACCAGGTGTTCGCTATGACAATTGCTTTCCCAGGAATGAGATGTCCGTCATAGATATCGTCCTGATTCAGGCAAAGTCAGTCCAGCCCCATAGCCTGCAATAGTCTCAACATACATACCTTCAGGATGTAATGTGGTGTGCCTGTTATCTCATCAATAACCCGCAATGAAATTGTGGGGATCAAGAACGGCGGAAAGAGAACGCACCAATTGGCGAAGCAGGCCTATAGCGCAGAACCTCCCTGACGATCGCGAGGACATAAGGGAGGTCGTTGTAGTCTTCAAATGTGGGTACTCGATGCTGTCCAATAACAGAATCAAGCTGCTCGTGCGCTTTCTTTTGAACTTCGGGATACAGGACCATGCAGTGTATGAACCAGGCAAGAGTTGCTGCAGACTAGTCGCAGATCAGCGTCATCTTGGACCAGTTCGGCTGACGGATATACACACAGTATCTTCACCGGCGGCGCTGCGACAGAAACAGGCAAGATGAGTTTTTCAGACCGAAGAATCCTTTTCGGAAGAGGACTCCTTACTACATGGTGGCACCTAGAAACAAAGCTTCGGTCTTGGTTAAGTTATGTTTATCCTGATCCTTGATCAAATTCGCCGTAAAGCTCGGGTTCTCGTCACCCTTACCCTACGAAGAAGGTCACGACATCAATCAGTAAAGGTGAGAATGAAACAATCCTACCGTACGCTCTTTGACATCATCATACATTTTTCCAAACTCAGCAGTGGCACGAGGATAATACTCTTCAGCCTCTCGTTTCCACTTTGCCATCCGACTGGGTAAGTGTTTCATCCATGGCAGGAACTCGACAAGGTACCGCCCAGGTGTGAGCATCTGCAAAATACGGTGTGCAAAGTCCCTGATGCGCTCAATCTTCGGGTCCTCATAGGACTCTAGCGGAGGCGTGCCGTAGATAATGGATGAGAACACCGATGCGGTGGTTCTGTAGAAATCACTGCGTTAACTTTTAGATTGCATCAGGCGACCGTTGTGAAACTTGACTGCTTCAGTTGCTTGTTCCACGACTCAGGTTCCGTGAATAAGCCTTGGGTAAGGATGAGAGCTTCCCTCGCTTGGATTGGGTAGTAACTTGGCGTGATGGACTTGCCAATGGCTTTGTGAGCTGCACGGCGCAGCCGCCGCCATCTATAGCATGAACATAATGTCTCCTCATGATTTCCACAACACGAGAAAACGAGTTGAAGAACTCACAAATCTGTGTGTCCTATTAGAAGGACGATGAGGTTTCTGGTGGCGATTTCTGATGCCAAAATGAAAGGAGGCCGGTCAGAGTATAGCCCGGCTCTGCGGTCCAGCAAATCTGCGACAGCCTTGTGGGAATTGAGCACCACTATGGGTTTCCCGAGCACAGAGAGATACGTGAGAGGGCCTAAGAAGATATTAGACTGGTTTTTGGAAGTAAACTCAACAAATGGACATCATACCGTAATTCATTCTCCATTTCGTGAAGGTGAGCCACTGGTCTCCCTGGAGATCAAGAAGATTCCCTATGATGGGCCATCCTCGAGGACCTGGGGGATATTTGCGATTTCTGGCTGATAGAAGGTGATTTATCACCCAGAAGGACAGAGCAGCAATTGCCCAGTACGCCGTCAAATTGGAGTTCATTATAGCGCAGGATGAGGACATAGGAGTCTCAGATGGAAGGGCACAGAGAGCGCGCTAGCAAAGTTAATAGTGGAGCCCCATTATATAGTCAGGCAGCATACAGGATCCATCTCACCATCTGTCCATCTGAGTCGGATTAAATGCCCCTGATACTATGCTCTTAGAAGCTTCTATGATGGAGAACTAGTGATGCCGATGTATCTTGTCAAGAGTTGCGTGCAAGGGAAATACCATGATGAACACCGGATGCCCAACGCGTCTGTTCAACTGTTCGGTGGCTGAGTGATTTCTAGGTGGCCTTCTCTTCAGCGGGGTGGTAAATTGATGGAAATGTTGGTGATCTCAGATGTCCGTTTCATTACTTTTCATAGTTCAAAGTTCAGTGAAGAAAAGTACATACAAAGCAAGATTATAATGGTTTCAGTTCACAAGGTCTTGATTGTGTTGATACGAGACAAAACACGTTCTGACTCATCTGTAATGCGATAAATCGATTTCATCGCGCCTCTGCTGCTCACTCAAGCTTAGGCTGAAACCGGGAAGCGCCACGTGACGCTCCCCAAATAATGATTGAGTGAAAGAAAAGGCGACCGAGCGAGAGGGCCCATCGAGGCATGAATGATGTGTGTGGGGGTGGCGGCAGTGCGAAATGATGTAAGTGAGGAGCTGCAGAGAAAAAGCAGGAGGGGGGGGGGGCAGGTTAACAAAGAGGAAGAGTGTGATCACAAGCTAAATGTTGCTCTGCGCGAATGGCAGGGTTGTCCCTGATGTAGATTAGCCATGTGCTGGATGACCAACGCCCAAGGGCTTGTTGGATGTAGGCAGGGACCAAAGGGGTGCGTGGACGCAGGAATCTAAATGTATAGCCTCAGTGTGTCTGGTAAGACCACTGAGTATGTGATGTAAGTACCTAAATGTATACTACAAGGTACTTCAGTAAGGAATAGAGAATAAATAGATATACGGGACTCGTGCCTCAGTGTGTCTGGTAGGACCACTGAGGCGGGCAACCAGAAGCGAGCGAAAATTTCTAGCCTGCTTACATAATGTGTTGAGGCAGGAGCTCGACTCGACCTCCAACACTCCCCCTCGAGTCAATGACTGTCTGTCAGGCACCGACGCCCATCAAAGCTCAATGTTTTTCAAATTTTGGTCACGTGAGGGCTTTCGTCATCGAGTCGGCAACCATATTGGCCGTTGGACAGTACTTGAGGCTTGCAGCGCCCATTTCGATGGTTTGGCAGACGAAATGGAAATGGACGTTGATATGCTTCGTTTGTCCATGAAATTTGGCATCCTTCGACAGCATAATCATGCCTTGGTTGTCGCAGAAGAAAGTTGTCAGCTTTTGGAAAGGAAAAATGAAGGAAATTTCGGTAAGTAATTTTTGAATCCAAATTAATTCTTTTGATGTGTGGGTGAGCGCCATGTATTCTGACTCCGTGCTCAACATGGTTATTATAGGTTGCTTTTTGCTGCTCCATGACACGGTGCCATCTCTGACGAAGAAGACATAACCGGAAACTGAGTGGTGGTGGAGCTGGGAAGCCCAGTCGGTGTCCGAGTACCCGAAAACAGCAGTGTGTTTTCCGCTCAAGGTGAGTCTCATTTCTTTCATCCTGATGAGGTATCTGACAATGCATTTAGCCACATCGAGGTGCGTCGTACTTGGCACCTTGAAGTTCTGGGACAGTGTTGATACAGTGAATACAATCTCGGGACGGGTCATAATGGTGGCATACATCAGCAACCTGATGATTTCTCAATAGCAGGTCTTTTCAGCAGGTGTTAGGAGCTTTGGCGACATGGACGGCGATCTGGGGGTGAGGTCAACAGCAGGTTTGAGTGGTATCATGGCAATGCATGCACTCTTGAGTCTGTACTTTTCTGCCATCTCCTCAATATAAGCTTTTTGGCTTAATGAAATCGTTTTAGCCTCCAGGTCATGCTCAATCTTGACCCTGAGCAGCCAGTTGATTGGTCTGAGATCGACTATCTTGAAGTGCTTGGAGAGCTGGTGCTTCAAGATGCTGGTGGCTGGCTCAGAGTTAGCAAGGATTGTGAAGTCATCTGTTGCAGCGGCCATGATTATGTATTTGTCGCCGTCAGTTTTGTAGAAGACGGTGTGGTCCGCCTTCAGGCACTTGAGTCCAAGCCCCTCAGCAATTCATCGAACAGTCACATACCAGTCATGTGCACCCTGTTTTGTCCCATAAACCAGTCCAAGGAGCTTGCAGGCCATGGCATCCTCCTTGTCCTCCAGGTCCTTCAGCAATCTGTGGAATTTGAGGTACTGAGGGGGGAGCTTCATGTAGATAACAATGCCGGGAGGTAGTCAGGCATTCAGGTAAGCATTTTTAGCATCACACTGCATGATGATAGCACCTTTCGAGGCCCCTAATAATAATAAAATTCATAGGATTTCAGCGCAGACTGTGGGGGTGAAGGTGTCCTTGTAATCGACTCTGAATCGCTGCCTGAACCCCTTTGCGATGAAGTGGGCTTTGAACCGGACAATCCAGCCTTCATCATCTCACTTTCTATGGAATGTGTAGTGGCAAGGGATGACATTGGCATCCTTCAGTGGGATTACAAGTTCCCAGATATTGTGTTTTTTCAAACTGGTCAAGCTTGGCTTTAATTGCCTGTCGCCAGTCCTGACTCTCCTTGCCGTTTAGGGCCTCATCTAGGGTTGGCTCATTCTTGCTCGATATGAGGGCCGTCAACATGGCTTCTTTGAGCCAGTCGAGTGGGTTGGCACTCTCGGATGCATGTGCTTCAGGCAGTGGGTTTCGGTTGCACTTTCTACAGCTGTACATATTCTCATCAAAGCTCGGGAGACCATCAAGGGAGTTTCAGCATCTTTGCATGTGAGGGGCGGTTCTTCAACTGGCACTTCAACTTCGATGTGTTTGGATGGCTTCACAGCTTCAGGCTCTCTCAGTTGCTGCTCTGGCTCTGGTCTGGGTTCAGGCTCGGGTTCGGGTTCAGATTCTGGCTCTCCGAGGATGTCCGGATTGAATGTGTCCCACTCTCTCTCAAGACTGACTTCCTCAGGGGTGAGTGCATCTTCCCTCACAAGATAAGCATCACGTTCTATGCTGATTCTGTGTTTCCTTGGCCAATAGATGCAGTAGCACTTTGATTCCTCATCGTAACCGATGAATTGTCCCTTGCTGGCCTGTGGTTCGAGTTTTCCAACTTCAAGCTGCTTGACCCAGACTGGTGCACCCCAAGCCCATATGTTTGAGAGGTCTGGCTTGACTCCTGTCACCATCTCAAGTAGCGTTTTTGCCTCAGATAGAGCACTTGTTGGTACACAATTCTGAATCCAGACACTGTGGCAGATGTTACGATTTCAACGCCAATCGTTATCTTGACGACGGACACGTGATCCAACAATCACCTGACAAGACACGTGATACAAACACGATGCGACTGACAAGATACGATGAAAAGATTCAAAGGAAAACCCTATAACAACAACGCGTCATCAGGGCAAAGGGTTATGACGAAACGCCTACAGGATACCATGAGGAGCGCAGTCATATTTTAGCTCAAACGATGGAATAGGGTAAAGGGCTCTACATAATACGAGGATAGCATATGTCGAGGTCCGTGCTCGAGGACCATAACATATAAATAGCTAGATTGTACGTAGTAGAACTCAGCTTCGAGCTGGCTAATCAATAGCATTCTTCTCCCCGCCTCTCATCTCTCGAGATAGTTAGAGTGACCTGTGCGCAGATTTGGTTTTGCGTAGCAAAAGCTCGAAGCTTCTCATCGTGCACCTCACCGCTCTTAGCTCTCACCTCTCTGCTGCCCTTTCTTCGTTGCCTGACGGCCCCGAGTGCCGTGCGACCAAAGAAACCCGCTGCGTCGTTATACCTCTTCTCCAAACCACTACTAACCTTTTTAATCCTCAATCCCCATTCCCTACCCCGTGCCAACCCATATTCTGATCTCTATCTGCGGTCCTTGTTCGTTGCATTTGGAAGTGCGAGAGAACTAAGGGTAACGTTGAGCCCGACCCTGTCCGAATCGAACATCAAAAGGCTGTGCTAGGGTGATCTTCGGAGAGCTCTACCGCGCGTTTGACCGGGTAGTTTGTTGACCCGGGACGTACCGAAGCAAGAGAGATCAGAGGACTCAGACGTGTGGATAGTCCCCACCCTTCGACCGACCCCTCAAACATGCCCTTGAAAGTCGTTGTCGGGGACATATGTTGACCCGAAACGAGAAAGGAGTTGCCAGACCGCTGGGACTTCTGACGACGAAACCTTCCTTGACTGCCGTTTGGGGCATCCTTGTAGCTACGAGGATTTGAGCCGACCCTTCCGCAGTTTAACAGGCACCCTCCACCTTTTCTTGGACCCAACCAAAGCAGGAGTTGACGGTCGCGTGCCGCCTGCATGGTACTAATCGACTATTCTATTGGACGAAATCACCAAGTCACCAACCTTTCCTCCTTCCGCACACGAATCCGCCGCAATCCACTATACTGAAGCCATATCGGCTACACCCTCATCCGAAAGAATCTCCACCTCCGAAACCGAGTAGTTGAGGTTGAATACGAGTCCTGGACCAACTACTACCCCGACCTATCCCCGCGACATATTCCTGGTAACTTTATCTGGGACGAAGACCCCCCAGAACTCTATTTCTATCCTCGACGAAGAGAAGCACCTGAACGACACCCATAATGGAATTCATCCCTGCTCTCTTCGCTTTCATCACCGTCATCCTCACTACCCTCTTTGCCGCACACCCGCTTGCCTTAGCTTGGGGCACCCTCCGAAACAACCCACAACAAGCAGAACAGGTACAGAACGCGACTCGGACTTTGGTCGATGCGATCAAAGAAGAACTGGATTTGGGCAAGAAGCCCAAAAGAACGAAATCGGAACTGCCGGATCCATATAAAGGGGAACCCGGCCTGATCGGAAGTTGGCTCCGATGAATGGAAGTCTACTTCGACAAGGAGGAGATCACGAACAAATGGGACATGATCACCTACGCATTACAATGGATCACGGGAGGCAAGGCCGAACGTGCACAGAACTGGGCAGACTCTAAGCTACAGGAGTGGCTGGAGTTCAAAACGGAATTGAACGGTCGCAGGCAGAAGTTCGGATATCACTCCACCTACGATGACTGGGAACATGGACGCGTCGTTACGCCGGCAACGGCTAACACTCCGGAAGTCAGGACGAACCCGCTTGGACACCTTCCACCCTTCAAAGACTGGGAAGAGTTCAAGGCGGAGGCCAGAGAATTCTTCATGACCACGGAAACCCGGAACGATGCAATTATTCGGATCAAAGGACTGTCGCAACACCGACGACCGGTCAAGGACTACATTGTCGAATTCCGGAGCTGGGCTCCTTTAACGGAATACAACGACATCGCACTCATCGATATCTTTAAACACGGACTTGACCAGGCGCTCGGACGATGGATCATCGAACTAGGAGGTGTCCATGAGGAAGACATTGACTGGTAGTACAGACGCGCGACGGAATTGGACCGACAGTATCGTCAGGCCCAAAAGGAATTCGGGGTAAAGGAGCGATTCGCTCCCAAACCAACACAGAAACTGGCACAGGAGACGACGGCACCGAAGGGGCAAACTCCGGCACCAGTAACCGGTAATGCTCAAAGACGGCCCGACCCTAATGCCATGGACGTCGACCGGTTAAGATGCGAAGGACACTGCTTCTGGTGCGGCGAGAAAGGACATCTCGGACGAAACTGCCCAACAAATACCCGGCCGAGATATACGACTAGGAACATGGAAGCTAAGGACAAACCTGCCGCCGCCCATATTGAAGAGATGAACCAGGGTTTTCAGTAGAGCTGGGAAGAAGCACCGCTTCACCGGCTGACTATGTATCATCGAATATTAATATAAGGGACATTCCCGACCTTAAAAAATATTTCGAACGAGAAGGTGCACGAGAGTTCGGTCTCGTAAAAGGATATACTCTACCCTGGGTGGCACAACAGATCTATCGGCAGGACGAGTCCAAGGCATACTCGATCCTTAAGGCATGGACGGACCAATCACGACAAAAGGACATCTCTTTGGAAAGACTTCGCGAGATCAACCAAATGAACGATCATGATGCTCTCCATATACTGTATGACCTCAGACAAAAACCACGATTTGTCAGAGGCAGAAATGGAAACCAAATGGATGTACCCTTGACGATTATGACTTTGGACACTGGACGGACACACAGCGTGAAAGCTCTGCTCGACACAGGATGCACTGGATCCTGCATAGACCGGAAGTTCGTTAAGGAAAAGGAGATCAACACAAAACGATATCCTGTTCCCATCCCGGTCCACAATGCAGACGGAACCCGAAACAGAGCAGGGGACATACGTGAATACATCGAACTAAAAGTCCGTGTCCAAGACCACGTCGAGCGAATGGTCTTCTCGGTTACTGAACTCGGAAAGGGCCAGATTTTCATCGGTTACGAGTGGGTTAAACGTCACAACCCCCGAATTGATTGGAGAACGGAAAAGATTACGTTTGACCGATGCCCTGAAGAGTGTCAGCGAATTGTCCAAATAGGAAACCCCGAAGATGATGACACCTCCATCGAGACAAATGAGGTTGACTTTGGAAACGGAGAAAAACTCTTGATGATCAACATAAACTGAGAGTTTCATCTAAGGGCTTTCCAGATGACAGCTTCCAAACTGGCAGAAGCGACGACAAAGACGGCGAAGGTGAAAACCTTTGAGGAAATCGTACCGGAAGAATACCACTGTTTCAAGGACTCAGTGTTCAGAAAAGAGTCGTTCGATGAGTTACCACTGCGACGACCTTGGGACCATGCGATTGAACTTATCCCAGGAGCCAAACTCCAGGATTGCAAGGTCTACCCTCTGACGCTGGACGAACAGAAACAGCTGGATGCATTCTTAGATGAGAACCTGAACACCGGACGAATCAGACCGTCGAAGTCGCCAATAGCCTCGCCTTTCTTCTTTGTAAAAAAGAAGGACGGATCCCTATGACCTGTACAGGATTATCGGAAACTGAACGACGTGACAATAAAGAACAAGTACCCATTACCCCTAATCCAGGAATTGATCGACAAACTGAAAGGGGCGAAGTTCTTTACGAAGCTCGATATCCGATGGGGATATAATAACGTCCGCATGAAAGAAGGCGACGAATGGAAGGCCGCGTTTCGGACAAACCGGGTAATGTTCGAACCCCTGGTCATGTTTGAAAACCTCCCTTCTCGGGAGGAAAACTAAGCCTTCGGAACCGAGCTAAACAACAAGCAGAAGGTGTGATTGAGAGGACGTTCGGGGAAGATACAAGTTGAAGGTCAAGAAGGAAGATGACGATCTCCACCACCACCAACCGTGACGTCCCGTGCCCACGTGATCGCACAGTCACATTGTAAGCGTCCACGCTTACACTCTCCCAACCTCTGAGAAAACAAGCCCTCCCCCCAACCGACGGGTGCATTAAAAAACCTCGACGACGTGACGAGGAAAAAGCTACCACGGCGGGGTTATGCGTCCTCGGGGTGAAACCTCAGCCATTCGTCCAGCGCCTGCGTTTGCTCGACTTCATCTTTATTCAGCCAACGGTCTTCATCAGGCCCGTAACCGACCCATCGAACGAGGAATTTTCTTCCTTTTCCACCGCGACCGCAATGCTTCAAGTCGACAATCGCCTCGATGAAGTATTCCTCGTCTCCGTCCTCCGTTATGATCGGCGCTGGTTGTTCGTGTCGTCGTTCTGGAAATTTTGCGTCATCGTTTTCCGTGAAAGGCGCCAGCTCAGTGAAAACCTCCCTTCTCGGGAGGAAAACTAAGCCTTCAGAACCAAGCTAAACAACAAGCAGAAGGTGTGATTGAGAGGACGTTCGGGGAAGATACAAGTTGAAGGTCAAGAAGGAAGATGACGATCTCCACCACCACCAACCGTGACGTCCCGTGCCCACGTGATCGCACAGTCACATTGTAAGCGTCCACGCTTACACTCTCCCAACCTCTGAGAAAACAAGCCCTCCCCCCAACCGACGGGTGCATTAAAAAACCTCGACGACGTGACGAGGAAAAAGCTACCACGGCGGGGTTATGCGTCCTCGGGGTGAAACCTCAGCCATTCGTCCAGCGCCTGCGTTTGCTCGACTTCATCTTTATTCAGCCAACGGTCTTCATCAGGCCCGTAACCGACCCATCGAACGAGGAATTTTCTTCCTTTTCCACCGCGACCGCAATGCTTCAAGTCGACAATCGCCTCGATGAAGTATTCCTCGTCTCCGTCCTCCGTTATGATCGGCGCTGGTTGTTCGTGTCGTCGTTCTGGAAATTTTGCGTCATCGTTTTCCGTGAAAGGCGCCAGCTCAGTGAAAACCTCCCTTCTCGGGAGGAAAACTAAGCCTTCAGAACCAAGCTAAACAACAAGCAGAAGGTGTGATTGAGAGGATGTTCGGGGAAGATACAAGTTGAAGGTCAAGAAGGAAGATGACGATCTCCACCACCACCGACCGTGATGTCCCGTGCCCACGTGATCGCGCAGTCACGTTGTAAGCGTCCACGCTTACAATGTTCTTCGGACTGACAAATTCACCAGCTACTTTCCAAACGATAATAAACACGATCTTCAAGGACGAGATCGATCAGGGACACGTAATAATCTATATGGACGATATCCTCATCTTCAACAAGGATCTGGATAAACACAGACAACTTGTCCAACGTGTACTGGAAAAGCTAAAGAACAATAAGCTTTACCTGAAACCTGAGAAATGTTTGTTTCATCAACTGGAAGTAGAGTACCTTGGAATGATTGTCTCGGAAAACGGCATCAAAATGGATCCCGTTAAAGTTGAAGGCATTAAAAACTGGCCAAAACCCACATGCAAGCGAGACATCCAACAATTCTTAGGCTTTTGCAACTTCTACCAGCGCTTCATCGAAGGATTTGCGAAGATTGCGAAGCCCTTGACAGAATTAACCGGAAAAGCCAATTGGACATGGGAAAAAGCCCAGGATGACGCATTCAATGGATTAAAGAATCGGATCTGTTCGGCACCGATCATTGCAATGCCGCGAGATGATGGAAAGTTCTGAATGGAAGTCGATGCTTCGAATTACGCAATAGGAGGCGTCCTTTCACAGGAACAATCCAATGGTACCTGGAGACCAGTCACATTCATATCAAAGTCATTGAACCCGACAGAACGGAATTACGAGATCTATGATAAAGAGATGCTCGTGATTATGACGGGACTTGAGGAATGGCGCCAATACCTCTGCGGCGCTAAGCAAAAATTTGAGATTTGGACAGACCACAAAAATCTCGAATACTTCCGAAAGCCTCAGAAGTTAAATCGTCGACAAGCTCGTTGGATTTCGGAACTTCAGGACTATGACTTTGTCCTGGAGCACAAACCCGGAAAGTCGATGACAAAGGCAGACAGTCTGTCGAGACGACCAGACCATGAGAAGGGGGAGAACGATAACGAGAATGTCATACTCCTAAAGCCGGAAAATTTTCACCGACTTTTCATGGCAAAAATCACGCCGATACCAGAATTCCAGGACATGCTGAACCAAATAAAGCGGGCTTGGAAACAAAGAGAACCCGAAGTTCAAAAACGTCTTGATGCAGGCGAACACAGCTGGGAGGAAAACAACCGAATCGTCACATGGCTAAAGCAGTACTACGTCCCTAAAAGCCAAAAGATAAGGGAACGGATCATTGAAATCCACCACTCCGATCAAATCTCGGGACACCCAGGACAAACAAAGACACATGAACTGATCACACGTAACTTCTGGTGGCCCAAAATGATGAATGACATCAAGGCATATGTCAAAGAATGTGACAAATGCCAGCAAACAAAGATCATCAGAGATCGGAAGCATGCCCCGCTTCACCCAAACGAAGTACCAAAAGAACCATGGGAGATTATCTCGGTAGATCTTATCAGACCCCTCCCCACATCTTAGGGATTCGACGGCGTAATGGTAACGGTAGATCGGTTCACCAAAGGAGCCAAGTTCATACCGGTCAACATGGAGATCACGGCAGAAGGAGTCGCTTGTAAACTACGTGACACCGTATTCTCGAATTACGGACTCCCTAAGAAAGTCATAAGCGACAGAGGACCACAATTTGTCTCGAACTTTATGAAGGACCTCTACACACTTTTGGGAATCAAAGGAGCCCCTTCGACACCGTATCATCCACAGACCGATGGACAGACGGAAAGAGTTAACCAGGAACTTGAGCAATACCTGAAACTCTTTGTGAATCATCGGCAAACAGACTGGGCGGACTGGCTACCTATGGCCGAATTCTCTTACAATAATCGAGTTCATTCTGCGACGGGATATTCCCCATTCTATCTGAATCACGGATGACACCCGCATACTGGAAAAGAACCCCCGAAGCGTGATGTCAAGTCGCAAACCGCAGAGGAATTCGCGGACATGATGAAAGAAATTCGGACCAAAGCTGAAACTTCTCTAGTAAAAGCCGCTGAAATAATGAAACGGACCCATGACCGAAAACAGAAGCCCGCCCGAGAATACCATGAGGGCGATCAGGTCTGGCTGGAAGGAACCAATATCACTACCGACCGGCCAACCGACAAGCTGAATGACAAGCGATTCGGTCCTTTCAAAGTCAAACAGCGAATTGGAGAATCGGCATACGAACTCGAGCTACCAGAACACTGGAAAATCCACCCCATCCGAAACGAGTCTGAACTCACCCCATACACGGCACCGGCATTCCCGCAACAAAAAGCGGTAACGATTCTTAAATGACCTCCCCCCATCGTCATGGAGGGAGAGGAGCGGTATGAAGTGGAAACTATAGTCAACTCTCGATGGAATAGAGGAAAACTGCAGTACAGGATACATTGGAAAGGCTACCCTATGGAAGACGCTACATGAGAGCCAGCAGAAAACGTCATCGAAAATGCACCGGACGCGGTCGCGAAATTTCATCGCGAGAATCCGGAGGCGCCATCCCTAGAGCGAGGACAGCGTCAGCTACCGCCCCGGACGCCACCAAAGAAGATAATACGCACCCACCTCCATCAATCCCAAACGTCGAAGGTCCTCTTCGACCACACGGCTAATGAAATCTGGGTCTGCCCACGAAGTCAGCAAATGAAAGCGGAACCAAAGAAGCGGACCCTTACCGGATGGATGTCGGACCCGAAAGAAGTCGAAGATCGACTTGAGGCGGCATGGCAGGCGTGGCAGCAGCATCGGAATAAGGCAGTCATAGGAGAGGGCGAGCGCAAGGAAGACTAGGACGATGACAACGAAGAAGAACATGATTGCAAGGACGCAATCCCTAAGGGGGGGGTAATGTTACGATTTCAACGCCAATCGTTATCTTGACGATGGACACGTGATCCAACAATCACCTGACAAGACACGTGATACAA
The DNA here is from genome assembly GCA_030407095.1 of Macrocybe indica. NCBI lineage: Eukaryota > Fungi > Basidiomycota > Agaricomycetes > Agaricales > Callistosporiaceae > Macrocybe > Macrocybe indica. Next base: position 487,000 of record JARFTL010000001.1, on the reverse strand, counting down.
ATGCGATGCGACTGACAAGATACGATGAAAAGATTCGAAGGAAAACCCTATAACAACAACGCGTCATCAGGGCAAAGGGTTATGACGAAACGCCTACAGGATACCATGAGGAGCGCAGTCATATTTTAGCTCAAACGACGGAATAGGGTAAAGGGCTCTACATAATACGAGGATAACATATGTCGAGGTCCGTGCTCGAGGACCATAACATATAAATAGCTAGATTGTACGTAGTAGAACTCAGCTTCGAGCTGGCTAATCAATAGCATTCTTCTCCCCGCCTCTCATCTCTCGAGATAGTTAGAGTGACCTGCGTGCAGATTTGGTTTTGCGTAGCAGCAGACAGCTTCGGGCCAGAGGTATCCAGAAAGCTTTGCATCAATGAGCATGGCTTGGGTGTCCCCAACGTGAGTTTGATTGCCTTGTTCACTTGCTCCATTTGATGATGAGGAGTCATGAACATTTAGGTGATGAACTGTTCCAGCTTTCTCCAGGTGGTCATTGAATTTTCCACTTGTTAACTCGTCCGCTCAATCACACTGGAAGGTTTTGATAACCAGTATGTCCCTCTGAGCTTTTATCCATGCCTCATAATGCTTGTAGTTCTTGAATGCCTCGGATTTGTGCCGCATGAAGTAGACCTTCTCCTCATGGCTCCACTGGTCTATAAATAGCAGAAACCAGTATTTTCCGCTGAGCAAGCCTATGGATGCCTTGCCCCAAATGTCAGCTGAGATTTTCTCACTGTATCGCTGGTATGTGGTCTTGCTCTCTTTTGGGAAGGATTGCCGAATGATCTTGGCTTGGCTACAGATATCGCAGCGGTCCTTTAAGGAGTCGGGGTTGAGTTTGATTCCAGTGATCATCCCCTTTTGGACCATTTTCCATAAGTCATCATGGTTGACATGACCCATTCTATAGTGCAGCTTGTTGATTGAAATTAGACCAGATGACACTGCTGCCATTGTTGTAAGGGGAATGTTTGGTTTGATAACTTGGTAGAGTCCTCAGATAAGTGGAATACGGGTGACAATTGATCGATCAGGCTTCTGAATAATAGAGCAGATCCCATCCTCTTGGTGGGATGCAAAACCATAGTGATCCATAGTCTGTATGGAGACTAGCGTGTAGGCTATGTGAGGTGCATAATAAACATCTTTAAAAACACTTCTCATTGGCTTTTCAGAACCATTTGGCAGGTTGACAATGAGGTCTCCCTGTCCAAGGGCTTGGAATGTCTGTCCATTTGCAGTGCGGATTGGCTCAGGATTAATAGTCCAGTAGTTTAGAAGCTGATCCTGATCAGGGGTGAAGTGGTGGCTTGCGCCGCAATTGATAATAGTTCCACCATAGAATCCGGTTACCATAGCCTCCTGAATGGCTTTCTTCTGGAGGTCGGAGGTGCAACTGAGCACGATCAGGGGTTCCTCAAGATGGGCAGCCATTGTAACATTTTCGGTTGGCTTCTCAGAGATGTTCACACTGGAGGTGGCCTTTGACTTGGCCTTCTTCTTGTTGTGTTTGAACCATGTGGGTGCGATGTGAGCTTTATCTCCCCCTTTCTCATAGCAGTCCTCCTTCATATGACCAGTTCGGCCACACTTTGGGTTGGTGCACTTCCATTCATCTCACTTCTTCCTTGGCTTCTGCCCCTTTTCTTTCTCGGGTAGTGCTGCTGCTGCCACTGCAATCATAGCTGCATTGGATTTGTTGATGTTGACTTCCATTTCAAGAGAGGTGGCCTCATTGATTAAGTAGGTCATGACCTCGGAGCTGGTAAGCTGTTTACTGGCAGTCTGGACAGCAGTCGAATAGGTCTGGAAAATGTTTCGGAAGGTTGGTGTGAGAGATAGAGATGTATGGATATGGGAAATGAAGGATATATCAGGGATCAGGCTTCCAGATTCAGTAAGATGCTCTCAGAGCTCAGTCATTTTCATAAGATGCTCATGCATGCTTCCGCCCTCAGTGATGCACATATTCTGGAGCTGGGTGATCAGGTTGATCTCGTGAAGGTTGCCTTTGTGGGAATGAATGGAGATAAGCTTCTTCCACATGGCAGCAACAGTCTTTTCATTCTTGATTTGGAGGAACATGGTGCTGTCTACTGTTTGGTAGATGACCTCTTTTGCCATTGCTTCCTTCACCTTCCAGTCATCAAGGGTCTTTGTGTGCTTCTCAACTTCTTCATTGCTGAGTTTCATGCGCTTCAGATCCTCTTCTAGATAAAAGTCTGCTCCATCAACAATTACCTCCTTTGGTTTTAGCACTGTTCCCGTGACATGCCATTTGACGTTCTTTAATGTGAGATAATTCACAATCCGCTCCTGCCATGTCGGCCAATTCGTGCCATTGCTCTGGAGTTTCGGTAGTGTCACTGTCGTGTTTGTGTTAATGGTCATAGTCATTTCAGGGTCTGCAGGGCCCATAACCTGTTAGATGTAGGCAGGGACCAAAGGGGTGCATAGATGCAGGAATCTAAATGTATAGCTTCAGTGTGTCTGGTAGGACTACTGAGTACATGATGTAAGTACCTAAATGTATACTACAAGGTACTTCAGTAAGGAATAGAGAATAAATAGATATACGGAACTCACACCTCAGTGTGTCTGGTAGGACCACTGAGGTGGGCGACCAGAAGCGAGTGAAGATTTCTAGCCCGCTTATATAACATGTTGAGGCGGGAGCTTGACTCGACCTCCAACAGGGCTTGTATGAGTTTGGAAGGTAAACCCAGTGAGGCATAAAAAGTTGCCCCTTCAGCACGAGCTGAGTGACCACCATAATCTCGTAATAAAATGGTGAAAAGTCTACTATCAAACCATGCCCAATTAGGTAGAGAACCATCTTCATGCAGAAACAAAGTGGCCTGTGCACTGTGGATTGCATCGCAACATCGAACATATCTTTGCAGCAGGTCCACTGGGTCAGTATGAGCCTGCTTCATGAAAAGGATTGGGCTTCTCTGATACAAAGGATCCCTTTTGTGATATGGCAGGAGATAGCCAGCACTGTTATGGACATTGCCCAAAGGACTATTCAATTTCTTATCTTATTTCTCCCATATCCCTTATCTCCCCATCACACTGCGCAGTGCACAGCCATTGAGTCATTTCATTTTCCTAGTTATCCTGAGTCATCTCATCCCAGTCTTACTCATTCACAGTCCACAGCATTGCACAGCCCATGGTCCATGCTTGAGTACTGTAATGTATATAAGGACTTCCAGATGTACTAGTAATGCTAGGCTTAATATTCCTTTTGCCATCGTCTTAACTCCATCCCCTTTCTTGTATTCATGGAAAAGCTTGAAGCTGTCTCTCGCGCACTTCACTACTCTCACTCTCTCCACTGCCCTTCCTTCATTGCCTGATGGCCCTGAGTGCCATGCAACCAAAGGAACCCACTGCATCATCATATCTTTTTCCTATACTGTTACTAATATTTCAACCTACAATCCACATTCCCCACTCTGTGCCAATCCATATTCTGGTCTCTATCTGTAGTCCTTGTTCATTGCATTTAGAAGTGCAAGAGGACTAGGGGTAATGTTGAGTCTGACCCTGTCTGAATTGAACATCACAAGGCTGTGCTAGGGTGATCTTCAGAGAGCCCTACCATGCATCTGACTGAGTAGCTTGCTAACCTGGAACATACCAAAGCAAGAGAGACCAGAGGACTCGGATGTATGGATAGTCTCTACCCACTGACCACTTTCTCAAACACACCCTTGAAGATCATTGTCAGAAACATGTATTGACCCAAAACGAGAAAGGGGTTGCCAGACTACTGGGACCTCTGATGATGAAACCTTCCTTGACTGCTGTTAGGGGCATTTTTGTGGCCACAGAGATTTGAGCTGACCCTTCTGCAGTTTAACAGGCACTCTTCTTTTTTTTGGACAAACCAAAGCAGGAGTTGATGGTTGCACACCACCTGCATGGTACTAATTGACTACTCTATTGGACAAAATCACCCAGTTTCCAACCTCTCTTCTTTCCACACAAGAATCCGCTGCAACCCCTTTTACTGACAATACATCAGTTACACCCTTATCTAAAAAAATCTTCATCTCCGAAACTGCATAGTCAAGGTCAAATATGAATATTGGACCAACTACTACCCCAACCTATCCCCTCGACACTCCAGTTCTAACTTTATCTGGGATGAAGACCTCCCCAGAACTCTATTTTTACCTCTGATTCCTCTGATGCTGAGAAACCCCTGAATGACACCTGTAATGGAGCTTATTGCTGCCCTCTTTGCCTTTATCACCATCATCCTCACTACCCTCTTCACTGCAAACCCTCTTGTCCTGGCCTGGGGCACTCTCTGCAACAACCCTCAACAAGCTGAACAAGTACAGAATGCGACACGAACTTTGGTCGATGTGATTAAAGAAGAACTGGACCTGGGCAAGAAGCCCAAGAGAACAAAATCAGAACTGCTATGCAAACTAATTCTGCGTGCAGGTCATTCTAACTATCAGAGAGTGAGAGGCAGAGAGAAGAATGCTAAGATTTAGCCAGCTCGAAGCTGGGTTCTTGCTATACAATTTCTACATATTTATATTATTATAACTCATGCCATATGCTATCCTCATGTTTCGTGGAGCCCTCAACCCTGGTTTGTCTGAGTAAGGATTCAACTGCACTCCTCATGGCAACCTGTAGGTGCTGCACTATAACCCTATACCCTAGTAAGTGCTGACACATCATTGTTATAGAGTTGTCTCAAATTCTTGCATTGCATCTTTATTGTCACATCATATCTAATGTCACATGTTCATCATGTGATCCATGGGTCATGTGTCCATTGTCAAGATAGCAATAAGCCTGAAAATCATAACAAGTGCAGTCAGTCCTGACTCGCTTCAAGCTGGCTAATAACTAGTGACTTTCTCTCTGCCTCTCACTTTGAGTGACCTGTGCACAGACTTGAGTTCTGCATAGCACTCAAGTACTGTAACATATATAAGGACTCCCAGATGTACCAGTAGCGCTAGGCTTAATATTCCTTTTGCCATCGTCTCAAGACCACTCTTGTATTTAGTCTGCCCAAGTCCTTTTGAGATTCATCTAGCCTAACATGGAGGGAGTATGTTACAAATGGATGGCAGTATACATTCTTCCTAGGCTCAAATAAAGATAACTTATTTATTTTTTGATTTTGACCAAGGGGTGTCCCAAAAATTATAAGACTATAGTTGCAGACAAATAAATACAACAAATTTAAAAGTCAAATTTTCTGCACTGCTACAAATAAGCAGTGCACTCAGAAATTGCATAAATCGCATGTATTCATTGGGTTGAAGACATTTCTATGAGTGAATTTTGCTAATTCTCAATTTTTTCAAATTTTGACTCCAAAAATTTGGCCAACCCTCCAAAAGTAGCCCAAAAAATTGAGCCCTTTACACTCCCCCACCATTCCAGAAGGACTCCAGAAGGAGTCCTTCTGGAATGGAGTGTTACGATTTCAACGCCAATCGTTATCTTGACGACGGACACGTGATCCAACAACCACCTGACAAGACACGTGATACAAACGCGACGCGACTGACGAGATACGATGTGAAGACTTGAAGGAAACCCTCTAGCAACGACGCGTCATCAGGGCAAAGGGTTATGATGAAACGCCTACAGGATACCACGAGGAGCGCAGTCATATTTTAGCTCAAACGACGGAATAGGGTAAAGGGCTCTACACAACACAAGGACAGCATACGTATGTCGTGGTCCGTGCTCGAGGATCGTAACATATAAATAGCTAGAATGTACGTAGTAGAACTCAGCTTCGAGCTGGCTAATTGATAGCATTCTTCTCCCCGCCTCTCATCTCTCGAGATAGTTAGAGTGACCTGCGCGCAGAATTGGTTTTGCGTAGCAAAAGCTCGAAGCTTCTCATCGCGCACCTCACCGCTCTTAGCTCTCACCTCTCTGCTGCCCTTTCTTCGTTGCCCGACGGCCACGAGTGCCGTGCGACCAAAGGAACCCGCTGCGTCGTCATACCTCTTCCTTCAAACAGACACTAACCTTTTCAATCTTCAATCCCCATTCCCTACCCCGCGCCAACCCATATTCTGATCTCTGTCCGTGGTCCTTGTTCGTTGCATTTGGAAGTGCGAGAGGACTAAGGGTAACGTTGAGCCTGACCCTGTCCGAATCGAACATCAAAAGGCTGTGCTAGGGTAATCTTCGGAGAGCCCTACCGCGCGTTTGACCGGGTAGTTTGTTGACCTGGGACGTACCGAAGCAAGAGAGATCAGAGGACTCGGACGTGTGGATAGTCCCCACCCTTCGACCAACACCTCAAACATGCCCTTGAAAGTCGTTGTCGGGGACGTGTATTGACCCGAAACGAGAAAGGGATCGCCAGACCGCTGGGATCTCTGACGACGAAACCTTCCTTGACTGCTGTTTGGGGCATCCTTGTAGCTACGAGGATTCGAGCCGACCCTTCCGCAGTTTAACAGGCACCCTCCACTTTTCTCGGACCCAACCAAAGCAGGAGTCGACGGTCGCGCGCCGCCTGCATGGTACTAATCGACTATTCTATTGGACGAAACCACCAAGTCACCAACCTCTCTTCCTTCCGCACTCGAATCTGCCGCAACCCCCTTTACCGAAGCCATATCGGCTACACTCTCATCCGAAAGAACCTTCACCTTCGAAACCGAGTAGTCGAGGTCGAATACGAATATTGGACCAACTACTACCCTGACCTATCCCCGCGACATATTCCTGGAAACTTCATCTGCGACGAAGACCCCCCGGAACTTTACTTTTACCCTCGAAGAGAAGCACCCGAACGACACCCATAATGGAATTTATCCCCGCTCTCTTCGCATTCATCACCGTCATCCTCACCACCCTCTTCGCTGCACACCCACTTGCCTTAGCTTGGGGCACTCTCCGAAACAACCCTCAACAAGCGGAACAGGTACAAAATGCGACTCGGACTTTGGTCGACGCGATCAAAGAAGAACTGGATTTGGGCAAGAAGCCCAAAAGAACGAAATCGGAACCGCCGGATCCATATAAAGGGGAACCCGGCCTGATCGGAAGTTGGCTTCGACGAATGGAAGTCTACTTCGACAAGGAGGAGATCACGAACAAATGGGACATGATCACCTATGCACTGCAATGGATCACGGGAGGCAAGGCCGAACGTGCACAGAACTGGGCGGACTCTAAGCTACAAGAGTGGCTGGAGTTCAAAACGGAATTGAACGGTCGCAGACAGGAGTTTGGATATCACTCCACCTACGACGACTGGGAACATGGACGCGTCGTTACGCCGGCAACGGCTAACACTCCGGAAGTCAGGACGAATCCGCTTGGACATCTTCCACCATTCAAAGACTGGGAAGAGTTCAAGGTGGAAGCCAGAGAATTTTTCATGACAACGGAAACCCGGAACGACGCGATCATTCGGATTAAAGAATTGTCGCAACACCGACGACCGGTCGAGGACTACATCATTGAATTCCGGAGCTGGGCTCCCTTAACAGAATACAACGACATCACGCTCATCGACATCTTCAAACACGGACTCGACCAGGCGCTCGGACGACGGATCATCGAACTAGGAGGTGTCCACGAGGAGGACATCGACTGGTGGTACAAACGCACGACGGAACTGGACCGGCAATATCGCCAGGCCCAAAAGGAATTCGGGGTGAAGGAGCGATTCGCTCCCAAACCAGCACAGAAACTGGCACAGGAAACGACGGCACCTAAGGGGCAAACTCCGGCACCAGTAACCGGTAATGCTCAAGGACGGACCGACCCTAACGCCATGGACGTCGACCGGCTGAGACGCGAAGGACGCTGCTTCCGGTGCGGCGAAAAAGGACATCTTGGACGGAACTGCCCAACGAACACCCGGCCGAGATATACGACTAGGAACGTGGAGGCTAAGGACGAACCTGCCGCCGCCCACATTGAAGAAATGAACCAGGGTTTTCAATAGAGCTGGGAAGGAGCACCGCTTCGCCGGCTGACTATGTATCGTCGAATATTAATATAAGGGACATTCCCGACCTTAAAGAATATTTCAAACGAGAAGGTGCACGAGAGTTCGGTCTCGTAAAAGGATATACCTTACCCTGGGTGGCACAACAAATTTATCGGCAGGACGAGTCTAAGGCATACTCGATCCTTAAGGCATGGACGGACCAATCGCGACAGAAGGACATCTCTCTGGAAAGACTCCGTGAGATCAATGAAATGAATGATCACGACGCTCTCCATACATTGTACGACCTCAGACAAAAACCACGATTTGTCAGAGGCGGGAATGGAAACCAGATGGACGTACCTCTGACAATCACGACCTTGGACACTGGACGGACGCACAGCGTAAAGGCTCTGCTCGACACAGGATGCACCGGATCCTGCATAGACCAGAAGTTCGTTAAGGAAAAGGAGATCAACACGAAACGATATCCTATTCCCATCCCGGTCCACAATGCAGATGGAACCCGAAACAGAGCAGGGGACATACGTGAATATGTCGAGCTAAGAGTCCGTGTCCAGGACCATGTCGAGCGAATGGTCTTCTCGGTTACTGAACTCGGAAAGGGCCAGATTTTCATCGGTTATGAATGGGTTAAACGTCACAACCCCCGAATCGATTGGAAAACGGAAAAGATTACGTTTGACCGATGCCCCGAAGAGTGTCAGCGAACTGTCCGAACAGGAAACCCTGAAGATGATGACACCTCTATCGAGACGAACGAGGTCGACTTCGAAAATGGAGAAAAACTCTTGATGATCGACATAAACCGAGAGTTTCATCTAAGGGCTTTCCAGACGACGGCTTCCAAACTGGCAGAAGCGACGGCAAAGACGGCGAAGGCAAAAACCATTGAGGAAATCGTACCGGAAGAATACCACTGTTTCAAGGATTCAGTGTTCGGAAAAGAGTCGTTTGATGAACTACCACCGCGACGACCTTGGGACCATGCGATCGAACTTATCCCGGGAGCAAAACTCCAGGATTGCAAGGTCTACCCTTTGACGCTGGATGAACAGAAACAGCTGGACGCCTTTCTAGATGAGAACCTAAACACCGGACGAATCAGACCGTCGAAGTCGCCAATGGCCTCGCCTTTCTTCTTCGTAAAAAAGAAGGACGGATCCCTACGACCTGTACAGGATTATCGGAAATTGAACGACGTGACAATAAAGAACAAATACCCGTTACCCCTGATTCAGGAACTGATCGACAAACTGAAAGGGGTGAAGTTCTTTACGAAGCTTGATATCCGATGGGGATACAATAACGTCCGCATGAAAGAAGGCGATGAATGGAAGGCCGTGTTTCGGACAAACCGGGGAATGTTCGAACCCCTGGTCATGTTCTTCGGACTGACGAATTCACCGGCTACCTTCCAAACAATGATGAACACGATCTTCAAGGACGAGATCGATCAAGGGCACGTGATAATCTACATGGACGATATCCTCATCTTCAACAAGGATCTGGATAAACACAGACAACTCGTCCAACATGTACTGGAAAAGCTAAAGCACAATAAGCTTTACCTGAAACCTGAGAAGTGCTCGTTTCATCAGCTGGAAGTAGAATACCTTGGAATGATTGTCTCGGAAAACGGCATCAAAATGGACCCCGTTAAAGTTGAAGGCATCAAAGACTGGCCCAAACCCACATGTAAATGAGACGTCCAACAATTTTTAGGCTTCTGCAACTTCTACCGGTGTTTTATCGAAGGATTTGCGAAGATTGCGAAACCCTTGACAGAATTAACCGGAAAAGCCAACTGGACGTGGGAAAAGGCCCAAGACGATGCATTCAACGGACTAAAGAATCGGATCTGTTTGGCACCGATCATTGCGATGCCCCGAGATGACGGAAAATTCTGAATGGAAGTCGACACTTCGAATTACGCAATAGGAGGCGTCCTTTCACAGGAACAATCCAATGGTACTTGGAGACCGGTAGCATTCATGTCAAAGTCATTGAATCCGACGGAGCGGAACTACGAGATCTATGATAAAGAGATGCTCGCGATCATGACGGGACTTGAGGAGTGGTGCCAATACCTCTGTGGCGCTAAGCAAAAGTTCGAGATCTGGACAGACCACAAGAATCTTGAATATTTCCGAAAACCTCAGAAACTGAATCGCCGACAAGCTCGTTGGATCTCGGAACTTCAGGACTATGACTTTGTCCTGGAACACAAACCCGGAAAATCAATGACGAAGGCAGACAGTCTGTCGAGACGACCAGACCATGAGAAGGGGGAGAACGATAACGAGAACGTCGTACTCCTAAAGCCGGAAAATTTTCGCCGAATCTTTATGGCAAAAGTCACGCTGACACCAGAGTTCCAAGACATGCTGAACCAGATAAAACGGGCTTGGAAGCAAAGAGAACCCGAAGTTCAGAAGCGTCTTGATGCAGGCGAACACGGCTGGGAGGAAAACGACCGAATCGTCACATGGTTAAAACGGTACTACGTCCCCAAAAGCCAAAAGATAAGGGAACGGATCATCGAAATTCATCACTCCGATCAGATCTCGGGACACCCAGGACAGACGAAGATGCACGAGCTCATCACGCGTAACTTCTGGTGGCCCAAAATGATGAACGACATCAAGGCATACGTCAAAGGATGTGACAAATGCCAGCGAACGAAGATCATCAGAGATCAGAAACATGCTCCACTTCACCCAAACGAAGTACCGAAAGAACCATGGGAGATTATCTCGGTAGATCTCATCGGACCTCTCCCCACATCTCAGGGATTCGACGGCGTAATGGTAACGGTGGATCGGTTCACTAAGGGAGCCAAATTCATACCGGTCAACATGGAAATCATGGCAGAAGGAGTCGCTCGTAAACTACGCGACACCATATTCTCAAATTACGGACTTCCCAAGAAAGTCATCAGTGATAGGGGACCACAGTTCGTCTCGAACTTCATGAAAGACCTCTACACACTCTTGGGAATCAAAGAAGCCCCTTCGACGCCGTATCATCCACAAACCGATGGACAGACAGAAAGAGTTAACCAGGAACTCGAACAATACCTGAAACTCTTCGTAAATCATCGGCAAACAGACTGGGCGGATTGGCTTCCTATGGCCGAATTTTCTTACAACAATCGGATTCACTCTGCGACGGGATACTCCCCATTCTACCTGAATCACGGACGACACCCGCATACCGGAAAGGAACCCCCGAAGCGTGATGTCAAGTCACAAACCGCAGAGGAGTTCGCGAACATGATGAAAGAGATTCGGACCAAAGCCGAGACTTCTCTGGTAAAAGCCGCTGAAACAATGAAACGGACCCATGATCGAAAACAGAAGCCCGCCCGAGAATACCATGAGGGCGATCAAGTCTGGCTGGAAGGAACCAATATCACCACCGACCGGCCGACTGACAAGCTGAATGACAAACAATTTGGTCCTTTCAAGGTCAAACGGCGAGTCGGAGAATCGGCATATGAACTCGACCTACCGGAACATTGGAAGATTCACCCCGTCCGAAATGAGTCTGAGCTCACCCCGTACACGGCACCGGCATTCCCGCAGCAAAAAGCGGTAACAATTCTTAAACGACCTCCCCCTATCGTCGTAGAGGGAGAGGAGCAGTATGAAGTGGAAACTGTAGTCAATTCACGATGGAATAGAGGAAAACTGCAGTACAGGATACATTGGAAGGGCTACCCTATGGAGGACGCTACATGGGAGCCTGCAGAAAACATCATTGAAGATGCACCGGACGCGGTCGCAAAATTTCATCACGAGAATCCAGAGGCGCCATCCCTAGAGCGAGGACAACGTCAGTTACCACCCCGGATGCCGCCAAGGAAAGTAGTACGCACCCGCCTCCATCAATCCCAAACGCCGAAGGTCCTCTTCGACCACACGGCTAATGAAATCTGGGTCTGCCTGCGAAGTAAGCAAATGAAAGTGGAGCCGAAGAAGCGGACCCTTACCGGATGGATGTCGGACCTGAAAGAAGTCGAAGAATGACTTGAGGCGGCGTGGCAAGCGTGGCAGCAGCGTCGGAACAAGGCAGTCATAGGAGAGGGCGAGCGCAAGGAAGATTAAGACGATGATGACGAAGAAGAACATGATTGCGAGGACGCAATCCCTAAGGGGGGGGTAATGTTACGATTTCAACGCCAATTGTTATCTTGACGACGGACACGTGATCCAACAACCACCTGACAAGACACGTGATACAAACACGACACAACTGACGAGATACGATGTGAAGACTTGAAGGAAACCCTCTAGCAACGACGCGTCATCAGGGCAAAGGGTTATGACGAAACGCCTACAGGATACCACGAGGAGCGCAGTCATATTTTAGCTCAAACGACGGAATAGGGTAAAGGGCTCTACACAACACGAGGACAGCATACGTATGTCGTGGTCCGTGCTCGAGGATCGTAACATATAAATAGCTAGAATGTACGTAGTAGAACTCAGCTTCGAGCTAGCTAATTGATAGCATTCTTCTCCCCGCCTCTCATCTCTCGAGATAGTTAGAGTGACCTGCACGCAGAATTGGTTTTGCGTAGCATGGAGGAGGACTCCACTAGAAGGTTAGAGGGATTATAGAAGAACTGTCTCAGCCATTTGTTCAATTTACTGAGAACAGAATTTTCCCACTGGAGTTCTGCTGGAGTCCTTGTGTAGTACCAGTTCTTCTGAACTAATATTGCACTTCAAAAGAACAATTCTGCAGGAGTCCAGAGGGAATCCAGCTGAACAGAAACTACAGAAGAACTACAGCAGAACTCTAGTGGAATATGAGAACAAAGCCTCTGGTGTCCTTCAAGACTCCAGAGGAACAAGGACTACAGTGGGAGTCTAGAAGGACATTAGAAGGAACTAAGAGAAAGAACAAGAAGGAGTGTACAGGAACTGCGGCAGAACTTTAGCAGGACAACGGACAGACTGTGGAAGAAATGATTTAAATTACAAAAAGTGGCATTATGGGGATCCGAACTCAGTTGTGCCAGATTAGAGAAGGATCACAACATTAAACCACTGAGCCAAGTGGCCTTGAAATATCTGAGTACATCATTAACTATATAGCCCTGGAGCAGGCGCTTTGGCACGTGCATGCTACGGACCCTTGGTAATCGGTTGCCCGCTTGTTGTCCTCACCACCGCCCACATTCCCTCTCCCCATCCACATCCACCTCACCTCCCTCACCCCACCACCGCCCACCGCCATGCCCCTCCTTCCTCCTCCCTCCCCCGGCGCCCATCCGCAACGAAACCGGGCCACGACGACGACCGGCACCAGCCAGCCGCCTCCGCTACCAGGACGAGGACGCCATTGCGCCGCCGCCGCCACCGCCATCGTCACGCACTGAGGACGTCCAACGATGTCCTCGGCCATGTTCTACGGCCCCAGCAAGCCCCAACGCGGGCTAGCGTTGGGGTTTTTCCACTCCAGTCTCACCTGCACCGCCACCACCCCCCGGAGGACGCGTTGCACATCCTCCTCCTTCTCTCCCGCCTCGGTCACTCACCGAGGACGTCCAACAATGTCCTCGGCGTCGTTTTATGGCCGCGGCACCCTGCAACGCTGACGTTTAACGTCGGTGTTGCCGTTTTCTCGCACCTGCCCCCACCACCTCCCGAGGAGGATGCCCAACGCATCCTCCTGCTCGTCCGCCGCCTCGGTCACCCGACGAGGATGTCCAACGACATCCTCGCATCCTTTCTATGGCCCCAGCAAGCCCCAACGCCCGTCAGCGTTGGGGTACATTTGTTCCGGTTCCACCCGCCCCCTCCCACCTCTCTCGAAGGACGCACAACGCATCCTCCTCCTCTTCTGCCACCTCGGTCACCCCCCGAGGATGTCCAACAACATCCTTGGCATCGTTCTACTGACTCAGCAGAGCCCCAATGCCCATAGGCATTGGGGCTTTTTCGTTCCAGCTCTACTGCACCCGCACCTCCCCTCGGAGGACGCATTATGCATCCTTCTCCTCCTCCGCCACCTCGGTTACCCCGCGAGGACGTCCAATGACGTCCTCGCCTCCGTTTCACACCCAAGTCACCTGCAACGCCGACGTTTGATGTCGGCGTTGCACTTTTTTGTCATCTGGCCCTCGCCTCCCCAACGAGGACACTCAACGGCATCCTCGACTCGTCCGCTGCCTCGGTCACGCAATGAGGACGTCCAAAGATGTCCTCGGCTGCGCTCTACGCCCCCTAGCGACGTCCAATGCCCGTCGGCATTGGGCGTTTTTCGTTCCGTCACCACCCGCCCCCCCGCCCCCCCTTGGAGGACGCCCAACGGCGTCCACGCCTCATCCGCCACCTCAGTCATGCCGTCAGGACGTCCAACAACGTCCTCGCCTCTGTTTTACAGCCCCAGTCATCCGCAATGCCGATGTTTGACGTCGGCGTTGTGCTTTTTTGTCATCCGGCCCCCTCTTCCCTGATGACAACGCCCAACGCCCGCCTCGCCCCCACCGCTGCCTCGGTCTCGTCGCGAGGATGTCCAACGACGTTCTCACCGCCGTTTTACACCCCAGATCAGCCACAACACTGACGTTTGACGTCGGTGTTGCTGTTTTTCGTTCTTAGCCCCCCACCTCCCCAAGGACAGTGCCTCCCCCCCAACCCTCTTCTACGACGAAGATGCAGCCCCATTCGGAGATCTTTGGCCTGCTGCTATGCCCTTGAGTTGGCAGCAATTGCTGCAACTCGAGCCAAAGCAGCTGGAATACCGAAAATCTTCCAGGTCAGGTGATTGTTTGCCATGTCGCAACCCTCTGCCCTGGTTGTCTCTTCAACTCAAACCACCACCACCACTGCTTGCCATGGCTCCCAAGACTGCTGCTGCTGCTACTGCTCCTGTTTCTACTGGCCCTGTCACCAGGGCTGCCTCTGCTGCATCCAAGGCTCCTGATTCTGGCCCTGTTACCAGGTCTGTTGCTGTCCCATTCCCATGTCCTCCTATGATGACCATTCTGTTATCAGAGCTGCCTCCAAAGGCTCTTCTACTAAGGCTCCTGTTTCTTCTAAGGCTGTTGGAGGTTCTGGCAGGTCCAAGCCTGCATCCACTGCCAAACCCAAGTCCCAACAAATCAAGGCTTCTTAGTATGTCTTTGATATATCTTATTTGGGCTGATCTGACTTAAATCCTTAAGGAAAAAGACTTCTGCTCAACGTATGGAAGAAGACATTGCTGCAGATGCTGCTGAACAGCCTGTGCTCACTCAGTATGCTTGATTTCATCCTTACATATTGGTATCTTACTATTTCATGATATTTCTAGGACTGAGAGGCTTTTAGAGGAGAGCGGAATTTCTGTGGCTCCTCCTCCTAGACGCCGTGCACCTGTCAGATCTCAGAAGCCTAAAGATAAAGAGGTAACTGGGGAGGATGATGAGAACTTGGATAATGATGATGCTGAAGATGGTCTCGAGGATGAGGAGGGGGAGGAAGAGGAGGAGGAGGAGGAGGAAGAGGAGGAGGAGGAAGAGGAAGAGGAAGAGGAAAGTATGAAAGGCCAAGTTGCAAGTTGAGTTTGCAAATTTTCTTACATGCATAAATTCTCATGATTTTCCAGACGATGTTGATGAGGAAAGTGAGGATGATGCAGAGGTGATGAAAGAAAAGCCAATCACAGGTAGAGTTCAAAATTGCTCCATTTTTTTGGATATTGATTGTCATTTTCATAAAGATATGCTGATGGATGTTGATGTTATGGATAAACCCACTGAAGGAGATCCTGCCACCACTCCACGTGCAAAGAAGGTCAAACAGGTCAAACGTAGGCATGATCACAACCAATCCAGCTCAGATTCCGAACCAAGCCGCATTATCAAGTCCAGTCGCCGCTCAACATCTCACAGCACTGCCACATCTGTAGACCCAGATGTACAATCTGACTCTCTGCCATCTCCTATTGAGCCTCAGGGCTCATCTCATGCTCAAGGTGGAATCCTTCGAGGTAAAGCAGTTGGTAATGTTCCAAATATTGCTGATCTTAGTGAGCTTTTTTTTTTAAAAAAAAAAAAAAAAAACCATTGATTAATTTATATCTTTAGAACAATTAAGCCTTACCTCTGACTCTGACCAACCCAAGAATGGTCTAGTCCTTGTTTATTCAAGTCGCAACAAGGATGCTGAGCCATTTTCGATCAAAGCACCAATAGGGTATGATCTGCTTGAGCTTTTGGAACATCTTGGTGGTCGCTATTCTCCGATCAAAAGTATGATTTGTTTTTTTGCTAAATAGTGGACAATATCCTGATAAACTAAATTTTAGATCCTAACAATTATGTATACATAAAGGAAGGACGTTACTGGGACTGCAAAGGTCGCTATGATGAGATCCCAAATGAAGAGCCACAATGGACTCTTGAAGACAATGTCATGACATTGAGGATATGCATTGTAATCATGCTTTTTATATTTTATTTTTGTTTTTTCCTTTTATTGAATATCATTTCCAGGAATCAATGTCTGGTGATGCAAGCTCTGCCATTACCAAGGCCTCAAGTTCCTCCAGGCCTGCCTCCCATCTTCCAGCAGGATCTCTTCAAGAACGTATTGTACATGCTTTGAATATTCCTTCTGCTATGATGGATTGCAACAAGAAAGACCTCTGTTTTGCTTATGAGAAATACATGGCAATACAAGATGCCTTCCAACGTATCAGAGAAATGGCAAAGTTCGGTTTGTGGAAAGGCGAAGCAAGTTTTTTTTTTGGATGGTTGAATTGACTACTTATGCAATTGAAATTTAGATTCCTGATGATACCAGCATCATTCAGGTTTTTGTTTCCAAGACAACATATTATTCATATTACAAGAAAACCTTTCCTAAGGCAATTGAGCATGCTGACATACACAGGTGGCTCAAAAGTGAAGAAGAGATTACAAATATGAGTATCTTTGGTGCTCTTCGTCCTACTTTTGAGAATCTTCGTGTTGTTTTGGATGAACATGCTAAAGCAGCTCAGAAGGAGAATGCCAAGGCAAAGAAGAAGTCTCACAAGAAAAATCGTCCTTCTGTAGTGTAAGTTGATATATGTTGTATGTTGAAAATATGCAAATATGACTTCATTTTTCTTCAGCTGTCTGATTCTTGCACATGCACTTGTTTCCTATCTGGGAACCAATCTCTTAGTACAAGGAATATTTTTTTGGCTCTGGCTTTGGCTCTGGCTATGGTGCTTGCCTATCTCTGGATTTATTTTGCCATCAAAATGGCTGTTATTTTTATGGCTTTGGTGCCATTTCATGCCAGTTGTGGCTGCTGCAGGCTCTATGCCTCATCAAGCTTTTCCGGATATACGTTTCCGAGTTTTTGCAGACTTTGTTGAGCAGACATTCAGCTCCAAAGTATCTCTACAAACTGTTTTAATGGTTCTTTTTGCCTTGACATACAACACAGATTTATTAAATCTGCATCTCTATCAGCAAAAACACTCTCGGACAGCTACTGCTTGGATGACTGCTTTGGGAAAGTCTTTGAAGGAAAACCTTCAAAATGATTTTATGCGGCTCTTTCAGAAAAAAGAATTAAATCCTACTATTAAAGATGAAATCTTGATCAACTTGCTGGCAACTAAACTGCACACCTTGACTAGGCTTTTATTTGATCAAACTGAAGATTTACAACCAGTTGATGATGCTATTCTCAAACCTATCCAGTTGATATGTCCCCAAACAGCAAAATGCTTGAATGTGGAATGCAAAAACACCCATTTGATGCAAAATTCAAAGGATCGTGATATTCCTCGTGTAAAATTGCTTCAAGGCAATTCTGTCCTCAGAAATACCTTTGTTCTCAGTGGAAAATGCAAACAATGCAATACCATCTATTATGCAGATCATCAAAACTCTTTGATTGATAGAAATAAACCCATCCGAAAGAAGATATTCATCAATTCTGCCAAATTTTTAAAAATTGGGCAATCATTCTGGGTTGATCGCAATTTTTCTATAGCTGTAGTCAATGCCATGTATAATTTCCATGCATCTGCCTCTGCTATTGCTGCATTTTATAATGACAGCTATCTGGAGCCTCTAGAAATCAATATTTCTAGACGTCAAATTTGGCAAGCCTTTACTCAAGAATCTATATGCCAAGTAGCAGATTATTCAGATGAAATTTTTGCTCCTGCTGAAGGACTTAATATCCAAGACACTGTTAAGCATGCCTTTGAACAATTAGGCCAAAAGGGTATCATCTATGGAGCCAAAGAACATTCTTGCAAAGATTGTACCCATAAATATAGAGCAACAGCAGACCGTATTACTGGAGATGACCCTGCTGCTGTCTTAGGGATTGATAAAAATCAGGTTGTTCCTGCTCTACAGGGAGAAGCTGCTCACTTAGCAAGACAAGATGCTGCACGAGCAAGAGCAATAGCACAATATGCTGCTCCAAGCAGAGCTTATATGGATATTGATGAAGAGCTGGATCAAAGCAATGATGATATGGACATTGATGATGATGCTGAAGACTATGCACCAGTCAAAATGATTGTGATGGATGGCATTGTGATGGGACCTGCACATTGTGCATATGAAAATTGTGATAAAGACTTGCTCAATTATCAGAATGGGATATTTTGTGATGAGCATGAAAGGATGTTTGAAGGATTATGCCGAGTCAAAGATTGTGGCAAATCCAGGATTGGAAAAACCCAAGCATGTCTTGATCATCAAGATCTTTGGCATTCATATCAGACAAGATTTGGAAATCAATCTTTATTGGGGGTTCAAAGATTGATAAAACGAGCAGAAAAAGAAAGACAAGATTGGTATCCCCAAGTTGCACCTTCTGCTCAAAGGCATGATGAACCAGAATCTGAAATAACACAATCACAAGTGCACTATTTTAGTGCTGGAAAATATTACTGTGTGGAAACAATTTGTTCACCATGTGGAGTTATTATTGGATGGACAAAATTTGATATTTCAGAATCACCAACAAATATTCTGAATTGGCTGGAAGAGGTCTATCCAGATCAAACCTCAAGGCCAGATTACATTTGCATTGATAAAGCATGCCAAGTTCTGCGCACTGCTATTGCACAAGGAAGATGGGATGATTGGAAGGATACAAGTCGGTTCATTATAGATGCCTACCACTATATCAATCATCGGGTCACAGACTACTTGTGTCGCAAGTGGTGCAATCCTGCACCATTAAATGGTTCTGCACCCAATCTTATTCAAGAGGAAGTTGATTCAAAGGGCCACACTCACTTTAAACGAGCCTATAACACACAAGCATGTGAACAGTTAAATGCTTGGATTGCAGGCTTTGAAAGCATACTTAACAGAATGACAGTCTACAATTTCAATTGGACATTACATGTTTTATTGTTTCTTCATACTCTCAAAGTTCTTAGAAAACAAGCTAAGCAGGCAGCAAAGAAAGTAGAAGTTATTGATGATAATGAAGTTGAAGAAGAATTAGGTATTGAAATAGATATAGCTTAAATAGGGATTGTTCTTTCAGATGTACAAATTGTTCTATATTGTATAGTAGAGATGAAGTCAGATGTGTTGTTAAATTCTAGAAGTGTTCTTGTACAGTCAAGGTGGACTCCTTGTAAAGCCCTGGTAATGTCCTTGTACAGTTCACCAGGATTTCTCATGGGGTTCTGGTGGAGTTCTTGTATGGTTCTTGTAAAGTCCTTATAAAATCCTGGTAGAATCCCTATGCAGTCCAGAAGTAGTCCTTGTAAGGTCCTTATGAGGTTCTTGTACAGTTCTGGTACAATCCTTGCACAGTACTACTATTGTCCTTGTACAGTCCTAGTATAACCCTTGTCTTTGGTCTTTCAGAATTCCTCCTGGAGTCCTGGTATTTTCCTGATATAGTACAGAAGGATTCCTTCTAAAATCCTTATCATGTTGTTCTGGTGAAGTTTCTCTATATTCCTGGTATTGTCCTGGTACAGTTCACTAGGATTTTTCATATCTCCTTGGCAGAATCCTCAAAGAAGTAGTACTTCTTGAGTCCTCCTGCAGTCCTCCTGTAGTCCTGGTATGGTTCTTCTATAGTTGATAAAATGTCCTTGTAGAGTCCTCCAGAATTCCTTGTACAGTTCTCCTCCTTGTAGAGTCCTCAGAATATACATAGGTAATCCCTATAAAGTTCTGCTGGAGTCCTTGTGGAGTTCCTGTACTCATCAGTCCTGCTGAAGTTCCTGTTAAGTCCTTGTTGAGTTCTTGTTATAGATAGATTGCAAAAATCAAGAACTAGACAAGGACTTTACCAGAACTCCACAAGAATTATCAGAACTCAACAAGTACTGTACAGGAACTGCATCAGGACACCAGTGGGAATGGTGGAGGAGTGTAATGTACTCAAAAAATCTGTAAAAATGCGGAAATGAGAGATCTCGTCACGTCAGTGATGATTCCGATTCAAGATATGCCATTTGTTGATGAAAATTTTTGGAAAAAAAATACCATGAAAATAGAGTACCAAATAGTCTCACATCACAATATGCCAAAACAAGCCTTCTCCTTTTGGGTGTCGATAATCATATAACTGTGTTTAGACACGGAAAATCAATTCCTACTGCTGCAGGAACCTACAAGCTGATTTATATCATCCAAATCTGACCAGCAATCTCATGGAATCCATGAATCCAGCACTGAAAACACAACTTTTTCGGCCCAAAATTTTGGCCACCTCAATTTCTCGTAGGAAAAATAAGGCGAGTGTGTTTTTTGACGTTTTTCGATCTGCTGAGTTCATTTCTGTAATCCTTTTCCTCAAAAAAATTCAGGTTCATCAGATACCAAATTTGTCGTGTTTGTTTGTCCACAACTGTACTGTGTTTTCAAATCAAAATTTCTTCGTCATCAACCCTTCTTGACTTGAGGTTCTATTTGTTCCTGCAATTACATCAGCAGCAGATTAGGAAAGTAGTTTCTTTGAACATTATTCAACGTATTCGAAGACTGGATCACATAAAGCTTCTGTAGCACGGGGTCTTTTGGCAGGATCGAGAGCCAAAAAAGACCGAATAATCCTGATGAAATTGGCAACTTCCTCAGGGCTGTTGTGGTAGACAGTTGCTTCATTTAAGTTGGATTCAATAGATCCTCGGCCAGGATTTTCTGCTCTCGCCTGCCTCAACACGTCTAGATGCACTGTTGAACAACATATCACAGTTTAGAATGCAGAACCTGCCTTTGAGATCATGTCGCTTCTCTCGCATTTCATACTGCTCAAGGAGAGCTTCATCATGAACTTGACCCGTAAGCTGAGTCATTTGGGCGAGGTGGACAATGTCGCGAGATAGGGTGTCAGTGGCTTCGGGCTCAAAAGCCCAATGGCCTGTCGCGAACTCGTACATCTTGGAAGAGTCAATAGTGTAAGATCTTGTACGTATTTAGAATGAGGAAGATCTGCACCATGCATCCAATGCTCCATATGTCCACAGCAGGTCCCCAATCGAGACCTAGAATAACTTCGGGCGCACGTAGGGCATATGGCTGAACGATGGCGCTCAGATGTTCGCGTTGGGGATGAGCTCAAGACGTTCAGCATCAAGTTCAACATCCTTTATCCTCAGCTATGATTGGACCAACGCACCGTGTCCCAAATCTGCGATAAGCCAATGCAACCTCGTGGACTGACTAGGATCCAAGTCAAAAAGAAGAGGCGTCGAGATAACAGGATGAAATGGTAGCTCGTTCGGTGGTACGGTCTTTGGAAACTCATAGAGTGAAGACGGGTTCTCGGCGACCTCATGCATGACAATCGTGTCTAAATGAGATGGCATTAGGAGTAGATTACCGGGTTTCAAATCTAGTGATGAAGTTAGTCGAGACCGGGACCGGATAAACGTAGGCAAAACATGCCAGAATGAACTATGTCGCATTCGTCATGCAGATATTCGAGCCCTTTCAACACGTGCTTCGTAAGGCGCAAAATAAACTTGAGAGGGAGTCGCCTATCCGACAGTTCACGTTGCAGATTTAGAACGCTATAGCTGAGAACGTCCGTGACGAAACAGATATGTCGGCCGGCGAAACTCTCAAATGTGAATTCGTGCAAAAGGTGGACTACGTGTTGAAACCCATGGTGACAAGGGGCGGCGGTTGTGACCTTTCGAAGCGTATCGCGTTCTCTGAGTCGCCCAGCTTCAACTTCGTTCGATGCGTACGATGAGAGGATCTTGAGGGCAACATAACGATTATCTCTTGATTGTACCATCAAATTGCGGATACAGGCGATAGTTTCTCGTACGTACTTTCGGTCTCTTGCTAGCCACACGCTCGAAAATCCGCCCCAGCCAAGCTTCCTTATAACGACGAAGCGACCACCGTCAAAAGTTTCACCAAGACGCACTGGATAGAATCCACCACATTCATTAGCGGTAGATGTAAGGCTTTCTTCTGGCCATTGTAGGCCTTTGAGATCTTCGCTAGCTTGATATGCGGGTTTGGATGAAGAATCGGCAGGCGTTCCCAACATGTGGTTACTGAATGGACGAAAGGAGGTCTTGCGAATAATACAAAGGAGGTTAAGGTTGTGGACAGCGTTTACGGGTCTTCCAGTGCTGGAACAGCGTGTAACCGAATGTCGAATGGGTGCGAGAAGGTAGGACAACATGCTTTTGTATCGGAGTTGGAACAACCCACGCGTGATCGGCATCGCCGCGGTACGATGCACATCCCTATGCTACTTTTGTGTGGACACATTCTTTATCTGACGGTCGTTTTTCGTCGCACGCGCCCCTTTTATTCGAACAATTGTCTTTTCATGTCCGTTGTCTTTGTGCGTCCATTGTTTTTGCTCCCACTATTGTACTTATATTGACCATTGCCTTCAGACTTGTTACCATGCCCGCCGTCGGGCGAGCCATTGAAGTTGCTTCCTGCCTATAAAACCTGGATGGAGATGACCAGACTCCTCAACATCCACATCAATTCCCAGCCATTAGGGATTTCCGTATATCTCTTGCACCATGACTTCTCGAGCTCCCATCAGACTATTCCATAATTTCGCATGGCTTACGCCGGGCGCGTACTCAGCGAATCCACAGAGGGCCAAGTACATTGAACAACTGGTGCGCCAGGATGCGGCCAAACCTGGTGGTGCAGATGATCGTGGTGCCTATACCGCAACTTGGTAAAAAATTTCCATCTTCTTGTTGGAAGACAATGACTGATGCATAACTTGAATGATGAAGTACGACTGAGCATGAAACATTTGGGGGCGACCGTCGAAACCACGTCACCGTCCAGTATACCAATCAGAATGGGAGCCACATTACAACGCATCATGTTGTAATCCCCGAGTAGCAATCGCTGGGTGAGATGTCCATATGCTCATGTGCTTCCAAATTGCACTGACTGGGCCTACTACGGCCACTGCAGCGAACAGGAACTACACTTTCCGATGA
The DNA here is from genome assembly GCA_030407095.1 of Macrocybe indica. Lineage (NCBI taxonomy): Eukaryota > Fungi > Basidiomycota > Agaricomycetes > Agaricales > Callistosporiaceae > Macrocybe > Macrocybe indica. Next base: position 463,597 of record JARFTL010000001.1, on the reverse strand, counting down.
GCTCCTGAACCGTTGCTTCCCTCCTGGACACGTTCCGCCTGTATTTTATGAGTTACTGTATGTACCCGTGACAATAAACCTGAAATGTTCATCGACGTCTTTCAGTGGCTTTTCCGAATTTCAGTAAGCCGGAAAAGAGCCTGACTCGGAGGGGCTGCACCCTGAGCGTAATGGACGGGTAGACGGCACCTGTATATGGCAGCCGTATCCGTAACCGTCTTTGATTTCTACCGAGCAGTGCACTGCTACGGTACACAAGCTCGAGCTCTGCAAATTTTCTTACTTAAAGTCCCGGCGAGATGAACAGATGTAGTAATCAAAACCGATGGCCGATGTTCAAGTGTGACTAATGAAATTGGTCACGGTCGGTGTCGGACAAATTTAGGTGGGACTGATCACTGAACGTATTGACCCAGCAATTTTGTCAATCACGTGATGTCGGAATTCTCCGTGTGCCTCGTTCAACAATGATTTTGAAATTTTTCCTTGCACCAACCGACAACTGAGGCAACAACTCGATTGGTATGAGATCATCAAATGGCTTTGAGTTATACGCTAAGTCTGTAACCTCCATTCCTTTGCTATTTCCTAGCCTGACCTGCATTAACTTGATAGCCCATAGTATTCCTCATCTGCCTCTTGGAAACACAGTCTTTCCCTCCCCATGTGTTGTCACAGACTCACCCAGTTTGCTGGAAACGGCAGATGTCTGACATACAATTTCCCAGAACCCTTCCAAGATTTCGAGTTTGTTTCTCATATTTTTTGAGTGCAATTTTGTTTCAATAAGGAATTTGCTGATCAATCATCTCTATCCATTCTCAAGCAGTTTTCACATGATTTTGCAAGTCCTTGATAACTCAATCAAGCTAATAAAGGTGAGTTCAGCTGCTCTTTCAATAATTACAATATTTACCTCTTCTTCTTTGCCTTCACTCACATAACCCAGTGATGAACTATGAAGGGTAATACCATTGGGTGACTCTATATCCGATGAATCCATAGTGAAATCAATAAACTCAGACTGCATGCTTTCGATCTCAGGTTCATTTGATTCAACATTGGGCCATTTTGGGTGTGGTGCTGAGTTATCTTCATCTGTATCTCTTTCCCATTTACTGACCCTTTCATTTTCCAATAGATTCCACCATCTGCCACTGCTCTGTTAGGCTAGACAAATCTTAAAGGACTTGGGCAGACTAAGTGCGAGAGCAGTTTAAGATGATGGCAAATGGAATATTAAGCCTAGTGCTACTGGTACATCTGGAAGTCCTTATGTATACTACAGTACTTGAGCATGGACCATGGGCTGCGCAATGCTGTAGACTGCGGATGAGTAAGGCTGGGATGAGATGACTCAGGATGACTAGGGAAGTAAAGATGACTCGATGACTGCACACTGCGCAGCATGATGGGGGAGGAAGAGATAAGGGAAGGAAGATAAGATAAGAAAAATGAATAGTCTGTAACATGCTCCGCAGTATGTTTGGATCACCCAACCAGTCACCATCATCCTCATCTGTTATACTTCCTACATCAGATTTGACCTATGTGGCCTCAGTCAATGAGCATGTATTCTCTGCACTGGCTACTAGTATGAGTTCAGGATGCCTATAAATAGGCCTCATGCACTGCCAAACCAACTGGCTCCAAAACTTAGCTGATGGACATCCAACAGCATGTACAAGGTGCTTGCATAGGTGGTGAGAATCATATTTCTGGTGCTCACAATTGCAAGTCCACTCATCCATATTAGTAATGTATCTTTTGCCATTTTCAGGCAGCGGCTTTACTAATAAATTCAACCAGGCAGTCTTTAGATATTTCTGGTATGTCCATAGTTGCCTCATGCACTCCAATTGGTAGGTATCCTGCAGAAAACTGATGCATGCAGAATATGCCAGTGTAACACAATAAATGAGGATCCATACAAGATGGTCAAGTCATGGGTGTACATGATGATGAAGGTAATTGTGCTTCAGTATCTTTCAGAAGTTTTCAACACTCATTGTTGTTCATAGTTGTGATAGGTGTTCCAATGATAAGCAGGCCCAGAGTTTCCATTTCTGGGGTAAGTACCAGTTTGCCCACATATATCCTCAGACTTCTTGAAGACCTTGTTGCCAACAGAATTGATATATCTCCCATATAGCATTTGTATGGATCTGTTTGCCACTCCATGACTCAGTGCTAAGGCACTCTAGAAAGATAGGATATTAGCAAAAATGCTTTGCAAACATATGCAGAAGTTGCTGATAATGAAGGGCTGGGCAGAATATGTAATTGGGGTCATTTATAGTGGTTTTCCCTTCCTCTACCATCTAGTCAGGTGCATCATCCATATCTGTTTGATGGTCACAGGCAATATACTCATCTACATGCTTCTCTCCATTATCCAAATTGTTCAATTCATTGTCATAATTGATGGCTTCTGCAGATCCACCATCTGCCTCGATGTCCTCCACATGCAGAAATTTGATCATATCTTTTGGATGTTGGGATAATGGAGTCACTGTCTGTACACAGCCATTGATTCTGATAGTCAGACATGGGGGCTGAGGGGTTGGCTCAGGTGCAACATTTTGTGATTGCTTATTGAAGTGGATTGTCAGATGTGGGATCTGCTTCTGAGAAACAGAATTTATCTTCTCTCATATTAGCACTTTTCAATCTGTTTTTGACAAAACAACCTACTATAGGTTTCTTTGCTTGGGCAATAGGAATGAAACTTGTATTGATCCAATTAAATTCTTTCTGTGCCTTGAGGACATCATAGTACTGTGGCCTGTGATGCAAAATTGAAAGTTGAATTTTGATTGCTTGGAGACAATGCCAGAAACATAATTAATGTTTGGCATCTGGAAAAACAGAATGAAAGGCATTGATCTCTGAGAGGTCTTTATCTGTTAGTGTTATAATCGGTTTGGCCTTCCATAAGTCATGGAAATGCTTGAGCAGATCAGCTAAATATCTCTGTTTTCCACCTGCTGGAGACTGTAACAGAAGGTAGCCAAGGGGACAACCAGAGCTATAAACTTCACCTAGTAGGGCATAGATTTCGAAACAAGACTTGTTTGTATTCCCTTCAACATTTATCAATTATTTGAACATGATAGTTAAATTGATACTTTATACACACAAGTAGAATCTAGTGCAATCTCATGTATTCTTCCTTCCTATTTGCAGATAATTTCTGGTAGTGCAAAGGCAATGGCAACAAAGCCAGGCTCCTTATGCAATAGAATAGACTCAACAATATATTGTGAAGGCAGATTTGCTGAAGCTGTGGAGGCATTCTGAATTAATTTTTGAGCAGACTTGATGTCATCCTCATCCTATTGCCATTGTTTCCTGGTTTTGGAAGCTCAGATATGGTATATGGCCTTTCGAGAAAAAGATGGGGTAGGATGCATTTTTAATATTTTATCTTACAACTAGAAATTGATTATTAGAAAATAAATATTCATTTATACTAATTATACCTGGGAAAGAGTTTGACTGGACTCCTGCTCTGAACATAGTCCTGAACATCTTCTGGAATATCAATGCACCAATATGGTATGTGGTCTTCATAGTGCTTGAGTATAATAATAGCAATGTTTTCAGCAACTGTCAGAGCATTGAATTTGATAAAAATCCAGCCTTTGCAATCAAAAGAAGCCATCAATCCCTTGTTTCAGTGTTTGATGCCTTCAGTGGTGCCTTTCTTTGGGGCATGTTGGTGCTTATTTTGCTGAGTGCAGTGATACATGAACTGGATGCTAGTGTCACGTTTGGCCTGATATTTGCTATGATACCTAAGTTCTGCTATTTCAGTAATTAGGACAGGCAAATCTCTCTAAAACTACTTACACAAACTAGTAATTTAGCCATTTCCAGATCAACTCAACAAGTTCAGCTTTGTTCCAGAGTTGTGCTGAGCTGTCCATACTGGACACATCCACACATGCAGTCATTGTTTTTAAATCAATAATGTTAGAAATTGAGTTCAGAAATGCATCAAGACTCAAATTCGACAATCTGCTGATATCTTCATCCTGATCACCATCACTGCCAACTTCTTATGACCCTTCAATGTCCTCTACTTCAGCGTGCAGATTAACATTCTCTTTGTCAGCATTGCCTCATTTCTTGGCAGCATAGGCATGCAAGCAGCCCTCAGAACATTTGTGACACATCTTTGAGAACTTCGCTGAGTTGCATGGCTTGAAATCCATGGAATTGAGGTGCTTCTCCTTTAGGCAACACATACAATGCTGCATGCAGTCCAATGTATCTATTTTAGGTGCATTCTTCTCTTCTGGAATGTTTGGGATGTGAGGCAATGAAAATTATTCTACTCTACATGCATTATTTGTCTCATCATGTTCCAGTTTTTCTATATTATCCATTCTCCTCATTTGCTTCCATCTTGCTCATTTTTTTCATCCAAGTTCCAGCCAATAGCCTTCTGATAACTAAAAATGAACAGGAATGAACACATTCAGAGAAAGCTACTATGTCATATGATTGACAAAATTGCTGGGTCAATAGCATTCAGTGGGACTGATCTGAGCCAATTCAAAGGGGGTCCAGTGCCCAATGTGAAAGGCTCAGTCAGCTCTCCATACAGACTCTATGTTTAACTCTGCACCATGAATATCACCTCTTCCTTTGCTTTTGCTTCCGCTGCGACTACCTTCACTCTCCTTGACAAGCTGCTTCTTCTTCTATTCTGACCATCTGTCTTATCACAATCTTCTGACCAGACATAAGCTGCCAATGATGTCTCGCTCATGTTGACCAACCGCTTGGTCAAGCTGACCATCATCAATGACTTTGTGCATGTCCTCCATCTCATTTACACCTCGTTCTTCCATCTCACCACTTTGTATGATTCAGGTCTGTTCAAATTGCTATATCGGACAGCATGAGCTACTCTGAGCAATCTTACACTGCAAGGACACCCTCCACCTCCTGCTGTTCTTTGAGCTTGAGCATCTGCCCTTTCGGCTCATCAGCACACAGTGTCTCTCAGACAACACATCCAAAATTGACAAGTCCGCCTTTTACACCAAACAGATTGGCAGAAAAAAGTTCAACCACTTCCAGAATGCTATATTGAAATGGGCACAGGAAAAGGGAATTCCCATGTGAGTCAAATGTCTGACTCTGTTACGGACTATTCATTTTCCTTATCTTATCTTCCTTTCTCTTATCTTTTCCCCTTACCTCTCCCGCTCCCATCATGCTGTGCATCCCTCCCCATCATGCTGCACAGTGCACAGTCATTGAATTGTCTTCATTTCCCTAGTCACTCTGAGTCATCCCACCCCAGTCTTACTCATCCGCAGTCCACAGCATTGCACAGTCCATGGTCCGTGCTCGAGTACTGTAGCATACATAAGAACTTCTAGATGTACCAGTAGTGCTAGGTTTAATATTCCATTTGCCATCATCTTAAACCACTCTCGCACTTAGTCTGCCCGAGTCCTTTAAGATTTGTCTAGCCTAACAAGATATTAAACCTCATCGAGACTCGCCCAGACTCACACACACCATGTCGCACTTTATCAAAGACCTAATCAACATTCAACGACGAACGGTCGCCGACCCAGCGAGCATTAGCACAAGCGACAAGAACACCTGGTTCAGAGAAGTAGACCACACATTGCAGTCTATGCCATTCATAGAGACAGTTCACGCCAACCACAGAGACACTAGCAATTTGAACAATCGAGAAAGGGAACGTACGCCTACACCAAGTAGCGACGAAGAAGAAGAACAGGCACTTCTGAGAGAACTTGCCTTCACCACTGCAGACGAGCCTACTGAAAACTTCAGTAATGAAATAGCACAGCTCATCACAGAACTCTTACTAGAAGGAGAATACAGAATAAGTCTAGAAGAGCTGTGGTCAGACCAGAATCTTTCTGCCAAAGAAGAGGACGAATCAATCTGCAAGAGAACAAGAGAAGAACGAACGCGAGCCCAAAGCTTCAGACAACAGCAAATTGCAAACTACAATTGCTGAGTACAAGAAGAGGATACACTAATACAGAAGGGACACGATGCACAGAGCGCACGACAGAACCAATGAGAATGATACCAAAGCCAGGGGCACATAGGAACGAAATTGCTAAACCCCTTTAGAAGACTGACCCACCGAAGTACAGCATAAAGAAAATTGCACCATCGTGGCGAAAGTAAGCGACAGTGACTGGAACGAATACTATTGGTAGAGGGAGCGAAAGAGACTACCCAAGACAGACAGACCAACCGCTGCAGAGTGGAACGAATTTGAACAAGCCTGTAGAATCACAGGAATCGACCTAGACTATTGGAAAGAGCAATGAGAAGAACAAAGACAGAAGCAGATCCAAGAACAGCAGGCCCAAGCACAACAAGCTCAAGAACAGGAAAGCCAAGACCAAGACAGCGACGAAGAAATTCTGCAAACAATGGCGACAGAATACAAAGGAATTATTGCAGACCCAAAGTCCTTCACAGGAGACCGAACAGCTTTCGACATTTGGTGGAGAAAGATGAAACTCTACATAACCGCATACAGAGACCTCACCGATACACAAAAGATCGGAGCAGTACTATTCAGAATGACTGACGGACCAGGAGCTCACTGGGCGTCGAAGAAAATCGACACCACAACCAATCAAAGCACATGGGCCGATTTCGTAACCAAAATACAGACACAATTCAGCAATGTCATGTCACTGTCACAAGCAGGAAGCAAACTATTCAACATCAGACAGGGAAACCAACCAATTGACGAATTCCTAGATGAATTCGTAGACCTCGCAGGAAAAGCAGGAATGACAGGAACAGCCCCTTGTTTTCTACTCGAGAAGAGCCTAAACAGGAGGACAGCAGAGGCCGTACACTCGATCTCCAAACTTCCAATAGATGGAGATGAATATATCAAGACAGTTCAAGCGATTGGACAAAATATCAATGAACATTGGAATGTAATGAGAGGGGAATTCGCAAACAACCAATGCAAGCCAGGAAACCCAAGCCGAGGAACAGGACAGGCCATGGAAGTCGACAAAGTATGAAGCAACAATTGCTTCAACTGCAACAAACCAGAACACCTTTCATGAAATTGCCCGGAGCCGCGAAAAGGAGCAGCAAACGTCATATGTTATAATTGTGGCTTGAAAGAACACTATGCACGAAACTGCAGGAAGAAGAAGAAGGGAAAATCCTGAGTCAGAGAAGTGAAAGAAGAAGGAGAAGAAGACGAAGAAGACAAGGATGAAGAAAGCTCTGACAAAGAGGGTTTTGTCGAAGGGTCCGATTAAGAGGTGCTAAATCACGACTCATACAGCTAAAACAGACTCACTTCGATACAGGATGTAGATCATCCCATACTCTGAAATACATCATTCCTGCAAAGCGACCTGAAGCACCAAGAAAAACCATTCGAGGCAACAAACCATCCAGAAGAAAAGAACTCGCAGTACTAGCGAAAATATGAACGTGAAAAGAGATAGCAACAATAACACCAGAAGTCGATAGTGGAGCAGACAGGACCTGCATCAATACTGCCATAGTAACAAAAACGGGATTGAAGACATGACGAATCAAGAAGATTCAGATCATAAATGCAGATGGATCACCCAACCGCCAGAAAACAGCAGACCGAGTAGCGGAAGTTCACATCGACATTAAAGGGCACAAGAAGCATATGGAAGCCATCATACTTGACATTGGAAAAACCAACATGCTACTGGGACATGACTGGCTTGTCTATCACAACCCAACAATCAAATGGAGGACAGGAGAGATTATCTTTAACAGATGCCCCAAAACATGCAAGATAAACCACCAAATGATCAAAATACAAAAGGTGGCTGAACCAGCAAAGACCACAGCCAATGACAGGACGGGAACTCAGATACCTCCATATCTGACAAGATTCAAACACCTCTTTAAGAAGAAGAACTTCAATTGACTACTGGACCATAAGGAGTGGGACCACGAAATAAACTTAACAAAAGATGCACCCAAGACGATACCGAGCAAGGTCTATCCGATGACACAAAGAGAACTAGAAGAACTAGATGCTTTCATTGAAGAAGGACTAAGAACAGGGAAGATACACTCCTCAAAATCACCTTATGCAGCACCCTGCTTCTTTTGCAATAAGAAGGACAGTAGCAAATGGCTTATCCAAGACTATCAAGAAATAAACAAGTATATGGTCAAGGACAAGTTCCCACTACCACGCATTAGCAAACTCCTCGACGTACTACAAGGAGGGAAGTACTTTAACAAGATCAACATTATCTGGGGATACAACAACGTTCGCATCCAAAAGGGAGACGAATGGAAAGCAGCCTTCCTAATGACAAGAGGGCTCTTCGAACCAACAGTCATGTACTTTGGACAGTGCAATGCACCAGGCACTTTCAGCCGAATGATGGCAAGCCTCTTCCAAGACCAATTATGAAGAAGAGTATGCATAATCTATATGGACGACATCATAATCATTGGATGAACATGAGAGGAACTCCAAAAGAACACAGTAGAAGTCATGGAGATACCATCAGCAAAAAGTCCATAACATTATTTGACATTGTAAACAATGTATAATTCGGACAAATTTGTATAGTCATGTATTAGAATACAAGTTGTATAGCATTATAGTAGTCATCTTACAATGTAATACAATTTTATTTGGTGGGCTACAATTATAATCTGAGATTACAATGTTATGCAATTTTAATGACCACCTTACATTGTAATACAATTTTGTCTGCCAGTATGCAATGTAATACATGATTGTGTTTATAATAATATCAAGCATGCATTGTAATCCATGTTGTCTGGTATCCATAATGTCTATGTTCATTAGCTTTCTTCAATGAATGACAAATAATATGTTCTGAATCACTCAGATATTCATTTAGCAAGAAAGTTGATTTTATTGCTCAAGTATACAGGCACAAGAAAAAAAAAAAAAAGGCTGTCTACAAGGTGTTTTTGGTGGTGCGGAACCTATCAAGGCAAAGCGGGCGAGGACAGCGATAGGTCCGCTCATAGAGTCCGCACTTGTTGCAGAGGATTTTGCCGAGGTTGAGCGTAGAGCGGCGCCATGCTGGTGCCTCAGTCGTGCGGCAATTGACACAGCAGCAGTGGATGTATTGCATCTGCTTCACTGCAGCGTCGTCCGTGAACTGGATCGGATGGCTCGATCTGTCGAGCTGTCAGCGAGCGGAAGACATAGGCGAGAAGGAGCCTACACTGGGACCTGGGGCCAGCGCCTCGCTATTGCTGTGGGACAGGAAAACAGGTGCATAGGGCACCGAGGTCAACGCCGAGGCATTGCCATACAGTGGGAAGGAGGGATGGTCGGAGGCTGCGAGGAGCAAGGAGGTCGCTGGTGGCAACATGTCATTGCTGTGCAATGGGAGGGAGGGCGTGTATGAGGCTGAGAGTGACAACAAATGGTTGCCGTAGAACAAAGTCTGGGAGGAAATGGAGGCTCGTATCAATGCCTCGTCGTTGCCATCGAGCAGGATGGAGGGAAGGTCGGAGACCGCGAGGAGCAAGGACGATGCACGGGGGCCTGGATGCAATGGCGAGCGGTTGCCGGAGAATGGAAGAGAATGAGCGCAGTCAGCTCGGACTGGCAACGGGGGGAAAAGCTGGACCATGGAAAAATGCTCGCCGTTGTCGTAGAACGGGAGGGAAGGAGAGTAGGATGCATACAAGGCCGTTGGCAATGCCTCGTCATTGCCGTACAGTGCAAGCGAGTGCACGTGGTTGGCTGGGAGGAGCGAGGAGGACGCACTGGGTATTGGGGGTAATGGCGAGGTGTTGCCATCGCCGTCGAGCACGAAGGAAGATGCGTAGCGAGCCAAGGGCAGCGCCTCTGTGTTATCATAGAGCGGCAGCAAGTGCGCATAGGGGGCTGGAGACAATGTATGACCGTTGTCATGCAGCAGCATCAATGGCGAGCGCTCGCCATTGCTGTCGACTGGGAGGAAGGACGCGTAGGGCGGCGGCAACACATCGTTGCCATGGAGTGGAAAGGTGGGGATGGGGGAGGCTGGCCGCAATGAGCCATCATTGTCGTGGCCACGGCTGTGGAGCAGAACAGAAGGAATGCACGGCGCTGGTATGAGTGACTCGCCAACGCCGTGGAATGCCAGGGAGGGAAGGAGGGCACTGGCGGCAACGAATCGTCGTTGCCGCCGAGTGTGAGGGAGGGGGCAGGGAGTTGGCAGGAGCAGGCATTGGGGGGTGGTAGGGAAAGCGTTGGCGGGGGCAGGCATTGATGGGGGCATTGGTTACTATGGCGACTTGTTTCGCTTATCGGCGGCAAGATAGGATCGCAAAAGCTGTGTTGACCTCTGCGAATGGTGTGGCAAGTGGGATGGTCATCAGAAAGAAATCTCCGAATGAAAACAAAGTGCTCTACGTGTTTCAATTAAATGGTGCAAAGCCCTCTGCACCTTCAGCATCATCGTATTCGTCTTCTCTGTCCTCTGGTCCAAGTGCTCCATCCTCGTCCTCGTCCTCATCCTTGTCCTCTTCATCCTCCTTATCGTCTGTGTTATCCTCATCTTCTGCATCTGCGTCCTCTTCATTCTCATCTTCTTGACCTTCTTCGCCTTCATCCTCATCGATTTCATTCTCCTCATCTTGTTCTTTGACATCTTCACCTTCATCTTCTTGTATCGGTTCTTTGAATTATCTTAGTGACATCTAGCCTTACAGAAAAAAGAAACACACCTTGTATAATGTTGCCTTTGTCGAAGAGCGCAACACAGGACACTACCTCCAGATATTTCTCGCCAAGATCACTGAGGGTGGCCCATATTGCTTGATGTCCGATAGCCCCACCGAAATAGCGCATCACCATATCCCGGTCGACGAAACTGTAAACGCAAATCAGCCGAATGCCAAGGTATGCAGACCATGACCTACATTCCAACATAATACCAATTCCAATCTTCGTGATCTTCTTTGGGTTGACGGGTGATAGATGGTCCCAAAAGTTCCGAAGTTCGTCCATGTGCAAATGCAGGCATCAAGTGCACTGCGCGTACTACGTCGTTGGGGTCAAGAAAGCCAAATGCGTCTGGGTCAGACCCGTACAGAAAGCCAATGCAAGGAAGACGCAGGGCCTTCCACCCGCAGCAGTGTCGCCGATCGCAGTCAAAGTTGCGCACGAACAAGACATCCATCTTGTGAGGGACATTGTCTATTCCAAAGCGCTGAGCATAGAGATGGAATATGCTGATGACCCGTGCATAGGCGTATGGATGCAGGTCTCTCCCGACCTCCTCTGCGGCTTCGTGGGACAAGACCATCATGTCGGGATGTGTCTGCGGATTGATAGAGTCTTGATTTCGCCACATATCGTAGGTTGTATAATTGAATCGGACTACTTTGTGCATGTATAGTCAGTTACGTTGAATGATTAATGATGCGTGGTCAGATTCTGAGAATTTGACCATGTCTCTAAATGAAGAGCCTTGCAAACGAGTGAGCAAGTGGTCTTTCAACTGTGGCAGGAAGTCCTGGTGTGGACTATTATTAGCAAGTCTTGCAAATGATATGCCGAGCGACACTTACCACCAGTGCAGGATCGTCCTTATTCTCCTGTAGCCACGAAAATATGGACACATAGTTCTTCTTTGACTCTGACATGTGGTAATGTTGATCTGGAGGAGTGGGCAGCAGGGCCTCGGAGACTGTGAAAGGCAATGTGGTGGTGGCATAATCGTTGACAGCCACCTCTCCACGGGCATTTGCCATCTGGTGATTGTATCATCGCTGCCACATATCCTCCAGAAATCGTGCGCACTGCAGTTGTCTCGAGATTTGCCCTTCGAAACCATTGTTCTTGCTTGTGCGGGCGAAATACCATTTGACTCGACGATGTTCCAGTTCACCCTTGTATCAAGAATGAGTCATAGGTAGATGTATCACAAAACAACACTGAACATACCACTTGCGTTGAATAATTTTTTGTCGTTCCAAACAATTTGATGGCTTTGACATAGTTGCCCAACGTGTGAAACTTGTACATCGTCAGGTTGAATCGCTTGCAGTTGACCTTGCCCGTTTTGCGACTGCAGTTAGATTGAGTGCCACCGCTTGCCTCCACCTGTGCGGCTGTGCGATGTCCTTGTGCTGCCTCCTCTTTAGGAAGTTCTTGTGTCTTGTAGCATTTACAGGTGGTCCTCTCGAATTTTCGGATGATATGCCCCATAGCCGTTGTTGTCGCCTCAAGGAAGCCGAGTGTTCTTTCGGTATGAAGCCACAATTTTGCAATGGCCTGCCATGTCGACAGTGTGAACACCAGATCCAGGACCATTGAATTGTGCGGTTCGGGTAGTAAATCCTCCAATACAGGCATTGCGCACTGCTGAGAGTCAGCTCTGCCCCAAAACAATGATAGACCGTCCAACTTACCTGCAACATATCCTCGTAATCGCAGGCTGCCAGCTTTTTTAAATCCGAAATGTTGTTGCTGAAATGTTGAATGACATCGCGACCAAATGTTGGTATGGCTCGATACCTGTTCAAGTTCAAACGTCAGTCTGGCATTAACTTTAAACCGAAATGAGACTTGCCGTCGATTCAATTTCTGTATGCAATCCCCCCCTTCAGCATACAGGATACATAGCAGATGGGTGAACGTTGAACGCCAAACACCCAGTTTGAATTCGTGGAGGAAGTCGGGCTGAAACATGGAATAAAAGTTGACTCCATGGTCGGCAAGGCGTGCAGAGAATGCGTTCTACAATGAATTCAGTTCCTCAGACACACAGGCGATAGCTTAGGAGCTCACTCTGGTAGGAACCCAAGACTTGGGCCGGAGCACGTCTTCAACCCACGTCGAACTGACCAACCGTCCCAATTGGTATATAAATCGACGCGCGGTATCTATTGCACCTCGGCAATGCTTGTTGTCGACTCTGATCTTCTCGCGGCGACGTGCATCTAGTTTGGTCCCCATCAGCAGGATATTCTTCTTTGGGATAAAGCAGCAAGGGCAGGGGCAGGCTGCCATCGACCGGATGGTGGCCAAAAGAACTCTGATGTCGTGTCAATGACTGTTTGCACAGGACTTTTGAATATACTTACTTTTTTTTATAATCAGCCGAATAGGTGAAGAATCTGGTGAACAACCGCCTTGTAATGCCATCGGTGCACTTGACGACGATTCCGTGCACATAGGCATGCATGAAGTCCTTGTCGAGCAGTAGCTCCCATATGGCATGCATGAGTTCACAGCGAAGGTGGGCAAGGGTTGCAGCTGATGCTGCAGCTTGCTTTCCGAGCTTCATGTATATGTCTTGAACAGTATCTGGTAGCTGCAATAGAACAAATTTAACAAGACTGATCACATTCAATCAGGAGATCTTACCTGAGGGATATATGCGACATGTTCGATGGAGAAAGTCGTAGGCTTTGAACAACTGTACTTTGACTGATTGCTGAATAACGCGTAGATGGGCCAGAGTGATGCGGTACCAAAGTTGGTGAGATGAGTCGAGTCGGACCAGAGCATGATTGTGGCCATGGCTGTCTCTAAAGTACAGCCAGGTTCGCATGGTTGCATCTGTATCTTCTCGTGCTCGGTGATGAAAGCATCCGAGTTGTAGACTTCGCTGAGTATTCGCTCGGGCAGGTTTTCAGGCGATGACTTCCAAAATTCCTTGAAGGGCATGTAATGAAATGTCTTGGCTGCTGGTGATTCAAATGCAGATTTGATGACACCCGTCAGGCTCTGATGCCAGACTCCGTGGACTTTGAAAGTTAGGGCTTCGTCTTTGCTGGCATTTTTCGAACCTTCGACAGGCAAACGAACCTTGACCGACGATTTCTTGAATGGACTTCCTTGATAAAGCGAAGGATCGTCCATGAATTTGTCCATGCGATCCAGTTCGCGTTTCGTGCTGAAATTGGAGGTGAAACCAACCACCTCAAAGTCGGGTGCCAGGATGATGTCACGAACCAGTCGATCTGCTTCTTCAATCGATTTTTGCCCCAATCCAGTACAGAACCAATAAATAAACCAAAAGACCGACGTGTTGCGAAAGGGAGCAAAGATGTCTTCAGCCCACCGGCGTGTAATCAAGAAGGGCACGACCCACTTTGAGTGGACAGTATCGGGCTGGCTAATAGAGGGACGGGGGACATCGTAGAGGTCATTTAGCTGTTGGTCAGCTTCAGGATCACCGGATGGATATGTGGTATAGACTCGATAGACACCAAATTCATTGAGCTCTGTCTGAAATTTGATTGGATTTGGAGGAGGGGGGGATGGTGATGGAGGTGAAGTGTCTTCTTCCTCCTTGATGGGTTCGGGCTCCTTCGGTCTCGGTGGAGGAGGCATGTGCGGCAGGTGTACACGGTCAGGCATGAAATCATGATACAGGTTCGCTTCCTACTGGACCTGGTAGGAGGAGGCACGAATCCTTCTTCGACGCGTGCGGGCTGGGGTTCGGGTTCTTCGTCGACCTCCATGTTTTCGACCAAGTCTGGCACTTCTGCGACCTGTCCTCTAGTTAGCTGGCACGATGTTTACTTTAATGATCACATACCGATGGTTCCACTGGTGGAGACGGTTGATGTATCCTCAACAGTTTTTCCTTCCTTTCCTCCCTTTTCTCTTTGACACGCTTGGCTCTTTCAATAACCAAGGCGGCCGCCTCACTTCTTGCAAGCTTGCATTTTTTGCGATGAAGGGATAAACCCTGACTGCTCTTGCATTCTAAACGGCATGACTGACAGACGAAAGCCACCATGAGCAGGACAGGGATCCACCAGCACATTCCGATGGGGGATAGGTCAATGAAGGCAGCACATACAGCGAGAAGGCGTCAAAGCTGTCATCGTAGAATTACGTGGGACCTCAGGCCTGGGGCAGGCCCCAGGCCTGGATGTGGATAAATTGGTATTATTGCTATGTAGGCGGGCTAATTACATCATAGATAGCATCAGAGTCTCGTCGCGGAGGAGGGATCGTCAATTATTGGGCCTTGATTACAAGCAAATAGTACATTGATTTGGCGACAGCACAACAACAGCGAAAGCAATTGGCAGCACAGAACTCGGCAGGAAACTTGAGGGACCAGGCAATGGGTGGGATCAATCTCTTGGAGGTACCCGACACACCAATCGATGACCCCCACGAGTGACAATCTTGAGAATCAGAAATTCAGGTACTTGTACGTCATCAGGAATTACGATGGGAGGATCGGGCGAGGACTTTGTTGCAGACAGCAGGCGATTGTGAATTTTGTCGTTTAAAATATCATTAATGACCCTAACACGCTCTTGAGTGAGAGAAACACGGTGGCGAGGGACGTACATCAATTCGTTAAGGCATCGTTGCATGGCCAAGATAACTCTGTTTCCACTGCGTATCAACGTCTCCTTATCCAATTCCCGAACAGTCGCCAACAGGGTTTCCATGTCGGATATCGATCCATGGTTCGTCGTATTGGCACTCGCAGTATTGCTCACTATAAGTCCCTATCAATAGCATATCCTACACTAATAATTCATTACAGTATGGACTTGTGTTTTTTTCTTTTGTTTCCCTCCTCCACGTATCCGTTTGATATATTCTTTCAAATTGATTTTATTCTACAACTGTATCTATAGTCTATGATGTATCTATGGACTATGTACATCTACTACGGAGGCCAACGTCGTCGATGGTAGTGGTAACGGGGCAGGAGCGAAAGCGTGGGAATGCGGACTTGTGCAAATTGATCACCCCATGGGAAGTTGAAACCTCGGGTAACCGGTAACCGGCCAGTTACCTGAGGTTTCAACTTCCCATGGGGTGATCAATTCGCACAAGTCCACATTCCCACGCTTTCGCTCCTGCCCTGTTACCACTACCATCGATCTTGCTGCTGGTCGGCCCCTCTCGGTAAGTCCCTAGATTTTTGTGTAGTCAGTAGAATATATAGTAGACTAGAACAATAAAATGAATGGGTGAACACAATGACGTTAAGGCCAAAAAAAAAAAAAAGAAACTTGTCATTATGAAATGCTGGAGGCTCACCATGGCTGTCTACACAAACGTCATCGAATAAGTGCTGATCATCATTCTCAGCCTCCTCGACCCGAAACCTATTTTGATCAACACCATGCCCCGACAGGTTTTAGAGGTGGCTCAACGGTTCATCGATATCGAGGCAGAGGTGGATGACCAGAGCAGCGAGGAGGAGCAGGATGACTTACTTGGTATGATCAATGCCTGAATGTGACACCGGTTACCTATCTAACCATTCCTCAGATGACTTTATTGATGATAATGAACAAACTGAAGAGGGTCCGCAGACTGGCTCTGCGATGACTCAGGATTCTATTGGCATCGATGATGGCAGTGGCGACAACCTTGACACCTTCCTATCTGAGATTCTCCAGCATGCGCACCGACGTCAGGACTTGTCAAGGTCTCAACCCCATGATGGAGAGACGGTCATCGATCTGCCCTTGGAAAGTATGGTCCTTGATGGTGACTACCCCCTGTGGCGAGTTCCCTGCCGCGTGAGTAACTTTTCAACCATCTTCAGTCACTGCTAAGGACTTTAATAGGTCGGGATCGAGGAGGAGGCATTGATGTTGCTGATGAAGGCCACTCAGCCTGAGCACGAGTTGCGTTCGGCCTTTTGTCATGCCTACCTCTGCAGTTGGATCTACTTGGAAGCAATGATGAACCAGGCGCTGGTCAATCTGCTTAAAATCACTCCGGGGATTCGCTGCGGTGACCAAGACATTCCATGGACCCGGATCAATGTGAAGGACTGGCAGCAGATGCTAACGGTTGTGGAGCCTAGCGATATACCTTCAGTGGGGTCTTGGGTGCGAATTCTAAAAGGGCCGTACAAGGGCGACGTGGGGTTGATCTGCAAGTTTGAACACTGGGTTGGGGTCAGTATATTGTTGATCCCCCACCTTGACTTTCACGCTGTCCCTTCATCGAAAAAGTGGAAGAGGTCGACAGTCCCCCCTCTTGCTCGACTTTTCGACCCGCTGACGATCCCGAGGGACTTTCGCGTTCAACCGATGTGCATAGACGAGCATACATTCAAGTTTGGGCGAATGATGTTTAAGCACGGCCTGCTGAAGAAGCCGTTCAACCTTCACTCGGTCTCTTGAAGCGGTGTCTTCTTGTCAATGGAGACTTTCACGACATTTCAAATGAGCAAGCATCCAGCTATCCAAGCTGCTGGATTCATATGCCCCATGGAATGGAAGTTCGAAGAGCAGGAGAAGGTCTACGTAACCTCATCCGAGAAGCAGGGCATCATCCGCTCCCTTTCCCAAAATGGCATCGAGGTCAATTTGTCCGAAGACAAAGGCTTAATCAGTGTTCCGTGGTGCAAGCTGCGAAAGGTCATCGTACTTGGAGATTTCGTCCAAGTGACCGGCAGGCCGAGACAAGGACAAAAGTTGGACGAGCGGACCGGCGCGGACCGGGAACTGCCCGGGCCCCGGGGGGCCTGCTCGTCTCGTTGAATATCGGGCCGCCCGGGTTGCCCCCCTTCGCTCTCCTGGCGGCCCCCTCCCCGGCTTGGGTAACAGGTGTGGTTGAGACCAGCGCCGACCTCGTCGAGCAGCCCAATGATCTCGCAAAGGCATTTCTGGAGCAGCATTTCGAGGTCAGTGTACAGATTTCACAGCATATCGCCTTGTCTAACACCATGCCCAGACATTTCAAGTCCACGTCAACTGGCTCAAGATTGTACCATCGGAGCATTCTTTGGCGATGCCGACGGAGCCAGAGACCACAGAGATCGCCCAAGATTATATTCTGTGGAAGGGCCAGATCGTTGTCATCACAAAGAAGCACGCGATGAAGGGCTACCATGTGGTGATCAAGGACGTTCTTTGTGATGAGGCTTCGCAAAGCGGCATCAAACTTGTCGTTCAATTCTTACAGTACAGTGCAGCTGCGCCCTACCAATCCTTGACTTTTGATTATGATGACGTTGTGGATGCCTTGTAAGTATTTGATGCACTGTGTGGCACATCTCCTTTGATTTGCTTTCAATAGACACCATATGAAGTTATTTGCCTGCACTCCTCACAAAAACCCTCGATTCTTTCCCCGCAATCACATTTCAGAATCCGAGCCATCGAGTTCATGCCTTGTTCCCGCCGTCTCCACAGGCACTCCAAATATCGGAGGGCAAATGCCCATGCCCAACTTTGGCTTGGCGATGCTGGCTTGGAACCCATCCTCCTGGACACCGTTCACTCTGGCATCTTCTCACGACAAACCTGCACATCCTCGCATCTCTGCTTCAAACGACCATCTGCTCCTGGATCCCCATCTTGTGGGCTGAACGATCTGAGCCACAGTAAACGGCGGTGGATACAGCTGCAAGATCTTGACAGTGTCGATCATGTCCAGTCAACAGAGACCAGTGTTGCGACACCAGTTCTATCAGACCTTGGAGCACCTTGAGCCAGAATGGGTGACCGTCAAGCACCCTCACCCAACTCGCGACAACGGTCTGCTGGTAGTGATAAGAGGCAAGCACTGCAGCAAGTACGTACGCCGTATCCATCATCGCTACGAGGACGGCAAGGCGATCATCTGATGCGCCATCATGAATCGAGATGAGAACGGAGTAGAAAGTCTTTCGGGGGAATTCATCGAGTTGATGACCGATGACATGTGCCAGGGTTGGGAAACAAAAGAGCAAAAAGACCAAAATGATCATCTGGTTACGGATTTGTGTACTGAAGCTCGAAGGACCCATGCTAAATGATTATAATTGTACAATCAATCTTGGATTTACATGACCGTAGAATAGACATCGACTAATATATTCCATGCTAAGAGAGGCGGTGTGCTTAGGGAGTCCCATCAACAGTCAGATGACAGCAGGCTTCTTATCAGCTGACATGCTTCGCAGAATGCGACTTTGGTGCCAGATGCTTTTCCGATTCCCTACAATTTTCTTCAAACCATCATGATGCCCAGCCACTTCCAGGAACCCCGTGGCACTCAGGCAAACCAAAGAGTTGAGCCTGAAGTCACGCGACCCATTGCAGGAGATCAGCCGATAACAGAAAGAGACTCTGAGCGCAACCCCGACCAGAAAGGGCAACAAAGTCAGACGGAAACAGGTCTACTCGCTGAGCTTAAGAATGGTTCCAAGAAAAGGACCTGGTGAGGTTCAGATCCAGCCGAGCAGTGGCTTTCGCAAGCTGACATTCTATACACAGAAACATGGAATACACACCTTTCCATAACATCGCGAAATGGATTTTGCGCAGCGAGAGTGCATTTATTGATTTTTCAGAGCTATGGAACACAGGCTTCCTGACCGACATGGACGATGAGACCTCGTACGTGCACGATCATGAGACGGTACAGTTACTCTATGCTCATCTCTTTCAGATCACCAGCTCCAGACGCAAAGCGCAAAGAATTATTGCGCATATACGGGATCATGCGGGCGTCAATCAGCGGTTTCGAAGATTACATGGGCAAACTGATGGAACAGCCGCATCGACTGGTGGACTTGACAGACAAGGTAATCATATGCGCATATACCCAAACTAGCACTAACTGCATGCTCCATCAGATGAAGAACTTGGCAAGCCAGGCTCGCAGCGAAGATACGTCGAGCCTCAAAGACGTGTTTATTGACCTCATCGCCAGGGATATTCCGGGTCAGCAAATAGACCCCCCCCATTCTTGTGGGCGACGGAAAGGAGGGCCGTCGCGGATTCCATCATCTGGTCCTGGTGCAGTTGCTTTGCCCAGTCGATCGCCTCGAAGAATTCGATGCTGATCCAGAGAGGCAAGTTTTTTTATTTTTCAAAGTTCAAATGCTACTAATTAGGGTATTACCCAGCACTATGCTCAGGTTCCTCAATGACAGAAGCCTCCTGAATCCGCAGGACCCTGTCGCATTCATGTACGAAGAGAATGGGGATAATTTCGACATGGCCAACATAGGGCATGGCCTTTGCAAAGGTCCGCTTCTCATCCGCGTATGTGATCTGCAGGTCTCACGATTTTTGATTGGACTGCCGCCCCTTGCAGGTCTGGAAACACTTGTTCACATCGCCATCTTCAGCGTCAAAGGAAGCACCCGGGCGAACCAGGACCCATTCAAGTCAAGCGAAGAAATACAGGATGAAGGAGGTGATGCCAGCGAGCATCGCGTATGCAGCAATGCATGTAAGTCTCCTGATCATGTCAGTGCAGTGCTACTAGTTCTTTTTTTAGGTGTGATATCTCCTCTCTGAGCAAGAGGATTGGCGACTGGATGAAGCGACTTGGGGGAATGCATGATTTTACGAAATGGTGCTCAGCCTGTTCAATAATAGGCAATGGAAATGGTGTATAGACACCTTGGACTGGTGGAACAGGTATGATATCAGATTGTTGGATAAGACTTGTTATTACAGAGTTACACAACCCGATAGGCAGGTATTCTCCGTGGAGCAACTCGCGCTCAATGGCAAGCAGGCACAGGCACGCCCCTCGGCTCTTCTCTTAGCTTTCCAGGAACAAGAAGAGCTCGTAAACTCGACGCATGGCCCGATCGGCGGTGAGTCCAAGACCCAGATCTCATGAAGTCCAAGACAATGATACTCTACAGCTGGAAATCAAGCCGCAGCACACAAATGGTCACACAGACCACTGTCATCAAGCACAGCGAGCAGCTCCCGTCGGTCCCAGCATACCTCCAGCCCACTGCTGCCATGCAACAAAGACGAAGATGAAGATGAAGATGAAGATGACACCGATGACAAAGACCATGGCAATCGAGGCTATGGCAACCACGGTCCACGCAATGAATATGAAGGCGAAGACGAAGACTATCACAGGCGTCTCTCCCGATGCTATGACAACTACGACTGACATCTTCCTTTGCCGAGGAGCCTGGCGATTCAGATAAGCTGCCACCAACAAAATCGCATGGACCCAGTACATTGAGTCCCTTTTATTGAATGCACACTGCTCAAGGAAAGGCACAGATGGCAAGGTCCCACAGAAAATATCCGCTGCCCAATTGACGATTCCAGGATCCCTCTGGAGATGAGAATGCGGCCAACTTGTGACAATCGCGACCTTGTACAGTGGACGCGTCGAGTACTCTCTCCCCCCTGTGACAGACAAGGCCCGGAACTCAAAAACCGATGTGCCGACCCTCTCCCATCCCAATCCCGGAGCGAAGAGGTATTCAATGGGGTCGTCATCATGGCCCTGACATCCCTCCGCCCCAGGGCAACAATGTGCAGGATGACTTGCTTCCTGGAGATACCGTGAGGGGGACAGGACCCGAACCTCAGCAAGAAGGGCCTCTGCAGAGCCCTGAAGCTAATAATGGTTCGTGTCAATAATCATTCCTTACTAGACTGAAATCTATCTACACAGAAGCAACAGGCAATGTCACTCCCCACTGTGCACCCAACCTTGATCCCAACTCTGATCCCTGGCTCAATTCTCCGTCGGATGAAGACCTGCAACTCCAATTCGATGACAACATGCTGCAGGCACCCGAGCCACCAAAAGGTGACATGTCTGATGTGCCCCCAAGTCCTATGAACGACCTCTCCACTCAGGAACAAGAACCCGTCGACATGCCGCCTCCGGCACCAAGTGTTCGCAGCACCAAAAGGTCAGCCGCAAGTACTCGCGGACGTGGCATATCAAAAAGGGCATGCGGACGCGGCGGAGCAACTGATACGCAAGGGCGCCCTGCATCCCCAATGCCCGACATGACCACCGGCGAATTGCCTGTGGTGCGAGGCCGATGCCGAGGACGTGCAAAGAGAGGCGCAGTGACATCACGAAAGAAGAATTGATGGTGGCTTTGTATGTATTCTCTCCCTCCCTTCCTCCATGCTTGATGTGCTCCTTTGCTGTCTTTTCTTTTCTATTGCATGTATATAATCTTGACAATGATACATTTGTACTGATCAATGTGGGATTGTAAGAAACCTAATGCCAGCATAAAAAAAAAAGTCCATAATCCAGGCTTTCTTCCATTGAAATGTATTGCAATGTAGAGTTGTAACAATCTTGTATGGTAGAAATAAAATTGGATACATTGTATAGTAGAGCTAAAAATGGATAACATTGTATGGTTGAGCTAAAAATGGATAACATTGTATGGTAGGGATAATCTTGTATGGTCAAGCTAAAATTGGATAACATTGTATGGTAGGGATAATCTTGTATGGTCTTACAATTTTGCTAGTATCCTTGCAAGGTCTACTATCTTAAGTTTACTATACAATGTTAATACAAAATTGCCTAGTAATTGTTGCCTTGTGAGGCAATGTATACTAGCCTAATAAAATTGGATACAATGTGGACAATGATGACAATATATTGCAATGTATTGTAATGTATTTTACAGGACATTTTGCTGATGACTAAACAAGAATGACCTGTTCATCAAAGGACCGAAATGTGTCTGGGAATCATCAAAAGTCCCAGTACTAGGGTATGTCATAGGAGAAGGGAAAGTGGAAATGGAACCGGAGAAGGTTACAGCCGTACAATCCTGGCCAACCCTGAAAACGAAGAAAGAACTACAAAAGTTCTTGGAATTCACAAACTTTTACTGACGATTCATCAAAGGATATGCAAAAGTTGCCAAACCTTTAACGGAGCTGACTGGAAACAAAACATTCCAGTGGACAAACAAGCAGCAAAGCGCTTTCAAGGAACTAATCCAACACATAACCTCAGCACCCATTCTAGCACTACCACAAACAGAGGGAAAATTCCGAGTTGAAACAGATGCCTCAGGATACACCATCGGAGCAGTATTATCACTGCAACAGAAAGGACTGTGGCACCCAATCGCCTTCATATCAAGATGTATGACCCCAGTGGAGCAGAACTACAAAATCTATGACAAAGAACTCCTTGCGATAATGGTGGCACTGAAGACATGGAGACAATACCTTCTAGAAGCTCGAGAAAAGTTTGAAATACTGATGGACCACAAGAACCTATCATACTTCCGAAAACTGCAATGACTCAACTCGAGACAGACCGGCTGGTATCTGAAATTACAAGAATATGACTATGAACTATGACACGTACCAGGAAAAGCGAATGGAAAAGCAGACGTCCTATCACAAATGGTGGGATATGAAGAAAATCTAGCAGAGAAAGACAACATACAGATGATCAAAGAAGCCGCATTTATTCGACACCTGGAAGAGAATAATGAACGAGACTTTGAATTCATGATGTTTGAGGACGAACATCCACAGAAAGGGGGAGCAGAAAATAACAAAACAGTACAAACAAGAGGAATCACAATGATTGAAACCCCAAGGATAGAACAAATTCGACAATGCACACGAAGAGAAATGATTGTAACAACAGGACTGAAGGAAAAACCACATTGGTTCACAGAAGAAAACCACATCATATACGCAGGAGAGAAAATCTACGTTCCCTCAGACAACAAACTGAAGGAAGATATCATGTTCGAACACCACGACACGCCCATTAGAGGGCACCCAGGACAATACTGCATGCACAAACTCATAAACCGCACCTACTGGTGGCCATCAATGTTAACGGACATCAAGAAATATGTCAATGGATGCAAAGCATGCCAGCGAAACAAAATCATCTGACAGAAGAAACATGCACCACTACACCCGCATGAAGTTCTGCAGCAACTATGGGAAGATATCAGGGTAGATCTCATAGGACCGCTACCCAACTCGAATGGCTTTAATGCCATCACCGCAGTCACAGACCGCCTGACCAAGATGATCCATCTAATTCCCACAAACACCAAACTCACAGCAGAAGGCCTTGCACGATTATACTGAGACAATGTGTGGAGACTCCATGGAATCCCACGAAAGATCATCAGCGACTGAGGACCCCAATTCACAGCACGATTCATGACAGTGCTTCTAAAACTGCTTGGAACGAAGCAAAACCTATCAACGGCCTATCACCCACAAACAGATGGACAGGCAGAGTGATCCCATCAAGAGACGGAAGCTTTCCTTAGGAACTTCACAAACAACCTGCAGGATGACTGGGCAGAATGGATAGCGATCGCAGAATACCAATACAATGACAAAACACACCAGAGAACAAAGGAAACACCATTCTATCTCAACTACGGAATGCACCCCTGGAAGGGAGAGCCGCAGACAACAGAAGGGAACAACCCCGCAGCAAAGAACTTTGTCGAAAGGATGGACCAAATCCGGAAAGAAGCAAATGCTGTGCTGCAGTATGCACAAACACGAGCCAAAGACAATTATGATGCGAGACGAAGATGAGCCCGTGAATACAAGAAAGGGGATGGAGTATGGCTTGAAGCCACCAATATCACAGTCAATCGACCATCAAAGAAGCTATTGGCACTCCGATATGGACCATTCAAGGTGATCGAAAAGAAAGGAGCCTCAGCATACCGCCTGAAACTCCCAGCATCATGGCAGCTGATACACTCCGTATTCAATGAAACACTACTCACACCCTACAAAGGACCCCATTTCAAGATACAAGAACGGCCATCACTGCCACCCCCTGAAATCATAAATGATGAAGAAGAGTATGAGGTGGAAGAAATTCTAAAAAGAAAGAAGCAAGGAAGAGGAACGCTATTCCTGGTCAAATAGAAAGGATATGGACATGAGAAAAACACATGGATCAAAGAAAAGGAACTGAGGAATGCACAGCAAGCTCTAGACCATTTCCTGAAGAAGACTACGAAACAAGATAAAAGGACCATGAAAAGAGGGAAGAAGGCCCAAAATCACACATCATGACCACCAATGCCCCCATCAGTATCGAAAGCAGTGACGACAGCTGCGCACCCACCCCCATCATGAATGACTCTGAGAATCTGGCGAAGATTCTCGATGCCAGAGACTATATGGACCCCCTTGCCATCACCCTCAGTGCATACCTGCACTATGTCATGACCATCCGCATGCATCTTTGGACCAGACGGACCCCTGAGAGGACCGCCCCCACAACAGCAGAATGCATTGCGCTTCGCAAAGCAATGGAAATGCTTTGTACTGAAAACTGGTGACTCAAACTCCTCGCCACCATGCTCCACCACATCTGCTCCTACAATGAGGAGCTCATTCACACGTGGGCCCCATGCACGACAACCGCCTGGGAAAACAACAGGTGGGGACAGCTAGACTAAGAGTTTTCATGAGGACGCGAATCTAAAGAGAGGGTGATGTTACGAACTATTCATTTTCTTTATCTTATCTTTCTTCCCTTATCTCTTTCCTCCCCCATCATGCTGTGCATCCCTCCCCATCATGCTGTGCAGTGCACAGTCATCGAGTCATCTTCATTTCCCTAGTCACTCCAAGTCATCCCATCCCAGCCTTACTCATCTGCAGTCCGCAGCATTGTGCAGCCCATGGTCCATGCTCGAGTACTGTAGATACATAAGGACTTTCAGATGTACCAGTAGCGCTAGGTTTAATATTCCTTTTGCCATCATCTTAAACCACTCTCGCACTTAGTCTGCCCGAGTCCTTTAAGATTCGTCTAGCCTAACATTAGCTGCCTGCATGCGGTGCCACCCACCACCACTAGCTGTGAGAATCAATGTAGGATCAGTCGAGAAATTGCTAGTCAAATGGAATAAAACATACCGGAAGCATCGACATACCAGCAATGCCAGTGACAGGTTGTGCCATTCTCTGGTAGTGGAAGGCGAATAAAATCAGTCACTTCAAAGACAGTGCCTGTGGCTTTTGGGATGTAAGTCAGCACGTCTGCATCAGCAGCAACAGCATACACTTATGAGGTGCTGAAATATAGGGAACCTTGCTATGTCGAGCTCGCCGTGTAAACGCATCTAGGCTGGGTATGGCGACGTGTTCCAAAAAGCTCTGAATGACCGATATAGCTCCAGAACTGATAATAAGGGACTTCCCAAGGTGAGGCATAAAGTAACTGTCGAGCGTTATGTCAGCGGCCTTGATGTCTTCTTCGACAGTGAATCCAGGGGTTCGAACGAGTAGTGTAACGCCTCCATTCACATCATCCAGGATTTTAAGCTGTTCCATGGTAAGTTGAATTTCCTTGTTACAGGCAAATGAATAACAAACCGCATTGCAGACATCTTCGAAAGTCCGGTGTAGAAGAATTACTTTTTCTGGCCCATTGACTTCGAAGAAGCGTGGATAAAGGGGATCCTTCGTAGAATCCCAATCATTGGCATGAACTTTGTGCGCACTGCAATGAAGTATTGCTCAAGCTGTGGCTTCATGCTGACAAGATGAGACTGGCTCATCGAAGGTCATATTCTGAGCAAGTTCTTGAGCATCTCGCAGTGTGTACAGTCATGTATGATAGGGGTTGAGCTCGAAATCCATGAAGTTTCATTCCATCACTGAGATTCAGGTAATAAGATGCCATCATGCACGCTAGTACAAATATGAGCATATGTTTCAAATGCAATGGAGGTCATGCACCTGTGCAATTGTCAGCCATTCCGCCCACCCTGGCTGACCGTACCTGCTTCCCCTAGCTGTCCGAGATGCCGTCACCGATTTCAGGATCCATGAAGATTTGCCCCATCACTGAGATTCAGATAACAAGACGCTGTCATGCATGCTAGGACCAATGTAAGCATATGTTTCGAATGGAATGGAAGTCATGCACCTGTCAACCATTCTGCCCACCCTTGCCAACCCATACGTGGCTTTCCTATATATTCATTCATTTGGGATGCCATATCTGATGAACCTTTGTTAAAATTTCTAAATACAGTGATCCTTACCTTTGAGCTTCCAGATGATCAGCTGGTCATGTTGAATGAACCATTCCACATGGATGATCATTGAGAATTGCCATCCCTTATTGCCCGATGCCATTTGAACGACATGGGCTTCCATTCTTTCTCAAGGTCCCCGGTTGAAAATTTTCATTTTTTGGCATAGGTAGTTGTACTCTGTTCCCTTATACCAGTCCCTGTCATCCTGGTTTTGCACTTGTCTTTGTAATTAAGGTCTCAATAGGTACATTATGATATTAACTACGAAGGAGACTGGATGGAGGTATCTATCTATCTACCGAAATGGCTACATAATGGTTCGAGTGCAAGAGAGAAAGCGTGAGAACATTGCCAGGAACATGGTGATGTTGCCCAAGAAGTTTCTAACACCAGGTCAGGAAAAGCTGAGTCATTGGCTGGCAAGTCCATCACCGGCATGCTCAGAACGGAGACAGCACTCGGAATGGAGGCAGTGCTCGGAACGAAGGTGAAGTTGACATGGTTTACATGAGTGGAATGCTATGGTGATTATATTGCTCATGTTTTTTGCGCCTCAGCATGCAATTCTGTCATGAGGCCGTTATTTTGTACCTTCTTGTTACAGACCATTCATTTTCTTTATCTTATCTTCCTTTCCTTATCTTCTCCCCTATCTCCCCCACTCCCATCATGCTGCGCAGTGTGCAGTTATCGAGTCATCCCCTTTTCCTAGTCATGCTGCGCAGCGCGCAGTCATCGAGTCATCCCCTTCCCCTAGTCACTCCGAGTCATCCTATCCCAACCTTACTCATCCATAGTCCGCAGCATTGCGCAGCCCATGGTCCATGCTCGAGTACTGTAGATATATAAGGACTTCCAGATGTACCAGTAGCGCTAGGTTTAATATTCCATTTGCCATCATCTTAAACCGCTCTCGCACTTAGTCTGCCCGAGTCCTTTAAGATTCGTCTAGCCTAACAAGATATTAAACCTTGTCGAGACTCGCCCAGACTTACACACACCACGTCGCGCTTTATCAAAGACCTAATCAACATTCGACGACGAACGGTCGCCGACCCAGCGAGCACTAGCACGAGTGACAAAAACACCTGGTTCAGAGAAGTAGATCACACATTGCAGTCCACGCCATTCGCAGAGACAGTCCACGCCAACTGCAGAGACACTAGCAATTCAAACAATCGAGAAAGGGAACATATGCCTACACCAAGTAGCGACGAAGAAGAAGAACAGGCACTTCTGAGAGAACTTGCCTTCACCACTGCAGATGAGCTTACTGAAAACTTCAGTAACGAAACAGCACAGCTCATCGCAGAACTCTTACTAGAAGGAGAATACGGGATAAGCCTAGAAGAGCTGTGGTCAGACCAGAATCTTCCTGCCGAAGAAGAGGACGAACCAATCCGCAAGAGAACAAGAGAAGAATGAACACGAGCCCAAAGCTTCAGACAGCAGCAGATTGCAAACTACAATCACTGAGTACAAGAAGAGGACACACTAATACAGAAGGGATACGACGCACAGAGCATACGCCAACGATACCAAAGCCAGGACCACATAGGAACGAAACTGCTAAACCCCTTCAGAAGACCGACCCGCCGAAGTACAGCATAAAGGAAATTGCACCATCGTGGCGAAAGTAAGCGACAGTGACTGGAATGAATACTATCGGTAGAGGGAGCGAAAGAGACTACCCAAGACAGACGGACCAACCGCTGCAGAGTGGAACGAATTCGAACAAGCCTGTAGAATCGCAGGAATCGACCTAGACTATTGGAAAGAGCAACGAGAAGAGCAAAGACAAAAGCAGATCCAGGAACAGCAGGCCCAAGCACAACAAGCTCAAGAACAGGAAAGCCAAGACCAAGACAGCGACGAAGAAATCCCGCAAACAATGGCGACAGAATACAAAGGAATTATCGCAGACCTAAAGTCCTTCACAGGAGACTGAACAGCTTTCGACATTTGATGGAGAAAGATGAAGCTCTATATAACCGCACATGGAGACCTCACCAACACACAAAAAATTGGAGCGGTACTATCCAGAATGACTGACGGACCAGGAGCCTACTGGGCGTCGAAGAAAATCGACACTACGACCAACCAAAGCACATGGGCCAATTTTGTAACCGAAATACAGACATGATTCAGCAATGTCATGTCACCGTCGCAAGCAGGAAGCAAATTATTCAACATTAGACAGGGGAACCGACCGATCGATGAATTCCTAGATGAATTCGTAGACCTCGCAGGAAAAGCAGGAATGACAGGAACAGCTCCGCGTTTCCTACTCGAGAAGAGCCTAAACAGGAGGACAGCAGAAGCCATACACTCGATCTCTGAACTCCCAACAGATGGAGACGAATATATCAAGACAGTTCGAGCAATTGGACAAAACATCGATGAACATAGGAATGTGATGAGAGGGGAATTTGCAAACAACCAACGCAAGCCAGGAAACCCAAGCCGAGGAACAGGACAGGCCATGGAAGTCGACAAAGTACGAAGCAACAATTGCTTCAACTGTAACAAACCAGGACACCTTTCATGAAATTGCCCGGAGCCGCGAAAAGGAGCAGCAAATGTCACATGCTATAATTGCGGCCTGAAAGGACACTATGCACGAAACTGCAGAAAGAAGAAGAAGGGAAAATCCCGAGTCAGAGAAGTGAAAGAGGAAGGAGAAGAAGACGAAGAAGACAAGGATGAAGAAAGCTCTGACAAAGAGGGTTTTGTTGAAGGGTCCGATTAAGAGGTGCTAAATCGCGACCCATACAGCTGAAACAGACTCGCTTCGATACAGGATGTAGATCATCCCATACTCTGAAATACACCATTCCTGCAAAGCGATCTGAAGCACCAAGAAAAACCATCCAAGGCGACAAACCACCCAGAAGAAAGGAACTCGCGGTACCAGCAAAGATACGAATGCGAAAAGGGATAGCAACAATAACACCAGAAGTTGATAGCGGAGCAGACAGGACCTGCATCAATACTGCCATAGTAACAAAAATGGGATTGAAGACACAGCGAATCAAGAAAATTCCAATCATAAATGCAGACGGATCACCCAACCGCCAGAAAACAGCAGACCGAGTAGCGGAGGTCCACATCGACATTAAAGGACACAAAGAGCATATGGAAGCCATTGTACTTGACATTGGGAAAACCGACATGCTACTGGGACACGACTGGCTTGTCTATCACAACCCAACGATCAAATGGAGGACGGGAGAAATTGTCTTTGACAGATGCCCCAAAACATGCAAAATAAACCACCAGACGATCAAAATACAAAAGCTGGCCAAACCAGCGAAGACCACAGCCAATGACAGGACAGGAACTCAGATACCTTCATATCTGACGAGATTCAAACACCTCTTTAAGGAGAAGAACTTCGATCGACTACTGGACCATAAGGAGTGGGACCACGAAATAAACTTAACAAAAGACGCACCGAAAACGATACCGAGCAAGGTCTACCCGATGACGCAGAAGGAGCTAGAAGAACTAGACGCCTTTGTCGAAGAAGGACTAAGAACAGGGAAGACATGCCCCTCGAAATCACCTTACGCGGCACCCTGTTTCTTTTGTAACAAGAAGGATGGCAGCAAACGACTCATCCAAGACTATCGAGAGATAAACAAATATACAGTCAAGGACAAGTTCCCACTACCACACATCAGCGAACTCCTTGATGTACTACAAGGAGCGAAGTACTTTAACAAGATCGATATTATCTGGGGATACAACAACGTTCACATTCGAAAAGGAGACAAATGGAAAGCAGCCTTCCTAACGGCAAGAGGACTCTTCGAACCAACGGTCATGTACTTTGGACAGTGCAATGCACCAGGCACTTTCAGCCGAATGATGGCAAGCCTCTTCCAAGACCAAATACGAAGAAGAGTATGCATAATCTATATGGACGACATCATAATCATTGGACGAACGTGAGAGGAACTTCAAAAGAACACAGTAGAAGTCATGGAGATACTGAACAAGAACGACCTATTCATCAAAGGACCGAAATGTGTCTGGGAATCATCAAAAGTCCCAGTACTAGGGTATATTGTAGGAGAGGGGAAAGTGGAAATGGAACCGGAGAAAATTACAGCCGTACAATCCTGGCCAACCCCGAAAACGAAGAAAGAACTACAAAAGTTCTTAGGGTTCACAAACTTTTATCGACGGTTCATCAAAGGATATGCAAAAGTTGCTAAACCTTTAACGGAATTGACTGGAGACAAAACATTCCAGTGGACAGACAAGCAGCAAAGTGCTTTCAAGGAGCTAATCCGACATATAACCTCGGCACCCATTCTAGCACTACCACAAACAGAGGGAAAATTCCGAGTTGAAACGGACGCCTCAGGATATGCCATCAGAGCGGTATTATTGCAGCAGCAGAAAGGACTATGGCACCCAATCGCCTTCATATCAAGATGCATGACTCCAGCGGAACAGAACTACGAAATCTACGACAAAGAACTCCTTGCGATAATGGTGGCACTGAAGACATGGAGACAATACCTCCTAGAAGCTCGAGAGAAGTTTGAAATATTGACGGACCACAAGAACCTATCATACTTCCGAAAACCACAACGACTCAACTCAAGACAGACCGGCTGGTATCTGAAACTACAAGAGTACGACTACGAACTACGACACGTGCCAGGAAAAGCGAATGGAAAAGCAGACGTCCTATCACAAATGGCGGGATATGAAGACAACCTAGCAGAAAAAGATGACATACAAATGATCAAAGAAGCCACATTCATCCGACACCTGGAAGAGAATAATGAACAAGATTTCGACTTTATGATGTTCGAGGACGAACATCCACCGAAAGGGGGAGCAGGAAATAACAAAACAATGCAGACAAGAGGAATCACGATGATCGAAACTCCAAGAATGGAACAAATTCGACAATGCGCACAGAGAGAAACAATCATAACAACAGGACTGAAAGAAAAACCACACTGGTTCACAGAAGAAAACCACATTGTATACGCAGGAGGGAAGATCTACGTTCCCCCAGACAACAAACTGAAGGAAGACATCATGTTTGAACACCATGACACACCCATCGGAGGACACCCAGGACAATACCGCATGCACGAACTCATAAACCGCACCTATTGGTGGCCATCAATGTTAACAGACATCAAGAAGTATGTCAATGGATGCGAAGCATGCCAGCGAAACAAAATCATCCGACAAAAGAAACATGCACCACTACACCCGCACGAGGTCCCACAGCAACCATGGGAAGATATCGGAGTAGACCTCATAGGACTGCTACCCAGCTCGAATGGCTTTAACGCCATCGCCGCAGTCACAGACCGCCTGACCAAGATGATCCATCTAATTCCCACCAACACCAAACTCACAGCAGAAGGCCTCGCACGACTATACCGAGACAACGTGTGGAGACTCCATGGAATCCCATGAAAGATCATCAGTGACCGAGGACCCCAATTCACAGCACGATTCATGACAGTGCTTCTAAAACTGCTCGGAACAAAGCAAAACCTATCAACAGCCTATCACCCACAAACAAATGGACAGGCGGAGCGATCCCATCAGGAAACAGAAGTTTTCCTTAGAAACTTCACAAACAACCTGCAGAACGACTGGGCAGAATGGATAGCGATCGCAGAGTACCAATACAACGACAAGACACATCAGGGAACAAAGGAGACACCATTCTATCTCAACTATGGAATGCACCCCTGGAAGGGAGAACCACAGACAACAGAAGGGAATAACCCTACGGCCAAGAACTTTGTCAAGAGAATGAACCAAATCCAGAAGGAAGCAAACGCTGCGCTGCAGTATGCGCAAACACGAGCCAAAGACAATTACGACACGAGGCGAAGACCAGCCCGTGAATACAAGAAAGGGGACGGAGTATGGCTTGAAGCCACCAATATCGCAGTCAATTGACCATCAAAGAAGTTATCGGCACTCCGATATGGACCGTTCAAGGTGATTGAAAAGAAAGGAGCCTCAGCATATCGCCTGGAACTCCCGGCATCATGGCAGCTGATACACCCTGTGTTCAATGAAGCGTTACTCACACCCTACAAAAGACCCCGTTTCAAGATACAAGAATGGCCATCGCCGCCACCCCCTGAGATCATAAATGATGAAGAAGAGTACGAAATAGAAGAGATTCTAAAAAGAAAGAAACAAGGAAGAGGAATGCTATTTCTGGTCAAATAGAAAGGATATGGACATGAGGAAAACACATGGATCAAAGAGAAGGAACTGGGGAATGCGCAGCAAGCTCTAGACCATTTCCTGAAGAAGACTACGGAGCAAGATAAAAGGACCACGAAAAGAGGGAAGAAGGCCAAAAAATGCACATCATGACCACCAATGCCCCCATCAGCATCGAAAGCAGCGACGACAGCCACGCACCCACCCCCATCACGAACGACGCCGAGAATCTGGCGAAGATCCTCGACGCCAAAGACTACATGGACCCCCTTGCCATCACCCTCGGCGCATACCTGCGCTATGTCATGACCATCCGTATGCACCTTTGGAGCGGACGGACCCCCGATGGGACCGCCCCCACAACAGCGGAACGCATCGCGCTTCGCGAAGCAATGGAAACGCTTCGCACTGAAAACTGGCGACTCAAACTCCTCGCCACCACACTGCACCACATCCGCTCCTACAACAAGGAGCTCATTCACACATGGGCCCCACGCACGACAAGCGCCTGGGAAAACAATGGGTGGGGACAGCTGGACTAAGGGTTTTCGCGAGGATGCGAATCTAAAGAGAGGGTGATGTTATGGACCATTCATTTTCTTTATCTTATCTTCCTTTCCTTATCTTCTCCCCTATCTCCCCCACTCCCATCATGCTGCGCAGCGCGCAGTTATCAAGTCATCCCCTTTCCCTAGTCATGCTGCACAGCGTGCAGTCATCGAGTCATCCCCTTCTCCTAGTCACTCTGAGTCATCCTATCCCAACCTTACTCATCCGTAGTCCACAGCATTGCGCAGCCCATGGTCCGTGCTCGAGTACTGTAGATATATAAGGACTTCCAGATGTACCAGTAGCGCTAGGTTTAATATTCCATTTGCCATCATCTTAAACCGCTCTCGCACTTAGTCTGCCCGAGTCCTTTAAGATTCGTCTAGCCTAACACTTCTGTTCTTTAGTTTCATAGCCTTGGCACATGTCCTCAGCCATGAGTTCAATCTCTTCACCAGAAAGAGTGTCTATGCTGCTCTCATCTTGGTTCATAACGGCACATCGAATGATTGCCTTTCCTTCCCAGTACCTGTGATGGATGCAGCGTACATATTTGCCACAGTATTTGCCTCTCATGACAACCAAGAGGCCATTGTCACATGTGTCATGCAGATGTTTGATAGTGACCCATTCCGGTCAGAGATTCTCTGAGGTCTTGTAGACCTGATGCTGAAGAGAGACTGTACCATCTTGGGACACAATCGACATGACTTTCTCCTTCCCATGGACCTTTGCTTGGACTTTTCTACCAGTGAGTCGGGGATCCAGCAGAATATGTTGTTGGGAAGGTTGTTGGCTCAAGGAAGAGAGATGTGAAGAGGAGGCGGAAGGATTCGACACAGGACTCATTATGCCAACTAGATTCCATAGAGTGAGGGGAGAGTATGGCATCCAAGAAGAAGGGTTCCATGCTGGACTCGCGATATCAAAGTCTAGCATAGGTGTTTGTCCACCCGATATAGCAGATGGGGGAGCTGACCTCGATATCACAGGCAGGAGGACTGGCCTCGATGCTTCGGCCTCTGGATTGTGATTCTTAGGTATGAACAGAGGGCTGTGGTGCAGAGCCAACAAGAAAAGCTTTCTGTGATATCTTTCCATGATAATCAGTGAGTGTTCTTCATCTTTCATCGGGACATGAACAACTTACAATGCATCCAAAACATCATTGTAATTCATGATGAGGTTAGGGAAGGGCATTGCCAGACTGATGCGTGAGAGACGGATGCCCAGTTTCAGTCCGCTGGGAGTATCTTGGCCACAGAGAACATCCTTGATTATGGCACGATTGCCCTTCAGCAGGTGATGCTGTCGGGAGAGCACCACTTCCATTCCTACCCATGGAATGAAATCTCAATGAGAGCGCTCAATGTTCGAGTCTGACGCAGGGGCAAACAGACTATCAGGCATAATGGCCTTCAGCCAATTAACGTGCATGTAAAATGTCTGAAAACTGTTAGGCTAGACGAATCTTAAAGGACTCGGGCAGACTAAGTGCGAGAGCGGTTTAAGATGATGGCAAATGGAATATTAAACCTAGCGCTACTGGTACATCTGGAAGTCCTTATATATCTACAGTACTCGAGCACGGACCATGGGCTGCACAATGCTGTGGACTACGGATGAGTAAGGTTGGGATAGGATGACTCAGAGTGACTAGGGGAAGGGGATGACTCGATGACTGCACGCTGCGCAGCATGACTAGGAAAAGGGGATGACTTGATAACTGCGCGCTGCGCAGCATGATGGGAGTGGGGGAGATAGGGGAGAAGATAAGGAAAAGGAAGATAAGATAAAGAAAATGAATGGTCCGTAACAAAAACTGAATGTCAATAACTGAGCTGCAGTGATTGGTGGATATACTAACTACCAGGTGACTTCCCAACACTGCCCTGGCCAGCTTATCTGGTTGGTTGAGCAGTTCGACGGTGGCATTGTTGACGCCAATTACCCATGCTTTGTTTCCCTGGTGTGGACCACTCATAATTTCTATGAAATCTCGGGGTGTGATAACTTTCCGCAGGTCCCGCCATGGCATGCTGATCAACCCCTCCTCTAACAGATCCACCTCAATGCCCTGCTCTGTAACAGAGCATATGGTTCCCCGCTTTCTTGATATGACAATCTGGACTGCTTCTCCCTTGGAAAATTGCCACTCCATAGGGCAGATAAAGGCTGCAGTCTGGAAGGCTGGATGTCCACTCATTTGGAAAGTCACAAATGCCTCACTAGATATGAGGACATTAGTGTGGGATATCTGATTGACACTGAATCCCTTGACCAATAGGCCATACTCCATTTGTGCTTGACCCAATGCAAAGATGGGTTTGTTCTGTTTGTCATCAATACAGTGGGGTTGGAAATGAAAGTCCTTAGGGACGGTCAATGGATCAAAGAGCTTTGGGGCAGGAGGAATGGTGCTTCGCTTCCTCTTTTTCGACGGCGGCTGATCCTCATAGCTCAGCCGTGGTATCACTATCGTTTGTTACATTGTCTATAAAGTCACCTAAAAGCAATAGGATTACCAGCATGTTTCCACATAGATGAATCGATGCGACATACCGAAATCCTCATCCTCCTCTTCACTGCTTTCCATATCTTCCACCTCTGCCTTGATATCGATGAATTGATGTGCTGCATTAGTGATCTCTCAGGGCATTATGTATGATCAACCTATAAACTAGAGGCTAGAAGAATGGCATGAGACTTTGAGGACCATTCTTCGAGATATTTGCTGTGGAGATGCCTGGGACGTCATCCATGAATCACTCTCTTTCTGCTCTCTTTTGATCATTTAGATCAAACAATATCCTCACTCTCATTTGTGGCATTTCATTTTGTAACTATCTAACTAGACTATATACCTATAGGATGGAACATGGACTTACCGAGGATGATGGTGGAGGTTGCAATGAAAGAGGGAAACCGTGAGAACATGGGCAGCGGCAGAATAATAGGCTATGGGAACTTGCCAACATCAGGACGGGAACTGCCGACACAGTGTTCATTTTGGAACACTTGTTGGAACACCGTGTCAGCAGTTCCCATTCCGATGTTGGCAAGTTCCCATAGCCTATCATTCTGCTGCTGCCCACATTCTCATGGTTTCTCTCTTTCATTGCACCCTCCACCATCATCCTTGCTGGTCAGCATAGTTGGTACCCAGTAGACTAGATAAGCTATGAGACAATATGTATAGATAAAATTGACTCCTGAATTCAAGTAGAATAGAAGTTTAATGAGATTGCAACACTAACACCTTACTAGGCCCAGATGTGCATTTTGACAAGGGACAACTCATGTTGTCCATCTTGTCTGTACAAGTCTACCTCAGATGGGTCTCACAAAGGGAACACTGTTAATGATATATCAGTAAGAATGTCAAAAACAATTTATCGGGATATTATTAACCTATTCTACAGTGAGGTCAATAATTTCACTGCACGCACACTCGATGCAGGGATGGCTACAGGTATGCCCATCCTTCCTCACCATGTAGTGGCAATCGTCGCAGCTTTTGAAGAACCTGTTGAAGAGAAGTCGGGCTACACTGGCTGGAGTCTCGAGGTCCAGGATGACCTGTTCGATTGTGGGCTCCGTATAGTCGATAAGATCGATGTACAGGCCACGGCAGACGTGATTATCATGCATCCCCATGCACCCACAGCACGAACACTGAAAAGCAAAGCGCCAGAAAATGCTTCTCGGTACTCCAGCAGCTGACTCCAGGTCAAGCAAGAACGCCTGTGGGTCCGACCTGGCTGGATCAATCTCGCTATATGGGGGCGGAGGAGTGCAAGGAAGTGGAGGGTTGCGAGCAGGTCAAGGAGGTGATGGTGCATGGGTGGGGAGTCAGGACAGACCAATACGACGGGCGGGAGGGGAAGCTGATCTGCCCCGTGCTTGAGTTGAAACAGCACGAGGAGCTCGCAATGCAACTGGATGGCCTGAGTGACCTGAATAGCAGTGAGTTGGTGTATCTATGTAACTGAATCATCGCTGACCTGCAGTGGCCTCAAGGGCTAGGTCACGGTATCGCTTGGTCACCAGCTGTCGGCCTAGA
Source organism: Macrocybe indica (assembly GCA_030407095.1). Taxonomy (NCBI): domain Eukaryota; kingdom Fungi; phylum Basidiomycota; class Agaricomycetes; order Agaricales; family Callistosporiaceae; genus Macrocybe; species Macrocybe indica. The sequence goes on along the minus strand of JARFTL010000001.1, from coordinate 426,013 downwards.
TTGGCACTGATTGCCATCAAATCAACTATCAACTTGGTGAGAAACCATGTAAGGATCTGGATATCTTCAGTATGCTTACGGATAAATCTGCATGAAGGCAACTGACTACACATCACCAAGGTATGACCGTTCAGAAGATGAGCCATGCTCTGAAGCAGAAATATCTTGGTCTGTTCGCTGTAGAAGCAGCGTATGATTGGAAAATCGTGCATCTGATGGAGGATGAAAAGCGACCCAGTCTGTGCCACTTCTCCATCAGGAGTGAGGGGGCTGAAGCATAGGATGGCAAGGTTAGCATGTGCTCTAAGATGGCACAAGCTATCGACTCACTACTCTACCAGACAGACTCTTCTACCCTTGTAGGTGATGATATTACCAGGGTATTTCACTGCTGCTGCCACCATCATGCCTCGAAAACATCTTGGTGATGGTGTGTTGGTGGCTGTGGTGTGTCTCCTTGCCAGGGTAGTGGGCGAGTTGGCAGGCATTTCGCTCTGAGTGACAAAAAACAAAGGTTGGCCCTTATATCTTTGGTTTTTATCAAGTCCAGAAGCTCATGCTCAACGTTTACACCTCCCTGACTTCTGGTGCAAGAAGATTGCTGTGCAGGGATGATTTACTGGACTCACCAACACCAACCCCATCAGGAAGGACGTTAATTGTATCCCATATATGGCGGTCATCCTTTACAATTATGTCTCACAGAGTAAGAAAGGTTTTTTCCCTTATCAACAGGATGATGTTTCATTCAGATCGATCGACTTTAGGTTCTTTACAATTGAAACATAATTGATGATGGTTGGTCACTGCACAGGGGACATTCACAAGTCTCTCTGCAGAAAATTCCACCAGGAAATGTGTTTATTGTATCCCATACATACCAGAAACCCTCAGCCAATATGTGTTCAGGGTAAGCAAGTTTTTCTGCCCTGTGACTGCTCAACATTTCAGTTAGATCATCTTTAGATTCATTCCAAGGCCCGTGTTTCATGTTCGGTCCAGTTTGATGAGTCCTCAGGATCTGATGGAGCACAGGAGTCATTTGCAGTGGTGTAAATGTACAGGCATGCAATGAGTATTCTACTCTTCTCCTTTACAAATGTGGTACCTGTAGTTCAACTTAGCCATGATTACATTGCACCAAGTGCATTTTTTGAAAACCTTCCAGAAGGTCGCTTGGTTTGCACCCTTTTGTAATCGTGCCATGATCACAACAGTCCACAACACCTTACCTAAGCTTACCTTTTATATACCACCACTCGTACTCACGGATTCTTCTCTCTTGTGGAACTTCCATCTCGTCATTGTATTCTCTCACTTACAATATAACGTTTGTCTCATTCACCTTGCGTGAGTACTCGCTCTTAGTGTTTTGCATCTCCCGACGCTTTTCCACCTTTTTGGAACTGAGGGCACACAAAATATAGTCGACCTGGGCACTGGTGGGATAGGTCACTTGGGTGGCCTGGCTCCTGGAATAAGTGGAATGGAAGGGGTCGGATGCTTGGGGAGGGAAAAGCAAGGCAGTGCTTTGTACATCATGCTGTACTGCTCAAAGCATAGGTGCAAATGCCTTCAAGGCAATGATATCATGTACTGATGTTCAAATCCCTGTCAACAGCGTGTATGTCGGCTTTAACTAGGCACAGTGAGCTTGGCAGATCAAGAACTATCATCTCTGGAACTCACTAGTGGACAGAGCCTCGCCGATGTCATCTATGACAGGCAGCAACATACTCATAGAGTTTCTTGGCTGGAGTTTGGAGCCATTCAGTGGATGCAAAAGAGGTGTGGGACTCGCAGGGGTAGAAGGAGATGAAGGAATCGAGATATGATCACTGGTGGGAGTCAAAGCAAGAATGTTAGACATGATCATGGTGCAGACACTCGAGCGCATTGGGTTAAATGTTTAATTATTTCGACACACATGGCTACGTAATTTTCGACTATTTAGCCAGTCTCTTTGTTCTAACGGCCTCTCATCACCTTCATAGGCTTGGATCATACTTCCGAACTGAAGCAGGGACAGTTGAATGATCCTTTGGTAGTTAGGGTACGATCAGGTACGAGGCCTGATTAGATTGTTAGATCGTGTCTGGTGTCAACTCTTTTTTTGTCAGGTATCTGATCATGCTCAGGCCTTAATTCAGGTTGCCAGGTGACTAGTACAATGAACAAAACGCATTATTCCATCGGCATCTATGGAAATTTCGGTTTGGGCTCCCATGCTGGCTGTTTGGCATTGGCATGCCAATTGGACACTCAGGACCCAAACGGCCAACTTAGCATGACATAGAATGCCCACCCACTCAAGATTTCGTCATCTGCCTTCTTGTGCCACAATGGCTGTAGTGCGTAAGAGTAAGCATGGTAGAGATAGTGGTTTCATCGCCATCGATGATAGTGACTCTATGATTCTCCATGCCATGACATACCGCTCCCTGCCAGATGGCCAAATCACAAGGAAAACTGACCGAGTGGTCCTGCCAAGTGTGAATTCCCCCACCAAAGTCTTGCTGGAGGCTCAACCCACCAAGATTTCTGCCATTCCATCCCGTAACATGACACTGGCTTTCCAAGAGGAGGAGACCTTGAAGCCAATCAAGTGGCCCAGGGTGCGTAACTCCATCTGTAGCTGAACTGGTATATATAGCTAAGTACTTGGATAGTACAATTATTCTCGTGAATGGCTAGGGCGATGCAATGAATTCCTATTAGAGTTCTTGTGCTGAGAGAAATGCAGTGACTTTGTCGATGGGCTATGTGGTGAATGTGAGGCAAACAACGCCGTTTATCATTGTCAAAACTGTATGGGCAGAGAGCTATTCTGTGCGACATGTATCGTATCCCTCCATAAGAGAAATCCATTCCATATGATCGAAGTAAGTCTATCACTGAATCATTTCTGATTTGGCCTTACATGGATTGTCAGGAATGGATGAGCAAGGGTTTCTTCCTTCACGTTTCCCTTAGATCTCTAGGCCTGGTAATCCACCTCAGATACAGACAAAAGCAAAGGTGTTACAGTCCAAGCCAGGCCAACCCCTTTACCATCATTGATGTCAATGGGATTCATGAGGTCACTGTCGAGTTTTGCGCTTGTGAACAAAGCATACCATGCTTCATCCAGCTTCTGCGCTTCGGTTTATATCCAGCATCCATAGAGTGACTGCAGTCAGCATCAACATTCTCAGTTCTCAAGTTCTATCAAATACTGAACTTTGAGGCTCACACTAACACTTACAACTTCATGAAAGCATTGCGTTGTCTGGTAGACAATATAGGAACAGTGATTATAAAGGTATGCTTATGCTGACTCCCCAAATATGTTCAACTTATCACTGTCCCAGGACCGTCGTGAGGCATTTAGTGTCTCGGTGAGAGAATACAGTCATCTGAAGATGCTCAAATGTGCTGGAAGGGGTCACAAAGAAGGAGGAGTCATGGCGACGCAACTAGGAGAATGTGCCATGCTGTGCCCGGCTTGTCCTCAAGGGGCTTTGAACATGGCACCTGGTTGGAAGTCTCTGCCACTCAAAAAACAGTATGTGTTCCTATCCTGAAAAGACAAAGAAACTGACAGCCCTTGCACGAACAGGTTCCTCAATAGGCTGTTTCTATCTGTGGATGCGAATTTTCATGCCAAGAGATGAAATGTCTCCAGTGAAGAGAAGGACCCAAGTTATAGCGAAGGATGATCATATTTCATACCAGAAGAAAAGTACTGATCTCATCTGGAACAGTTTGACAAGGAAATTGCTCAGGAGGTCCGTACTGCTGTGATATTGATACCTGCTTACAAGTGTCTCACAGCAACGTTAGCACAGCACCTGCTCAAACCATGCTGCAGTCAACGCTGAGTGCTCTGGGGCGGGTAAGAGTCTCGCCATCACAGGGGTAGCAGCCATGGATTGTTCAAGGCATGATATGAAACGTTCTTTGGCTATCGGTGACCTTTATAAGGGCAAACAGTCAGTATTGTATTGCTTCCTTACGCTCACATTCCGATTTAGATAGGTAACTAGATATATTAACATTGACTTCCTGGTCTTTTTCAGTCTCACGATGCCTTACCTTCTACTCCTGCACCATATAGTCATCTCATACGATGTTGCTTGCCAGTGGTAGATCAAGCTTTGGCAGAGAATGGCCCAGTATCCTTCCTGGTTACATGTCAACAATGAAAACAAAGACTTTGTTTTCCTGGTGCCGAAATTTCATTTACCAGCTCATATCCTCAAATGTCAGACCAACTTCTCCTTCAACTATACCTATGGGGTCGGTAACGGCGATGGCAAGGCACCTGAGCGAGGGTGGGCGAACGAGAATGGCAATGCCCACAGCACCACTGAAATGGGACCCAGCCATTATCGTGACATCAAGGATGATAAGTACGGTGATAACAATTGGAAAAAAACATCCAATATCAGTCTGTGTCCCCATTGGTGATCTCCTGTACTTGCTAACATTTCAGTTACAGGTATATCTTTGGCAAAGAAGTTGAAGAATGCCATTTCCGAGGCATCTAAATACTGGGAATATTATACTGACTGGTCACAGCAAATACCGCTACAACAACAAGCAAGTTGGACACAATCCCTATCTGTATGAGAGAAGGACTACTCATTGCCGAGTCCCTTGGAAAAGCAATTTAAAGGTGCAGCAACTTCATACGGCATTGTCCTACATCTAATCCCTGCTAGTTGTCACGTTGAATGAGGTACACAAACATCTGGCCGATGATGATGCCAAGGAGGGTACCGCCTACATTCTTCACGATAGCATCTTGGCATCCTGGTTAATCAGCATAGGACTGGATTTCGAGGATCAACAGTATGTTGCTTGCCATCTCAGACCCGACTGGATATCTGACGTTAAATATCCAGGCACAAGTTGGCACTCGAAACCAGGGATAGAAGTAAATCATGCCCATCCATGTCAGAGAGTGAAAACCAACTGCGCCAAAGCATCTGTGCCTGGATCGACATCCAGCATCTTTACATCCCTGCGCTCTATTGCATTCGCCAGCAGGAGAATAGCATGCCAGAAATACCCATCTCCAAAATCCCACTCTATTTGCCTTTGGCAACATTAGAGTACCCTCAAGTAGCCTGCAACTGCCGTTTACTGTCTATCGAGTTCAAGCTCTGTAAAGCTCAAGCTCAAGATGCTCTGCGAAAGCTTAGGGATTCACTTCAGCTCTGTAGCCATATCTGCCTGGACAAAGACCAGTTCCAGCGTGGCCAACGAAGTAATACATGGTCACTTGGAATGCTCAATCGCATGCAGGCAAAAATCCATGTAGCATCTACCAGGTATTGGCATGCTCAACATGCCATTTGTTCACTAGCAAAGCATCTGAAGGTCACTGACATTGAATTGAAATTCCCTGTGCTTGATGCAGCCGACATTCAGCTACTGTTTGATGACTCACAACCTCAACAGGTGAGGGAGCGGCAAAGTCAAGCTCAGTTGAAGAAGGATGCAAGGGGTGTATCATGGATTTGGAAGTGCATCGGTGAGAGCGAGCTTGAGAATGCATCACTGCAAGAAGGTACGTGGCAGACATTCTAACTATTCCGCAGACTAATATCAATGGCAGACCTGCGAATCGAATTTTGCAAAAGCAAATCAAAGTTGGATTATTGGCAGGAAGAAGTCGAGCTATTGAGAACAGAAATAGAATGGGTGAAGGCCTTCTTCAAGTCTCGTTCGTCACAGTGGTCAGGGCTTGCAAATGTTAAAACTGGTGACGATGCCATATTGGAAGGGCAGCACGCATATGCTTTGGAATAAGCTCATCAATTCAGCCAAATGTGTGTGCACTGTACCTCTCTATGGGTGGTATTCGACGAGGACACTGATGTAGTCAGTTCTAAGTAGGAATTGTTTGATAACTGCATCGTAACTTATAATTTGCCAGAAGAATATTTTCCGATGCATTCATTTGAGAACACCTAGTGTAGACTGTACTCAGGAAACATAGGAAGTTCGTTGAAAACTATATGGACACTCTGTCATCATTTCCATGCTATTGTTCAATGTAGGCCCATTTCGCTGCCTCACTGTTGTCAGGTAAAGGCCAATTGATTCGTTTTATCCACCCAACTTAACATCATACAGGTGTATCACACAGACATTGGGAATGTCATACAGGTATATCCACGGACACAGGGCACATCATCCAATGTTCTCACAAGCACCAAGGCATGTCAGCATAGAGCGATTGATTGGTTTCACCCACCCAATATAACATCACGCAGGCATATCACACGGACACTGGACACATTAGCAAGTGTTCTCCCTAAGCACCAATGACTGGTGGGTATCACCTAAGCAGCCCCAGACATTGGATATTCTACTCAATTGGAAATCTATTATGTCCAACATGATAAAAATTTGCTGGAGTTGACCACTGACATATAAATTTGGCTAGTGTCCTGGACAACACTCATCTATATCAAGCTCTGTGTGTCAAATCACCATTCTTGTGATTGCTTCATCTGACTGGTCCCTTCAATGTTCCCAGCATTGCCGATACAGTCGTAAATGATTAGTATGTTCCATGGCTTCCATTCTCGGCAAACTATTGAATAGGTCTGAACTGATACCGGTCATTCATTCATCAGATCATATAACTGACCCGATCTGGTCGAATAAATATTGGACTAGTTTAGATTGATTCTATCATAATCGAGGTCACTGGTCACAACATTGATCAAGCGGTTGATCAATTAACGGCAGTACCTGACCATGTCCAGGGAATTGGCCTGGATCATACATGAATTCAGTATGCAATGAAACTTTGTATATACACCAAGTCTGTGTTAGATACGAATATACATCGAAGGCTACTGATGACAGCCATGTCTTACTCTCTCAAAAGGCTTCTCAAAGCGGCTTTGGACACCATTGACAACTGCAAGACAAAGATTTAATGCAAGAAATGCAAGTCTATATACAATTCATTTGAATTCACCATGCTGACAACACAGAGGCTTTCCAGAGTGCAACTCGCTACTGGATTGCAACTCCATAGGCATGGAGTTTAAGGTGGTGGTTGACATAGTGGCTTCTCTGATGCTGCGTACAGCTAGAATGGTTCCAATCTTCATTTCCCAAACTTGACAATCAAAGTTGGTGCCTTCTTCCGAGGGGTTATGCTATGTCGATCAAGTGCAGTGAAGAATGGTGTACCAGCCTCACCTGTGGTCATTTTGTCTCTTCCACCTTCTCCCTCGTCTCTCAATACCTCATCATCCAAACCATCACAGTCCCTGAAACCTAGTGCAAGGATTTGATTGAAGAGTTTGATGCAATAAAGGGATGAAGAGGCATCAAGGCAGAGGTCTTTGGAGCCCATTGAGACTGCAGGGGATTAGGGCGTGGGCAGCTGGAGATGAAGGTTAGCATTGGTTTGGTTCTCCTATTTTTAATGAATTGGTCATTCATGTTGCTTTTTTTTTCTTGCCGGAACAGATACACATGAAGCTGGAAGTGGAGCAGTGTGCATTGTAAGTGTTTGTAAGCAAATTGCACTCATCCATCTGGGGTCTGGTTCATCGACATCAGCAGTGGCAATATCATTGTGTTGAGGCCAAGCCCACCAGCCTCAAGTGTTATCAAATTCATGAAAATTCAGGGTGTTTGCTGCACCCGACGCTAGTCCTAATGCTGGCGCAAGTGCTGGTGCTGGTGCCTTGCAGATGCTCTGACATCTAGCTGCCATCTCACTGAAAAGGCAGCTTAGAAAATTCATGGACGATTCACAAAACATTAACAGCAGATCTTCTGAACACACCTTCTGATTGGGCCGTCTTAGTATGCTTTTGAGCAGAGAATGTTTCTTGTATTCTTTGGGAATATTTTGTAGATCTTTCGCAACTTATTTGGTGACATTATTGGGAGACCTCAAGAGAGAAAAAATTTGTATATTATTTATCTAATTACAAGATTTTTTGCAAGACATGGCCCTTCTCATGAGAAGATATTTTGCGAAACACTGGTATGCACTACTGCATGCAGAGCAACATTCAGCTTGTGATCACACTCTTCCTCTTTGTTAACCTGCCCCCCCCCTCCTGCTTTTTCTCTGCAGCTCCTCGCTTACATCATTTCACACTGCCACCACCCCCACACACATCATTCATGCCTCAATGGGCCCTCTTGCTCGGTCACCTTTTCTTTCACTCAATCATTATTTGGGGAGCGTCACGTGGCGCTTCCTGGTTTCAGCCTAAGCTTGAGTAAGCAGCAGAGGCAACAGTCAAAAGTCATTAGCATCAAGCAAAGTCATTGACTGAACAACACTGTTACAAACTGCCTGCCTTGAGTGATCGATCCCTTAATCCCTTAGACTGGTTCTTTGCTAGACTAAGTTATGCAAACGGAAATAGCACAGAGACAGAAGACTGCATAGGATGTACAATGTAAATACACATACTCCAGATACGAAAATACCTAATTTCGAGTGAAAACTTCAGATATGCATTTATCTGATTCCAGTTCATCAGGATACGGATCCAGCACTTCCCTCATCATTTCCCAGAAGCCCTTCGACAGGCTGCCACTGAGATATATTGAAGTATACTCCCAATACTTGGGATACCAGCCAGCAGTCTCCCAGTCAATCACAGCAGCAACTTTGTCGTCCTTGATCATGATGTTGTAAGGTGCAAAATCGCCATGAGCAAATTTGGTGGCATATGTCCGGCCTATACATTTTTGCAAATGTGGCTGAAGGTGAGCATACTGGTCGCTGGTTGATGTTCGAAGGTAATTGAGCCTGATAAAGTCATGATATTTGTTCACATTCTCGAATGGGCCAAACGGAGTCTGCATTTGGTGAACATCGTGCATCTGAGCATCGGGCCCTCCCGCGCTATGTATCCTTCCTGGATATGGGGGGTTCAGCTTATGCATCTCGTGCACTATGCCGCCCAATTCGTCTACAATCGACTTTCATTTTTCTACCAACAACTTGCGCCAGATATCATGAAGGGTGACTCCGTCGATCCACTGCATGACCAGATGCATCTTGTCTTTGAAGCTGAAAATGTCCAAGATGTGTGGGACGGGTATGTTCGTGTTCTTGGTGATGAAATCCATGGTCTGGATTTCAGACATATGTGCTCCGAGTTTTACAATGGTATCGGGACCTATCCTTGCAGCGCGGGCTCCATAGTATCGCTCGCTGAAGCGCATACATAGTTTGAACTTGACGGAGCAGAATAAGTTGAGAGGTGGTGCATTGAAGCTGTCAGCAGGAACAGGTATAGCGGTTGTTGGGAGCGCAGGCATAAGAGGGACAAAGAAAGGCTAGACGGCATGGATATGTCCATCAGCGAGTGGAGTACGTACCGATCATGTGTATAAATAAGCACCTGAGTCGGGCCTGCCCAATTAAGTCCCTCCGTGCATCTTGACTCAGATCTCTTACCTTCCTCGTAAGGGAATCGACTGCTCTTCATATTACTCATCGTCTTCTACTGCTGGACAAAAGGTTATGGACCCTGGCCCTAACTGATTAAACAGCAGTCGAGCATTACAAACATTGAGCACACACCAGCGACAACCTAGCCTCATCGGCTATTGCATCTTATTTGGCTATATTAGCCATCAGCAGCACTAACATCACTTACAAATCACGGTAACTGCCACGTCAACCCCCATCATGACCAACGGCGACGGACCGTCAACCACGACAATGCCAATGACAGCGACCGTGCCAGCATGGCGCTGGATTACTAAGGTCGAGGCTTGGAAGGCAAGCTCGATTACCAGGCTGTCGGAGCCACTTACGGACAAGAATTGGATGACATGGCAAGAGGATATGAGGCGAGTACTAGGTTTCTGCAAAGTCTTGCCTTATGTGGATGGGTCTGTCACCTGTCTGAGCATGGAGCAAGAGCCCAATGAATACGATGCCTGGGCACACAATGATGGCTATGCGCAGTGCCTCATTGCCAACAACATCACAAGCAGACAGAAGATTAACACCAACAGACTCAAAACTGCCCGTGAAATATGGCTCAGCCTCAAAAACGTTAACGAATCGAAGGGCAATCAATATGCAAATGCTCTACAGCGATCACTGTTCACCATGCGGGCAAAGGATGACGATAATGTTGTTGACCATCTCAACAAGCTGAAGGAGAACTGGGAGCGCTTGTGCATGGTCGAAGAAGACGAGTTTTGCATTACTGACACCCAATTCAAGACCATTATACAATTCTCCTTACCAGCCTCCTGGGATAACTTCACTGACCCCTATGTCCATCGACGAAAGGGTTCACAGGCCAATGATGAGTGAAGCCACATCCACTCCCAGGAGTTTATAGGTATACTCAAGGAGGAATATCTCCGTCAAAAGGACCGACAGGAGGACAGTGCACACATCACATTTCAGGCCACAGCTTCGATGTCCACATTGGACCAACGAGGTAAAGGCCGCAGTGCTAACCCCTCACAGGATACCTGTCACAATTGTGGTCTTCGGGGCCATCGTACCCAAGACTGCAAGTGGCTTGGCCAAGTCCATTGCCACAAGTGCAATTGGTTCGGCTACATTGCCAGAGATTGCCATAACCAAGGCAAGTGAAAGTGCGACAACCAACAGGACAAATGCAAGGGGAAGAAAAAACAAAAGGAGTCGACATATGAGTCGACAGAGTCTATGGCTCATATCGAAGAGATTACGTGCTGCGCTGTGCATGCAGAGGACAATGATGTCCTCATGTATTCTGGCAATCCTGCCATGTATAATAATGCTGTAGGCAATAACAACTCTGGTTCTGCTTATGTTTGGCTAGCCGACATGGCGATGACCTCGCATATAACTAATGATCGAGAGGCCTTCATACAATATGAAGAACTCAAAACCACGGTCACTGGTGTCGGCGGAATACAAACTCGAGCAGAGGGAAAGGGCGCAATTCAACTCAAGTCCGTCGTCAACGGACATGCCCACTTTATAAAACTCGAGGATGTATTATACATTCCTGGGAAACAGAACCTACTCTCCCTAACATGCTGGGATGATGCCGGCAGACATTTTACAAGAGGAGGGGGCCAAATTTTGCTTCGGACAAAAGATTGGAAGTGTATTGCAAAGGGTATGAAAATCGGGACTCGATTATACAAAATGCCATTTGAAATCATAAAACCTGGCTCTGCCTCAAAGAAACTATCTACACTGCATGCATTCATAGCCAAGGAACCCGCACAGAGCTGGGAAAAATGGCACCACTGTCTGGGACATATCGGGTATACGACGATGCAGGAAATGCAACATCGCCAAGTTGTCGATGGCTTGAACATCGATGCACATACTGAAAAACCTGATTGTCAGTATTGTACACAAGGAAAACAGACGCGCGAACCCTTTCCGAAGCTGGAAAAACGGTCAATGAAACCAGGAGAACTTATCCATACTGACTTATGGGGACTGTACAGAACAGCGTCAATTAATGGAAACAAGTACTATATCAGCTTCGTTGATGATTCGACAAGGCACGGAACACTTACTTTCCTAAAATACAAAGACGACGCCATTCAAGCCATCAAAAACTATCTTATGCGCCTCAAGGTTCTTGGAATGCAGCCATGAGCGCTTCGAGTTGATAAGAGGACAGAGTTCAATAATGACGACTTAAAGTCGTGGACAAGTGAGCAAGGCATTGAAATACAATTCACGGCGCCAAACTCACCATCACAAAATGGAGTCGCTGAATGACTCAATCGAACCCTCCTTGAACTCCCTCATCCTATGATGGATGCGCTAAACCTTCCAACGTTCCTTTGGGAACATGCCATGGCACATGCAATGTACGTCCGAAACCGCACGTATCATCGACGGATAGGAGACAAAAGTCCTCTTGAGCTCTGGATGAAACACAAACCAACCATGGCACACTTATGTGAATTCGGTTCTCCAGTGTGGATCCTAAACCAAGGCCACAAAAAGGCCCCTAAACTACAACCGAGATCGAAGCAACAGCTGTATATGGGCTGCTGCGATGGCTCGAAATCAGTTCTCTACTATAACCCAGAGACGAGAAAGGTGCTGACCTCTCGGAACTACCATTTCCTCAACCTGCCAGCCCAACAAACCCCACCTGATGAAACTATCATCGAAATTGATCTCACTCCCGCAGTATCACACAAGGGGGAGTGTGCTTCAGGGGGAGCTGGTGGGAGTGATGTGCGAGAAGTGGATATAGAAAACAAAAATGAATCCCAACTGAAAGGGGACGAGGAAATGGGAAAACAGAAAAAAAGAAAGAAAAGAGCCCGAGAGGAAGACGTACCAGACGACCTAGGCCCAAGGAAGCTCAGGGATAAGGCTCCTGTAAATTACAGGTACCTAAACGATCCCTTTTCTGACGAGGAGGACAATGAGGTCCATATAACACTCGCAACAACTGCTGAAGTCACATACGCTGCATACGCTGAGTCACCGATGGGCGGTGACGATCCAAAAAGCCTTGCTGAAGCAAAACAATCACCCCTCTGGCCTGAATGGGAAGCTGCTGCAGATGCAGAGATGCGACAGCTCGAAAAGATGGGCACCTGGAAACTTGTCAATTGTCCTGAAAGGGTAAAACCAATTGGGAATAAATGGGTGCTCACATCAAAGTACGATAAATTGGGCCAGTTGGTAAAACAGAAGGCGAGGCTCATGGTGAAAGAGTGTGTGCAACGCCTGGGATATGATTTCCATGAAAATTCATCACTGGTCATACGTTTTGAGACAATTCGTGCGATTTTGGCAATGGTCCCGGGTAAAGGCTGGATAATCCAGCAAATGGACGTAAAAGGCGCATATCTGAATGGATATCTAAAGGAGAAAGTGTACATGCAACAGGCGGAAGGGTATGATGATAGATCAGGAAGGGTCTGCCTTCTCTTGCAGATGCTTTATGGGCTGAAACAGTCTGGCCGAGAATGGAACAAGGAGCTGGACCGACAGCTCAAAGAAAAAGGGTTCATAAACCTATATTCGGATCCTTGTGCGTACATTCGGAGACAGGACAATGAACTGCAAATTATAACGGTCTGGGTCGATGACTTGCTCATCTTTGCGATGAGCAACCCTTTGATGGTGACAGCTAAACACGAGCTTGGAGAATCATTCGAGGTGACCGACCTTGGGGATCCTGCAAGAATTGTCGGGATCAAAATCAGTCAAACACCCATAACCATAACAATTTCGCAGAAACAATACAGCATAAAGCTTGAGCCTAATCCTGAAAGCAGTGATGGCGATCGAAGCAATTTGTATGCGACGTTAATCGGAAGCCTGCAGTACTTGGCTACTGCAACTCGGCTGGATATTGCATATGCTGTGAGCCAACTTGCTACATATACGGCGAACCTGACGCTAGCCCATTACACTGTGGCAAAAAGAGTCCTCAGATATTTAAAAGGAACTCAAGATTTCAGAATCACTTACCATGCCACGAAAAAGAATGGAACCTTCTATGGTTTCACTGACGCTGCGTTTGCTAATGCAGATGATCGACATTTGACCTCTGGATATGTGTTCTTAGCTGAAAACGGAGCGATAACATGGTCGTCACGGAAGCAGACGATGATCGCATTATCCTCGACCGAAGCAGAGTATGTCGCACTCTCCGAGGCGGCGTGTGAAGCTGTATGGTTGAGGCAATTATATGAGGAGCTCGGACTTGAACAAAGAGCACCTACCTTAATAATTGGTGACAACGACAGCTCCCTCGCAATGGCCAGGAACCCAGTATTCCATAAAAGGTCAAAACACGTTGACATTCATTGGCATTGGGTTCGTGACTTGGTCCAGGATGGCACCATTGCCGTTAGAAACTGCCATGACCCCAAACAAACTGCAGATATCTTGACGAAACCCCTCGATAGACAAAAGCACGAGAGACATACTCATGAGATGGGGCTATCCACGGTTTGAGGGGGAGTGTTGGGAGCATGGGCATGAGAGGGACAAAGAAAGGCTAGACGGCATGGATGTGTCCATCAGCGAGTGGAGTACGTACCGATCATGTGTATAAATAAGCACCTGAGTCGGGCCTGCCCAATTAAGTCCCTCCGTGCATCTTGACTCAGATCTCTTACCTTCCTCGTAAGGGAATCGACTGCTCTTCGTATTACTCATCGTCTTCCACTGCCGGACAAAAGCGGTTGTGATGTTTTCTAGCCTAAGACAGTATCCTCTATCAGGATGCAGAGCTCGGGTTTTACAGACCCTACTCTCTATCATCAGACGCGTTCGTCGCATCTCTGTGCGCCATTGGAATATGTGGCGAAGGCAGCAACGAAAGAAAGTGACCAACAGAAGTACATTTAAACAAATACACTCATCTCCTCAGTCAACAGTCTGCTTCACGCACTGAGACTGAATTCCGCACAGTGAAGCTCTATTTTATCAGGCGCCTTTCGAGCCACGATGGGACGTGAGCGCGTGAGCGGATATCCTGTGCAGGTAACCCTGAAATCTAGTTAAAGGCTGGTACCCGCTATATTTCGAGCCTTTCCCGCAAGGAATCTAAATCCGGGTGAAGACCTCAGATATGCATTCGTCTGAATCAAGTTCATCAGGGTATGGATCGAGCACTTCTCTGATCATTTCCCAAAAACCGTTCGTGAGACCACTGCTGCGATATATCGAAGTATACTCCCAGTATTCGGGATACCAGCCAGCGGTCTCCCAGTCAATCACAGCGGTAACCTTCCCGTGCTTGACCATTATATTGTAGGGAGCGAGATCTCCATGAGCAAATTTGGTAGCATATGTCCGGCCTACGCATTTTTGCAGACGCGGCTGGAGGTCAGCATACTGGTCGCTGGTCGATGTTCGAAGGTGATTGAGCCCGATAAAGTCGTGATATTCGTCCACATTCTCGAACGGGCCGAAAGGAGTGCGCATCTGGCGAATATCGTGCATCTGAGCGTCTGGTCCACCCGCGCCATGTATCCTTCCAGGGTGTGGTGGATTTAGCCTGCGCATCTCCCGCACGATGTCGCCTAACTGGTCTACGATCGACTTGCGTGTGTCCCCAGACAGCTTGCGCCAGATATCGTAGAGAGGGGCTCCGTCAATCCATTGCATCACCATGTACGTCTCGCCATCGGCAGTGAAGAAGTCTAAAACGCGCGGGACGGGCACCCTGCGATAAAGTCCATGGCTTGGATTTCACACTGAGGGACTCTGACTTTGACGACGGAATTGGGACCTATTCTGGCGGCGCGGCCTCCAAAGTACAGCTTCCCAAAGTGCCTGCGTATCTTGAATTTGATGGAGCGGAAAAGAGTGAGCGGTGGCGCATCGAATTTCTTGGCGGGCATAGGTAAAGCCACAGCAACGTTTTCAGACCTGAAACAGCAATTTCGGTCAGCATGAAGAATTCATAATTTACAGTCCTTACATTCTACTGTCTGATGCGCCCTTTGAATTTGTATCTGTCATTAGAACAAGTGGGAAGCCGCGAACAAGGACGCTTCACGTTGATGACAGCAGAACAATATACATTCAGACAAACATATTCACTTAACAAACGCCGACCTTGCCAAGCTATCTCCTTCCTAAGCCAGATCAATTAGTGACCTCAAAAACTCAGAATTCGACATTAAAATGCTGGATTGGCAAGTATAATCGACGCTGGATCCTCTGTGAGAGACATACTGGAGGCAAACACCGTGACAACAACTCCATTGGCGACATGTGTCTCTCGGATCCAACAATAATGCTCTGATGTTCCGGATCTTATCCTTTTCCGTTCACCTCTCCATTTCAAGACGGGGTGCTCATTTCGTCCATCTTTCTTCGACGACGAGTAGTAAAGCTATCTTCCTGAAGGAGTGTCTCAGAACGCTTTTGAACAACTCCCAATGCAGTCAACCAGCGTATCGACTGCTTCAAAGCGGGCGGTGACCCACGGAGTTTCAGGAACGACGTTCAAGACGGTGGGACTTTGCAGGCACTTTTCAAACCTGCGTCTACTTTCTCGAGATACCTCCCAGTTCCAGGCGCGTTGTCATGATCGGCGGCAGCCTGTCCGCATCCTTCTAGGCCGGCAGGGGGCCGTGGTCGCGTTTCCGCGATTTCTCCACACGACACGCGTCGCCTGGGCTCTGAGAGAGTTCAAGCTTGCTGATATTGGGGAGGGTATCACGGAGTGCGAGGTTATAAAGTGGTTCGTCCCCTCCCCTCCTAATGTTTCTGAAATCTGACAGCAAATGTACTGTGTCTAAATCTATCACAGGACCGTCCAGCCGGCATCCAAAGTTCAATCCTTTGACCCGATCTGTGAAGTCCAGTCCGACAAGGCCAGCGTGGAGATCACGAGCCCTTTCGACGGCGTTGTGAAGGAGCTGTTGGTTCCAGAGGGAGGAATCGCCAAGGTCGGTCAGGGGCTGTGTTTGATTGAAGTTGAAGACGAGGAGCGCAGCGAGGCTTCTGGCGTGGACTCCCAGGATGGTATTGCGCGGTCGTCGGACCA
Source organism: Macrocybe indica (assembly GCA_030407095.1). NCBI lineage: Eukaryota > Fungi > Basidiomycota > Agaricomycetes > Agaricales > Callistosporiaceae > Macrocybe > Macrocybe indica. The sequence continues at coordinate 409,523 of JARFTL010000001.1, read as the reverse complement.
GAGTGCAGAAGCGTCTTCGTCGACGGACCAAGGTCAGAGAACGGTCGCGCAAGAATCAGCCCCCTTGCAAGAATCACCGCAATCAGCCCGTCGTCCACACCCTCTGGACCCGAACCAGCCGCAGCAACTTTCTCTCCCAACCCGAGCTCCCGCGAGCAATGTGGACATCCTCGCGCTTCCTTCCGTCCGTCACTATGCGAAGCAAAAAGGCGTCGACCTCGCTTTGATAGCGCCTGGCTCTGGCAAGGCTGGAAGGATAGAAAAGAAAGATGTTGACGCGTTCGTGGAGGGCGACGTTCGCACCATAGGAGGTGGTGCTGAAGTCACTGCCACGCAGGGTCAGGACGCTGTCGTTGAACTGGGCAGAACTCGCTATGGGATGTGGAAGGCGATGACGAAGGTATGGTCGATTTCATCGAATATATGCGCTCCAGCTCACCGCTGACTGCTTCGTAGAGCCTAGAAATTCCGCAATTTGGGTACGCATTTATCGTATGCGTATTTCTTCATATTGACTGATCGTTTCATTAGATACACCACGACTTTGGATTTGACGGAGCTGCATAACCTCCTTCCCATTCTCAATGCCAATATACCACTGCACTACCTTCCCGCCACGCATCCCAAGAATACCAACCAAAAGCCCCTCGTCATCGATCCGTCCGCGTTATACCCCGTTCCACAACCGCCGTCTATTCCAGACTCGGCCAAATATTCGCGACTAACGTACCTTCCCTTCCTGCTCAAGACGCTCGGAAAAGCCATGATGGAATGGCCTCTGCTCCGCAGCTCCATCAATCCCCTTGTCCATTCGCAGGACGGCCAGCCAGGACCGAAACCGACGCTAACCGTTCGCCCGACTCCGCACATCTCGTTGGCCCTCTCCACGCCGACGGGCCTCTACACGCCTACTCTGACGAACGTGCACACGTCGTCTGTCTACGCGCTCGCCTCCACGCTCTCGCACCTCGCGCACCTCGGCCGCCAGACGCCGTCCGGGCTGACCGTGAAGGAGATGCCCAAGCGCGGTGGCACGTTGACAGTGTCGAACGTTGGCGCGATCGGTGACGGGCAGGGCGCGGTGCCGCGGCTTGTTGAGGGCGGCGGCGTCGCGATCGTGGCGCTCGGCCGCGCGACATGGGTGCAGGATATGGAAAGGAAGAGGAAGTCATGGCAGCGGTGCGTGGCAGAGGATGTGGAGGAGGGCGACGATGTGTGGGGCGAGAGGAGGCTGAAGATGGTCGTCGGGTGGAGCGCGGATCACCGTGTCGTTGAGGGCGCTGAGCTGGCGGCGTTTGTCGAGTGCTGGAGAAGTTGGGTCGAGGCCCCCGCGAGGCTCATTGGCGAGGGGATTTAAATCGGAAGGGTCGAATCAAAGGGAAATCAGTGGTTCAAAGTTCCTTTTGCTCTTTTGTCCCGTCATTTCCGTCTGAATGTACACTAATGTTTTGTCTCTCTTGTGCCATCGGACAATCGCAAGGATCGTGAAATGTATCGTGACGGACGTCGAGACCGTTCCTGTCTCTTGGGCTCTGCCTTATGTCTCTATAGAGTCACGACCGTGCATGTTGCAATGAGTTGGAGCCATGCATCGCCACTACAAACACTACACATCAACGCTGTGATCATTTCTACGCGATCACTTGAGAGAATACTGGTAAGTGTGCATAGTTGTAGGCGGTGCCAAGCTTAGACGTTGACAAGTTTTACCTGTATCAAATGAAGGGACCATCAGACTTATGCTGAAACCACAGCCTCACGCTTGTGGGTATGTATGCACTGAAGATGCTTGAAATGCTTTTCCCGATGTTTGGGGGGACGGAAAACCTCCGGTTTAGAGGTCAGTGGAGTGAACACTTGACCTCGGAGCCGCAGCGCAATCTATGTCGATATCAGCGGCATCAGTGTTCCCAGGACCGAGTAATCCGGCAGAATCAAGGCATTCGCGGGTGAGAATGGACTGAGTTTTCCCCTTTGCGAGACATGGGAACATCAGATTGGAGTTCTTTGATGAACACGCCACAAGACGTCTACGCGACGCACTGACATAAGTAGATTGCATGGTGCATCCCCCTGTTCAATGACGGATATGTTGCAAGGTAGAGACCTACAGGGATCCATGGATTCCAGCGAACGAGTCATTTTAGGGTGAGTATCGTCTCTTGTCAGTCATAGCAAAGGAGGCTAAAATTTCCTTGCCGATTTAAGGACGGGCACCCTGGTGCGCCGCAGAGCGATATATGCGACCGTTAACTAACGGAAGATGCTAGTTTCTTGGATATATGTTCAGCTGGGGACTTTATGGTCTCCTATCTGTGCAAACATGTGCGCCCATCGGTTTCCTGCCCGCCTTTCGAACTCGAAGTAAAAACTCACGCCTCGGCTTTGCCCAAAAGACATCTACCACGTCGCCTTTCCTGATGATGGTCGGATCAACAAGGCGACGGTCTCACTGGTGTATCTCCTCGAAACAGTAAATATCGTCCTATTGACGTATGACGCATTCGTCGAATTTCGACACCTTTTTGGAATCCCTTTGGACCCTGCTTTGCGTGATGCGAACCTTCCCATCCAATTCTCGTGGTTGACAGTGTACATCTTGGGCGGGATAGGTACGGCTCACCTTGCCGGTCGCAAAATGCTTTCATTCTTACGGTACTTCAAGTGACGAGTCTCGTCCAAGTCTACTACGGATACTACTTTAAGCTTCTTGGACGCTCTAGGGTCATCATTGCATTGCTTTGTGTGGTAAGTGTTTCTGGCGTCTCAAGCGGGATCCAAGACTGACGCAACAACGCAACTTCGCAGGTTGCTTTGATACATGCCGGTGGCGGTATAGCGTTCGGGATAATGCGTGCGGAGGACAACTTTTTTGAGATGGCGACCAGAAACGACGCGCTTTCGGTGACGCTGGTGCGCATCCACACCTGGAAGCCCGGATTGTGAACAGCTGATTGAGCATGCCCTCGCAGCTATTTGTTTTGTCAAGCACGCTCGGCGCAGTCGTTCTGTCGGGGACAATGATGCAACACGTGAGCGTCTGACTCCGCTACGCATTCAATGACCTCCAAACGCTGATGCATGGTATAGATTCTGTGGCGCGACATCGAATGGGTTTCAAGGCATATTGTCATATCCAAGGTCGTTCGAACCTTGGTCGAAACTGGCGCTGTGGCCGCAGTCGTGTCTATCATCTACCTGGCTCTTTCGGTCTACCAGACTCCCGTTCTTTACATTATGCTTCCCAGCCTTCTGCTGGGACGATTGTACGCCAATTCTCTTCTCGCGGTCCTCAACGGTCGGATGCACATCCTCCAAAGCCGCATCCGCTCGCCCGTCGTCTCGAGGGAAGGCAAGAATATCGCGCCAGGCCTGAAGGAAAGCGAAAGCGGGGTCCAATATGACACGCGAAAAGCCGAGCAACTCATGCCTCAAGCTGCGGGGTTGCGACTCGCACCGCTATCGCCTTTGGTGTTCCATCACTCGAACATGTCGGCTTCCAGTTTCACAGTTCAGACCGGAGCATATCCTGACTTTCACAAACTCGAGCCTAAAGGGCTTTGGCACCAGAGTGCCTAGCTCGAAAGATGCAGTGTTAAAAGTCCACTTTCCCCATCTCTTCTTAAGCACGTCGTCTCAGAATCCTACGTTCTCGATAATCAGTATTAAAGCTACAATCCTTTACGTGTACGAATACAACTCAAAAATAAATAACATTCCCAGGTCGTTACGCCAGTAAGATCCATATGGACCTGTGTCTTCCCTGTTAATCAAATGCAACGATCACCCCGGTTCCGGACCCCGTGGTGGTTGAGGCTTGGCTATGACCAGCGAATCGGATGCGACGATTGAAGTTCACCATCATGGCGTTCGAGTAAACGTTGCCCAGAATGAGCGGCGGTATGCACCAGTATCTGCCCTTCTCGAACGAAGCAAGGTAGAGAAGCAGAACGTAGCCAACGGCCACGAGGGCTGTAATAGAGTAAGACGGCATACCCTGCTGAAAAGAGCTTGAACACGAACCTGTCACAATGCCCGTTTCGACGGCTAACATGATCAGCTTCATCAACATGGTCTGCGTCTCTTTCAGGCCTGTCATTCGGCGGAGCAACTGGCATGACAAGATCAGCATCTGGCATTGACCTGATGAAATTCTCGGCCGTAACGTACGTGATAAGTCATGAAGCCCGCGATAGTAATGTCAACGACTGCACCTCCGATCCCCCAAAGCGTCTGAACAAACGCCCCTCATTAAACACAACTCGAGGAGGAGAATATAGCTTACTTACTGCAAATGCATTGGGCAAGTTTCCCGCTGCATCGTGAGACCCGAGTTGCGGCACATTGCTCAAAACTGCTCCCAGAAAATGAGGAATGGCCAGCTCGATATCGACGGTTTCAATAACGTGAAAGAAATTTTTTATTAATGAATTATTTACCAGGGTTATAATTGCAAAGAGGAGCTTAGACCCAGTCAGAAGAAAAAGTCTGTATGCATAAAATACTTGGACAATTATTGAAACTAGACCAAAGACCTTAGTTCCTCAGACGACTTTAATAAGACATCAACTCACCGGTTCCACTGAGCACGGCCACGGATAAAAGACAAAGGAAGCGGCTTGGGTCGTAGAGAACTTCCGTATGATTGCCCCTCGTGGATGCAATGTCATACAAAACATATCCATCGTGCGAGGCAAGCACGATTTGGACTGTATCGATCAGGAAGACGCCATATACCAGCCATTTGTTTAGCAGCCTGTCGTTGGGAAAAGAGAGATAATATAGGTCTTGCAAGTCGCGATGTCACCTTCGTTGATTTTCTTTGTCGCGTCAAGATGACTCACAGATTTGGGCAATTAGAGCGCCGTATAGTCCCCAGTCTAGCAGGAAACCTATAAGCTAAAACATTTTTCAGTGGGTAAAAGAAGAAAATATAACCCAGCATGACTGACGACTGGACTCCCATCTTCCCTGTCAGGAGTGGTGAGAAAACATCAAACCAAAGGTTAGATGGGCTCGTACACAAATGAATGGTGTTCAAAGCGAGGTTCAAGCGCAGAGGGCAGATGCAACATGAACCGGCTGTATCTGTGCGAGAGCGGGTGTCTATGGGAATTGTAGGTCTACTGATATATATGCATACCTGGGCACGAAGAAAATCGACCATCAAGAATTTCAGAAGGTCAGATGCCGAACCGGTACCGGCGGACCACCAATTGGAAAAACCTCCACCTTAGCAATGAACTTCAAAACTGCGGTGTGATACGGAAATATGTAACATAGGGCGTTCGTCGTGCTGTGCCCCGGAGTCCACTGACCTTGAAGACAGGCGGCGGCAGGGTCAAAACACCATACCACTGGTTCAAAATATCTTCTCATGTTGCAACGTGACAGACTTCCCAGGATTTCGCTCATTGGCTATGCACCAGTAACCTAGAATGGGAAATAGCTGATCTATCGCCTGACGACGGCAAGGAACCGAGCACAACTGGGGTTACCTCCGAGGACGATGGAGATCTGGCTTCTAGTGCTCCCAGCAGACCTTGTGAGTATTAGTCGCGTGTTTTTCCGAGGGTTCTACTTGGTTTCAACACCAAATTTGGCACGATTATTAGTGCTGGCTTTGGCATCTTGCTTGATCCCAATTCTCCACATGAGAGCTGAGCGAACATTAGCAAGTTACATTGAGAAAACTGCTTTTGCAAGCCGCAGCGGAAGCGGTCCCACTGACAGTTAACAAGAGTCATCTCAACTGAACGATTTGTGGCGCACCCGGAAGTTACTCATTGCTTCATGCTTCACCCACATGACAGGTACATCCTCCTTGTATGTATCGGCATATGGCTCCACCCAGTGGAGAGGTAGGAGTATTTTTTTTTTCCAATGGCGTTCCATTTACCAAGGGACATTAGCGCCATTGAACGTGGCTTGCTCGTAAGTTAACGTCATTAAATGCGATCACGACGCAAACATGTCCCAGGCTGTGTCCTCAATCATGCTGGAAAGCTCTAAATCCCTTGATTCCCCAAGACCCATGGAATGTTGCACGCTATGCTACAAGCAAGGAAAGACTAAAGTCCCTGTTAACCACGAACACGCTCTTTTTGCCTGGAACTCAGATGCGATTTGAGATGCCTCTCGAAGACCTGCGTCTCGTTCCCTGCACCGCGGGCTCATCCTTGGTCTCGTTCCCTGAACTGGTGGGGTCATCCCGTCCTGAAAGAGCAGGTTTCACCTTCACAACTTTGACTTTCTCCGTGTTGCGACGCTCCATCGCACGGCGGCGATCTGGTGTAATCGGTAGCTTCTGCGGTTCTATCACACTTCTGTGTCGCACGTCGTTGACACTACGATGGATAGCGTGGTTCGCAGGATCAGAAACCTGTGACGAAGCACGCCGTTTGAGCATCCTGCGCCTGTGAGAAAGAACAGCGCGTTTTTCCACTGGTCCTGGCACGTTATCGGTGGCGTCTGCAGACCGACTTTGGGGCTGTTCGTCGGGAACATCTGGTTCATTGCGCCGTGCACCGGTAGGGGGTGTGCTAGCCGGGGGGTTACCAGCGCCTCCGTCAATCCACTCCCATTCCAAGCCGAATAACCTGCCAACGGACTGATCCGCCAACATTCGGAACGCCGCGGGCGAGAAATCGATGTTATTTGGGTTCATGCAATCGGCACATCGATCCACAATGGCCACTTCGACCGATTTTCCTTGCCCTGGTTCGGAAAAAAAAATGTCAGTCGATCTCACCTAAAGCGTAGACAGGAACCTATCGCACACGTCGCCCTTATTTTCCTATTACAAATCGGATTACTGCGCTCCATTATTAGCTTGCTTCGCCAGTAATCGCTGTTAATGCACTTACTTGTTTGGATTGGCAGTCGCACCGCTAACGGGGAAAACGAGTAAGCAATAATAATCTCCTCCATAATTAAACACAGAATTACGGGTAGGTGTCAAAAGTCCCAAACGCGATAGCTGCAATCATGTCGCTCTCTGCACTTTGTATGCCACAGGCACCCATGCCTATATTATTCTCAGTCTCGGGGCATAAAGACGCCTGGCCGTCGAAAGGAGCAAGTCATACCAGGAATGTACCATGTCCCTGATTGTACTGCCGTCAGCTTCACAGCAGGTCAGTGAACGAAAAGAAATGCAGAACCTTCTCCAACGAGCGCGTTAACACCGTTCAGGAAAGACACGGAGAATATAAGTGCAGCAATGAGGGAAAACATTGGAATTCAACGGCGAAAGAAGATCTATAAACGAAATTGGGAGATAAACGAGGGACTACAACTGCCCGGCAGCTGCTTGCTTGCGACGATCTTTCTGCTTTGGGTAGGGGCCAACCGCGCGGCGGTTGTAGCCTTTCGGGAGAGACAGGGATTGAGGGAGGGGAGGCGGGGAGACTAGCTCTGGAAAGAAAAAGCATACTTTGATGTGCGTAACAGCATTTTATGGGTGAACTGTAACGTAGGGAGGTTTGATGTGCGCTGGAGTAATGACCAAAAAGGGGATTTGAAACTCTTTGACGATAAGATTGGCTATCTTAGGGTGAGTAAGGCTGTGTCCGGTGTCCCTTGGTCCGCGTTTTGTCGACAGGACCGGGATTGTGGTAAACGCGCGTTAAGTGTACAGGAGAAAAGGTTTTTGTCTCACCCACAGCGAAACTACGACGTCTTCACGGCACCTTGGTTTCAGGATACTACTAATGCGCGCTCTTGTTTCACGGTATCACGCTGTGCGACCGAATTGATATCGCTGAAATGGATTCTGATAACAGCGAGCCGAGCTCTCTTAGCGCTCGACATCTGCTTCAGCCACGGTTGCCACTTGCCTGCATCACCACTGCATCACCGCGTCATACCGGTCATACAGCACGGAAACTGACAAGTGTTTAGCCTATCATAAGGAAGAACGACCGCCAAGAAATCAAATTCGCTCAGTCTGACCATTTATTCCAACAGTTGGTTGTCTTGAGCAACGCCTTTCAGCGTTCTATCTGGAAAGTGAATACGCACACTATCTGGCGCAGGTTATAAAAGACGGATGTTGGGGGCCCTCAAGGACGGTAAAAGGAGATAGAAAGAGAAAGATCCGAGAAAAGCTGGATGGGTAAGCCGGAATCCTACTCCGACCTCGCTCATTCAGGACGGTGGACATTAAGGACACTCACAACGGACACACTGAGTTGTCGGAGGGCATCCTCTGTATGCGTGCGTTCTTTGCGGAAGTCCAATCCTCGGCCTGCGGGAAAAACCACACAAGTCCCACTGCCATTAATGCATGTCTTAACGCCATTGTCGTCTTTCATCCGCAAGAGACACAAAGTCATATCCTCTCGCTTCTCTCAATTCTGCGCTCGCCTGAGGCAAGATTTCAAGCAAACCAACTAGTGGAAGAGCACGAAAAGTTTCGTAGTAGGGGAAATGACAAGGCTGGTGGTGTAATATTGAGCAAAAGCCATTGCCGCTTCCTGTTGGTCGGATCGGACAGAACTCATCCCGAATGGCGAGCTGGTGGCGTGCCATCAATATGAGTTGTATGCGTTGGAGACTGGCTTTCAACTTCGAGCAGTAAGCATTTAATGTTCATTAATAATTCATGTTGACGTACCAGTCACAGCAAGTCCGTATGGCTGAGCCGTACTTCCTCGAGTCCGGCGTCCTGCGATGATCGATCCAGCTGATGTCAAAACACGTCGGAAGGAACGCGGTGAATGCATTGAACGAATCTATGAATGAAAAGGAAATCCTCGAGTTTGGTATAGTACACAGTTGGTACATGCTCGTTGGGGTCTGCATGAAAGGGCAGCGCAATCGGGAAGCGACGAGAGATGATAGCAGATGAATAAAGAAACAATGAAAGGAACCGAACGATAGCAAGAGGGTGCTCTGATTCCTCATTTCATGGAATCATAAAAAAAGGTGAAGGGACGGAGACATAGTGAGAACAATACGTGGTTCGGCAGTTTGGGTAAGAAAATAGCAGGCAAATATAGAGGATATATAGAGAGATGTAAGAGAAGAAGGAACGAATGCGGGTGTTTAAGGTGATATGGCAATGAATCCAGCATGAAAATCGCAGCTTGCATAACCAAAAAGGGCAAAATCGGAGGTCGTATGTCGCATGTTTGGGAGGGACGAAAACAGGGGAAAATCGAGAGGTTACCGAGAAGGACGGAAAGTCGGGAGATGTGGAGCGTTGTCATGCTATTGCAGCTTGAAACGTTGTCTGTCCTTGCAGAAGCGATTTCCATTGTTCAGGCATACCCTAAACCGAAACCGAGTAAGAAATCAGCACCTCAACCAAAGCAGAGGCAAAGCACACAAAGGCCTTGAACGCACAGTGAACTGCCCGAGGGCAGGGTCAAAGCCGATGTGCACATGATGAACAAAGCCGTACGGATCGCTGATATTCTCTGCCGTGGGGCGACTGCGCGAATAGATAGCATCATGCCAGCTGTACAGTGCGTCGTCACTCGGGAAGGACACGAGGTACCGCTTCGTGCTCGTCTTGAGCAGCAGGCAATGTACGTTTTCCTTGTCAGGCTCGATCTGGTGCAGGTCGCGCAAGTTGATGGAAGTGCCGATGCTCGAGCGCTTGGTTGAGCGGAATGTCAGCATAACGGGAAAAGGACAGAAAGAATACAGGACGTGAAATAGAGGCATACTTTAGACTTGTAGATGGTCAGCGTCCTCGGGTCCAGCACAATCCATCTCGGTCTCCAGAACAGGCCGGTCAAGATTCCATCGCCCTTGACGGGATGCCGCCCATCTAGCAATACCGTCAATCTCTCTTGTTGCTCATCCTTTCGCTGTTGTTGCGCAGCATCCCCCGCCTCCCCGCTGCTGTTTCTCCTCGTCCGTGCTTGGTGCTGAGTCTGATCGGGGGGTGATGTGGCGGGGGATATGTATGGGAGCGCAGGGGTCTCACTGAGGGCCGCGCCGGATTCGCGTTTCTGGCGCGGGTCGTACTTAGCCTCCGCTTCATCTTGAAGAGAAGACATCCACTGGTTGGGCAATCCCTAGAATGAATGAGCCCGCCGCGTCGCCTGCCTGAAGCAAAGGGGACTCACGACAAAGTCTCCTGTGAGGTTATCGTACCCAACATGCGTTCTGTGCACGAACCCGAACGGTTGACTGATTTTGAACGCGGGACATGAGGAAGTGATATCGTCCTGCCAATCGTAGAGCTCGGAATCAGTCTTGAATGCGAGGTAGTACTGTCGGTTGTCTCTAGTGTGCAGAAGCAGGCAACAGGGCTTCCTTTCGCTCCGCTCGACTCTGAGGACGTCTGAGAGAGGGATCTGATGCAAAGAGATTCTCTCTCAGCCGTGTCCACAAAAATACCACCTATTTTACATGAACTCACAGTGAAATCCGATATCCTGAGTTCCTCACTCGTCAGGGTGAGTGGCTTGACTCTCCACAGCATTCCGAACAGTCGACCCCGGTTCTTGATTAGCACATCTCCACTCCTGACTGTCGAAGTCGTTGCGGCCTGATCTTCTTTCATCGTCTTAGACATGATAGAGAATAATAGCACAAGTAGAGTAGCAAGACAGAGGAGTCGCCGAAGGGCAGAATGGCGTCGAGAGGGAGGAAGAGAGGACGTTCGCTGTCACCCTCGAAATCCAAGGATGGGTGTCGGGAAGAGGAATGAAGGGAGCAAGGAAGAGCAGAAGATGCTAGGACGCCACGAGGGATATATATGGAACAAGATACTTCAGGTGAATGCCATAAAACGATGGAGATGAAGGCAGTGACTGATTGAATGGGCCCTCGGTGGACAAAGGCAATAGCTTTGATTCACTGTCAATCAAAGCTAGTCACAGTTGTCCTGTTCCAACTCCACCGCAACCAATTCGTTCAGAATTGGAAAGGGCAAATAGTCCCAGTGATCCTTGTCAACGGCGGGTGGCTGAAACGCAACGATGGATATCGAAAAAGAACGAGAACGGTCAGCCTGCAGGTCGTCCTTTTTAACCTCCCTTTCCTTCTGGCCTTCTGGTCTGATTGGTGAGGCGTTCCTAGGCTAAATAAGTAATTTAAAAAGAGAAAAATCCGGAATCAAAGCGTCCAGATGGTGATGGACAGGAAATGGTATGAGAATGAGTGATACGTGATGACAACCAGTGATGAACGTGGTGCACGTGCAGTCGCTCAACACAGCACCAGCGCGTTGCGTTGGCCCACATTGTCTCTTCCCTTTTATCATTTATAAACTATGGCGGCCTCACGTCTACAGCATTCAAAGGACCGGCCACCATTACAGAATGGACCGGAGGGCCCAGGCAAGCCAGTCGGAGCGATGCGGAATGCACAACCGACGAATTTGGCTGCGGCCAATCAAGAAAAATTCATCCGCGGAAGAAAAACCCTTCTTTCTCTCCTTTTCGTCCATCTCTCGTCACCATCATTATCTCCTTATCGAATAATCCCAATGCCCGCTTAATCGGATTTCATGGCCTCGCCGTATACATTCGTTGAACAAGCGTCCTTGTTACTGCTCCATAAAGCGACCTAGGTCTTTTTTGGCCCATCTGGAGGGGTGCGCTTTCGAAAATGTTTCTCGTACCACGAGGATTTGCGTTGACTTATATGTCGGACTTGTCATGCACCGAGTCAAAAAGGATTGATGACGGACATCTAGCGCAACCTGATCGGTGTTATACCCGCCGACTACAGCAACTTGCGTTCTTTGGGTACCTAATGGCGACTACTTACAACAAGCAAACACGTGGTGGATCATTGTGAATCGTACGCCATCAAACGGGCGTAGTACAATACATCTAGCTCGATACAGAAATACACCGAGAAGCATGTATATGAATGTCAAGATTGATAGAGCTCTCCAGCTTCCTTTAGAATTGTCTTAACTTCGGGGAAACGAGGCGTAAGCTTGCATTCGAATGGTTGCGGAGACCTGTTCCAACAATTACATCAGCCGTTCACGGAGACGAGTCGACGAGTGGATTGTGAAGCTTACACGATAATCCCGTTATTGTCACGTTCATCCGTCGACGGCATCTTTCCTTCCGCATCTTTTGCCGGAGAGATTTCCACAGCCCACAAGACCGTGGCCACGTCAATGAAGAACGAAGCTAGCGCTACATGTCGGCCGAGGCAGATTCTGAAAACCAGTCAGGACACAAGTCCTACGCAAAGTTGCTCCAAATAAATACACACCGCCTTCCAAATCCAAAAGTAACATGTCCTTCTGGGATTTCGGGGGAGATGATTGTCAGTCGGCCGCTCTCATCGAGATGGCGCTCCGGTTTGAACTCGTCAGCGTCGGGACCATATACATCTGGATCCCTGTTCAAACCCCTGAATACATGCGTAGTCAGTGGACATTGCAAAGTCGACGGGGCCACAATGGCACTTGCCAGACGTTTGCTATGACGGTTGCTTTCCTAGGGATGAAATATCCGTCATAAAAGTCATTCTGATTCATGCAAATTTAGTCCCACACCATGGCGTGGACTGGTCTCAACATACTTCTAAGATGTAATGTGGCATGCCTGTTATCCCACCAACAACCCACAATGAGATAGTCCCAATCAAGAATAGCAGAAAAACAGCGCACCAATCGGCGTGACAGGTCTGTAGCGCAGAACTTCCCTGACGATCGCGAGTATGTAAGGGAGGTCGTCGTAGTCTTCAAATGTGGGTACTCGATGTCGTCCAATGACAGAATCAAGCTCCTCATGCGCTTTCCTTTGAATTTCGGGATACAGGACCATGCAGTGTATGAACCAGGCAAGAGTTGCTGCAGACTAATCGCAGATATCAGCGTCATCTTAGACCACTTCGGCCAACGTCTGCTAGGGATATACGTACAGTATCTTCACCTGCAGCGCTGGGATAGAAACCGTCAATATGAGTTCTACGGAGCGAAAAGTTCGGGGGGCGGCTCCTTACTACAAGGTGGCACCTAGAAACAAGGCTTCAGTCTTCGTTAGCTTATGTTTCTCTTGATCCTTGATCAAATTTGCTGTGAAGCTCGGGCTCTCGTCACCCTTATCCTATGAAGAGGGGTGGCAACATGAGCTTCCAATCAGCAAAGGTCAGAACGAAACACACCCACCATATGCTGCTTGACATCATCATACATCTCTTCAAACTTGGCAACATCACGATGATAATACTCTTCTGCCTCTCGTTTCCACTTTGTCATCCAGCTCGGTAGATGTTTCATCCATGGCAGGAACTCAACGACGTATCGCCCTGGGGTGAGCATATGCGACAAACGGTGCGCAAAGTCCTTGATGTACTCAATCTTCGGGTCCTCATAGGACTCCAGCGGAGGCGTGCCATAGATGATGGATGAGAACGTCGATGCGGTGGTTCTGTAGAAATCGCTGCATTAGTGTCTGGACTCCGTCACGCGACTGTGGTGAGACTGACCACTTGAGTTGCTTGTTCCATAACTCAGGTTCCGTGAGCAGACTTCAGGCTAGGATGAGTGCTTCCCTTGCTTGGATGGGGTAGTAATTTCGGATGACGGACTTGGAAACAGCTTCATGAGCTGATCGACGTAGCCGCCGCCATCTATAGCATAAAAGCGATGTTTCATCAAGATTTTCGTGCAAGACAACAGCAGGAACTCATGGATTCACAAATCTGTATGTCCTACTAGGACAATATTGAGGTTTCTGGAGGCGATTTCTGATGCTAAGATGAATGGAGGCCAGTCAGAGTACAGCCCAGCTCTGCGGTCCAGCAAATCGGTGACAGCTTTGTGGGAATTGAGCACCACTGTGGGTTTCCCAAGCACAGAGAGGTATGTGATATGTTACGATTTCAAGGCCAATCATTATCTTGATGACGGACATGTGACTCAACGATCATCTGACAAACACGAGACACAAGCGTGACGTGACTGACAAGATACGATGCAAGGACTTGAGGCAAACCCTATAACAACAACGTGTCAGCGCTTGCTAGGGCAGAGGGTTACAGTGCAGTACCTACAGGACACCATGAGGAGCGCAGTCGAAATCTGACTCAGATGGAATAGGGTTAAGGATTCCGTATAACATGAGGATAGCATATGTTGTGGTCCGTGCTCAAGAGTCATAACATATAAATAGCTGAAATGTACATAGTAGAACCCAGCTTCAAGGCTAATAACTAGCATTCTTCTCCCTGCCTCTCACTTTCTGAGTTAGTTAAGAGTGACCTGCGTGCAGAATTGGTTTTGCATAACAAAAGCTCAAAGCTTCTCATTGCGCACCTCACTACTCTCACCCTCTGCTGCTCTTCCTTCGTTGCCTAATGGCCCTGAGTGCCGTGCAACCAAAGGAACCCACTGCATTGCTATATCCTTTTCCTTCAACCATTACTAACTTTTCAATCACCAACTCCTACTCCTCACCCTGCGCCAACCTATATTCCAGTCTCTGTCAGAGGTCATTGCTCGTAGTACTTGGACGTACGACAGGACTAAGAGTAACATTGAGTCCGACTCTGTCCGAATTGAGCATCAAAAGGCTGTGCTAGGATAATCTTCGGAGAGTCCTACCACGCATTTGACCAGGTAGTTTATTGACCCGGGACATACCTCAGCAAGAGAGACAGGAGGACTCGGACGTGTGGATAGTCCCCACCCATCGACCATCTTTTTCAAACATGCCCTTGAAGGTCGTTGTCAGGAACATGTGTTGACTTGAAATGAGAAAGGAGTTGCCAGACTGCTGGGACTTCTGATGATGAAACCTTCCTTGACTGCTGTTTGGGGCATCCCCATAGCCACGAGGATTTGAGCCAACCCATCCGCAGTTTAACAGGCACCCTCCATCTTGGAATCTAACCAAAGCAGAAGTCAATGGTTGCACGCCACCTGCATGGTACTAATTGACTACTCTATTGGACGAAACCATCCTGTCACCAACCTTTCTTCCTTCCGCACACGAATCCATTGCAACCCCCTTTACTGATGACATATCGGTTATACCCTTATCTGAAAGAACCTTCACCTCTGAAACCAAGTAGTCAAGGTCGAATATGAATATTGGACCAACTTCTACCCTGACCTATCCCTTTGACACATTCCTGGTAACTTCCTCTAGGACGAAGACCCCCAGAACTCTATTTCTACCTCCAATGAAGAGAAACACCTGAACAACATCCATAATGGAATTCATCACTGCTCTCTTCACCTTTATCACCATTATTCTTACCACCCTCTTCGCTGCCAACCCGCTTGCCTTAGCCTGGGGCACCCTTCGAAACAACTCTCAGCAGGCTGAACAAGTACAAAATGCGACTTGGACTTTGGTTGATGTGATCAAAGAAAAACTGGATTTGGGCAAGAAGCCCAAAAGAACGAAATTGGAACCACCGGATCCATATAAAGGGGAACCCGGCCTGATCAGAAGTTGGCTTCGATGGATGGAAGTCTACTTCGATAAAGAAGAGATCACAAATAAGTGGGACATGATCACTTATGCACTGCAACGGATCACAGGAGGCAAGGCCGAACATGCACAGAACTGGGCAGACTCCAAGCTACAAGAATGGCTCGAGTTCGAAATGGAATTGAACAGTCACAGGCAGGAATTCAGATTCCATTCCACCTACAATGACTGGGAACATGGATGCGTTGTTACGCCAGCAATGGCTAACACTCCCAAAGTCAGGACGAACCTGCTTGGACATCTCCCACCGTTCAAAGACTGGGAAGAGTTCAAGGCAGAAGCCAGGGAATTTTTCATGACCATGGAGATACGGAATGACGCAATCATTTGGATTAAAGGACTGTTGCAGCACCAACAACCAGTCAAGGACTACATTGTCGAATTTCGGAGCTGGGCTCCCTTGACAGAATACAACGACATTGCCCTCATCGACATCTTTAAACACAGACTCGACCAGGTGCTTGGACGATGGATCATTGAACTAAGAGGTGTCCATGAGGAGGACATCGACTGGTGGTACAGACATGCAACAGAACTGGACCAGCAGTATCGCCAGGCCCAAAAGGAATTTGGAGTGAAGGAGCAATTCGCTCCCAAACCAGTACAGAAACCAGCACAGGAAGCAACAGCACCTAAGGGGCAAACTCTGGCACTAGCGACCGGTAATGCTCAAGGATGGCCTGACTCTAATGCCATGGACATTGACTGGATGAGGCACGAAGGCTGCTGCTTCCAGTGCGGCGAGAAAAGACATATCGGATGTAACTGTCCAATGAACACCCAGCCAAAATATGTCACTAGGAACATGGAGGCTAAAGACGAACCTGCCGCCATCCACATTGAAGAAGTTAACCAGGGTTTTCAGTAGAGCTGAGAAGAAGCACCGCTTCACCGACTGACTATGTATCGTTGAATATGAATATAAGAGACATTCCTGATCTCAAAGAATATTTCGAACGAGAAGGTGCACGAGAGTTCAGTCTTGTAAAGGGATATACCCTATCCTGGGTGGCTCAACAGATTTGTCAGCAGGATGAGTCCAAGGCATACTCGATCCTTAAGGCATGGATGGACCAATCGTGACAGAAGGACATCTCTTTGGAAAGACTCTGTGAGATCAATCAAATGAATGATCACGATGCACTCCATGCATTGTTCGACCTCAGGCAAAAACCACAATTTGTCAGAGGCGGAAACGGAAACCAAATGGATGTACCCTTGACAATCATGACTTTGGACACTGGACGGACGCACAGCGTAAAAGCTCTGCTCGACACAGGATGCACTGGATCTTGCATAGACTGGAAGTTTGTTAAGGAAAAGGAAATCAACATGAAATGATATCCTATTCCCATCCTGGTCCATAATGCAGATGGAACCCATAACAGAGCAGACGACATATATGAATACATCGAACTAAGAGTCCGTGTCTAGGATCACGTTGAGCGAATGATCTTCTCGGTCACTGAACTCAGAAAGGGCCAAATTTTCATCGGTTATGAGTGGGTTAAACATCACAACCCTCGAATCAATTGGAGAACAGAAAAGATCATGTTCGACCGATCCTCTGAAGAGTGTCAGCAAATTGTCTGAACAGGAAACCCTGAAGATGATGACACCTCTATTGAGACAAATGAGGTCGACTTTGAAAACAGCGAAAAACTCTTGATGATTGACATGAACCGAGAGTTTCATCTAAGGGCTTTCCAGATAATGGCCTCTAAACTGGCAGAGGCAATGACAAAGATGGTGAAGGCAAAAACCTTTGAAGAGATCATACCGGAAGAATACCACTGTTTCAAGGATTCAGTGTTCGGAAAGGAGTCGTTCGACGAGCTACCACCACAACGACCTTGGGACCATGCAATCGAACTTACCCCAGAAGCTAAACTCCAGGATTGCAAGGTCTACCCCTTGATGCTGGACAAACAGAAACAGTTGGATGCCTTTCTAGATGAAAATCTGAACACCGGATGAATCAGACCATCGAAGTTGCCAATGGCCTCACCTTTCTTCTTTGTAAAAAAGAAGGACGGATCCCTATGACCTGTACAGGATTATCAGAAACTGAATGACATAATGATAAAGAATAAATACCCACTGCCCCTGATCCAAGAACTAATTGACAAACTGAAGGGGGCGAAGTTCTTTACGAAGCTCGATATCTGATGGGGATATAACAACGTCCACATGAAAGAAGGCAATGAATGGAAGGCCACATTTTGGACAAACCAGGAAATGTTCAAACCCCTAGTCATGTTCTTCAGACTGACGAATTCACCGGCTACTTTCCAAACCATGATGAATATGATATTCAAGGATAAAATCGATCAGGGACATGTAGTAATCTACATGGATGATATCCTCATCTTCAATAAAGATTTGGATAAACACAAACAACTCATTCAACATGTACTGGAAAAGCTAAAGAATAACAAGCTTTACCTGAACCTGAGAAGTGTTTGTTGCATCAATTGGAAGTAGAGTACCTCAGAATGATCATCTCAGAAAATGGCATTAAAATGGATCCCATTAAAGTTGAAGATGTCAAGAACTGGCCAAAACCCACATGTAAACGAGATATCCAACAGTTCTTAGGCTTCTGTAACTTCTACTGGCACTTCATCAAAGGATTCGCAAAGATCGCGAAACCACTCACAGAATTAACCAGAAAAGCCAATTGGACATGGGGAAAGGCCCAAAATGACGCATTTGATGGATTGAAAAATCATATCTGTTCAGCACCGATTATCGTGATGCTCTGAGACGATGGAAAATTCTGAATGGAAGTCGATGCTTCAAATTACGCAATAGGAGGCGTCCTTTCACAGGAACAATCCAATGGTACCTGGAGACCAGTCGCATTCATGTCTAAGTCATTAAACCCGATAGAACGGAACTACAAGATCTATGACAAAGAGATGCTCATGATCATGACGGGACTTGAGGAATGGCATCAATACCTCTGTGGTGCTAAGCAAAAATTCGAGATTTGGACAGATCATAAGAATCTTGAATACTTCCGAAAGCCTCAGAAACTGAATCACTGACAAGCTCACTGGATCTCAGAGCTTTAGGACTATGACTTTATTCTAGAGCACAAATCCGGAAAATCGATGACGAAGGCAGACAGTCTGTCGAGACAACCAGATCATGAGAAGGGGGAGAATGATAATGAGAATGTCATACTCCTAAAGCCGGAAAATTTTCGCCAAATCTTTATGGCAAAGGTCACACCAACACCAGAATTCCAGGACATGTTGGACCAAATAAAATGGGCTTGGAAACAAAGAGAGCCTGAAGTCCAGAAGCGTCTTGATGCAGGTGAACACAGCTGGAAGGAAAACGACTGAATCATCATATGGCTAAAGCGGTACTACGTTCCTAAAAGCCAAAAGATAAGGGAATGGATCATCAAAATCCATCACTCTGATCAGATCTCAGGACACCCAGGACAGACAAAGACATACGAGTTGATCACACACAACTTCTGGTGGCCCAAAATGATGAATGACATCAAGGCATATGTCAAAGGATGCGACAAATGCCAGCAAATGAAGATCATCAGAGATCGGAAGCATGCTCCGCTTCATCCAAATGAAGTACTGAAGGAACCATGGGAGATCATCTTAGTAGATCTCATCAGACCTCTCCCTGAATCTCAGGGATTTGACGGCGTAATGGTGATGGTAGATCGGTTCACCAAAGGAGCCAAGTTTATACCAGTCAACATGGAAATCACGGCAGAAGGAGTTGCTTGCAAACTACACGACACCATATTTTCGAATTATGGACTCCCCAAGAAAGTTATCAGTGACAGAGAACTACAGTTCATCTTGAACTTCATGAAGGACCTCTACGCACTTCTGGGAATCAAAGGAGCCCCTTCGATGCCATACCATCTACAAACCGATGGACAAATGGAAAGAGTTAATCAGGAACTTGAGCAATACCTGAAACTCTTCATAAATCATCGGCAAACAGACTGGGCAGACTGGTTACCTATGGCCGAATTCTCTTACAACAACTGGATTCACTTGGCAACAGGATACTCTCCATTTTATCTAAACCATGGATGACATCTGCATACCAGAAAAGAACCCCCGAAGCATGAAGTCAAGTCACAAACTGCAGAGGAATTCACCGATATAATGAAAGAGATCTGGATCAAGGCCAAAACCTCCTTAATGAAAGCCGCCGAAACGATGAAACAAACCCATAACTGAAGACAGAAACCCACCTGAGAGTATCATGAGGGTGATCAGATCTGGCTGGAAGGAACCAATATCACAACTGACCGGCCAACTGACAAGCTTAATGATAAGCGATTCAGTCCCTTTAAAGTCAAATGGTGAATTGGAGAATCGGCATATGAACTCGACCTACCAGAACATTAGAAAATCCACTCCATCCGAAATGAGTCCGAACTTACCCCATACATGGCACCAGTGTTCCCGCAACAGAAAGTGGTAATGATTCTTAAATGACCCCCCCCATTATTGTGGAGGGACAGGAGTGGTATGAAGTAGAAACCGTAGTTAATTCTCAATGGAACAGAGGAAAACTACAATACAGAATACATTGGAAGGGTTACCCCATGGAAGATGCTACATGGGAACCTGCGGAGAACATTAATGAAGATGTGCTGGACACAGTCACGAAATTTCATTGTGAGAATCCGGAGGTGCCATCCCTGAAATGAGAACAACGTCAGCTACCACCTTGGACACCGCCAAAGAAAGTTGTACACATCCACTTCCATCAGTCCCAAGCGCCGAAGGTCCTCTTCGACCACACAGCTAATGAAGTCTGGATTTGCCCGCGAAATCAGCAAATGAAAGCGGAACTAAAAAAGTGGACCTTTACCAGATGGATGTCAGATCCAAAAGAAGTCGAAGATTGACTTGATGCAGCGTGGCAGGCATGGCAGGAGCGATGGAATAAGACAGTCATAGGAAAGGATGAGCACCAGAAGGACTAGGAGGATGATGATAAAGAAAAACATGATTGCGAGGACGCAATCCCTAAAGGGGGGGTAATGTTATGATTTCAAGGCCAATTATTATCTTGATGATGGACACGTGACTCAATGATCATCTGACAAATACGAGACATAAGCGCGATGCAACTGACAAGATATGATGCAAGGACTCGAGGCAAACCCTATAACAATGATGCATCAGCACTCACTAGGGCAGAGGGTTATGGCGCAGTACCTACAGGACACCATGAGGAGCGCAGTCGAAATCTGACTCAGACGGAATAGGGTTAAGGATTCCGTATAACATGAGGATAGCATATATTGTGGTCCGTGCTCGAGAGTTGTAACATATAAATAGCTGAAATGTATGTAGTAGAACCCAGCTTCGAGCTGGCTAATAACTAGCATTCTTCTCTCCGCCTCTCACTTTCTGAGTTAGTTAAGAGTGACCTGCACACAGAATTGGTTTTGCATAGCATGATAGGGCCTAAGAAGATGTTAAAATGGCCTTCAGATGTAAACTCGACAAATTGGCATCATACCATAGTCCATTCTCCATTTCGTGAAGGTTAGCCACTGATCTCCCTGAAGATCAAAGAAATTTCCTATAATTGGCCATTCTTGAGGGCCTGGTGGATATTTGCGATTTCTGGCTGATTGCAAATGATTTATCACCCAGAAGCACAGAACGGCAATTTCAAAGTATGCTTTCAGATTACCATTCATTACAGCACAGGATGGGGGTGCTACGCAAAACCAAATCTGCGCGCAGGTCACTCTGACTATCTCAGAAGATGAGAGGCGGGGAGAAGAATGCTATTTACTAGCCAGCTCGAAGCTGAGTTCTACTACATACATTCTAGCTATTTATATGCTACGATCCTCAAGCACGGACCATGACATACATATGCTATCCTCGTGTTATGTAGAGCCCTTTACCCTATTCCATCATTTGAACTAAAATACGACTACGCTCCTCATGTTGTCCTGTAGGCGTTTCATCATAACCCTTTGCCCTGATGACGCGTCGTTGTTATAGGGTTTTCCTCCGAGTCCTTTCATCATATCCTGTCAGTCGCGTCGCGTTTGTATCGCGTGTTTTGTCAGGTGATTGTTGGATCACGTGTTTGTCGTCAAGATAACGATTGGTGTTGAAAATCGTAACATTACCCCCCCTTTAGGGATTGCGTTCTCGCAATCATGTTCTTCTTCATTGTCATCGTCCTAGTCTTCCTGGCGCTCGCCCTCTCCTACGACTGCCTGGTTCCGATGCTGCTGCCATGCCTGCCACGCCGCCTCAAGTCGATCTTCGACTTCTTTCGGGTCCGACATCCATCCGGTAAGGGTCCGCTTCTTCGGCTCCGCTTTCATTTGCTGACTTCGCGGGCAGACCCAGATTTCATTAGCCGTGTGGTCGAAGAGGACCTTCGGTGCTTGGGATTGATGGAGGCGGGTACGTATTATCTTCTTTGGTGGCATCTGGGGCGGTAGCTGACGTTGTCCTCGTTCTAGAGATGGCGCCTCCGGATTCTCGCGATGAAATTTCGTGACCGCGTCCGGCGCATCTTCGATGACGTTTTCTGCCAGTTCCCATGTAGCATCCTCTATTGGGTAGCCTTTCCAGTGTACTTTGTATTGTAACTTTCCTCTACTCTATCGGGAATTGGCTACTGTTTCTACTTCGTACCGCTCTTCTCCTTTCACAACAATGGGAGGAGGTCGTTTAAGGATCGTTACCGCTTTTTGTTGCGGGAATGCCGGTGCCGTGTACGGGGTGAGTTCGGATTCATTTCAGACAGGATGAATCTTCCAATGTTCCAGTAGTTCAAGTTCGTATGCCGATTCTCCAATTCGCCGTTTAATTTTGAAAGGACCGAATCGCTTATCATTCAGCTTGTCAGTCGGCCGGTCGGTAGTGATATTGGTTCCTTCCAGCCAGACCTGATCGCCCTCGTGGTATTCTCAGGCGGGCTTGTGTTTTCGGTCATGGGTCCGTTTCATTGTTTCAGCGGCTTTTACCAGAGAAGTCTCAGCTTTGGTTCGAATTTCTTTTATCATGTCCGCGAATTCTTCTGCGGTTTGCGACTTGACATTGCGCTTCGGGGGTTCCTTTCCGGTATGTGGGTGTCGTCCATGGTTTAGATAAAATGGAGAATATCCTGTCGCAGAGTGAATTCGGTTGTTGTAAGAGAATTCGGCCATAGGTAGCCAATCCACCCAGTCTGTTTGCCGATGATTCACGAAGAGTTTCAGGTATTGCTCGAGTTCCTGGTTAACTCTTTCCGTCTGTCCATCGGTTTGTGGATGATACGGCGTCGAAGGGGCTCCTTTGATTCCCAACAGTATATAGAGGTCCTTCATGAAGTTCGAGACGAATTGCGGTCCTCTGTCGCTGATAACTTTCTTGGGAAGTCCATAATTCGAGAATATGGTATCGCGTAGTTTACGAGCGACTCCTTCTGCCGTGATTTCCATGTTGACTGGTATGAATTTGGCTCCTTTGGTGAACCGATCTACCGTTACCATTACGCCGTCGAATCCCTGAGATGTGGGGAGAGGTCCAATGAGATCTACCGAGATAATCTCCCATGGCTCTTTCGGTACTTTGTTTGGGTGAAGCGGAGCATGCTTCCGATCTCTGATGATCTTTGTTCATTGGCACTTGTCACATCCTCTGACATATGCCTTGATGTCGTTCATCATTTTGGGCCACCAGAAGTTACGCGTGATCAACTCGTGCGTCTTCGTCTGTCCTGGGTGTCCCGAGATTTGATCGGAATGATGGATTTCAATGATCCGTTCCCTTATCTTTTGGTTTTTGGGGACGTAGTACCGTTTTAGCCATGTGACGATCCGGTTGTTTTCCTCCCAGCTGTGTTCGCCTGCATCAAGACGCTTCTGAACTTCGGGTTCTCTTTGCTTCCAAGCCCGTTTTATCTGGTTCAGCATGTCCTGAAATTCTGGTATCGGCGTGACTTTTGCCATAAAAAGTCGGCGAAAATTTTCCGGCTTTAGAAGTACGACGTTCTCATTATCGTTCTCCCCTTTCTCATGGTCTGGTCATCTCGACAGACTGTCTGCCTTCGTCATCGATTTTCCGGGTTTGTGCTCCAGGACAAAGTCATAATCCTGAAGCTCCGAGATCCAACGAGCTTGTCGATGATTCAGCTTTTGAGGCTTTTGGAAATATTCGAGATTTTTGTGATCTGTCCAAATCTCGAACTTTTGCTTAGCGCCACAGAGGTATTGATGCCATTCCTCAAGTCCTGTCATGATCGCGAGCATTTCTTTGTCGTAGATCTCGTAATTCCGTTCCGTCGGGTTCAATGACTTTGACATGAATGCCACCGGTCTCCAGGTACCATTGGATTGTTCTTGTGAAAGGACGCCTCCTATTGCGTAATTCGAAGCGTCGACTTCCATTCGGAACTTTCCATCATCTCGAGGCATCGCGATGATCGGTGCTGAACAGATCCGATTCTTTAGTCCATTGAATGCGTCGTTTTGGGCTTTTTCCCACATCCAGTTGGCTTTTCCGGTTAATTCTGTCAAGGGTTTCGCAATCTTCGTGAATCCTTCGATGAAGCGCCGGTAGAAGTTACAGAAGCCTAAGAACTGTTGGACGTCTTGTTTGCATGTGGGTTTTGGCCAGTCTTTGACGCCTTCAACTTTTACGGGGTCCATTTTGATGCCATTCTCCGAGACAATCATTCCGAGGTACTCTACTTCCAATTGATGAAACGAACATTTCTCGGGTTTCAGGTAAAGCTTGTTGTTCTTTAGCTTTTCCAGTACACGTTGGACGAGTTGTCTGTGTTTATCCAGATCCTTGTTGAAGATGAGGATATCGTCCATGTAGATTATCACGTGTCCCTGATCGATCTCGTCCTTGAAGATCGTGTTCATCATCGTTTGGAATGTAGCCGGTGAATTTGTCAGTCCGAAGAACATGACCAGGGGTTCGAACATTCCCCGGTTTGTCCGAAATGCGGCTTTCCATTCGTCGCCTTCTTTCATGCGGATGTTGTTATATCCCCATCGGATATCGAGTTTCGTAAAGAACTTCGCCCCTTTCAGTTTGTCGATCAGTTCCTGGATCAGGGGTAATGGGTATTTGTTCTTTATTGTTACATCGTTCAATTTCCGATAGTCCTGTACAGGTCGTAGGGATCCGTCCTTCTTTTTTACGAAGAAAAAGGCGAGGCCATTGGTGACTTCGACGGTCTGATTCGTCCAGTGTTCAGGTTCTCATCCAAAAATGCATCCAGCTGTTTCTGTTCATCCAGCGTCAAAGGGTAGACTTTGCAATCCTGGAGTTTAGCTCCTGGGATAAGTTCGATCGCATGGTCCCAAGGTCGTCATGGTGGTAATTCGTCGAATGACTCTTTTCCGAACACTGAGTCCTTGAAACAGTGGTATTCTTCCGGTACAATTTCCTCAAAGGTTTTCACCTTTGCCGTCTTTGTCGTCGCTTCTGCCAGTTTGGAAGCCGTCGTTTGAAAAGCCCTTAGATGAAACTCTCGGTTTATGTCGATCATCAAGAGTTTCTCTCCGTTTTCGAAGTTAACCTCATTCATCTCGGTAGAGGTGTCATCGTCTTCGGGATTTTCTGTTCGGACAATTCGCTGACACTCTTCAGGGCATCAGTCAAACGTGATCCTTTCCGTTCTCCAATCGATTCGAGGGTTGTGACGTTTAACCCACTCGTAACCGATGAAGATCTGCCCCTTTCCGAGTTCAGTAACCGAGAAGACCATTCGCTCGACGTGATCTTGGATGCGGACTCTTAGTTCGACATATTCTCATATATCGCCTGCTCTGTTGCGGGTTCCGTCTGCGTTATGGACCGGGATGGGGATAGGATATCGTTTCGTGTTGATCTCCTTTTCCTTAACGAACTTCCGGTCTATGCAAGATCCGGTGCATCCTGTGTCGAGTAAAGCTTTTACGCTATGCGTCCGTCCAGTGTCCAAAGTCATGATTGTCAAGGGTACATCCATTTGGTTTCCGTTTCCGCCTCTGACAAATCGTGGTTTTTGTCTGAGGTCATACAGAGTATGGAGAGCATCGTGGTCGTTCATTTGGTTGATCTCACGGAGTCTTTCCAAGGAGATGTCCTTTTGTCGCGATTGGTCCGTCCATGCCTTAAGGATCGAGTATGCCTTAGACTCGTCCTGCCGATAAATCTGTTGTGCCACCCAGGGTAGAGTATATCCTTTTACGAGACCGAACTCTCGTGCACCTTCTCGTTCGAAATATTCTTTAAGGTCGGGAATGTCCCTTATATTAATATTCGACGATACATAATCAGCCAGCGAAGCGGTGCTTCTTCCCAGCTCTACTGAAAACCCTGGTTCATTTCTTCGATGTGGGCGGTGGCCGGTTCGTCCTTGGCCTCCACGTTCCTAGTCGTGTATCTCAGCCGGATGTTCATTGGGCAGTTCCGTCCAAGATGTCCCTTCTCGCCGCACCGGAAGCAGCGTCCTTCGCGTCTCAACCGGTCGACGTCCATGGCGTTAGGGTCGGGCCGTCCTTGAGCATTACCGGTTACTGCTGCCGGAGTTTGCCCCTTAGGTGCTATCGTCTCCTGTGCCGGTTTCTGTGTTGGTTTGGGAGCGAATCGCTCCTTCACCCCGAATTCCTTTTGGGCCTGGCGATATTGCCGGTCCAGTTCCGTCGCGCGTCTGTACCACCAGTCGATGTCCTCCTCGTGGACACCTCCTAGTTCGATAATCCGTCATCCAAGTGCCTGGTCGAGTCCGTGTTTGAAGATGTCGATGAGCGCGATGTCGTTATATTCCGTCAAGGGAGCCCAGCTCCGGAATTCGACGATGTAGTCCTCGACCGGTCGTCGGTGTTGTGATAGTCCTTTAATTCGAATGATTGTGTCGTTCCGGGTTTCCGTGGTCATGAAGAATTCTCTGGCCTCTGCCTTGAACTCTTCCCAGTCTTTAAATGGTGGGAGGTGTCCAAGTGGGTTCGTCCTGACTTCCGGAGTATTAGCCGTTGCCGGCGTAACGACGCGTCCATGTTCCCAGTCATCGTAGGTGGAGTGGTATCCAAATTCCTGCCTGCGACCGTTCAATTCCGTTTTGAACTCCAGCCACTCTTGCAGCTTAGAGTCCGCCCAGTTCTGTGCACGTTCGGCCTTGCCTCCCGTGATCCGTTGTAACGCGTAGGTGATCATGTCCCATTTGTTCGTGATCTCCTCTTTGTCAAAGTAGACTTCCATACGTCGAAGCCAACTTCCGATCAAGCCGGGTTCCCCTTTATATGGATCCGGCGGTTCCGATTTCGTTCTTTTGGGCTTCTTGCCCAAATCCAGTTCTTCTTTGATCACGTCGACCAAAGTCCGAGTCGCATTCTGTACCTGTTCTGCTTGTTGTGGATTATTTCGGAGAGTGCCCCAAGCTAAGGCAAGCGGGTGTGCGGCAAAGAGGGTGGTGAGGATGATGGTGATAAAGGCAAAGAGAGCGGGGATGAATTCCATTATGGGTGTCGTTCGGGTGCTTCTCTTCGAGGGTAAAAGTAAAGTTCCGGGGGGTCTTCGTCCCAGATGAAGTTACCAGGGATGTGTCGTGGAGATAGGTTGGGGTAGTAGTTGGTCCAATACTTGTATTTGACCTCGACTACTCGGTTTCGAAGATGAAGATTTTTTTTCGGATGAGGGTGTAGCCAATATGGCTTCGGTAGAGAGGGTTGCGGCGGATTCGTGTGCGGAAAGAGGAAAGGTTGGTGACTTGGTGATTTCGTCCAATAGAATAGTCGATTAGTACCATGCAGGCGGCGCGCGACCGTCGACTCCTGCTTTGATTAGATCCAAGGGATGGAGGGTGCCTGTTAAACTGCGGAAGGGTCGGCTCAAATCCTTGTGACTACAAGGATGCCCCAAACGGCAGTCAAGGAAGGTTTCGTCGTCAGAGATCCCAGCGGTCTGGCGATCCCTTTCTCGTTTCGGGTCAATACACGTCCCCGACAACGACTTTCAAGGGCGTGTTTGAAGGGTCGGTCGAAGGGTGGGGACTATCCACACGTCCGAGTCCTCTGATCTCTCTTGCTTCGGTACGTCCCGGATCAACAAACTACCCGGTCAAACGCGCGGTAGGGCTCTCCGAGGATCACCCTAGCACAGCCTTTTGATGTTCGATTTGGACAGGGTCGGACTCAACGTTACCCTTAGTCCTCTCGCACTTCCAAATGCAACGAACAAGGACCGCAGATAGAGATCAGAATGTGGGTTGGCGCGGGGTAGGGAATGGGGATTGAAGATTGAAAAGGTTAGTAATATTTTGGAGAAAAGGTATGACGACGCAGCGGGTTCCTTTGGTCGCATGGTACTCGGGGCCGTCGGGCAATGAAGGAAGGGCAGCGGAGAGGGGTGAGAGCTAAGAGCGGTGAGGTGCGCGATGAGAAGCTTCGAGCTTTTGCTACGCAAAACCAAATCTGCGCGCAGGTCACTCTGACTATCTCAGAAGATGAGAGGCGGGGAGAAGAATGCTATTTACTAGCCAGCTCGAAGCTGAGTTCTACTACATATATTCTAGCTATTTATATGCTACGATCCTCAAGCACGGACTATGACATACATATGCTATCCTCGTGTTATGTAGAGCCCTTTACCCTATTCCGTCATTTGAACTAAAATACAACTACGCTCCTCATGTTGTCCTGTAGGCGTTTCGTCATAACCCTTTGCCCTGATGATGCGTCGTTGTTATAGGGTTTTCCTCCGAGTCCTTTCGTCGTATCCTGTCAGTCGCGTCGCGTTTGTATCGCGTGTCTTGTCAGGTGATTGTTGGGTCACGTGTTTGTCGTCAAGATAACGATTGGCGTTGAAAATCGTAACAGGGGGATTGAAGTCTCAGATGGAAGGGCCCAGAGAGTGTGCCAGCGAAGTTGATGGTGGAACCCCATTATATAGTCAGGCAGCATACAGAATTCATCTCACTATCTGGCTGTCTGACTGTACAGTGGATTCAGATTGAATTTCATTAATGCTGGGCTCTATGATGCAGAACTATTGATGCCAATATATCTTGCCAAGGGTTACTATGTGCAAGGGAAATGCCATAATGAATACTGGATGCCCAACATGTCTGTCCAATTGTTCGGCAGCTGAATGACTTCCAACCAGCCTTCTCTTCAGTGCTGTGGCATATTAATGGAAATGTACGTGATCCCAGATGTCTGTTTCATTACTTTTCGCAGTCCAAAGTTCAGTCCAGGAAAGTACGTGAGAAGCAAGAGATAGAGTGGGGATCTCACCTTCTGGTCAGCACTTGTGGAATTCTTGCTCTCATCAATGCCATGATCTCGAGCAACGAGAATAAAGGGATCTTGGTGATGAATGGAGCAGTGAATTCCATAGCCTGGGGCATTCTTTCATGGGCAGTATGTACTGAACTTGAAATTCCGGCCTCTGCTGCTCACTCAAGCTTAGGCCTAAACCGGAAAGCACCACGTGATGCTCCCCAAATAACGATTGAGCAGAAGAGAAAGGCGACAGGCGACCGAGCAAGAGGGCCCATCAAGGCATGAATGATGTGTGTGGGAGTAGCGGCAGTGCAAAGTGATGTAAGCGAGGAGCCTCAGAGAAAAAACCAGGAGGAGGAGCACATTAAAGAGGAAGAGCACATTCATGAGCCAAATGTTGCTCTGCATGCATGGCAGGGTTCTCCCTGATGTAGATCAGCCATGTGCTGGATGACCAACGCCCCAGTGCTTGTATGATTTCGGAAGGCAATCCCAGTAAGGCATAAAAGGTTGCTCCTCCAGTGCAAGCTGAATGACTGCCATAATCCCGAGGCAAGACAGCAAACAGCCTGGCATCAAACCATGCCTGATGAGGTAGAGAGCCATCTTCATGCAGAAACAAAGCCGCTCTAGGGCCATGGATCACGTCGCGATGCTGAACGTATCTTTGCAGGAGATAGATCGGGTCAGCATGAGTTTGCCTTGTAAAAAGGATCAGGCTTCCCTGGTACAAAGGATCCCCTTTGTGATATGGCAGAAGATAGCCGGCCTGTCCATTTTTGAATGTGAGAGAACCCCACTTCACAATTTTATGCCAGTCCCGCAGCTCCAGGTCGTTTGATACAATCAGTTCACCAATCTGATGGCATGCGTAAAAGGCACATGCCAGAATGGCAGCAAAGAGCAGGTCATCATAAACCTCGGAGTGCAATGCCTGGGCCTTGAACAGGAGAAGATGGGGAATGCGGAAGGGAAGTTTTCATCTCATGGCATCTGCCTGAGTCTTTCTCATACTGCGGATTGTAGTCTGTACTGTGGGATGTGCTCTGTTATTATCAAAGTCGGGAAAGAACTGTCGCAAGAAGTGGCGTGCTCCTGACAAGTACCTCAGGCCAGATGCAATGAATTTTGATGAGTAAGCAATATAGCGGCAGAGAGTCTGAGGGGTTGGTTGTAAAGGAAGGGAGTGACAGAGGCAGAAGGCAATATAGCTATGAGCTCCTGTAGTGTAGTTTTTCTTAGTGGATGCTTCAATGGCATTGGATTGCAGGCAGGCCACCAAATTATCGAGTTCATCCAAGCGAAGGGGATCATGAGCAAGGCAAAAATTCCTGAGGCCGAGGGCCTTCAGAAGCAATCCCTCCATCGACATGGCAACAGCTCCCATGCTGGTTCAAAGAAATGAATTTGGTCTGCAGGGAAGTACTGGAAGTATTCCTGGAAGAGACAGCATGAGAGCATGTTGGCACATGTGTTAGACTTCCCCTTGATGTGTTGCACATGGATGTCTATCCCAGACCGCAAGACAATTTCCACGACTCCTAAAAGTGGGCCGTTATGTATTGCCTCAGAAACGGATAACAAGTTGAAGGCTGATACCAAATTAAGACTGTCTGAGAAGAGAAGCACCCGCCTCGGAGGCATTTTCAGTGATCCCATGTGAAAGATCACTGAGAAAATCGCAATCAGTTCCAGGAAAAATATATCCACCTTCTTTCCTGGAGATGGCATCTGAATTTCGTACACAAATCCCTTATTAGCAAAGACGAAGGCCAAGGCCTTGTTGAGGCTTGCATCCGTCCATATAACAATGTCTGCGTCTGCGTCTTTCCATGTGCTGGTGCCGATGAGATAAACTCCAATGCACTTGGGAATGAGGTCTGCCAACCAGGATAGGTCCAAGCGTACTGTCACATTAATCGGAATGCCTGCAGAGCCAACCTGCTTCCCGCTCATTTTCCGATACATTTCTGTGAGTGCTGGCCTTCCCCAGGGGAGTATGTTCAATGCCCAGTTGATATGTCCCGCTAGTCTTTGCCACTCTCGCAATGAGGATGTCCTGTTCACCATCTCCAAAAAACTCTGAATCTTTTCGACCAAAGACGTGACAGCACCTGGTTCGAGCACAATTGTACCCTACCAGAAGTCAATCCAGAAACTGATTACCTTAAGAACGCCACCATGCAGTTGCTTCCTGTCCTCGAAAGGGCAGTTGATGCTTTCCCACAAGGTCAACAGCTGGACCTGCCACCACGGATGCTCAACACCATGGAAACAGATGAGGTTCTCCATGAAATCCCAGCCGAAGAAATCATCCATGTAGACATGCAAGCCTTCCACTCTGAGCTTCTTGACTGCAATCCAACATAATAGACTCAAAACAGCACACCAGCATTTTGGAGAGGCTCTATTACCGAAGACCAGTCATCGCACAATGTGCAGTTTGCCATCAACCTCCATGATCTGGTGTAATTGCCACAATGGATGTGTGGGCAAGTTTAAGAAGGCCACAGCTACGTTGGACTTGAACAACACGATGTCTCGGTTTGGGTATTCTTTCTTCACATTGTGCAAAACCTGGCCGAATGTCTGCATGTCATCATATTTCACATGTGCTTCTTCCCAGGGTATTCCTGTGTTAAGTCCAGATGCTGAATGGTCCGTTACCACATGTGGCTTGCCGTCTTGCCAAACGATGAACATTGGTGATAGTTTCATTCCGGGCCAGAGGGTGCTCGATGTTAGTGCATTTGACCATCTCTGGGCTTCGACCTCACGATCCTGGAAGGTTTGCAGTGCTGTCAAATCTTTGTTTTTCATTCTGTAATTGCTGGAGAACTCTCATTCCTCTGTGGCCCACTCACTTTCATCAAAAGGCCAAAAGCCCTCCCACAGTCCACGCATTACAGATTTTACAAACAGTTGATTCGGGTGATCTACAAGCAGGAGTTCGAAACGATCAACGTTGAAGGGTGTGTCAATCTTGACTGCATTGCCTAAGCATTGCAGGGTGGAGTTGTAGGTGGCATCATTCAAGAGATGTTGTGGAGGAGCTGGCAGCAGATCAGCTGTCTCGGTGTAAAGCACAGAAGGAGAGATAGTATTCATAGCTGATTGTGACCATACAAAGCCTCGTCAATACCGAGGGCCCCCAATATCACCCTCCACTTTCCGCTTCTCAATTCCCCAAATAGATACCGGACCTTTCATGGCCTCAGCTGTTCTCATGCGCATTTGCTCAGTTTCCTCCAGCCCTCTTTCCTTGGAATCTAGTATTGCAGCGCTCAACGTCCTTGGCTCAGTGTTGCTCGCTACAGATCCAGCAAGAATGCTTGCGCCCATATGGGCAAGGATCCATGCATTTCCCCTCGTTCCAGTTCTTGCATGATGTTTTTCCTCACGGTCTCTTCGTTCCCATTTTTCTCTGTCCAATCTGTCCTTGGTCACTGCTATCAGTGATTTGTCCGAACATGGGAATCTGATGATATGAGCTGTCATCGAGCCGAAAAGCAGACTTTGCATAATTTTCCCTGATTTCCTTGTCAAACTTGATGGCAACATGTGGCTTCCCTGCGCAATGCTAGAAAAGCTGCTGCACCACCCGTCGATAAACTCCAAGTTCCTCATCACGATGGGTATAGAGCTTAACCACCCCAGCCATCCAGGCATCAAACACACAGAGCCATTCCGCCTCAGTCTGGATTGCTTGCTTAGAGGTGAGCTGCCCCTTGCGAATGAGCTTGAAACCCGGCACAAAAGGAGTCACCTTGTCCTTGAGGTCGTAGCCTCTGTTGAGTTTAGCGAAGAGTTTCGAGAAGTTGACATACTTGTTCTGAACAATGAGCTTCCAGATGCTTTCCAGAAGAGGCTCGAGAATGACGGAGTTTTGCATCTTTGAAACGATCGCTTCGTAGACATACTCCAACTTATTGTGGGCACAGCGGAGCTCCAGGGTCCGAGCGAGATGAGGGTCGGAAGAACTGCGGGAGACCAACTTGGCAAGATGAGGGGCGATGGCAAGTACAGATTCGGAGAGAGTATCCTTGTTCTCCCGAGCCTTGAAGATCTCATCCAATCTATGGAGGAATTGGTCCTTGTCAACCCCAGTGTCCCCAAGATCAGGTCCTCTGAACTGTTCACAAAGAATGGCCCAGGCCACATTGTCGATGAGCCGAGCAGCCACTTCTCATTTGTCTGTGCCTCTGGCACCTTCAACGTCTTCTTCAGCTTCTGGATTAGTCTCTCCTCCACGCTGCGCAAGCCGCTCCTTGAGTTGCTTGACATATTTGCAAGCAATGTCAGGGGAAGCCCCAGCCTCCTTGAGTTGATCCAAGATGGTCCCTGCCAGCGAGTTGTTCCTGATGCCGTCATCGACGATGCCCTGGCATGCCTTGGCCAAAGTCCCAGTCTTTTCAAAAGGTGAAGGCAAGCTACGTTCAATTCCAGTGGATACATTGCCAGCCATGAGTATGAGGTTGTAGATGTCATAGATAGTCTCGCGAAAAGAGAAGCTTGAGTTCACGGGTGGGAGTCGAAGGAAAACTTGTCCGCTCCTAATCGTCGGGGCATTCTTTATGGGGCATCTGCTAGATCAATAGCACCCTATAGAGACAACGATGAAGAGATGACAAGTGTGACATACGAGCAATGTGAAGAGGAGACTGATAAGTCAGACATGGGCAAAGAGGAGAGTGGTGAGGCTGCCAAGACACGCGTCGGCGGGTGACAGATGAGATCTAGAGCATGTGCATGGAAAAGGAGTGTGGCGAGGTGCGTGTAGGCGAAATCAAGACTGAAGTGCGGTGCGGCTGGCTTCTGGTGCAGCCAGGGGCGAACGAGTGCAGCGCGGCCGACTTTTCTGGCGTAGCCAGATGAGAATGTGTGACTTTCGAGGCTCAGAGGCCTCCGAAAAAGCTCATTTACTCACCTTTACTTCGATCAAACATACACTCACGTGATCACACCACCCTCATGGAGCAGAGCCTACTAATACTATACACTGAACACGGATCATGCGACTTGTTATTTTAGAGAAAGGAACAAATTATGATGCAGCATGGCGTGAGGATCACCTGATTTCAAATAATATGGCAGTCTGAAGATACAGCCAATGCCAGATGTCACAATGACCGTCGGTCCTGGAGGAAAAAAAATGACCTAGACATCAACCTAGTTGAAGGTTGGATGTAATGAACATTTCGGTGGGATCATGAGGAGACCTCGGAAGCATAGTATGGCGTCCTTCGAAAAGGACGATGCAATAGCGATCTTGAACGTGGCTGCAGAACTTGAGTTGTTATCATGATCATCCATGTAAGCCATACCATTGAAATGACAGGTCAGAGAAGCAACAACTCTCGGGTGATTCGGAGCATGCCAGTGGAAGAAACTTGTCGAAATCAGCAAACATTAATGATAATCGATGAAGTCGAAGGACAGTCCAGCGCCAGAAGTGCTAAGAAAAATCCACATCCCACGACATATCGTCAAATCATCGTCCAACACGAAGGCGTATTGGGGGAGGTAACATAGGTCCGTCCCCCGATTTTGGCATGGCGTATGAAGAGAAACGCCGGCTAGTGACAAAATAGGATCATGGCATAATTGGAGTGTGAAAGATGAACGCATTAGTCCACATCTGTTTATTCCGAGGAGACATACAACTCTTGAGAATTACACGGTACCGTGACAGCACAGAATCACTGTTGATAAAACCCTTGGGTTCGCTCCAATATCGTCCTGACTTCAGGAAAACGGGGCGTGATGAGGCATTTGAAAGGCGCTGGTCTCCTGTAGATGAGAAGGAAATAATGAATATCGCTAGACTCAGAGGAGATAGATTCGAACGCTCACACAATAAGTCCGTTGTTGATATAGTCATCACGATCAGGAAGGATACATCGACCATCAGCGTCCTTGGGGGCAACAATTTGTGTTGCCCACAGAATCATGGCCGTGTCGATGAAAAGGGAGTACAATGCCACATGTCGCCCGACACAAATCCTTGAGGTCCTCTGATAATAAATGCGCAGCGAGAAAGCCTTTCTGCGAAAACATACCGTCTTCCGAATCCGAATGAGACATGACCCTCTGGAAGGTCCGGAGAAATGAGGACCAATTGCCCATTTTCATCGAGATGGCGCTCGGGTTTGAATTCATCGGCATCGGAACCATATACATCAGGATCTCTGTTAAGTCCCCTGCGAGAAGGTGTTACAGGCAAGAAGACAGGTTGGGAAAATATCTATGGAGTGACTTACCATATGTTGGCAAAGACTGTCGTACCGCCAGGAATGAAATAGCCATCATAGATGTCGTCCTATGGTGACAAGTGTGATAAGTGGCCACTGATTTGTGATGGTTCGACGATGGTAAATACCTTATGTATGTAATGAGGAACACCTTTGGAATGCCTCCGTGAGACGGGATGCAACTGAAGGAAGGGACAACGCACCATATGGCGCTACGGGCCAGAGCCGTAGTACTTCTTTGATGATCGCGTGAACATAGGGCAAGTCATCCCAGTCACCGAAAGTCGGGACTCTCTGGCGACCAACGACGAGATCTAGTTCCGTTTGCGCCTTGACCTGAACTTCGGGGTGTAAGATCATAGCTTTCAAGAACCATTCTCGAACCGTTGATGACTAATAGAATACTCGGAAATTTGAGGATGAGAATATCATAGATTACTACTAACCGTCTCCGACCCCGCGGCACTGTATAATCGGAGCAGATAACTTGTGAGAACACAAGAGAATAAAGAAATAGTACACTTTGCTCACTTACAACATGGTAGCACCTAGATAAACGGCTTCAATCCTGCTCAAGTTGTGTCTTCCCTCGATCAAATTGCCGGTGAAGCTCGGGGTCTTATCACCATTCTCCTTTAATTTGTTCTATTAGCAATGGGGGACGACGACAATTATTGATAACATTTGACAGACCAATCGGTTCTTTACATCATCGTACCATTTTCCGAATTCGGAAGAATCGGTGAAGTACATTTCTTCTGCATCTCGTTTCCATTTTGTGATGGAGCTTGGAAGATACGTCATCCAGGGAAAGAATTCAACAAAATATTTCCCTGGCAACAGCAAGTCAGAGATTCTATGAACAAAATTGCTGAGGTGCTTGATCCTTGGATCTTCATGGGTTGCCGGAGGGGGAGAACCATAAACTATGGTCGTAAAAGCGGATGTAGTCGACCTCGGGAAGACGACCTGAATTCAATGACATGCCTTTCCCATGAATTCGAGAAGGGGGTTACCTATTAAATTCTTCCCTCCATAATTCGTTATGCTCCAACAAGCCCTGGACCAGGATCAAGGCTTCCCTTGTTTGAACAGAAAAGTAAGCCGGAGCGACCGATTTCTTGACCGCTTCATGAGCGGCACGACGCGATCGTCTCCACCTATTATTAAGACGTCACGATTTTCCCATGCGACGTGATGACCATTTGGCCAGCGATGACATACCATTCTGTGTGCCCTGCCAGAACGAAACTGAGACCTCGTTGGGCAATTTCAGAAGCCAGGATATTCCGAGGTCTATCGGAATAAATCGCGGCCCTACGCTCAAACAATTCCGCAACGACCTTGTGGGAGTTGAGAATTAGCATCGGCTTTCCGAACACGGACAGGTATGTAAGTGCGCCTGCACGAACGCTTGAGCGAAAGACAACATTGAAGAACGTGGATACGGTGCAATACCAAATTCAGCCTTCCATCTAGTGAAAGGGACCCAAACATCCCACTCAAGATCGAGAATATTACCGATAAACGGCCAGCCGCGAGGACCAGGCGGGTATTTGCGACCTCTCTCAGATATCCAGTGCCTCAAGAGCCAAAAAATCAGTATCCCGATTCCGCAGTACATCCCAGGGTTCTTATTAGACATGGAGGAAATCGAGGTCATGTTGAGGAAAGAGGTGTGGTTGGGGATGACCAGCGCTGCCTTGTAGGAATTGACGAACCACACCCTCGTGCGAAAAGGGGGTGGGAAAGGGTTTTCTGTCTTCGAAGTTGATCAACCCCACTCTTGCCGCATGATAGAGTATTCACCGTGGCTTCGGGAACATCGGTACAAATCGAGCATCCAACAGCATGGTGGCGAACAGTGGCCGGTGAGAACTTGAATTTTGGCAATATCGACCTGGTTGCTGGAATCGAGATGGTATGGAACACTCTGATGGCATTGGTTTCTTGTACAGAAAGGAGAGATACTGTTGCGAACACTTAACCAGAAGTCAGGGACTGTTGTTGTACGCATAAATGAGACACAGTTGTGGAGTCATTCGACCGGGACCAGGAAAAGAGGCCTTCCGTCGGCATCCCATTAATGATGGATGATCCGTCTATTGCCCTCGTGGTTCACGTTAGACCACGTTGACGCCAGGTATACGTATCCAGATTTCTGTTTAAGCCCTAAGCACCGTGAGGAGCATGGAGGGACCGCCTATTAAAGCCATACTTACCGGACGTTCGCAATAGCCATCCACTCGAAATCGTGGCCTTGACATGATGCAAAGTATGGGATTCTGCCAAGCCACACATCATCGCCCCGTCGGATGGGCTTATAATGCGGAGTCTTTTTGAGAAGATGAGGTTAGCAAGACGACATTCCAACGTCAGCATGTAGAACGCACCGTCGTATGGGCCAGAATCGAATGGCCTCTTGACTGCATAGATCATATAAGGGAGAGGATGCCATCAAAGTCGATCAAGGTCAGCTGCTTGGCATCTTTTCCGACGTCGGTAAAGCAAAAAAAGTGTCACTTAGGACAGAGGCCCATGATAGACCTTTTTGGAAGTGGGACGGCCGAACGACCGGGACGGCTATTAGAAACGAAAAACATTCCGTGCAAGACCTCTAGTCGATGCCTGGAGACAATGACTTCACCCGCGGCGTAACCGTTTTCCAGGACGCAAAAAAGCCTTGTCAAGAGCCGTAAGGACCTGGGTGGTTAAGATATGATATATGTTTAATGCTCGAAAATATGGAGAAAATAAGCTGTCTAAACAGCAGAAGATGGAAAGCCGACGTTGCGTCGCGGCAGATCTGCATTGTGAATGGAGCAGTGAATGCTTCGCTCCATGTGTTTCGGCGATGAAAAGAATGTCTTTAGTAGCCCAGCCGGGCGTCACGGTGACAATCTAGCCGCAAACACAGACGCAGGAAGTAAGCCCGGCCAGAGGCATCTGATGGAAACACTCTTGTTCCACAATGATTGCGCTTACATATCGGCAGATTAGTTGATGATCAGAGCTTGTGATACGGACGTGCTTGAAATCACCATTCCCAAACCTATTGTCTGGTCAAGGGCCGCCAAAACCGTGAACCTAGCGCTATCGGACGCATTGTGGGTTCGGCGTCCACCGCTCGAAAGGTGATTCATAGATATAAGGAGATGACGAGCGTCGGCGGATGATGGTAAGCAAGCTGAGATACACGTGGTAAGGATAGCGCTGGGTTGAAGAACGAATGATGAAGAGGTATCGGCATCTGCATTTTCCGAGTAGTATACCATGAGCGGATAATCAATGATACACACGAATCCCGCTGGGGTCTCCCCGATCTCAGCCCGCTATTACAGTGGAACGAAGGTTGATGATTGATCAACTTAGGATTCCGCAGATGGGGTGCCCACATCTATGCCATTGATTGAGAGGTGCCGTTGAAAAAGTATGATTTGGGTTTACCTATCCAACGCCGATAATGAAGCTGCAAGCAGAGAGAGTCGGACAAGTCGGCGTCGGTTGTCGGATCCTGTCTTGGCCAGAAGGAACTAGTCTGGCTTGGAGAACTAGATTTCAGCGCCAGCGAAGCCTAGGTGTCATCCGGACCGCGTCGTCTGGGAAATTTTCTTTGGACCGCTATGACAGCTTTGGGATTGGGCTTGGTGGCGCCGTTGATCGCGACCTCGGCGCCCTGCTCGTCGTATTCGCGACAAGTCACCCTTGACGAACGCAGCAGTCCGGGCGTATTGCAATGCAAACGGGATCGGCAGCCTGCAGGACGGACCCGGCAGCGAATAAATTGGTAAATTGCATTCCATCAATTGGTAATTAAAGGTCTCATCGCCATGACGGCCCAGAGCTGATCTTTAGATCGGTGAGTGAAAAAGCGGCTCGTAACGTCGCTCCAATGTGAGAATTCTATCTCTCTCATTAAAAGCCCCATCTAGTAGTCAAAACCAAGACGTTAGTATTATACGTGAACACGATTGCATTGGACTAGAAACTGATTCGTCGTTCTTTGAATGCTCGACCCATCCCTTGATCGCCGAGGGACGACGGATGTTTTCGTAATGAGAAACGGGCAGCATCAGCCCGACTGAATAGAAGAAAAGGGTTGACATGAGTCGATCATATGCTCCTTGTTGGCTTAGCGAGAAAAAAACGAAGAAATCAAAAGTACCTGTCAACAAAGTCCCATAGTTGAACGCCATCTTCCCACTACTGCCATCCATCTTTTCTTCTTTTTTCTTATTTGCTTTTCCGCCTTCCGCCTCTCTTTTGTAATAACCATTCACTGTGGCCAGTTGCGGCTTGTCGCACCACTATACCAGAAAACTCTATCTAATCTGGTAAGCATTCAATAAAATCCCCTATTTACTCGTCCACGTTTCTTCAATTTCCCAATAAAGACTTGTATTCCTTCTTCACTGACCCACAACGTGCGGACGACACCCGTGAACTTGCTCTTGATCTGATGGTCTAACCTTTTTTCGCTGCCTAGGTTTCGTAGGAAAAGTCGATATTTCCAAGGTTGTTTGAGGACCCTACCAGATAATTCGGGACCTACTCAGCAAAGCTTTCTGTGTAAGCTTTCCCCGTCGCTGGAGGGGCTTGCTTCTCATCTCTGGTTTTATCCGCGCCCACGATCCATCCGACATTGCGTCTGTCCCATTGTGACGCTCTTATACTGCACCGAACGAACCGAACACTCCAAATGCCCAGAGTCTGCAGAGGTGCTCCCGCGGCTGCTGTCTTGAAGCCACATCGGTTGACCGTTGCTGTATTGGAGCAAGCAGACCGCCCCAAAACCTTTTTAATTTATTGCATCGTTAAGTTTCCAGCAGGCAGGAGCGAGTAAACGATGGGGTCGTGTATGTCCGCGCCTACGGGTGCCGATGTGACGGAGTTGGACAAGCAACGCCATGCGCAGGCAGAGAAGGTGTTGAAGGAGGTGAGTACCCTCTTCCATTTCCCTTACACTTCTCTCCTTTCTCCACATCCCATCCCCGCTGGTGCGTTCGCATCCGACTGCCCGCTTTGCCTCCGCTTTTCTTCCGCTGTAGGTCAACGGATGCGCTGACTCTTTGTCCCTCGGGTATATGTATAGGCTAAAGCAAAAATGGCCAATCAGGTCAAAGTACGTCCGTCTGGCCTCTTTTTTCTTCCGCTTGTCCCTCTCCATCTTAGTCAGCTCTCTTGACCAATTATTGGGGCTCAAGTCTTCCTTGCGCATCATATATTTATCTTCTTTATGGAGTCAGATGTAAGGAATAACGTTCTGCTACGCGTCATGTTAGGTGCTCCTCCTAGGGTCCGGCGATTCCGGAAAATCTACAATTCTCAAGGTGGGTAACCCGGCTCCACCTCGGGTGTCATTACTCGGCTCACACATGGCCGAACTCCAGCAAATGCGGCTCATTCACAAAGTCCCATTCACGTCACAGGAAATTGAATATTATCGCCAACTCGTATTCGAAAACATTACGCGCGGGCTCAAGTATCTTTTGGATGCTATGGAGGACATGGACCTCAAGGTCTCCGAGGATAACCTAGAGCACGTCGACTTGATCGAACGGGCGCCTGACGTTCGGGACGGCGAGCCCTTCCCCATGTCATATTATGATCCCCTAAAGGCACTCTGGGACGACCCAGGCGTCCAGAAAGCGTGGGAGCGGGGCAACGAGGCGGCGTTACCGGAGAAGTGAGTTGCTTTTTCATTTTCTTTATCACAATTTTCTGCCTCTCCTTCATTCCTTCGAGTGGAACGCACACGCAGCATTAGCTGCATTCTGTGATGAGGCTGATGCCCACTTCGAGACTCAAGCTCTCCATTCTGTCTTTTGCACCACTGATGTTGCAGTGATGTGATCGCTAACAGCCCATCACACTTCACTTCCATATCATTTCATCACGCTGTCAAACTTACTCAAACACCATTACGACAGTCTGCACTACTTTTTTTCGTCATTGGATCGGCTATTCGACGAAGAGTATCAGCCAGAGGAACAAGACATCATCAGATGCAGGGCGCGGACGATCGGGATAACGGAGACGACATTCAACCTCCGAGATCATGAGATGCTCATGGTCGATGTCGGTGGGCAGAAGAGCGAGCGAAGGAAGTGGATACACTGCTTCCAGGATGTGACAAGTATTCTTTTCCTTGTCAGTCTGAGCGGATACGATCAATGTCTGGTGGAAGACAAAGGCGCGGTGAGTCTAGGTGTGTCTTCTGACTGCCCGTTTCTAATTCTTTTCTTTCATTTTTTCCTCTTGCCATAGAATCAAATGCAGGACGCAATGACGATCTGGGATTCAATATGTCACTCCCAATGGTTCAAGCAAACATCGATAGTGAGCCACTTTTTCGCCTGACTCTTCGATGTATCGTTGATAAGATTTTTCGTCCTCGTTAGATACTTTTCTTAAACAAAAATGATCTTTTCGAAGCCAAGATTGCGCACTCAGACATCAAGAACTTCTTCCCCGTAAGTTATCTTAAAACTTTAAATTCGGTTTATATCATAAGTGCGTGACAGGACTACGATGGCCCGGCAGGAGATGTCAAGGCTGGACGAGATTATTTCAAGCGGCGATTCGCAAAGCTAGCACAGAAGGCTGGGAGGTCGAAAGAGCGAGAAATCTATATCCAGTACGACCATTCCTTTCTTTTGCCCTTGTAGTTGCCGTCTAGCATCAGACGTTGGAGTGGTTTCTGACGTTTCTTCCTGCGACAGCATCACGACAGCTACGGATACGGCAATGCTGAGAGTAGTGATGGCTGCAGTAGAAGGTGAGAAATTATAACACCTATCAATCGTGAACGGTGGATGACGAGTTTTTCCCCTGACAGAGTGAGTTCTTTCCTTCCTTGGTGCCTTCTTTTTTCGCCCTTGTGGGTCTCGACTCTGCCCCCTTTCTGTTTTCGTTCGCGCATCTTGCTCCGGTGAAAGAACAGTACGCTCAAATCGTTTTTCTTTTCTCTTTTCCTCCCTTTCTCCTCAATCCTCGCACCGCGACAATAGTATTGTCCTTCGTGCGAATCTTGAAACGGCAGCTCTCATCTAACATTCCCCTTTTTTCCGAATCCTCATCTGTCACACCTGTCCCTTTTCTGTCGCCCTTGGCCCCCGTCTATTCCCTGCTATCTATCAGGGTGATCTACGCTTTATTTTTGCATTTTCTTCGGTCTGCTTTCTTGCATTTCTTCTTTTTCTTTTCCTTGTTACGTGTCTGTCTGGGTAAAGACGAAGTACTCATCAACTTCTTTCTTTTTTCCCATCAACCCATTGATTTGCTTTCTCTTGCTCATCCGGTCGCGGTGTTGGCTCATGATAAATCTTAATCTTGCGGACCCATACACTGTCATTGAATGCG
Source organism: Macrocybe indica (assembly GCA_030407095.1). NCBI lineage: Eukaryota > Fungi > Basidiomycota > Agaricomycetes > Agaricales > Callistosporiaceae > Macrocybe > Macrocybe indica. The sequence goes on along the minus strand of JARFTL010000001.1, from coordinate 367,251 downwards.
GTTGCGAAAATTACACGGAAATCTATTAATCATACGCCTACATCCCCTTCGCCCACGCGATCGCACCAAACAAAAACCAACGAATCGGATCCATCATTTACGACACGCACCATCAAAATTGATTCCATTCACGAACGCAACCCTCCTCCAAATATACACGCACCTTCGGCTTCCGCGCTTCTCGACCTAACCAATGAATCTCCGACTGTCGAATCTCTGGGGTCGTTTCCATCTGCTCTCTCGCGTCTCGTCTGACAAAATTCCCGGCGGTTCCTTGGGCTCTGATGAACTTTCGTTGCTGTGTTATGTCTCGGGTATTCTAGCGCTATCGTGAGCAAGAATGTGAGTGGGAGTTTCTAGCTTACCATCTATCTAATTACTGACTTCTCGTCTTCTACCTCGTGGATAGATCCGCTCCATCATGCTGTGACGAATCGCCCTATGGTCTCGTTGCTTCATTCGTTCTTGACTTATAACCAGTGTTTCCTTTGTTGTATCTTGGTTGTGCTTTTGCGGGTTCGCCGACCACGTTGTTGGGTCTTCGCTTCCCCACCCAGTGTAGGATGAGATAAATATCTGACACACCACTTTACCCTCTATTATCTTCATTTTATTCACTATGCTTGTTGTGGTACATTTGTCTATACGCATATTCCCGTGCGAGCCACAGGTTTGCGTTGAACGCAGATTAGGCATAATTCGAGACGCTAGAACACGGCTTGAGAATTAGAATCAATGATAGGACACCACGAGTCATCGAGAATAAGTACATAACTGGAGCACGACCGTCCACGAGAACTGGGGAAGGGATGAAAGAGGGAAGACGTGTATTCTCCGCGCAAACCCTTTTATACGTCCCCACGGCCAGCCGAACGCGCGTGCCTTCATTACCGTACATAACTCTTATTAACCTCTAGCACGAGGCCCCTGAACCCTTCAGAAGTCCGATCCCGTGAGTTCGCCCTTTTTTTGAACTTTGGGGTCTATTTCTTCTGAAGGCATTGCCATCAACCCTGTTGATTCTACATGGTTCATGAGCTTGTGGTTCATACGAAACGCTTCAGTTGATACGTCTTCAAAGATACCCATTGAACATATCTCCACTGGCAGCACTTCATGGCGATCACTGGTAACGTAGCTACATTGCCGATGCGAATGCGTGTTTCATTGCAGGCCTATGATATCTCCCTTCTCTGTTCCTTCTGAAATAAGCTGCGTAGCCGACGTCAAAGAATTTTTTTTTCGCACCCCGTAGCGCCAAATCTAAATTTACACGCCACTTGGACAGGTTGCACGCAGCACGTTGCGCGGTGCAAGCGACCTCAGCCAGGGCAACGCTTTCTTTTTTTGCGCGGAACGAAGTCGAATTGAGCGGAATCTTCCCAGCCCACGGATGCAAGGATGTATGATGATTATCATCACCGCCCGTCATACGTCGAACACAGCGGTGTGCAAAGAGCAACCAGCCCATTCAACCGGACCCAGAATAGCACAAGAATGCAAGAATTGAATTGTCGTTTCCCACCTCTCACCGAGGTTCTTTCGCAAGTTCAAAAAAAATCGAAGGAGCGCCAAGCCTCGAAAAGACGCTCTTTCCATCAGTTTTCTTTCCGATCCTTGAATAAGCAAGACAGCCAAGAATGCTCCATGGCCAACGGGGTGTGAACTGAGAATGCTGAAACGTCGGGACCAGTGTTCCGCGGTGTTGCATAATCTCCGTCCACAGGCTGTGACCTGCGCTAGACAAAAATGCATGGGACGGCGATGATGACGTGAGTAAGTGAAGATTACCTTCACGCGGCTAACGAGGTCGCAGTGGTTGGGACAAGGCGTACGATTCCATGTTGAAAGTGAGCCAGCCACGTAAATGCGAACGGGGACCAAAAACGTCTAGACTAAAGGATCAACGTTCAACCAAGCAACTGTGGTCTGTGACCGATCAAACATTAAACCCGTTAAGTCTATGCTCAGGGCCATTGAGATAAGATGACATCACCCCGGAATACCAACCGTGGATGAGGAACAGTTGTTGGCGTCTGCTGGATCGCCTGGACATTCCACGGTCATCTTCACGACCGGAATTGTTAGCTGTCATGAGCAGACCATCCCGCAATGATGGAGGGAACAGATCGGTAAAGCCGACTAGTTGCGGCCGTTGGAAAGATCCTCATGGGTATGTCGTCGGATCGCGGCATTGACCATATTCGTGATACTTCTATCTGGGTCCAGTAAGGTTGGACATCGAGTTTCCTCCGAACTTGTCGTAACTGCATGTTCACATGTGACATGACTAACGCTGGGCATGAGCATCAGTCATGGGCGCAGACGATTCCGGTTCGAGGGTGCTGAAGACAAGTACTCACTAATTCGTCCGTCTTATTTTTAATCTGGCATGTCCATGCTGCGGGCGATCAAACACAGCCAGGCTTACAGACGCGACTTCCAAAGAGCCTGACGGTGCAAACCTTCACTGACTGATATGCCAGTGCTTCTGCTAAATCAGAATGGCGTCTGATTTCCAGGCCAGATGCACAGGTGTCATTGAACCTGTCCAAGCCGTACGAAATATCGCACGAATCTGCTTCCCGATGAGCAAAGGGGCGTTTTAGTCGTGGAAAAGAAAGGTGTCTGGGACCTTTCAGCTTATCTGGTTGAACATGCAGAGAAGGCGCATGGTTGCACCCATGACCTCGTGACGAAACCTAGAGAAGTTCGAGCACAAAAAAGGACCATTCTCGTGCATGATAACGCTCGGTAGACCTGGCTAGAACCACAAATGTAATTTTGCCTGGATATGACATTTCAGGTTGCATTGAAGCGAGTCTTGGATTGAAGACGATGAAGGCGCGAGCAAATACAGCCAAATATGACATGAATCCCAAAGCAGGAATTCAGCAGCTTTCCATCATCATCGCAGTCTGTCTGACCATGGCGGATGTTTTTACGCTTTTGAGTCTTCCTCAGACTTCCAAGGCCTTTACCTCAATTAGGTCTAATATTGTTGACTCGCTGGATGATGGGTCGGCATCTCCTCGTCGCAAGATACCCCGGTTGGACACCGAGTCTGACTGTGGTTCTGCTTCTAGGTCGCAAGGCTCCACTCGACTGGGCACTTCTATCAAACTACAAGTCAAAGGCAATCTACGTATGAAGAATTCTATTTGCTTTGCAGAACTGTCTCCGACGATATCACCTCGACAGCTGTGGAATCGTCTAACTATGACAGAGCTTACGCGTTTATGAGGAGGTGTATCACGATCACCTTGACCAAGGACGGCCCAGACATCTTGCCTAGCTATGAGAGCATTTATACTGCATGCCGTCTTGTAGTGATGGCTGCCAACAAGGGCGAAGGCTTGTATGACATGCTGAAGCTAGAACTGGAACAATGCATGACTCGATTGAATCGGACGCTCGAAGAATTTTCAGGCGAAAACATGGGTTGGATCACGGAATTTGACAAAGTGTGCCGATGGTTTGAACGGCAGATTGTATGCTTGCAAATTCTCTCTGTGCGGAAATTCTTTCGCACTCACGATCTGTGCGACAGTCCTTGCTTCAGTCATTGGCAACATACCTGGATCAAGTTTATGTCAAATCTGATCCCAATGTGGTGTGCATCCGGTGTGTAGAGTGGGTCTGCTCATATATGGCCGATCGCTGATGATTGTGCTCCTAGGGATCTTGCGTTTTCGCTCTTCAAGACACGCGTCTTCGAGAATCCCCGCGTGGCAGCGCGCATCAAAGCTAGTGTTGAGGAATGGATTACTTGGGAGAGAAATTACAGGTGAACCGACCCTTCATCAATAAAGAACAAAACTTGTTCTCATATTCGTCGTTTCCCGCTCTTCCCAGACTGGAACATGAATCTAGGGAGCAGATTCGAGAGCTGATCTCGCACCTCATCACTCATAAGCAGTATCATCTGTTTGGAGAGGATTACCTTGCACTTGCGCGCGACTATTACACGAAAGAATCTGCCGCACGTGCGGAAACCATGAGGAATGATCCTAGAGGGTTCTTCAAACACGTCCAGTCAAGAATTGAAGAGGAATGCAAACGCTCTGAAGTGCTCCTCCCTCTGGGCAGCTGGAGCATTGTGCGCGAAGTCACGGAAAGGGCGCTGTGGGATGGACGTCTGGCGTGGTTGGCAAGCGCAAGTAAGGCCATTTATCTCTTGCCCATACGACTAATGGTCGTCAACCATCGCCATTGCAGCCGTTGGTCCTTATATGGATGTCCGTGATCTGGACACTCTGGGTGCAATGTACACCCTCTTCGCTAGAGTCGACGGCACCAAGGTTCTCTGCGACGCTTTCAAGGTTTATGTGCAGGTCGGTTTCGGAATCTCCTGCCCTCATATGACGATCTCATCGACCCTGTTAATTAGAACACCGTGCAAACCATCGTCTGCGATACCGCCAGAGACGAAGAGATGGTACAACGGCTGTTGGAATTCAAAGCGCTCGCAGACATAGCGTGCACGACGACCTTTACGGACACGAAGGCCGGAGCATCCCGCGCACAGCCGTCCACGAGTGCACCCGTCAAGCAGCCTAACAAGGAATTCAGCTATGCTCTCGCGGACGCCTTCAATCGGAGCTTCAAGGCGCGCCGCAACAAGCCCGCGGAAATGATCGCCAAGCACATCGACAAGGCCATGAGACGAGGTCAAGGCGCCACCAGTGACGTCGAGTTTGCGGCCCAGATGGATGCGGTGCTCGGGTTGTATCGGTTTACTGACGACAAGGATGTCTTTAGGACGTTCTACCACCGTGCGCTGGCGAAGCGGCTCTTGCTTGGCAGGAGCGCCTCGGACGACTTTGAGAAATCAATGCTGAAGAAGCTGAAAGAGCGTGCGTTATCTTTTGTTGCTCGTGGAACGAGGATTGCATGAACGATCCTGAGTAATCCTTGATGCTGACGATGCACTCGCTTTGCAGAATACGATCCCGAGTTTGGGATGGGGGAAGAGATGTTTAAGGACTTGAACCTGTCTCGTGACTTCATCCGCAAGTATCATGCCAAGCTGGACAGTCAGAGCGCTGGAAGAAAGCTGACTGTCATGGTCTTGCAACGAAGCGCCTGGCCTTTCACCGTACCGAAGAACGCCGTCGACCTGCCGCCAAGCGTACGTTGCTCTTTAACGATCGTTTCAGAGGTGTCGCGACTGACGTGTGCATGTGTCATGTCAGATGCAAGCGGAGCTTACTGCTTTTGAGAAATACTACAAACAAGAACGTCCGCAGCACGTCTTGGACTGGGATCATGCACTGGGCACCGTCACCATGAAGGGCCGATTCAAGGATGGCAACAAAGAGCTCTCGCTCAGTTTGTACCAGGCCATCGTGTTGCTGTTGTTCAATGACGCACACGAATTGCGGTATCCTGATATCTTGGCCCAGACGCGCATGGGTACTTCGTACTTCCTTTTTTTCCTCCCGCAATGCTTGTCTGATCGATCATCCCATTATGCTAGAGGATGGTGAACTCAGGAGGACGTTGCAGAGTCTTGCATGCGGGAAAAAGAGGGTGCTCAAAAAGATTCCTCATGGAAAGGACGTGAACGACGACGATCTTTTCCGGTTCAACGACGACTTCACAGACCCGAGAGCCAAAGTACACATCAATTCCATCCAGGCCAAAGTCACGGTACATCCAAATTTCTGACTTTCATTGATTGCATTCGTAGAATCTGAGCCGCTTCACTTCTTTTAGGCGGAGGAATCTCAGCGCACGAACCAGTCAATCGAGGGCGACAGAAAGCATTATCTCGATGCCGCCATTGTCAGGATCATGAAGGCTCGCAAAGAGATGTCCTATGAACAGCTCAAGACGGCGACGATCGATGCCGTGAAGAATCACTTCGTGCCCACAGTGGACGCGATTAAGAAGCGGGTCGACGCTTTGGTCGAGAGTGATTATCTGGAGAGAAGCAAGGAGGACAGGACGAAGTTCCTCTACGTGGCTTGATTGCTCGTCATGTACTGTTAAGAGTTCACGTCTGAAGGTCTGCGAGGCCTCATATTCCTTGGACTTCATCATGGGTTCCAGCTCACCAATTGTGGTTTCCTGCATACAGTATGTTTGAATTTTGATACTTCAACACAGATGCTTTGCCGCGACATAACAAGCATAACTGCCGCTAACTTAGATCTGTCAGCATCCTACATGTACAAAGGGGACCCAAGAAAGCATTGACACCCTTGGTTGCTTGCACCTGATCTTATCAACGGCGCGGTGGAGTGCCTGAGCCGCCAAGGTGTAGTCCGGCGTTGCCTGACCCTTCCTTTCGCCGCCGCTATTTTTGAACAGAACATCGTATACGTCCGCAGCTACCTCGGCCCCGACCTTGTCATCAATGGACCACATCGTAGCAATGACGCTTTTGAAGCCAGCCAAGAGCATTCCAGCTGCGAGATGCACGACTTCATCTGCAAAGGCGTCTGCTCCTGCTGCCGTTTGGCACGCAGACGGGAAGGCGAATTCTCTGTTGGGACTGGACGTCCTGATGATGTCGGCGAGAGTCAGCTTCGATGTGCCGGCGAGCATGAGTGAGCTCTCTGTTGGGCGGGTCGATTCTTGGATGCCATGACAAGCAAAGTGGACCCATTGCGCTTCCCTCATCGCTTCAGTGACAGCTTCTGCCGTTGCATCCTTCTCAGACAGGACAGTGACCTGGCAGCCTTGGATCCTTCCCCGGATGTTCTTGATCTCCCCCAACGTCCCGCGGATGACCCGCATGCCTTCCGGAGCTGATTGGCCGACCAACAGAATGCGTGGTTTTGAAGCACGGTTGAAAGGCTTGGAAGCGTTCAGAAGGGCGGATATGGAAGGAATGTAAGATGAAATGGCGAAGTCGGATAATTTGACCTCGGGTTCCGGCCCTGCCCCGTAAATCCCAGATGCGTGAATCGGAAGAGATGTCAACGGACCAGAAGGACACCACCAAATTCTACGAAGCTGTCCGGCGTCCATGGGAGTCTGGGAAAACCCCTCATAAGTGCCGCCCGCTGCAGCTCCGCAATGGCGCTAGACTCACCGTAAACCCAATGATTTCGAGGACAGGTTTCACGATATTGACCCATAAGGCTCGAAGTATGGCGGCGCATTCCCGTTCTGGATTGATGCTTTGTTGTTGGATGGGCGCTGGCCTTCCCCATCTTCCAGGTTCTGCGTCGCGCCCGACTTTTTTCAACAGCCCTCCCATGCGCCTACGCAGGCCTTCTATCTCCGTACTTGTGATACCCCGCAGCGGGATATGTCGCACACGATCAGAGCTCGGACTCAACAGAAGCGCGTCGCAGCTCGCTTGACTGACATTTAGCAATACAATATGGCCGTTCTTCGCAGCAGCGCGGAGCTCTTTTACTGTCTGGGGAAGCAGAAACGTCTCGAAACCTTTCTTGGTTCGAATGGTGTCGAGCAATTGCTCTCTCTCCAACGCCAATTTATGCAGTGATAGAAGAGATGGCTGGCTCGCCTGTACAACGTTGTCGTCCAAGTGCAAACTGGATAATGACAGATCTTCTGCCTCCCTCATGTGACCGTCATCCAATAAACGTGAGATCTCCTCGAACTTCTCCGCCAGCTCAGAGTGAGCCTTTCGCAAAGCCTCTTCAACCGGCAAGCGGAGCTGAAGGATCTGGGACCAGATGATAGACCGACCTTGCTCGAGCCACTCCAGCGCAAGGTCAAGCTGTTTCGCTTGGATGGCCGTGGCGGCAGCATCTCGGACTACGCGACCTACCGGTACCACCGAGCGGTGGCGGCCCTCGACGTTCGACCCGAGCCAGGTGAGCTGTGGGAGGATTTCCATCGCGATCTTATAAGCTTCAAGGGCAGCGAGAGGCGAGTCCTGGAATGTTCGAACGCATTGAGCCCATTCCGATGCGGCGGCGAAACGCTTTTCGGGTTGGAATCCAGGTGAGCGGGCAACAGATGAGAATGCCGATATGGCGCTTTGGATGCTGTCGTCCTGTCCGAAGAGGAACAAGACTTCATGTGAGTGTGCTAGCGCTCTCAGGTGCTCCGCTTTGTCCGGGTGTTCGGAAGGCGTGATGTCGTATATTCTTTGGAACACTTCGTGTGCCTGCAGCCCAGCCCCTATGAATTCAGCCCGCAAGGCATCGTCGACGGTCTGGGCCCGGCGCAATTTCGTCGCTGCGCGCGATAGAAGAGCCAAGCCCAAACGACGACCTGCCTCCACACTAGGAGAGCCAGGATCGTCAGAGTTGGGCTGATAGATCCCTCGGGAAATGTCTATGACTCGATTTATGTCCTTCATGTCGCCGTTTCGGTTGAACCGTATGGTCAACACATTACAAAGCCTAAGGGTTGGGCGCGATTGTTCGAAACCTTGTTCGGACGCCAATTGAATGGCATCTTCGTAAGTCGAAATGGCTGCTGTTTCATCGTCTTCAACGTTTTCTCCCAAGTCCCGCTTTTTCAAGAGACGCGAGACGAGGACAGTCCCGAGACTAACTAATGCGTCTAATCGTGCCGGAACGTCATTTGGGATCATCGTAAGCGCGCGCCTGATGATGGAAATTGCTGCATCACCGTCATTCGGGTCAAGAAAACGCCCGTAGCGTACGGTAAGAGCGTAACCGTAGGTGGCGAGTATACGACCTCTGCCGACATCTAGCTCGTTGTCGTTTGGCAGAAGTCGAAGACCTTCTTCAAAGTTCGAGATGGAATTATTGAGATCGTTGATGTCTCCCTTCAGCTCGTACCGGCGTAGATAAGCCATCGCAAGGTGTTCAAGGCATCCAGAAATTACCAGTATATCTCTACTCTCTTTCTTTTCCAGTAGCCGTCGGGCTTGTCGTAGAGCGGAGATGGCTCCGTTTATGTTTTCAACGCCTCCAACAGCTTCGAATCGACGGAGTTGAGAGACGCCTGAGACCAGGGGCAAGTTCGGCATGTTTAATGCTTCACCGTGGTCGGGATCGGATGTGACAATGGATTGAAGTATACTGACAGACTCGGTGAATGCATCCATGGTAAACGATGTCAAGACCGTCAGAGCGATAAACGAGCGCTCAGGCAATGCCATTTTTGAAGACCGTGCCACAACTAGACGCCGTCATGGTGGTGTTACGAGCGCCAAAATTCATAAGGGCGCATAACGACGTCGTATGCCTGTGTGAGAAGAATATGTCGAGGACGTCCGAGTCTGTAGAGAGTCAAGACTGGGGAGGACGAAAGCTGGGTGACTCGATCCCAGACTCGTCGGCAAGATGACAAACCATTCCTCAATCCTTCCGACATTACCACAACAATCTTGCATTGGGAGTTAATTCGCTACTCCTCCGTAGTGTCAGCGATGTTCACTGTAGACCTTCAGCCTGATAAAATACTCCCCGATAATACCACCGGCTTCTCGGATACAGTTAGCTGCACATGAATTTAAGGAAAAGATGGAAATTCTCTCTCCATCTAACTCTAGAGTAATGCTGCCGACGGGCTGAGTTTTGACCTACCTTAACTTCATCGTTGGAGTATCTTTTCCAGGTCCGGGCCAGCTCAACCGGTAGGAGTTATTTTTCTTTGTTCATTTCTAGGGCTGGTTGTCGTATTACTGCATTACATTCTCTCGTTCATTCAATTTTTGACGCAAAACTAAGAGCTAGGGAAGGATCTTTATTGAATTCTCTTTTTGCAGTCCTTCCCGGTTCACCCCATCCAAGTCAGGCTGTTTTCCTATTGCTTACTCGCCGTGTCGGCAAGATAAGATAAGATAAGGGCCAGGTTCAACTAGCAATTACGTTCTTCCACTACACCGCAACAGTGGTATCATAAGAAGTGACTCCTCTACCATTCCTATTGATACGAGGACATAACATTGACCAGGACATCCATACGCAGGACATCGCATTAATCCGAAGTTTCGCCTCTCACGCTAGTGGACGTGCCAGCCGGAAAATACGTGGCAAGAGTCGCTGAGCGACAGTAGCGGTATTGGGCCCGCATTTCAGCCAGGTGTCTGTCTGGTCTTCTAACGCTCCTTCTCCAACTTCGCCAGAAGCGAGACGCTCTTGCTTTAGTCCTGCAAAAGCGTCCTTAGTTCTTCCGTTTCTTCCATCATGTCAGACTCGGGCTTGGGATTACACAACAGAAAGGGGGTGCAATGGGTGGAAGAGGCTTCGGAAGAAGTTGAACCGGAATTGAAGGGCAAGGTACTCTTCAATGCTTAGATTATTTACTCCATCATCGAACTCGACGCATGTTCTTTACAGAGGGTGCAACACCCTGGCCCGGGTTCCGGAATGCGCAAAGGTGTTCTCCTACTTTTCGCGTGTCTCGGTTTCGTGCTTTACCACCAGGTCAGCATATACACACCCGCATTCGTAGGCAGGGCTGTTGGTAACTTAAGCATAACAGATTTCTGTGAAAACCCCTGTCGTCGAGAAATGGGAGGCAATTCCGGGCTTCCCGTTGGAAGAACCGACGTTTGCTGCAGACGTCGAGAAGCAAAGCGCGGTTATCCGAGCTTTCAAAGTATGTCCCAGTTTTCACGTCGATTTCACTTGTATTTACATTTTTTTTGGCATTCACAGCATGCATGGCATGCGTATGGTGCGTGCTCTGACACAAGTTGTGCTTCATGCATCGGCTCAAACGTTAGCAGAGGCGGATGCCATGGGACATGACGAATACCACCCAATCACAAAAAAGGGTTCCAACTTAACCGAGGCAGGCGGAATCGGATACACAGTTATAGATTCCATCGACACCATGCAAATCATGGGTTTGGACGAAGAATACCAACGCGCTAGACGCTGGATCGAGAGCTCTTTAGACTTTGACCGGGATGGCAGCTTCAACACGTTCGAGGTAAGCACCTTTTCCTCCAGGGTTACACGATCTGACATGACTTCCCAGACCACGATACGCGTTCTCGGTGGATTGTTGTCGGCTTACCATCTTTCTGGTGGGGATTCGCTCTATCTAGAGCGCGCAGTCGACCTGGCAGATCGAATCTTGCCTGCCTTTGATACACCTTCTGGCCTCCCGAGACCAAGCGTCAACCTTGCACTTCGAAAAGGTGTAGACGACCCTTCGGCTCCGGACGTCATCAGCACCGCCGAAGCGTCAACGCTGCAACTTGAGCTTCGCTATCTCAGCCACTTGACTGACGACGACGAATACTGGGACAGAGCGGAAGGTGTGAGTGGGTGGTTCTTGTCATGCTTTACCCGCTTTTCCGATGCTTATTGACAGGATGCAGGTTATGAAAGCCATCAAAGCTGCCAGGATCCCCTCTGGTCTGGCTCCGATCTACATGGGGTCTGTATCTCAAAGGTGATAGTTGTGGATATATTTTCTTATGAACCCTTTTTCGGCTACAGAGCGAAAAGCGGTCAATTCCTTGTCTCTGAAATTCGACTCGGCTCCCGCGGAGATTCATACTATGAATATCTCTTGTGAGTTTATGTATCTCTAGATCAGGCACAACCTCATGAGACGTTTACCAGGAAACAATATCTTCAAACCGTATGTGTAGTCCAGAATGCATGCTTTGGAGTATTTTTGACGCGATTGCCGCAATAGAATCGTACCGAATTTGTGTATCGCCAGGTACGGTATTCAGTTTTTCGTTTGAAGATTTTGAATAGTCATGCGAACTCGTCATCTCCGACAGATGTACGAAGATGCCATGAATGCCATTCACACAAGCCTCATTCGAACGAGCATTCCTAACAATTTCACCTATACTGCGGAATTGCTGCCGTTGCGTCCAAGAGAAGGGCCCGTGTAAGTTGACAACACGGAATGCAGACGTTCGCCTGTTTATTGAGTATTTGTAGGGATTGGCGTTTATCTCCGAAACAAGACCACCTTGTTTGCTTTTTGGGCGGCTCATTGATGCTTGGAGCGGTGACCACGGAAGCGACTGGTCCACGCGTGTCCGTTCCTCCCAAGGCGAGTGAACTCACGGTCACGGGGCGAAGGGACTGGACCACCGGTTATGAACTGATCAAGACCTGCGTGGACACGTATAAGCGCTCTGCTACGTGTGTCCCTTATTCTTATGCGTCGAGCATCGCTCATTCCATAGAAACACAATTTCACAGTGGCCTTAGTCCGGAAATAGTGTACTTCCACGTTCCCGAAGATGAGGACGGAGGCCGAGTTCCATCTGACAGTAGGGACTGGTACATCAAGGGTGCTCGGTAAGCTGGGATGCCCTCTGCTTCACGTAAATCTGGTTCTAGGCTATTCGGATGTATTTCTAGGCCCTCTGGGCAGCCGCCGCCGTACGACGCGCGGTATATTCTTCGGTAACCCGATTTCTTCCTGTCGTGTGCGATGCCGAAAAGTATGTGAAGGGCTAACATAATCTTATCGCCTTCGCTAGGCCCGAGACAGTCGAATCGCTATTCCTTGCTTTCCGCCTGACCGGCGATACACGGTATCGCGATTATGGCTGGGAAATCTTCCAATCGATTGAGAAGTATTGCCGCGTTGGGACAGGAGGGTATGCTAGCATTCTGAACGTCGACGATGTGAACAGCAAGTTAGAAGATAAGATGGAGACGTTTTTGATGGTGACTCGCCACTTGCTTCCATTTCGTAGTTTATAGTCTCCTTACTTCCCTTCTGATGACAGAGTGAAACGCTGAAATACCTATATCTCTTGTTTTCCGATGACAAGGTTTTACCGCTCAATGGTATGTAGTTGTTTCGTTGGCAGACACGTAGCATTGACTTCGCCTCTGCACAGAATATGTGTTTAACACTGAGGTTCGAATTATAGAAACTGCTTCTTCCCGCAAAAAAGCTCACCATGCGGACCATCCATGATAGGCTCATCCCCTGCCGATATTCAACCCTAGTACCCAGACAGGCTTTGCTTGAGTGCAAAGCCTGCAGATGCCTCACCTCGGTTAAGTTAGCCTTCCTCAGGGGCATGGTCTTCAAAGTAGGAGATGGATATTAAGGAAAGGTTTCGCACGATCCTATCACCCAAAGCAACATTCGTTTCCTGGCAATTATTTATTATTTTCATAAAGCAATAATACTTAGTACCCTATGTAAATAGCTCATTTCAAACCCCATGCAAGCCTTTTTTTGGCGGGGGAGTTGGAGGTGTTCAATATTGGTAGCTTCATCACGAAGACGCGTCGCACAGTGGTCACGTGTACGCATTCGCAAATCACGTGAGCCAAAATTTCAAAGAACGGAGTATGCTTCTTCTCCTATGACAAGGCCATACGATGGCCAAACACGCTAGGAAACGACAAAAGACTTCTAAAAGAGTCAAGGAAGTGCAGCCGCTTGGTTCTACAACAATCGAATATGACGCCGGAAAGGACGATGAAGAAAGAAGATTGGAAAGCATCTTGTTTGGGACGAAATATCTGCCAGAAGAACCGGACAACGATGTAACGAGGGATGAAGAAGAGGAGGACAGAGAGATGGACGTCGGAGGGCAGGAGATGAACAATCTCATGGATTCCGACGTGAGTTCATAGTCGTCTGGTTTTTACCTGGACAAACTGATTATCTTTCTTTCCATCCTGTCAGTTGTTTTTTGTTGACGAGAGTGCTGCAACAATATCGGACTTGGTGGATACTGCTCCGCCGGAACCTGTTGGTTCCGACACAGATGGGGGATCGGAGGAGGACGAACATCCTGGGGATGTAGTTGGCCAGGCGAACCAGAATCAGATTATTGAGCCGCAACCGTCATCATCCAGAACATCTCTATCCGGGTCGCGGAAACCCCCAGCGTGGACGGATCCTTCTGACCCTCCCGTCGTGTCCATTTCAGCGCCTCGGCTGAGGAAACTACAGGACGCGCCGACGGAGGAAACGTTGACCGGTCGAGAGTATGAAGCTCGCCTTCGGAGGCAGTACGAGCGCCTTCAACCGGAGCCTTCATGGGCAGCTAAAGCGAGGAAAGCGAAACGCGCCAAGCAAGGTGAGAATGAGGACGAAGAAGCCGGCCTCCAGGACCTGCTTTCAACGACGTCGGGAATCCTTGCGTCGTCAAAACGCAAATCGCGGACAGGCGTCGTGTTACCTGCCGGTACTCTTGCAATAGAAAGGCTCCGTGATGCGAATCAAGCTGGCAAATCGTTCGGCGATGCTGCGAGAGTGGTCGCCTTTCATCCAAGCGACAAGGTTCCTGTCCTGTGCGTCGGAACGGCTGACCGAAAAATCCGATTATTCAATGTAGGTATCCCTTCAACATGTTTGAATCCTAAATCGTCCCTTTTACCAATTTCTCGCACATTAGCAATGCGTTTCATGGCTATTGATTCTTGACCTGTTACTGACAAAAGCCATCTATCCCAGATCGACGGGCATACAAACCCATTACTCCAAACACTTCATATACCCTCCCTCCCTATCACCTCACCAAGCAGCATCTTATTTCATCCCCTCGGCTCTTCTCTACTCATTACAGGCGCGCGACCTTTCTTCTACACACACGACCTGCAGTCCGGAACAACGGTAAAGCATGCGCGAGGCTTATGGGGTACCACCTTCAGTTCCATCAATGATGTGCCTGTTGGCCGTTTGCGCAAACGCAGCCGCGAGGACAATGGCACGGAGGTAAAGAACGGTGGCGGTGGCGGAGAAGGCATGGAAATTAGCGCATTCAGTCCCCATACAGGCGACATACTCGCTGTTGCTGGCCGCGGAGGTTACGTCCACCTGGTCGACTGGAAAAGCGGAGCCGGGCAGGTCATCGGAAGCCTAAAATGCGGAGGAGTAGGAGGCGGCGTTCGCGGCCTGTGGTGGGCCCCCGACTTGACGCTACAATCCAGCGTCTTGGGAAACACAAGCAACGCCGTCGGAGGTCGCCCACATTTAGCGGTGCTTGGCGGAGACGCAGAGGTGTACCTCTGGGACGTTGGAGAGCGGCGGTGTGTGAAGCGGTGGAAGGACGAAGGTGGGTTCAAAGGTGCAGGCAAGGCTATGGCTGGTAGTCCAGCTGGATGGCTAGCAATCGGGTCAGCCATTCTGTATTCGTCCCCCTGAACTGGCAAAGCTAATTGGCAATTATTATGCACTGCAGGTCTAATACAGGCTTTGTCAATGTCTATGGTTCAGATTCATTCACGCCAAGTCCCTTGTCAGAAATTGAACGGCCCCCGAAGCCTATGAAAACGATAGGGAATCTCACAACGTCCATCTCGACCCTTCAGTTCAACCACGATGCTCAAATCCTTGCAATCGCCAGTAAAGAAAAGAAGGACTCAATGAGGATGGTACGTTCACTTTGCCGATCTTGCCTGCATGATACCGCGTATCCAATGACAATGGCTTATATTTCTTTCCCCGAAAAGATTCACCTCCCGTCACTGACGGCTTTTTCGAACTGGCCTACGTCAAGCACACCTCTGGGCCACGTTACCGCCATTGATTTCTCAGCTAGAAGCGATTATATTGCAATAGGGAACACAAGGGGTCGTGTCTTGCTATATCATCTTAGGGAATATGGCGTTACTGCATAATCTTGCAATCCATATTATTGTGTAGTGTCAACACGCTAAGATCAGAATATCCATTTTAACACATGTGGAAGGGCATTGCAAAGACACGCCATCTTAGACGGAAGCATAAATTATGTTACGGCATAAAACCTGTTATTGACAATTGTGGCAGCCAAAAAAGGACCAGATGTTGCAGAACCAATGCGGATAAGAACATGGGAGCAGGAAGGCAGGATTACCAGACGCAGGCAGGATGTCGGCGTGTAGAATTCGATAGGGACGGATCATCCGTCACTTGGGGTCATACCGTGAAAGAAGATACGTGTACGTTTCGGATATCTTGATCATTCAATCGCGTGGATATGGTTCGCGCTAAGCAAATGCAAGTAAACGCACCTTTTCAGCACGCTGCTGACTGCCTGGGATGAATTTGCAAAGGATCGTAGATACTTCGAACCACCTCTTCGCTTCGTCCAGCCTCGAAGCACTGTCAAAGGAACTTTCGGGGTGGGTATGATAATCAGGATGTCTTTCACAACGAACTGTAAACATTCCGCTCCAGTATTATAGGCCGTGGCAAGCAACCATTGACGTTCGTCCATGGGATAGGGCTTTCAGCGTATTTCATGGAGTAAGGTCATTGCATCAGTCAATCAATCGTTTCACCAAAGACAAATTTCATGTACTGACTTCATCACCACCATTGCTGTCCTCAATGACAGAGAGCGCCTGCTCTATGTAGCATATAGCTTTAACCTTGTCGGCAGCAGTATTTCGGGCAAGGATGATTGTGCAGACTGCTCTAAGCCATCGAGAAAATTTCTCCACGGACAAATGACGGTGGTCTAGGCTTGCCCGCAACAGTGCCTCCGTGAAATCACTAGAATCAATCACAGAATCGCGCCATGCGTGTGACACGGTACCTCAAGACAGCCGTACAAAACTAATGACAGATTGATCAGCAACTGGTCTGCGAGTCTAAGTTTACCGAAGGTTTCAGCTCACCACTAATCGGGCAATCCTTCGTGGTCCACTAGCACACTCAAATGCTCAGAAGGAGAGTTTCGCTTCAAAGATTAAGAAACGAACCAAGATATCGGCAACGGCTTCATACGTGCATAGCGCCAGCGGGCCCGACTTCAGAATATCCTATTGACATCTTATGAGTCAAACAGTGGGAAGCAACCCCAATACTCCACGTACGCCCACCGTCTCGGATAATGTGTCCCACTCTTCAAGGCAAGACAATAGCTCCACCCTGTAAACCTGCAGAATATGGACGAAATATTGAACACGGAGAATACTGTCGTCTTCTGTGATCTTATGAGCCGTCAGAATATCGATAACCTCTGCGAGAGTCCTCTGCAGGTCCGCGGCGACACTCGAAATCTGAGTTTTCTACATGCTGAGACTGATTAGAAAGAGATGCAAGTTAAGTCAGTGGAAATGTCACATCAACACGCCTAGTAGAGGCCCGACCCTTCTGAATAGAAAAGACTTCGAACACGATGAGTAGATCAGACCCTACATAAAGGCGTGAAACGACACATGTTTCTTACCCCGACCTGCGACTGCGGAGAAAGACGCGCTGGCGAAGTATAGGTATAGTTCGGGATCAGCATCGACCGGAGATGCCTTGAGAGATGCTTCCAACAGCTTGTCACCAACAGCTGTGAACATACAAGCTGTTATTCCCAATATGGAAACGCACGGATTTCGATAGGTCAAACAGATCTGAAATTCGCTCGTCATGGTCTTCCCACTCGGAGCAACCTTGGACGGCACAATTGTAAGCGGATCTCCATAACCACGAGACGTCTTTGCTTATCAAAGAGATCCTTTTCTGCGCACATGCGTCCTGTGTCAAGATCGTGGCTAGACATTTAATCAGAGTTGCGCCGGCTCGTGCCTATTAGTCAGTCCGAACCAGTTCGGAAATGCGCAATCATGGCATCAATCATCTTGGTCCTGGTGATGGCAGGGTAGAGTAACGTTAGAACATTCCGGCGGTAACAATAGGGCAATGTCTAACTTGTTAACGGCTGGGTCTGCCAACAGGTTCATGGAGAGCCTGATGATGCAGCGTATCAGTGTCATCGCTTCAATGACAACTTCACCGGTCCCTTCGACTTTCAGGGTCTTCAAAAGGGCCTCTAGGACGGGGAGAAGCACAGCTTTCAACTCCGACTGGTGCGAGATCTGTGTAGCAAGAAGCAACATCTTGCGGTCAAAATCGGGCGCTTCTATCATGGCTTGAACCGCTTTGATAGCTGCCAAGAAAGGCATCAGCAAAGCTTGACTGGCAATGACAAACAGGCACCCTCGCCTTCGTCCTCTAAACCTGGGTGGCGTTGTATGTCATTAGTGCAGTGGAATCCATGTGCATGTGCTAGCAACGAACCTTGATGAACCGAGGTGAGAAATATGACATAAAGAGTCTTTGCCTCATTGGTGGAACAGTGACTGATCACCGTGGAGGCTCGGGCGTACTCCCTGAGTTCAATATAACACAAGGCCGCTTTCCGGAAGCACTTTGCCCTGGCCTGGGGACATATTGAGCTAAATAACTTGTGGCTACCGGCAAGAAACCAGTCTGCGGCTTCCGGCCACCGCTTCGCAAGGTAGTGACGATCACCATGCTGCCACAGGAGCTTTGAAATATCATAAGCTTAACTACGGGCCTTGCAGAAAAGGGAAACAAGGACGCACAACAAGGCATGCCATTGCATGAACGGCGGTCAATTCGACGTCAGCCTCGCAGACGGCTACATTGTTTCTTAATGCGGAAAAAGGCTGGGTAGATCAAGGGTCACCCACACGTGAAAGCCTCCTCTATCGCCCTGAGGGCTCTTACATTGTCTTCATCCGAAGCACAATGGAAGATCAGCGACAAAAGCAACCTGTTGATGCAGTCGCCATCCGCCTTGCGACTTTCCAACGCTTTCTGAAGGCAATACTGATTGACAGCGGTAACGAGGGTGCTTGAGAACATCCCCCCAATGAATTGTAGACCCCCTTAACCCCGGAATCAGATGCAAAACTCACTGGTGTTGGCCAAGTGTTCTCAAGTCTTGCAATATACTGGTATGAAAAGGGCGGCGTTAGTAAGGGATGGCTAAAGCAATCATGAAAATGACTGATCACTCTGTGACATTCGTCTCCAACCATTCCATGTGATTAAGAATGGATTTAAATGCTAAACGGTTTCAGGGAAACTGCATTTAGTCCGCCAGCGGAGGACAAATAGCCACACAAGCTGACCATCAAGAAGAGCTGTGTCTCCTGCTTTTCGCCGCTTAAGGGTCGCGAGTCTCAGCCAACGGAACTCCTGATACTCGGAGCTTGCCTAAATGAAGGTGGCACGGGTGTCTCTGAGCTATTGTAGAAGGATGATGTATGAAGCATCTTACGTTATCAGATGAAGCATCGATGAAGAGGATGAGCTCGTCAAGAGTGGCTTCTGCTCGGTCATATGAACCGGATACGAAATACGCTCTAGCTGTCCGGTTCATAAGCAGAGACGCCCACATTGAGCATGCTTTGGATGGTTCATACTAACCTAATGTCCCTAGGATGGAGATCTGATGCAAAACCGACTCGACCATCTGTCAAAGTCCAGGCATCGCTAGAAGATCACTTACTTTCAGTTCCGCGACACCCGGTGCCACATTGTCCTCCAGCTTATCCACTAGGGAAAAGGCCTTTTGCAGCCATATTACAGCATCTGGTGTCTTCACGTTGTCCGTCTCACCCAAGATTGACTTTCCGATCTCGTGGAACTTGGACGCCAATAGCTGGCGCTGTTATAGTATTTTTTTGAATCCCCAGCAGCGCGAGCTTTTGGAAGCGGTCACTTACGACATGGGTTGGCAAGAGAGTTAACCGCTGTTCGCCCTCTTGTTTCACGTGGTAACATATCTCCTTGTATTCGGAGAACCGGAAGGCGATGAACACGAACCTGTGATTTTCTGTGACATGTAATCGGCCACGGTCAAGTTTCGCTCCTTCCAGGCCTGTGAGTTATGGCGATGACAATGTAGCTTGATCAACGTGCGAAATTTGAGTGGCATATATCCACGTACAGCTTCCATTCTGCTGGAGAAATACACAATCGTGCCGCATGCAATTCCACGGCGATGAGTGCCATCAGGATCATGCGCATTCCTCAGTGATTCTTCATACTGTCATATCAGGAAGTCAGCGCCGAAGAGCTATTAAATTGTGTCAGCATGCATAAACCTTGGCTGCGCTGGTCAGAACCCTCGCTGCCACATCATGGCTCGCAATTTCTGATGAGAAACAGGATGAACCTCAAAAAACGAACGAGATATATCGCGCCGATTTGTGGTACACCATACCTGAAAGGGTTGCCCCCGTCTTGCTCGCTAACTGAAGTACATGAAGAAGGGCTTATTGGGTTTATGTTTCATGAGAGTGTCAGTGACTCCGCAAGGCCAGGAACTAAAGGGAACGCGCATGAAGGGACATAAAACACAACGGACCTTCTATCCCAGGCTTCTCTTCCAAGCCTGCCTCAACGAGACGCAAAGCGGCCAGTCTCACTAGTTTAGCCGCGTTCGGAAGTTGTTGTCAGGAAAGGGAATTATCACGGGTGAGAAAAGTAACAGCCTCGGCGTTTGGGTCCATGTACCTACACGCAGCTATGAGAGATCGGCCGTCATCTCCCGGGTTTTTGCGAGCATAGCCAGATATATTCCATAGATTGACGCCTTTGAGGGAACATGACAGACATTAATTTGAAAAGACTCTGGTGGATGAGCCACAGGGGATATGGCGCATTGTACCAACCTTCTTGGTCTAAGCTGTCGATGAGATGAAGCCAGGAATTTCTGTTCGACCTTGAGCGCTGTTCCATGAACGCCTCTGCGAGAGAAGAGACGTGATGGAGATCGCTGATAAGATATGGCCGCGTCGGCGCCTTGGGATCGTCTAAATGAGATTTTATCGTCACGAGTTTTTCTATCCACCGATCAATTGAGGTGAAGCTGGATTCCCGAGGACGTGCATGTCGCACCCTTAATGAGCTCGAAGAGCTCTTGAAGGGTTGGCGCGTCCTTCTTCCTTTCGGATGACATCCTGATCGATGAGGAAGACGCGATGCTGGTGGGAGAACGCAGCGCGTGTGACGTGCCGCGTTAGATCACGTGCCTCCCGAACACGGAATGCCTTTCGTCCGCCTTTCACGATTGCAACGACGACATGGACAGCCAGCCACCGCCTGAGTCAATCAAATCTCTTCCACCTGACGCATCAAATCTTGTTATCCGGGTTCGTTCAGACCCAGAGCTGGTTACATCTGTACAAAATCCTGATGTCTGTACTGATATTCGAATTTTGGTCTGATGAACAGGAAGCCAAAAAAGAAGGTCTTTTTGCTGGATTAACATCGGGTTTAGTATCAGGCATGATGTTCACTTCACTCATCCAAGGCGGTGGCTTGAACATGACCTTTTCCTTATCCAGCTCTCATCGGTCAACGGCTTATGGGCTTCGACCGAAAGAAGACACTGGTCAGTGGCGTTCGTAAGTGTCAGGGTTCTTGATGTATTGCTTTCCTTCCCTCCAATCCAATTCAGATGCACATGAGCGCGAATTTTATTAACCTTTACGCTGTTCCTGTTGCTCCATATCGGCAAATCTGCTCACATTTGTCTTTCTTTTCAGTTGGTGCCGTTCTCGCCGGTTACTACTTCACCCAGGTATGTGAATGTATCGCCTGCTTATGTTGTCTGACTTCGTTCCCTCGCTTGAAACACCTCGGGTGGACGTTTCTTTTTGAAATCTTCCATGCCACACCATCACCTGGGATTACTCGGAACCTCTTTGTTGCAATGGCCCTGTTTACGGAATAATGTTTCGACTCCACCAGGCGTTCACGTCAACAGCCATCGCCCAGCTACATGCCGAAGAAGCACGGATCCAGTCCGCGATGCAGAGGCCCGGGAACTCGGGTACTCCGACTGACTTCCAAGATAGATAACTGTCAACGACATCATCAATGAATTGTGCAAGGGAAAGATAACGCCACAGTCTGATTGTAACCGCATCGCACGTCCCATATCTGTTTTCTTTTTCTTCCATCTCTGTCCCTCCCCCTTTTGACATGTTCCTTTGACTTCATGTTCCACAGACATTAGCCAGGACATTCTTCGTTGCGTTCAGATCAGATAATTATCATAATCCACTTATACGTGCGTTTCTTCCTTTGCACAGCTCGGTTCCTTTTCACACTTTACCCTTTCACGACAATCACGTTGGGGTAGAGGGGAGCTAAGTCTCACATAAGGAACAAAGTGGGAAGCCGATGACGGAAAAGTACGATGCTTTCAGCAACTCGTCGATCCACAGCGCTTGTCCTTTTGACAAATTTGCCAGATCTGACCTCACTCCTTTCGGCGGCGGCCACTGTGAGATGATCAAAAGCACTGGAATGGCCGTGCGATCGCAACGCTGGCAGTGGTCGAGGTGGACCTGTCGCACCAGCATTCGGCGTTCGCTTCGGCATGTGCCTGTGACGAACGGAAACGGGGCCCGACGATGTCTGCAACCGTGCATTGGCCCATGAGGTGTGTAATCTTGCCTGCAGCAAGTTGCGCCGCTATCCGAAGCGAGCCAGTCGGAACAGGTCAAGGCCACTCAACATCAATACAAGACACCGCAGCCAAATTGATGCGGATAGCGTAATCCATGGCCAAGGCGAGGCCTGAGGGACCACAACATCTGAATGGTGTGCGGTTCCATTCCTGGATTTCATGTGTAATCCATATTGCGGTGTCTATCGTAGCATCGATCCGACTTGTCTCTCCCTCATAACTACCTGCCCATTTCAAGCGGTTTCTCTGCTTCCTTTCATCTGATTTCCAACCAGCTTCCGAAACGACGTTACCGCGGACGCCACAATGACCTTAGCGGGACCTGAACTTTCTGGCGGGGAAACCGCCAACCGACAGCCATGAGGATTACGGCTCATGCCTATGCTTCCAAGGTCTGCTTTATATTAATCTCTTTGAAAGACCAGAGAAAGGGTTAAGAATAGGAATGATGGGCCGTAATCGATGATGGTTGACTGATCTGTCTAGCTACGTATGTTCCCTCATGCGTCCAAAGAAAACGTTCCCCTTATGGACCGCTCGGAACGAATAGCGGGCTGACAGCATCATGCGTGTTTCCTTGACCCTCCAACCTTCCCTTTTTTTCTCCGAAGTCCGCAACGGCACTTCAAGTCCCTTGTCACGACAAAACACAAGCCCACAGAAGGGTAAAGAAGGGAGACAGTGCGGGTTTCCAATATCGATATCAAATACGAACACTCGCTGGCATTTCCCTTGCTGCATATAGCCATGACTTTCCCTACTGCTTGCTTCTGCACGCTGTTTCGTCGTCAACAGGCTAAATACGTACGCATAGATCGAACAACACAGCTTTCTACGTAGACAGCCTTTCAATGCAACGCTGTGACATCTATCAAAGGGCAGGAACATCGATATGCACATCGACCGATGTAGTGATTAAAATATTGAAACGGCAGGAGCACAAAACAAAATAGCCAACAGGCTACCCCTATACAAGGAGCCAAGTCAAATGGATTGGAAAATGCCATCACAATCATGACGGCAAAAGATTTCAAAAGATTATTTTGCGACGCTAGCACCTTTTTTTTTTACCCGGCGAGTTCGCGAAACCCGGGCCTTAGCTTCTACTATAATCACGCACACAAGGCGTCAACGCGTCAGCACAGAAATACCAACGCAGCAGATCAAAAGAACTAAAAAAGACTCCTAACCCGAGGTCGAAATCGCGCCTCATCTGAGCTTGAAATGATATATCCTTTCGCCCCCCTTTGCCAAATTCGGACTGAGAAGAGGGATGGCGTGGCGTGCCGTTTTTGAAAGGGGATGGACCACAGAAGAAACGAATCGCGCCACGAATGTCAAGCTCAAATGATTGTTGACGACCATTCGCCCATCAAAAAGCGTTATGCATTATGGGCGGTCTCATGTAACGCAAAAGCCCGAGCTGAGCCGGCACAGCCGGGGCTCTAAAACAGGAAGCCGAACCGGTTTTGCAAAACGGGTCACACGTATTTGGGATATTTTTTTTCCAACCTCGAAATCGGAAATTACGTGCACTTATCCAGCGAACAGAACAAACCAAAAAAAAAAATTGCAAGCAAAAGCGACCGAGCATTTGGAAAGGGTGGAGACGGGAGGGACGAAAAGCGGGGGAGAAGGAAAGCTGGAAAAAGTCATCAGAACGATGAAATCGATATCATAATATGCCTGTTTCCGTTCAGCTGCAATTCGGACGAAGGAATAGAAAAAATCCGGGCAACGTTCATTCATTCATGTCCATCTCCTTCGAGCATTGCAGGTCTTTTGAGCATCTCATCCGAGAAGACGGAAAGAAAAGAAAAAACACAGACTGTCAAACATGACGCCACTTCACCATGGTCCCCAAGGAAAGAGCATCCCCATCCTATGGATCGAGTCAGAGAGGGGCACGGTCTTGCATGAGGTGACTAAGTTTGACTTCAGTTCCCGAAGATCTTGCGGAAGGAGCAAAAGGAGGGAAAAAAGAGGAAGAAAATAGCATCAACCATTTTGCCTATTCACGACTGAGGAGCGCAGTGCAATGGACCAGGCCTAAGAGGCCAGGAGCAAAGAGCGGCGGAGGCAATGGAAACAACACGGAACACGCTCGCGATTCTACTGAATCATTTAGGCAACAACTATCTCAAGGCCCACCCTTCCCCCCTTCCTCCTTTGCTCTCAAGCTCCCGCGCTCAAAGCATGTGCGTCCTGCGAAATTCGCGTCACCTTTGAATTATGCTATTTCTCGGCCTCGCTCGGCGTTACGAACTCGAACTCGAACTCGCCAGAACACTTGTCGAATTCGGGCGAAGATTCGGCGATGTTCGCTCGGTAGCTGGAAGAGGCTCCGGTTGGGCCCACATCCGATTTTCCGCTCGTAAACTATTGGCAGAGACGCCAATCCAGAATATATACATATATATTTTCCAACATGTCAACAGCCAAAGGGGAGTCAACAGGAGACAAAAAGGAGAGATATATCACAAGTGGATAACATACAGTGTGATAGGGGAAAGGCGATCTATTGTAGCCAGACGTCGACAAGCGCTCGCAAGGATACGCATCGCCGGGAGCAAAGATCACAAACGAAATAATCAGCAACTTGACAATCAGCTTCTTCCTTCAACGCGAGAAAGCAGTGCACGTCAAAGACAGAGTAAGGGGGGTTTGTACGCAGAACGCGTGGACGCATTAGAACGCACTGTGCACAGACATCCACACCTGACACAGATGCTGTTGAAAAGAAGGTTCTCAACGGAGCATGTAAACGCATACTTACCAACGCAGCGTCGACAGTTCGGAACTCAAGACAGATGCATCTTCATATGAATATTGATTACGCGGAAGTCATAATCATTACAATTACGCTACACAAGGAACGTTCCTCTTTGTTTCCCTTTTTTGCTTTTTGCGTACATCTCTACAGCCACCCTTTCATTGCATGGAGGTATACGTCTTGTACGTTGACCGGATGGTCCGAACAGATGCTTAAAAGGGCAAGCAATGCCAAAAATCATGTAAAAAATAGGCAAAGAACCGAGAACGATCATATGGCGCGTATTATAATCAATACTGTTACAATATGTAATAATATTATAAGGAACCAAGGATGGGATCATGCACTATTGTTTCGTATCGTCAAAAAATGAAAACGTCAATAGAGACGGAGGTATCGCATTAGGGGAACGGCGAACTGGGAAAAAAGGGGGAAGGTGATAACAAAAAAAAATAATAATGTTCAGGGTTTCTCGGAGACAGATGGCGTACGAGAGGGGCAAGGTGAAGGAACTAGCTGAGCCGGTACGATAGAGAAATCAGGTGCAACAAGTCGGAAGCAGAGAAAGGATAGAGGTTTCGGGGTGAAAGATGAAAATAAGGGAGATCGTCACCGTCATAAACCGTCGTGAAAAAAATGTACCAACTGAAAGCACAAACAAGAGAAGAATGCAATGTTTGAGTCTGTAGAGTAGACAACGAGAAAAAAATCAAACGATGGGCATGAATGGCGACATGTGCATGTTGTCAAAAGGAAAACAAAAGAGAAGAGATACGTGTGTTGTCTGTATGTAACTGTATATGTGCTCGGTTGCGAGAGAGAACCCAATGAATGAGAAAAAAAGATGAAAAGGAATAAAGTAGAGACATGCTGAGACGGGAGATAACAGATGCGTTGCTGATGGTGAATATGTGCCTTGGTCGACGACGAGAAAGAGAGAAAGTAAAGTCGGACAAGAATTCGATATTACGTAGCGTAGCAAGGCAAAAAAAAATGCAGACGAAGGATGAGGTGCGGTGCCATGGTGATGGAGATGTAGATGGGAGAGACGACAACGGCAGAGCAGACAACATAGGTGGCGATCCAAATCAACGCAGTCAATCAGTACCGTCGGCTTCTGGCCCACTCAGCCGGGTACGGCATCGCGTTCTGCACAGGCGTCGGGTAAAAATGCACACCCGGAGGCCCCGCGTTCGCGAACGGCGCCGAGGGTATGGGACTCGACGACGCGGACACCGAGGACGTGCAGTGCTGCGCCTGTACAGCCGGCAGATGCTGACGTGGATGTAGTCGATGGTGAGCCTGAGCCTCGACGCGGTACTGATGCGCCGACGGACTGCAGCTGCAGCTGCTGTACTGCGCCGCACTAGCAAGCGACGATGACGGAGGAACTTGCGCATGTACGCGGTCGCTCGGATGCGCTGGTGGGTACGACGCAGTGTGGTGCGGTGGGAGCGGCAGCGGCAGCGTCGCCGCGGGTGTATGGCTCCCATTCGGAAAAGCGACAGCGAGATGTGCTTCATGTGGGGATGTCCGCGCGCTCTGGACGACAATGGGGAACGTCGGACGCGCCAACGGTGGAGGGCGATACGCCGCGGCTGTGCGGTCGTGGATGTGCTGTGGTGGTTGGTGGTAGCGAAGCTTGGCCTTGCGTGTCTTGTCGCGCGTCTCGTCGGTATGCTCCGCTGGTGAGCAAGATAGTGTGTAAAAGTACAGATTCTATGAAAGGTAGAAAAATTTGAATCAAAACGCGTTAATAGTGCGGGTTGGTGCCTACCTGTGGGACAGAATTTCTCCTCTCCTCGTCCAAAGAACACGGCATTACAAGCGTGGGAGGTCCAGCACTCTGTTGGCCATTCATCTGCGACTCGCTTCCCTGCCCGCGTGCGGGCGAGTCAATGCTCATTCTCGCAAACGATTGCAAGCCCTCAAGCGGAGAATGTGAGCTCGGGCCGCTGCCACCTCCACTCGCGGGACCAAACTCTGAGGGTATCGGTATATGCAGCGAAATCGGGCGCTTGGAGGGGGGCTGAGGGAAAGACGCTGTCGTGGGCGAGAAAGCCGCTTCGGCGGTACGCTTTGAACCCGGTCGTGGGCGCGGTTGCGATTGAGGGGTTGGGGAGTAGCAAGCAGAGAAGGCCAGAGAGGAATAAGAGGTTGGGGCTGGTGCGGGGAGATAAGGTTTTGGTGAAGGTGGATGGTGTGGGGTCGGATATGCGTATATCGTCGAACGCGTTTGAGTCGGTGATGTCGAGCGTGCGCGGTGGTAATGACGCGAGGACATCCGGTGGCCATTCGATGACGACGACGCGTTGGTGGTGTACGTCCTCGTCGCCGGGCCGGCTGATGCATGTGGGAGGGTGAGTCTGGAGGCGCGAACGAGACCGCGCGACTTGCGAAAATGCCTGCTGTCGCGCTCCTTGGCCATAACGAGCCCTTTGAGCAGGTTTAGCCACGACTCGTATGTCGGGTTGTCCACGTAGAGATTAAAGTCGACACCCATAAGAAACTCGCGCTCCATCTTGTTGATCTCTGGTAAATCGATTCCGGAAACCTCAGACCATGTCTTGTTCGTGTATGTGTTGCTACAAAAGGAATGTCAAAACGAAACACAGTCGATTGCAGGCAAAGAGGATGTACGAACTCGTCGAGAAATTTGTTTGCCATCATCAAACCCGCGACCGCTATCCGAAACTCGCTCCCTGGTTGAGCAGGTGTGAACCGATTGCGGTCCTTGAGCCTGTATATATAGTGCAAGCTGAGAACGATGACGGACTGAGACACCTGCGTCGTCTCCAGGAGCTTGTGCATGAACTGGACAAAGGTCGGTGTCGCGACGAGCTGAAGTGTGGTGGTCGCGCTATTGCGGCGGTGTTGCTGGGAGAACGGGGGCGAATTGTTGGGAGATGCAAATGCTTGCTCTGGGGGGGGCCGTCGCGAACCAGAGATAGCATATCATTTCACACGTCTTTTCGGCGAGAAAGTGGGCGGAACGCGTGCGCGTGAAGTCGAGCCAGTCGACGTACTGCGGTTCCTCGTCGTGCGGTGTCGGCTTAAGAGGCTGGGGTTCGTCGCATACAGCGTCGGCTGGCGGATCGAGGATCGGCGGTAGGCGCGGTGGTTGTTGCGTTTGAACTTGTCCTCTCTGTGGCGAATACGTCACCTCGTCCGGCGGGGTCACTGGATGACAATCTCGGCCACTGGAGCTCGGGGGAAAGAAAACGGCTCCAGACTCACGCGGAAGGTGTCGTTTAAGATGGGCAATGGGTGGCAAGGTCGTCCGGACCGGCTGCTGGGGCTGCGGGTGCTGTTCGACGGTGCGTGTCTCAAAGGTGGACGTCATCGGGGGCGTGAGTGGTGTTGGGCGGGAGATATGCCAGCTCGCCCAGGACGCGAAGAGTTCGGCGTGAAGAGGAGGAAGGGCGGCGTGCATGGCTGGTCGGAGGGGTGAGCGGGAGAGGGATGGAGGCGTATAAAAGGCCATGGCGCAGACCCCGCAGGGAGGCAGTTGGCGGGCATTTTTAAAACGGAATGGGTCGCGTCGGACGAGAGCAGAAAAAAAATTATTTTCATTATTTCATCCGGCTTTGGGAGCTGATGTAATCACAACACATATTATCCATTTCTTTTATCCCCTGGGATTCCCCATAGACTTACCCTTATTCCTGACTCCGTTTGGCCGCACAGCACGTGATCGGACCACCGTCTCAGATCCAAGCCGGCCCCGACCAACCAGTCCGCAGATCCCCATCCAAACCGTCCATTCCCAGAAGCAGGGATGCTATTCATTCGCTTGGCCTCAATTATCCTAACATTGTGATATATACGTCCGACATATCCATCCATCCGTTGCTCCACAATTCTCCGTCACACAGCGTTATCGATTTACACCTTCAACAGTGAGGTGATGGCTAGATACGGACAGAGTTCTCGTGCTCGATCCGGATATAGATGCCCTTCTCCTCGTACCCACCCTCGAGAGCCCTAACAGCGCAGAAATGCAGGGTCAAGAGACACTAAAAAGAACAGCAGGATCCGGCCAAACGGTGGTGATACACGGTCGATCCGCGAAACAGCGCACGAGAATAGGAATAAGAAAACAGACTCCGCAGCATCCGATTTTCCATTTAGTTCGAGTCAAGCTAGATCGAACGGCAGAGAGGACGCAAGAGACGCAAGGGGCGAGTCAAAAAGCTCCAAAATGACGAACAATAATGACGGTACTTGCCGTGATGAAGCCAGAGACACATCTGAGGGCGTCCGCGCCTGAGGCGTGCCAGCGTTCCGGCTGTCGAACGTTTTGCAGCAGCAGTAAAATGAATAATCAGCGCCAGCCCCTTGTGAGAGCTCGTGAAATCCGAAAAGAGGCCCGAGAAAAGAAGACGATCTGCTCACGTACGCGCATAACAAGCATTCACCGAGGGCGTGAACCCTGCCTCTACGTCTGATATGACGAGCGATAACGGAACATTAGGGGAAAAGAAAAAAAGAAATGATGAAAGCTGTCAAAGGACTTGCCTTTCTTCCTCCAAGCGCTCCCCAACTCCTGCCGGTCGGCCAAACTTCCCAACGTCAGCGAGTTCGCCGTGGAACACGACCCAGCACAGCGAGACACATCTGAACAGCTGCCATGTATATCCAGTATACCAAACCCGCACGCCCCGAAATGGCATCATTTTTTTTCTTTTATTCTCCGCTTCCTTTGTTCGCTGTTCTTTTCTTCTCGTGCAAAAGATGGCAGTGATGACCAACCATCGAGACAGATATGGATATGATCAGGCAGGCCAGGCGAAGCCCAGCCCCAACTTCGCGCGCAGAACAGCCCTTTTTTCCATTCCGCTGTGACAATGAACGAAAAAAAAGGGAAGAGGGGAAAGGAGAGGGAAAAATAGCACTGCCACATACTCCTAGTCTGGGGATTTCTGACCGCTTTTGGACATCGCCTTATCAGCTCAAAAAAGGTTCGTAGAGTTCGTCTTCGGAGCTCACGCCCAGCTCGTCCGCGGAAACGTTGCAAGAATGGAAACCGGAATTTAAAAAAGAAAATGTATTTTTACATTTACGTAAGTAATTCTGCATTTCCACGTTTGCGACTACCTGTCACTCACTGCTTTTTCCCACTTGCGGTGGAAAATGGGGTTGGTGGACATCTCGGGAGCACTATGTGACTTTGGAACTCTGGAGGGGTGAACAAAGGCCGCTGTCTTGTCTGTCGTTTGTGAGCTTCTTCATGACAAAAGTGTCGACCGTCAGCCATCCGCAGGCGATGTGGCGGTGCAGTCATCCGGAGCTCAAGGTAGGCCTACATTGTTTTTCTTCTACCTTTTTTTTTCGTAGGGGTGGTGATCGTGACGGAATCGATAACGGAATGGAGCGAACATCTTTGCATGGGGCTGGAGGATGCTCAGACAGCGTGACGGTCGGACTCGTTTGCAAACGCTACTCCTGGACGGGTTGGAGCAGGGTGGCCCTCGGATAATGATTTTCCATCCGCAAATTGCCTCCTCCTGGGCTCGCTGACCGGTTCTAGCAAGTTCTGGACGTAGCTCCCTCCCAACCCTTTTATCGAACATGCATTACGCTCGCTGCGCCGGCCGTGGTGTTGCTTTCGGCTTTAAAAAAATGGACGACGATCAGGCCGATCGAGGTGACGGCACTTCTCCCCTCCAACCTCAGCGGAAACGCAGACGCCGCCCAGTGGCTGTCGTCTGAGATCACAACGTAAGTTACACATGGCCCGGACCTCGCGACTCGTCGTCTAGCACAATCCGATATGCAATTCCGGCAAGGCTCTGGTCACGACTAGGTTATGGGTGGCCCGCCTGAATCTCGAGGCCCGCCGGAGCAGATCGCCAGTGTTTCTTTTTTATCACGATCAAACACCCCCCAACGAATCTCGACCGCCTCAATCGGGTTTGCCCCCTTCCTTTCCCCTCCTTTCCCCTTCCAACCTTCTCAAAGTGTAAAGCGTAGAGCGTTGCCGTTAAAGAGGCCCTGTTGCCGCATGCACTAGAGCAATTTCATAACGTTGCATGGACATCAGCCAGTCAATTGCTCAATCAGTCGGTCTAGTCCGAGTCCGCCGCCTTGCGCCGCAGGTGTTCTCGTAGATCAAAATGCGAGACGAGACAAGTCTTTCATTATCTCCTCGCATTCTTTTGGGTGTGAGACCTGGGCGGCGGGAGGGGGCTGTGCGATTGAAATGAATTTGCGCTTTTTTGCATTGTACTGCGGGTCGTACGAATACAGTCTTTCGTACCAGCGGGATCGTGTCCCAGCGCATTCTCCAATACAATGCAAGACGCCCGTCCGAGTCATGTGCTGACGTACCCTAAACATGTATGCAGTCAACCCTTCCTCGCTTGGGAGCGGCTTTTTCTTTTTTTTTGGCAATTGTGAGTCGCAATTGATGCAGAACTGAGCTCCGTGAATCTCATGTTTCTGTTCTGTCTCCTTGCCGGTTTTAACAATGCAGGCGTGAACGCAGCCATTGCCGATTGGAAAAAAAAAGGGCTCGGCACTTTGTCCGGATTCCGGGTATACAGTACGTATCGCTCCGCTGGTAGACCTGCATGTATTATCCGGTTCCGTCGTCCGGTTGTAATTCAGAATAGGGACGTGAGCAGATCAGGATGGAAATTTTGACGGCGAGGTCTTGCGAGTTTTCTCATCCCGGAAAAGGAGTAGCTGTCACGCTAAATAGGCTGTTACCTTTTTGTCATTATTTTATTTGTCATTATATTTTGTTTGATGAGACTTAGCAAGGACTATCTTGCTAAGGGGGGGTTAGCATCATGGTATGAAAATGGAAAGCGGTGCGCGAGAAACTCTCACTCTAATGGCGGGTGAGGGGTCCGTCCGAGTGTCATGACAAGGAAAGTGCTAGAACGAGAGCTTTGGAACGAAGTACTGGAAAGTGCAGAAAGGCTGTTTGTGTGATGCATCTGCATCTAGACAAGCGGCGTTTTGCCCAGTGATTCGATTTCACAACGAAGGAAAAAAAATAACTCGTTGGCATAATTATGGGATATGGGCGGAGCGCTGCACACGTATACCCTAGGATCAGGGAAGCGATGGCGTCTTTTTTCTCAGCTTGTTCGCTCGTTCTCGTCAGGCTGTCTGAGAGCCTAAAGCAAGATGTAAGATGCAAGATGCAATGACACGCTCCATCAGATTGGAGGAAGAAATCAAAAAGCTCGTGCTGGAAGTCAGGACGGTTCCCGGATCCACGTCGCAGAGCTGCATCAGTCCTTTTCTTTTTCTTTTTTTCTTTGCCCTTGCAAAATTCGTTCTCCGCCCATGCAAGCCCGTATGGCAAAATGACGTTCGGAGATCCCAACGAGGGTATCGTTCTCCTTGCAGGCCGGCAGGGTGCCAGTTCATTACAGGATCATATTTTTTATATTTTAGCGGTGGCAATCGTGAAGTTCGTGACCCTGCATCACCATCAACGAGTAATTGTATGCATGTACAGCATTTACGAGACGACAGCCCCCCCTCCCTACCTCTGTTGTTTCCTTGCTGGTCGGTGCTCCTTTCGTACCAACCTGCATCGGGATCAATGCCGTTGTCAGATCAAGCCACCGCGCAGATTTAGAGCAAATTAGAATTAGAAACCACCAAATCTGCGCGCTTGCTTGTTTCCGTCGATCGATCTCGCTAAAATGAAAAGATATAAAAAAAAAAGATGAAAAAGACCATCTGAGCGGCTGTCGGCATTGAGTGATCAGGACGATTGGAGTCAGCGGGTTGTTGTTGGCGTTCCGGAAAGGGGAGAATGGATTGGAGTCCCAGTAATCCTTTTTTCCATACCGTCAAGGTGGTCAGATATCACAAAAGAGAGCCTGACAAGCCGAATTAGGCTTGTTCAGCACATGGACGCCTCTATCTGCAACGCTTTCACCGCCAGGGCTGGGCATGACAATATCATCTAGCGTAGACGGTCAAAGGACATCTATCAGATTGAAGAAAGCAGGTTAGGCCAGGTTCGGGCCAGCAAGAAAACGGCCACCAACATGCATCTGCCCATGATAATCGGTGACTCGTCTGCACATCCAACGTGCCTCATCCTGTGTCACTCAATGGCCCTCTGTCCCTGACAATCCAGCGCCGGCAAATAAATCACTGCCGATTTTCCATAAAATTTTGGGGGACCAGGAAAGAAAGGGAGGACGGACAGGGTAGATCGTATCCGAAGATGGTTACGAACATGCTCGGATGTCGTCCGTCTGGGTCTACGGTGCAGGTGCAGTAAGCGTCTACAGATGCTTTTTCCCAGTCGGCACACTGATACGATCTTGTGAAAACATATCATGAAAAAAAGAGAATACGGCGTAGCTGTACGCTCGTATCTCAGGAGCTTTTGATTGAAGCCATTTTTAACGCTGCTGTGCCGTTCAACGCTCTGCCAGGAACGAAAGAGAAATGCTGGAAACCTGGTGATGAATTGGAAAGACGCCGTGTTGTCCGACGCAGAGGATACGCGTAACGTATATGTCGTCTGTGAGCCTCTTGGACGTAAAGCACGCACGCGAGTCCCGGTGACAAAAATCTGGTGTGCTCCGAACAGCGGTCGGGTTATGGGCACATCCAAGCGATCTGGGCGATACCTGGCCTAGGACCCAGTGTAACTCAATTCGGTTTCGACAAGATCAAGACGGGGCCTTGTCGCGCTGGCGTGGCTTCCATGTGCATTAGCGCTGGGTTGGATATTATTCCGCTGATGTTGGTAACGTGAGATATTATTGGGACCTCTTGTGACGTTGGATACCCATGTTAATAACGGTTATATATTCAGATTATGTAATGCTTATCTCGCAGTGTTACTAACGAGAAATTTTGTATCTAACACGTTGCTAACATGTTATATTCCATCGAAAAAACTCTCGACACTCCAATCTCCTGGATTCCCCGCCGGTTTGTCACGTTGAGCAGCTCGCGACCCTTCAAGTGATACTCCCGGGCCATGGGAGTCAACATTCGTGATCAGGGCCTTCAATTCAGGAGCGTCGAGTTTCACATATTCCACGATATCAAATCGAGTCGTCGAACGCATCACCGTAGTCTGCAGGGCCCCATCCACATCGGCTGTCTCCTCCAAGTCATATGGGTCCGGGTTATTGAAGAGCTGTTCTTCGAGCATGGCAATATCAACATCGTTTGGCTCGATGTTTTCAGTGTGAAGGAGGTCGAGGAGAGTGGGGGCAGAATGGACTGTGGGTGTGGTCGAACCTTTAATGGTTGGGGCAGTAGGCAAATGAACACGCGCTCGGTGTGTGTATTTCCCATCTGCGAGACCATTGACATAAAAATCATAGAGTTTTGCTAAATCAACGAGATGCTCCGGGGTAATCGAGCTCCGACGCGCGGCGTTGAACCACCCCAATCGGGAGGCGGTGCGCTCGTCACAAATCTCTGAGGGAGATATCGAAAAGATCTTGTTTGCCACTCGCTAGATGAAGGTAAGTTGTTCAGTTCATACCGATGCATACAACGAGACTGACACTAAGAAGACGTGCGTTGGAATCCTTGCCCAATTGATTCCACCATTTCAAAGGCTTTGTTTCACGGTTCCACGGGTGGCTGCGGAACGGCTCCTTGTCATGTGCATAGGCAAGGAATTCTTCAATCAATTGCGGAACGACTTCTGACCCAGAATCTTGCAGGCGCAGTTGTTCTCCTTTGAATATCTCGAGGACGGATTTGAGCAGCATACGGAACAATGCTGGATATAGACCCAGGTTGGGCTTCTGCTGGTCAACGAGCAGTGGCAATGTTAGTTGTAGACCCCCGTAGCGATGGTAAACTAACGTGGAATGAATATGTTGTCGACTTTTACATGAACCACAGACTCACATGGGTGGAGAAAATACGCCAGCAGAAATATATGATGAGAAGATTCTGACATCATTTGGTGAAACCGGCGGTTGTATGCTTCAACGACAATTGAACGATATCCCGAAACATCGATGGACTGGTTGGCTAGAACCTGCTCAAGCTGCCACGCAATGCATACCCAGACGTAGAAAACATCAGCACAATTCGTATTCTGGCCCTCCAGAGTAAGAAGGCCATTTGCCCCTGCAGCTAGGAGGTGGATAAACCCTGACATTTTCGCCATGAAGTTCCAGTGAACAGTCCCATCTTGAATATAAGGAAGAAGGCGCTTAGTCTGTGAACGTTGCGGTTAGGTTAACATGAAACTGCATGTCTATTAAATGAACTCAAGCCTTACGGGAGCGGTATCAAACTTCAACGTCCTTGATTGCACACATTTCTTAATGGCACCCATACATGAACTAACGGAGACGACTTGATAGTAGCTTGACGAGAAGCGAGTCTCAGTCAGGGACTTGATCCCCTCAGTAATACCCTGCTTCTTTCGTTCTTCATTGAGGTGGTGTGTTCCGTAATTGGACTTTCCGAAGTAATTGGCAATGCCAGATACGATGGAAAGCATCTATGCGGCAGTTTGTCAGCACGTTACAAGACAATTACTCAAGATAATCTGCCGTACTTCTTTAAAAGGCTTACCGACATCTTTCATGAACAAGCTGAGATTGTGACAAGGGTCGTAAATGTTCAGGATCCAGCAAAATTGTGCATTGACTTTGATTCTGGCAGATCGGACATTCGCGCCGCCATCTCCTGTGACAGCACTGTACTTGCGAGCATCATGGTTGGCAAGAATCTACAGTTTTATGAAGAAATACATGAGCATGTGAGCAGCAAAACCATACCATGGCCACGACGTCGAACAACACATTTCCGGTTACAGAGACACCCTTGAAGATATGACCATTTGTAAAGAAGGAGCGGCGCTTGGGCGTAGTGGTGTGAAAGGTATACAGTTCATCACGGGCACGGGTGCTCCAGCCATCGAACGACAACGTGAGGTGCTCCTTGTCTTTGATAAAGTCCTGAAATGCGTTTCCCCAAGCAGCAACTTCTTGAGTGAGGTGTTTCGGGAAGAAGGATGATCGATCTGGAACAACAAATGCAGGACATAATGCGTTCACGAAAGCCACAAAAAATTCACTATTCAACAGAGCCCATGGAAGCGCACAACAGACAAACATGCGAAACAAGAGCCATTCGATCGTCATCTTTTGCTTGTCAGAAATCTTGGTGGGATTCATGTATTCCATCAGTGTGCCACTCATAACCACATCGGATCGGGATGATGATGGGCCTTGCTCAACAGCGTCAGCATCAGGGTCATCCGAGTTGTTGGTGAGCTTTGATGCTTTTAGCTTTCCCAGTTTCGTTGAATGTGCTCGATCAGCCAGTTCTTGAACAACCTCGTTGTAAAGCCTCGGGAATGCTTTCATCATGTCCTTCAGGGAATTCAATATTAGCTCGAAGCGAACAACCCTCATGATACACACATTACAATCCTTCACATGTCGCTTTATCCGAATTGGATCTCGCCCGACCGCTCGCTTCTCGCATCCAACACAATAAACAATGTCCCGTATTAAGTCCTTGGCCTTCAAGTTGGGTTCTTTGACCTCGACTACTAGGTTGTCCACCAAGGTATCACGGGGCTTTCCCGCGATCTTTCTCGCCACATTGATTGACTTTTCGTGGCGCGCTGGCCCAACCCTGTTACCCCCATCCGCTGCAAGCCGACGTTCGGCAATGACTCGCCGCACCCTATCCATCACCTCACTGCGCGCACAGGCTTCCCATTTGTCAGGTGACAGTGACACCTTGACCTCGAAGGTAGTCATTGGCACTGGCACGGGATTCGCAGGTTTTTTCTCTTCTGCTCGCAATGTCACTGGCGGCTAAATGTTATCAAATTTGTTAGCTTCAAAGACCCATATCGATTAGAAAAGACGCAAGAACCGTTGGCCAGGTGGCAGCTTCGTTCTCCTTATTGATACGGCACCAGGCTTCATTCAGCTTATCCATATGCTCGGTCCACACCTGCCATTCTTGGCTCTGTCGGTCGAGGATCGTGGAATTAACGAGGTTAAGGAGGTCCGGCAGGCCGACCTCGTCACCAGAGTTGATGAATCGGTCACAAATGTCGATAAGGCTTTGTTCTTGAGCCTTCGATAACATGGCAGTACTGGGAGTCATGCCAATGAAAGATGAAAAATTTTACGGTAGAAATTTCGTCCTTGGTCATGCCATCATTTGGGAATATATCACAATATATCACACCCCGATTCTGACCCCTCCGCGTTAGATATGTTATTAACGTGTGATTTGTGAGTTATATATCCAGTGTTACCAACAAATACATAACAAACCCAGCACTAATGTGCATGACATATCAAACCGGGCGTTTTTGATGGACTTTGGAATTGTTCTGGAGGTGGCTTGTTGAGCGTTAGCGAGTGTTTATGTAATGAATAAATTGGATCTGGATGTGTTTGCCTGGCCTGCCCTTGCTCAAACAAGAGCGCTGAGCAACGAACCGCGCTAGCCGAACCATGTTGCACGTCTCCTGGGCCCCGGCGTTGCTCTTTTCGCGGTCGTTGACAGGTTCGTAACTATGGCAAAGCTGCCTTTCCCCCCTTCTATCATTTCAGTTCCATGCCTTGTTTTCTTCTGTGCTAACATATCTATCTCCTGACAAGAGCATCCGTCCATCTCAACGAGCTCCTGTGGCTGATCGGATGGAAAAAAGAAAGCATCAGTGATAAACAAATCTGCTCACTTTTTCAAAGGAGATGCGCATGGCGTATCATTTCTAATTTTTTTTCCCTGCCGCCTATGTGTTTGCATGGAAGCCCTGCCTATGGAGATCACCCCGTTTTGCGCAGGACAAGGGGATGAACGGTTCCTTTTCGTCTAGCAAGAAACTCCGGGAAATGCATATGCCGTGCTCAGTGGAGCGGCGCAGGGTGAACGCGGAAAATATGCTTCGCAGGTGAAATCGTGCCATTCGACGTGGGTCATTGGCGTTGTCACTGTGCCGCGTCGCCGTCGCCTAGTGGTCGCCTTCTCTTTCGGACATGGGACAGCGGGAAGCAGGCCGCGTGGCTGCAGATCCACTCTATCTTGTCATCGGCGACGCCGCGCCGGGCTGGAAACGTCTCTCTGTTGCTCAGTGCTGTCGGACACGAATACCTCGGAGAAACCCTCGCTCTGCCGCCATCTCGTCATGCCGAACACACCGCACGCGGAATACATGAGGTCGGCCCTTTCCGTGAGCACAACTTTTCCGGAAAGAAGGGAAGCGGGAACGCGTGCTAAGCTGCTGCCGCTGTATCGCTAATCTGGCAGAATGCAATCGTCGGTGGCGTTGATTCGGCATGGGTTTCGGACTTGCAGCCGCCAAACATTTTGATCGTCGTGTGTCCCTCAGCGAGGGTTTGGGCCCACCTTGGTACGTCCAGAAACACCGACTTGGGTCCTGCACACGCAAGATGTTAAGAGTCCCTCGTGATTCTTCATCATTAATGCCCTGGTTAGCCTTTGGCTGATGAATGGCGACCCTTACTGTGATAGTCCTGTGCACTAGCAATGCGGGGTCAACATTACGCTTGCTGAGATGTTCCGGACATGGCATCGTACTTGAGCATCTTGGTCTTATCACGAGCTCAAGCGTCACATATTCATCATGATCCATCCATAACTCCGCACACTTGACACTTGGACTGGTTTAGAATCGGACCGGCGAACACTTCGACCCTAGACTGATGAAATGCACAAGTGAACCCCGGTCTCGGCGCATCCAACCTGGATTGTAACCTGGAACAATATACTGCAGTGCAATCGGACTTTGGGGATTGAATTGCAATTAGCCTTACTCAATACTACTGATCGCGCAAGCAACTATCCTATCATTCCTGAGGCACTGATGGATTTCAGACGGAGACATTAGGTCGTGTTCTGTTCTAGGTATATTTGAATTCGTTTGAATGTGATGTACGGCGCATTTTGCGGCGGTGTGTCAGTTCATCTTTTGCAATTCAGGATTGTTTTGAGTATTCTAGTGGTGCCACTAAACCGTGCTCCAGAGATTTGGCCAGACCATCTATATGATAGCAAAACAGAATTCTATCTGGATCACGATGCAAAGGGTGAATGCATCTTGCCGATTTTCTCCATCGTCCTGCAGGCAGGCAAGCATATGGTCGGCAGTTTGAGCATCTGCAATGAGATTCATGAAGCCATACAGGCCACTTCTGGTCCCAACCAGGCTGCAATGATGCTATCCTGTCACTGTCGATTGGTCTGGACGAGAAATGAGGCAGAATGGAGATTACGTAAAGGTGTCTCCGAGTCTTCGTTAGCATCAACGCGCCCGACCGGTGAGCTGCATGTCGTTGGAACACGCTGCATCTCTGGCAAGAAAATTTCATCTCAAATCACGTTCAGCTCCGACTTGTGCATTCATTTGTGATAATTTCATACATGACATAGCCTTCAACTATCTTGCTTGGAATGTCGACTGAAGATGTTCGTGTTCGCGACAGCAGCAGCGGCAGAGCCGACGACCGCGACGAGGACGGAGGCATCGGCAAGAGGAGCCACAGCGCAGCCCGGATTCAGGCTGAACCAGACGTCAGACGAGCGTCTTTGGTCCCTTCGCTAGCCGGTTCGCTTCGAGAACAGTTGTCAAGCTCCGTGCCTTCGCAATCAGACGAAGTCCTCCTCCCCGTCGCGGGCTGGCACAGCTCCGTCTTTGCACCTCCTGCGAGCCTCTGGGCTTCCAGACGCCAGTCGTTTACGTCCTTGCCCGAGGCAGGCGCCGCGGCCGCGGAGCGCACTGCGTCCGCTCAGATCCTCAAGGACGTGCCGGAGGCGTACCATCAACCTCTCGCGTCGTCTTTCGAACCGTCGTCCCCCGAGGATGGGAGCAACCTCAATCGGAGCTTGCAGATTGATATGAAGGCACTCGTCGGAGATGCAGTAGGCAACGTAAGTGGCTTTTTGCTGTTCGTGGCTCGGCTGTACCATATTTTGTTCCCCCTACAGATGAGCATCAGTCCTGCTTCTCGAGACGTCGTGCTGGCCGCGTACGTTCGCTTTTGGATGTTGATGTACGGGCAGTTACTAATTACGAATTTTCGCCAGCCGTCGAGGTTTATTCATCATCGACCTGGAGGCTCCCCTTGAAGTTCCTCGATTCCTGCCCCAAGGAGGAACTTGGGACGTCGCCGACGTCCAGTGGAATCCCCATCCATCAAGAGCAGAGTATATTGTTTCGACTTCTAGCGAAAAGCTGTCAGTTGGACTCCTAACGGCTGTTGCGTTGGCTCATATTGGGTTCATCAATAGGCTTATCTGGAATTTGCTCCTGGTGGGGAAGACTTCAATCGAGCATATTCTACAAGCTCATTATCGAGCTATTACGGATATCAACTGGCACACTACCGAGTGCGACACGGTAGTTAGCACCGGAATTGACTCATGGCTTTGGGCTTGGGACTTGCGAGAGCCGAGAAAACCGATATTGGGCAAGGACTCTTATTAATCCTGCATCTACGTTTTACTAATGGAAGGCTAATCCAGGCTTATCTGCTTTCAACTGTGAGCCTCAGACGAAGCTATTGCGGACGGGTCAAACTGACGGATTACCCCACTAGCCGGCGCCACCCAAGTCAAATGGAATCGCCAGGATGCTAATATACTAGCGTCGTCGCATTCCGATGAAGTCTATATCTGGGATCGCAGGGTGACTACCGAGTTTGCACACCTGTCTCTATGCTTTCCTGACCAGAAGTTACTCTTTCAGAAAGGCTCATTACCTATCCACAAATTCAAAGCGCATACTTCGAAAATATACGGCATTGATTGGTCGCACGATTCTCGGGACGAGATCATAACATGTTCACTGGACAGGTCGATCAAGGTTTGGGACATCAGCGAGCCGGACGACGCGCGGAAGCCGAAGACGACGTTCAACACGAGTTATCCCGTATGGAGGGCTCGAAGTTTGCCATTCGGCAAAGGTGTGCTCAGTTTGGCGCAACGAGGCGAGACAACGTTGGAGATGTATTGCAATGCCAACCCCGCAGCACCTGTTGAGACTTTTGCGGGTCACACAGATACCGTTAAGGAGTTTGTGTGGAGAAGGGGCGGCGATGGTATGCGTATTCGGATTCTTCAGATACCGTATGGTTCAAAAAGAAGATTTTACAGATGAGTTCCAGTTGATAACTTGGTCGAAGGATCGAACTCTGCGTTTCTGGCCCGTAGACGCTGAAATGATGCAGGTGCGTTCTCCTTGTCATCCTCGAAGGCTCCTTGAACGCTGAATGACCGATAGAAAGTGGGCTACAATGCAAATCAGGACAAGCCTAGGGGTCGCTCCAGAAGCAAAGCCGAAAGGGAGCAAACCATCTCGTTCAGGAGCCCTCCCGAGGGGATGGAATATTTCCCTGCGCTCTCAGCGCCCGTTGGGCACCGGTCCATCTTGGCCGAGGTTCGCGCGTCCATGCCTCCGCGACACGCTCTCGTGCTCCAGACGCTGCCAGGCCCGTCCTCTGGGGCGCCATACGCCGAGGGCCGGCTGCACCCGATGACGACGGGGAACAACAAGCCACTCGTGCTATCCAGCGTGCGCAGCCAGGGCGGCACGATGAGTCGCGGGAACAACGGCATCAAGGGCGTCGCGCGGATGGACGCGTTCACGTGGCTTTCGAACGTGAAAGTCGGGGAGAGGAGAGGGAGCAGCTCGGGTCCGACCAGCGGTGCGAACAGTGCGAATGCATCGAGGCTGAATTCGAGGTCGAGGCCTTCGTCTGGGACGGATCATCACGCCAACGAGCCGGGGAGGAAAAAGAGCGACAGCCAGTCGTGGGGTGGTGAGGAGAAGAAGGAAGGAGATGGGAGCAGTCAGTCTTTGCAGGACGAGTATGGCTCAAAGAATGCTTCGACATGGGACGCTTCAAACTGACAGCCCTTGTCCAGGATCACGTCGGTTCTGAAAAAACTCTCGGCGTCGAAAATCAAGCTTGAAAAGGTGGGCATTTAGCTGAAGCTCTTGTGGAATGTGTTGATACTCAATTGGTTTCATGCAGCATGATTTGACCAAAAAACGAACTTGTACTCTGGGTCTTCACGGACCCTGGGGAGGCTCGTCGTCTGTATTTATTCGCGTAACATTTACATTTCCTAGAGATTACCCGCAAGCTGCGTACCCAGACGGTGTTCCGATGGTCGATGTGGAACGCAACCCGCTTATATCCATGAAAGACCGCGCGTACATCCTAAAACGACTTCGGATTATTTCCGAGCGGAAAAGGCCGTGCCTTGAGGCATGCTTGAGGTTCTTGCTGTTTACCGAGGAAGACGAAGAGCTGGATGAGACGCTGCTCATTGACTCGGAATCGTCCTCTGAAGAAGAGGATGGCGAGCACGCCACTCGAAAAAATAAGGATTTCTCGACTGCGTATATGCGTAATAACAAAAATCTCCTCGAGCCTAGGACGTCGCAAGGGACGTTCGGTCCTAACGGTCTGTCTGCCTCGCCGTCTTTTTGATGTGGATGTTCATTATGCCATAGGAGAGTTGATTTGTTTCTTCAGAGCGCCTCCACGCATCGTGCGCAATGTTCTACGGGGCCTGACGGACGCAGAGGACGCAACGGTGGCATCCTCGGAAGAACCTTCTCCAGCGCCCGAAATACCTCCTAGGATGTTTCAATCACCTTCGCTTATTTCAGACGCTGTCCGGCGCCTGAAGCTCGCCGCGACCGACAGACAGGCAAAGGGGGCGGATCTGCACCGTTCAGACGAGGGCGGACAGCAGGGGCAGAACATCTTGCGTATCATGACGAACGTGCTGACGTTCTCGCAGCACAAAGTCCGACGTGACTCTGAGACGAAGCCATTGGGAGACATCCTGAAGAGCTATGCGCTCGTGTCGCCACGTCGGAGCACGGTGTTCCTGACGTCGACGGCGAACATCGCTGGCGCGGACAGGAAGGTTGCGGGGCGGTATGTCTTCAAGGCGGAGAGCCTTGTGGAAATCTGT
Organism: Macrocybe indica; assembly: GCA_030407095.1. Taxonomy (NCBI): domain Eukaryota; kingdom Fungi; phylum Basidiomycota; class Agaricomycetes; order Agaricales; family Callistosporiaceae; genus Macrocybe; species Macrocybe indica. The sequence continues at coordinate 324,472 of JARFTL010000001.1, read as the reverse complement.
AGGCAGAATGCAGAGCTTGCGAAAGAATACGGGAGGTTCGACCATCAGAGAGTGTTTGAATCGCTTGGGGCTGTGTTGCCTGCGAAGGCGAAGGTGGATGACCTGACGCTGGATTCGTTCGCGGCGGACCTTATCAAACGGCTGTGCGTGGAATAGTCTTTCTTGCGACAATTTTTTGTGCTGACGCGGTGCTCGCCTTAAGATACAGCGACTTTTCGCAGACAAAGGATATCCAGATGCTGGCCATTCTATCAGCCATAGTCCTGCAAACTCGTATTCCACGGCCTTTTCCTCTTTCCGAGGAGAAGAGGCCCGATGTACACAGAGCCACCCTAAAGCCGAGCGGGGTCGACTATTTCAGTCTTGCTTCGCGGGACCCAACCGCGCCTTCGCCGTGGGCGGCTTTAAGCCTCGGCCGCTCCTCCTCACCTCCGCCTCCTGCCCCCGCGCCGCCTCCACTGGCGGAGCAGCTGGCTCCTACGGCATCGATTTCATCCTCCTCTCGTGGGTCATGGTCCAGCCTGTTCAACACGGGGAGCGTGCGACAGTTCATGAGCGGCGTGCAGGACTCGCTAAAAGAAGGCCTCACGACACCGCTCGAAGTGCCCGGATTCAACGCCTCGACGTCTGATCCGGCCGTACAAAGCGCTGCCGCCGCTGTTGGTTTAGCTGGCAGAGGAAGAGCAACGACGGCGACGGGCTCTGTCGCTGCGCCTTCTGCTACGTCCGCCGGAAGTGGTGGGTCTACGGGATCTGCGTCAGGAGCGATGGTTGGCGGAACGGGCTCTGGAGATTCGCCGGGCGTGAGACGCAAAGTCGGGTTTAAGCGAGGAGAGAGCAGCACGAGCGTGGGTTCGCCGACGAAGACGTCGCGGTCGTGGAACGAGACGGCGCCTTTGTCGGTGCGACCCTCCCTTCCGGCGTCGTCGATTGTTCAACGGAGGGCGCCGCTGACGCCCGTCGCGGACCCCAGCAACGTAGTAAAGCCGAGGAAGACGTTGGTGTTTCGTGCACCGAAAACGTTGCCCAAGTTCGTTTATCTCTTGTCTTTTGTTAAAGGATAATCTGACCCTCGATTCATGTTCAGACCTTTGCCGCCGTTCGACGAATGTTTCGTGCTGCAGTTCACAAGCCATGTCAAGGTGTATGCAGAGATGCTGTGGCGATGGGAGCTGTATCACAAGCGCCTCGAGCTGCTGAAGGCTGTGAGCAAGCATGGGTATTTGAACGAAAACACTGAGAGGCATAAGATTGGTGGGTAACCATCCCACGGTGAAAGGATTTTGCATGCTCAGTTTTTTATTGCTGTAGGCATTGCTCGCATGTGTCAATCTCCGGAATGTGGCGTGATAATCCCTCAAGGCCGCAGTGCCTGTCCTTCGTGCGGCAGCTCTGCTCCGCGAGCGAGCTGTACGATATGCAGGCTCCCAGTTAAAGGTCAGCCCAACGCGCGACGAGGGCTGATCGTTTTGTTGACCTCGGAATCTTTTACAGGCCTGTCGAGAAGCTGCGTGCACTGCTTCCATGTGACGCACGTATCGTGTTGGAACAAGCTGGACGTGCCGATTTGCCCTGCTGGCTGCGGGTGTTTTTGTAACGGGATGGACGAGAGCCAGACGCGGCCGTCGACGCGGTTGGGATGGTCTGGTCCGGCGTCGTCGAATGCGCTGTTGTTGTCGTGATGTTTTTGCGTTCCTGACTAGTGCTGTAAAAATAGCGATGCGCTTGTAATATTTTGATGACATGTGATATTGCTGAGTAATGGCGTCTTTGCTCACACGACTGCCAGTCAGAGTCGTCAGCTTCGGCATCTGCGCAAAAAAAAAGTGAGATTGTGTTCAGAGTTTTGATAGCGTATGCTTGTGAACATTCAACTTGTTTGTGTGTCTGCATTATGCAATTAGCCGAGCAGTACATACAGCCTGTCCTGCGACCAATTCAAACGGACCCGGAAAAAGAGCGCTCTTCTCCTCCTCGTCCCGAGTCTCTTGTCTTTTCTTCCCTCTTGCTTCTTCTCTTGTACCATTCCTTTTTTATGATCGCACTCTTGAACTGACGACGACCGAGCGACGAACTGTGCCACTCTGCTTCTCATACAATTTCCTCATTGCAACCCCCATCTTTCGCAAGAGAGAGAGCCATAACCATTATTCTAACAAAAAGCACATTAAAAAAAAAGCCAGCATAGCTAAACTTACTTTTCAAAGCGCACACACATGCTTTTCTCTAGAAAAAACATCCTCACAAAGGGCCGCAAGCCGCTCTACGCCGCGTCAAAGGTCATCAACGCTTCCTCCGCCTCTGCCTCTTCCGTGTTCGCCAAGTGCTGGGTTCACAGCACGAACAAGACGTCCGCGCTCATACGCAAGGTCAGGAACCGCGCGTACTATGCCACGAATGCCACTGGCGGCGGCGGAGGGGCAGGCGGCGTGGGCCCAGGCTCTCCGGGTGGCGCGGGGCATGGTGCGGGTTGGGCAACGAGCGCTGCGTCGGGCTTGCCTTTTTATCGTTGCGTTTTTTCTCTCACCTCTTGTGAAGCCTTGGCGGACGTCCTGAGACTGTTTGGTTACAGGCAGGGTGATCAATGCGTGGACGCAGACGCCGACAAAGTGGTACCCGCTGCCGCTCGCCGTCGGCGCGCTGCTTCTTGTTGCGATACAGTACCGCAAGAAGGCGAGGAGGGCACGGACGGAGGTCGAGGTCGACGAGGACGGCATGGAGGTCATCCGGCTCAAAGGGCCTTGGCAGGTGCGTTTCTTCCCCGTCGTCCGGTCCGCAAGTTGGCTCATCGTCCCGCCGTTTGCTAGGTTCATGTTCTCGGAGCTCTGCCGCTCAGAAACATGTCGCGCCTCTGGGGCTACGTCAACTCGCTCGAGCTCCCCGTGTGGTTCCGCCCGCTCGGCCTCAGGCTCTACGCCTACGCGTTCGGATGCAACCTCGACGAGATCGAGCCCGCAGATCTCAGAGCGTACCCCAGCCTCGGCGCGTTTTTCTACAGAAAGCTCAAAGACGGCGTGAGGCCGGTCGACGACGCCGTGCTCGTGAGTCGTGTTCTTACGTCGCCCGTCCTATGCGGCGCGCATATACATACATGTATGTTGAATATGTACTTGTCATGCAGGTCAGCCCTGCGGACGGGACGATGCTGCATTTTGGCACGATACAGGACCTGCATATCGAGCAGGTCAAGGGAATCACGTACTCCCTCGACGCGCTGCTCGGCGTCGAGCGCCCAGGATCGCCTCCCCCCTCCGTCGCTGCCTTTGTCGAACGACACCCCAACATGCCTGTGTTTGACGACTGCGAGTTTGCCAACGTGAACGGGATAGAGTACAGCTTGAACCAGCTGATTGGTGGAGAGAGCACCCCGGATGATCTGTCGGGAACGGCTACGCCGACCAACTCGTCTTCTTCATCTTCTTCGTCGTCGTCTGCGTCAACATCAACACAAGCTACGTCCGCACCACCGACGCCTTCTGAACAAACGCCCCTTCTGCCCAAAAAGAGCACCACCATAACCCCGACCATAAGCATACCTCACCGCCCGAGCTCCACCTCGCCTTCGCCAGCCGAAGCGCACCCGCCGCCGCAAAAGTACGGCCCGCGTACGGACGAATCCGTGCTCGAGCCGTCGCAAACGGCGCAAGAGACGCTCGCGCGCGACGCGTCCGTCGCGCTCGAAATGGGCGGCAAGCCGAACGTGCTGCGCCGAAGGAGCACGGCGTCGGGGACGACCGTGCGGCCTGGGAACGCGCTGTATTTCGCGGTGATTTACCTCGCGCCTGGCGATTATCATCGGTTTCATAGTCCGACGGCGTGGGTCGTTGAGAGGCGGAGGCATTTCGTCGGTGAGTTGTTCCTTTCCCGTTTTGAAGTTTTCTTTCCTGGACGCGGTTTTTTTTTTTTGTGCCAGGCGAGCTGTACTCTGTGTCGCCGTATGTGGCCAAGCGATTGCAGAACCTGTTTGTGTTGAACGAGCGCGTGGCGTTGCTTGGAAGGTGGAGGCATGGCTTTTTTGGAATGGTCCCCGTCGGCGCGGCGAACGTCGGCAGCATCAAAGTCAACTTTGACCAGGTGTGTTTCGTTTACCACCCCTCCAAAGAAAAAAGACAAAAAAAAACTCACAGAACCCACAACAGGCTCTCCGAACGAACCTGCGCGGGCGTCTGCCGCCGCCGGGCACGTACACGGAAGCTGTCTACTCGGCCGCGTCGCCGCTGCTCAACGGCCAGCCGTTGCACCCGGCGCAGGAGATGGGCGGCTTTTGCTTGGGCAGCACGATCGTCCTCGTGTTTGAGGCGCCGGACGAGTTTGAGTTTGCGGTGCAGCATGGGCAGAAGGTCAGGGTCGGTCAGCGTCTTGGCGATGTGAGTGTGAGGTTGGAGAGCGCGCGTGGCAGGGAGGGCGAGAGGGCGAAGGAGGATTGAAAGTGCTTTTCTTTTCTTGTTTTTTTTTTTTTTTTTTGTTATCGTTTCCATCTTTCAACATGGATGGTAGATTCGGCTTTTCTTTTTGTAGATGAATTTTTTTTAAAACTTTCTCGATCTCTTTCTCGTTCTCCTTTCTCCTTTCAACGCGCTCGGTGCTCATCCATCTGGCCTTTTTTCTTTTCTTTTCTTTTCCTTTTTTTTTTTTCGCCCCTTCTCCTTCCCTTTACCTTCCGTTCCGCCCTCCCCTCATCTCGTTTTGCTCTCCGCACGCACACACAAGTATCTTGTCCCGCATATCGTAATTGCTTTTTCTTCACTCTACTCAAAACTTGACGTGGACGACTCATATACATATATACCGAACCTCATACAACATATTTTCTTGCAATGACAACCTTGATTCTCCATTCTCCACGTCTCGTGTCATTCTTCGTGCAAATTACCCGTCCTTTTCATTTCTGTATCTAGAAAGGCTCTTCCAGGTCGTACGCTATCTCAAAAGAAAAAGAGAGAAAGAAAAAAGAAACTTGTCCTTGACAAAACAAGAGAAAAAAAAAAAACAAAAACAAAAGAACAGCTGCAAAGGAGGAAAAAAAATATGTGCATACATGCCAAGGGAGTGCTTTACGATTGTGGTGTCAGTGAAATGAAAAAAGAAGAGCTGACCCGATCCTACAGGGAAAAAGAAGAAATATGTCGGTTGATCAAAGAAACAAAATGTCCTATGGAAGGTATGAAAATGCCAGCAATCGTTCCAATCAAGGTCGAAAAGGAAAAAAAAAATGGGAAAAAGAAACCTGCATGCACGTCTTCTTTTACTTTCCTTCAAAAACCCCCGCGAGACAAGTAAAATAAAAAGGAGAAGGAAGGAATCTCGATTCAGTATCTCCCGTCGGAAGGCGGGTACCCTCCCCTTGCGCCGCCGTAGCCCATCTTGTGACTCGAGTACAGTTGCTGGCCGCTGATGCCACCGACGAGGCTTGCCGGCGCGGCGCCGTGGTAGTTGCTCGCGTCGTCTTCGGGATAGTCTCCCGCGCCTGCAGAGCCGGCGAGCAGTGGGTCTTTAACCTCCCAGACGGCCGCTTTTGAGCCGACAGAGAATTCGAGGTCCTCGCGCTGCGCAGAGAATGACAATTGAGTAAAGGGAGACGAAAGAGACACAAGGACAACGCACGGTTATGCTATCCCAGTACTTGTAGACCATCATGACGCTGAGAAGCATGCAGAGTGTAAAGAAAAAGAGGCCGTCGATATAGTGTTTGATCGCGTCACATATCGTGATGCTGAACGCAAAGAGGAGGACCTGCGCGATGGCGAAGAAAGCGGTGCCAAAGACGATGTCGCCAATAGGCCAGCGGTCCTCGAGCGTGCGGAAGACGAGAATGAGTTGCGAGACGACATAGACAACAACGCAGATAAGCGGCCAAAGGATGTAGATGATCCAGAGCCCGATGGGCTTCTGGTATGAGAAGCTCGCGAAGCCCTTGAAAGTGGCGATCGCGACGAAGAAGGTGATGCCCCAGACAACGAGACATGATATCCGGAGGAACTGGGTGGCCAAACAGGTGAGCTGGGAATATATCCGTCAAAGAACCCGAACACGCACCCAGAGCGATAAAGGCGTGCCGTCCTCCGCGAATTGGAACCCGACAAAACCATTGATGAGAAGACAGGTATATGCTGCGGCGACTAGGCCTGCGTAGACAGCTGTAAACCACTGGCACGATGGGGCGCGTGGGAGATCAGGGCGTTAGAGCTAAGGAACGGAAGCGAAAAAGGAACCTACAGCGTAGGCGCCGCTGGATGTTGGTATGACGCCAGAGTCAAGGAACATGGCGAGGAGTTCGATGACGGCATAGAGCCAGAAAAACGTGACGATTTCCTTACGGCCTGGAACGAGGGGCGAAGAGAGTTGCTGAGCCACAGGTGGCGTTTTGCAAGACGTTTCGGCTTACCGACAGCGGTGTATTTGCAACGTATGTGGTAGATCATTATGGCAGTCATTATGATGGCGACGATGTGGACGAAGCATGTTGCTGCATGACGGAAACAAGGACGACAGCGAGGGTGAGGACCGTGGGTGGGGGTTGCGAGCACAACCGAATGAGAAAAAAAAAGGGTCCAACACTGGCAAAAAATCGCAAAGACTTACAAGGCTGGAAAATGAGCGTCCCACCAATGTCGACGTTTCTGCTATAGCACGTCGGCTCGACGCCTTGGTCCGTGCCGACGAGGGGACATATCACCAGCGCGGCGGTCTCGCAGATGGCATTGAAGGAGCCAAATTGGATCCCCATTACGATGCGTTGAAGAAAGGAATGCTAAGGAAAGACGGAAGCGAAAGGAGGTTGTGTGAGACTTGTGCTTATGGAGGGCGTGAGTGCCCTGCCGAGGAGGGCGAGAGCGTTGTGAGGGACGACGAGGACGAGGGCGGAGAGAGCACAGCCACTGCAAATACCTACATCAGTATGTTTATGTAAGCACATAAGTACAGTGCACAACCCTGCCGATGATTCACGACATGCAAATTCTGAAAAATCGTGAATAACCCCATGACCTCCGAACCATATATGATGTACACAATGAAGTTTGTAGCATTAGAATGTCAAAATCTCAAGTGAAAGGCCAAAAAGTCCGGGACAGGTGCAAAAATCTATGGGAAAAGGGTTGTTCAGTCATTTCAAATCCATCTCCCTGCTGTTAAGGCACAAGGCCTTCCATATGACACCCCCCAATGTGGCTCTCTGGGGATATCACCAAAACGAATGGTTCACGAGCAGTTCCTGCTTAACCCTGCCAAAGAAGATGCTCTGGTGGATTGGATCGAATATCTCATGCTGTAAATAGGAAGAAGCGCTTGAGTGGCTCTTCGACAAGGACCTTCACTTCAATGTCGGTTTGGACTTTGCGCATCTCCTTCCTGTAAGGTCGGCGCATGACTGGGTATGTATTTACTTACGGCGACGCTATGATACAAAACATATCCAGTCCTATAACATCGCCGTCAAGGACCAGGATCGCGCTCTGCAAAAGAAGCAATCACTCTGAAAGTAGAAGAAAGGGTTCAACTGTGATGCTTGCTTTCGACTATTGGGCGCTTAAGCCAATGATGAGATTATTCTTCGGACTTTTGTGCTTGGCGATCCTCGTCGCCGCTGCTATGCTGAAACTGTCTGCTTCTCCGGGAGCTGAGCCTGGACCGTGCTGCACTGGACGATGAGCTCGACCCACTACGGACCTTCATCTTTACATCAGGCATGAGCAGCTTGCCCTCGGCGCCAGCTGTGCAGTCACTCCTGCGAGTCGCTGCTTCTCACACACACGACAAGGACTGGCCTCCCTAGAAGTCCGACGCAAGAAAAAATATAAACGGCGCGATAGGTTTAAGGCGCTCTGAATGTCTCAAAGTCCTTAAACCTATCGAGCGAAGTTAGCGTTCTGGGGACATCTCGGTGAGAAAATTTGCTATCTTTGTCCTCCTCCTGTCTCTTTCTTTTTCTCTTTCTGTCCATCTTTTCCTCGGTCCTCTACTTTTGTGGTATGGATTGTCGCAGATATTACAGGGATAGGTTATGCCGTACTGAAAAAAATAAGCCTCGTAGAAGTTCAAAAGAACCAGTCACTCAACCAAAGGGTGTTAAACATCATTCGACCGCGGATAAGGTGCCTGCTTGAAGTTTGGAAGATTTATGTCCTCGTCATAGGCTGAGGCTCACAAAAGTGATTTACTCATCAGATATCATCACAGGAACCAGGCCGCTCCTCACTCGACATTCTTTCGATCAAAGGGTCTATGTGAAGGGCAACATCATAGCAATAAAACCAATGCCAGATTCTGTGTACACTTGAAATGCACCAAGGGAATCGGAGATTGCTCAAAGAAATCGACGGACAAGAATTCACGAGGACGTCATGGCCGTAATATGCATTACCTACATTCACATACAATAAGGTGCGCTCCATAGAGTGGGTATCAACGTGTCCAGCGGAATCGTCATGAGCCTTTGGGCAATTTGACTTGAAATGTACCTGCAACGACAAAAGTTAGTGAAATGGAGTGAGTTGCAGATGCACAAAAGGACACGCGCATTGTGGAAGCGATGTGACTTCTGCCGAGACGTTGGCATTGTAGCCAAGCCTGGAAAGAGCACCTTTGACGATGCCTACCGGTATCGCCGCGTACTGGGATCACAAAATGAAACACGGAACGAATACAGGAAAATGGCTGAATGTACGATTTTTGCGCGTTTAACAGCTTCTGCTCGTCCTTCCCATGAAGATAGTCGCATTATTGGCTTGAAAGAATTGTCTTGTAGGACATAGACGCCCTGCGCAAAATACATAAAGACTGTCATCGCGGAGTCGATACAGCGTCATACCCGGTGATTGGTCCTCAAATTGTCAACTTGTTTCTCCCAACAAGCCGCCCATATGTCCTTGCATATAAACTTTATCACGTCTAGCGTTTCTGCGAATAGTGGCTTGTCACGACATAATCTGCACAACATCGAGAGGCTCAGATGCCGTCTTGAATGCTAATTCCCGACAAGCAAAATAGCCACCTCTCTGTGAAGTTGGCGCCAACATGCATCCCGATTGCCTCCAGACGAATTCGTAGTGCATCTTCCTCTTCTTCCTGAGGTGTTTTTGCTCCTGCTTTTGAGCCAAGACTAGTGACCGAATCCCTGGCCGACTCTTTCTTCAATGAAAGTGGTGGCGGCACTGGAGGAGGCAGCAGTCCTGCCTCCACCATCTCCCGTTCCACGTTTTTCTGCCTAGCGGTGGCTACCGCGGATGATTCGCGCAGAGTGTTGACAAGTTCTATGAGAAAGTAGTCCATTGCCGCCGCATCGACCATGTGGTTCGGCGGGTCCGCGAGCGCGGCGAGATTGGCTGGAAGGACAGCGCTGACGGCATTGGAAGGGTTGATCTGGACCGAGCTCCGTGCAGACATGGAGGTGATCGTTGTGGTCGGCGTTGTGGGTCAGCGTAGTCCGTTGATTATCGAGCAAACATGATGCTCTAGACACCGCGCTTGGCTTCCGTCCTGTATCTTTCCCCTTTCATGTTGCCTGACCTCCAGTGACTCGACGACGCCGACGCCGACGACAGGGATATCGCAGCCATGTCCGCCTTTTCGTCCCTGTTTCCGCACAAGTTTCTTTCGTCAGCTTCCATGAATCCACGCGACCGGACCACCGATCCGCTCCAACACCTCAGATTCGTCCTCGAGACCATGCCAGGCTCGAGGAAATACGTCTTCACGCCCGCGACTCGAGCAGAGATCCTGTCAGAGCTCTACACCGCGTTCTGGGGGACGTACGCCCACCTCTTTCTCCCAAACTCCAACTCGAGCCTTCCGCTCCACGCCACTCTGAGTGAAGTGCAAGCCTCGTTGGGATTCTGCGGCGCTGGAAAGGACGAGATGCCTGTCCCGGGAAGGCCGTGCAGTCATATATTCAGAAAGGGAGAGAGCTGCTTTCGATGCAAGTAAGCTGCTCATCGTCCCAGTAGGACGACCATCTGTGCACCCTCCAAATAATGCTAACTGCCTGTTCAGAGACTGCGCGCTGGATGATAGTTGTGTGATGTGCTCTAGGTGTTTCAATGCGACGAATCACGCGGACCACAACGTCAGCTTCTTCATTGCCCAGCAACCTGGAGGGTGCTGCGATTGTGGGGACGAGGAGGCATGGCGCGTGCCTCTGAACTGCTACTTCCATCCTCCGGCCTCAGCCGCTGAGCCCGACTCTACTCCTAAATCTGGCTCAAAATCGCTGCCACAGGACGTCCAGCCCATCAGAAGCTTTCCGCATCGCATCTCCGTCCCGCCCGATTTGTATGAGAGCATGCGTCGTACGGTCGGCTACGCCCTCGATTTCATCCTAGACACGCTGGATTACTCCCCCGACGAGTCCATCGTTCCAAAAGATGAGGCCGAGCTGCGCCTGCAGCCCTCCGCAGACCCGATGTCCAAGGACCAATATTGCGTCGTGCTCTGGAACGACGACAAGCATTCGTTTGACGAGGTCATCAAGCTCCTGTGCGATAAGGCGCACAAGTCGCGCGACGAAGCGTTGCAAATGGCACACCGCGTTGACGAGAATGGGAGGGACATCGTTGAGATGGGCACCAATGTCACCGGGCTTCTGGACATGGCGCGTGCCATCGCGCAGATCGATCTGGGAGTGACCGTTCGTCGTGCGTACGATACCTTTCGCGAACGGGTCTCGGAAGTCATCCTCGAATGGCTGTTGGACCTCACGCGGAGTAGGCTGGGGGTCGACACCATCATCCTTCGAGAGGTCATCGCCGCAGAAATACTCTCGCCGAGGCGAAGGGATACGAACACATATAACGCGAACGTCCACGCGATCCACGCCCTGTCAGACATCCCCAACCCTACTCGGCTGGACGCCATGTTTTTGTATCACACTCGATTGTGGAAAAAGCTCCGGTTGTACGTGAAAGAGATTTATGCGTGTATGATTTCGCTCAGTCATGATCACAAACTGGCTGTAGGCAGGTGGACGTTCTTCTTCCACATATTCATTTATCTCATGAACGATTCGTTGCACAGCTGGTCATTTCGCCAATGTCTATCACCGGATCATCGACGCTTATCTCCTCGTTGACAGAGAGGCAGAGACATCCATTAAGTATTTTGCCCTGCAGCTCTTCACAGTTCCCTCGGTCGGAATCCACATCGTGCAGAATCACAACCTTATATCCCGACTCCTTGGCATCATAACTGCCTTTTTCACAAACCAAATCGTGGACAAACACATCGTCTACCCACCTGTTAATGCGCCGCTGGACATTGAAAGCTTTCCTTTCAAATCCAAGCGGTTCATGCCCGTCTTCAGCGACCTGCGCTACCTCTGCCACACCGACTCGGTCAAGGAGCTCATTGCGCACAACCATGACTTTATCGTCCAGTTCGCCAAGACTTGTCAGCTCTTCATGTGCGTCAATCCCAACAAGCGCGCTGCGACGAGCCACGTTGAGTGGGAGACGGACGCGTGGATTAGCGTCTTCAACGTGACGCTTTCCCTTTCGCGCGTGATCAAGGTCTACGGTGAGGCCTTCGCCAAGGCCACCGTTGCCGAGCTCATCAGTGCCATCTCCACTGTGCTGCACAACATCCTTCTCGTTGTCACGCTTACTGAGAATAGGCTTGACCGCTCCAAGTTCACGCCCATCGCGTTCCATGACGTCAAGTATGGCGATTCGTTTTATCACATCGTCGATTTCGATGTCCTGGATGGATGGGTCAGCTTCCACCATTCGCTGCATTGGCTGCTGGCGGAGCTGTTCAAGCACGTCGACTTGCTCACGACAGAGTCCCTGGCCCAGGTGGGATTATCTTCGGTGCGAGACATCATGTTACGACAGGCCAGTGAGCAGGCCATTCTGACCGTCATAGATTTTCCTCTGAGAGGTGCCGACTTCTCGCCTGATTCCTTTTATTTCCCTCTGACCTCTTCTTTTTTCATCTAGTGCTTGCCATGATAGCTCAGATACGCACAGGATTGTGGGTTCGCAACGGTTTCGCAATCCGAGGACAGCTCCTTCACTATCGTGATTACATGCTACGCGAGCTGTGTTATGACCAGGACCTATATATGCTCCAAATCGCTCTCGTTGTTCTTGACCCGAGTGTCGTCATCGTGACCATTCTAGATCGGTTCGGCCTCTTGGGATACTTCTCTGGCGCATTCTTACACCCGATGTACGATGAAACGCAGCTCTCAAGCATGGTGGAGGAACTGTTCTATGTTCTTATCACCATTCTTAGCGAATCGGCCAATGCAGGAAAGATGCCTATTCTGGATGTCATCAGGCGCGAGATCGTGCACGCGCTGGCTCTCGGGCCTTGCTCGTACACGGATCTCGTGAAACGAGTCGCAGAGCGCTTGGTTGAAGACCACAATTTTGAGAAAGTGCTAGGCGAGGTGGCGAACTTCAAATCGCCAGAGAGTCCGACGGATCTGGGGTTGTATGAGCTCAAGGACGAGGTGTTCGACGAAGTCAATCCGTTCTTCTATCATTACACACGAAACAAGCGGGAAGAAGTGGAGACGGTCTTACGGAACAGGCTGAAGAAGAAGGGCATCGCGGATCCTGTGATTGAACCGAAGTCGTTCGGAGTGACCAATAGCCCATTTGCCATAATTCCATCGACGTTCGAGTCGGAGGCATTACTGCAAGTGATGTTCTACGCTGTCTACAATGTCCTTGTGCTCACAGACTCGACGGGCTCTTCGCCTCCTTCGGCTGAAGCTATACTTGATCAGGCACTCTACCTCATTATGCTGGCGCTGACGGAACGTGCTATCGTATTTGCCCACCTGAGCGCGCTGAAGACCTTCGAAGAGGAGAAGACGTTGATCGATATCTTGTGCACTCTGGAGCACCACGAGAAGTATAAGTCGTACAAAGCCCGAGTTGCGTGGATCCTCGGAAAGATGGAGGCCCACGTTCCTGATGAGGTTCACAGTCGTCGCAGAGTAATTGACGTGTCCATCCCTTTTCCCGACCCCGAGGATGCAAAGAAGAAGGCTGCAAAGGCTAGACAAGAGGCGATAATGCAGAAGATGCGAGAACAGCAGGCGTCCTTTGCGATGAATTTCGAGGATGAAGAGGACGAAGACGAAGACATGGCGGAAGAGCAGCAAGCAGTTCAATCGTTCGGGACGTGTATCGTTTGTCAAGAGGACCTGACTCCGAGCAGGGCTTTTGGAGCATTATGCTTGATTCAACCGAGTCGACTGATCCGTCGCCATCCGGACAGCCATAGCACATATCTCAACGAAGTTCTTCAGATGCCCCAATCCATGGATCGATCCACACCATCACCCCTTCCTCCTGTCTTCCCTCCCAGAACATCCGAGATAGTCGAAGCTAAAAATATACCTATCAATTTTGATGGTTTTCCCCCCACGTATACGCGCTTTGGGCTCCACTCGTCCGTTTGTAGCCATATGATGCACCTTGACTGCTTCCAAGCATACAACGCCTCCATTCGCCAACGTCATCGCGCCCAAGCAACCCGAAATCATCCAGAAATGATATCTCGAAAGGAGTTCATCTGTCCTTTGTGCAAGAGTTTGGGCAATGTCCTTCTACCGGTGACAAACCCCACAACAATGGCGCTGAATTCTGTTGCCTTTCCGGATTGGATACGGGCGGCCGGCATCAGCATTCTCAAGTCGAAGCCTGACCCTCTTCTCGAATCTTTGCAATTCAGGAATGGGACTGGAGAGTTCGTGTTCTGGAGCGCTCAAGATTCCGGATATGCCAGTGCTATTCGCAACAACGAGAAATGGGAGAGCATGGAATCGGCCAAAATGCTAGAGACTATGATGCTCGTCTCAAAGTCATTCTCGCAACAATCACGACATTTGCGTGAACGGATGGAACCGGAACCCGGAGAACGAGGAGCAGGGATATATCTTCCGGAAGAGCTCATCGGTTACACGATAGCCGCTATTGAGACGGCACAAAGAGGCAGCCATGCGTCTGATGGCTTGATGGTCGACAACTTGTCGGATTCGCAGCTACGCATGATACGTGGTCTGACTGCATGCTTGACGAGGCTTGCCGCCTTGCATTTCAAGGGAAGAGCGGACGAAGGCCGAGATGCTGTCCGTCAGGCCATCATCAAACGTCTGTTACCAGAATGGAGTCGCACATCACTCACTTCTTTTGCCTACCCACTTCTCCTTCGCGACCCATTTACGCTTCTGGTGGAAACGGCTGCCGTCGCCCCTGACATGCTACGCCATGTCCTAGTGTTGGCTTATTATGCGTGTCTGGCGCGAACAGTCGTCGGCCTCGTTTACATCCTGAACAAGACTCGCAACCACAATACCGTTGGTCTCCCTCGACGAGCTCACGAAGACATTTTTGGTGACATCCGCATGTTCTTTATGTCCGTAGTCCGGCATTCTCCCGTCTTCGAGCACACAGCAACGCTTGCCTTCGAGACTTTTGGTGAGGCCAGGATCGAAAAACTGCTCTACGCCTTTACATTGCCCTTCCTCCGCCGGGCCGCAATCCTCTGCCGTGCTACCGTTCCTTCCGCCTTCCCCACTCCTCTTTCATCGAGCGTGAGCGACGCGTGCGAATACACTCGTCTTCTGACCATGCTCGGCATCCCCCCTCTTTCAGATCTGCCGAACCAGGACACGCTCCAGAACGCGCTGTCCGGCTGGTGTGCACATTACGGCCACTCCCATGCCGCTTCCCAACTGAACTGCGGCGTTATGCTGGATTACCCGGCTGTCTACCGTCTTGCTCGGCTCCCGTTAATTCTGGATCACCTATTCTCGGCGCCGGAGAAAGACAAGGCGTTGACGTGTCCTCGGTGCAACACCGTTCCCGTGGATGCCGCCATCTGTCTGCTGTGCGGCACAACGTGCTGCATGCAGAGTAACTGCTGCACGGATACGGATTACAGCGACAGAGGTGAATGCAACATGCACACTCGAACGTACGTTCGACGCGCCGATTGTTATCCTATTCCCTCTGGCTGACTTTGCTTATGTCGTACAGATGCGGCGGTGTGATCGGGATGTACTTTCTCGTGAAAAGATGCGCTATGCTCTACCTCTTCGCTAATAACGGCACTTTTGGGCAATCGCCGTATCTTGACGCCCACGGAGAAGTTGACGTCTCCATGAGGTACGCCAATCCTCGATGAGTTTGCAATGTCTTGATTGTTGACAAATGGTGTTAGAAGAGGAAGACGCCAATACCTTCACTACGCCAGATGGGAAGAAGCCAGGAAAGTTTGGCTAAACCACGGCATTCCTACGATGGTAGCCAGGAAACTGGAAAGCACGATTGATCCAGGAGGATGGGAGACGCTTTGAGGAACGAGGACTGCTATGTTTTTGTTCACTCTTATATCCATAGATGTCAAGTCGAATGTAATAGTAATACACACATTCATCCATTTGCCATTTATACAGTCAAATTGTATGATCAAGCTGGGCTAAGATTAGAAAGCTCAGAGGATAGTTGAGCACGGTCAGGCAATGATGTAGCAATGTTATTTCAACCGTGCAAGTGTTCTTTCTGGACCGAGCGCCTTCATGATGTCATTTAAAGCTGGTCCGTCCTAAATATCCAATGGTTGAAGCCGGACAAAACCAGTCTCAATAAGGAGTCGTACCTTCATACCACACAGAGCATGCCGTATCGATTTCATGAATGACTTGTATGGAACGCCAAGCCGTTTCTGCTCTTGATGGAGAATATCAGAGATGTTTAGTTCTTGCCACGAATCGGCATCTCTCTTCAAACGTTCCGCAACAGCGTGAACAATTTGGGCTATTAACAGGCAATCTCAACCGTCAGTCAAATAGTGATGGTATTGTGTCATATGACGTACATCGCTGCTCGGGTGGAATCTTATTCACCATTGCTTTGGCCTCATCAGTAGTCAAGTCTGGTTCAACGAAGAAGTAAGGCGCCAGGATGGAAATATCTTGCAGATTATGAAGGCGGCCCTATACTATATTGAATGAAACTGCAGCTCTGAACCTGGGCGTAAATATACCTCAAGTGCAACAATGGCGTGTTTCACGTCTTCAATGGAGGTGAACGAACTACGAGCAATCGAGCTGAATATCAATTATCAAATAGGAGAAACCACAGTTCTTACCTATGAGGAAATGCCATTTTGACTAAATCGTGAGCTCGTTCCGCCAGAGACCGTAGTCCATTTGGAGTGGAAGCCTTCTTCATAAGGTGGTGTTTGTTGATATATTCAAGCTTGTTCAGATCAAGACTCGTGCTCCGATGAGTCAAAACTGAGAGATCGAACTGGGATGCTTAAGTATATCACGGCATGCAAGGGGACGGCCGACATACCTCTTTGATCATTTCCGGCAGTGTCATAATCTGCGTGCTATCCGGCGCGTCCTTCGAGATATGATGAACCTTGTGCTCATGTCCTGCTCCCCAACCCGCTAGTCCTAGCCAATTCAGTATGGCGTCCGGTTCCCACCCCCGCCGCTGCAATGAAATGTGAACTATGTTGGCGAAAGCCGGCGTATCGGACGTACTATGTAGTCGACAACTTGCACATCGCCATTACGTTTTGACATTTTCGAACCGTCAGCATTCAAGAGGATAGGTATATGCGCGAACTTCGGAGCCGGGATATTCAGTGAAGCGTAGATATCTAAATGCAAAGGATACGAAAGTAACCATTCCTTGTGCGCCATATAGGTCAGTCATAACACCGAGCGGAAAAAAATGAAACGTCTACTTCGCCGCGGAGAACGTGCGTGATTCCCATTTCATGGTCATCTACTACGCAGGCTAGATGGTACGTCGGGTAAAGATCCGATTTCAACAGAATGGGATCGGTGGCTAGAGACGCATGGGCATCCTTCAGTTGACCAAAGACGAGATCAGTGGCCAGAGGCCTTGAGGGCAAGTTATTGTCCTAGATGAATTATGTCAATTGTGAATCAGTCAGTTTCGTGCGGTGGCCACATAACAGCCTACATTCAGGCGGATGATTGATTTATGTCCTGCACGGACCCTCCGTGCAACCTCCTCATCCGTCAAATGCAAGCATCTCTTATCGTATGTCGAATTAGAACCCCGTCGAGCCAGCTGCTCCCTTACACTCGTAAGCTCATCTGCTGAACAAAAGCAGCGGTAAGCATGCCCCGACTGTGATTTCAGAGAACGCGTAAGAGCTCCATTATGATCAATCCACGATGAGTCGAACGCACGGCCAGTAGCCTGTCCGCATAGTGTTTATAAAGGTCAAGTCGCTCCGACTAGCATCGAAAAGTAGCAATAGCGTTAGCGGCGCAGGACAACGCTGAAGAAGAGTTGTGTTACCTGGAAGTACGGCGCATGAGGTCCTTCCCTTCCTGGTCCTGAGGCGATCAAACAAACAGTCAGAACAGGACAGGTAGAACAACCGCGAACTTGAGCACCATAGTCGTAATGTAGCCCTGCCCATTCCAGAGCCGTCCGGATACCCTCCACCGACCCAGGCACAAATCTGGTCTAAAATAGAACGATCAATACAACATGAAGCCATTTCTTCCGACATGAAACCCGATTACCGCGTCCGTGTCCTCTATCCTCATGATCCACTTTCCCTTCATTTTTTTGGCGAACATATGGTTATAGAGGGCCATGCGCAGTCCTCCGAGATGAAGAGGGCCTGTTGGCGAGGGTGCAAACCGTAGAAGCACCATTTCTGCGTTGTTGATCGAGGGTGGTGGTCGACGTCGAGCTCAGCAGAGTAGTCACATGCACAACAGCGGATGACGCGACTCGGAGTTCGGAATTTGAGAATCCTCTCCTCCACACTCACCCTAGCCAGCTGAAATTCATCCTAGGCGACTGTAAGCGCGCACATTGTTCTGGTAATATCTCTTGAGAACCATGGCTTATGTATTACAAGTAAGTTATAAGATAGCCCAGCCATAACGTCTCAGTTAAATATTAAATACAGGAATTGAAGAATCGTTATCGAGATGAACCTAGTGGCCCAGCTACCCCGGTGGAACTGGTTCACACTGGAGTTTGAATTGGATCCGAGGTTCTCAAATCCAGGGCATATCGATCCTTGCTTGGCCAAAGATGAGGATGGCATCAATAGCTGAGGTCTTTCTGTCAGAACATCGGCAGGACAAAGAAAACACCACACAATTACCTGAGGCATTCCGTTTTCGACTGGGATGTCGATTGCACCCTCGCTGTCCGCCAGGTATCCGCGACAATTCAATACATTGACAATGGTTCCACCTCCATATACCTCGGCGGATCTCGGAATGCTCCAGTGCAACGTTCTTGCTGATGACGTTCCTACGTTTGTAAAGAGCGCCAGTAATGGAGGCTTTGAGACGGCTAGCGTTGCATTGTCGGTCTGGGAGATGAAAGACATCTAGGCTGGACGTTTAACGAGGATATATCTCCTTTTAAACGTTTACGACGAACTGGAGTAGTTGGAAAATTCTCATTGAACACGATGGCGGATCTCCTAGCAGCATTCAAAACCTTGACATGGGATGCTAGCCTCGTTTGGGTTTCATATGCTGTGGGCCACAAACTGGGAAGGCATGCATGAATGTTTCTCGATCAAAAGCAGCCAATCAACATCACTGCTCACGCCTCACGGTTATCAGGATCTGCGGCACCTGTATAACTCTGCTCCTGGCCTATTTCCGTGAAGCGTCATGGAATCGTTTCAACATAGTGCTGACGCACCATAGTACAGTATTGGTATGCCGTCCGTGACGAATGACCACATCATCGCGTTCAGAACGAGCTACGAGAGTACTAGTAAGCGCCCATAAACATGGATTTCCGGTTCCCTCACTGAAAGGTCCTCTGTCTTAGATTGGAATCTTGGCTGATCATGATTCTCGAGGAAAGATCCAGTCGTGAACAGGCCATTTTTGTAACTTTGTTGTGCTTTTTTCACGGCATCCACCACGGCGGACAAGTCTCCTGCCGGTGAAGAAAAAGCATCAACGACCTTGAACCATGTTGGGTAGTCCAGAATTCCATCAAGAACCTCTTCATGTGTGGTAGTTCGTTCAGCAGTATCAAGCACCATTCCAGAAGGTGCATACCGGTATATCCTTTGACATAGTCGGTGTCGTCGCTGACGATCTACCATTTCTTGCTTGTCAGTAGATCTGCGGGATGCTGGCCCCGGCAAAATACGTACCTCGCCTACTGAGAATACCCCAGCAGATTTCACAAAGTCAGGCCAGAAATCTTTGCGGATATGCTTCGCCGTATCGATGCGCAGCCCATCGACCTTGTACTTTCGAACCAGACCTTGGACCCAATCATTCATTGTTTTGACTATGGAAGGATCTTCCGTGTTCAAGTCAGCGAGTGGCATCAGTCCATCTCCGATCCAGCACTGCTCGACCTCAGTCTGGTTGTTATAATCTTTGATCTCACACTGCGGATGGAAGTTCGACTGGGAGGAAAATGGCGATACCATTGAAAAGTTAAACGCTCGTTCAGACGAATCTGGCTGCTGCGATGGAATGCTCGCAAAGCTGTGTGGGGCAGATGAAGAGGCCGGTCGACAAAGATGTCCTGGTACTGTACGTTGGAGATCAGGACTCACTGGTTGACGACGACATCTACCATCAAATACATCCCACGTTTGTGCAACTCGTCGCTCAGTTGAACTAGGTCCTTCTCGCTTCCGAAGTGCGCATTCAGACTGTTTATATCTTCTGTCCAATATCTGATGACTCGTGTTACTCCTGATTGCAGTGCCCTTGCGTTTGGCCGCACTTACCCATGGTATGCCTCTCCGTATGCCGTCTGGCCTTCGACGTTGGCGACCACTGGTGAGATCCAAACGGCGTCGAATCCCAGTTCTTGGATATAGTCTAAGTGTCTGACAATGCCTTGCCACGTTCCTCCGCAATACTGCCTGGCTGTCGTATTGCAAGGCGCGGAGTTATCCGTGCTCAATGCAAATCTATCGGTCAACAGCTGCTACTTCGTCATAAAATCAAACCTCGCCATGCACAGGTCCCAGGACGCACCTGGTATATCGTCCGCGTCCGCCAGTCGTTTGGAGTTGCTGCGAATGCTGCCCGCCCCAGAGCGAGCCAAGCTAAGCAGGAACGGGCCGTAGTGGTTTGAAAACGCATAAGTCGCAGGCGCTGAATTTGACTTCTCTATATGCCAGAAATCTGGCTTGATAGAACAGTTAGCCGGCAGGCTGTTCGCGTCCACCTAGTCGCAAGGCAGGGAGAATGTACGCGACTGTTCTAAGGGCGTGCTTTGTGGTTATCACGTGCGTCTGTGGATAGTGGTGAGTTGGAAGGGACAGCTTTCTCTATGCGGCCTCAGCGCGGCAGCCAGACGTTATATACACCATGGCTTGGTTACGCTAACGGTGCACCCGTCAATCACGACGTGTAGAGCGCCCGCCGCTATTTCAACTCTATATGTGCATCGTAAAGTTATTTTCTTCAACCAATCAGACTGGATCCGGGATCCTTCCTTGGGCGGCTTGAATACAGATTCAAGTTCTCTGAACAAAAGCGAGGTTGCGGTAATGCGCAGGGCGGGCTACGGAAGTGAACGCAGACGTCCGCATCAGTCATTACATTATACTTTCAAGATCAAGCCGACGACGCCGGGTCGTCCAGCATCTCAAGCGCTCACGTCAATGACACGTTGATTGACAACCTGAGTACGGATTTGTGATGAGTGTGAGCGAACTGCCTTTGATCAACACAGGATTGGTTTCATCTAACAAAGAGCCTTGTCCGACTGGAGAAGGGTGATAACGACTCATTCAAGCACCCCAGATGCCATGACCGAGCGCTCCAGGATCAGCTGCTGTGCTTCAAAAAACTTATTGATATATTCGTGGCGGGGTTGAGATACCTCCTGCCTATCTGTCAGCACCGCAGATTCAGAAAGCGAATAAGCTTTCCTCACATGATACCACGTTCTAACGTCCTCCAGAGCCGAAGCGGCCACCATCAATAACCCAGAAGCCTCGAGCCTCTCGATCCAGAGTATGCACTTCGATTTCATGAATATTTCCAGCCGTTCCCGCAGGTCATCATCCGCAGTGGTTTTGGTCAAATGTTGCGCCCAATGGCGACATGCATAGTCGAGGGATCCGATTGGCATGCCTTTCCCGCTTTTCCCCGCAACACCGCTTGTGATGTAGCCATCGTCGACCAGCCCTTTCTCCAGAGTCTGTACCATGCAATCAATCAACCTGAGGGCGATTTCTCGATGCATGTCCGACGGCTTGATGAACAACTCCGGCAACGATCGTTCTTCATCTGTGATCCAATCCTGCCAGGAAACGTGAATCGGCCTCACGAGATTGCGTGAAGTCAAAACAAGGGACTGGACTGCGAGCAAGTGCTCATGCAAGACTCCTACTTCCATCCCCAATATTTCAGCGAGACCTTCTTTCGAGATGGGCTCCAACAAGTGCGTGAGTGTGCCAAATATCTTGCGCCATCGCGCTTGGACTTGTTCATCCTTGTCCTTGACAAGCGACCTCAAGAATCGTCCGTAAAACACATTCAGGCCAAGATTTCCTTCATACTCACTCCCCGGATGATTTGCAATCGCCTCGAGTTTTCCAGTGCCAACAAGTATAAACTCCGTTGCGATGAAGGAAGCGTAGATGAACAAGCCGCCAGACTTGTTCACCAATTTTTCCACAAGGGCGTCTGGAGGCCAGGCGGCTGACAGCCGTTCGACAATACTGGCGTTGGAGCACAGTACTTCACGAAGGTAACGTTCAATGTCCGCGTCGACTAGCGCACGATGTACGTCCTGCAGACGGAACTGCGAACTCGGAATGGAGGAACACTGAAGTGCTTGCAACATGGGCAAGGATGGACGATTACTGATGAGAACCTTGAGGAAGGGCATTTCGTGAATGTGGTGTTCGAGAGCGGACAAAACCTGTTGCGGTCCATTGCCACCTTTGCATGCATCCAGGGCATCAAGAACGAATATGATAGGCTTTTGTACCAACTCTGACTTGTCCAATGGCGCCTTGATAAGGATCTTGAATTGCTCTGAAGGCGGCTGGCGCGCTATGTCAGGGTTTTGTAGAGCAGCATCGACCAGATGAACCCGAAAACTCGAACAACGGATAGCAAGTTGAATAGAAAGAGAAACAAAAATGTTCTGAGTGTCGTTGCGGTATCTTGAATATCTCGAACAGAAGAAACTCGCAGCGACTTGACTTCTGTCCATTCCGACCAGATTAGCGACGGTTCGGGCTATCGTAGTCTTCCCTGTGCCGGCAGCTCCGTTGAGCCAGAACAAGCGATTGTTAGCGTCGTCGTTAACCCAAGCCAATATGTCTTCTAACACCTCATTCCTGGTTCCTTCTACGCACAACCTCCCATAACCGCGTTGTGCATATCGGGTATCTTGAGAAAGACCAAAAAGCTCGAACAGAGAGGGTGAAGGATCGGACGGAGTTTCGTTTGAAAAGGTGCATTCGTGGCGTAACTTGCGTATCAGCTCAAGCGGAGGATCAGGGAAAATCTAGGTGATCAGTCAGCATAAGGGGCAGTAAAGACCATCATTCACATGCCGATAGCCATCTTTCCGCTTTTATGAGTGTCGCATTGGACAGGTCAGAGGTGTCTCCCAGGCAATCGAGAACTTCAAGACAGTACGTCAGTTTCGTGGAGGCAAATTTTGACAGTGCCATCAGCAACTCGTCCGCATCCTCGTGATCTGTAGCCGAGAGATGGTCTGCCCAGAATCTACAGGCGTATCGGAGGTATCCCGGCATGTTTTCCGTCTTGTTCAACTTAAACCGGATGAGATAGGACATGTTCCGCTTGAGGCCGTCCATCATGATTTCAAGCGAACGAAAGGTTAACATACGATGCTGAGGGGAAGGTTCGAGATACATTGAAGGCAGGCATCTCTCTTTCGTAGAAATGAAATCATGAAAGGAGGCGTGCAACGTTCGTATGCGCTCGTGTATATCGGAAGAAACAGAGATGACGGATTGCAGGTCGCCAAGGATGCCATGGATATGGTTAGGCGGAAGACGAAGCAAAACACCTAAATCATAGCAAGAGAGTGGATCTTGTAGCATGATAATGGTACCGATGATAGTCCGGCAGTGCTGGATGGTGAGGTTATCGGGAAATTCGGCGATAGCATGCTCGAGAATCTCCTTATAAAGGCCGTCAATCCCCGTGTAGTCTCTGGTTGACCGACTGGCAATTTCCCTCAAACGAAAGTCGAGGTCGCCTCGTGCCTCGATGAATTCGCAGACGGTCGAAGCGAAGATGAACAAGCCACCGGCCATGCGAACAAGTTTGACGATAAGGTCTTCCGGTGGCCAGGGGGACAGACACAAACGCCGCAAGGCTGCCTTTTTCTTAAGGCGATCGACCATGTAGTCACGGATGTCAGCGTCAACCACATCCTTCTGAACGTCATGAAGGACGAAAACCTCTCGATTCTCGGAAAGCGTCTTGAACGAGAATGCGTCATTTGTGGCCGCCGTTGCGCGACTGCTCACGAATACTTTGAGGAAAGGCACCGATTTAATTACAGATGCGAGAGCCGTAAGGATGATTTCCGGTGCTCGTCCTCCGGTGCACTCATCGAGGGCGTCAAGAACAATGACGATTTGGCGCTTTGACTCGGTATTTCGAAGGGGCTCGATGATCAGCCTTTGTAACTGTTCGGCGGGCAGAGCATGGCCAATGTCCGGTATCTCTTTTATAACTTGTACAATCCTGTTCCGCAAACGCACGTCGCAGCGTGCAAAGACATGTGCAAGGGTTGGAAAGATGAGCCTTGCATCGCTTCGTCCTTCGGATTCCCGTGAGCAAAAGAAGCTGGCACTGAATATGTTCGAATCCCTGGAAAGTACATCTGCAATTGTGAGCGCAATCGTCGTTTTACCGGCGCCTGCCGCTCCGTTTAGCCAATAGATCTGCTGTGAGTCTGTGTCATGGACCCAATACATAATCTGCGAAAGAACGCCTGCGCGAGTGCCAGCCGTGCACAAAGGTCTATTCACATAGTCGTACCGAGCATCCTTTGCCCTCGGCAATTTGTCAAGATGCTCTGTATTGCATAAATAAGCATATAAGAATCTTGCAAATTTCGCTATTGCCTACCGAGTGCATATAAGTCCTTAATGTCAAGATCAGCCAGTACCTGAAGAAAACATTAGGAGATCATGCTCACGGCGAGCCGCACCTCTGCCTTCAAGGCAGAGCCGACCTGAATACCCGGAAAGTCATCAGTCATGCCGTTCTATACGACTTATCGAGGACATACGATGATTTCATGAATAAATAACTGTATCTGACGGAATTGCCTCATTATGATAGCGGCGTCTTGCCCAGACTCGATAATTCTTCGAAGCTTTGAATGCTTCTCAATATTTTTCAAGTTTTGTTTCGCCTTGTGTAGTTTACTACGAAAAACATCAAGAAGCGCACGGAAATGCCATATTGAAGCCTACCAAGATAACATAAATAATTGTTCGCCGAGGTCGTCTGTCAGTCCACGACCGAATGTAGAGGTGTCTTCGAACATAGATAGTAGATCGTCTAGTTTGTCAATCGAGTGTATCAAGTCATCAAGGTCATGGAGATTATGTGAAGCTGTCTACCTCAACATTGGTCAACAGCCAGTGCTGAATGCGAATGGTACATACCTCAAATCCGTTGATAAGTATGTTGAGTCCTCCAGCAGCAGCCCTCACCCCAGGCACCGGAACACATTCTGAAACCTTCTCGACAAGAGTCAAGCCAAATATCATAGTATTAGCTGCAATCTTTCCGACGTCCGCCATATCCGTGGGCGTTCTAGAGAGGAACCTCCATCTCCCATCAGACCATCGTTCCCCCCTGCCATTAACCGAGCGGCCATCAACCGAGACATTTGGCAAAGGGACATGAGAACGTTTGTATTTCAACAGATGGGCAATGAGTTGCATGCCGAAAAAAAAAGTTGCAGAGGTGTTTTTTCAGAAGGCGGTGTATTATATGGCGATGCGACCTGACGCCCGTACCAGACTTTCAAGGGAGGATTACCCTTTTCAGATTGTCAGGTAATGGATCCCTTGTCGAGCTGTAACGTGAAAGACATGAGGCTGGCCCTGAAATCCCGATCTTGCAGACCGACGAGGTTGAATTTAGTGCTGTACGGCAGAACCAGACCATATATGTAACAAATGACAGTCAATAAGACACATGGACATGGATAGCATCCGGTCTGCCCGTTAGCGTTTTGGCTTCGGAGTAACTTCCGACTTCCTATGAAAGGAGCTAGCAGGCTGTGTACCTTTCGGCACGTGGGTGGAGGACATATGATGCTCATGTCCTGGCTGCGAGGTATCCTTGTACTCCTAACTACCCAATCATTCCGACTGTGGCAGCAGACGTTCATCGATACATTTCTACAAAGACTTGTCAGCTGACAGCATATTTTAGCAAATATGCCTCACTGCTCTAGCACCACACACTGTGGTGGACCCGAAATCTCGCGCATCCTGGCGCTTGTCGTCAAAGGGAGCAAAGCAGGAGAAGCCGTGGTCACCAGGCCACTAGCGCCCTGCCCGTTTGAGGCTGAATGGCGGGATATGCATGGTTCGTATTATATTCTTATCTTCAGGGTGGAAGATGAAACTCGAATGGTTGCCGGATCTAGTCTTCCGCCGAGTTGTGTATCCGTCCAACTGTGTATTCATCCAACAGCTTTAACTCTAAGCGCCTCGAGGCGGTGGTGTAAGAGTCAGTGAGGGTTGATGGGACGACCGGTCTCGAATGGAGAAGACGTGAGGTGAAAGTCCCACGCAAATGATCATTGAACAGCCAGTCACTTTCCAAAGGGCAATGGGCACCCATGAGATTACGTTGCAATTTAGACGTCAAACCATAAGATCTTCCAAACATTCAGAAATGCAACAGAGAGGTGCACAAAAAGAAAAGCGATAACTGACCTAAAGCAGGGGTTTGGGTTTTTGGACATATCGACCTGCTTGAACACACCCATGAGCCCCGGCTCCTCCACCTGCTTCTGGAGCTTGTGATTATAGCATATATGTATGACGTCCGTGTTCTTGCAATGGTAGAGATAGTGCCCACCTAGGAGAGCGACCGTGACGATGCTCATGTACCATCCAGTAGTAAAGCACGCGAAACCCATGATGCCAAAAAAGACACGACCCAGCCCGCAATCTCAGTTAAAAAAATCACAGTCCCTGTACGAGGTGTCATCAAGGTTCAGGATGTCATCAACGGAATGGTCGACAAACTCGGACAGTTTGCAAGAGAGGTCACCCGAGTGTCACAGGAAGTCGGCATGGAAGGGTTGTTTTTTTTTCACATTTTGCTCACCTCTACTTACTAATCCATCTCTCGTCCAGTAAGCTTGGGGATCAAGCTCTCGTCCTTAACGTCGAAGGCGCATGGCGAGAACTCACAGGCATCGTCAACCATTTGGCAGCAAACCTCCCATCCCAGTTAAGAATCCCTACTTCAGTCGCACCCCCCACGCATATTGATTTTCAGATATTCGATTTATCGCTCCTGTCACCAAAGCAGTGGCACTCGGCGACCTCAGCGAGCAGATCGAAGTCGATGCCCAAGGTGAGATACTCAACTTGAAAAACGCCATCAACGGAATGGGTTCACTTGCTTCTATGATCGATGCGTTAATAACTCCGGGACATTTAGATTGCGAGGAAGAGCTTGGATAACGTCAGAGTCGAGCTCTTGAAGAGCATTTTCGGCTTGAAAAAAGATGCCATATCGAGGTTGGGATGTGGATGACGTGGAGAGCACTCCAGTCATGGGAAAAGAAGCCAAGGCCAAGGCAAAGAGTGTGCGGAAAAAAATGGTTTACAACGGCGATACGCTGGATGATGAGGACGAAGAAGAGCGAGAACTCGAAGACAAGGAGGCGGCAAGCAAGAATCATAAATGCGTCCCTGCCTCTCGCTGTCCACGCAAAATGAGAAAGCGGCACAGATCACGCAGCACTGCAGATGGCGATGCTGAGGAAGACCTGAACGTCGAGGATGGACAGGAAGTCGTCGGCATTGTCATTCAAGCTCCCAAGGCATATGTAGTTCTTGTCGAGTTTTGTCCCCGTCGTGTTTTCAGCGGCTTGACCTCGTGACTGGGACTATGCTGGGCCTCGAGCAATGCTAGTCCTCGAGTATGAGCTCGTGGCGTTTGAATCCACACGAGCATGGGCTTCTAGGTTATCAACAATCATCAGCATGGTTCTTATCTGTGATGGTAACCCCCCAGTCGTCCTTGACGATACTGACATATGAGCGGAACCAGCACCATTCATGCTTCTCGAGCTGGAAACCTTGGACGAGCTGAGACTCATCCGAACCAAGGAAACACGTATCGAGAACCTGGAGTAATGATAGGGCAAATAGAAATATTGGGCATTGTCCGTGTACGTGACCATCCATTGATGAGCATGTGCCGGTTTGCTTGTGAGCGGAAGGCGGAGACAGTCCGACTCGTCGAGCAGGCATGTTGATTTTGTATTGCTATTGTACACATTGAGACAAAGGAGGAAGAAAAAACGATAGATCGTTTTTCTTTTGACAAGGATGAGTGACCAAGCTGGCACCATCCTCCTCGACTCCATGGGATCCGACCATAACACCGACGAAGGCTCCAATTCCAGCTCGCTTGGTGAATGGGAGGCCCTCTATCAATTACGCTTAAAAACCAATATGTATGTTTCTGCGCTCTTGTCATTTTCACGCTAACGTTGCTTTGGTGCTTCAGAAAGTTCTTGACGTCTATGCACCGCGCTGCCCAATGGATCAGCTACCAAAAGAACTCCGCATCACAAAATCAGGCAGAAACCCTCCATGTGTCCGCTATGGAATCCCACTGCTCAATAGCCTGCCCTTGCAGGCCTACGCAGAGCGCAACAGCAGAGACCCGCACATGCTCTATCATGAGGTTGATTATCTGTCAGGCGAAGTTGAATATGACCTCGAGCTCTGCGAACCGTATGCCCAGACTGCAGACTGCAAATTCATCCTCGAACTGTACTCGAACTATTCCATAGCGAAGAAGAAATTGGTTGATGAGGACGAAGAGGATGTCATCTCAATGGTGAAGGAGTTGCTAAATTTGGAGCAGTCTGTGCGTCCCAGATGGTATTACGATGTAGAGGACCCGTGGATGCCATCGTTGGCAGAACAAGCTCGTTTGTCGGCGTGGTGGAATGAGGGTTTCGTTCGACGTGTTCGAAGGACGTTTGGGGTGCCGTCAATTCGGGGTGCTCGTACATGCCATGTAAATAGAAAACGTGATAACAACGCTACGTAACGAAAAGGAAAAAGGGCTTGCCTCAGATGGAACCCTTCGGATCGACAGAAGACAGGCCGCGCTGGTCAGGAATGACTCGGGAACGCTCTACTGTAGCTCGGAGGTCGATTTACAAATGCGGCTGCTGCCCCACCAGCGTATGGAAAGCCGGAGCACCGTGCTCAGCTTCTGAGCTGTCACAGGTGCTTCTCCATAACATGTTGCCATATAGGACAGTCTTATTAATTCCGGACCTCAGTCACCTATAGATCTATGCAACACGAGTATCTGAAAGTCGGCAACGCGCCATGAGAGCCAGCAAGATCATCGGAAATGCCGAGTTCATAACGCTCGTGGATCAAATCTATTCATGCTATCGTACGTCCAACCTGGCTAGCTCGAATTTTGACACGGACCCAAAACAAATTTTCTCAGGATTCCTTAGCATGCGCCTCGATAATTCCGTCGTCGTCCAAGGAAAACGGAGATAAGTTGAAGGGGGGCCATTTGCAATATCGGTTGCATTGGTGATGTTTCTCGAACAGAGTGACACTTGCTTCCACATTGCCATCGCCGAACATGTCCTTTCCGTCATTTATTGATCTATCTGAGTTGCAATATCAGCATCAGTTCGATTTTCGATGTAATTGAGACCTATGGGTGGGTAAGGACCTGAGGATCTGTTAGTAATGGTGCGGCGCCTAAGGTCAATTCCATAATGAGTCAATATGGATAGATATGGTGGATGCGATGTGCCTTGATAGTCCGAAATGTAGGCCAGACCACCTGTCTTGATGTACTGGATATGTTGCATGAACACTAGAAACTCGGCAATATCGAATCCTTCTTCCTCTGGCTCAACGGACGGTGTGAAGTCCATATTGTGGATGAACTTCGTGAACTCCTCCTGTGTACATGGAATCCTCTCCTCCATGGTATGCTCCACGGCGTGCCCGCCTGGAGCAGTTGTGCTTCGCGGCATGACCAATGCCAGGCCTCATGACAGCGAGCGGGATGTCGGGTGGACTACTGCTCGCAGAGTGCTGGATGCAATGGTCAATGTATTCGTACAACATAGTCAAAAGCGACTTGGCCTAGTCGCTTGGCCTCCGTGGCTTTGGAAGTTCATGCCGGTGTGCGGATCTTGAGCTTTCTTGCCGCGGGGGGACCTTGTCTGCGCTTGCATATGCTTGACAACCACATCTTGATGTGGCATGGTGCAAGACCGGGGCCCGGGGTGCTGGTGCCCTGGTGCACTGTCTTGGCCCCTTCCTGGCGCTCCGGACATGTCGGCTTCCAACCATCCATGGTATCCACCAGTATTCAAATCCAGACAATGTTTCTTGCAATCCTGGAGAATTATTTCCACTGACCGGGTTGGTGGGGTGATCATAGTCTCTGTTTCTGTGGGACTTTCGGTTTCGAACCAGTTACGACAACGCCCTCGTTTCTGGACATCAAGTGATGCCTGACCCTCTAATTGAAGTGCTTCTTTCAGCTCCTCCAGTTCGGGGGTGGATCGTGGGGGCGGGGTTTGGGGGTGATGGCTCCTGTGCTTGTTGCTGTGGCTTTGGCTGAGTTTGTTTTGGCTGCTGTTGTGGCTCGGCTGCTGTGAGGTGGGGGGCTTGTGGGGTCGGGCTCTGCTGTGGTGGTTGTTGTCTTGTCGTTGGGGTTGGGGCTGCCTCTGGTGTGGCTCTGGCTTATTATCTGTGGGTGTGGTGTTGTTGCTCTGCTTTTTTCGTTCTTGGTCGGTCTTTCGTGCCTCGGTTCTGCTGTTCTTCGGTTGACTCTCGGCCGCTGCTGCTGCTTCATCTTGGTTGGTCCTTTGGTTCTTCGGTTTGGTGGGGCTTTTGTGTATGGCTGTGGAGTTGTCGCGTGTCGGCCCCTCTCTCTTGCTGGGGGTTGAGATCTTGGTCTGTTCGTGTGTTTTGTGCAGGCATCTCTGCATCCTCCTTGTTCCTTGGTATTCTGTTTGTTGTTGGTTGGCTTGTGTCTCGTGTGTGGCTCTTCTCGTCCTGGCCTGCTCCCCCTCCTTGCCTTTCCTCTGGGGTCCTGGTATTGTTTCTGCTCAGTGGTCTGGGTCTTGGCGGTTCGTCGTGTGGGGCTGTTCTGGTCCTGCTGTGTGGTTTTTGGGGTGGTCTCGGCCCTTGTTGTTTGTGCTGATGTCGGCCTGGTGGTTTCCTGCTGGTTCGGTGCTGCTGGTGGGGTGTGCGCTTTGGTGGTGTTGTGTGGTTCGTGTCCTTGGTCTCGCCTCGTTGCTTGTTGGGGCTGCCTGGGCTCGGGGCGCTCTCTGGGTTGGCTGCCTGTCGTCGGGGGCTTGTTGCGTGTCATCCTCTTCGCTGGCTTATCTGGGCTGCGTTGCGCTGGCCCTGCTTGGTTTCTGTGTCCGCCTGCCTGGGTGGCTGTTCGTGTGCTGGTATTGTCATCTCTGCCTCGGCTGCTGCTTCCCTTGCTGGTGTTGTGGCTTCGCTTTTGTCGCCTTGCCCGCTTTCCTTTTTTGGGGTCGTTGGTGTTGCTTGCCTTTGTTTGGGCGGCCTCCGCTCGGTCGTCGCTTGGCTGCTCTTTGGTTTTGGCTCCTGTCGTGTGCTGTGGTCGATTTGCCTCGGCTCGTGGTTCTGCCTTTTCTGTTCGCTGCTGATGTCCTGGCCTTGCTCTGGCTTGGTTCGTCTTCCCTGGTGGTGTGCTTCCGTGGGCCCGGTGTGTTGTGTCTTTTTCGTGGTTCCGGCTGTCTTCCCTTCCTTGCGTTGTGTTCTGGCGGGTGGCTTGGTATTCGTTGGGTCTCCGTCTCTTGTTCTACTCCCGGCCTTGTGTCTGTCTTCCGTTTGTTCGGCTTCTGGGCCTCTTTCGTGTGGTCGTTCGGCTGCGGCGCCGTGGCCTGCCTTTGTATGTCTATGCTTGTCTCAAAATGTTCTGGGCTCTCTTTCTCCTGCAGGTTGCAATGACGTGTAGCAAATTCGTGATTCAAGACAAGAAGGAGTTGAGGATTCACCGGTGAAAGATTATTCTCAAGTCCCGGCTGCTAACACGCTTGCAATTCAAAGGCTTCCTCAATTACTTCCGGATGTTCTGGGCTCTCTTAAACTGTACATGGTAATTGGATTTGCCACCTCATTTATTCTGATTGCTTACTGAGTGAGCGCATTCTTACACTGCCTGAGCAAATGGATTACTACCAGTAGTAGATAATGCAAAGGAAGTCGCGCTGAATTAGGGGTATGGCGCTACAATCGCGATCATGTGCCTGCATGATAGGGACTTCAACACATATTGTCAAGCATATCATGCAACGTGTCATCTTTGCCCTTCATTTCCACTTCCACCATGCAGACGCAGAATCTGTTGGCCAAGCCTTCTCACCTTATTGTTATGTCAATTTGACATAAAGATAGCAGCATAGCCTTTGTTCCTTTTCTACCCAATGACCCAATTTCGCTGGCATCAGTTTGGGCAGAGGGAATGTGTTACAGACTATTCATTTTCTTTATCTTATCTTCCTTTCCTTATCTTCTCCCCTATCTCCTCCACTCCCATCATGCTGCGCATCCCTCCCCATCATGCTGCGCAGCGCGCAGTCATCAAGTCACTCCCTTTCTCTCTAGTCACTCCGAGTCATCTTATCCCAACCTTACTCATCCGTAGTCTGCAGTATTGCACAGCCCATGGTCTGTGCTTGAGTACTGTAGATATATAAGGACTTCCAGATGTACCAGTAGCGCTAGGTTTAATATTCCATTTGCCATCATCTTAAACCGCTCTTGCACTTAGTCTGCCCGAGTCCTTTAAGATTCGTCTAGCCTAACAAGATATTAAACCTCGTCGAGACTCGCCCAGACTTACACACACCACGTCGCGCTTTATCAAAGACCTAATCAACATTTGATGATGAACGGTCGCCGACTCAGCGAGCACTAGCACGAGCAACAAGAACACCTGGTTCAGAAAAGTAGATCACACATTGCAGTCCACGCCATTCGCAGAGACAGTCCACGCCAACCGCAGAGACACTAGCAATTCAAACAATCGAGAAAGGGAACGTACGCCTACACCAAGTAGCGACGAAGAAGAAGAACAGGCACTTCTGAGAGAACTTGCCTTCACCACTGCAGACAAGCTTACTGAAAACTTCAGTAACGAAATAGCACAGCTCATCGCAGAACTCTTACTAGAAGGAGAATATGGGATAAGCCTAGAAGAGCTGTGGTCAGACCAGAATCTTCCTGCCAAAGAAGAGGATGAACCAATCCGCAAGAGAACAAGAGAAGAACGAACACAGCCCAAAGCTTCACAGCAGCAGATCGCAACTACAATCGCCGAGTACAAGAAGAGGACACACTAATACAAAGACACACGCACAGAGCGTACGCCAATGATACCAAAGCCAGGACCACATAGGAACGAAACTGCTGAACCCCTTCGAAGACCGACCCGCCGAGTACGCATAGAGGAAATCGCACCATCGTGGCGAAGTGCGCAGCGACTGAACGAATACTATCGGTGGAGGGAGCGAAAGAGACTCCCAAGACAGATGGACCAACCGCTGCAGAGTGGAGCATTCAACAAGCCTGTAGAATCCAATCGCCTGACTATTGGAAGAGCAACAGAGAGCAGACAAAAGCAGATCCAAGACACAGGCCCAAGCACAACAAGCTCAGAACAGAAGCCAAGACCAAGACCACAAGAAATCCCACAAACAATAGTACAGAATACAAGATTATCCACCCAAAGTCCTTCCAGCCAAACAGCTTTCGACATTTGGTGGAGAAAGATGAAGCTCTACATAACCCACATGGAGACCTCACCGACACACAAAAGATCGACGGTACTATCCAGAATACCCGACCGGAGCCCACTGGGCTCGAAATCCCTCACCAACCAAAGCACTGGGCTGATTTCGTAACCGAAATACACACGATTCAGCAATGTCATGTCACCATCGCAGCAGGAGCAAATTATTCAACATCAACAGGGGACCGACCATCATATTCCTGATGAATTCTAGCCTTGCAGGAAGCAATGACAAACAGCTCCGCGCTTCCTACTCGAGAAGCCTAAACAGGAGACAGCACCTACACTTATCTCCACTCCCACGATGGAGCGAATATATCAAGACAGTTCGAGCAATCGGACGAACATCCGACATAGAATGTATGAGAGATTTCAAACAACCACCAACCAACCCAGCCAGAACCCCTGAAAGTTCGTCAGCACAATTCTTCAACTGCAACAACCACACCTTTCCAAACTGCCCACCGCCAGCATGTCCTGCTATAATTCGGCCTAGGACCTATTCAAACTCAAAGAGAGAAATCCCAGTCAGAGAGTAAAAGATAAATAAAGACCAACTCTCAAAGATTTTGTCTCCTTGAGTCTAATCCCCCATCGCTACACTCGCTTCTCGTGTAGATCATCCCTACTCTGAATCACCATTCCTGCAGCGATCTGCACCAAAAACCATCCCACAAACCCCCGAAAGACTCCGTCCCAAATCCCTAGCCGATCCCAGTCATCCAGCGACCTCTTTCCCCTGTACACGATTGCCCATCAGATTCCATCTTCACATCCCCCCCCGAAACCCCGTTAGCTCCCTCCTTCCGCATATCCTTTCTCCATTAAACCCTCTCTCCCTCTTGTCTATCCCCCTGATCAATGAGGCGGGAGTTTCTTTCTCCCCAGACATCAGATAAACCACCGCAATCAAATCAATCTACCCACCCCCATCCACTCTCCTTCATATCTCATTCACACCTCTTTGGAACTTCATTACTCCACCATTCCCATAAACTTACCCCCACGATCCAGCTCTCCCGTGTGCAGAGCTAGACTATCCTTTGTCGGACTACAGTCCCCTCAAATCATCTTCGCCACCCTGTTTCTTTCGTCGTTCACCTCATTCAGACTATCGAAGTAAACATATACTCCAGTTCCCCTCCCCATCCGAACTCCTTCTCTCGTGGTACTTTAACAGTTCTTATCTGGGTCCATGTTCGCTTCACTCCCTTCCTCCAGGACTCTTCCCACGTCTTCTTTGACAGTCATCCCACCTTTCCCGATATCAGCCTCTTCCGACCAAATACGAAGTATCATATCTATTCCATTATAATCTCCCCACTTCACCGTGAATCTTCTCCCCTTTCATCCCTTTCTGATCTCTCCCGTCTGTTATCTAGTGATACCATTCCCTCATCCTGCCAACTCCCGCTCTTCTTTTCCAACTTTTCCCATTCTCTATCTCCTTTCTTTCGAATTGACTAGAAACAAAACATTCCAGTGACAGACAAGCAGCAAACGCTTTCAAGGAGCTAATCCAACATATAACCTCGCACCCATTCTAGCACTACCACAAACAGAGGGAAAATTCCAGTTAAACGACGCCTCGGATACGCCATCGGAGCGGTATTATCGCAGCAGCAGAAAGGACTATGGCCCCATCGCCTTCATATCAAGATGCATGACTCCAGTGGAACAGAACTACGAAATCTACGACAAAGAACTCCTTGCGATAATGGTGGTGCTGAAGACATGGAGACAATACCTCCTAAAAGCTCGAGAGAAGTTCGAAATATTGACGACCACAAACCTATCATACTTCCAAAACCACAATGACTCAATTCCAGACAGACCGGCTGGTATCTGAAACTACAAGAGTATGACTACGAACTACCACGTGCCGGAAGCGAATGGAAAAGCAGACGTCCTATCATGAATGGCGGGATATGAAGACAACCTAGCAGAAAAAACGACATACAAATGATCAAAGAAGCCACATTCATCCGACACCTGGAAGAGAATAATAACAGATTCACTTTATGATGTTCGAGGATGAACATCCACCGAAAGGGGAGCAGGAAATAATGAAACAATGCAGACAAGAGGAATCACGATGATCAAACTCCAAGAATGGAACAAATTCGACAATGCGCACGGAGAAAATGATCGTAACAACAGATTGAAAAAAAACCACACTGGTTCACGAAGAAAACCATATTGTATATGCAGGAGGGAAGATCTACGTTCCCCAGACAACAAACTAAAAGACATCATGTTCAACACCATACACACCCATCGGAGGACACCCAGGACAATACCGCATGCACGAACTCATAAACTGCACCTATTGGTGGCCATCAATGTTAACAGACATCAAGAAGTATGTCAATGGATGCGAAGCATGCCAGCGAAACAAAATCATCCGACAAAAGAACATGCACCACTACACCCGCACGAGGTCCCGCAGCAACCATGGGAAGATATCGGAGTAAACCTCATAGGACCGCTACCCAGCTCGAATGGCTTTAACGCCATCGCCACAGTCACAGACCGCCTGACCAAGATGATTCATCTAGTTCCCACAAACACCGAACTCACAGCAGAAGGTCTCGCATGACTATACCAAGACAATGTGTGGAAACTCCATGGAATCCCACGAAAGATCATCAGCGACCGAGGACCCCATTCGCAGCACGATTCATGACAGTGCTTCTAAAACTGCTTAAATGAAGCAAAACCTATCAACGGCCTATCACCCACAAACAGATGGACAGGCGACGATCCCATCAGAAGCGGAAGTTTTCCTTAGAAACTTCACAAACAACCTGCAAACGACTGGGCAGAATGGATAGCGATCGCAGAGTACCAATACAACGACAAGACACTCAGGGAACAAAGGAACACCATTCTACCTCAACTATGGGATGCACCCCTGGAGGGAGAACCACAGACAATGGAAGGGAATAACCCCCGGCCAAGAACTTTGTCGAGAGAATGAACCAAATCCGAAGGAAGCAAATGCTGCGCTGCAGTATGCACAAACACGAGCCAAAACAATTACGCCAGGCAGACCAGCCCATGAATACAGAAGGGACGGAGTATGGCTTAGCCACCAATATCGCAGTCAATCGACCATCAAAGAGTTATTGGCACTCCATCGGACTGTTCGGTGATCGAAAAAAAGCCTCCATATCGCCTGAACTCCCGCATCTGGCGCTGATACACCCCGTGTTCTGGCTTACTCACACCCTCAGGACCCCGTTTCAAGATACAACGGCCATCCCGCCACCCTCTGAGATTATAAATGATGAGAAAGTACGAGATAGAAAATTCTAAAAAAACGAGAGACCTATTCCTGGTCAAATGAAAGGATACGACATGAGGAAACACATGGATCAAAAAGGAACTGGAATCGCACAGCTCTACCTTTCCTACTACGAGCAGATAAACCCGACAAGGGAGAAGCCAGAACCACATCATACCACCAACGCCCCCATCGCATCCAGTGCCCCATGCCCCACCCCCATCCGAATGACGCTGAGAATCTGGCGAAATTCTTCCCACTACTACCCCTCCCATCCCCTTGCGCATACCTGCGCTATGTCATGACCATCCGTATGCACCTTTGACAGACGGCCCCCCGACCGCCCCCCCGACGCATCCCTCCCGCATAACCTTCCCCAACCCGCTCAACTCCTCGCCCCCCTTCCCCATCCGCTCCTCACGAGGAGCTCATTCCCTGGCCCCCGCGCGACAGCGCCTGGGACCAGGTGCGCTCTGGTTTCCCCTCTAAGGTTGTTATGGACTATTCATTTTCTTTATCTTATCTTCCTTTCCTTATCTTCTCCCCTATCTCCTCCACTCCCATCTGCTCGCATCCCTCCCCATCTGCTGCCCCCTCATCATCCTCCCTTTCTCCCTAGTCCTCCAGTCTCCTTCCCCCTTCTCATCCGTGTCCCCTTCCCCCTGTCCGTGCTTGGTACTGTAGATATATGACTTCCTGTCCTGCGCTGTTTATATTCCATTTGCCATCGTCTTCCGCTCTTGCCTTAGTCTGCCCGTCCTTTAGATTCGTCTCCTACTTATTCTCATTTCTCTCTTCTTCCTGCTCTTTATTCATATTTTAAATCCCTCTCCTCCTCCCCTCGTCCTTCCCCTTCGTCTCCTTTTTTCCACTTCCTCACTCCTCTCGTGTCTTACACAATCTCCCCGTAGCCTATGCTTTCTTGTATTGTTCTTACTCTTCTACATCTAATTTGACCCATACCTTCCCTTGAGTGATTACCCTCCTTCTCGTCTATAGCTCCTTCCCTTCCTAGCTCCATATTATCTCTATTCTATTCCCATCTACTCTCCACTGATTATATCCAGCATTCTTACATGCTTTTTTCTTTGCTAATCCTTGGCCTCCATTCTTCCCCATCCATACTTCTGCCTCTCTTCAATCTTCCCCCCTATCTTTTACTTTTCTAAAATATTTTCCGTATCTATCGTCCTGATATATTGATTCAGATATGGTTACTGCTCTTTTCGCATTTCCATATTTTATCAATATCCCATCTCTTCCCGAAGCAGTCATCTTCCCCCATTTCTTGCTGGGTCCTTCTCTCCCTCTCTTCTTTGGCCTCGCCTCATCCTGTTCCCTTTTCGTTCTTTTCTTTGGCATTCTCCTCCCTTTTCTGCTACTATCTCTGTCGACCTCTGTTGTTGTCCTTCTCACTCTTCTCTCCACTTATTCTTCCAGTCTCCCTTGTCCCAGAGTGATCCTGGGTCCAACTTTCTCCCCCACCATCTCATCAATCCATATCCATCTCTGCACCCTCCCCCGCTGTGCCAAATTCAGCCTAATCTTGGGGCCAGCTTCGACATCATTTCACTCTGGGCTTTGGATACTTCTCATCTTTTATATTCCTCAATACTCTCCAGGTAGCATAAATTCTAGTCTCCAATCTTCACCATTCATTCTATGATATTCCTTTGGCTCTTCATCCCCTGGCTTCAGAGAGAGTTGGATTCCTATCAAGATCACATTAACAACACGCCAAAATGAGCAACAATTCTTCCTCATCCAGTCACTTTTTCCTCGTTTGGAGCATTGGATTTTAAGGTGAGTGGAGCATGTATCTATGCACGACATATTCGAATTCAATTATTTAGGTTGACGTCGATCCCACTGCTGTCATGCATGTCCATGGTCAATATATCAATGAATCGCACCCAGTGTTCGACCTCGTCCCAGGCCCTCTTGCTCAGCATTTGGAAGGATGTTACCAGGAAATGGGATGTCCATTGGTCATGTGTGACAATGTGTGGGGTGTCTACAATGAAGTTCTTTGTCTTGTCCAGGAGCGGGCATCAGCGTTGCGTGCTTTTTCGCGCTCTCTATCCGCTGCACTAGACACTGTCCTGGATCCAGGTTTAGACGCGCTGCCACTCCTTCACAACCAGACCGAACTTCGAACTAACTCAGAGTACTATTATATAGGTGGGGTGCGTTCCGGTCTTGGATTGGATCCGGAACACTTGAAGAAATTAGACGAGTTGGACAACGAAGATGAGCCTGCAATTGTCGAGGTACCTGCTCATCTTGTAGTTGCAGAATTCTCTGATGACTCTGACACTGATAATTTTGATGATTTTTGATATGTACTACTTATCATTGTTACATCAGTTGTGTTCCAATCTAGAGTCAATGGCTTTGGAGGCTTATAGCATTCGTGATCATTAGTGCGACTCTCATCGAGTGAAACATTAACGTATTCGGGGTCTGTGCTGAATAATAGTGCCTTATATGGTTAAGCGTTACGAAGAAGCACCTGTGACAGCTCAAAAGCTGAGCACGATGCTCCGGCTTTCCATACCAGCGCGGATCATCCGAGAACGGGAGCTGTTCGACCTACCGTCTGACCTTTGCAACAATCTCTGCGGATCGTTAGGTATTCAGGACTGAGGAGAGAGAAAAAAAGAAGAACTGAGGTGCGTACTGGGTGTGTACTCTTTTCTACCACACCTGCACGCTTATCTCGAAGTTTCTGAGTATTAGGCCATGTTCTGTGCTGTAGTTGCTAGCATGGCAGTTTGATGGACTACCCCGCGGGCCAGGCGGGTCTTGAGAGTGCAGCGATCTCCTAGAAGATGCTGAAATATCCCCATCCTTCAAGTCTTCATATTCGTATCACCGATTCACCTGCATATCCGGACAACCCATCTTTCTTCTTTTTCCAGAATGGGGTAATCTGTACCCCAAAACTATTCCTGAACAAAAATAACCCGACTCCTTCGGCCACCTTTCTGTGCGGGGGCTGTGTCCTGAGCGTTGACAGGTCGTCAGGCCAGAATATTTTTTGGGGCATGGATCGTTACAGCATCAGGATCGTGTAAATCTGCCTTAGTTGTTCAATGTTCTGTGATCACGGAAATGCAGTGAAACAGATCATGAGCGAACGACACGAGAAACACAGCACTCCTGGACTTGAGGATGAAATATGAAGTAAACCTAGGCTATCTGTCTTTACTTGCACCAGTTGTATAAAGGCATGTCGTTTTCCAGCAGAACCTCCCCAACTTCACACTTCATTCATACACATCGCACACAAGTTCTTCATTGCCTTCTCTGCTCACCGTGACAATATGATCTTCGATTGCATCACCAACCGGAAGAACAAGCGCGACGTCGAAAGCCGACGTGTCAACACTGACCAGTCAGTCAGTCGAGTTAAGGAGTACTCACCGCCGAGTAACTTCGTCGCAAACCCCACCTCACAGTATGTACTGGCACAACATCACACGATGACGTCTAAGGCCTTATCAATTATTTAATCTTCACTCACAAGTAATCTACCACCGACGCCACTCAACAATGAGCAACAGCTGGGCAAGCGATCCAAGAAAAAGAAGGCTTACATTCCCATTTTCGCTTAAACACCTCTACCTCATCTTTTCCCCTTTGGCCGCCTTCCCCCACCCCGTATTCTTTACGTAGAGCGGGCTCTATCACGTCCTCGAACCTCTCAAGAAATCTCTGCTTCCACTCCCGGAGAGTGCGAGAGTAGTGCGGACCAATGTTAGATATCGAATCGACGACCAGCTTGTTCTTGGCGCCTTTTGCAAGACTTTGGACCAGGCCAGAGATGGTGGGCAGGCAACCACCGGGAAAAACTATTTATTCAGGTACCAAAGAACTGTCTTAGCGGGGGAAAGGCAGAATGAAGAGGGATGGAATGCTCACTCTGTATGACACCAATATATATGCGTGGTTTCACAGTCATATACGCAAATTATGGCCAATTGGAACACTTGAGATATCGCACCAGTTTTAAATTCGGAGACACACACCCATTTTCTGATAAAATCAATTTCCTTCAAGTATCGTTCATATCCTGGTGGCAAATCACGTCAGAAGTGTTCAGGAATGACAAGAAAAAAGACTGACTAGCTTCAGGGATCGTGATACCTTGAATTACCGCAACGCCATTCGCATCTTTCAAAGCCCAATCAATCGTCTCCCAGTACTGCTCCAAAAACTGGGGGCCGACGCTTTCAACCATCTCGATGCTCACAACGCGGTCAAACGTGCCTTCCCATTCACGCGGCATGGCACGATAATCCATGAGGTGCACATGAACGCGGCCCTGGAGCCCGTGCTTTGCAATCAGGCGCTCTACATGCGTGCGCTGGTGCACTGAGAGCGTGAGGGTTTCAATGGTCGTGCCCGGGACAGTACACGCGATAAGGAGCGAAAGTGAGCCCCAGCCAGACCCAATTTCAAGGACGCGGTGTGAGGGCCGAATCTGGGCCTTTCGAATGATGTGATGCAGTTTGCGCATTTGGGCGACGTAGAGCTCATCCTCACCATCTTCATCTTCCATGCCGTTATCCTTGATCGCATCATTGATAGCATTACCATCGCCGTAACCACGTCGGATGGTTTTCGCGGACCCGTTTGGGTCATTGCGGTTATCAGAGGGATGGCCCTTGAGATCGGCATCTAGGTCTCTGAATATGGCACAGGAATAAGTCATGTCTTTTGAAAGAAATCCTGCAATGATATTTGATGAGGCGGGTTAAATCAACACGAAGCGGAGACATGCCTGCAAACATATCATTGGATATGTCATAATGTGCTGAAATATTAGACCGCGAATTGCTGAGCGTGTTGGCAAATCTATACGAGGTGATCTTCTGAGGAAGGGAAAAGAGATGCGAAAGTTTTGAATCTAAATTGGAGACATTTTCCTTGTTTTTGAGGAATATCTATGCGGGGCCCGGTCACGACTATATGTATGCGCAGACAAGGTGGAGTAGCACACCTGAAAAAGGGAGACCAAGTCATCGCAATCGACTTCTCCATACATGTATGCTTCTGAGAAGCCTAAGTCGCCCATGCAGCAAAGCCTGACCCAAAACACGTCGTTGCGGACTCTAAGCTCTGCCTTGATGACATCGCCCTGGTAAGGCGAAGACGTGATTTCCGATGGAAAAAAGTAAACGTTGCCGTTGGTCGCGACGATCTTCAGCTGCCCAACACTTATCCTACGCATGACGCCACATACGGCGGTCTCGGCGAGCGACGTGAGGGGCTTCCATCCAGCCGTAAGCGCGACTTCGGAGGCCCAGTTCCAGGCATTGTCAGCGAGCGCTGCAAGCGAGAATGGGCGCTTTGCGGGGGTGTCGAAGAAGTGGGCAGGCATGATGGATGTAAAGGGAAGAGGGAGGAAGCGCAGAGGCAGACGTGAATCGGAGATAGGCCTGGATACATGAATATTAATTTTTAATTTTTCTGGGAAGGTGTTGCCAGTCGATAGAGAGCATTATAGTGACGTTTTGCGCGATCGGGAAAACCGTGATCGGACTTGACGATCCACATGGTGTGACAGTTACCAGACAGCCGTCGGTCACGTCGGCCTAGGAGTACACGAATCGAACCACGTAGGTTGGCGACAATGAGGAATGCCAAAGTTTTTTATGACCTAGAGCTATACCCCATGTGAAGGCCTTCGAGAAAGGGCGGAAGACAAGGAGGGCGAAACCAAAAGGGTTATATGGAGGAAGACTACACCAGTGCCGAGACTCTTTTCAGATTGCGTGAAGGTGTTGTTTCTTCAACCTATTGTGAAGGGTCAAGGCGTGACTTGACCCAAACGGGAACAAGGCTTTGCCAAACAGTGGCAAAGAGACGAGGGCAGAGAGACGAGAGAGAGAGAGAGAGAGAGCAAGCGCGAGGACTTGAACACGGAGATACACGTTGACGACGGCTCCGTACCAAATACGGCGCTTTTTCTGTGTTTGGGGTAAGGGAGCTGATCGGTCTGTGGATCTCTATGGGGATTCGTGGTGGATAATAATGATAAACGCGGCTGCGGGTCTTTTTGGATGGGTGTGGTTGTGCCCTGAACACTATGGTGTTTACGGGCATCACTGCTCACGTGTTGCGTCTGTGCCGCGAGCGTGAACTAGGAACGTCTGAGCGGCCACAAACTCCAGTGGCCAAGTCGACCTCGGGAATCTAGACATCCGAACTCGTCGACGCCCCTGTACACGCCAGCTACACACAACCAGATATCATACATTTTCCTTCATCTTTAGTCACGGCGGAGACACGAGCTGACGCGTCGTGCCATGTCTCAAGCATGCCAAGCCGGTCTTTCCCCATCGTCGCCAACGCGAGATCCCGAGTCCGAGGGGCTCCAAAGAGTCTTGGAGCAGGAAGACGCCGTTCAGCTGGTCAAGAGCGTGTTCAAAGCTACGTGGACGGAGTTCTACGCGTGGGAGAGGGACGATGATTTGAGGATGCTGCATTCGCTCGCGAGGATGCCCAGCCCGTCGGTCTCCCTTGCTTCATCTTTGTCTTTGACGCCAAGTCTGACCGATGAGGCGGGCTCCAATCCGACCGCGCATACAGCTGCTGTTGGAGAGGACTACTGGGCCGATGAAGACGAGTTCTGGCTCGACAATGACGGCAACGACGATCTCAATGGCATGCACATAGACTCTGGGTCCAGGACTTTCACCGTCTGCACACTCTCCCCTCCTTCCTCATCATCTTCCTCTCCGTCATCCTTGCATGCTATCCCGAGCTCTAAGTACACGCTCATGCCGGAATTGCTCGCCATCACGCCCCCGCCTGACGCGCCTACGAATTCGTCCCCGCCCTACGAGATATGCATGCCGACAAGCCGGAACATCAATGTCGGCGACGACTCGGAGGATATGCCGTTCATAGCGTACGCGGACGATCCAGAATTCCACCTTGGTGCACATATAGCGGACTACAAGCGCTTCGCTTGGCAGAAGGAAAACCAAGATCCTGATCGTCAGTTCTTCGGTTTGAAGGTCTTGGGTATATACTGATTCTCTTTTCTTGCGTAGTGGAAGTCATCGTCTTCAAAACGGCGCATATACTCCACTATGAGCACGGACTTTCGCTCAACAGGATCGACGACACGGGAGTTATGCCGTTGAAGCTTCTTGGCGCCACGGGCGTCGTACGCTCCAGTCGGCACAGGTGATGCATTTCCCTTTCCGTACCTCATGCCTCTGACAAATTTCGTTATTTCACCACAAGAGACTTCCCCGACTGGGGTGAGATACGCTCATTCCAGCTCTCTCTGCCCTATGAACCGAGCTATGCAAATGTGGGCCCTGGTGCGATCGTGTCGAGCCTCGTCCAGGACTTCTGCAATAACATGAACTGTCTACTGGGATATTGTACCGTTCATAGTACGTACGCGTTTTGCTGTCGCCTGATTTCTTTTTTTATATCTGTTATACCTCTGCTGACTACTGTTCGTTCCATCAGTGGGTGAATTCTCCATCCCTGATACCATACCACCGACGGTCCCCAACAAGGCGCTGATCAATAACATCGAAGCGGAATGCAGCCCTGAGTGCTTCATCCTCGGTCACGGGCCTCCCATTGTCAGTTCAACGATACCTTTATCGTTGTGCGCTTCTGATGAACATGTCATGCCAGGCGAGCGTGTGGACTCAACAAGACCTAGAGCTCCTCGATAGCGTGCTGCGCTACTCACCAGACATTTCGCCATGCGATTTGGCTGTCATATGTCGCAAGCCGTGTTACGAGGTTCGGATAATCCTCTCTTGGTTCCCATTGGTCTTTAAGCACCGACTTTCGCAGGTGTTCAAATACAGGAAGATGGCATTTCCTGATGGACTATTCGAGAGACCTGCGGAGAAGGCAAGGTCTCGACCAGTTCGAGCCGCGACTTTGCAGTTCCATGGTAATGGGTCTTTCCATTTATCCTCATTTTAGACCTTAACAAATGTCACAGATCACGATTCAAGTAACTTTACACCGTGAGGTGGAGCGGTTTTTCTCTGCTTCTTGGTGTTTGACCGTGCCATGTTTTAGAAACTGGCCTTGTTCGCATGACGGGCCATGCGATGTAAACTCACAATGTCCCTGTTTCCTCAATCACGCCCATTGCGAAAGCAGTTGTCGGTGCAGCACCAAGTGTGAATATTTCCTTCCTCTTTTCCTCGCTTCCCTTTTGTAGTGGCCCGTTTTCTTCGCCCTACACTGACTGTCTCCACTCAGGTACACGGAGATGGGCTGGCTGCAACTGCGGCAAGTCAAAGACGCGCACTACGTGCCAGACATGGAGATGTCCGTGCTATGTTGCACATCGCGAGTGTGATCCCATCCTCTGTCTCAAATGCGAAGCACGGTGCGTTAGGTGTTCACTCATCCTTCTATACTTGTAACTGACCCATTTCTACAACTACCGGATTTAAACACAGAGGTGGGGCAGTGCTGTATCATATCTTTGAACATTTCCCTGATTAGGCGTCAA
Organism: Macrocybe indica; assembly: GCA_030407095.1. Lineage (NCBI taxonomy): Eukaryota > Fungi > Basidiomycota > Agaricomycetes > Agaricales > Callistosporiaceae > Macrocybe > Macrocybe indica. The sequence continues at coordinate 279,631 of JARFTL010000001.1, read as the reverse complement.
TTCAGATCACAAGTCCGACGTGTGCAGAAACGTTTCGCTGCAGCGCCGACGGCGCAAGGTAAGAAGCTGTCTCTTCTGCGACCACTTATATGCAATTAATCTCCACGTTCTAGAGGACACAGGTCCGCGAGGGCAAGTGGGGAATAGGCCTGTTCCTTGCAGAGCCCGTAGATGAGGGCGAACTCATTCTTGGTCTGCCTTATGTTTGTCTTTGCCCCCCTCTGTACTAAGGCGTAATCAGAATACACAGGCGAGCTTATCTATGAGATCACCTCTATCTGTCGCGAGTTGAGCCAACCTCTTCCTGAACCTTGTTCATGATAACCTGATGCATGGATCATCGTTCATAGTCTCCTCGCCAGACATCGGGGGCGATCGTACCTTTTCCAGCTTAATTCAACCATCTCGGTCGACAGCAGCAAGGCCGGCAACGAATCCCGGTTCATCAACCACGATGCGGCCTTGGCCAACTGCTACGCAGGCGGTGAGTCCTCACTTCATTTCCACCCCTGCTTCCTTTCCTTTCGCACTCCACCTGGTTCTGTATCACATGTCGTCTTTTTGATCGTAGTGAGATTGAAACGAAGAGACTGATGAGAACAATGTTGCAGTGCGGATGGTCAACGGCGAGCATCGGATCGGCATCTTTGCCTGTAAGCTTGTTTTTATTGTTTCATAGGCCATTTCATGTGTAACTCTGCACTGGGACAGTCAACCGAGTGGAAGTCGGAACGGAGCTCTTCCTCAATTACGGAGACTCGTTCTTCCGGGCTGATGATGCGGAGGAATCGAGCTCCACTCCTTCGGAAACTCTTCCCAGTATTGGAAAGGGGAAGGATGTGTATAACATGGATCAACACTCGTCTGATGAAACATATACCGAATCCGAATCTAGGTGATCAACTGTCGTCCTTCTCATGTCACCGTCTTTTCTTCTGAGCATAGAAATGTTTATTTAGCTAGTGCCTTATGTATCTTTGATACAATTGAAGGAACAAGGAATGAGAAAGTCAGAGCATTGTGCCGAAGCGCTATGCACGTTCAGCATTTGCACTCGTCTGGCTTACAGGTGCAGCTGGAGAAAAGAAGTGATATTGTCAGTTTTCGAGCGCAACCGATAACAAGAGCTTAAACCCCGCATGCGGCGAATACGCACCCAGAGCCGCAGTTGCAAGAGCTAACACCGCACTAGAAGGGCTGCTATGACCATCGTCCGCAATTCAAGGGAAGAAAGAGGCTTACGGCGCCTGCCATCTTTGGAAGCAAGTTGGGATAGTGGTAGTATTGGTTTGTGAGGTTGGTTGTGGGTTATTGAGAAAGACTCGAGGAACTGGGAATGCGATAGAGATTCCGCAGGCCTTTTATGCCTCTCAAGATGATGGTTTGGGCGTGTTTACTGTGTCATGCACAAGCAGCAAAAGTGAGCAATCGACTCAGGATTCTTGGTCAGGCGCGTCGTCCAGAAAATAACTCATCCGCACAAATAGCTCAACGATGACTTGCTGTGAAATAAGGTCACGCTTCCTCGTTTGCTGATGTGGAAGATGATCGATGAGTAAGCACCTCTAGACCAACGTCCGCGTTTGGTTGATCGTTCTTGTAGAATGGTCGATCTTCAGATTTGTTGATGCCATATGGACGTCGGGCGGACGTTGCGCGGTCTGGGAATTTCGAGGTCAGCGCAGATGTGGGGAGTTGCCCAGTGTGAGTGATGGGTCTGTCGCGTCTTGTTGCGATGCTTCAGATGCCGTTTGGGTTGATGATGCTTGGGTCGCTCTCTCGAACTGTGTTCGGGACGGGACAATTGAATACAAGTGCTTCGTTCAAGCAAGCGTTACTGCTCTTCGCTGCTAGTTTGTTGCTTGAAACCGAACAATGTGGATCACGGGCTATTCATCAACGACGCTTAGTCACTTGTAGACCTGCAGGCTTCGCTCAAGAAAGAGGATGGGACGATATAAAGACGGAATAGCTGAGCTGGATGAGATCTACTGACAAACCTTCAAACGATGTTGATGCACACGTGACTAAGTACGAACTACAGAAGGGAGGTGTCGTTTAATTATTTTTTTTTTGGTGGAGCATTACTCGTTAAGGGAGTCTCGCCGTCTGCTACTAGAAACCTCAGGGAGAGTTTGAGAAGTGTTTGAGCCACCGCGAGGAATGCTTTTATGCACAGAGTGCGGGACTCAGTACGGCCGCGGTGGTTCAGGGTGAGTTACCCCACCCCTTGTCTCCGAGACCATCCAATACCCACTAAAACCCCACTAACCTTTAGTCGCAGGTCTCCCCCATTTTGGAGGACATGTTTCCATGTATTCAAAACTGTCTTTTTGTTGGTGCCTTGGTGCCCATAGTTTGTGAGCAGATGGTCGAGTTTTATCCTAACGTTCATCACTGAGCCATCGTCTTATCTCCTGTGGTGCGTAGGGTGTATTTTGTTTCCTTATGACCCTTTTGCAGTGTAGTTTCCAGATGAGGTGGGCTAATTCAGCAATTATTATACGATCTAGTGCCGTTCATCGATAAAGCAAAGCGAGTTCTTAAAGCCAAAGCTTGTCGCAAAAACGGAAGTCGGTCAACAGCAGAGATGACATTAACAGTCATGAGAAGCGCTGGGATATTATTCAGTTTCTTCCGTGAAGTCATAACGATCGAGTAGCGCCGAACAGAATCGTGAAACGTCTCCTGTACTGGAAAAAGTGATTCTGTCAGGTGCATGTACTAATTACTGAATGAACCCGAGTTTACTGCCCTTCCCGTCATGCTCGCGACCCTGCTGCTCAACGATAGCGATTGCGTTCTGAACTCACCTTCAGTGTGGCAGGTCGCACTTGGCTTGTTGTGATTTGTGTGGCCTTTGTAGGGCAAGTTTCCAAACTCAACTTTCGACTTTCAATCTCCTTCCCGCGTTGGAAGGTTATTGAAATGCGCAGAGCCCACTGGCTGGTGCATTCTTTAATGATGTCTGACGGAACCACTTTTTGAATGAGCTTTGGCTTGCTTCCGCGTGGCTCAAAGTTGCGGTAACACACGACTTCAAGTTCGTCCTGATCATATCTATGTTTTAGGAACGCCACATCGCAGTGGTATAAATGCGGAATACTTTGCAGCATGCCGCCCATCACTATCCCACGTCTTGCCAATCACTTCGGCCAAACTGCTGCGCCACAGCATGCTTGAACAAGCTGTGAATAGGCCGGGCGCTTGATGTCGTTCGACTTGTCTCGCGTCGTTTTCTGTGGTCTCTTGCGACTCGTTTCAACGTCGCGAACGGATCGAAGCGTGATTTTCCTGGCACGCAATGGGGATCGATGACGTTCCCCTTGACATTTGGTATCTTATATGCGACCACCTGTCGATGCAATGCATATTCTCCCTGAGATTGGTACGTGGCAAATTCTCGCATCCCCTTCATATGATGCGAGTCACGGTCCCGGCAGGTCAACAGAAAGCTACGTGCGGCACTGTCCGACAGTTCAATCTGGTGCCAGGCTCTGCGCAACGTTTCCACTATTACGCCTGTCGTCCCGCATCTCACATCGGCCAACCCACTCCATGCGGCCTTTCAGACGACACGTCTAGATGCCCTCTGGAACAAAAGACCGGTTTCAAAACGCGTTTGCCAATCTAGTCAAGGGGACTCGATACGCGCTCAACTGCTTTCTGGCGGCACTCACATTGCTGTGCTGCTGGGAGATGGAACCGTTACAATACGTCGGACGGCCACTTTGGATACACAGGCAGTCATAATTCTGGAACCTCCGCGCAACATCTATGATGGGGAAACTACCATGCAAATTTCGTTGTCTTCTTCTAAGGAAATTCTTATTTCGACTCTGTGCGTCCAAACGATAGCAAGCTTCGTTGGGGGTTGACTAACTTTTTGGCCTCACTATCAGGACCACTTCTCGGTTCAATTTCAAATCTGAGCTTATCGTCTACAAGCTTGATTCATCTGTTTCAAAGGCTTTTCAATTAGCGACCGTCTTCTCGTCGGAGAGGATCTATCATTTTGCGGCCGAAGGTGATTTACTCGCCTATGGCCTATACGGAGGTCCCTCCCCAAAAGAAATGCATGAAATTCGTATTTGCGATCTTCTGAACACAGCAAAGGAGGAAATCTCGTTCTTCGTCCCTCCGGGCTATAAATTTGGCGACAGAGTGAGTCTTGCACACGCCAAATCGATAGCTGCACCTGAGCAGATGCGCAACAGTTTTATCACCCAACGACGATATCGATCCTTTCCCCCCGAATACTCTTGCTTTCCGACACGTACGAAATCCGCCTGTTCCGCATCCCCCAAGAACGTGCCCAGCCGAAAGAGATCTTGCACGAGTACTGGTACAGCGCTTTGTGGAACAATCACAAGCATGGGGCTGAGGCGGTTACCAGCCCGATTGTGTGGAACGAACCTCGTGGACATCATATTGGATTAGTTGCCATCCAAGCGCTGGACCGCCTGTACCTTCTGTCGCCTTCCTCTAGACCGGAGCGGTGCCATCTCATGAGCTGTGATATCCAGAACGTGCCATTGGCCACTTCCATCAAGTCGGCGATTAGTCCGAGACGGATGTTTTGGACGCTTGCACATAGAGATGCTTCCCTGAATACCTCATCGGGACGTCAAGATCTGGTAGTATACATCATGACCTTTTTCCGCGTCTCCAAAGGCCGGAGGGCCATCTCCCGAAAGGGCTGGTGCAAGGATCGTCTCGCCGTGGGGAATGTTACCCTTCTTATGAATGAAGACTTTGGTCATGAAGTCCTGGACCTCTCATGGGACGAGGACTCTGGACAAATGGCAGTCCTTACGTCTCCGCCACTCGGAGCTGGGCTCTGTCAGGCCGGTAATTTGCTGTCTGTACACAGACTTCAAGAGTAGTGTCCTTGGATATGGTGTTATTCAGCGCTTGTATTCCTAGATTACGTTCCTGTACACATAAAAGAGTCAATGAAAACATAATAAAAGAGAAAGGAATGATTCGTGAAGTATGGCTAGACTCATACATAGTTGGGGGTATTCGTGAAATGAAAAGGAGGAATGAAAAGAATGACAAATAAATGGAGAACAGCAAGCCATCATTAAAACCTTCGCCCACCGCCGACGAGCCCTTCGATGGAATGATGCTCCAAATCATTCCTGGCTTTCAAAATAGCGGCGTGCATTTCCTTCATGGCGTTTCCGAGCTTCACGCCGAACCGGCTGAGGATATCTCGTTGCCATGCATCGTACTTGGCGTTCACCCTCGCTTGGACTTGCTCATAGTCGATGACACAGACGCCGAATGATTTCTGTGTGTCCGACGTGTCGAATGTCGAACGCGCCTTTTTGATCTCGGTGAGGAGTTGCTGCCAGCTGGCGAGCGAATCTCCCAAGCGGTTGAAGACGTACTCGGCTTCCAAATCCCATAGCGATTGGAACTGAAGCCATTTTGCGACATAGTCTTTCAGCTGCTGAACTTTCACCTCGATCAAGGTAAATGGCCGTTCGAGGGTGTTGTCGGTGAAGCGCGTTAGCTGATTATACGTATAAAGTGAATACGTCTATGAAGAAATCAGGCCTTATTTACCAGAGAAGTGTACGTTGTTTCCAGATTTGACGAGCCCTGCATTTGCAGACCGATCTCGTATCTGGAACTCTGAATACGATGCAGACGGCACACGACGCCTAGACAGCATTTCAGCAAGCAGTGCAACGAAACGGGCCCGAACGGCTACCTATCCAGTCGTGGAGCTGTCTTATCCAGGTCGCGCGAGCATATTCTATTGGTGGATCTAGGAAGATGACCTGGTTTTGTATCCGTATTTCATGGACAATGGGTTTCACAACCATGTGCGTTTCCATGAACTGCAAACGAGGCATCATCAGTGTCCCACGCCTCGACCAATCAAGGAAGGTTTGCAAACCTTCTCTTCTTTCAGCCGCTTATCCCCACGCCTCTTGCTGACCAAGTCACGAAGCGGAAGTGTATCACGTCGTGTGTCGCCATCATCTGTACGGTCGAATTCGGAACACCATACTTGTATGATCTGAGTCAACCGCTGTAGCAGGATCGTCTCTATCTTCTTATCAAGTTCCCCGACCCAGTGCTCGAGGTTAGCATAGCCCTCCAGATTTAGACGATCAATCTAGTTGTAACCTACGCTAAGCGGGAACTCGAGCGAAATTTCGAGGGCTTACCGCAGCTTGAATTTTTCCCAAGAGTTCCGAAAACGCCTCCGTGGTATACGAGCATGTGGAGAGGTCTTCAACCGCGCGCATAATGTCTTTGTAAAGGTCGATTACGTTGTTCGTCTTGTCCTGTTAGAGGTGAAGATATTTTACCGGACAGGAAACAGCGACGACATGGAACGTACCTGCAACACGGAAACAACGCTAGCGAATTCGCGGACGAACTGGATATGACGGTTATCTCGTGCATCGGCGCTAGATACATAACGGGATGTGTCGTATTGATTGACAAAGTGATCCCATCGGATGTTCATGCCTTGATATTGCAAACGGGGGAAGATCAGTAAAAGCCAAAATACTTATGACGCCATCCTGCACACCTTTGGCGATCATCCTCTGTGACTCGTTTCTGTACTCTGCCATGAGCCATTCGATCCCCTTGTTGTTCTCGATCAAATCCAGCGTCTGCCCATACGTCCTGACGGTCTCCATTAGACTGACGGCATGGGGATACACCCTCTTCGCGTCTTTGGCCATGTTAGTGATGGCATGTGGAACCTGGAAGTTCAGCCAGAGCAAGTTCCGGACCTCCTTAAACAAAGTGATGATCTGCGGGTCGAAATTAACGGCGAGCTGGAACCCTCCTCCGCGAAGCCTGACGATCTCGAACAGACGTCCGTCGACGCTCATATTACGCCTGTTGATGTCATAAAACCATGCCTCAAAAACGGGCCGTGTATCTAGCTTCTTGCGGAAGGCACTGCTCTCGGATTGTAGTTTCTGACCTTCAGCGTACAGCTCCCATCCTTTTCCGAGGACGTCCTCGACGCGCTTCATGTATGTGAGCAGCTGGCGCTCGATTTGCCGTGCCCAGATTATGGCGCCCGCGATGGGAGGAAGATCCCGCATCTGCGACATATGATAAGCCTCTGAGAAGCGGTACTGTGTTTTGAACTGCGAAAACATCAGATATATGCCGAAGATCAGAAATGCCTATGCAACCCACCTTGTCATGCAAGTGTTTGATGTCTTCCTTGACGGAGTCGATGAGTTGCGTCTGATATTCCTGAATTGCACCACGGATCTATGAATATAATCAACAACCGGAGCATACTTATGTATAGCAAAATTAATCATACCTTTGGACGGACGAACAACGCATTGAACTTGGAGAATACTCGGAACATCTCATTGGCGTTGCGAGCCGTGCCGAGCCTATCGCGCAACCGAGCGATAATCTGGTTCTCGACACGCGATACCCGCTCGTTGTATGCGTTTTCTGCCGCCATCCAGATCTCCATACCCTCTAAAAACGTTTTAAACAAGGAATAGCGAGAAAGGGAAGCAATTTACTTACCGACTGACACGTCCAAAACGTCGATCCCCTTGACGACTTCGTACGCCTCCTTGACTTCCTCCTCCATGTCCATGCCACCGACTTCCATCCCGACGCCGCCCAGACCTTTCGTTGGACCCGTCATGACAGCCAACTGTTCGTGCTGCTTCCTCCAGTCTCTCAGGTATCTCACCCGCTCTTGCAACTTCGCGTGCGCAGGAACGACCTTGATGGGAATGAACTTCTCGGCCCGTTTCCTCGTCACTTCACGAGCGACGTTTGTGAAATCCTTGACCGAATCGTCCCATGTCCGGAAGATATTCATAGTTTGAGAAAGCAGGCGCTCAAATGTTTCGTATGGAGTGTAGGGAAGTCGGTGTGATGTCAGAATGCGGAGCAGCTGATCGTTGAAATCGCGGGAGATGGCTTCGACAAGAGGAAGAGCACGGCGGATGGGGTAGGGGGATAATCGAAGCTTGCGGTTGATGTGTTGGAAGATGAGAAGAAGCGACTCTTGAATCTTATCGAGATCTGTTGCTGAAAGGAGTTCGTTGAGGGGAAAGTCTTTCATCAGTTGGTTGTATTTGTGAACTGGCATGCGCAAATGTTAGCAATGGGCCCGGTATTAAGACACGTCATGCAACGCACCAAGGTCCGTCGCATCCTTCAGACCGGTATCGGCAATGAAACTGACCGTTGCGCGGAAACGTTTCGCATTCCTCAAACAGTTTATGACCATGTTGACTTCATCGCTACGTAGTTGCGTCTCTATGTTATCTAAAGCGCGTTCAAGACTGAGCCAAAAGTTGATTTCCTGGGAGGCAGTTCCAGAAGAGACATCCCGAGTGAGTTTTGTGACAGATTGAATGGCCTTGATCCAAGAGTTGACGTGTGCATGCAGGGTATTCAGGAAGCTAGAATCATTGAGGAGTTTGGGAGGTATATGGGAGAGGTTGGGAGCCGTTCCAGTGGCCTGAGCCTACGATAACGTCAAAATGGCTGTAAACAATCTCAATCGTCGAACCAACCTGCTCAACAGCTCGTTGTATGATGGGGTGTATCACAAGATGTGTTTCCGGGATTTCAACGTTTTGCTGCAGGTGTAAAAGGGATAGCTCCAGCTCGGCGAATTTCTTTTTCGTCATCGGAATACCCATTCTCGTATCACCACCATCTTTCCCGGCCGTCTTTGCGCCGACGTATGCGTCGAACCATGGCTTCACACCACAACTGACCACTGCGTGCAAGCTTTCGTACGGTGTTTCCTGGTCGCCAAACAAGTTGAGGAAATGGAGTTGGGACGCGAGAGGTGTGAGAGGATCGAGCGTCGGACCGCGCTTGATCAGAGCCAGTGTCGTTGCATAGGAAGGGTGATACGTGAGCTGTGAGGTCAGACGGTATGTGTACGTCGGAGGTGCATCGTCTTTAGGAAAACCGCCGTTTCAGCCCATGCCACGTCGAACAACTTGAAATATCCGAGCGTAAACGCACCTTCCACTTCGTCCTTGACTTTGACAACATACAGCGCCCCTCCGCTGTCAGCAGCAAAGCGCGCCACGCGCTCGTCAAATTCGTGGTCGAAGATGTCCTCTAGCTCCTGCGGCACAGCCCCAATCACAGGCGGAAGCAATGCGAGCAAATACGCGCGAAATATCTCAGAGTCGAAAGGCGGAGCGGTCGATTCGGCCGGTTGATCGTGGTTCAGAGTCCCGTTTGTCGATGCCGTCAAAGCGTTGTTAAGCGGAGACTCCATTTCGACCGTTACGCGTGAAGCAATCGATTCGACCAACGAGCTGACGCTTTTTTTGCTAGGCAGTGCTTTCGTCCAGAACCCGAGAGTCGAAATAACCCGCCGCGGAGGAGTACGTCGGTATGTCGTGAAATACTGTTGGAAAAGACCCGCTTCAGTCGCCATGTCCTTGCCTCCCTTGACGGAAGATATCAGTGGGTGAGTTGAATCCAGCGACTCACATATCGTTAAAATTGCACGAGCTGCGCGACAGAAACGAGGCGGCCGCGAGTCTCCAATGGACCTGAGTTGCGGACTCTTGGGCTCCTTGCTGGTGACTGCGAGGAGGAAGAATATTTGCAGTTGTTTTGCTCTTCTCCTCTTTCATCTTCCTCGACCTCCACTGCTTCCCTCAAATTAGAGCTCGTTCGTGTCGAGTTGCTCAGTTCTGTTTCATTTTTATGGAGCGTATTTCATACTATAAACCGGGGAAGTTTGAGGTCGGATCATAGGAGAAAACCCTTGCCCTGGTGGGATGACACGCAGTTGCCGGCGTGTCTCGATCGATGATAAATTTTCTCCCTCTGCTTCGTTCACCACACGAGCTTACGGGTGTCTTTACTCACGTGTGACTTGATAAAAGCCATTCGCGTCGTCTGATAGACCAAGATGCTCTTTGAATCACAAACTCGCATGACGCCACACAAAATGTATCGCCGAATCCATGCCCACATTTCTCACGGACTGGAGCAATATGAATAGCCAACAGTCGATTTCAGTTGCGTACATGATTATTATCCAGTTCTTTGACCTTGATCTGCCACCCGCAATCGTCATGTTTTGCTCAGGTTCATGCCACAGAAGACAATTTGACTTACCTCAAGGGCGTAAAGGTGAGAATCATACGAGTTGGGCGATAGCCGTCTGATCGCGGCAGCCAGGTTGTATAGATAATCCTGCGTTTCAGAAATGTCAGAAGAACGGCTCGATAAAACAAAGGCCGAGTTACCTTGTTATGACCGGACGGACCTATGGATCTCCAAATCGTATAAGCAAGCTCATCCAGTGGCTCGCTACCAACTGTCAACACAGGCTCAAAAGATGGACATAAATAGACGTGAATTGACATACTGAACGAGGGGTTATCATGTCGCCCAACATAACACTATCGACGGAATTTCAGGGAACGTCGCTTCCACTCAATTGCAGTGGACTCACGTATGCCTAATCATACTCATCAGCGTCTAACCTTGACGATCATCAGCTTCGAGAACTCACTCTACTTATGATGACCTTCTCTTCGCCATCATCTATGCCAAAAATGTCGATCTCTTTCATTGTGTATCCATCCTGAGGATATGCCGTCATTACACCACAAGTCCAAGTCATGGACCAAAGGCGGACCTTTTCTCTATAATCTACAAAAGTAATCAAGGTGAGTTCGGCTCTGCATCGACCAGGGGACTGATTAGCGGCGACTCAGGCATTCGCACCAAGGTAGTCCCGGACTTCAGCGGCATGGGCCGGGTCTATTGTGTATGCAACACCTGGTATTTTCCGAGTGAATTCGTCGTTCATCAACACCTTCCTAAACATACCCACCCCAAACGACATCGTCGTCCGGAAATGGATCCTGCTCGACTAGGCCGTAAGTAATGAGCGTCAATGGATAGAACAAGTGTTCTTACAGAGTCCGAAAATTTGTCCCACTCTTCTTTATGAATCAACGTAACCACCCTCCCTGGATTCTAAGAACGTTGGAGTGAATTTGAACGGACCACAGATCATCGAACTTACTCGAGGAGTCCCTCTATGATCATGCGACATTTGTGCGAAGCGGCGCACATAACCCTTTAGAAAGCCAGAGACTTTAGACTTTCATTTCAATACGCATTCCAGACGTTAAAAGATTCGACGAGAAACCTTGAGCAATCGTATGCGGGGGAGGCTTCAGGTAATCTATATCGTTCGCTTATTCAAATAAACTGCGGTCGTAAGAAATTACCTTGAAGATAAGCGATCCATATCCAAATACCACAAATGATTCTGTGGGCAATCCCTCTGCTGGTTTATCATCCATGGCGGCGGCCGCCCTAAAGTCCCCACAGCACCTAGAGAAACAGCAGAGGCCGCTAGTTAACTTGATGGATCGAATAGACAATGGATCGCAGGAAGAAGATTATAAATGCGGTTATGTAATGTCATTCCACCTATCATAATCCGCTTGAACTACGTAGGCCATCAACCATCTTCTAGCTCTGATCCAAGCCTGTGCCATGCTGAAGTATCATTCTTTGAATGACAGTTTCAAGGCCATGGCCATACCTTTGTGCAGTCACTAACGATCTGTCAATGTCATACCATGGAATTGGACTCAGGGCCCATTTTTCACAGAAATCGGTTGTGTCCTCTCGGGCTTGTTTACTGACCAGGCTACCATGCTCCGCCTGAAATTCGAGGCTCAGTCATGCTTTGCTAATGCCTAGCGCTTTAGAGTGTGCTGTGAAAAAAGGGCCACACTTTCCTTTGCCTTTCATGCAGGTTGGAAGACATCTGACCACTAATCACCAGATGTACAGCCTCAATGCGCGGAACTCACCTGTTGACACGCGTTATGTATTCTTGCATTTAACGGAACGCTCCAGGAACATAAGAGGCTCACCTTGACAGCAACTTTCTTCGTCTGCAGAACAGAGTTTATGCGTCGAGATTCTCCGTGTTACCGAGCTCGGAGGGTGGTAAGGTATGCTAGCTGCCTGAATATGATTTCGGGATCTTACAATGGGGTAGGCAATGTGCCGTTGGGGTCATGCCAGCCATCAAGCCAGCATCTTCTTGCAGCATGCATGGTCGGCCGACATTCATTGGAATCTGCACCGAAAACACGCCAGATAGTTCCACAACGACGAACGTCAGCTGATTGTGGGGCCTGTTGTCGAATCCGTTTCTCCCGGGTATGTGAACCCCGCGTTGTGATGAAAGGACCGGGCCAGACAGACATCTCATGATGCTGGGCTGACATCGACACTCCGGCTCCAGCGTTATTGTAGCTCTGACGCCCACAGGTACGGGATATCTTTTCCTAAGCTATGGCGTAATACTCTGATATGAATCCATGCGGTCACACGCGATGTTGCATGACAGGCATTCTCCGGCTCCTCCAGGCGCCCTCTGGTCTGGTCCAATACTTGTCATCCACGTCCCTGAAAGAAAAAAAAATCATGTTAGGTGCTGACCCCTTGTCGGGGACCAGTTGACTCATCGCAGAAACTATGCATTGACGAAAATTAACAAACGGATGCTGAAATCCACCATCTGTTGACATCGTCGCTATCTCATGCCAACTGAACTGGAGCAGACGTTCTGAACTCTCTCCTGACAGGAGTTCACTCAGGTATGCAGGTAACACAGCCCAGCGACCCCACATCATGAATTTACGGCCCTGCTCCGCGATTGTTTACTCGTTTGACGAGAGATGCAAGGGTTTCCAGGCGGTTCCAGAGTCAACTTCATATTATACAGCAAATGATACCACGCGACGCGTACTCGTCGTCGCAGATCACTCGTCGACGTCACAGGTACACTGGCGCTCTGTCTGAATTGCAGTACCTTGCGAAGCGCCGGCCTCGGCAGTATTCACAAAGCTATCATACCTTGCCTGCATTGACCACGGTCGCCTTTCGTAATATTTCATGCCGGATGCTCTGTTCAGCGCACACATTAACAAATCAACCCTCACACGAGCTAGCGCGAATTCTCTTAATTCCTCTCCGAGTTTAAATTCCTCGGCCTCTCACGTTTAATATCTACTAGGTCTTCCTTCTTTATGGCCTTACAACGACGTCGTCCTGGCCTGGGCTTTGACGATGGGTTTTTCTGCGGGATAAATCTCTTGTCCCATGTCATTCTGATCGGGAAATTCAGCTTTTAGCCGTGCATATCGTCACAGGGACGGATTTCCATGCATTCGGTTATCGCTGGCTTTGCCCAGTCAGTGGTAGGCATCTTTTGTGAAACTCCGTGCTAAGGAGATGACCAAGAGGAGCGTTAAAATCTGCGAAAACGTGCATCGGATCTGACTCTACGCATTCGCAGTGACCTGCCTATGGGTAAACTGATTCTGGACCCTCACGCCTGCCTCATCAACGAAAAGATGCACTCTCACAGCTCCAAGGACGGATTCAATCTTCATTCCAGCCCTTACCTCTGCAAAATGACACATCAGTTATCGACAACAATGCGGAGTATGGATGACCAGCCACGTCGACCGAACAAATCGGTCCAGGGGCAATACGTTGTGGATCCTTGGTTTTGAGTCCGCCACTGCATCTGCTTCCTCCGGTATCGGTTGCATGCTGGGGAAGCAAGACTAGTTGGGAAAGAGCGCCAATTCAGGATTTTGGCTTCGAAAGAACAGACGCTGTGACGCAATACGCTTGCTCCACCATCAGTTGGCTGAGTCATCGATCACATTTCAAAATTTACCCCCGATAAGATTAGATCGCCCTGACGGAACTTAGTGACTCGACGAAAATCTCTCGACCTTAAAGCGCGCCTTTCTTTTTTCTTCCATACCAACCATAGAGTGTTTTTTTTTCCTCCCTCGCATTTTAGATTTTCATCTCAGACATGGCTATCGAAAAGGTTATTCCTTCTAACGGTGGATCCCAGCCTGCCCCACTAGACGTGAGTGTAGTTTCCCAAGTTTTGCTTTCCGTAACGCGTCCTCAAGCACGAAACACCATTCAGGCATCCAAGTTGGTTGTCACTCTTTCGAAAAACTTGGCACAGTTACCGGATTATGATAACCTGCAATTTGGACAGGTATCGATACCTCTTTTCGTTCTCGCTCCGTTTAACACGCTTCTTCAACGCAGGTTAAAACGGACCATATGCTCATTGTTACCCATGACCCCGTAACTGGCTGGTCAACCCCAGAAATCAAACCTTATGGACCCTTGACTCTCGATCCCGCAAGTTCGTGCTTCCAATATTGCCCGAACATCTTTGAAGGAATGAAGGTGTGATCGTCTCAACAGTAACGAGGCCGCAGCTTGGAACGCTAATCTGCACCAAAGGCATACATGGGTCCGGATGGCGAACCGCGTTTGTTTCGACCGGAGAAAAATATGGAACGTTTTGCTCGCTCTGCTGCTCGAGTTGCCTTGCCGGTGAGTCGTGTCTGAACGGCTGGAAAGTGAAATTTGCTAATTCGCGTTGTAGCCTTTCGACACGGATGCCCTCTTGGTATTAATTAAACAGCTAATAAAAGTCGAAGCGCGATGGATTCCAAAGATTCCGGGACACAGCTTGTATCTCCGACCAACGATGATTGGCACGCGGTCAGGTGAATAGCCTCTCTGTTCCCTCAAGTAATTTGGCCAACTTACGACGTCCTCTGCAGCACTTGGCGTTGCGGCGTCTGAACATGCGATAATTTATGTCATCCTCACACCCGCGGGTCCATACTTCCGTGGAGAAGCCAAGGGCATCCCTCTTTTGGCTGTAGGCAAGAGCGTTCGTGCGTGGCCAGGAGGAACTGGCGGTCACAAGCTCGGCCTCAACTACGCACCTGGCTTTCTGCCGCAGAGAGAAGCTGCACAGCAGGGATACAGCCAGATCCTGTGGTTGCTCGGAGAGGACAGCAAGGTCACAGAGGCAGGCGCCATGAACTTTTTTGCTGTCGTCAAGCGTGATGATGGAGGTCAGTATCGCATCCTGTGGCTTGAATGTCTGGGGACTGTAACTGAGTTCACTCCAGACCTCGATGTTTTCACTCCGCCACTCGACGGAACCATCCTACCGGGCGTAACGCGGATGTCGTGCCTAGACCTCTTGGATGCTCACGCCAGCAACGAGACTGTTCTGCCAGGCATACCCGCCACTCAACGCCTGCATACATCCGAGCGCGTCATAACGATGCACGACATCGTTCTGTGGGCTTCTCAAGGGAGGCTGTTCGAGGCATTTGGCGTGGGTACCGCCGTCATCGTTGCTCCCATTGGAAAGATCGGATTTGAAGGGAAGGATATCGTCGTTCCCGGGAGCCAGAACGGCTTGGGTCTCGTAGGGAAAGCGCTTTGGCAGAGGCTGACGGACATTCAAACCGGGGTACACCCATGGAGCGACTGGTCGGTGACATGCGATTAGTTCTTGTTACCGATTTGGCTTTCGAGTCCATATGAGCTGATGTCTAGGATGTTAGAGGAGGCAATCTAGTGTTAATATCAAGAATAAAGTTTGGGCCTCTATAAGTTTGTGCACATGTATGAGGGATATCCGCCTTGAGTAAAGTGAACAACAGTTCATGTTCACATCGTGCGATCACGTTTGATCCGGGAATTGTGACTGACGTGACTCATTTTTGCCCATTAACCAACTGGCGTCGCTGCCCATCCTACGACCACATCTTTGTAGTAATCAAATTAATCTTGTCAAGCATTACTTCGTTCCATGATGGTGCAACAGTCCACATCCCAGCTTCGGGGAATCGTTCCCCAGATGACCCACCTTACAACCACGTCGCGCTGGCAAACCACGTCAGATGGATCTTTGCTGTCTGCCTGGGGGGGGCGCACGTATCAAATTCGTGTTCTCCGGTTCGGCTCTCGTCATCCAGTTCGGCTCTCGGACGGAGCGCAAGGACAGATGGAATGGCGGAACCCGAATGCTGGAGATTTCGGTCTCTCCTTTTGTGCCGGAGCTACCTGAGAATAATGCTCAGGCTGATACCCTCAGTGCGCGTATGCACCATTTAGATGCACATTCGGGTTTGGTGTTCCCAGTCCCGCTTCTCGGAGAGAAATGCGTTGTTGAGATTGCTCTGATTGACTGGGCATCGATCGTTGAGATCAAATCTTTTCTAATCGACGAGGTACATACAGGCTATTTGTTCCCGTCGTTCGTCGGCTGAATAGCTAGCTGCCTACTGTCCAGTCTGCAACTATCGAACCTTTCATAGACGCAAGCTCGGAAAGACCGCTTTCCATCCTTGTCATTGGCGATTCGATTTCGTGCGGATTTACGACCGCAGACGAAGAAGATGGTGGAGAAGCGCTTCCTCGCGGTTGCCTTGACGCTTACCCATTTCGCGCAAAACGAATCCTCGAGCGCATTGACGGTCCCAGACTTGATATCGAATTAGTTGCATACCCAGGAGCGACGCTCGTCGAGCCTGCAGATGACGACTCTTCATGTGACGTGTCGTTCAGCATGTCGACGAAATTCATGAGTTCAACTCTCAGTTGCTAGGTTTCCCCTTGGTCTAATCAGCAGTGGCAACCTGCTAGCATCGCAGAAGTGATTGTCGTCGCTCTCGGTACGCTTTCAGTATGGTTCTTCAGTCCACATCTAACGTCGCAAGTCCATGTAGGAACAAACGATGAAAATACTGACGTCCCATTTGATCGATTCACGAACACACTCAAAACCTTTACACAAAAGCTGATTACGACATTCCCTTCCGTGAAAGAAATATGGATAATCGTGTGTTCAACCTTTCTCCTTCTTAATCTGTATTTATGCGATTTTTTCTTTCATCCAGCCTCCACTCGAAGATTATTCCAATGAAGAAGACTGCTCCAAATGGCGCAAATCGCTTCTTTCGAATTCAACAGAATCGCACGCCGTTTCGTCTATTTCTACCGATGTTCCGGTCTTCATCTGTGACATCCAGGACGGAATGAAAAAGGAGCTGACCGTCGATGGTTTGCATCCGAACGTGGATGGACAAGAAGTCCTTGCACGGAATTTTGCTGCGTTTGTGCAACAGGCGCGACGTCAACGAGGCGTTTTGAGCCGAGGATGACTCGCAGTTTGTTGTCGCGTGTCATGGCCCGCGTTTTCGTGTTGTGGCTATACGCATTTCCCAGCCATGCAATACCCGGCTATTTCTTCGATCGTTGTTCGACGGAAGCATTCACTTGGATTTCATCCTCGAGATGGCAATGGAGGGAAGAGGGTGCCACATTAATTTGCCGAGTAAGTAGTTAGCCATCTATTAATGACCCTGAAAGATGTCCCCCATGTTAAACCCAGACAGTACATCTGTTGCAGTGACAGGCCGAGGCGTCGGAAGAACCATCAGGCGACAGGTTCGTCATTTGCACCTACATCTTGCACCGTACAAGTTCAATTGGCGTTCTGGATGTACGGTAGCGATCATGTGAACACAAGCCTAGCAAAAAAAAAAAACGCATTTGGAAGCGTGAGCATTTTGTATTTTCGAATTCCTATGATAGTTGAAATCCTTTGCATAGATCGCAGGAACGGTTTTCGAGATTTTCGAATATCTGGTCGACTTGGCGAAGGTCCGACTACAGTCACAAATGCTATTCTCTAAAAGGCCTAAGGATATGCGCTTCAGCGAGCCGGTTGACTGCTTGAAGAAGACAAGGCAGGAGGAAGACCTCTTGTCATTCGAAGAACCTTTCATCAAAGCTGGATTGCACAGGGTCGCCAGCTTCATCCTGTTCGTCCCTCCCACTTGCATCTTTCACGGCAGCCTCGAACAGACATGACGGCGCCCTCCTCATCATGGTGGAATTATGTAGCATCATCCGTGTGCATGACTAGCGGGCCAAAAGGTGACAATGTGTTATAGAGCCGTGAATGCTGGAATACGACGCGAGGATCTGCAACTTACGTCTGCGGTGCCTCCAAAAAATTTGACCGATTTCTCGACAATGAGGGTGATGATGCAAAAGTTACATTCATCGGCATACCGTACATAAATTAGTAAAACAGACTAGTACTAGCCCGTGTTGGCTAAGTGAATGTGAGTTATGGTTGAATTCGTGGACAAATGTGGCCTACCAAGTGTCGCGCACTCCTGCTTTATCTGTTCAATTGCTTGCTTGAACCGAGTCGATCCTTCCTCGTCCAAAATGTCACAGTCCCAGCGGTCCTGCGGTGCAGTGTCAAGCATCACTTGGGGATTTGGGGTGATCAGTGGCGGAGTGGCTACCACTCCAGATTGAGTAGATGTGGCTTCATAGAAACACAATTTCGTCCCAAACGCACTAACTGCACGCAATTTAGGAAGAGGGCAGACACCAGTTAGATCCCGTAAACGCTTTCGTATCTGATGGTCTGCCTCTTCTCGAGCGGAAGCGAACCCAAACCTCGCGATAGATTTGATGTCCAGGACAAAAACAGGGAGGTCTTCTAGGAGAATCTGATACTCAATAAGAAAGTCGATGGATTCCCTCGAATCAGGGATAGGATATGTTTGAGGCGCTACAGTGAATGGAGTGTCGGCCGGGAAAAGGCTGTAGAGCAGTTTGTTGTATGGTGCATAATAGTCGTTTTCACGGGGATTGGCCGAGATAGTTTGAAAACGTGCTAGGACATACTTCGGCCAAGGGGCGTTCGACATCGTGAAGTCAAGGTTTGGAAAATCTGGGGTCAGGACTGAACTTTATACAAGGGGCAATTGAGTTTTATGCATACATTCACTACAGTGGTCTCGTCACTGGAACAGCAGTGAGATTGGAGGTTGAGTGTCGAAGCTAGGGCACAGGGTTGTGACATAAGGTGATGCTCTAATAACCTATAAGAGGAATATGAAGTCGGGAAATCCAGGTTCGTGACCTCTCGCCACCACCCTGACTATTGTTGACCGACTACCCCAGCATCAAAAAAATCATCCTCCGCTTTAAAGGATGCAATCAAGGACAAAAAAAGCAGCTCACCTTCCACGATGTCGATGCCGAAGCTTTCTCTGGAAAGTTTCTCTCCCCGTCGACGAAAGTCTGGAAGAGAACCTCCCGAACCTCGCTGATGAAAAACCGTTGCCGCCTGTAAACAAGTTGTCGAAAGTTTTCTCCAATGTGGACGACACGCATCTGCATATCGTCGTGGGACGCTCGCCTGGTGCGTGTAAATGACATTCCCTTGCAGTATTCCTTCCTGATCTCCTACTAGTTTCCCATCTGATTGGCACCTCCGATTCTCCGCTACCCGGAATAAACTGTTTGGTGCACCGCAAAGCTCGCAGCCACATCTTTCCAGCCGAAATTGCCACGAGTAAGACTGTCGGAGCCCTAAAGGACGCGATCAAGGAGAAAAAGCAGCTCGCCTTCCAACTTGTCGATGCCGACGCCCTCGTGCTCTGGAAAGTTTCTCTCCCCGCCGACGAAAGTCTAGAAGAAATCGTGGACAACTTTGATGCCGGAGAACCGTTATCGCCTTTGGATAAGTTGTCGAAAGTGTTCTATGATGAGGGCGAGACGCACCTGTAGATCGTCGTGGGCGACCGCCTGGTGCGTGCAAATAGCATTCTCCGTCTTTAACGTCTTCCTGACTTCCCAACAGTGCCCAACCCTGGCGTCGCCTCGGAAACTCCGCCGGTTCTTGCGCTGAACTGTTTCGTGCTTGGTGAACCTCGCGGCCACATCTTTCCTGTCAAGATATCTTCCACAGACACCGTCGGCACCCTAAAGGACGCGGTCAAGGGCAAAAAGCAGCTCACCTTCCAAGACGTCGATGCCGACGCCGCAGCTATCTAAGACGACGTGGCCAAAAACTCTCGAAAGGGAGCTCGAGCGGAACTCTAACCGTACCAACGAGGCTCTTCATGTACCCCTCGTTCGTCGTGAAGACGTTTTTGGGCCCGAACCGCCTCGTTCAAATTATGTCGGTGCGATTGGCAACGGTAGGAAGAAGAACAGCCCCGAGTTTGAAGACAACGTTCGTGCTCGACCTTTTTCTTTTGTTGTGACTGTACAAAATAATTTGATTGTAGCACGTCGAGCAACTTCTCCGAACTCTGAACCTCAACTCGCCGGTTCCGTTGGAGAAAAAAGTTGCGCTGAATGTGGATGCATCTCCTAGTTCACCGGATTTTTCGCCTGCTTCAGCCACTTCCTCTCTTTTAACTCCTACAGATCTCTCTCCTTCACGGTCCAATTTCAATTCCAAGTTACATTCTCCGTACGAACTCAGCCATTCTTCGTATATACAACCACAATCTTCTCTGTTATTCGATCGTAGCCCTCCCGCTGCCCAACCCCAAGAGCAGCAAAGCTTCATCTCCCATTCTCCATCTTATCGCACCTCTTATCCATCTTCCCCATCTTTGAGCCATTTTCCAATGCTTCTTCTGCTCAATCCCTCTACAATCCTTCTACCGCACCACCACCACCTATTCAACATGGTCTCTATACTTCACCTCCTGCTCGTCATCTCGATCCACAAAATAGGCCGTCTCTTCCCCCTATGGACTGGCGGCTCGCTCAACAGGTGCCGCCGCCGCCATCACACCCTGCTTGGCTTCTGCCGGAGGAGGAGCAAGACTATAGCGCCGGTGTCGTTGGCCACCAAGAACCTCTGCGATCTTCCTTCGTATTTCAACATCCATCCCAACCACAATCATCTGCACACGAAGTACGTTGGGCCGTTCTTACCCTAAAATAGGCTGCTCATATGCGCATATAGCTCATCAATTTCCTCTCCCTGCTCCATCCATCATCTTCCCTTCCATGCCATGTCTTCGTCGAGCGCATCATCAAGTCCTCCGACCTAAAGCCTCCATCTTCCTTCAACAGAAGCTCAAAGTCGCGGACTTTGAGGAGCGCGCCAAGATCGTCGATGCCATCTGCACCTGTGAGTTCGAGATGATGGCTCATCGGTAAACTTACTGTATTCTACCGGTTCTGGTGCTGGAGGCGATAATGTACGCTCTAGCTTCGGGAACTGGGCTGTGCTCCGAAAGGGTTCCGTGGACCCATTCCGAAGTTATAGTGCAAGTTCTCTTAGACGAGGTAGCAGTACAGTGAGTTCCCTATCATTTCGTATCATTCTGGCTTAATCTGGAGATAGGCTGTCCATATTGCTAGGAGGGAGCATGTATGTATCTCTCGCCATTTCCTATCTTTATAGGCTCGATTCTAATGTATTTGAATGGCGTTTGAAGGAACCGAGGAGACGAGAGGGTTTCATGGCTTTGTTCAAAGGTTATGAGAGGAACTAATGGTTGTGAAGTCGTCTTACTACTATGGCAAAAACTCAAATGATAAACTACATGTGACTGAACTAACAATCCGAGTCGATGGCTAAAACATCAAGCACTTGAAGCCTGAAGCTTTGAGGCATAACTCAGTCGACCGACGCATCGCGTTGGTCAGGTGTGAATGTCATCATTGCAGTTGGGCTATTAGCATAACATCCGTCGTCATCAGCTCGTCTCCCTGATGCCTCACCCTCCATGTTCCCCTGGGCGTAACTCCATACTTTCTTCCCAAATGGCTAAATGAGATTCAACATGTCGGATCGTCAAGTGGGGGAAGTCTTCATGCATTCCCGGAAGGGTGAAAGAGGGAGTGGGACAAGGGCTGTACACAATCAGAGACCGCGAGTCAAAACCCATCCTTCTGTTGTTCTCCACGGCTCTGCTGAACTTTTTTGGTACCCTCGATTTCAAATATCAACCGTACGTGTACCCCGAGCATCTCGACGACTTGCCGACCTTGTTGTCTCTCCACACGAGGTCAACTGGCCTTCGAAGTCTCGACGACACAGGAGAGGGGTCGTGCGGCCACGTTCGTCAAGCAGCTAGGTATGGGTTAGATGGAGTTCAGAGAGGTGTTTGATAATCGAAGGAGTTTTGGAAGAGGGAAGCAGGGCCCTGGGTTTCTCTCGTTAGCCAACACAGAAGACGAAATGAAAAGCCGTACAGTGAGGCTTCACTATCCCGTCTACCACAACCTCGGCCTCGAGTCTTGCGGGCTTGTCCCTCGACTCCTCCAACATCCTAAGGTTCATCTCCAACCCACACTTCTCCCACTTCAAGACTCCAACACCCGTCTGCGTCCCCACTTCACCTCAGGGTTCGGCCGTCTACTCCTAGTCGGGTCCCTCATGCCGTTCAGCCACTTTCTCCTGTCCTGCGACGGAATGGAGGAAACTCGGGTGCGAGTTCAGCAAGCTGTCGAAACGCTGCACGATTTACTGTTGTCGGTTGAGCTCGTCTTCGAGATTTCTTGGATGCTATATTGGGTGTGGATGTGTGTAGTAAGCCGTCCTAGAGGTCGACAAATCCTGCGCAGAGAAAGGAAGTATATGATTCGGGCTGTCTGAGGTGGCGTTTCGACGAGGGAGGAAGGATGCAATTGAGACGAGGATAAGAGTCTGGGAACATCGCCGAGAGTGGTTTCTCGCATGATAGGAGATGTTTCCAGCAAGTCTACGTTGTCCAAGGTTGTATCAGATACGTCCCGAGCATGCTTACCACGTCAAGTTCCTGGCTCCCGCCTTCTCTTTCCTCCTTTCTCACCATTTCCTTCGTCTCGCAAGTCCTTGCTGAGAGGCATTTCACTTCCTTCGACTCTGGATGTCGCCTAGCGTAATCGCTGAGTATGTCACAGGCGGTCGAGTAAGTATAACCGTTCCGCTCAGATGGCCCATGGTTTCTCTTCCGAACGTCCGCTTTGATTGTCTCGGAGATACGCTGCATCTCGTTCTCTCCTCGCTTGAGGCTGACCACTCCGCTTTCCCGATGACGCGGGAGAGCAGCAGTGGCATAACGTTCCACGGGCAGTCGGGCAAGGGCTAGGTGGGGATCGGAGAGATGTTTTATTATTGATATGGGCGTTTTGAACGACAGAGGGTTGGACTTTGTCGTGTTGTTGTTCTTAGACATAAATGAGAGTCGGTGAGCGAACGGCAGAGAATGGGTGAAGAGGGAAAGAAAAAAAGTAACTTACTAGGCTTCATGTTCCCTTCTACCCTACCCGCTTCAACCTCCGCCTCGAGCCTAACGACCAGCTCAAAACGAAGCCATTTGTGACCCATTCACACACTCTGCGATTGGAAATCGGTGACATGACCAGCTAGTTGAATAAACCACTATGTGGCTGTGCAAATTTTCGGCAACGGCCTGCCAATCAGAGTTCGGCAACCAACCAACCCAACAGTCATTACTCAGACTCGTTCCGCATGGGCAAGGACGATACCGACAGACACAAGGAACGCCCAGAAGACTCGAAGCACTCTCGCAGAATCGAGGACCGTCATCGTCGAAGTGGTAAGTCTCACTTTGACGTCTGGGTAGGAGAAACGCCAACTGAACTGCTGTTTTCTTTTGGGTTTTTCTTTTCTCTCGGTTTTCTCTCTCTTTCGTGCCTCGCTGGGGGGTGGACGTTCACTTTGACAAACACGCCCTGGTTTCGTCGTTTCGGGTCTGATGAACTGGCGTGTGTGCTTTGCTGCCTGGGCGGCGGGATTCAGAGCGCCGGCACGTCTCCCGGTCGCGGTCCCTCTCCAGTTCCAGGTCACGCGAGAGGCACCATCGACACCAGCACCAGCACCGGCACAGGGACGGCGAGAGCCATCACGAGCGGGCCCGCCGGAGCCGCGTT
Source organism: Macrocybe indica (assembly GCA_030407095.1). Lineage (NCBI taxonomy): Eukaryota > Fungi > Basidiomycota > Agaricomycetes > Agaricales > Callistosporiaceae > Macrocybe > Macrocybe indica. The sequence continues at coordinate 256,033 of JARFTL010000001.1, read as the reverse complement.
GCTTCGTCGTCACCAGAGCGAGAAGGACGTACAAGACGTCGTCGTGATGGTTCCGTCGATGGTTACGACAATGAACGCGACGAGCCCAGAGATGCTCTGTCGAGCTTTAGGAGAGAGGTGAGGGAGAGCGAGGAGGGAGAGAGACGCCGTCGCTCTCGCTCGCACGAGCCGGCGCGGTACGAGCAGGTCCGTCTAGTCTCGCTTTCTACGTCCCAACTCAACTGCTCAGCTTGAACAATCGTCTGCAGGACCGGGACCAACGTGGCCGCGGCCGGTCTAGGGAGCGGCGAAAGCGGAGCCGGAGCGTGAGCAGCGCCAGAAGAAATGTACGTCAAGCTTTTCCCTTATTCTTGTTGCGTCCGTTGGCCTCGTCGTTTTGACCTCCGAAGATGCGTTGGGAACATGCATACTCTTGCAGGACTCGGACCGTCATCTGAAGGACGTGGATCAGCGCAACAAGTCGAGGCACCGCCGGTCGCCGTCCTGGAGCACGTCGTCAAGCCGTGCGGACTACTCGGACACTTTTGACGATGGACGCTCCTCGAAGAGGCGGCGATACCGCACGAGGTCGAGGTCCGTCTCGCGATCGAGGTCCAGATCCGTCTCGCGTTCGCGCAGCCAGGAGAGGCCAAGCAAGCGGCATCGGCGCCATCACCACCGCCGGGACCGTGACCATCACAAATACAAGAGACGCGACAAGCGCAGGGAGAGAGACGACAGCTCCGAGCGATCGTCTTCTCGTGAGCGCAGGAAGAGGAAAAAGGACAAGGACCGAAAGAGGGACAAGGAGGAAAGGAGGAGCATTTTGACTGGGAAAAAGGCGAGTTGTGTGCGGTTGTCATTGATGGACGTCTGTGCTCATTTTATTGTCTGTTAGATCAAGCTGAAGGTCAAGAAGGAGAAGGGAGACGATGAGAGGGATGCGAATCGCCGGGATCTGCTCAAGTTTTTGAACTCGACGTTCGAGTGATGCTCCTGACGTTTTCGTGTTCCGTGCCCTACATTCATTCTCAACTGTTATCGTTGGATCGTCCTCACAGTGGGTGGTGCACACCCCAAAAAAAATTGTCAAGAAATACGATTATCTGTGATGGTATAACATGCTGTAGTGGTGTATGATTGAGAAATGTACCTGTGATCCCATGAGAAAGGCAAAAAAAAAAACGTGAACGACTGCATGCAACAGAAGATGGATGGATTGTCCGTGATAAATGCAAGGAAGAGAAAAGGCTTGCGGTCCTGCCGTCTGTCGTGTCTGTAAGACATGGGCTTCAAAAGCGTCATGTCGCAGGAAATACTCACCAAGACACTGATGGTGGAAGTGCGGTGAAGTACTTTGGGTGGAAATTGAGGACATACTCGAACTGCGGGCCCGTCTCCGGGCTATGCGGGAAACGCTTGCACTTTTCCACCGTCCTCCATTCGCGCGCGATGATGGCCAGCGCCTCCGCGCCGTCCCTCGCAATGCCACTCTGCACGAGCCAGCAGCCAATGACCATGCCCGTCCGCCCAATCCCACCGCGGCAATGCACGGCCGAGATCCTCCCTCGCTCCTCATTGTCCCTCAGCACGTCGAGAACGCTGTACATGTGGTCGAGAGACTCGGGCAGGCAGCGATCCCGGATCGGGAAGCGGTGGTACTCGAGCGCGGAGACGTTGATGCCGAGGAGCGCGGCGCGCGTTGAGAGGACGCTGACGTAGGGCCGCAGCTCGCCGTCCTCGGTCAGGTCGATGAACGTGCGGACGCCGGCTTGGAGCAGCGCGTCGAGTTTGGGCTTGGAGGGGTTTTTGGGCGTCCAGGGGTACTCGCACGCGAGCAGCAGCGGCGTCGCCCAGTATGAGTTGGGGATGGGACGCGGGCAGACGGCGTTGAGCGGGTTGGGCCGGTCGATGGGCGAGAGCGCGTTGATTCTCCGCTGTGTCGCTTGCATGTCCTTGCCGTCTGGCCTCGCCGTCACCGACAACGGCTTCGACATCGTCTCTTTGGTTCGTTCGTAGAGCATTGGCGTAGAAAGTCGAGGTTGTATTGTAATTGAAATGAAATAAAAAGGTTCCGCCTTTTTTTTTTTTCGAGGTGATTCGGTTGGACAATGGGCGTTTATATATAACAATTGCCCAAGAAAAAAAAAATGAAACGATTGTTGTCCAGAACCAGCCCCTTTACCACGTGGGAACATGGCGCTGCACCGTTGCACCGCTCGCTCCCCACAAAATTCTTGGTCTTCTGGACCGCCCTAGGTCTCTCCTATTTCTCCACCTTTGCGATCTCAGGCTTTCATTAGGAGGACAAGATGGGAACCGGGGAACCCGCCCGAGGACAGGTCGAGACGCTGGAATTAACCCGAGGAAGACGCTCTTGGAAGTAAACGTGGCTCATCGCATGCCCCAACGGGCGTTCAGTTGCGAAGCTTCTCAAGGTCCTTATCTCGGTCTTCCGGTATCCCTGTTTACGCCCGCCCGAGAGTTTTTTTTTCCTTCTCGAATGCGATAAATATCCCTGCTTTGACATCCGGATTTCTCCTCTTGAACATCTCCACCACGGGCATCCCTGATAGATATTGTTATCACGCTATTCCTCCTTTTTTGTTTTTTTTTCTGTTCGCATGATTTTTGATTCGTTGGGCTTCGGACACGTTCTTGGGGGGGGCCTTGACGTGCAACGATGCTGCGGACGCGTGCTTGCCTGTGATTCGTGCTACTTGGTGCGGGCTTCCGACGACTCCAGATGAGTTTAGATTGGCCGTTTCGTCATACGTGGGGAATCTCGCTTTATGCTCGTTCTCGATGAAGACAAAGGTGGAATGCGCTGGTATTTCAGCAACTGCTATCCAACCAGTCCTGTTCTGCGTCGGCGATGGCGAGCTCGATATGGCCACGACGCAACACATTAGAAGCTCTGCCACGAGGGATGCACTAGTCACAGGACTAATCTGGCCACGAGCCCTATCGATCAAACAAGTCGCAACCTACCCTCTGCCTCAGCGCTCAGAACTGACACGCTTGATCTCATTCATACACCCTCATCTGGAATGTCACCGGACTCGTCCGTCTCGCGCGCATGGTGGAAGGAAGCCGTCGTCTATCAGATCTACCCAACCTCGTTCTTTGACTCGAACGGCGACGGGATTGGCGATCTGAATGGCATCTACTCGAAGCTCGACTATCTCAAGGATCTCGGCGTCGATATTCTCTGGCTTTCTCCCATCTATCGTTCGCCACTAGCGGATATGGGGTACGACATATAAGCCCCCCCCCCTGCATATGTTCCTTGGCTCTGCACCTCCTCCCATGCGGCTCACGCCAGCTAGTTCGGACTATCGCGACATCGATCCGAGGTATGGAACGCTCAGAGACTGGGATAGGCTTCTAAAAAGTGTGCATGACCGCGGGATGAAGCTCGTGTAAGTATCAAACGGCTTCTTTCACTTTCTTTTTTCTTCAACGTGAATACAACGTGCGATGCCAACGTGTCTGAGCCAGGATGGATCTGGTGGTGAATCACACTTCCGACGAGGTTAGCATGTTTTACGGAACGTTTGATCAAGCTCGGCGCCCATTCAGCACACCCTTTGCACCCGGCATAGCACGAGTGGTTCGTCCAATCGCGATCGAGCAAGGATAATCCGAAACGCGATTGGTACATCTGGCGACCGCCTAAATACGACTTGGAGGGAAATCGCCTGCCTCCAAACAATTGGCGATCTGTGTTCCAGGGTACGTTGCTCTGACATGCCACGTGAATCCAGTTCACCACCTTTGCTACCATCGTGCTTGTCACAGGTTCGGCGTGGGACTATGACGAGAACACGGGCGAATACTACCTCCATCTCTACGTCTCGAAGCAGCCTGATCTCAATTGGGAGAATCCCGACGTACGCGAGGCCGTCTGGGATATGATGCGGTTCTGGATCGATCGAGGATGTGATGGGTTCCGCGTGAGCCATCGGCTAGCTAGTGCCTTTGACGTTTCCGTTCAATGAGCCGTTCTCTTCTCGGCTTCGTCAAAGATGGACGTCATCAATCTCATCTCAAAAGTCGATGGGCTTCCCGACGCCCCAGTCACGGAACCAAACCAGGAATTCCAGCCTGCTGACATGCTATTCGCGAACGGGTAATTCTTGTTAATCTAGCAGGGTCACATCATTTCCGTTTTGCTAAGCGCCATCCGCAACTGAACAGACCCACGGTACACGAGTACATTAAAGAAATGCGCAGCAAAGTCTTAGCAGGTCTGCCAGAATTTCGCCGCTTGCGTGTAATATCGCTCAATTCAATCGATCAAGGCCATGACCTCTTCACGGTCGGCGAAACACCTTTTACGCATGATTCAGAAGTCCTTGCCGCGTATGCCCTGCCTCAAAACGGAGAGCTCCAGATGATCTTCCAGTTTGAGCTCATGGATCTGGATTCTCCAAAGGAAGGCCATAATCCGCTCATTCATCGCGATTGGAAGCTGTCAGAGTTCAAAGAGATCATCGGACGCTGGCAACGTTTCAAACGATCTGAAGGATTTTGGAACGCGTGCGCCGATGCTTGTCCTCCAGGGTTGTCCTGCTGTTTACTCCTCGCGTGCGTGCAGGATATTCATCGAGAATCATGACCATTCGCGATCCGTCTCGCGGTTCGGAAACGATTCCGACGAATGGCGCGCGCTGTCCGCAAAGATGCTTGCCATGCTGCAAGTCAGCCTGTCTGGGACGCAGTACGTTTACCAAGGCCAAGAGCTGGGCCTCAGGAACTTTCCCAGATCATGGGCCATAGAGGAATACCGCGACGTCGCGGCGTTGAATTATTGGAATAGGTTCATTCTTTGCTTCTTTTGACGGACCTCGTTGTGCAAATTTTTGCTCTTTAGGATTCGTGACGAACGAGAGAGGGATGCGGGAGGGGAGAAAGCTGATATGTCGGATGTGCTGGATGGGTTCCAGCGAAAGGGGCGAGATCATGCTAGGCTTCCGATGCAGGTTAGTTTTCTAGCTTGCTCTTCGCTAGACTGGGCCCATCCTCTCGATCAGTGGGATTCGACGCCTCATGCCGGTTTCACCTCGGGGACGCCCTGGATCCGCGTGAACGACGATTACAAAGAATGGAATGCCGCGTCGCAGATGTCGGACAAGTCCAGTGTTCTCACCTTTTGGAAGGAAGCGCTTCGGGTTCGCAAGGCACACGACGTCTTGGTAGGAAATTCCGCTCGGTGATGATATCATTGAAGGTTTGAACGATGGGCCTCGCTTTTGACAGATCTATGGCGACTTTGACGACATTTCGACGGAACATGAGCAGGTCTTTGCTTACACCAAGTCTTTGCCTGATACCCGTGCACTGGTAATTTTCAATTTCAAGGAAACCGCAACGAAGTTCGAACTACCAAAGACCGACGAGGATTGGACGACGTTCAAGCTCCTTCTGGCCAATTATGATGATTCAGCGCTGAATGGCAACATTGTGCCGTTGAAAGGATTCGAAGGGAGGATTTATGTTAAATAGATAAGTCAATGAATTGATTGTGTCGTATAATCAACGCTAGTCAACGGACACAGAATGACCCTAGTCTTGACAAACGTAAGCGGCCTCCGTTTTCCAGACCAGACCATCGTTGCTGTAGAGCTGGAGCATACGTATATGCTTGAAGGCGACTTCCCAAGAGTCCAACGGTATCTTGGATGCTTTTATTGACTCTGACTGTTTTTCGGCGAGCTAAGGACAGTCAGAACATATATAGACTGGACTAGTAGAGCCAAGCAGCAAGTCACCTTGAGGAAATCGCGCCAGAATGCTGCAAGCTGGCTTAGCAGCTCGCTTTGAAAGAGCGGTCGGCCGTTCCGAACGAAATCGAACGGGACTTTGTAAGGTTCGTAGCCCGGCCACTGCCACAACCATCCAGCGGGTAAATCTTCACGGCAACGACCGATGAGACAAGGCAACCGAAAAGCCCTCACCTGGATCTCGAGTATGGCCGATTGCACGGTCGGCAGCGCGTGAGGCCAGCACTCGAAAATGACAGGATCGTCGTCCGTCTGGCCGTCGCAGCTCGCGGCCTCCGTCAGTGATATGCCGATGTTGGCGAGCGTGTAGTCGAAGAAGAGGAAGCCCGGGAGCCGCTGCGTGTTCTCGGCCACGCGCTTGGTGCGCTTGCCCAGGTGCCAAGAGTCGGTCCCGCGCGTCTGCGTCCCGACGAGGCGCAGGTTGTACTCTCTTTCGCGTGGTGTTCTCGAGGTGCTCTCGAAGTACTAGCATGTCGGTGAGTGCGAGGCGGCTGACGTTGACTGACTGAGTGTCCGCGGGACGTGCGCACCTTGGTCGCAGAGGTGTCTTGCTGCATGGCGAAAAGGGGAAGTAATTGGAGGTGTGCTGAGGACTTTGGAGTTGGTTCTCAAAGCCTTCTTGCTGCTCTCTTCTTAAAAGGGCGGCAGGGTCCCCGAAAATGATTGTGGCCTTGGGCCCCTTGCGCGTTCCTCCATTGTTCTCAAAGAGTGGCCCTGCGAACGAGGTCGCGGCTCTGCACACGAAAGGGAACGAAGAGTACTCTGTCGGAGTGAGCAGTTCACCTATCCTTATTGTCCGTGAGTTGACGGCCGAGGCGGCGTGACTTTTGGTTGCAGATTCATAGTGCCAGAACGGCCCTGCTGGAATGATCCACATTTCGACCTCCGTCGATCTTATGTCCCGTTGTAATTTCGTTGTCTATTCACATCGGCGTGCATCTGACACAAGCAACATCCCCGCCCGATGACAGGCAGTGTATTGCCTAGTGAGTATATGATTTAAATACTTCTAAATGACTGAAACGAGCAGTTTGACAATGTCAATCTACGGATGTGGCACTCCTAGGTGGAGCCGATTTCACTCCTCTTTGACGTATCCCACATCGCTCCTCCAGGTAATGCCATCACGGCTATAGAGCTCGACTAATCGCAAGGCCGCAAAGGTGACCCCAGTTCGAGTAGCAAATTGCAACGGCACTCCGGGTGGCACAAACGTCCAAGCCTCTCGTTCGACAGTCTGTGGACGGTTATTACTCGACACAGGAATTCACGGGCTTGACGGAACGAAAACGCACTCGGAAGAAATTATACCAGATGTTCGCGATTTGGGTCACCAGCTCGGTGAAGAGGACCGGACGGCCATTGCGAGCAAAGATCAGAGGCGCTTTATAAATGGTATGGTGGTAACCGGGCCACTGTCGCAGTCGTTGGTTCAAAGCTCAGTCCAGCCCATCACCCCGGTGAAAGGGGACATTACCTCGATCTCGAGCACGCCCGAGTCCGTGAATGGCAATTGGCTCGGCCAGCACTGTAGCACCGACAGATTGACGCTTGGCGAGGTCGTGTGGCTGTACATGCCCGCGCTCAGTGCGATGCCAAAGTTGATCCAAGGCTCGTGGTTAAAGTAGATGCTCGGGCTCTGCTCGATGTTGTACGCCAGGTACTCGAGCGGCTTGTCCTTGTGCCAGTGGTCGGACCGCACGACGCCCATGCCCATCAGGTCTACGGCCGGCCGGCGCTGCCTGTAGAAGCTCTCACGCCAAGTCTCGGCGAATGAGAAATGCTAGGTGTGAGGACGACATGATGTTGGCAGCTGCGTCTGAAGAGCGTGTGTAGGGTGCGTACGACGGGTGGTTGCGCGTTGAATTGCTCCATGATCAAGCTGTGGAAGGAGAGCAGTCAAAAAGTGTTGTGTTCAATAGCTTTATGTGCGTTTCCGCTCCCTTATATCTGCTTCCGACCCAAAAGGGCATCGTCTGGCGGCAGGCAAAGCCCACCGGAATGGCGCCGAGCAGGTCCATCGACATTGTTCACAAAGGAAAGTCGCAGTGATTCCGTGGCCCAAAATCAGTGAGTACGTTTCCGGCAGTCAAAATGATCAAAGCCGAACGCAGCCACAGGACAGACAATCAATCTCCACTTTGGCTTTTCACCGCTCAGCTTGATCTGTCCGCAAAAACATTCTCATATAGTTTAGGTCAATTAAAAAAGGAGATACGGTATGTACAGTCGCACCGGGCTAACACCACCACACACTCGACCGCCGCAGCCGCTCACAGACTCGCTCGCAATGTTGCAACCTTCCCTCTCGCACCATCCCGCTCCTCTAACTGATGGAGCTCCTCCAGCTGCGCACATACGAGGCGCATCGGCGGGCGCGCAGCAGGATCGTGTGCCCAACAACGTGTCATGAGATCCCACACTGCATCGGACACGGCTGGACAGCCGGTCGGCCGGGGCGGGCGCAGGCCGTCGACGACGTCGCGGATGACGCTCGCGTGCAGCTTGCGGTGCGCGAAGGGTGGTTTCTTTGTCAGGAGCTGCATCAACGAACGCAGGGCGTCAGGAATATCGAAAGTAACAAGGAAAAAAAAGAAAAAAGAAGAAACGACGTCCTGCGAAGACGCTCACCTCGAGCATGGTCATACCGAAACTATGCACGTCCGTCTGGGGCGTGTCGTAGCACGCTTCCTCGGCGGGTGTTGCGCCGAAGAGGAGCTCGGGGCTGGGATCGAGCGCCTCGGGCGCCATCCAGCGCGTTCCCTCGAGTTCGCCCGACTCGATGGTGAGGTCTCCGGACTGCGCGACGCCCGTGATGCACGCGTCCGAGAGGTGCGGCGAGCCATCGTCCGCGATGAGGATGTTGGCCTGAACAATGATGCATGCATGCCAATGTAGACTCGTCAAAAAGGGACAAGACAAAAGGCTATGGGAAATCGACCTACGCCACGCACGCCGCCGTGGGCTATAGAAGGTCTTAAATCGTGCATGTAAGCAAGCGCAGAGGCAACGCCTCGAAGCTGCAGAGAAGGAAAAAAAACAAGGCAAGGGGTTCAGCAATAGTCCCATGAACGACCATCGGGCAAACGGACCAGGCCAAACACGCTCTCGGTCGGGTGCCTGCTCAGGTACTCGACGATGTTGCCGTTCGGGTAGAACGGCTGAACGAGCGCGGGGAAAGGTCCGAGGCCGGAGACGACGCCGAGGAAGGGCGCGACGTTCGGGTGGCGCCGCACGGTTTTCCACTTATCCAGAGCTCTGGCGAGGCGCTGTGAAAGCGAGCGGGTCGCGCATCAGCATTAATGGACGGACGAAAGGGTTGCATGAGGCATGCCGTTGTGAACTCTTCGCGGTGCGCTTGATCGATGTATGCGCTCCGCCAGACCTTGGCGATGACGGCCTGGCCCGCCATCTCGCCTAGATAGACGGACTTGTGGCTCGTGCCGGAGAGACAGCCGTCGTCGAGGATCTCGAGCGGTATGTCGTCGCTGATGACGTGCTCTGCGCAGAGCTCCAGCAGCGGCTTCGCCTGTCCGTGAGTTTTTTTAAGTTCCATGTTCAGACGCCGCAGCGGGGGGGGGGGGGGTCAGTGTCGGAATTCTGGCTTACGGTATCTGTTCTCCGTCGTTTGTAATCCACCATGACGACCCACAGATAGTCGTTCACCAAGTATAAAAAGACGCTCGAAAGGAGCGCGAGGACTGCGTGAAAGAAGATGGGCGAGTAGAGCATGGTTGGCGTTGTCCCTCGAGTTTTATGCTACGTTACTAGCTAGTGACTCGATGCTGTCTGTGGGCTGTCCGGATTACGTTTGACGTCAAAGAGTACTCGATCGAACACAGGCAGCACTGCTGTGCAATGGTTTAGGCAAGCACAGAGGGGCGTCTCTGTCAGTTTGCTGTCATCCGGTTCGTTCTGAGTCATGAGCAGAGTTATGAGCAAGTGAGGCTGTACGGCGTACCGACGCTCCGGGAAGCGAAAAAAAAAACGCTCGCACTGTATGCTATACGTATGAGCGTAAGTATATGCGATTACGCTCACCCTCTGGCGCCTGTGGTGGTGGAAAGGCGGTTCGTCGGACGCGGGAGGAAGCCAGGGTGAGCAACGATGCACTGTATATATTTAAACAGGACACATCGGCGGTGTTTCCATAATCGCAGCTCTACATCACCAATCTTATACAATACGAACCTGAGTCAACTGGGGCACACCGAATTCAGTCATGCTTTTGCTGTCGGGGTAAGCTAGGCGGCCAAGGGGAGGAAGCCCCCGCCCCTGATGGGGATGACGTTGACATTTGGGACTGGGTGCCTTGCAGCACCGCTTTTGGAGGATGTATTCAATAAGCGGTTTTTTTTTTTGAATGGCATTGGAAGTGAGCATGAGGCTGCTTTTATTGCATGTTGATATTTGAACTGTACACATATGTGGCATTGACCTCGTGTATGTCAATGGTGCGCCACCTTCCCCGGAGGACGTAAGACACAGCGGGAGTGCAACCGCTCTTCAAGCCGTTCATTCTTCATTCACGCAAGCATCCGACGCAGACAACAATTCAAGCTACTACGATGGTCCACCTGCATCTCCCATTCGGGGTGCATCCTGTTACCCGCTTCTTGGACTATTCCTAATAAATAACCCCGCGGGATCAGACCATCTCCGGGGCAAAGATGATGATGCAATCCGATTCTGAACTACTCCATTCCAGTTACGCCGGTGGCGAGGTGGCAATGCAACTCATACTGCATATATCAACTTGGGAGGCTCTTTCCGCAGCTCCACAAGACCCCGTCCCTCTCTGCCGCCATGCATGGTGCTTGAATTCTAGTGTCTCAGCGCAAACACAAGTCTTGTATGGAGCTCTCATTGACTATGATTTGATTCCGCCCAGGTGCGCAGATATGCCTCCACGGCCGGAACTTTTTTTTTCTTTAAAAAAAGTGAACCAGAACAAGATCGAGAGTCCGCTTTCTTCTTGGCTAACCCACGAACCACTTGACCTCTTCCCAGGCCTCTTGTTTCACCCTCATTTACAGCCCAATATGTACGAAAGGATTAGTTTGCACCCGCTCAGCGGCCCAGAGCATTACAGAACGGTTAGGAGAGTTAGGAGAACCCCGGAGAGTGGGACTTGGACCGGACAAGCACGGGACACGAGGAGCCTCACCCTGCCCATACAAGGAAGTCTTGGTTCAAGATGTGGCTGTGCCAACTAGCCACCTTTGCCGAGCTCGTCCAAATCGGGACCAGCTTTTATGCATGCGATCAAGTCAAGTCCCGTGCTCGTAGGAGGCATTTTTCGACAGAGCTTCCGCCTTTTTAAACGCCGAGATGTTCGAGTTCGAGCTTTGTCCACGTCTGCGTCCGTGATTCCTTTTCGACGCTTCAGACCTCTCTTGCTCAGAGGAACGTTTCGTCCCTTTGAAGACCCGGCGCTTCTTCAGCGCCCACTCACCCCTGCCAGCTCAACGCTTCGATTTCCCAGCGCTTCTTCTCGACAGGACAAGCCTACTCTGCTCTTCCACGGGGCAATCTTCGTATATATACAGCTCTGACGGTCCTTTGAGTAGGATTGCGCGATACGATGTGGGGTTACTCTAGGTCAAACTACGATGAACCTCCTCCGGTTGCCCGGATGCCGACGCCGACGTGAGTCAGTTTCGTCTTCAGGAACTCAGAGAGAGCCTGATGGATTGTTATGCGTAGGTTCCCTGTACCGTGAGTTGGCTGTGCTTGATGTACGGTTTCGTTTGGCACCAATGGATGATTTGCTCAGAGATACCGCCGGATCGACGGATACATTCTATCAGGGCCTAGGCCCAGCGTCATACCCACCTCCCTCTCGAGTTCTCCCAATGTACTTGTAAGCGTCGAGTCCTCTCCTTGATCTCACATGCAGCAACCTTTATTCACGCTCAATTTCACAAAAAAAATTAATAAAAATTAACTCCTGTGATCATGAAGCCCTAAACGACAGTAAATGGGCTTTTCTTACCGAGCCGGAAGTGCTCACGTACGTCTCTGACCTTATTTGTTATACTTTGTCCAGATACGAACGCGTTGTATATTACGGGCATCCACCCCCCGAAGGCGCCTTTCCAGGCTCCCGCGCTCCACATCCCCACGGCCTTCCATCGCCGTCGTCGATGCCTCAGCCGTACGGCGCCGAAGACCCACCACCGCCGTTCGACGCCAATCCTTCCTATGATCCGCAAGACCGCGCGTTCCCCACTCCGACGTACGTACGCACGCAGAGTCGTCATCACCATCACCATCATCACCACCATCACCACCACGGGCACCGGCGTCATAGCCACAGCCACAGTCAATCGCCTTCGAGCGTGCAGGTCCACGTGCAGCCGCCGACACCGCAGTACGCGCCGTCGTTCCCGACGCCGCAGGTCCCACCGCGTGCTGTCGTTCCGCCTGTGAGGCCCGCTTCTGCACAGGCGCAGATCCATGTCCATCATGCGCATGAGGCGAATCATCACGCGAAGCCTGCTTCGACGCATGTGCAGAAGCCGCCGCCTCCACCTCCTCCACCGCCTGCGAAGCCGAAACCTGCGTTGGGCGTGCAGCCCCGCAGAAGGCCTGCGTCGATCAAGTATTCGCATCCGCCTCCCGATATCAATGCGCATTTTAGGTACTCGACGTGCACGGGACGCAAGAAGGCGCTTTGTGTGAGTCGCTTATTATGGGAATGTTTTTTTGTATTCTTTTCTCATTGTTATGTCGATGGGCAGATCGGGATAAATTATCGTGGTCAGCCGAATGAACTCCGTGGGTGCATCAACGACGCGAAGCACGTCCGCGAGTTTCTCATACGTGAGTGGTCTCGTTTTTTCCCCCTCATCCCGGCGTTTCAAGTCCCTCGTCCCTTCCCCTCTCTAGGCCATTGGGGCTACAAAGCAGGCGATATCGTGATCCTGACGGACGACTCGCCGAACCCGCGGCAGCAACCGACGCGCAAGAACATCCTTGATGCGATGCGTTGGCTCGTGCGGAACGCCAAGACGAACGATTCGTTGTTCTTCCATTGTGAGTCCCGTTCTTCTGCTGCTGGCGTGTCCTTTCATTTCTTCTTTTTTTTTTTGTTATGGACGTAGATTCCGGACATGGAGGCCAGACGAAGGATCTCGATGGAGATGAGATTGACGGCTATGACGAAAGTGCGCATCGCATTGATTCTCCCCCCCTGCTGACTTTTAAGCGCGGGAATCTGTTTGTCGGTAGTCATATTCCCTCTGGATCACAAGCAAGCAGGCCACATCGTCGACGACGTGCGTTGTTCCGTTCCTTCCTGGTCGGTATTCTTTTTCTCATATACTACTAGGAAATGTACGACATAATGGTAAATCTCAACAAGGTCGCCTTCTAGCCTGTTCGGTCGCTTATCTCTGCTCCAACTAGGTACGCCCGCTCCCGGCTGGGTGCAGGCTTACTGTGAGTTCTTTTTATCCGGAATTGGATTCATGACATGGCAACCAACCGGGTAATGTCTTGCCCATTCAAGGGATTATTTGATGTGAGCTGTTCATTCTTACTCGTGCACCGTGTTTTCCCAACCAACTCGAAATTCACAGTCCTGCCATTCTGGGACAGTACTGGGTAAGTCATGCAGACGCGCTTTTTTTGTCCTTCCTTTCTTGCTTCTTATGAAGGACTCCTGCCTGGCGTGTCAGACCTTCCGTACATGGTGAGCTCGCGAGTTTCTTCATGTCAATGGGCTGATGTTTACGTGTTCGTCGATTTCGCTCTCGTTCGTCGGCGATATATGCCGTTTCAGTACACCTCTCACGGTCGGCTGAAGGGACGACTCGTGAACGACCAGATTCGGAATCGCCTTAACAGTGCTGCGGACGTTGTGAGTTTTCTTTTTGTTTGCAGTGCTGGCTCGCCTGAAGACGACCGATTTGCTTTTTCTTCTCCTTGTTTAATTAGATTTCCTGGTCAGGATGCAAGGATGACCAGACGAGCGCTGACACTTTTAGCAACGGCGTCGCGGTGGGCGCTATGAGTCATGTACGTCGTCGTTTGCAGGCTTTGTCAGATACGATCACTCACTCCCGATTCATGCAGGCATTCATCACGTCTTTGAGTACGAAACGAATTGTTGTGCTGATCTTGGATGGGCGGGAGCTGATGATCGATCTTTTTTTTCCTTCTTCTTTTCTCGCTAGCGCGCCAGCCGGTGCAAAGTTATCAGGAGCTATTGACGTCGATAAGGTCGGTTCGCCTTTTTTTTCAGCGATGAAATAGAGGCATGAATAGTCGATTCACGTTATTTTCAGACGATTGCTTCAACCAAAGTTTAGCCAGAAGCCTCAACTTGGCAGTTCGCATCGCATCGTCAGTCCAAGATCCTTTCCGCAATGGGCTTGATGCTGATTTGAGATTTGGCGTTCCGCAGGATACGAGTCTTCAGTTCGTTATGTAACTTCATCGTGAACAGAGTATCCTCTGTCATTGTGCATTGTTTTGCTTTTTTTATTTACTCTATTCTGGAATTTTGGACTAATGCAGAGATTACTTTCTATTGTACAGTATGTAATTATAACTAATGAAGACGATCTACGATACAATGATGGGATGGATGGATGTATGTACAGTACAAGATATGCCTGCGCTCTTAAACACCCAGCTCGGAGGCTGTGCACATCAAGTGCCGACTCCGAATGCCTTGCTCACCTGCGCCATCTCGTGCGCCATAAACTGCCGCGCTTCTGCATCGCAGCTAGATCCCGTGGCGCAGATAGGCTGCACAAAGTCGAGCACGGACGGGTCAGACCGGTGCAGGTACGAGCACGGCGTGTGCACCATGTCCTGCGCCCTGCGCTCGCAGCTCCAGCAGCACCACTCGTGCTCGCGCAAGATCCGCGCGTGGTGCTCCTTCACGAGACGCGCTAGGAACGCTTTGGACGCGATCGAGGGCGGGTGCGGGCCGAATAGGAATGCTGGCGCTTCGATGGGGATCACGATCGGTGCGTGAGTGGAGCGCACTTCGTACCGCGCTGGACGCATCGCTAGAGCGCTTTCTTCCCTTCCTCCGCCTGCGCCAACACGACCCGCGGACGCGCGCGCGCCTGCGGAAGCAGAGGGCCTCACGCTGGCGCCGCTGCTGCTGCTGATCCTAGAGCTAGCGCTGGAGACCGTAGCGCTGCCGGTACCAGACCCGCTGCTGCAGCTGTAGCCGTAGTTGTTGTCCCGCGCGGCCTGCGCCTCGAGGATCTTGACGCGGAGCTCGAGCTCGGAAGATGCGCTTCGCGGATCGTCGTTGAGCGCGCGGAACTTGTCGAGCTCGACGATGGCCTTGTCGTACTCCTCGAGCCCGAATAGGCTCTTTGCGAGCCGGAGGTGCGCCTTGAGCTCGATGTGAGGTGGGCATGAACGAGGGGGCGTGGAAATTTTCAAGCTCTCGCTAGTGCCTTCCAACACGTCCATGCAGTCCTGGGCTGCAGGCTGGAATTCACCTGGCATAGTTTCGAATTCGAGTTGAGCCGCTTTTCCTACATAGATTCTAGAGCAAGGATGCTCACCGAGTTGCAAATAGCATGCCGCTCGGTTGCACTTGACGATCTTGATTGTCCCCAGGTCCCCCAGCCCGCCAAAGTCATGTATGATCTTTGAATACAACCTCGCCGCATCCTCATACCGGTTCGCCCCAAACTCTGCGTTTGCAGTTTTTTTGAGCTTCTCGATTTCCGACTCTGCAAACGGGAGTTTTAGGCGAAGGGGCCATGACAAGGTGTATTAGTGCCGCAACTTGAAGCGTCCGTCAGAAAACGACTGACCGATGTTACTCATTGTAAATTTCAACCAAGGTAATGCGACTGCGCAGCAGGTTCTAACCCCTCTAGACAATAGTTTATGGGGAATAATGGGTTCAGAACGTAATTATGGGATGATCCAGGGAGGGGCCCTTGGGCGCGAGACCCGCCCGTGACGACCGCCCCAGCGACGTCACACCGGGTTCTCTTGTGGCTGCCGATCGTCCTCTGAATCAACCTGAGTGTAATGTCGCTGATCAATTATTCGCGGAATCTCGACCAATTGGAGACTTTGAGGGAAAAAAAAACTAGGCGCAGGGGGGGAGATCAAATACGAGCCGGAATGAAACATGTCAAGGACAACAAACGAACTAAATGCATCGCGGAATTGATAACAGAAACTAACCTGCATTTTGACCAAAAAATATCGGAAGGGTGAAGCGACTCCGGGGGTCCCAAAAACGGAAATTCTGAATGGTCGGAATAAAATAAATGAGACCCGCGTTACGCTATCGTGTCACACAATTTGAACGCCTTCCGCTCCTCGGCAAATGTAGAAACCGCCCCACGATTCCGTCGGCAAGTATCAAGAGCAATGTGAAGTTTTGGGCATGAATACGGAAAGCGTGGTGGCTATGGAGAACGATACAGGCATGGATATGACCTGGATGGTCAATGAAACTAGGGATACATGTTGCATGGCGTGAAGGAATGGCCGGAATGAATTCCGTGAAGATAACGACGAGAAGAAACATGCTCATGTGAATAGATGACTGCTGGTCAGAGATAGACATCGGCACGAGCTCCTGCTCCTGCTCTTTTAGGTAATGAAAGTTCTTCGGTCAAACCCTTGTCTCCTTTTCCCGCTTCGGCCTTCAGTCCTCGTCATCGGGGTTCAAAATCGTAACGCCTGCCTGCATTAATTTGAGCCGATTGACCTTCCCTGGCTTCGAACACGCCCGCAGATCCAGAGAGGCTTTCAAATCGGGGTGATTGCGTCGCCGCAGCTCTGATTGCATCACTTCTGCCAAAGCGTCTGGATCAACGTCTCGGCAAACGAGCTCTTCCAGCTCGAGACAAGGAGGATCACGTTTCTGCAGGTCTGGACTGATTGTTTCACCATGGCACGGTGGACATAACGCGTGTAGCACGGCATTCTCCATGTCACGGAGGAACAGACGTCGCAAGTTCCCGACTTGAGAGAAGAAGAGCGAAAACGTCCGTTCATCTGAGTAAATCCCCTCCAGCGAAAGCGAACGAAGCTGAATAAGGTTGTGGGGCATGTCGACAGGAGCCTTGGAACCGGAGATGAAATGAACAAGGACCGGAGTGGCATTCAGATGGTTACTAAGTGGGTCTAGAGTGGCAGAGATGTCCTCCAATCGCAGCTCCTGCAGCACCGGCATCTTCATCAGAGACAGCAGCTCGAGTGCGTAGTCGATATCGATAAGACCAAGCGCGAAATACTTCACGGCCACCAATTCGACCACCCTGGTGCTATCCGAAGACCACGACTCATTCTGAGAAGCCGAGGTACCCCTATCACTCGGGATATCAAGCTGCGGGCCCCAGCCGAGGATGGCAAGGTGCTCGAGATCCGGGCAGCCGGAGAGGATAGACAGGAACTCGTCCAGCGACGGCATGACTTCAAAGGCATGATATTTCAATTCTAATTTTGTGAGACGCCGGAGTGGAAACTTTGACCAGTCAACGTGGACGCCTGCGAGGGTCAACTCTCGTAAAGAATTGATAGGTTTGCCGTCAAAGAGCGGAATGGCGGTGATCAGTTCGACAGGTGTAAAGGACTGACCCTGTGATGCGAAGTAGGCATTGCATCGAGACAACGATAAGCTCCGCAAACAAGGAACGGAGTCGATCCTCCGCAGCTCACAAAGAAAAGCGTGTATAGGCGCCCAGGTGTCCGTGAGCAGCTCGAGGCGATGCCATCGGTCAGCGTGCAGCCGGAGGACGCGAACGATGTTGATCATATCTCCGCGATCGAACGCATGGGACTCTTCTTCCCAGTCCCAGTCAGGATCGCGAAAGTCCAAAATGATGTCGAGGGGGGCCCTATGAGACCGCTCGAGCCAGTTGGCGACTCTCCAAAGCTGATGATAGGACGCCGGGAGAGTGAGCGCGATGTTTTTCCACAAGGATGCGGTCGAAAGAGCGATCTGTCGCCAACGCGAGCAAACATGGGATACGACGCTCGGCATGAGGATTGCGTCGTGGCTTCCTCTAGCGGAGTTCGCGGCATTAAGAAATACGTAGGATAAAATCTCGTTTGGAAGACGGTGAACGGGTGACTGCCGGTATAACGTGATGGAGGTAAACGATCGTTTGGTGGTCATGAATGTTCGAGGAATTTCGTCACTGTTGCTGACGTCGCGAAAAATCATCACTGAGCCGTTTCAGGATGTGCTTCATAGGGATCAGTCAGAGACGTGTTAAATACGATGCAGGAGTGACTCACAGCGGCCGTGAAGTGAAGGGGCCGTCGACCAAGGAGTGGCAATGAAAGCGCCAAACCAGACTGCCTCGTTTATAACTCCCACTTGGTAGCGTGTGAACAAGGGTCGAAAGTGGAAAGAAGACCACTTTATTACCCAGATCACTGTGACACGGCAGTTCCTGGAGAAATTACACCCATAAGTAATGACGGGCCCGCCAAAAACCGCGAAGCCGACCGTTAAAGGAATTACAGGTTCTCAAACTGCCTCGAGGCTGATCGTTAATGTGGGCGCTAATTCCAGCGGTGTGGGCGTTTGTGTATGCAATTGATAGTGCGAAGGGAGGACCACAGTCATCGGATGAAGCTGCCATTGTCTGAAAGCATCTAATTCCAGTTACGGACTCGTTCTTTCTAACGTGTGACTAATCTGTCCGCCTCGAGGCAACAGATCAGCATGGATCTCTCCGTATCAGTGGATTTGTGGGCGTTCGTGCAAAAACGTGGAGGGTTTGAAATTTTTCTTTTTCATGTCGTTCTGGAACTTCCTAGATGGAATTGCGGTGCACTACCCGCCGAGCCCAGAGCACATAGTTGAGCCGTTTGCCCATAAAAGAGAATTATTGAGTGGCCGTTTTGTCAGCTCATAGGCCCATATGACTGCAGAAGGAAGTCAGTCACAGCAATTGATTGGCAGAGAGACAACCATCAGTTACGGACGCACGAGAAAACCGAGTAACGGCTTCCTTTCCCGCGCAAGACGAGTCACTTCGACGAAACCGCCATTATCGTGAAAGAAACCTTCATAGGGATAGCGAGCATCTGGAACGTCGCACAATGTTAGGAAGTGAGATCAAAATGATGCGTCAACATCTGTCAAGAATGCACCAGAACGCAACGCGCCACCTGATGTGTAGTTTGACCATCTATATCAATGATGTCAGCTTTAATATAAAATCATAAGAGTTACCGCGTCTGACCATTGCAATGGAATCAAACACTTCATGACAAGGGAAAACTTACGCGCAAGATTGGAGAATGGGGGTCAACACGGTATGTTACAAAACGGCCGCGGACATCAAGTTTAGCACAAACATACACATATTACGAGATTGTCGACATTCAGCCATTAGTCAAGGAACCAGTCGCACATTCGACAGATGTTCTGACGCCGGCGTGCGACACATCAGACTAGGTTCAAGGCGGCGTAAACAGCAGATCCCACGGCCTCCTGTGTACGATACCGATATTTTGCACGCGTCGTAAAGGGTTAGTTATCGCAAAGCGCGACTGACCTTGGGGAGCGCCGAGACCATGGATGATCAATCTAATGGGCGTCTGAGGGAAAGCTTGAGCTCTGGAAGGGTCGTACTTGTTTGGACCAGTTTAGAACATCCGCATTCGGGGAACGCATTTCACGGCGCCATACTCTCTTTTCCTCATCACAATTGGACGCGGAGCGCTTCGCTAGAATGTTAGTCAACAGGTCCCGCAAAGCTCCGCAGTTCTCGTAGCAGAGGTAACAGCATGGTCGGTGTAAGTATTGTGATGCATTGCCACTTGTTGTTTGACCTGACGGTGAATTCCAGTCGGCGATGGCGTCAAATTGCCGTGCACGGATGTGAAAGCTATGAACTTGGGCTACTCAGTCACCTCCCCGCCCAAGTGTCCGAAACCAAACGGACACAGGAAGGCGATGCTCAGTCATAGACAGACCTGGTCATCTAAGGCAGAGTGCTTACACAAGCTGTAGATTGAGCGGATTCCTCTCCGTTGCTTAAAGAACCTCCAGCGAGTCCACTGGCAGCTACATTGGCGATGGCGGCTTGGATATCTCCATGTTCGAGACAAGCCGACCACATTACGGATGTCCGACGCCGGTACAAAGGTGAGCAGCACCTGTGCCTCAAGTCCCCCGAGTCTAAATTTGCACATGACCATTGGCGACGCTGCGGATGCCAAGTGACGTTGATCTCCGCTCTTTCGAAATGGGTCTGCCCCGCCCGAAGATGCATTTTGCATATTCAGCCGGAACCTGTGCGGGAACAAAATATGCATCGTCAAAGAGCAGGCACAAGGGCTTTGTTCTTCCTGTCGGCACGCGAAGGTTGCATGTCTGAGCTCGTTTATCGTCCGGCGCTGGCACCCTGAGCATATACATCATCTTTCTATCCCATGTCCGAGTCTGCGGACGCTACGTCGTCACTCCGCAATGCCTATCCGTTCGCCTCATTGATGCGTGTGACGACAGTGCATCGTTACTGTAAGGGAGACTGTGCATGCTTCTGTTGAAAAGGCTGGTGTATTTTGCATTGACGAGCAGCTTTCATGTGCTGTTAAGATCGTCGAAAACAAAAAATTGAATGTAGTTTTTTGTTTGTTTGTCTGTTTGTCTTATTGCAACATTGATACTTCACCTTGATCTCCTGCCACGAAGATGACATTTGGAATGCAAATCGCCAATTGTTAGGTCCCGCTTCATGCAATATCCAGTCCCAAATGTCGAATCTAGACATCCTAGGCACGCCGCAAGCCATTGTCGTTGGCATCGTGTGAAAAAAGTGTCTTATAGGCTATTCGCTGTCCTTTGCAGAAGCGGCTCTCCAAGAAACTAAGTTTGTGAAGAGCACTACTACCTTCTCCAGCATCTCCGACCATGTCGACTGCGACTGTGCAGAATTTTGTTCAGGCTATGAAGGCCGGGAGCATAACGCAGAACTGGGATGTTGCCTTGTCGTTCAACGCCAAAAAGATCAACGAAAGACTTCGTGCTCGCTTCTCGAAACAGCAGGATTCTGGCATGATAAAGGCTCTTGATTTTTCCTTCAAGGATTACGACGTCTTGGGCAACGAGTACAATATATCGCATCATATCGAACTGGGTATGCTCCAGTCAGCGTCGGAAAACACATAGTGACGTTTACGAAACGATTATATAGGCCCACCTCTGATCCAATTTGCTTCAACTGCTGTGGACCCCACCTGCGACCTGACGATGCGAATTCTTGGAGGATGGACATCAATCAAAGACGACAAAAGTGACAAGAAGGATATTCAGAAGGACAAATACACGATCGACCTGAGTGGACTGTCGCTCGGCGCTGTGGAGGGGGACTCTGAAATCAAGGATGGCGCAATCATCGCCTTACCTGATCCAAGGCAGAAAGAAACGACAGTTACGATTCGCATAAACTTTCGCATTACTGGGAAGACCCCTACTGTTCGCGTCAATTTTCCGGATGATGACAAGAGCCCCATGAGGAACTCGAATCTTCCGGCGTATATTATGAAGGAATTCCAAAAGGGCGCTATGCTATGTTACGACCTCGCATCCATCAATAACAAGGCTCCGCCCGACAATGTTCTGGACCTCGTCCCGTCCAAATTCATTTTCACCACTTACTCTCCAACAGTCGATTCCCCCGAGACGTGCCTTACGTTCTTGATACAGACTATTGGGAGCGATCAGCCATACGGAGACTTGAAGAACATCCAGGCGGCTTGGATTACGACGTGGACAAAGCTGAACGTGGCGCCGATCCCACTGAATCATACTGCATGTATCGTCATCAACAATTCTTTCTTCATGCAGATGTACATCATGAAGGCATTGAGGACACTGAAAATGACTGACCTTGCCACGGTGGCCGCAGAAGATGGTGGCTTGCGTGTTACCGGAAAATGGCCGACCCCACAGCATCGCCCGAAGATGGTAAAACAAGACCCGGTGCCGGTCCCAAGCAAGATGATTAGCAAAAAGGTGTACCACGCTGAAGTGCCCGCAAAAGACTTCAATCCGAACGAAGGGGGCAAACAATTTACATTGACGTTCTCACAAGCTGTGCGCTGTTGTTCTCCTTTGAGATTGAATATGCGTTTCTGATGTTTTCAATAATTGTTTAGAATGGAATCGGAAAACCGGGGACAATCAGACTTACCTGGAAATGGGTCTTTCATGATACATGGAGCGGCGAACTTGTAAGCTCAGACTCAACACAGCATATTTCCAAACGTCGATCGTGCTGCAAATGTTAAGGAGTGGAGCGAACTGTCGGATACCATGCCCGTATATTATATCCCAAAGTCCCAACACATCTCTGGGTCGTACAAGGTCGAATTCACTCTCGACAAGACCTTCGACTCACCCACGTTGGGAAGCGAGAGCTTCTCGATCTCCCTGAAAACCGGCGAGAATGACTGGACAGCGGAGGTGAAGAACACTGCAGAGCCGACTTTCTGGGATCACTTTTTCTCTTTCTTTCCCTTGGCGCCGATCGGGGGCCAGCGTGAGCGTGCTCCTTCGTACGTGAATGGCATTCGCTGAAGCTCTGAGCCTATTCTAGCTGCGCCGGCATGGGTCGCGAACGCTGTGCCCAAACCGGCGTCCGTATTAGATTTCAACACTCTTCGCTTTTTCTTGGTGACGAATATTCTTTGTGAGTTCTGTCCCTGGCTTTGCCCAGTCTCTGCCTCTTATACTCGTTCAGTCCCTGAGGAGAAAGTATTCAAGCCCGACCTCACTTCTGGATTGCTTTTCCCCAGAGATGTTGTGATCCTCGGTGACATCATCGATGGCTGATGCCAGGTGGCAATGAAGACATGTCCGTGGGGAACTACGGTCACTGCCTTGTCGGCGTTTACCGATTTTAGGCCCTGAGCGGAGCGTGTATCTTGAGAAACGCATTGCCTGCCTAGCGCAATGTACCACCAATGCAAACTTCGATATTCAAGTGATTGAACCTGTCAGTACATGCATAACACGAAAATGTTACTAATACAATGATTGGAGAGTTTCAGCATTCAGCACCCGGCACACCAACTCAACCACGAGTTTGTATCTCTACTCTGAAGACTGCGTCATGAAAAAATTGGCTCCAACCAGCTTGAGACCATGTCTCCTCCCAAAGTCGAAGGCCTTCCAGCTTCTTCTGTCTTCACGTACCGAGCCCCATTCCGGTGCCCCATGGGGGACGGTGAAGCCCGATGCAGGTTCTTCAAACAGCAAGAATACTACGGCAATGATTAGCAAAGGGTAAACCCAACGCTGAAATAAGCACCTACCATATCTATGGAAACCTGTTCCGGGAGGCGGGCCAGGTGGACGATATGCGGTTGTCGATGGCTGGGTTTTGAGTGCAGTCGTAGCACCGGCAGTCGCGTCTCGAGTTTTCACACCTGTTATCTAGGAGAAGGATACGATTTCGGCACATGAGCTGCAGGTGTGGCAAAGCTGAACGTACAACCCAGTGCCTAAACTCTCTGAATTTCGGATGAGCTCTGGATGGCGCATCGGGGTCCGTCATGACGAGAGTATAAGAAACTTCCTTTCCCTCCCTCTCGCCTGCCATGGGAGTGAATTTGATCTCGGGTTCTTCGAGCACGCTCTCGACGGTGAGCTTGTTCCCGAGGGCGGCTTCATTGCCCCTTGGCCATACGACGGAGAAAGGAACAGTCGGCGTGAACTCTGGAATAACGTCCGGGATGACCTGCTCCTTTTTGAGAGCTGCGATTACAGAGGAAAGAGGATTATGCGTGGCCATCTGCTGGTGAAGGTGGTGGTCTGAGTCGATGCAATCAAGTTGCGCTGTCTCATACATTGTGTCATTGGTGCACGGCCCGGGAAGCCGGAGTCCCGGCTGCCGCTCAGTGGTTCAGCTTGTCGTCCAAAGCACATTCTTATGACAGTTGAAATCCATATTGCAGCGGTGACGACGACAATGATAGATCAATCAAAGGCAATTCAACAATGCTATTCAGCACCCGATGCTGGGAAATGATGATGCGCATCTCGGACGCCGTGACCTGGGTACAAGTAGAAGCATATCGATGATGCCAATTTCGACTGTGCTATGAGATGGAGTGCCAATCGCGGTTATGAACGGCTTTCGGCGGCTGGTGGAGTGGAGGCCGTATCCGCGCATTTCCTTGGCATTCCGCGTGACTTCTGAGGCTCGCCCCTGACAAACGACCTCCATATGCGAATAATCCAGCACAAGCCTGATACGGTCCTTGCCTTCGAGCTAGTTCATCCCCTTCTGCTTGTCGTGTCATCTGGTTAAGAAAGAGACCCAACCCACCCCGCCTCCATGCTACGCGCCGTCCACGTGGTCCATCTTCGGAACCTTTTTTTCGGCATCCATGTTGCCAACTTTGCATGCCAACCAAATACACCACAAATACACAATTCAGTTCATATTTTTCTCGCTCTCTTGCACTCCGGCGCTGAAATTTCTTTCAAGCTGCACTGCTGTCCAAGCATACGAGGAATGGACTCAAACGGCAGAGCCTCTGCGATCTCTGGCATGAAGAATATTATTTTTTTTATTAAAGGCAATTGTGGCAGAACTATGCATCATTCATAACCATATGGATACCGCGACCATCTGACTGGCGTTGTCTCGGACTTCGTTCACACCTGCAAGGAATTGGACATGGCATTTTTAGTCGATTCTGTCGGGCGATGCATGTGCCGGAGGCTACACGCCAGCCACATATCAGACCGGGAAGTATCAAAGTACCACGACGGAATCGCTACTACATTCGTTTTCCAGTGCCTCATCCCAGTCTCTGAAACTGGGCGATTCCACAAACAAAGGCGCGATCAAAAGACGTTTAGCGACGATGCCATTCTTCTTGTTGAACGCGAAGTTCATCTTTATGTCGTGGCTTGCTGCATCTGTGGCAGCCGCCCCATTCGCTGACAATCTGACCCTTCCCTCTCCCGTGCTGGCAGACGTCCATGCTCGCGCCCCGTCCTCGGCCAACAAGGTGATCATCCAGATGTTCGAATGGACCTGGAACAGTATTGCGGCCGAGTGCACCAACTTCATCGGACCGGCTGGTTATGGTTTCGTTCAAGGTATGCTAGTTCACTAGGGCGGTGTTGAAGCGCAGTCATTCATACATGTATCAGTTAGCCCACCCCAGGAACATGTCGCTGGTCCTCAGTGGTGGACCGACTATCAGCCCGTTTCGTATACTCTAACTTCGAAACGAGGAAATAGAGCACAGTTCCAAAGGTTTGTAACGCAACTTTTTTTCCGTCCCGGTCAGTAATTATTGACCGCCCATAGCATGGTCAACGCTTGTCATGCCGCCGGCGTCGGAGTCATTGCTGGTACATCCAACTTCTGTCTCGTTTGCCATGGTATTGATTCCTCTCAGACACCATCTTCAATCACATGGCTGGAATAGACTCTGGAACGGGTGTCGGAGGAAGTTCCTTTACTCATTACAATTATCCTGGAATCTATCAAACTCAGGTCATTTTGCATGATTATATCCTAATGTCATCTCATCTTCTACCTTAGGACTTCCACCACTGCGGACTCACAGCAGGGGATGACATTGTTAACTATGGAGACCGCACCCAGGTTCAGACGTGCGAGCTTGTGAATCTCGCGGAGTAAGTCCGTCTCCTTATCATCCGACGAACGGCTGATGCATCATGCTGTCATATCCGTTGAGCCTTGCCACTGACACGGAATATGTACGAGGTCGCCTTGCACAATACGGAAATGATCTTCTTTCGCTGGGCGTGGATGGTTTCCGTCTTGATGCGGCAAAACGTCGGTCTCTAGTATCTTCTGCCTTCGTACTTAACGTTGTTCACGTGCTATAGACATTGCTGCGGGCGATATATCCAATATTTTGGGACGCCTTTCTCGCAAGCCTTATATAACTCAGGAAGTAATCTGGGGTTCTGGAGAGCCCATTCAGCCCTCGGAATATGTAGGGAACGGTGAGTGTCCGTAACGGTTGCCTTCTTTCTCGGCTAACGTACAGCTATGCCACTCTAGGGGACGTTCAGGAGTAAGTACCATGTAGATGCTATACTGCGTGCAAAGAACTGGGGATCCGTTTCTTACTCTCTCCAATAGATTCCGCTACACAACAGCTCTGAAGAACGCATTCTTGGGCGGTGGAATATCGGGTTTACAAAATCTGGATAATCAAGGTATCTCAAAGAATCTCAGAGTTCCCTCTGTCTCACTAAATTCGTGTGTCCCTCAAGGGTGGATCTCCGGAAGCCAGGCAAATGTGTTTGTCACCAATCACGACACTGAAAGAGTACGTCCTCTTCCCGTCATCCATCTTCGCTCTTCACAGACGAGTTCACAGAATGGGGGCTCCCTTAATATCAACTCGCCATCCAACACTTACATCACAGCTACGATTTTCTCCCTTGCTCATCCTTACGGCGCGCCAACGATCCTCTCAAGTTATTCGTTTGGGAACGTGGACGACGGCGCACCGAACGGAGGTGAGTCAACAATCTCGTATGAGTTCTCAGAAACCTAAGATTGCACGTAAAGGCTCTGGGGCTTGCTCTGCTACTGGTGGCAGCGGTGGCTGGATCTGTCAGCACCGATTCATCGCCATCTCTGGAATGGTCGGATTTAGAAACAACGTTGGCTCTAACCCCTTGACGAACTGGCAGTCTCCGCAATCGCAGCAAATTGCTTTCGGCAGAGGTAAAGCGTTTGATTATGAGTTGCTATCGTCTGCGTTCACACGAATCGTTTCGCTGGCAGGCTCGGCTGGTTTTGTTGCTATCAACAATGCGGACTCGGCTTGGAGCACGACTTTTACGAGTTCTATGGCTGCAGGAACGTACTGCGATGTCATCAGCGGCAGGAGCAATTCTGGATCTTGCACAGGCTCTTCGTATGTATATTTCGCTTTCCTCGGTTACGACACGTTTTCCGACACTGCTCCAGGTTCACCGTCGCCTCCGGAGGCACGTTCAGCGCCACTGTACCAGCTCGCAGCGCGATCGCCATCCACATTGGCTCTCAGGGAAGCGGTAGCGGCACAGTTGCGGTCACTTTTTCAGAGACGGCTACGACAGTTTTTGGAGAGGTAAGCTATTATACGCCATCAGTCTGGCTTTTCTGTGACATTTCTCCGAATTAGAATGTCTTCCTTGTCGGTAGCATACCTCAGTTGGCGAACTGGGACCCTAATGCTGCTGTACGTCGATACAGTTCCTACTTTGCGCTCCATTTTTCTCACAAAAGCCGTTCGCAGATTGCACTTTCGTCCGCGACCTATCCTGTATGGCAAGTGATGGTCGCTCTGCCGGCTAATACGGTGTTCGAGTACAAGTTTATTCGAAAGGAAACAGATGGAAGTGTAAGTTTTTGGTTTTGTCCTCTGCTCGTCAGAGGAGATGAGTGCCAAACTCATTGTAAAACTTAGGTCTTTTGGGAGTCAGACCCAAATCGTCAGGCGACAGTCGTTGCTTCGGGTACGCAGACAATCACAACGACGTGGAAATAAAGGTCTTTATCATGAAGGAACCTAACTGGCGTTCATGACATTTTTTTTTCATTCTCCGTACGGAGTCTGATTTTCTGGTTCTTCCTCGTGGACGATTCTTTCGTGGATATTTGCACGTTTTGGGATTAAATCTTTTTGCACCGATTCCGAAACCACAAGCGTGTGATAAGGTCTGCATCCGACTACACAGGGAGATTCTGAGGCCAAATTCACCTTGGAAGATTCATTGTTACAACCCGTCACGATTCAGATGTGCTACATTTGTCTGCTATATCCAAGGTGTCCAATGCTAAGTGTCAATTTTGCCCTTTTGCTTCCGCTTGTGCTTGGGCTTCCTCCAGCTCCCGCTTTCTCTTCTCTGCAAGCCATGCCTTGGCACTTCCGCTGTCATCCAGCCACCATTTGCCCCAGACAGGCTGAAGGAAAATAATCGGTTAGCCGCGGCGAGCTGCGCACAAAAAAAAGAGCGTCGATGCAGACCTTGGACTGGTTTGCTTTCGCCGTTTCATCGGCTTTTTTGAAGTTTACAGGGTAATCCGAACGTTTGATGGGCTATTCGGGTTCCCAGTCAATATCACGAGGGCTCAGGCGAAGAAGGAACCGACTCACGGTAGCGAGGAAGATGTTCGGCGCGCCACCTTCACTGTTATCGCGCGAGTTGGCGACGAGGTTGCCACATTCCGAACAATAGACGTCGTGCTGGACCTCATCTCCCTGGCGCCCGTTTTTCAGGGCGTTGAAGATGAACTCGGCGGAGTGCACGCCCCGACGCAATGCCGTCCAAACCCTGTTCGCGAGCTCAGAAACGAGGAACGCAAGACGAGATCGGACGTCTGAAACTCACCAGTCAATGAATTCGGTGTATTTTCCGCATCCCTTGCAAGGCGTTGGAATGCCGTGGACTTTGGTAGCCCCAAGGCGCGTCTCTTGGAAATCACGCCCAAAGAGATTGCTGAGTCGCTTGTATTCGTCTTCGGTGATGTACCATGAGTAGAGAGGTTCGCCGTCTACATGATCGATGAGCTTCGTAGGTGGAAGCACTCTTCTGGTACACTGAAGAGAAAGCATGCTGAGGTGAGGCGGTCTGAAGAGTCTGAGACGAAGAACCTGGAGCTTACTGGAATGAAATCGATGGTCTTCTTCGTCACTGTTGCCGTTTCGGACATTGAGGGCAGTATTTGGAGGGTGCAGAGATGACTTGTAAGGGGGGCTTTTCGTCAACCCACAGACGTCTATTAAATGCCATGAGGGCGTGACTTGGTCCCATCAGAGCTTCCAGGACGCACGTCATTCTAGGGGCCGCAGGGGCTCAACTTGACCGGTGGAATGGATATGGCAACCGGAATGTTCTTGTCGGCGAGAAACTTGCAGCATTAAATTGGTCGATAGCGGAGGTCACACTAGTACTTAGCAGTACTAATTGGTGAAAATATGCAGTTCGGAGATAGTCAGAGGAGAGCTAAAATTCTCCACACCGCGAAGTCGGCTTGGAGCCCGTGGCGCTTTCTGATCTGACGGTCATCGAGCGCTGATTAGGTGGAACGCTTCACTATTCATTTGGATTGAGTCATCAAGGCAATCGGGAATGGTCATGATGATTCTAGTGGTGTTCGTTCACATAAGCGCGTTCAAAAGACTAGCATAGTGAATGGAGATGATACAACACACTACAAGGTTTCATTTGGTCTTATAAACAATAGATCCCGATCTACGGAATCAGCAGTGTCGATGAACAAAAAAAGTATCGTCGTATGAACAAAAACGATTAAGAATTGCGCCACGAGGTCGCCAACACGACGCAAAAGAATTTGAAAGGACCAACGACAACACAGCAATCAGGATAACATCGATAGCAACAACTTTAGCGATAAAGAAACAAGTCGTATCTGCCATGAATCGGGACGTGGAAAACGGGATACATATCCAGTAATCCCGAACGTCGTGATGAAGAGAGACGTGAAGAAATGTCGTGAGGTCATGAAGGAGAGTCAGCGCTTGGGCCGATTAAACCGAGATTGCAGTTCCGGATGTGAAAGGCAAGAAGAGCGATGGGGCATAGAGTCTAGGCATAGCATATTCGAGTTTGGGCGGCGAAGGACAGGGCCGAAGGTCAGTTGTGTTTTACACTCGGATTGACCGTCGCTGCGACGCTGGGGTAGGCCGACCGCGAGGACGGGGCCTGTTGATCCTGAGCGACTCGCCAGGTCTAATGGTGCGCTGTCATGAGACTGAACAAAGGGCAATAAAAACACTCGACTCACGTCATAACTGTTCCTTGTCCGATTGCGTTCTCCTTTCCTTCGGTGGAAGTCTTTGCCCGTACTGCGTTTCGTCCAGCCGAGAGCAGTTCTCCTGGCAGCAGATGGAACACGCGGTCTTGGAAGACCCAGAATACTCTCCTGCTTTGGTTCTAGATTGACAGCTAACGGAGAGAAGGGCTTGAGGGCTTCCAAAGACGGGGCCACCAACGGGATCTTGTTCGAATTGATGGGCTTCTCCTGCAGGACAGGAGTACCAACTTTCCGGAAGACTTCAGTCCTGGCACTTGTTGATTGTTTCTTTCGGACTGGCGATGCAGGAACAACTTTAGTGGTACGTTGAGGATACGGCGATGGTCTGGAGTGAGTGCGCACGCGACGCAACCGAAGTTCCGATGGAAGAGGCCCGTAATTCTTGATCGAGTGCTCCAACAAGGCTTGCATTCCGGCAGGATGACGGGGGGGCTGGAAGGCTACAGGCGAAATGGTCAGAAACCGTTTGCACAGGAAAGATCCTCGAATCTCACATTGTAGAGCAAAGATGGAGAACGGTGTGTCAATCCACAGTCGCTTGCTCTCTTTGACGGTATCTTGAGCTTCATCGCGCAAGGCGTAATATTTCCTGAGGGTAACGATGCCACGTTCGTCATCCCATGTTGAGGATTCGCGAGATGAATCAATAGAAGCGGCGTCGGAATCGACAATGAAAATGGGCTGACAAACGGTCGGACTGTCCTTTTTAGATCCGGGAGCTTGGAGATCGGATGCCTTATGCGGCGTCGGTCCATTTGATGTTTCCTCTTCAATGGTCTCATAGACGGAAGCCCGCGAAGTACGGTTACGAGAGAAGCGACGGCGATGACCTTGGCCGCGTGCCCTTGTCCTACGACCGTGATTGGAAGTCATTGGGTGTGTGACGTTTGCCAGGATGAGATTGACCCGAGACAAATCGATGCTCGACTGAGAGCCATCACTCATAGAAGAAAAACCGTCCGAAATTGACAACGGAGGCGTATCTCCACCAGAGCTCGACGTGCACGTGCTGGATCGGGAGCGATTCGCAGGCGGAGGTCGAGAAAAGACGGGATCATGGACTACGTGGTGACATCAGGGCACAGCAGCAGTGATTTTGGGGTGTAGACTCACATGATGCTGAGACGTCTTCACCTTCAGCAATTAGGCAGCTGTCCTCCAGACTTTGCCTTTCCAGCAGCCCATGCTTCGCCCTGATCATTCTCTCATCACCAAATGAGAAAGATGATGTAGAAGCGATGGACGGTTTCTCGAGGATTCTGGCTTTGTTGGGCGATTCTTGATGTTCTGCCTTGCCATTGGAACCCTGTGTCAGCTGGAACAATGCGTGTTTACGTTTCTCGATCCGAACGCAAGGCGAAGCATCAATTGATCGGCGGCGAACATGACCGCCACCGAGCATCTACCACCGGCGTCAGCTAAGGATGAATGACACTCAGGGAATGCGCCTACGCTAATCATCGTATCATCTTCTTTTCTTGGGCTGTGGGAGGTGTCCATGCTCAAGATCGAGACTGGCCGGAAGGAGAACGCAGGAGCTAAAGGAGCGCGTCCCACTTCGATGCTGCCGAAGACCGAATCATCCGAGACTGAAGAAGTTCGTTGCCCTGTCTTATCGAACAACGAATCCTCGGGATAGCTCGGGCCCTCTTCAGACGATGGTCCAACAGCGTCCATGATGGAGTCAAACTCGAATGAGGATCGGTTCCCAAATTGCTGATCTGTGGAGCTATTGGGCGGTGAAGCTGAAATAGCAGTGAGCGGAACCCCGTAGTCGCCAGCGGTATCAAACATCTTGTCCCCGAGGCCTGGTCTGCCCAGTCGCATGGCGGAGAAATCGCTCGTGATAGAGTCCGCAGACACGTTTTGACGATGTCTTGCCCAAGCCGCACGGCCGCCATTTGCACCATACATTGCATATGACTGGGCGACGCTACTTGCACTTGTACCCGAATCATTTCGTCTGTGGGCAGCGAAACTGCGATTGTAGAGACTGACAGGCGGTCCTTGAGATGCCACAGACATGTTGGATTCGTGCCGACGGTGACCTCGGCTGAAAGGAGCCTTGAAATAGAAACTCGACGCATCGCTATCCACTCGACGACGGGCGCGGCCAAGGAAGGAGAATGTGTCGTCAACCGTAAGACTGAAGCTTGACATATCTTCCGAGGACGGCCGCTCTCGCAGACTGGGCAGACCGTAGTCGAACGGGTCACTGGCGCCGTTGTTGATAACCCGACCGTAGGAGGAAACCGACGCGATGCTAAACAATGACTCGTGCTTGTTGTGGTTGACTCGCCTCGCGTTGGCAGCAGGGGGATAGAACGGAACACAATCTCTTCCAAACTCGAAACCGCGCCTGACCTCATCGAACGACTCGAAGCCAGCGAAACTCAAACCAGAGGAATGACGAGAATGTCCGCATGCATGGAGGATTCCTCGAGCAAGTCGTTTCGAGCTGGAATCCGAGTTCAGGCGGGGCCGAGGAATATGAGAAGCCTTCTCGTAGATGGACTTCAGAACGGAATCATCCTCCTCCATAATAGAAGAGTTCGAAAGAGACCGGACATGGGACGGAGGTGGGATGATATCGGACAATGTAAGTGGTTTCTTGTCTTCGGCTTCCGAGTTGGTTTCAGGAGATGCTTGCGCTCGAGGGATGCCCCCAAATCTGAAAGATCTGTTCAATTGACCGTCTGAAGGTCGGGATGCGTGCGTCGAAGTCGACTCCCGGACATTTTCCTTGTCAGATACGTCCTCGCTGAGGACAATATCTTCCGTATCGTCAGCGCGACTCGCCAGGCTATCCGAACCAGGTAGGAGAGTCGGCTCTCTGACCTCGAGCAGTCTTGAGCCTGTTACCATCTCGAAGATCGGCTCACTAACGGAACCGGAACTGTCCATGCTATCAGAGACAGCCGTCGCATTGAGATGAGTCCAGTTCGGCTCTTTGACGTCTGCGATGCGCTCATCCTCACTATTGCCGCTCGGTAACTCGCACGTCTTACTTTCTTCCTGGCTGGAGACGGATTCCATCCCGGGAGGGATCTTTGGAACTGGAGGTATGTCCGGAGCGGCGAGATAATCGAAATCGTATTTGAGGTCGACTTTGACGGGCGTGCGGAAGGCGTTCTCCAGCTGCTCGACGAAGCTTCGACGATCCGATGCACCAGACTCGTTTAGCTTTTGGATCTCGCCTGTAAAATCGAAGCTCTTCTTGGTATCGGTGTCTTCATCATCCTCGTCTACGTCGAGCCCGTGATCACCATTGTCATCCGTGACTTGAGCACGGAATACGGGGACAGGCGGGGCAGGTGCACTTTCACCAGAAGTTGCAGGGGGAGAAGGCTCGCGGTACGAAAGCGTATCGCCATCATCTGATTGGCCGGATAGAATGACTTGCAGCTCCTCCGGGATATCCGAGTCAGGATCAGATGGGTCAAGCTCCACGGCGTACGCAGAGACATCAGAGCCTCCCATCGTGCCGGACATTCCCAGAACCTTTCTCGACCTGGGCGAAATGGGGATCCTGTCCTTTCGCTTAAGGGATTTCTTGGACGACCCATTTGAGTCTCGGCTGGTCTCTTTCCTCTTGACGACCTCGGCACTGCTCTCGTCGCCCGGCGTCTTCTTGTCGACGCGCTTGAAGACAGGGCTGTCTGAGGGGCGGATGAAATCATTAATGGATCCCTTGGATCCAGCCCTCGAGGACGCGGCAGAGACGGGACCAAAGGCCATCGACGATAGAGCGCGAACGGTACCCTGTGCATATTCATCATCGCTTTCCTCTTGATTCGCGACCGCCAAAGATGTTACAGAGCCCTTCAACGTTCCATTCACAGAACTCGCAACGAAGCGCTTTGAGCGCACAAACGGCTTGAGTGGCTGGAAGATCGGCGCGGGTTCGGGTTCGGGTCCCGGCGTCAGCGTGCGCTTATGCCTCGATCGGAGGGTGGCCTTCTCCTGCGACGCGAGCTGGCCGACCTTTGGAGAGTCCTTGACGGGCGAGAGCCCTTGCATCAGAACAGGCCACGGTGCAATTTGTTGACCGATCGTGGTGTCGTTGGACGCCTTTGCCTTGACCGTTCCCCTCGATTGCGCATAAGGCCTTAAAGATGCTACCGACGACATCGTTTGCATCCAAGTGGCCTTCGGCGACATTTTGTTCACGCTGAGAGGGCTGCCGTTCTCCCGCCCGGCTCGGAGGCTCTTTGGCTTAGTTGGGCTCTCTTCTCCGTATGGACTATCGCGATTGCTGCGGTTCAGCGACCTGAGGATCGACGAGGGCGATTGTTTGTGCGGCGTCATGTCCGGGGTCGCGGGCGTAGCCTGAAGGTCCAGATTGTTGATCAACTGAGCCAAATCATTCGTCGCAGCATCGAGGATGGACAAAACACCTAGAGGTCACAGGTTTGAGCAGGTGAACGCGCCAGACTATCAGAACGGACTTGCCATCTTCGCCCTCGTACATGGCCTTGGGTCTAGTTCGTCCAAGCATTTGTTCCGAGAGCGGGCGCGGTCGGGCACGCTTGACGGGTGTCGACAGTGGCTTGCTGGCTTCTGGCTCAGACATGGACGGCTCACCATCGTCGTCTACGGAATGCCCATCCAGAGTTGCCGCTTGGACAGTCACAATCGGATAGACAGGTCGTTCAGGAGTCGACCTCACAGACTGAGCCGGCGCTCCATTCACTGGCTTCTCGACGGCGGCAGGCGACGCGAAAGCGGGGAAGATTTCCGAAATAGGTGTCCTGCGTCTACCGTCCGACGTCCTACGACTCTCCTTACTCTCCTTCTCTCCTCCCTTCTTCTTCTTCTTCTTGCTCTTCCCCTCCGTCTCATCCTCCACGACGCCCTTGAGCTTCTTCTCCAGCTCCTCCTCCCTCTCGCGGCGCCTCGCCTCCCTCGCATTCACGATGCCCTCCTCGTCCCACCGGATGCTGCTGCTCGTGCTCATCCTCGATCCTGCCGCGCCACCACCGCCGCTAATGGACGACGTCACGCTGATGGGGCGCAGCGAACTGCCCGTTGTTGATGTGCTCAGGACGGACGCCGAGCGGTCGCGGCCTATCATCATCGCAGCCGATCCGACGGATAGACGCTGCGAAGACGAGCTGCTCGGGTGTTGCTGCTGTTGGAAAGGCGGATGGACGTTTGACGATGCCGTTGATCCCGAACGCATGGACGGCAGGCGCATGGACGATGGGAGGCCGAGGCCAAGGATACTGGCCTTTTTCTTGCCCAGTGTCTGCGATGACTGAGGGCGGAGCGGGCTAGCGGTACCGATCTCGAAACTGGACGACGAGAGCCTCGGAGTCTGAGCCTTCTCTTTCTCCTTCTTGTCTTTCTTCTTCTCCTCCTTCTTCTCCTTTACTTTCTTCTTCTTCTCCCCAGTCGTGCCTTCCTCGCCCTCCTTGGCCGCCTTTGCCTTCTTCGTCTTTTTCTTCTTCTTCTCGCCTTCCTCCTCCGCGGCAACTTTGCTCTTGCCTCTAATCGTCCGCTCCTTCTCTTTCTTATCCACCGAGACCGCGGGCGCACCCTCGACTTTCTCCTCCGCCAGCGGCGCGCTGTTCCTGAGCTGTGCCCAGCTGCCGATCCTTGCCAACGAGCGCACGGACCGTATGGCGCGCAAGGCGATAGACCCCTGACGTTCCTGTTGTTGCTGCGCAGCGGGCGCTGAAGCCGCAGGAGGCGCGTGCACAGACGCGGGCGGCGCAAGGAACCCGCCAGCCGTGGGCGTGCCCGCGCGCGAATAGGTCACGGACGAGACTTCCGCCATGGGGCCCATGTTGATAGGCGTGTTGAGGATGATGCCCGAGTCTAGTGAGTTGAACCGGGCGCGGGATTGCTC
Source organism: Macrocybe indica (assembly GCA_030407095.1). NCBI lineage: Eukaryota > Fungi > Basidiomycota > Agaricomycetes > Agaricales > Callistosporiaceae > Macrocybe > Macrocybe indica. Next base: position 220,628 of record JARFTL010000001.1, on the reverse strand, counting down.
GGCGAGTTTGAGTGGTTCCGGGGCTACGATGTGATGTTAGAATCGGATCTTGCAATGTGAGGAAACGCGTACTTTTCGACCGAGGATGAGGATCACGGTTGACTTCGGGAGCTGTAATAACGTATTATCAGCATCGTAGCTCGCGGACAAGAACCATGGAAGAAACGCACATTTAGCGCGGGTGGCGCCCTTGTTTTCTTTCTTGTCCTTCTCCTTGGAATCCTTCCTCCCCCTTCCAATGCTCCACCACTTGCTCTCCTTCTCCTCTCCGTTCTTGACCTTGAGCAACGCCGGGGCCTCCTTCGCTCCGCCTTTCGCAGAAGATGGGACGTTCGTGACCTCGCCAAGTGCTCCAGGACCCCACCTCAAGCCGTCCAACGCCGCGCGGGATTTCTTCTTCTTGACCATCAGAATCTCCCCAAGCTCCGGATCGAGGGTCGGATCTACGTAGATCTCGAAGCCGCCCGTCCCGACGCCGCCACGGGTAGACTCGGACGCGCCGACGCGTCGCATGACGTCGGAGAGGTCCTTCTCCTTGACGTCCTTGGCGCGCTCGCGCTCCTTCTCGCGGTCCCGCCCGACGCCGACACCGCTGAGGATGCTCAGTTTGGACTTTTTCGGCACGAGGCGCTTCATGCGTGTCGGGTTGCCGTCGAAGGACGGTTTGGGCGCGAGCACGGGTGCGGGCAGGGGAGGCAAGGGTGGTGCTGCTGTGTCCCATGAGGGGTCCACGGCGGACGTCGCGAAGGACGTGCTGGCGGTAGAGGAGTTGCCAGAGGCAGATGGCGTGGCCGAGATGAGCCGGATGGAGGGAATGTTCGACGGCGGTTTAGAGGCGCCGGCGTGCGACTCTGTCGGAGGCGTCGCAACAGCGTTGCGTGATGATAATGGATTGCGAAGCATTTGTGATTCTCCGCGTTATATTTAAAAAAAATTCCTCGTGTTTTTCTGGTGCTTTGCTGTTCTTGATTTGTTGCGTTCAAATGAGATATGAGCACAGGGGAAAAATGATTATTAGATGTCGTGAACGAAATGAAATTGAAGCAGGAAAAAAAAATCGTTTGAGAGACTCGTCTAGATCGTCGTGTTTCGTAGATGAGTCGGTTAAAAACGTGATCGTCGTTTCGTGAAACCGTGACTTGAGACTCGTTAACTGTGAGCAGTAAGACAACGCGTTAATTTTTGTTAGTTTTTCGTGTATTTCTGGGATCTCTACGCGTCGACAGCTCGTGAGTGTTATTACTTCCACAGAGACGTAGACGATAACAAGCCTCACCTGAGCAAAGAGGCGTACCTCAAACTGTTTACCTTCGATTCCGACAACCGAACCACCCACCAGGCTACGAGGAAGGGGCAAACCGACCGACCTCCTCCTCGTCACAGAACGAGAGGCACCTGGGAGGATGATTTCAGCGTCGAGACTTGATTCTCCGGGGCAATGTGCGCAGCGAGACACGCGAATGCGAGGAAGAGAACAAGGAAGGGGGAAAAAGGCGCCCACGAGGCAAAATACGAACTTGGATCACGGGATGGCGTTCGTGCCGCCACTGCCGGCATTTGGAACATCCCGCCGTGCCACCGCCATCATCCCACGGCTATCATGATAGCCCCGAATGGTACAGATTGTGTTCTGCTCTGTCCTCGTTCATATGGCTGCGATGATGGGGTACGAGCGCACACTGGATGAATAGAAAACCGTTGAGCAGAGGCCATAGATGTTGTATTTTGTGATGTTTTCGTTTTTGCAGTTCAAAATCCAAATTGCCGATGTTCATCAATCTCGACCACGTGGCGCGTCGAGCTCAGTCCTGCCAACACATCCAGGAGTTGTTGACTTTCAGATTGCACAAATGCGTCCTCGCTAAAGGAACATGAACATTTCTTCTTCTGACTGTCTACAAAGCTTAAAATCTGAACAATCTCCTCCGAATGCAACCGCAGCATCGATATACATTGGAACGCCAAACGTTGACAACAATTCAGTCTGAATTCAAAAGCAGGGCACCGAGTTTTTTTTTTTGTCCTTTCACCAATGCTTCGCGTCGTCGCCGTCGTGCGAATCAAATTGCATGAAATGCGTGATGTCCTTGCCACGAAATTCATTCTTGCGGAAATTCCCGAATGAGGCGCTGAACATGCCCTTGACTCTGCGTACTCTTATGCAGCTCTGCTTATCCAACTACCTCCTGGCGGACTGTTCCCTGGTTTTGCAAAGCCACAGCCTTGAGCTGAACAAGATTGCCGATGAACCAGTATCCTTCGTCATATGAAAGCCTGGTCCGATGCCCTCGTCACCTTTCGCTGCATTGCGATGCTCCGCGTTTTCCATTAGAACACCATTCTCAGGGCGGGAACGAAAGTGTGCTGGTTTTCTCCCTTGACTCGATGTCCCAGCTGGAAGCAGTCCTTCGCCGTCGGTATGGGTCCGTTGGTTCGAGCGGCACATAGCGCCGGGATGAACGAGCGCCGAGTTTACCCCAAATCAAAAAAGATCTGAAGATTTCTTCCTGAACGGGCATCTGTTTCTGCAAAATCGGCCATCGTCTCGACGTTCAGCCCCTTCTTATTGATGGCGTTGAGATGATACATTACATCATGGCCAAATGCTCGGTTGTTCATGCTTATCATTGTTCTCCGTGCCTCGCCTTCGCGCTTCGAGGAGGTCGAATATATTCTTGGAACTCGACGACCCAAATCGCAAGAATGACATCGTTGGATGAGTCACTCTGTTTTTGGCCTGGCAATGACTCGACTTGTCGGCCGTACGGCGTCCAAGCTCCGAGTCGGAGCACGGACGTGGCTTCCCGGCTTGGGAGGGGCACGTCGTCTCAATTGTATCTTTCGTTTGTTTCAAGCGATGATGCATTTGTAATTGAAAACATTCATTTTAGTCCCTTCGTCCTTCACCCATCTGGACAATCTGCTCCCGGCAAGGGCTGGAGCGCTCGAAACCGACTGGACCCGTATTCATTCAACCTCTATGACATCAAAACGCGATCTCGGATACCGAAGACGCTGAAGACGATCGCCACGTGGCGATGACGCATGTCCGACCAGCCCTTCCTTCATGGCCCCAAGGATATAACGGACTTGCCACGCACGAGTAAACGTCTCAAGGTTGGGGAATCTCTCGTTTTCGTAGCCGCACCGGTCGCGTTCGGCCTCCTCGGCAAACATTTGTAGACCATCGAACTGATCTCTGTGCCTCATCGTACCATCTCCACCCTGCATATACATATCGTCGTTGAGGCAGTGTGGAGGCGAGATTTCTGGAAACTATACCTCCTGTATGTTTTGGGCATCAAATCCTACGTGCTACTCAGGCCCTTGGAAATCGGATGCTATGATGCCGGGTTGATCAGAAACCACCCGTCCATCGCCTCCGACAGGTTTCACGGCGCGTTGCCCAAATCCAAACTTGACGAACCTATGCGTTGTCCATATCGCTCTTCTTGGTACCGACGGAAGGCAATCCAGTCAGGGCATATGACTCCGCTCGTTCTCGTCAAACGATCTCACGTGCCTCTCGGTCGCAGAAATATAAAAGCGTTTCGTGGCACATCTGCATCGTTTGCTATTCGACGTTTCTTCAGTTTCTTGTTTTCCGTTGTTCTCCTCCTCCATGTCTTTCGTCTTTCTTCTTTTTCAACTCACGTCTTCTATCCTGCTATGTTATGTCGTCAAAGTAATCTATAATACCATCTTTCGACGGTCACCGTTCTATTCGATACCGGGGCCGCCTTCCGAGTCGTGGTTCAAGGGTATGTATGCGTTCCAGCATTTCCGTTCACCCCAGCATCTAACTCCGTCTGAAAGGCAACCTCGGTCAACTTTTCAACGCGAAAGGTCTTCCTTTCCACCAAGATCTTGTTGATCGTTATGGAGGGATGGTCAAGGTCCATGGCTTTTTTGGGGTAATGATCCTTCTCCATTGCATTCCAGTACGATGGCTGATAATGAACACAGGATGAGCAACTGTACATATCAGATCCCCAAGCTCTCCAGAGTATCATCCTGAAGGACCAAGATGCATTTGAGGAAACATCAGTATTTGTACAGTGAGTCCCAGCATCACTGGTTTCTCCAGGAAGTCTTATGTGCGATTGTTAACTTTGCAGATGGAACAAGATCATCTTTGGACCCGGCCTGGTGTCGACAGTTGGTATGCTGTAAATTCGTGTTGCGCGGTCAAAATCACTGACAGCCGTGGCGCAGGGCAACAACACAAACGACAACGGAAGCTGGTCACCCCGGTTTTCTCGGTCGCCCAACTGCGCCAACTAACCCCAGTAATATACGACGTCGCTGAGCGAGTGGGTCTCCGATTCTATCTCTCTCCGCGATTATGATCGACTCAGGGTTCCGCAGTTGTCAGGTGTCCTAACGAGAGCAACTGCAGAGAACGAGTCAAGGGCTCAAAGCGTGCTCGACATGTCAGAGTGGATGTCCCGCGTCGCGCTCGAGACCGTCGGACAGACCATCCTGGGCTATTCCTTCGACCCACTCGATTCTCCGCATAACAATCCGTATACTTCGGCGGTGAAAGAATTGATGTCAGCATTTGCGTATCTGCCCGTCCCGCGGCGCGACTGACAAACCAGCTGTCTTTTCTGTAAAAAAATTTTTTCGTCTTTAGCCCAGCAATATTCTCGTTATCTCTCATTCGCCAATTCGCCCCGTTCATGACGTCGATAGGCTCGGCATCCTTCCGCAGAAAAGTCGTCGAGCTCATCCCGCACCAGGCCGTGCAGCGGGTCAAGCACATGTCGGACGTCATGCACGAGACTGCGACCGAGATCCTGCGACAGAAGCGGGAGACCCTCGCGCTGGCGCCCGCGGAGACGTCTCAGGCGAAGGATGTTATTAGCATTCTACGTGAGTCACCTGAGCTTTCCGGACGGGGGCGTGCGCTCGAGTGCTCATCAACACTCTCTGCATCACTCCGTTCCATTTCTGGTTCCTGGCTGACATGAATTTTTGACTCCGTTATTCCGTTGCGTTCCAGTCCGTGCCAATGACAAAGCATCGCATGACGAGAAGATGAGCGAGCTCGAGCTCACGGGACAGATGACGTGAGTCGCTGTTTGATGGGCTGATAGACGCGCTCCCGGGGTTGCTGATCCGGAATGTCACTCGCGAACGTTTCGCAGGGTCCTGATTTTTGGCGCCCAAGACACGACGTCGTCTGCACTCTCGCGGATGCTGTATATGCTCGCCGCGCATCCTGATGTGCAGAACAGCGTAAGACGGGAGGTGCGCGATGCGCTTCGTGCGAAGCGGAGGGAGGGAGACTATTCAGGCCGTTTGGGCTATGATGATGTTGTGGCTCTGCCATGGCTCGATGCCGTGATAAAAGAAACGCTGCGACTGTGAGCGCTGTCGCGATCATATCACTTTGACAAACCTTGTTCATTCGTTTGGCTGTCCAGGCACCCTCCCGTCCCGTTTGTCCGCAGAACGTGAGTTCCAAAAAGGCCCTGCTCCCTCTTCGTGACGCTGACGGATAATGCTGTGGTTTAGTGCTGTGAAGGAGCGTACGGTATTGTACCATCCCGGACACGACGAGTCGCAGCTCTCTTCGGTGACGATTCCTGCGGGCACGACGGTGTTTGTCAGCATTGCGGGGAGCAACCGGCTCGAGTCTGTGTGGGGCCCGGACGCAAAGGAGTGGAGACCGCAGCGGTGGCTGGAGGGCGACCCCCTGGCGGCGCTTGACACGCGGTGGAGGCTGCCCGGTGTCTACTCTGGAATGTGAGTTTCGTTCCTTTGATGACTTGTGTCGGCGCCTGAAACGCTCTGTCAGGATGTCTTTCCTTGGGGGTGGGCGGTCGTGCGTGTGAGTCCATCTTAATGATCATCTTACCTTCACTATGTGCGGGCGTCTGACTGATTTTTGCATTCTGTTTGACAAGTGGCTACAAGTTTGCGCAAGTCGAAATGAGTGAGTGGTGGCCTTGATAGGCACGTTGCCGCCAAGATTCAGCGTTTGATGTCTCCGTTCCAGAAATCCTGTTGACGACGCTGTTGAACAAGTTCGAGTTTTCGTCTACGGAGGACAGCGTCGTGTGGAACCTGTCTCAGATCATCTCTCCCTCTGTGCAGACGACAAAGTCCACCGAGCTTGGGACGGTCCTCGAGGAGAAGAAGGGCATGCCTCTGCGGGTCCGGCTTTGCGCCGAAGAGACATTTTGAAATGCGTCCAAGCATAATTCCTTGATAATCTAAGATAAAGCATAGTATTCGTATCAGTGTATTATTTCTTATTACTGGATGAAGTGATAATGATGAAGCTCAGAATGAAGGCGGCCAAGCATCGATAAGAAGTCCCCGTGCAGGCTGCAAGCCTGAGGGTCTTGTGACAGGGCCAAAATTATTATCTAGGGACTAAGGGAGGCTTTGAGGCAGAGTCGGGATATTAAACTTCGATGTGAATGAACCTGCAATATGTGTTTAGATTTAAAGGACCTACCGAGGAGGTTATCTGGTTCATTTCGCGTCTTTGATAGTTCTCATATTGACTTCTTGTCTCGCGTTGGTGTTGGTGTCGTCAAAGATAACGAGACTCTGACTGCTTGTCATTCCACGAAGAACGCACCGTCTGAGTCTTTATCACAATAATCCCATTCCTTGAAACAACACATGATTTTCCGATTTGATACGCGCCCAGAATGTCTGTTGAACATACGGTGGATCGGACAGGAGAGGAGACGCCCATCCTTCATACAAAGCGTCGCCGTGCGGACTCCTCGTGTTGCGCAGCCGTAATGGTATGAAGTTTCGGTTGACGCGTGACCGGGTCGTTGGATCGTGGACTGGGATGAACGAACGTGCTCTTTCTTGTTTTGAAAGAAATGTCTTGCACCATGAATATATGTTTTCTTTTTCTTTTTCTTTTTTTTTGGCATACGATGGCAGAACGCCCCCGTGTTCTTTCCCTTGGATGACGTGGGCTGAAGAAGACCACCTAAACGTGTCCGTGACCAGCCCAAAGAAACAAAGTTGTCAGAAGAGCCAAAGAAGAGCGAGACTTTTCTTGATCAGTCCACTTTTTTTTTTTCACAGAAGGATCGAGAACAATCCCTTCGGCCGTCGGATGAGCGCAAAGGGCCTTGCAATTGAGAAGCTCGTGATTCGTGAAAATCCGTTTGGCGCGTAACCAGGACTTCTATCTGTCGACGACTTGTCACTCTTCCCCATATCAGCACAGCCCTTACGAAAGCGTGTCGAACAAGCGTCTTCTTTTCAGCGTGGCATCAGATGCTTGGGGTGTGTGTGTACGAAACAGGCTTTGTTGAACGTGGATGAGACAAACGGCTTGCATACGCCCAGAGTCCTGCTGTTGTGGTGTTGTTCTCCGAGCATAAAGGGTTCCACCAGAAGTTTACAAGGTTTTCACAAGGCCTGTTGTTGGACCGAATGGAGGACAATTGTCGAGTCTCAGGAAAAATAAACGTTGAGAGCCACGTTGTGATGACCTGTCACGGTGAAGTCCGCATCGTGTTCAGGTCTGATCGCCATCACCAAATTAGGGCTGCGGTGCCATCAGGCACTTCTCTAACCGAACATCAGCACATTTAATCGTCCATTTGTTCCAACCACCTTCACCAACCGCCACATCATCCAACTTTCAAAGATCGTCGACGTCGGTGCCATGGAGGCTTGAGCTGCTAGAGGGTCCAAAGGGCCTTTACAATACATCACTCAAGCGCCTTTGCATCTAACGCAAAAACCCATTCCCTGGCTGCCACGAACCGAAACGTGCTTATAATAACCTTTCGGTCTTGTTTAACATAACGTCGGAACCACCCTGCAGTCGAACGTCTAGTGTGTTGCGCAACAGAGTGTCCTATCGCTTAGAAGCCTCATGGACTCGGAACCCACAGTGGAGGAACGCCAGGAGAACGAGATTCTATCGGTCCGGTCTATCTATCCTGATGATTTCATTGAACCTCCGCCCCCAAAGGCATGGAAGGTGTGTTTTAGTCCGGTTGATAGTGTCTGTGACATGCTCGCTGAAGTAAATTCCGGTCCTGCGTTCCCTTCGTGGTTAGGGCGCAGCACGATTGCCAGAATTCATAATCCGCATCAAACACAGTCAATGTCCAACCAAGGTCAACTTCCACCTGCTCGTCAGGTGAGCCGAACGTGTCGAACACCATCTATTTCCTGACGCTAACTCCCTGACCTGCTGTACATGTGCCAGATTCCCAAAGACATACCCCGCCGTCGCGTCCCCTACCTTCACGATCCAAAAGCCGATACAAGGCTTGAACAACGATCATGTAACGAAGCTAACCCACGCGATCGCAGCCGAAGTGCAGAAATACCGGGGTCGAGAAGTGGTCTTCGAGGTGAGTCGCTGACCGGTCCGATGCTTCCGCATTTGGGCTTATTGTTTATTTCTACGCCACTTTGCATACAGATCATTATTCTTTGTGAGAAGTGGCTCGAAAGAAACATCTCGCCACCAGTCGAGGTGCCAGGCTCCCTGGCTTTGCAAATGACTCAACGTGCCATGGACGAGGAGAAGGTGCGTCACTGTTGTCTGATCGCGCTTTCTCAAACTCATGAATATTATCTGCCTTAGGCACGCCAGCAGCGAGCTGCAGAAGAGGCAGAGAAGGAGAAAGCAAGAGTGGCAGAGTTGGCCCAGCAGCGAGAGGAGCAGCTCCGCGCGGAGGCGCTCCGACAGCTCATCGCGCGCGAGCAGGAAGACGAAGCACATCAAGGCTTTCGCACGCGTGCCAACTCCACCGCCACTGAGGTGCCCGTCACTGGCGACATCATGACCGAGACGTTTTCCGAGAAGATTGAAATCGACGACATGTCATTCAACGCGGTTAAGCTCTTCCATCCGCGACTGGAGGGTCTTGGGACGGTATACATGGCTGATCCGATATGCGACGACATTCACGCGTCGTACAGACTGGAGCTGTACAAGTTCACCTTTGACTCGCCGTACTATTCCACCAGCCAAGGTAAGATTGAGATGCCCGGTTCTACGAGACCTAGTCTTGCAACTCTCTGATTTCTTTCATAGGTCGTAAGAAGCTCAGACAAGTCGAGCAGGAAATTCAACGATTGACGGCCATTCATCACGAGAACGACGTCAACATCCTCGCCGTCAAGCTATCTCTTTATCCTTCCAGCAATCCTTCTCAATTATTGATCTTATCGCAAGAGACGCCCGCTCTGAAACTGCACGATGTTCTTGCGCATAGCACATCGCTTCGACATGAACACGCTCTGGTACGTCGATCCAATTTTCATTGCCAATTTTACGCATTAATTGTGTTTACAAGGATTACATTCGCCAAGTCCTTGCCGGGTTAAGCGCTATCCATGACGCAGACCTTGTACATCGAGGTCAGTTCCTCTGCCTAATTCCCTGATTCTGTTACCTTAGATCTGGATTATTCCAGGAATCTCCGCCAATTCTATCGGGATCGACACTTCGGGTCCTTCTAGTGTCGTCAAACTCGCCAGAGTTGGATTCCCGATGCTTCTCCTTGACCTACACAGGTCCAACCCCTTCGCATCACCAAGGCAGTTCGAAAACGCTGTTGCGAAAGAGCCCCATATTCCAGATGGATGGTACGTCGGAACTTACATCCCTTTGTGGTTAGAGCTTTACTAAGGCGCACGTCATATGCACAGGTTGTCCAGAGACGAGAGGGATGAATCGCTATTGCTGCACACTCCTCAACGAGATATTCACGCTGTAGGAATCGTTCTGATGCAGATGTTGTTGGGACTGGACGTTACAGAACGATATGTCGATGCAGAGTCGGCAATTGATGACTTGGATGTGACCCTGGAGAATAGTGAGTAGTTTATACTTCCCTTCCGTGACGTCAAGCTCATCTATATTGTCGAACAGCTGAAACGGGTCCCATCCTGATTCAGCTCGCGAGACATATCCTTCTCTCGTCTGCGAAAAACATCTCCTGCGAGGATCTCCTCAACAGCCTGGAAGATTCGTCTGCGCTTGTTACGTCGCAATATTCTCTCACCGTGAACGCGGGTCTGAAGACGCCGATGCCGACTTCGAATGGCCATCGACGGCAGAGTTCCCCTGAAGTTGCGCATTTCCGCCTGCCGTATCGTGAGAAGCATGTCAGTCGGTGGAAAGAAGACTGGGAGGAACTGGAGTTGCTGGTGTGTTTTCCATTTTCTATCTACTGCGTGTTTGCTTTTGTTCATATATCGTCCGAATTCTGTCAGGGCAAAGGGGCGTTTGGGTCTGTCGTAAAGGCTAGAAACAAGCTCGATTCGAGGATCTATGCAGGTTCATACCCCATTTTCCACTATTCCTTCCCTGTCTCACCTTAGTTCTTTAGTCAAGAAGGTCCGTCTGAAGGCCAATCGAAAGAATGACAAGATCTTTCGAGAGGTGAACACCCTGAGTAAGCTGAATCACCGGTTCATAGTCCGATACTACACCGCCTGGCTGGAAACCTCCGACGAGCCGCCATCTACGGTCACGTCTGACGACTCCGGGGCCGAATCGGGCACGGAAGACGCCCGGACGTCCGTTCCTGACTCGAGCGAGGGGTACCTGCCTACGAACGGCGGAGGGCTGACGCTGGATTTCCCTGAGGATCCGCATGGGTCGTACTCGAACTCGTTCCCCAGCATACACTTCCAGCGGTCGACTTCGCCGGCGACGGAGGGAGAGCTTTCTAGTGGGAGCGATGATGGCTTTGGTAATTTCGGGAATGGAAACGGCCTGCTCGCGCTGCGGAGTGCGGTTCGCAAGCCGCCCGCGCCAACTCAGACGCTTTATATACAGATGGTATGCTAAATATTTTTTTTACCTTTTTTAATTCTCTATGTCATCCCATTGGCTAACCTCGTGAAACCGAATCACAGGAATTCGTCGAAAGGCAAACTTTGAAGGAGGTTTGCAATTTGAACTTCCTATATGACTTGTATGGTTTACAAGTGGTTTTACCCTGTAGAGAATTGATGAAGGATTGTCGGAAGCTGAAGCATGGAGGCTTTTCCAACAGCTATTGGAGGCGTTGGTGCACATGGCTGGACTTCAGGTCTTGCACAGGGACATCAAGCTCACTAACATCTTTATCGGTATGTACACTGCTGCCGTGCTTTCTATGCAACAACGCTGATTTTGAATCTGAACTCGCAGATTCTAGAGGAGACTGCAAAGGTGAGGCCTTCATGTTTTGTGTTGATGGTGTATGCCAGGTCTAAATGTCCGATGTCAACCAGTTGGAGATTTCGGACTCGCAACAACATCGAAGCTGGCTGCTGTTGAACCCGGAAGTACTTCCCCGCACGGTTCCATGTCAGAGGGAGATATGACCCTAGGTCTGTGAATTCCCTTTCTGATACTTTCTTATCCGTTTGCTCATGAATTGAACAGAAGTAGGAACGAGGCTGTACATCGCTCCAGAGCTCATGGCCGGACACAACAATGGAGACCAGTCAAAGGCGGACATGTACAGCCTTGGGGTAAGATCGTTTCTCGTTGAAGTGTCGGAGAGCATTCAACCGCTTACTTCTCTATAGATCGTGTTCTTTGAGATGAACTATAAGTTTACGACGGCATCAGAGAGGATCGCAGTTATAGAGGATCTGAGGAAAGACAAGCCTATCTTTCCTATGCGGTGGAACCCAAATCTTGTCAATCAACGCAAAAGTGAGTAATCACGTTTTGACGCGCAAGGATCGTTCCTCGATCAAAGGCGGCTTTTCTAGTCATTGAACAGCTCCTCAACTGTGACATTGAGAAACGTCCAACTGCCGTTCAATTGCTCCAGAGTCCTTTGCTCCCATCTAGGGTCGAGGATGAACACTTCAGGGAGGCCCTGCAACTAATCTGTGGGTAGCTAATGCCTCCCTCTGATCATTTTCTCGCTCACATGTTGCCCTGGCAGCGAATACTGATTCTCCTCACCGGGCGTCGGTCTTGTCGTCATTCTTCAATCGTCCTGCAAACGCGGCCGCGCTGCTATTTTATGACCTACCCTACAAGACCCCCGACCATGCTGCTTTGAACAGCATTGTATCTGAACGTCTTGCTGCCATTTTCCGGCTTCATGGCGCCGTCGACATGGAACCTGCCCTGTTGGTGCCCACGGCGGCTCTGGAAATTGAAAACGAACCAAACGTATCGGAGGAATCCGCAACGTTCCTGGATAAAAGCGGTGACCATGTCAGCCTTCCTCCCAACCTTATCGTTCCCTTCGCAAGACTAGCTGCGCGAGGCAATACGCGGCGAATTAAGCGATATCACATCGCTAATATCTTCAAGTGCTTTCTTTTCCCAATGTAATCCATGATGTTATTCTGATTTCGACTAGGAAAGCGACACATCACCCGCCGTCAGCGAAGGCGGCTGTCTTTGACATCATCACGCCAGACCTTGTTTCGGGACCGATTGCTGCTGGAGCTGAAGTGATTGCCGTCATCAGCGCCGTTTTGGACAGTTTTCCAAATCTCGCCAAGAACTACGAGATTCAGATATCGCATTCAAAGAGTGAGCATATGTCGCTCGCCGTTTGTGGTGTTGCTCATTGTTATCAATGCAGTTATTGAAGTGGTTCTCGATCGTCTGCCGGCCGGACAGAGTGGGCCCGTAGTGGACACTCTCACCAGCCAAAATACTCAATCACAGAAGCGCGCGACATTGCTCAAAGGAGGTCTCTTGCGGAGCACGGCTGACGAATTGGAGCTTCTTTGTGAAGTCGGTGAGTTGTGTAGAGACAATCCTTGTGGGCTGATGTTAACGTCTAATACAGACGATGATGTTGCTGGATACATGGCTCGCCTAGACAAGGTCTCGCCAACTCTGGTTCCGCTCATTAAACCCTATGTAAACGAGCTCCAAAACACCATCAAGCATGCTAATGCGGCGGGAGTCGCACGGCCCATATACTTCCATCCCTTGCTTCTAGACGTACGAAAGAATACCCAACTCAGACACGCTCAATTCAAGAATGGTATTCTCATCGAAGTTGTCCATCGGACGAGACACGACGAAGTCCTCGCCATTGGTGGACGGTTCGTCAACACAATCTTCAAGTCCGCTACCAGCACTCATTGACTTGTTGCTTATCTAGCTATGATCATCTCATTGGCCACTCTTCAATGCCCAGTATTTGCGCTTTGGGAATCCAGATCGCGATGGATAAGGTCACCTCTGGCCTGGCTGCATTCCAAAGTTCGTCCGTCAAGGCGCTTCTCAAAGAAGGGCGGTCGTTTGGATACTGGAGTCCTCGTCGATGCGACGTTTATGTCGTGTCATATCATCCTGGGTACCTGCAGGACCGTCTGGAGCTTGTGGCCTACTTGTGGGAGCACAATATCAGCGCTGATATAATGTACGAATCGGGACTCCCAGATCTTGGTCACGAAGACTACGTCGAGCAGTGCCTCCGGGAAGGCATACTGTAAGATTGCGTTTCTTCAAACGTGCCTTCCTTTTTGCTGAAGATGTACGCAGCTTCACCGTATACCCACGGCCCCGCGGACGGCGAGAGACTTTTAAAGTGAAGAGTATCCTCAAGGGTACGGAGTACGAACGTGAGTGCTTTCCAAGCCATTTCGTGACCGTCACTACAAGTCGTTGCGGCAGTGTCTCGCCAGGAATTGATTGGATGGCTGCAGCACCAGATCGCAGAGCAGAAGAAGATCGACATGACCACATCCGGCGCGCCCAAGACATCGATGGACTTGTCCACACACTCACACGGGCTGCCAATGAAGGAGACTGCATCATCATCCGACGTGCAGCTCGTGCTACCTGCAGACACGAAGAAGCAGCGCAAACAAGTCAAGCAGATTTTCCTCGATAGAGGTGCGATGAGACGAGTCTGATTTTGTTCTTCTGGCCTGCTGACTGACTGACGTGTGTGACTTTAGCGTACGAAACGGCGCAGCAGCTCAAGTCCGCGACGCATAGCGGCCTACCGACGCTGGCTGTGGATGTCCCCCCTGCCACGTTTGACGCGATGGTCCGGAGCACAGCATGGATCACGGAGGAGGATGCGTGGAAGGCCATCGCGGCGACGCTACCGACCCCGCACGCAGCGTATGCGCAGCAGATCCGCGAAGCAGCGGCGAAACGCAAGGCGGAGGGACACCGATTCGTCTTACTCTTTGCTGTGAGAGACGAGCGTGTGCAGCTCCTCTCACTGTCTTGATCGCGGCTCAGCCCAACCTTCTAAATTTCTCTATTCATTTTTGCTGTTATGATCACCACAACGCATCTCTAGGATCACGACGTCTCGTAGAAGACTAACAAGAACCACTAATATCTTCCAACGGTACTTCCCTACTCTGTACTTCATCCTTTATTCTGCTGTAATTGTATTCCCCATGACGATTCCCCACTTTTCATTTAAAGACTTATGTACCAATTGAAACAATCATTGTCGACTAACGCTGCACTTAATATATGTAATGCCAATATCTGATTTGTTCAATTGACATAGCTGTAAGATAAGACGAAGCGGGAGATATAGTTGCAGCGTAACATAGAGCGCCTCCACGAAGCTTTCATTCCTATATTCCCGTTCCAGATACATATATTATCGCCAAGCAATAACATAGTAGGCATATTCGACCTCGTCCGTCTCCAAGTTTGGCCCCGCATCGCATACGATGACCTCTTTGCTCAGGATGCAAAGATCCAACTCTCGCGCGTGGGCATCTTCGTCCGTGCGCGAAGCCGGAGCATTGTTCGCAAAGCCGAACACGGTTTCTACCGTCTGAGACTCGGACGCGTGAGTGTGCCGCAGGGGTATGATGAGGTGGAACACGGGCTCAGACTCGTCCTCGCCCTCGTCCACGTTACCTTCGCGGTGCGGCCTGCGCAGGAGTGCCGTCAAACACGACTTGATCCAGCTGGCGTGCTGAGCCTCGTACACGACGTCCGCGCCCAACACGACGTCAAACGGCGCATCAAATGGCGGAGCGCAGCGCTCAGGCGTCTCCAAAAACGTCGACCAGTCGAGTCGGTGAACGGCCAGGGACACGACCTCGGAGCGCGCAGACGAACGATCGGGATTCGGAGCGCCGGAATTGGCGAGCACGTTTGAATGCAGGTTGGCGAGGACGGAGGGATAGTAGTCTGTCGCGATCACAGTAGCAGATGGCAAGCGCCGCTCGTCGTCTCCATCACAAGCGGTACCAGCCGTGCCAAGCATCCTCTGCAGCACCTTCACCACACACAGACTGACCAGCCCCGTCCCAGCGCCGAGTTCCAAAACACGCAACGGTCCCCCCCTTCTTCGACGCAGGCCCGGATGGAGTCCGAACCGCCGCGGGTCCTCAACAATCATCTCTGCCATCACGCACGCGCCGCCCCACGTCTGCGCGCCGACGCTGCCATAGTCCTGGTTGTCCAGCGATACATCACGCACGTGGATTTTAACGGGAGAGGAAGATCGAGGAGGAAAGAACACGAATTCCCGCGTTACGACGCCCGCGCCGGACGTCCCAGAGCATATCGCGAGAAGAGCAGAGGCAGAACGAACAAGCGACTCTCTCTCGTCCCTCACATCCACAGAATCCCCTTCCAGACGCGATTCCTGCTCCGACAACGGGTCGGAGTCCGTCAGAAACGCGACGAGCGCAGTCAGCCAGCGAATCGCGTACGATCTCTCAAACTTGTCGGCCTGAAGCTCAAGCTGTTCGCGACTTGAAGAGTCCGCAAGATCGTCGGGTCCTCGGCGCCGATCGCGCCGCCTCGCGCCCCTCACAGGCGGATTATATATCGATCTGAGGTATACGACCGCATCGGCGAGGTCGTGCAGGTCCCGCGACGCAATCTGCTTGATGGGTGGAAGACGCGTCGTCGGGGACGCGAGGGACATTAATCAGAAGTATCAAACAAAGCAAAATACAGTTAATTAACAATTTACTGAAACTCTACGCCCTCCTCTTCCTCAACCATCCCATCCGGATTCTCCTTCTGAGCTCCATAAAGCTGCCCATAGCTTCCGCCGTGGCGCCCGCGTCGCGTTTCACAAGGACGGTCCACGCCCAATCGCCCGCCGCGAAAAAGCCAACAGCGAGCGCCATATGGATGAACGCGTCGTGCCAGTCGGCGTGCACACTCGGGTGGGGACCACATGCCAGCGCGGCGAGGTCATAAATCAGGAAGAGCGCAAGCGTTGGGTCGGGCCCTGCGATGAGGAGCTGCGACGAGGGTTTGAGAACGGCCGAGGTGAATTTGAGAGCGTGACGTACCATGAGGATAAGGACGGCGCAACACACGGCTTGAAAGGCTATCGTTGGAGGCGGAAGCGTCTGCAGTACGGACATTGGTTAATTAATCAAAATCACGCTGACGATCTGTAGGAAAGAAAATGCCCAAACTTACCACAATTGTGCCCCACGTTTTGCACAAGAGCAGAACCGCGGTCCCGATCTGCGGCTTCACGAGGAGGTACATGAGATAGTCCTTGTGCGTAAACTCCCAGTTTCGAGGAGCACGGAATATGAAGACGAGGGTGTAGTATTGCGAAAGAATCGCTATGATCGGAAGGATCTGGCACACGAACAGGTCTTCCGCCACCCAAGCCAGCGACCATCCAGCTGAAGGCATTCAAGCAAATCATTACGTCCCGGTGGGGGAAATGCGTCATACCTAGGCAGAGATTTCCAATAACATAAACTGGAATGAATTCCAAGTGCGCGACCTCAGGTCTCCGCACGACCACGTCCCTCGCATCAGCCGCATCCGCGCCGCCGCCGCGTTTCGCTTTCATGCTTCTGTAGGCAGCCTCGCTGTCGAACGAATGCCACTTTGCAAGGCCCGGCCTCACCGCCGGAGCAGGATCTACCGTTTCATCACGCACCGATGCACCGCTCGGAGCATGGCTCTTGAACCCGGAATCCGTCCCTCGCACAAAGGACGCCGCGCCGTCCACAGCCTTTCCAAGTCCGTTGACGGTCGTAGGAAGCGCAGGAAAGGACTCTCGCGCAAAGAGGTCCGAGAGCCACGCGGCGTGGGCGAGGGTCTGAAGGGCGAAAAGCACGAGCACGAAGAGCGGGTGCGGCGCGTAGGCGACGTAGAGCCGTTCTGGCTCAAAGAGAAAGTGCAGCGTTTGGCCGGAGAGCGCGATGATGAAGGAAAGCACGGCGAGGAGCCGCCCGCGCGGGAAGGACGACATGGCGGCTTTGAGCATCGTGGAGTATGTTTTGGGGCTACCGTCGAGCCTGAGGCGAGCTATTTCGTCGAAGATATAGGAGGTGTTGTGTCCTCGCAGTGAAGCCAACAAGCAAGCCTCCTAAAGGATCTTTGCCTCTGAGGGGTCGTGTTTCGATATAGACCGGCAGCGAATGTCCTTCATCATACCGAATCCTTGGGGGGCGGCTCCGCCGTTTTGCGACCACAGACGATTAAACAGTATCAGCTTCTATAATTTACTTGTCGCCAATGTGCGTTATGTCGGCGACAACGCGGTATGGCGACGGTGGTGTTGCGTGGGAAAGACGGACATCGACTACATACCTATGATATAACTAAGCAGCAAACACAACACAAGATGCTCCTGGATACAAACGACATGCGAATCGCAAGCATCATGTAGACCACCGCTACTTGAATCACCTGCCAACGTAGCACGATGAGAACATGGACGAACTGTTCACACATGAACCACAGCTCGCGACGAACAGTGCAAGTCGAACCTCAACCGCCCTTCTCATTGACAAGAGGCACGCTTTCCGAATCAACATGCGTCTCGGCCTGCATATGCCCCTCGCACCGATTCGCTACAAATTCCAAAATACCATTCAGCTCCAATCCAAGCAGCCAAAAAAAAGACTTACCCGTCTCATCGTTCAACTTCGCCATCGTCGTCGCCAAAAACATAAACCCGCCCCACGCAGCCGTAAACATGCTCAGCGTCGCAACCAGCACGTCCACAATCGCCGAACCGACCGGCTTGGGCCTCTGCACCCTGCACGGGTACACCACACGGAGGTGCGCCGGGGCGACGGAGCGCAGCGGGAGAATGTCCTGTGGCGCGCCGACCCTGTCCGGACGCGCAACGGCGTCGTACAGCAGCGAGTCGTTCGCGGGGAGGACGGCCGTGCGCGCAAACGTCGCGTTCAGAGTCGCGTTCAGCGCGTCGCGGCGGACGAAAAAGTTGTTCGGGCTCGCGTTGCCCAGGTCCACGCGCGCCATCGCGTAAAACGCCTGCGCGAGGTTGCGCAGCGGGTCCGCTAGCTCTTCCGGCGGCGGCGTCACGGTCAGGTTCACGTTCGCGTCGGCGCCGCCTTGGCCGGTTCCGTCGCCCTCCGTGCCGCGCGCCGACAAGGCGACGCCCTTCATGGTCACGCTCTGCGAGTATCCGCTGTTCGGCGAGGTGCCCGTGACGTCTCTGAAGGCGCCGGAATTGGTCAGGTCGTCGCCTTCGTACAGCCAGTCCGTTCCGCTGAGGTTGAGCAAAGGCGTGGATGTGGCGCAGGGCGCTTCGGAGCCCAGCGAGGCAGGACACGGCGCGGCGGAGAAGTAGAGCGAAAGAGCGGTGATCCTGCGCGACGTCGTCTTGTTGTTGTAGCTCTGCCCGCGGTTGATAAAGTCCTTCGCGGCCGCTTGCGCTCTACAAGACGAGATTCAGCTTTGCACAGAAACGCAGAAACAAAAAAAAAAGAAAAAAAAAGAAAAAAGCATCCGAGCATGCGCACATGGAGTTGGCGAAGCGGGACAGAGAGTCGTGCGAGTTGACAGAGCCCATGAAGCTCCACGGGCGGAACGAGTACGACGTGCGCGCTATAAAGTCAAAGCCGTCGGTCCCGTTGCAGCTGATGATAGGGTTCACCTCCAGCGCGATCGAGCGCAGATCACAGCCCATCGTGATGTGCGTGACGTCGCAGCTGTCCAGCGTCGATCCGCTGTACGCAAGGCCGACGTCCTGCTCCGAGCCGTTGCCTCTGGAATAGAACGTCCATTGGAAGAGGTTGTAGTTCGTGGTGAACGTGTCACCCGGGATGAAGAGCACGGGGTCGCATTGCGATTTGGAGCTCTTGGTCTGCAGGCGGCCGTTTAGGTTGTACCAGTGATCTTGGCGCAGGTTGAAGTACGGGCGGGAGACCGTCACCGTCTCGTATCCCACGAGCGCCACTGTGAAAAAGTCTATCTTTGATGTACTTTGCAACGTGGCTAGGAAAAGCGATACCGTTGATGACGATGAGGACCGCGAGAACAACCAGGCTGAGAATATACGCTACAGGCGTGAACCAAGGCCATCTGAAGGGGCGACTGAGAGGATACTCGAGCTTAGGCGGGAACTTCATGGGAGCACAGAGATGGGGGGAGTCGGGTGGACGACCCGTCCTTAATCAGGCTCTTTGAATAGCACCCTATCGGCCTCGTGCAAGTCAGGCGGTGACCGATGTAGGAATATGGGCGTCTGGGACACGATTGAAATGAATTACTATCCTTTTCAAGAGGCGCCGACACTGCCTGTGTGCCTTGGACACAACAAATCGGTCAGCAAGCCATACGGCATCCAATCCATAGGCGTTGGAGCTAGGTGAAAATGTCACAGCATGAAGGCATTGTCCCTGTTATCAATTCAGTCGGAAGCGCTGGTCCTTGGCAGGACCTACCGTTCGAGGGGAGAAGGTTTTCCTAATCTGCCCACCGACAGGCGTCAATCTCGTTTATTCGGAGCGCAGATGATGTGTAGCATTTGGCTTACTTCAGATCTCTTGATCGGGGGCTCGTGTGTCCTTCTTCATCTCCGCCGCACGTGTGCAACTCGACTCCGGAGGGGAAAAAAAAAGACCCGATGCGAAAGCGACTTTAATTGAGAACCCAAACCAGTCCCTGTCCATCGATAGATCTAGCACTTTGGTACAGTATCTGAAGGGTCTGAGAGCTCGGATGATATTCAGGTCCACAGGATAAACAGCACCACGCAGAATTAAAAGCTTTTTGCAGAAGTCCCATGGTACTAATGCAAAGGTTCGAAGAGTCCACCAGAAAACGCTGATAATCGGTTGTGGCAAAACGCATCTTCATGCCGGTATAGCGATGTGAGATCCGGACTCTTCATAGAGCGCGTGAGACCGAAGCTTTCGTGTAGGGTGAATGGATGGGTGGATGGATGGATAGACAAATAGACAGATATGCCGTGCAGTCCCGAGGTGGTCGAATGGTGACTCGAAGACTGGTAATGTAAATCGGAATCATACTCCTCGGTGCTCTGTCAGTACTTAAAAATGTCTGCTCTCGCCACGTGACAGAAGCCGTGCAAGGCCGTGCAATGCTGACGGCATCTTTTTGGAGAAGACGCGATTGCTCATCGACCTTCTACGGATCAGCGCGATCGAATGATAATTATCGTAATCTATATAAAGCACGGAAAACAAAAAGAGATGACATATCCGTTCCTTATCTCTCGTTCACATTCGCATTCGTTGACATGGCACACACTATCGCTCCAGGAAGCAAGGTCCTCGTCACTGGCGCCAACGGCTTCATCGCCGCCTGGATCGTGCGCACGCTCCTCGAGCGCGGGCACACCGTACGTGGCACCGCACGCTCTGCGGAAAAAGCGCAGGGTCTCAAGAAGGTCTTCTCCACATACGGAGACAAGCTCGAGGTCGTCGTCGTGGAGGACATCACCAAGGCGAGCGTCTCCCGCGTCGATCTGACGAGATGTCTTTTTAATCTTTTTTTTTTTTTTCCTGATGTTAGGATGGTGCTTTTGACGAGGCGGTTAAAGGCGTTGACGCAGTCGTGCACGCGGCCTCGCCGTTCCACATGAAAGCAGACGATCCGCAAGGCGAGTCTCGCGTGCTGCGAATCCATTCCGATTGACAGATCGAGGCGCTGACTGATCATCGCGACGCCGATTTTGCAGAGCTCATCAAGCCCGCAGTGCACGGGACGCTCAGCGTGCTCGAGAGCACGCTCAAGTTCGGGTACGCCGCAATTCTTGTCGTCATACCCCGCAGCCGGTCTGATTTACTCTTTCTTTCTCTGTCCTGCAGCACGAACGTCCGTCGCGTTGTCGTCACCTCGTCCTGCGCTGCCGTGTTCCATGTGACAAAGGAGCCTGTCACGTACACCGAGAAGAACTGGAACACGCAGTCTATTGAGGAGGTCGAGCGTCTCGGTCGCCAGGCTGCTCCGGGACACAAGTACAGGGCGTCCAAGACCCTCGCTGAGAGATGTCCGTCTCGTGCCTTCTTTGTGCGCTCTAGTTCCCTGGTCTGATGCTTTCCCCTTCCTCTATAGCTGCTTGGGACTTTGTGGAAAAGAATAAAGACAAGATCAAGTGGGATCTTGCAGTGATCAACCCTCCTTTCGTAAGTGCTTCAAAGGCATTTATGCTCTCAACCTCCTCTCTGAAACCCCATTCCAGGTGTTCGGCGTACGTCAACTCGCCATAACAACCGTATAGCCTCCCCTAACCGTTCACATGCCCACAGCCCATAATCAACGACATCCCCAACGTCGCATCGCTCGGCGAGTCGGCGCGCGAACTCTACCAAACCGTCCTCGTCGAGGGCTCAAAGTCGCCCGAGACACTCCTGACGCAGGGCTCCGCCTGGATCGACGTGCGCGACATCGCAGAGGCGCACGTTCGCGCGCTCGAGAAGGAAGAGGCCGGCGGCGAGCGCATCATCGTTTCCGCCGGTGAGCCATTCTGCCTCTAATTGTTTGCGTTTCGGCTGGAAGCTTAGTACTATCTGCGACACGACTCTAGGTTCGTTCGTCTGGCAAGACTGGAGTGAGTGATCCTTCCTCGGTGTATATCCATCCAAAACTGATCTTTTTCTCAGTCGACGTCGCCAACTCGCTCAGCCCGAACCCCATCCCCTCGCACAGCCCGCTGCCGCGCGGCGTGCCGAGCGAGGGTCGTAAGCCAGTCTACACGATCAACTACAACACCGAGAAGCAGACGCGCATTCTCGGAATCAAGTACAGGACCCAGCAGGACATTGTGCGCGACGCTCTCGCAGACTTTGAGGCGCGCGGCTGGTAAAAAAATTGGGCGGTTAGATAGAGCTGTATGTATTTCTATTGTAAGGTAGCTGGAAACATTAAGAGGAGCCTGATACCTCGTTTACCGCCAAAGTTGCGATCTACGAAAATGGAAATGTTCTTGCCATACATAAGCCGCCTCTCTTTGACACTTCCCTCTCTTCCTCCAACTCCAACACTCATACCACAGAAAACATGTCGCACACCATCCAACCAGGCAGCAAGGCCAAGATCCTCGTGACAGGCGCCAACGGCTTCCTCGCCGCGTGGGTCGTCAAGACTCTCCTCGACCGCGGTCACTCTGTCCGCGGGACAGTGCGCTCCGAGGCCAAAACGCGCCACTTGAAAAAGCAGTTCAAGTCGTACGGCGACAAGCTCGAGCTCGTCGTCGTCAGTGACATCACCAAGGCGAGTTCCTCACCCTGCCATGCGCCGCACGCGGTGTCCCTGATTCTGTTTCATCTCGCACGCGGGGATGTAGGAGCACGCATTTGATGAAGTGGTCAAGGACGTCGACGCCATCGCTCATACGGCGTCTCCCTTCCATATGGAGGCCGACGAGCCCAGAGGTGCGTCGAGAGTCACTCGATGCCCAGTCCTGAGCCGACTAGGTGCGCATATATCGACAAGATATTCGATATTCAGAGCTTATCGATCCCGCCGTGAACGGCACCGTTGGCGTTTTGAAGAGCGCCATGAAGAACGGGTACGTACCCCTGAGTGTATGCGCGACTGGAAGCCCTGGGCTGAGCATGCACAGAAATAATGTGAAACGCATTGTGATCACCGCATCCTGCGCTTCCGTCAACCACGAGCCGGAGAGGCCCAGGACATTCGACGAGCGCAACATGAACGACATGGCTATACAGCATGTGAAACAGCAAGGAAGAGACGCGTCGCCCATGGAGAAGTATGAAGCATCCAAGACCCTGGCAGAGAAAGGTTGGATGATTTTGTAGTCTGGAGAGAGCTCAGCTCAAGAAGAAACAATAGCTGCTTGGGACTTTTATGATCAGCACAAGAAGAATATCCGCTGGGACCTCGCTGTTATCAATCCGCCTTATGTGCGTACCGTTTTGTCCTCGTGACTGGTGTGTTTAAAGATTGAATTGGTTTCGATCAGATATTCGGAGTAAGGTCTCTGGATTTTGCAAAGAGACTCGCTTTGACAGTTGTACCCACAAGCCTATCATTCACGAAGTAGCAAACGTCGCTGCACTTAATGAATCTGCAACGCAGTGGTACATGGCAGTCCTCATCCATGATTCGACGTCGGAGAAAAATCTCGCGACGCAGGGTCACTGCTGGGTGGACGTACGCGACGTCGCCGAAGCGCATGTCAGAGCGCTGGAAAAGGAAGAAGCCGGAGGAGAAAGGATGATTGTCTCGGCAGGCAACTTTGTTTGGCAAGATTGGCGTGCGTCGCTTCCTCAGAATGTCCGCGTCGAGATGATATGTTGATATCAAGCAGTCGACGTGGCCAATTCTCTTTCCCCAAGTCCGATTCCATCTCATCACTTGGCCAAAGGCAAGCCTGGTGCTGGTCGGGATGCAGAGCACAAGATCAAGTATGACACCTCCAAGTCGGAAAAGATTCTTGGAATCAAGTATAAGACAAAGGAGGAGACGGCTCGCGACATTCTCGCCGATTTTGAGGCTCGCGGGTGGTAAGCGTGAGGAGAAGACAAACTATGTGTACCAATAGCAAACAGAGCCAAATAGATGGAACAGACGCTGCACCGGCTTACTTGTCGATGACGTCGATACGAAACGTCATGGAGGCTGCTGCTCCGCTGCGGTCTTGTTAAGACCATGTCGGGCGCAAAGGCACCCAAAATCAAGTCTGCCAGCATTCACGCAGCGCGAACATCCTCCCCGCCCCCTTTTGGCAACGACATTTACAACGAGGAAGAAGAATCACCCCCACCCATGATAGAATCCACAGACAACCCCAACGCAATCGAGACTCGGAGTAGTGGGAAGCAGGAGTTGCCCCTTCCGCGATGTGGAAAGGCCCTGCGATCAGTCTCGCCTCCGCTGTCATCGACGCGTTTGAGCCGACTCGTTTACCTCCTCGTGGCACTGAGCGCCCTGCTTTCGGCCTATTATGCGTATCGCCTCGCTCAATGGGAAGGGGGCATGATTGTAGGATGGCGGTGGGCCAGAGGATCCGCGAGAAACGACATTGACCAAGGTGCGGGGATCTTGCGCAAGTTTAGAATCGGCAGGGCTGGTGCGGGATTTCGACGTGGCGAGAACTTGAAGAACGCGGGTTCCCGGGGGGGCGACGACACCAACGAAGATAATGGTTCTGGAAGCGTGGAAGACAAGATTAATGACTTGGCGCGTGCGCTGGGCATCCCGCCGCGCGAGCTTGCGTCTGCGATTGCTGTAGCTGTGCGGGAGGTGCGCGTTCCGGATGCGCGTGCGAGCTTGTCGAGTGTTGCGGCGAGGGAGACTGGACCTGCAGTTAGGGCCCTCGTGCACGGTGTGGAGGAAGGAGGACGAGGGGAGGGGTAAAGCGGAGAAGATGGACGAATCAGTGGTAAATGGCCGGGCGATGCTCAGCCTGGAAGGAACGTTCTTGGAAAGTCGTCAACGCCGTAAACGTTTTTGATGCTTGTTTACGACTCGCTGTAATCGATGTGTATTTTTTTTCCCTTCTTTCTATGAGTCGAGGGCTGCGTTCTTGTGAGTGGTAGGGGCGTCCGAGCGCTACGGAGAACCGCCTCGTTGGGAAACCTGAATCTGAAGAATATTCGAGGCATCAGGCGTCGGCGCCTATTTCTCTTCCTTTCCCCTCCATTGTCTCGACCCCCCTATCCTCGGGCATGCATTTTCGCCGTTGCACCTCGACCCCAGGAGCCTCGCTCTTCTGAGCATCCATAAGAATTTTCTGAAGGCAAAAGAAACCTGAATGCGGGTCCTTGAAATGGACGGCTCATCTAGGTTCAGACAATCGAAACGATTCGAGAATTGACCGCAGCCCGCGAAGCCACGGTAGGCGCAAGACATTGACGGACACACGGTACGGCACTGCATAGCGGTAAGAAATATTAAT
This sequence comes from Macrocybe indica, assembly GCA_030407095.1. NCBI lineage: Eukaryota > Fungi > Basidiomycota > Agaricomycetes > Agaricales > Callistosporiaceae > Macrocybe > Macrocybe indica. The sequence continues at coordinate 195,591 of JARFTL010000001.1, read as the reverse complement.
GAATGACTCCGAGTAATAATTTAGTTAGCACAGGCCAGCACTTCACGTAAAGACAACGCAAACGAAGAGATAACATGATACAGCTGAGACAATCTATACAGGTCCTAATTATAGTCTGCCTCTATTCTGGAGCACGCTCATTAACGGACTAAGGTTAAGGGCGAAATAACAGCTCTAAATCTGGCACTGTTATGCCGAAGTCAGCGGCATCCACTCCCGGATGAGCTAGAGCTTATGCAGAGATTGACAAGCCCGATGAACATGACCGCGCTTCCGGTGGACAGCACCGCGCCTCCTATCCAAGCGTGTTTCGTGGAAACGACATCTTCAGAAAGCAGGACGATGACATTGTACGCCTTTGCGGCGCCAAGCCCGAGCACGCTGCTGTTGCACCAGCATCGGCCGAAAAAATTCATGAACTGATACAGACACGCGAGGATGAGCCAGACGGCGTTGCACGCGGCGAGAACCTTGCCCAGCCGTCTAAAGCAGATCGACAGCGCCCTCGCGAGGCGCTTCCAGACGTCGTTTCGAGTGGTGCATGTGTGAAAGTGCGAAAGGAAACTCGAGAGGACCAGAAGCGCCCAAACGGCTGTGCCGATGACGCCGTACAGAAGGTACGCCCCCGAGCGGCATCCGAGTCCTGCAACCCAGTCATGCAACGCCAATTAGTCTGTGTGTTCGTCAGGAAAAGGATAACGCACCTCTGGTAGGCGTGAGGAACGTAGTGACGAGAGCTCCGCCCACCGTGCCCCACTGTAAAAAGAGAGCGAGCAGAGACGCAATGACAAACCGAGACCAGGTGCCATTCCCGCGACACCCAATGTCAGGCTGCTGCGTGTTCTCACTGGACGATGCCGTATGTACTTCCACGTGTTCAGCGGTCTGGACGCCATTACTCGAATGACTCTCCCGTTTCTCGACATCTATTACCGTCCCAGGGTGGCGGTGCACAGGCTTGGACCGACGTTCGGTCGCCGTGCGGAACACCTCCAACACGAGGCCGACAGAGTGCGCCCAGGGAAAGAAGCGAGAATAATTAAAGATCGGAGGCGTTCGATCTTCGTCGCAGCGCAACGAGTCCTGTGCGTAGCGAGGGAGGGAAATGGCATCCCCCATCGAAAATTGGTGCGCCGGAACGGCTCGGCCGTTCCATGTCACGTAGGCCAATTTGTTAGCTCGCTCGACGGCCTTGCGGGTTCGATGCGAATCGCATTTCGGAGAGATCTGCAGCCAGCAGGTGACGATGGGCAAGAGCCAGAGCCATACAGACCCGACGTGCGCGCTTACAGCGAGCGCATCTCTGATGTCAGTCGTAAAAGAGTCGATGACAGTGAATAGGTAAGCGAGAACGACCCAAGACGTGGATGCCACGGCTGAAATGGACCACGTGTGCGTATAGTCCAGCCAGGACGTGAGCTCGGTCCACCATCCGTCGTTTTGGGGAAGGACGATCAACGATGACAGGAGATGATCGGCGGTCGAAACTCGGAGAGCCGACTGTTGGAGATCGTTGAGGATCTGCACGGCCTTTCTAGAGTGGGGGTGGTTATAGGGCATGAAAGATCTAACGAGCCATCGGCGGTTGAGCACGGTAAACGCCAGCGAGTATGCGGCCAGCGCGGGAGAGCCGACTGTCAGTAAAGCTGACTGGAAATTATCAAGCCTGTCGTGGGCCCCGAACGGCAGCTGGGAAATTAGCGCCAGCCACGGAAGCAACCATGCGCTGAATTGCTGGGTGAACGAAACCCACTTGAAGGCCTTGGGGCCTGCAGAACAGGCGCTCTTGCAGACATTGTATGCGATGGCCGTCGCGTTCGCGACGGGAACCACGCCGCCTTTGTTGTCTCTACCACCCGCGTCGCCAAATTTTCCATCCCGAAGGTCAGCCAGGCAGGCGGTAAAATTAGTGCCAGAGGCGACAGGAAGTATCAGAAAAGACGAGAGGATAACAACCTGCATCGTGTCTGCGTAGAACACAATGAGGACAGAGGTTGCAGTACGACCAAGACAGGAACTTACAGGTAAAGATTGTCGTGCAAGTCATTGTAGACGTGAAAGGGTGAGGAAAAAGTTTGACAAAGCGTGGACAGCAGTTTCAACCCTGCTCTTAAATTGAATGAGGCGGAATAATGTAGACATATCTGGCTTGACATAGAGGGCGTCCATGGATATCTATATGGGGTTCAAAGCGGTATGGCAATCTGGAAGACCGTTGGAACGAGGCAGAGGCGTGTATGGACTGGTGAAGGTCGCAGTCATGCTATGCCATCGATTATCCTATGATATGATTTTGCCTTCGTTTTTCCGCTTGCTTCGGGAATTTCCTGGCGATATATATGACGGGCGAAAATTGCGGGCGAAGGGTAAGACCTGATGTCCAATTTTCCGCCCGGGGCGCCTTTGTGTGGGGGTCCCAGCCATTCTTGGAAACCAACGTGGCGATGATGTTTGAGGGTACCAGAAAGAGATGTAATCGGTCACCAATCACAATCTGGGTGGGCGTTGGTGTCGGACAATAGGAAATTAATTGAGGGTAGGAAGAGTAGGAACCATGAATCATATTGAAGCGGTCGCATGTCCTTGTCTTGATTCATGAATAGTGACGTGCGCAAATGTGGAACGATGACAACATAGAGGCTGCAGTCGCAGAAGGTACACGCATCCGACACTCATGCCATCAGGCCTAGCCAGAAGGATAGGAAGATCGTTATCCTAGGTGAGGACCTTGACCGGAGTGGTACCGTAGGTTCGGAAATGGAGGTTTAGGCGCTGGTGGTGCCTTGAAATACCTAGCGCCCAAGGCGCATCGGTGCAATTCGGAGTGGTTGAGATAAGAAGCGTACAGCACCAAGGCGCCAGTGCATTGGTGTCGGATATATTCGGGCACTGCAGGACCAATGTAAGCAAAAGTCTCTGCATAAATTTAGAATGCACCACCGCCCTAGTGTTTTGTGCCTTATGCCCTGCATGATAAATTATTAATTAATTTGTCGAACGCAAACAAGAAAAAAAAATAGGCTACAGAAAACGAGAGGCGTTTGGCGCGTAACCCGCATACGTGTTGCCGAGCGCGAGGAAAAGATAGTGTGTTGCAGAGAAAATGTGATGTCGTCGTTATGCCTGAGGACATGGGCTCCATCATAAATTTGGCATGCTGGGCTAGGGTTTGTGCCATGACCAGAGGCAAATGGGCGGATACATAATGGCGGCGACGATTTCTTTTTTTCCCTTCCAATCGCCCTTCCGGTCTGCTGCTTCGGTCGTAGTTATGCTTGTAATGGTTGAGACTGAAGGCTGGGTATGAAGCAGCAATGAGGGTAATAAACTGCAGCCATCCAGACATCCGATTGATGACTGGGATCAACGGGCCGTGAGTCCGGGATCAGTCGCTGATAGGTCAGTCTGGGAGTTTCTGGTTGTGACGATATGATAGCCGTCCGCGTCGGGGTCAGTGTGGCGGAGTGCTGGAATACACAGGAGCGGGAGAAGGAAGACCATGAGGCACAGGCGTGTCGAACGAGATCGACGGGGTGGACAGACACTTGCTGTCAGATTGTACCTGTGCCTTTTCGAGGATCTGAAACAGCAGAATTGGTGCACAAAAGGAAGCTAACCCAAATGGCGAAACCAAGAACCTCGGTGGGGACAGTGCGAAGATTCTGCGTCGGTAAAGGCCGGTTAGAAAAGGTGGCGAGGGAGCAGGATTCCATCAGCTGGATAGCCTCCCATCAAGCCAAGTCTACAGCATAGCAGCATCTGCCTGGATGTGACTTGGGGCAATGCCTCTTGAGGAAATCGGAAATCGATAGTCGTGGTTGTATGGTGGGCATTTTGTCCCTGCATATCATTCCGGTGTGCGATCGGAGCTGAGACCAGGAATCCACCTCATTCTAAAGTTCTCAAGGGGCGATCGAGACTCCAAACGTCAAAATCGAATGGGGCCTCTAAGGTCGCCACGATGCGGACAGGTATCGTACCATTATAGCCCCCCAAACCGGGAACGCACAACCAGTCGCCCTTGCCCTGACATCCTTTGCGATTCTGTAGGATCCCGGGCTGAGAAAGCTGCACGGCGCTTCCCGCGACGATCAATTTATGGCGTCAAAGAAGTAACGTCACCGACGATCACTTGGGATGTGGGTCTGGCTGGACCGGAAATGCAACCGAGAAATAGAAATGCTACTACTCCTCAATCGGCCTTCTTCCCCCCCGCCGGGGCAGGGACGTAATAGCTTCATTTCACGTGCTCCCCTTGCTAACAATCGTCCAAAAAGCGAGTAGCAGATGCAGACTGCGCAGGTTTTGCTTTTGCAAGACCTAGAACGACGGTGCTGAGGCCAGAAAAGGAAGGTTCCCACGTAGCAGAATTAGGCACCGTCGGCACTAGATGTGCAAAGAATGGATTCTGAACAGGAAACTTTTTTCAAGAAAGGTGGCAAGCAGGAAGATTCGCCAGCCAGACAGCCTCCTCGTCCAGCAAAGTCCATAGCGTAGCATCATCACTCTGGATATGACTTGTGGCGATGCCCCTCGAATTGCTGACGTATCCAGTGTATTCCATGATGTTGATGGGGTGCTTGCATTGAATGCCACCACACAGCAAACAGAGTGCACCTCGAAATCCTACGGTCCGACTTGGGTCTCAAGGAAAAAGAAAGCGGAGGCAGAGAGGCAGATGTACGAAACCGAACTGAGGATGAGCCTTACATAATCAGCACTACCTCCGGCAAGGTGTCGGCCCGAGGTTAATTGAGCCGACTCAACGACGGAAAAAAAAAGCTTGCAACAGCGACGACGGAAGTCCGTCTCCGCCTTTTTACTCGTTTCTTTTCTTTTTTTTCTCTTCTGCTCTTGCCAAGACATGTCTTCGACGCTGCTTCGATACCCGGCGCACCCCAGCAGAACGTTCCTGCGCCATCGCGTTGCCAGCGCAAACCTCAAGCCCCGCTTCGCCAGCAGCGCACCATCCGCCTCCACCCCGCCTCCGCCTCCACCTCCATCTCCATCGCCACCTCCACACACACTCTACGGTCCCACACCGCTCCGACGACCGCTCCTCGTCCTCGCATCCGGGCTCGCGCTCTCCCTCACAGCCTACACCCTCGGCTCGCTCTACCCGCCCTCCACGCTGACGTTGCTCTTCCCACGACCGGCCCCGGGCCCCCCGTCCGACCCCAACTCCGCCGCCTCGCTCGCCTACACCGCCGCGCTCGAATCGACGCTCCAGTCCCTCCCCCGTCTCCAAGCGCACCGCTTGCGGACCTCGTCCTCGTCGACCTCCTCGTCGTCCCCCGCGTCCACAGACGCAGAGGGCGCAGCAGCGCAAGGGTGGTACGAGGTCCGGCCGTACACAGAGTTTCCTGAAGAGCGACGCGTGAACAGCCTCACGTCCGGCGCGCTGCGCGGACCAGGCAAGCTCGCCCTGCCAGCGCTGGCCCGCGTCAGGCGCGATGAGCGCGAGAGCGAGGTGTACATCCACGTCGGCCGTGGGCTGTGTGGGCACGATGGGATCGTGCATGGAGGTATGCTCGCTACGCTGCTCGACGAGACGCTCGCGCGCACCGCGATCGTGAACTTGCCAGAGAAAGTCGGCGTCACGGCTCGTCTCACGCTGAATTATCGCGCCCCGACGCGGGCTGATCAGGTGTGTGTTTTCTGAACGTCGCTCTTTTTTCTTTCTTTCTGCCTCTTGACAATTCTTTTTTTTTTTTTTTGCTTTCGATAGTTCATCGTCATAAAGACGAAGTTAGAAGACTTGCAAGGCCGCAAGGCATTCGTCTCTGGTCAAGTGGAAGACTTGGACGGAAACGTCCTCGTCGAAGCCGAGTGCGTCATTCCAAAACCCTTTGCATCTCGAAACCTCATCTTCATGCGTTTGTAATCCCACCCCAGGGCGATGTTCGTCCAACCGCGCTACGCCAAGCTCCTCAACACGCACGCCGTCAAACGGGCCATGGGCGAACCTCCCGAATCCGACGAGCCCGTCCTCCTCGCCGACGGCGAGAAGATGCGCCCAAAGCACGCAGCATAGCAACCTAGGCCCCCTACCCCCACCCTTCTCACATACGCGGACTGACGACCGGAACAATTATTAATTATACACATTCATAGACTGGACTCGTGGTGCATTGGTATACATCTTTTCTTTTGTCTTTTTCTTTCTTGTTATAGATGCACAACGGGTATACCTCGACTTGACTTGTCTGGAGCTTATCAAAAAAAAATCAGTGCGACGCTGGCGGTTTACAATGATTTCGGTGCTGATGCCTACCATATCACGTCCCACCATCAAATTAGCGGGGCCCCTCGTTTGATCGTACTACACCTAGGAGAATAGGACGCCCTTCGATGCTTACTCCCCGCTGCGAGAGCGAATGCGGCCGAATTTGGCATACCAATCGACGTGCCTCATAACGACAAATTCCCTGTCGCTAAAATTCTCGCCGTCAAAGTATACTGTACCACGATCGGCGAATGAAGCCGAAACCAAAAGACGACACCTTCATATGTGCGATACATCTTCGTTTTCCGTAGCAAGGGAACACAAGAAGTGTAATAGGATACCGATCAGATTTGATCCGACCTACAGCCATCGGGAAAAAAATGGCTACACTCTTGTAAAAGGATGGGGCGCATGGGGTGCTGATGACTGCCAGGGAACGAGGTTGGCTTTCGGATCCTAGTCCGCTTGAGATGTCATGCGGTTTATGATTGTTAACCCTCGTGGAGCATCCTTCATCGACGCCTCCAGGAGTTTCACGAGCCGATTGACAGTAACGCACCACCACACAGGTTCTATAACACAGATTCGGAATGGAGGCGCTGTCTGCCGACATGCCCGAGATGGGCTGTTGTCGTAGGGTGAGACGTCAGATCAACGAGACGAATTGTCGAGCTTGACGTTGGACGGTCCGAAGCAAACCAAAGAACAGAGTTCTTCGAACGAGAAAAGCTAAATGAGAAATAGGCCATGTCATCGCATTCGCTTCGGAGTCCTCGGCACTCTTAATCGCGACTGTCCTGTTCCATTTTTTTCACTTGGAACTCGAGGCTTCCTCTCTCATGGGACATGGGGGCCAACAGGACTAGTGGAATGGCACGGTGCTCACATGACGCACACACGCTGCCCGGATATCCCCTCTTAGACTGATCCTTCGATCAAATGTGGGGGAGACCTAGGCTTTGAAGTTCAGACCAGCGCTGTGTCGCCCCACACGCTCGACACGGATCACACCTGATGCGGTCCAGCCGCCGCCGCGCTCATCGCGGCGCAAAATATCACAGTCCCAAGAAATGCCGTCCGTGCAGGTCACGCAGTCAAAAGTTGAAAGTTGAAACACGAACGATCGTTGTCAGGACATCTTCGGCGCGACGCGCCGCAGGGCCAGGCCCCTTTGCGTCGAACGATGGCTGTCATCCGCCACTTGAATGCTCGCAGACCATGCATGCATGTGTTGTGTATGTGTGTGAGCGGCACGTACATATCGATACATATTGCGGTTTCGCTTATAGTAACGCGCGAGCGTCCGAGGAGATTAACGGCATCGTCGTCTTCAGTGGGTCCACTGATAAAGTTATGCCGGCTAGAGAACATATCGTCGATCAGGACGTACCGTACATACATGGAATGCACGGTGTGCAGGAATAGAACGCCGAAACCTGCTTGGCTCGTCGAGCTTAACTTGCCGGGCGTCGATTCAAGCTTTCGCGGTCAAAAGTGATCGACCATCACATCACGTTGCGTGCCTGTCAAATTTCTTCGATGTCGAGTGGGCGTGTGTATGCTGTGCACGTTGACAGCTGTCAGCTGCCGTCTACTTCACATCTGACAGAGGAAAAGAGAAGATAATGGAAAGAAGATGCAAAACCATCAAAAGTGTTGTCCGTGAACAGATGTCCTGCATACTTTATCAGTTTTCGATCATGATTGCGATGTCTTTGGAGCGACATTCCCGAGGAGACAAATTGTAGAGTGAAGTCTTGTCATGATGCATATACCACCAGACTGCTGCTGTCGTGTTGCAGGTGCTGCTGACTGATGAACCATCCACGCAAGTCGTACGTCCCCAAAGCGCCAGCAAATTACGAGTCATCCACGCAATGGCTCAGGTGTCGGCGTTCATGACATATCTTCAGGACTTCAGCCAAGGGGGCGTGGTGTATAAACGAATAGCGCACCATCACATGGACGAGGGCGATCGAGGCAAAGCACGCAAGGAAACTTGTTTTCAGGCCCAATGGAGCTGGCGACGCACATTGATCGAAAACAAACTTCACCCCCAAACGGTACGACACTCTGAAGATACTCGCCCGTGTTTACTTTTACACGTAGCCTTTTAGGTGAGTGGCGATGATCATGCAGGGTGTTGAGGCTATCTAGATTTCCCTTTGCGCTCAGCGCCGGTACGTGGGGCGAGTAGGTCAAGAGTAGGTCTCGCATCGGCGACGTGTTCGGAACGGTTTTGTCGTGTTGTCATTCCCGACGTTTCAGCATCAGCGCAACGTTACAGCGAGCCTCCCTCACCGGAATTTGACTTGCTTCATAGTAGAGTAATTGATCGAATAGCTGCGCTTTGGAATGGAATAGAACATTGAGATGAATGTCTGGTGGAATGTTCGCTAGTGTCCGACAGCTCAGATGTTGGATGGCGGTGCAACAATGTTTGCCCGAAGCACAGAAACCAAATAATTACCAAAACAAGGCACTTCCCGCAATCAAATTTGGCAGGGCTGGGCCAGATCAAGCGCGACAGAACAAACAAATTTTTTCACTTCTTCATTTGATGGCATCTGGGTGGACCTCCTGAGTCGCGAATGGGTATTTGTTTCGGCTGCTTGCATTTTTTCCGTTTTTCCTAATATTTCCATTTCGCGATGACATCGGTAATTAGAATTCAGACGTCGTGCACGAGTGCTTGCAAAACACGTTAACGGTGGCACGTTTCGGAAAGACGCATTGTCCAGAGGGGGCAGGCTGCAATGTTGTAGTAAAAAGTTTTCGGTGCGTCATATCAGGTTTTTTTTTTGTGAAAGCCGGATTTTGCTGGTAGCGCGTAGAGGTCTTGTTGGTTGCGTAGCCGACGCCCGACGAAGCGAAACAGAGAGAACAACATCTGCCGAATCTTGGGACTTGGAGCTTGTCTTATTCCATATGATCGAGGGTGCGAGGCGTTGCTCAACGGATCCGATTCCATAACAGGGTCGGATAGGCATGATTCGGGGGGGAAGGGGGGGTCTCCCATCCGCATGTCATCAGGGGAGCGGGACCTTGAAAAATTATTTGCTGGCGTGGCGGGGGGCGGCTTTACTTTTTTTGTTATAAACTCAACCCTGGTTACTTGGCTGATGCTCATCAAAACAGTTCCTCAGCCAATATGAAAAACTAGTCAAAAGTTCCAAGCCCTCCTGATTTTTCTACTCTCTCTTCTGCCTCTGCTTTCCCGTCGAACCTTTTTTTTTTTTAAAAACCTTCGTCTCGTTCGTGTTGCTGTTCCCGTCTTCCTACTCAAGAACAACATAATTCTCTCCGAACTGGAACTTGACGTTCTCATATACACTCACGAGCTCGGGACTAGGCGCGTCATGGATCGTCACCCCAACTGCTCGTGCGATTCGTCTCCCTCTCGCCATGGCTTATCCCAGCCGCAGGGTAACCTTTTCAGTCCCTGGCTCAAGCTAGGAAAGCTATTTAGCAAGCGTCCTCATTCGAGGGACCCGAGTCCGCACATTGTCGTACCCATCGATACAGGTCCCACCACTCTTCACTCGTCCTTCTTGTCCGAAAAGCAGGAGAAATGCATCTCAGAGACACCAACTCAGCCTCGCCGTATGAAGAAACCTCCCCCGTTGCACCATTCGATTTCCGCTCCCGCGCTCAAGCAACGATCCTCGATGTTGTGCTCTCCGAGTAAGTCGTTTGTTCAAAACACACTGATTTTCGTCCTCTAATGACCAAGTTCTTTGCATCAGACAGGAAACTCCGGTTTGACGACGCCAAACCGGCTTTGCAGGCAGATGTTCCATCGCAGAAGCAGGATTTATCCTCGAAACAGAAGAGCACATGGAAGAGGAAGCTGTCGATGAGGCGACTGAAACCTCCTCCTTCGCCCCCTCCCGCGACGACATACGATTTTCCGGACGACTCTGTTTCGACTCCGAGCACGATTCGGTTTGCACCTACCGCGGCTGCTTCGCTTCCGCGACCCTCGACACACGCCAGCTCGCCGCCCGTCGAGTCTAGAAAGCAAGTACCTCGAATAGTGACTGAAATCGGCGTCCCAATTCTTCCCCGCTCCGCACCGCCGTCTCCCTCTTCACCTCCTCGCTTATTCCCACCTCCTTCTCCGAAACGGGAAAGTGCGACGACAACAGAAGACCTACCATCCCCGTCTCCCGTATCGACAATCTCTATGTCACCCGTATCACACAAGTCCATGTCCATGTCAACGGACAGCTTTTTCAGCTCAGACAGCGTTGGCGGGAGGTCTAAATGGGCCGAGCAGCATCCCTGGAACGACCGACGACGTGGCAACATGAATAAGGTCGCTAGGCTCCTGGGAGGCCTTCCCGGAGGTCTGGCGTATCCCAACGAGGTTGGTGACTTGCGTCTCAGGGCCGTAGAGTCCCCGTCCCTGCGGTCGCGTTCCCCACCGCGAACGCACTCGATGACTCCTCAAAAGCGGGCTTCACTCTCGCTTTCCGCGACGATAGGGTCCATTCCCTCACTCTTCCGGTCCGCATCGCAAACAATGCGTCCTTCGGACGCTTCACACTCACCTCCCCAGTCGCCCCTCCCCACCGGGAAGAAGAACGACGTGTCTTCGCCTTCGCCAAAGTCTGATAGACAGCGACGTCGGCCCTCTGTCAGGATTGACTGCGTCGAAGACGAAGAAGGCGCCGGAGATGAGTTTGACGACGACAGCAGCGCACAGTCCAAGCCGATCTCGCCCATAACGTTCCTTCCTCCAAGCCCCGTGCGCGCGATCAAGGCGAACCCCGCAGCGTTCACGCCTCTCACGCCGCTGCCAGAGCAGGGAACGGCTCCAGGACTGATGGTCCGCGTGTCTCGGACCTCAGTTGACTCGCCACCGAGACGAGACAAATGGGGTTCCACCTCCGCCGACACAGCCACGAAGGGCGGCAGCGGCAGTGACCTTGGCCGGAACGGGAACGGTAAGGGGAACGGAACCGGTGCCCTGCGTGGAAGCCTGTTCCTAGCCCCTCGTCCACGATCCATCTCGTGCACCCCCTCGCGCCACCACTCCTTGCAGCCTTCCCGATCCCACACGACGTCTCAGACCGACTCGGACGGCCTTGGCGGTGCGGTCTCGAGCCCGCAGCCTTTCCAGGGCGAGACGTTTGTGCCCCTCCGGCCCACCTGGTCCGGCCAGTCTGATCGCCCTCCGGACAACAACAAGTCAGCGTCAGGCCGGATGTCGTTGACGTCTGCGGACGCCACTGATGGAGACGGAGACCTCCATGCTTGGACTGGCCAGTGGAACCAGGCTGACATGCAGCGAGTCATCAAACGACTGCGACAGTTAAAGTCATAGCGAAGGCCAAGCGCTATCAGCCTGCTTTCCTCCTTTTTTTTATTTTTTTAATATATTTATTCGTCCTTCCTCATCCTCTCAACCGCTGAACACCACGACTGCATCGACATTCATTCAACGCCCAAAGTCGCATTTCAACAACACAGACATCCCACGCTCCCTTGTTTTGTTTCCGTCATGGCGTCTTCTTTTTTTTTTCCTTCTATCCTATGACTCTGTCCATAATCTTATGGTTTCCATTTGTATATTTCGTCACTAATGCACTACTATAGTCTTATTTCCTTTTCGTACTAGACTCTGGAGAAGCAAAAATGGAATCGAGGCATCTGTATAGCATGTACTTCCCTATCAAAACACCGATATGGTTCATAATGAAATGAAAGTAAAGCTTCAAACTAGTCTGCGTGAGCAATTACCACTGCGATACCAGGGTTCGTTTGCATCATGATGCTGGATAGGGCTGATGAAATTTTCAAAGGCAAACGGCCTTGGTGCTCTGCACCTGAACTTTTTGTAAATCAGGTCGTTAAAACCTTTGCTGATTGCTAGGGTATAATCTTTTGGGACACCTGATACAGCATACATGACACAACTCTTGGGAGGCCTCTGATGCGGGGTGCATAACGTAGAACATCGCATAACAAAAAGATCCTACACATAGAGGCCAAAGACATACGTCGACCTATCACGTCTGCTTTTTTCACTTTTCTTCCGGTGCCGTTCCAGAAACACCAAACACCGAACATGGCCGTATACCCAAAGGCAAGGCGCAGCATTTAGAGCTTGCCTAGGCTAGCAGCGGCAATGTTCTGGCCGGCAGCCTTGGCACGCTTGCGGAGCATCTGTGTGGACTTGTTGCCGCGAATGCCTCCACCCCATTGACGACGTTGCTCCTCGTACTTGTCAGAGCTTCATCACATGTCAGAAAAGATATTCCGATGGTTGAACATGCTGTACGCGTGACTCACAAGTTGGCCTTGGCGGCGCTGATGAGGGTGGCGAGCTCTTTCTGGTCCTCGCTCTTGACATCTTGGAGGGCAACGACAGCCGCGGTCTTCTTATGCACGACGGTGCCGAGACGGGCCTTGCCCTTGACGATCACATAAGGCACACCCATCTTGCGGCAGAGCGCAGGCAGGAAGACGACGAGCTCGATGGGGTCAACGTCGTGCGCGATGACGACGAGGGAAGCCTTCTTGGCCTCGATCAGAGCGACGATATGGTTCAGGCCGTATTTCACGAAAAGCGGCTTCTTGGTCTCTTGCTGCAAAGAGCGGTTTCAGCGAGATCTTGGCAGACAGAAAGGATAACGCTATCAACCTTGACAGCCTTGTCCTCGGCGGCAGCGGCAGCAGCAGCAGACGTAAGGCGAGCCTTCTTCTCCTGCTTCGTCTCAGGGCGATACTTGTTCAAAAGCTTGAAAAGCTGCGTGGCGGTGTTCTTGTCCAAGGTGTGTGAGAACTGCGCGATGGCAGGAGGGACCTTGAGGCGCTGGTTTAAGATGACTTTCTGGCGCTGCAAACGGACGTATTCGGGCCACTTGACGAAGCGCGTCAAGTCGGTCTTGGGACGAATGTCCTGACCTGGTCATCGCAAGACGTTCGTCAGATCGACCGCCGAAAGCAAAAAAAAAAAAAACATCTCAAAGCACGCACCAATGCCAAAGTTTTTAGGCTGGGCCTCGAAGAGCGGGTTCTTCTTGGCCTTGGTGACTTTGCTAGCGCCAAAGGGCGCTGCGGCGGGCTTCTTACCGGAACCGGGCTTGGATTTCGGGGGCTGGTCATTGAGACGAGGGCAGTGTCAGCAACGTGCTATAATGCAGCAGCGAACTGCAGCGCCTCGGAGCTCTAGCGTCAACTCGCAGATTCGAAGATCATGCGATTAGACCCAGCACAAAGTTATAACGCATCGTCGCAAGACAGCCCAAGCGTGCTCTGCTCCGCGTAATTGACCAAGTAGCAGGTGTCGCACGAGCTACAGATCATATATCAAAAGTGCTGAGAGGCGGGATCTGCGATGGAGGTCAGGATGTGCCACATCAGAAGGTAATCCAGCGAAACGACTTGCCATCCATCTCAAATTCGATGATTACGCAGATCCCGACCTGCGAACGCTATGGCTCCGAGGCGCATGAAAGCAAGCTCTCACCATTTCTCGTCGAGTTGGTCTTGAGGATGTCGGTCGGCGACGACTGGACGTGCTGGGAAGGATAGACGAGCTGAGAGTGTGTTTTTAGAGTTTGGTCGATTTGTCAGGCGGCATTTGCCGGCTATCCTTGGATTACCTTTTTGGGATTTAGTTACTCTTCTGCTCAGATTGCCGGACAGCTTAGGATGAAGATGAACGAGTATTATACAGAATGGAACTTGCAATAGTACAGCAAAACTCAGAATCACCAATAACGCCGACGCGAGTCCCTGCCACCCCGATCGTCATCCCAACCTCGGTCGCGATGACTCCACCGTCGCTCTCTATACCGATGCGCCTCCTCCACCTCCCGTCTATTAAACTGATCCCCATACCCCTCGTCCAAATCACCCCCGTGCACCGTGCTCGGCGTCACGCTGCCCGCCAGCTCCCTCTCCTTGCGCCTCTTGAGCGCAAGCGCGCGCTCGCGTTCTGAAGACTCGCGTTTCAGCCGCTCGCGCGTCGCCGTGCCCGCGCCGCCGGACGCAGGAGGAGGAGGAGGAGGAGGCATCTGCTGCAGCTCCTTTGAGCGGTGGTTGTTGGCGTGCGAGGACGGTGCTGACGATGGACGGGAGGCGAGCTGCCGTGTTATGGACGTGAGAGGGTCGTGTCGCAATTTGCGGGCCGCCTCTCGGTTCCTGCAGGACGGTCATCGTCATTAGCGAGGAGAGAGGAGGTGAAGGTTATTACGTGTGGACGGACGTACTTTCTTTCTTCATTTTCGTCGTCCTGGTGGTCTCCGTTCTTGTCAGAATACCAAGGATTCAGATCCTTCGTCGACGGCGCCAAGGGGACGCCTTTATCCGTCTCAGCCGGGGCAGCCTTTTTGCTCGCTCTCATAACAGTAGCAATAGCATTCTGTCATTAAGCCTCGTCAGCTCTCCATAACGCAAAAAAACCCAACACCAACACCAACGCACCTGCTCCAAGTCCTCGAAAAAATTGATATGACCGTTCGTCGTCGGCAGAGCCGCACCCATCCCCGTTCCATATGACGAGGTCGAGGCAGCGACGATGATTTCATCTAAATCTTCCTCCTTGCCTTTCTTCTTCGACTTGGCCACGACGCCCGCGCGTTCTCGCAGAAGCTCAATCCGGGCTTCAGAGTCCTGGCATTACGATCAGAGCATTCGACACGGCACAAAGGCGCCATGAGGTTGGGGAGGGAAGAAGACCTACTGCGAGCATCATCCGCCCTTCTTCTTTGGCTTCCTCGCGCCTCGCTTCCTCTTCATCTCGTCTGACCCTCTCGATGTTGTCCCGCCGGTACGGATGGTACGATTTGTGATGCGCGATGTTGAGCTTGCCCATGGCAAATTGTCGCGAGAGACTTTCAAAGACTTTGTCACTGAGGCAAGTCCGGTTTACCACGTGACTTGATCACGTCATCCGAAATTTCGTTTCGATGAGTGTAAGTATTGCAATTGAAATGGCCTCTGCGCCTCAACCTCTACCATCTACGCTTCCAGATCACCTCTTGTCCTCTCCCGATTCTCATCATTACAAGAGCTCCTATGATATTTGTCTCCGCCTCGAAAGCAAGTTGCAGTCCGAGCTTGCCACTAAAAAGCTGAAGAAGGACATCGAGACGCTTAAGCTACCGCTTATATACTGTCGCATCCTCGGACATCTCCTGCACCACGCCCCAACCGAGCATGCGCGTCGCCAGGTACATAAGGAGATTTTATCGTGCGGCGGCGAAGACGAGAAGCTGCTTCGACTCGGGCAGATATATAACGATCATTTTATTCGAGCGTGTACGTGTACTGTATCAAGGTCCATGTATATTTTTTGGCCAACTCGTCTGCCGTGAAGTTCGATTGAACAAAGGACGGACACCTGCTTCTTCATCTCATGCATCTCGTCCCTCTTTTGACAGGGCAGTTGATGAAGTTCGATGGTTACTGGAGGATGCACCTCAAACTCATAGCAACGCTAAAACACTTGTTCGTACTTTCAATTCAATCTGTTCTTCGTTCCTCATCACTCAATCCGAAGGCTTTAATCCGCGACGGATACCGATGCATCATATCCGGCCGTTATGATTCCACGAGTGTTCACAACAACAAAGTGGTTCCGACAGCCACAGGCGCCCCTAATTCAATGACCCAGTTGGCCCATATCATTCCAGAATCAACTAACAACAATCTTGAACTCGTTGATAAGGTGTGTGTGCTAGCATACTTTATGTGGTTGCTTGTTGAACTGTCTAGGCTGGGTACGCTGCCACTGTCTGGACCATTTTCAAGAATTTCGGTTATCCGAACATCTTGAATGAGTTAAACGGTAAAAACGTGCATCGCTTGGAAAATGTCTTCACATGTGACCCCAGCATGCATGGGTTTTTCGATGCTTTGCATATTTGGTTGTCCCCGACGGTATGCTTTTACGTTTCTGGTCGGTAGCAACAAACTGACGAAAACCTAGGAAATTCCTCATCGATACAAGCTTGAAGCGAGAATGCCATCCGACATCACCGGTCTCGGGCCGTTTATAACCCTCAGCTCGACTGACCCAGAACGCCTTCCACCGCCATCCCCTGACTATCTTGCCCTTCACGCCGCATGTGCAAAGATCGCTCATCTCTCAGGAGCGGGGGATTACATCGATAAAATTTTGAGCGATCTTGAAGAGATCGGTGTTTTGGCAGAGGATGGGACGTCGGCGAACTTGCTCGAACATGCCCTCTATGCGACCAACAGAGTTGTTCCGTGTACGGTTTGAAAGGACTGTGGATTGTGGAAGTCGGCTTTGGTACATTTCGATTTTCTTGATATCGTTCCTTCGCAGTGTCATCTTTGTTTTGTTAGGAAATAGGAATACAGATTTCATCCCGCTTTTGTCCTTAGGGCCCGTTCGGGTAGCAAGCCTTGCCCTGCCAAAATCATGACCTAGGTCTTGGTGGTTAGGTTCAGATCAAGTCCAAAATTTATTGAAGTCCATCAAATTCCCTAAAGGGTTTTGGACCTAAGCTGAGCAAGGCTTGCTACTCGAACAGGCCCTAAATTCTTCGCCCTTCCAATCCTCCTCGATCAAACAGGCCAATCTTTTCCCCAGCTTATCATTTTGTCGATTCTGATATACAAAGAGAACAACGAAAGAACGGGACATAGCAATGGCTGCACTACCGGCACCACCTACAATCAACAATCTGGACCCAACCGAGCGCTCTCATCTCGTGCGATCGCACCGCAAACTCGAAGCTCTGTTAGGTACAATGCCATATGTCCTAGATCCCCTCGAGCAGGAAGCGAGGCTTTCGCTGGAATCCATCACCTCGTCGCAATCGGCTTTTGATCATGGCATCCTGCAGCGTCGGATCGCGCTCATGATGGTAGTGCAAAGTCGGGGGATGGCAAACCCAAACCCGCAATGCTCACTACCCATGGCCACTCGTCGTCCATCTCCTCAATCACCTCCACATCGTCCTCTATCCTCATCTGGCTCTGCTTCGCAATCGTCGTCCTGCTCCTCTGCTAATAATGACCACGAAGGCGACGGGGACATGCACACAACCTACATCGTCAGTCAAGCGCTACCTTTCCTCGTCGATCTCGCTCACCCCTGAGCCGGAGGCCGTCAAGCACGCCACGTCACTGACTGTACCGCGCAAGACGTCGGCGTCAGTGGCAGACACGCGTGCCAACCGGTATGACGGTCAAGCTGTCGTCGTTGCTTGTGATGCAGGAGAGGCAAAGCAGAGAAGTGGCGGAGGAAAAGAGGGAAGAGGAAGAGGATCCAAAGACCGCGAGACCGATTGATGTGTCTACATTGGAGATGCAGAGCAGGGATGGGGAACGGACGCGGCAGACCCAGGGGCGGGACGGGGAGCTGCCTGTTGATCATTGTGGCTGTCAGCGAGAGCGCAAACGTGAACGTGGTGAGGCCCGCGAGCATCATCATCGACACCATCGACCACTACCGACGACACGAGGATGCACTCGAGCTCGATCCAAACGATGCACTGATGAGCTGGAAAGGCGTGCAGCCATCAAAGCACCGTTCGAACGAGCGAAAAGAAAGTAAGCACAAGGAACCGACTTCTCCGCGAGGCCACCGCCAGACGCACTCCTCCCCTTCCTGTCTCGAGCTCGACTTTCCGCCGCAGTCCCTTGCTGCGCCGTCTTCTCACGATGAGCACGAGGTACGCGCCTCGCCGTCGCTCAAAAAGTCGAGCAGTCTGCGGCGCAAGCTCTCACTGGGCTCTTATGGAGCGTCACATATGCACATGCACAGCAACCAACTATCACAACACGGAGATTCGCAAATACTATGATTTCATTGCCAGGCCCAAGACAATAACGAAATGGTATCATTAGTGATTCCCTGCAGCTTCTTGGACTCTATACTTTGATGCACGTAAGAGCCGTCGTATCGCAGGAGCGCATTTCTGCACATCTCCTGCTCATTTTGGTCGAGTGCGCGGCTGGCCAAAGCGGCTCCAATTAAAATTGAAAAGGCAGATCCATGCATGGATAGGTGCCATGGTTGGCATCGATACCGCACCTCTGGCATGCAAAGTGGCCAATAACGTCGAGGCTCACCCCCAGTCAGAAACCCGGAAATTACGGTGAATTTGTATGTATTGTATTGTATTAGCTATATCTTAATGTAAAAAATCTTAAAAGCCGGCCACTTTATATATCGTCAGATATTACCATACATTTCCTCGTGTTGAGATGTAGCTAATTCGTAGAAATACCTCACAATACTGTCCAGTCGTGCATTTCATTTGCATTCTGCTCTATTGTCTGCTATTTTAATATCACTCAATTTTTCATTATAGAATACAGCTCATTTTATTTGTCACGTATTAATACCTATTATTAATTACAGGGAATACGAAAGAAAATGATAGAGAACAGCAGAAAAGAGAATACACACCTAAGTCGCCTGGAGTACGTGACCGATGGAGAAAAGGGGACGAAGAACGGAATGGCGACAGTGAGCGGATGAGTGAGGTCTTGATGTGGTGAAGCGATGGCCAGCACGACTGGTGCATGCAGATAGAAACACTAATGACAAAAACTTGGTCAGCTCATGAAATGAAAGAGCTGCATAAGAGTTACTTACCTTGATTTTCCTACTTTTGTTTCTTTGCCACAGTTGCAACTTTTCGCTGAGATTCAATCAGATAATGTATGTAAAGTATATTGTCCGAACTCACTGCTGTCTTTGTGTGCTCGTTGTAGACCTTTTATAACAAATTAATACCATTGACATTGCTTGTATGCAAGGATTCAAAACTCACCTTTTTTTCCACAGCAGGCAATTTCTTATAAAATGCCTCAAAATCACATTTGAGGCCACCAGGGTTCCCCTCGAGCCATGCCTTCATGGCAAAGTTCCTGTCAAAGGTCAGCTGAATAATGAATTAAATGATTTGTACTGGGCTAGATGTTACGATTTCAAGGCCAATCGTTATCTTGACGATGGACACGTGACTCAACGATCATCTGACAAGACACGTGACACAAACGTGACACGACTGATAAGATATGACATGAGGACTTGAGGCAAACCCTATAACAATGATGTGTCAGCACACAGTAGGGCAGAGGGTTACGGCGCAGTACCTACAGGATGCCATGAGGAGTGCAGTCGAAATCTGACTCAGACAGTATAGGGTTAAGGGTTCCATATAACATGAGAATAGCATATGTCGTGGTCCGTGCTCGAGAGTTGTAACATATAAATAGCTAAAATGTACGTAGTAGAACCCAGCTTCAAGCTGGCTAATAACTAGCATTCTTCTCCCCGCCTCTCACTTTCTGAGTTAGTTAGAGTGACCTGCGCACAGAATTGGTTTTGCGTAGCAAAAGCTCGAAGCTACTCATTGCACATCTCACTACTCTCACCCTCCGCTGCCCTTCCTTCATTGCCCAACAGCCCCGAGTGCCATGCAACCAAAGGAACCCGCTGCATTGCCATATCCTTTTCCTTCAACTGTTACTAACTTTTCAATCACCAATTCCTACTCCTCACCCTGCGCCAACCTATATTCCAGTCTCTGTCAGAGGTCATTGCTCATAGTACTTGGACATACAACAGGACTAAGAGTAATGTTGAGTCCAACTCTGTCTGAACCAAGCATCAAAAGGCTGTGCTAGAATAATCTTCGGAGAGTCCTACTGCGCATTTGACCAGGTAGTTTATTGACCTGGGACGTACCTCAGCAAGAGAGACAGGAGGACTTGGACATGTGGATAGTCCCCACCCATTGACCACCTTTTTCAAACATGCCCTTGAAGGTCATTGTCGGAAACGTGTATTGACCCAAAACGAGAAAGGGGTTGCCAGACCGCTGAAACCTCTGACGATGAAACCTTCCTTGACTGCTGTTTGGGGCATCCCCGTAGCCACGAGGATTTGAGCCAACCCTTCCGCAGTTTAACAGGCACCTGTTAGGGTGACCGCTGAGGACGATCTGGGCACGACGTGCAATGCGTGCAAGGGGCTCTGATGGACCTAGAGGGGAAACCTAAGGCTGGATTGGTAGCTAGATATGTACACTGACTCATCTAGAGGGGAAACCTAAGAGAACACTCTGAGGATCCCCTCTAGGGCGCTACCTAACTATATACTATAAAACATGCGGCGGACACACAGAGGGCACGAGATGAACACATGGTGCATAAGTGAGTGGGTTCTGATGCGAAGTGATGCAACGCATGTGTGACACAGGGTCATGCGCGATCGACTAGCTGAGGGGTGTCGGATTGCGCATGATGCGTTGGGTGCATTCAGGTTGCATTGTCGAGGGGACTTGGTCATGGAAACGGGATGTCCCCTGACAGCACCCTCCATCTTGGAACCTAACCAAAGCAGGAGTCAACAGTCACGTGCTGCCTGCATGGTACTAATCAACTACTCTGTTGGATGAAACCATCCTGTCACCAACCTTTTGTTAGGCTAGACAAATCTTAAAGGACTCGGGCAGACTAAGTGTGAGAGCGGTTTAAGACGATGGCAAATGGAATATTAAACCTAGCGCTACTGGTACATCTGGGAGTCCTTATATATCTACAGTACTCGAGCACGGACCATGGGCTGTGCAATGCTGCGGACTACAGATGAGTAAGGTTGGGATAGGATGACTCGGAGTGACTAGGGAACTGAAGATGACTCGATGGCTGCATACTGTGCAGCATGATGGGGAGGGATGCGCAGCATGATAAGGAGGGAAGAGATAAGGGAAGGAAGTGTAAGTGTGGACGCTTACAATGTGACTGCGCAATCACGTGGGCACGGGACGTCACGGTCGGTGGTGGTGGAGATCGTCATCTTCCTTCTTGACCTTCAACTTGTATCTTCCCCAAACATCCTCTCAATCACACCTTCTGCTTGTTGTTTAGCTCGGTTCCGAAGGCTTAGTTTTCCTCCCAAGAAGGGAGGTTTTCACTTTTTAAACAACAACACTGAAAATCCTCTTTTTCCTTCCCACCACCAATTCTCTTAGAATTCGAGGCACGGTCACCTCGCCGAAAAGGAACGGTCGCCCGGGGTCATCCTAGGCATCAAGGGACAACGAACGATGGCGTTTCTCATAAGGAAACACGTGTAGCAGTTCTCCAGAAGCGGAAAAAGGGCATCTCCCGAAAAGAGGCGTGCATATAGTCACTGTTTAGCAACGTCAACCTGGATTACACCCCCTTCTCTTCACCGACTCCCCTTACACCAGCTCCATCCTCCTCTCCTTCCCCTCTTCGGAATTCACTGCCATCAATACAGCCCCAACGCCGGAATTCACTGCCATCAGTACGACCACAATGCAGGCGTAGAAAACATATCTCTTCATCTTCTTCATCGCCATCACCTCTACCCCCAAAATGACCGTTACCCATGTCTAGCCAAATGATACAATATGCAATAGTGTCCCAATCGGCACCCAACAAACTCCCTGCCTTGACTCCTGGTGTCCTCAGTGCTCGCGTCTTGCGAGATTTCAAACGTTGTCTTCTCTTTTACTTCGACGAAAAGGAGGTCGAAACGGACGCAGGCAAGATAAGGAAGACGTCGATGTGCTGGCAGGATGACAGCCTACACGACTGGATGGAATGCAACTGCGAAGAACTCGTGGCGCTCACCTTCGAGCAATTCTTCGAGAAATTTTCAAAGACGTTTATCTGTTAGGCTAGACGAATCTTAAAGGACTCGGGCAGACTAAGTGCGAGAGCGGTTTAAGACGATGGCAAATGGAATATTAAACCTAGCGCTACTGGTACATCTGGGAGTCCTTATATATCTACAGTACTCGAGCACGGACCATGGGCTGCGCAATGCTGCGGACTACGGATGAGTAAGGTTGGGATAGGATGACTCGGAGTGACTAGGGAGAAAGGGGGTGACTCGATGACTGCGCGCTGCGCAGCATGATGGGAGGGATGCGCAGCATAATGGGAGTGGAGGAGATAGGGGATGAGTAAGGTTGGGATAGGATGACTCGGAGTGACTAGGGAGAAAGGGGGTGACTCGATGACTGCGCGCTGCGCAGCATGATGGGAGGGATGCGCAGCATGATGGGAGTGGAGGAGATAGGGGAGAAGATAAGGAAAGGAAGATAAGATAAAGAAAATGAATAGTCCGTAACATTATCGAACCCGAGTGGGAGGCCAAGTGCTATGTGCAGCTACAGAGAAAGATGATGAAGTCAATGGAGCGTTTCCTGCCGTTCGCGACGGAATGCCAGAAGCTCAACACCATCCTCAAAGGCACCTGTTCCCACTTGGACGATGAGGGACTCATTCGCTTCGTGGATGCACACATGCTGTCTGACCTCAGGGCGGCGTCGAAGACATTCGAACGAAAGTCCTTTTTCACGTGGATGAACGCCATCGCTGAAGAAGATGAGAAGCTCCTTCGGGAAAGCGTCCGCATTAACGGCTTGATACGGAAGTGCCCGGAGCCCACTTCTCCCAATGAACAACCAAAACGAAAGGAACGTTACACATCGCAGAACACGAACGCCTCCTCGTCATCGACACAGAGGAAGAAACTGCCCAAAACCATGCCTCCCCCTCTCACCAAAACAGAGCGACAGCTGATCGCCGACAATGGCAGTTGTTTCGAATGCAGGGACCCCTTTGCAACTCACTTTGCCCAGGACTGCCCGAACGGCCCACCAGACGGGACTAACTACATTCCGTTGACGGCGGAAAATGTGGAGGCACGCAAAGGATTGCAACAAAAGTCTGGAGGACAGAGCCTGAACAATGTAACGAACACCGGCATGCAAAACAAAGCATCGCAGAAAGGCAAGGGCAAGAACGTCGCTGCTGTCATCGCAGGGCAGGAATCGGTGCATATAGAGACCTTGGACGAAAACGAAACGACAACGGCTGCGGGGGTGGTTTTACCGCCTCTGCATTATGCAACGGCGATGGAGGGAGAGTCCTCTGAAGACAGTGTGAGTGCACCCGTCAGCGTCCCTCACCTACAATGGCGTTGTCTCCTCCTTGGAGGGGACGGCTCCCCTTCCCTCCGCGTAAACGCTCTCATTGACAACGGTGCTCATCTAGTATTGATTCGCCCAGATGTCGCGGATCGCCTGGGGCTTCGGAGGTTCAAGCTCCCGCAGGCAGAGCCGGTCGATGTCGCGATTCGAGAAGAGAAAGTCACTGTAGAACTCAACGAATATGTCAAGCTCAAATGCACCACAGAGAATAACGAATGGACTAGCACGACTGTGAAAGCATTAATAACGCCCGGACTCTGTACATCAGTAATCCTCGGACTTCCCTTCCTTACGGTGAACCAAATTGTAGTGGACCACAACGAACGCTGGGCAATCGATAAACGTGTAAATGTGAATATTTTAGATCCCACAAATACATCACCTTTGCCGTGGGTAAAGAAACGTCCGACTGTAAAGAGAGAAAAAGAGAAAGCCGGTTTCCATCACAAGAAAAGAACGAGGGAAGTAAAACAGTTGGTCCAGAATCGTAAAGTATTTTTCGAAGAACTCAAGGGCATCTTGGCGCTACGAAAACCATGAATCGACTCAACGTGCAAGGTCGTGAGTGGTATAAACGTCATTGCGGCTCTTCGCGAGTGTATAGAATGCCTTTCCCAGCTTGAGGCGCTCGGAAATATCGAAGCAGATATACGCGGGCAGTTCAAAGAGATCTTTGAGCCCATTCCTCACACGAGCGAACTGCCCAGGGACATATATGCATCGATCAGATTAAAAAATGCTAATGCTACAATTGCAACACGGACATACGGATGCCCTCGCAAGTATAGGGATGCTTGGCGGACGCTGATCCAACAGCACCTAGACAGCGGAAAGATCTGCCCATCATCGTCGCAGCACGCATTGCCTTCTTTCATCATCCCAAAAGCCGACCCCTCGGTCTTGCCGAGATGGGTAAACGATTACCGAGCGCTGAACTCGAATACGGTTGCGGATAACTTCCCATTACCAAGAATTGATGACATTCTGGCAGATTGTGCCAAGGAAAAGATCTGGGCTACAATTGATATGACAAATAGTTTCTTCCAAACGAGAATGAATCCGAAAGACATACATCTGACGGCGGTCTCTACGCCTTTTGGCCTGTACAAATGGAACGTCATGCCGATGGGTTTGCGAAACGCACCAGCCATACACCAGCGATGTGTTACAGCTGCATTGCGAGAGTACATTGGAAAAATATGCCACGTTTATCTGGATGATATCGTGATATGGAGCGAAAGCGTAGAAGAACACATTGAGAACGTACGAACGATTTTGCAAGCGCTGAAGGACGCTAGGCTCTACTGTAACCCGAAAAAGACGAAGTTGTTTTGCTTATCGATTGACTTCCTCGGACACCACATATCGCACCGTGGCATTGAGGCAGATGGCTCCAAGATGGCGCGCATTTTGGAATGGCTGATACCGAAATCGGTTTCGGACATGCATGCATTCCTGGGACTGGTGCGCTACGTCGCGAATTTTCTCCCCAACTTGGCGGAGTATACGAGAGTACTGAATGAACTCACCAAGAAAGAATGCTTGAAGCATTTCCCGGATTGGACAGCTGAACATCAATGGGCCTTCGATGGTGTTAAGCGCTTGGTGCTCTCCAGGGACTGTCTGATGACTATCGATCATCAAAATCCAGGAGAGAACAAGATTTTTGTCACGACCGACATGTCAAACCACAGAACAGGAGCAGTGCTGTCATTCGGGCCTACTTGGGAGACAGCCTGGCTGGTGGCTTTTGACTCCACGCCGCTGAAAGCCGCCGAGAAGAACTACCTGATCCACGAAAAAGAACTGTTAGCGATTATCAAGGCCCTGAAAAAATGGAGATGCGACTTATTCGGATCTGCCTTCACAATCTACACGGACCACAGAACGTTAGAATCCTTTGAAAAGCAATGCGACTTATCCCAGTGGCAGGCACAGTGGATGGAGTTCCTCTCCCAGTTCGACGCGAAGATCGTTTACATCAAGGGGCACTCCAACTCTGTAGCGGACGCACTCTCCAGGCTGCCGGTGGTGAAGGAGTCGATTAACGTAGATGAAGTGGACCTGCCCATCACTATCGGGAGCGACAACGAGAAAGGGAACGAAAAACTCATAGCCGCGCTCTGGCCCACAAGTGTACTGGAGGGCGGAGACGCCTCGGCTTTCGCCGCGGTCAACGTACTAATGGAAGCGACCGTCGACACTCCGAAGGAGGGTCCCTCAACACTCAATGTCACTATGGACAAACAATTCCTAATGGAGATCCGCAACGGGTATGTCGATGACCCATGGATTAAAAAGCTAACGAGTGCGGCCGCAGGGATGCCCAACATCAAAAAGGTGAACGACCTGTGGTACATCGGCGAGCGGTTAGCGGTGCCACAGAGCACAACGGTCCGGGAGATGCTGTTCAGACTGGCGCACGATGTTCTCGGCCATTTTGGGTTTGACAAGTCATACGCGGCCTTGCGCAACAGTTTTTACTGGCCGAACATGAGGAAAGACCTGGAGGAGGGCTACGTAGCAAGCTGCGAGGACTGCCAAAGGAACAAAGCCTCCACAGCAAGGAAAGGCGGCCCCCTACACCCCTTACCAACTCCGGATGCCCGAGGAACGTGTGTGGCGATGGATTTCATTGGCCCGCTGCCCGAGGATGATGGTTACAATTGCATCGCAACCTTCACGGACCGCCTGGGCACGGACTTACAGATCGTGCCTTGCTGAATGGATCTTACAGTGGAGGGACTCGTGGAAATGTTTTTTGACAAATGGTACTGCGAGAATGGTCTGCCAACAGAGATCGTGTCCGATTGAGATAAGCTTTTCATTTCGAATTTTTGGAACGCTCTGCACAGACTGACGGGCGTGAAGTTGAAGCTGAGCACTGCCTACCACCCAGAAACCGACGGGTCCTCGGAACGCACGAATAAGACTGTAAACCAGTGTCTCCGTTTCCACGTACAGAGGAACCAGAAAGGTTGGGCAAAGGCATTGCCCCGGGTGCGTTTTCACATCATGAACTCGGTGAACGCCAGTACTGGCTTCTCACCGTTCTACTTAAAGACAGGGCGGCACCCGAGGATCATCCCGGCTATGGACGGTGGCAGTTGGACATCGCAGAGCGAACGGTCAGTGACCGAATTCCTCAAGGCATTGGAAGCAGACATCCTCGAAGCCCAGGACAACTTGGAAGCGGCTAAGATCAGTCAAGCTTTCCAGGCCAACAAAACAAGAGGGCCCAAGCCCGAATTCAAGGTGGGCGACAGGGTGAGGTTAACAACCTTCCATCGTCGCCGAGAGTTCAAGAAAGCAGGAGAGCATCGGGCAGCAAAATTCATGCCACGGTACACAATTCATCGGATAACGGCTAAGCACCCTGAATTTTCTACATATACATTGGACATTGCTGATAAGAATATCTATCCGGTTTTCCATGCCCGGGAGCTGGCGCCTTTCATGGAAAACGACGACGCAAAATTTCCAGAACGACGACACGAACAACCAGCGCCGATCATAACGGAGGACGGAGACGAGGAATACTTCATCGAGGCGATTGTCGACTCGAAGCGTTGCGGTCACGGTGGAAAAGGAAGAAAATTCCTTGTTCGATGGGTCAGTTATGGACCTGATGAAGACCATTGGCTGAATAAAGACGAAGTCGAGCAAACGCAGGCGCTGGACGAATGGCTGAGGTTTCACCCCGAGGATGCATAACCCCGCCGCGGTAGCTTTTTCCTCGTCACGTCGTCGAGGTTTTTTAATGCACCCGTCGGTTGGGGGGAGGGCTTGTTTTCTCGGAGGTTGGGAGAGTGTAAGCGTGGATGCTTACAACGTGACTGCACGATCACGTGGGCACGGGACATCACGGTCGGTGGTGGTGGAGATCGTTATCTTCCTTCTTGACCTTCAACTTGTATCTTCCCCGAACATCCTCTCAATCACACCTTCTGCTTGTTGTTTAGCTCGGTTCTGAAGGCTTAGTTTTCCTCCCAAGAAGGGAGGTTTTCAATCTGAAATCCTTCACAGGAGATTGAACAGCTTTCGACATTTGGTGGAGGAAGATGAAACTCTACATAACTGCACATGGAGATCTCACTGCCATACAGAAGATCAGAGCAGTACTATCCAGAATGACTGACAGACCAGGAGCCCACTGGGCGTTAAAGAAAATCGACACCACAACCAATCAAAGCACATGGGCCAATTTTGTAACCGAAATACAGACATGATTCAGCAATGTCATGTCACTGTCACAAGCAGGAAGCAAATTATTCAACATCAGACAGAGAAACTGACCCATTGACGAATTCCTAGATGAATTTGTAGACCTTGCAGGAAAAGCAGGAATGACAGGAATAGCTCCTCGTTTCCTACTCAAGAAGAGCCTAAACCAGAGAATAGCAGAAGCCGTATACTCAATCTCTGAACTTCCAACAGATGGAGATGAATATATCAAGACAGTTCGAGTGATTGGACGAAACATCGATGAATATAGGAATGTAATGAGGGGAGAATTTGCAAACAACCAATGCAAGCCAGGAAACCCAAGCCGAGGAACAGGACAGGCCATGGAAGTCAACAAAATATAAAGCAACAATTGCCTCAACTGCAATAAACCAGGACACCTCTCATGAAACTGTCCAGAGCCATGAAAAAGAGCAGCAAACATCACATGTTACAATTGTGGCTTGAAAGGACATTATGCATGAAACTGCAAGAAGAAGAAGAAGGGAAAATCCCAAGTCAGAGAAGTGAAAGAAGAAGGAGAAGAAGATGAAGAAGACAAGGACAAAGAAAGCTCTGACAAAGAGGGTTTTGTCGAAGGGTCCGATTAAGAGGTGCTAAATCACGACCCATACAGCTGAAACAGACTCGCTTCGATACAGGATGTAGATCATCCCATACTCTGAAATACACCATTCCTGCAAAGCGACCTGAAGCACTAAGGAAAACCATCCGAGGCAACAAGCCACCCAGAAGAAAAGAACTCGCAGTACCAGCGAAAATACGAACATGAAAGGGAACAGCAACAATAACACCAGAAGTCGATAGTGGAGCAGACAGGACCTGCATCAATACCGCTATAGTAGCAAAAATGGGTTTGAAGACACAACGAATCAAGAAGATTCAAATCATAAATGCAGATGGATTATCCAACTACCAGAAAACAGCAGACCGAGTAGCGGAAGTCCACATCGACATTAAAGGACACAAAGAGCATATGGAGGCCATCATACTTGACATTGGAAAAACCGACATGCTACTGGGACATGACTGGCTTGTCTATCACAACCCAACGATCAAATGGAGGACAGGAGAGATTGTCTTTAACAGGTGCTCCAAAACATGCAAGATAAACCACCAGACAATCAAAATACAGAAAGTGGCTGAACCAGCGAAGACCACAGCCAATGACAGGACAGGAACTCAGATACCTTCATATCTGACAAGATTCAAACACTTCTTTAAGGAGAAGAACTTTGATCAGTTACTGGACCACAAGGAGTGGGACCACAAAATAAACTTAACAAAAGATGCACCCAAGACAATACCGAGCAAGGTCTATCCAATGACACAGAAAGAACTAGAAGAACTAGATGCCTTTGTTGAAGAAGGACTAAGAACAGGGAAGATACACCCCTCAAAATCATCTTACGCAGCACCCTGTTTCTTTCGCAATAAGAAGGATGATAGCAAACAACTCATCTAAGACTATCGGAAAATAAACAAATATATGGTCAAGGACAAGTTCCCACTACCACACATCAGTGAGCTCCTCAATGTACTACAATGTTAGGCTAGACGAATCTTAAAGAACTTGGGCAGACTAAGTGTGAGAGCGGTTTAAGACGATGGCAAAAGGAATATTAAACCTAGCGCTACTGGTACATCTGAAGGTTCTTATATACACTACAGTACTTGAGCACGGACCATGGACTGTGCAATCCTGCGGACTGCGGATGAGTAAGGCTGGGGTGAGATGACTCAGGATGACTAGGGAATGAAGATGACTCAATGGCTACGTGCTGCGCAGCATGATGGGGAGGGATGCACAGCATGATGAGGAGAAAGAGATAAGGGAAGGGAGATAAGATAAGAAAAATGAATAGTCCATAACATACAAGGAGCAAAGTACTTTAACAAGATCGACATTATCTGGGGATACAATAATGTTCGCATTTGAAAAGGAGACGAATGGAAGGCAGCCTTCCTAACAGCAAGAGGGCTCTTCAAACCAATGGTCATGTACTTTGGGCAGTGCAATGCACCATACAATCCTGGCCAACCCTGAAAACAAAGAAAGAACTACAAAAGTTCTTGGGATTTACAAACTTTTACTGACGATTCATCAAAGGATATGCAAAAGTCGCTAAACCTTTAATGGAGTTGACTGGAAACAAAACATTCCAGTGGACAGACAAGCAGCAAAGTGCTTTCAAGGAGCTAATCCAACATATAACCTCGGCACTCATCCTAGCACTACCACAAACAGAGGGAAAATTCTGAGTTGAAATGGACGCCTCAGGATATGCCATTGGAGCAGTATTATCACAGCAGCAGAAAGGGCTGTGGCACCCAATCGCCTTCATCTCAAGGTGCAGAGCAGAACTACGAGATCTATGACAAAGAACTCCTTGTGATAATGGTGGCACTGAAGACATGGAGACAATACCTTCTAGAAGCTCGAGAGAAGTTTGAAATATTGATGGACCACAAGAACCTATCATACTTCCGAAAACTGCAATGACTCAATTTGAGACAGACCAGCTGGTGCCTGAAATTACAAGAATACAACTATGAACTACAACATGTACCAGGAAAAGTGAATGGAACAGCAGACATCCTATCATGAATGGTGAGATATGAAGAAAACCTAGCACAAAAAGAAGATGTACAAATGATCAAAGAAGCTGCATTCATCTGACACCTGGAAGAGAATAATGAATGAGATTTCGAATTTATGATGTTCGAGGACAAACATCCACAGAGAGAGGGAGCAGAAAATAATGAAACAATGCAAACAAGAGGAATCATGATGATCGAAACTCCAAGAATAGAACAAATTCGATAATATGCATGAAGGGAAATGATTGTAACAACAGAACTGAAGGAGAAACCACACTGGTTTACAGAAGAAGACCACATCATATACGCAGGAGGAAAAATCTATGTTTCCCCAGACAACAAATTGAAGGAAGATATCATGTTTGAACACCACGACACACCCATTGGAGGGCATCCAGGACAATATTGCATGCACGAACTCATAAACCGCACCTACTGGTGGCCATCAATATTAACAAACATCAAGAAATATGTCAATGGATGTGAAGCATGCCAGCGAAACAAAATCATCTGACAAAAGAAACATGCACCACTACACCCACATGAGATTCCGCAGCAACCATGGGAAGATATCAGAGTAGATCTTATAGGACCACTACCCGGCTCGAATGGCTTTAATGCCATCACAGTCACAGACCGCCTAACCAAGATGATCCATCTAATTCCCACAAACACTGAACTTACAGCAGAAGGTCTCATACGACTATACCGAGACAATGTGTGGAGACTCCATGGAATCCTACGAAAGATCATCAGTGACCGAGGACCCCAATTCACAGCACAATTCATGACAGCGCTTCTAAAACTGCTTGGAATGAAGCAAAACCTATCAACGGCCTATCACCCACAGACAGATGGACAGGTGGAGCGATCCCATCAAGAAATGGAAGCTTTCCTTAGAAACTTCATAAACAACCTGCAAAACAACTGGGCAGAATGGATAGCGATCACAGAGTACCAATATAATGACAAAACACACCAGAGAACGAAGGAGACACCATTCTACCTCAACTACGGAATGCACCCCTGGAAGGGAGAACCACAGACAACAGAAGGGAACAACTCCGCAGCAAAGAACTTTGTCGAAAGAATGGATTAAATATGGAAAGAAGCAAATGCTGTGCTGCAGTATGCGTAAATACAGGCCAAAGACAATTACAATGTGAGACGAAGACCAGCCCATGAATACAAGAAAGGGGACAGAGTATGGCTTGAAGCCACCAATATCACAGTTAATTGACCATCAAAGAAGTTATCAGCACTCTGATACAGACCATTCAAGGTGATCGAAAAGAAAGGAGCCTCAGCATACCACCTGGAACTCCTAGCATCATGGCAGCTAATACACCCTGTGTTCAATGAAATACTACTCACACCCTACAAAGGACCCCATTTCAAGATACAAGAATGGCCATTGCTGCCACCCCCTGAAATCATAAATGATAAAGAAGAGTATGAGATAGAAGAAATTCTAAAAAGAAAGAAACAAGGAAGGGGAACACTATTCCTAGTCAAATGGAAATGGTACGGACATGAGGAGAACACATGGATCAAAGAGAAGGAACTGGGGAATGCACAGCAAGCTCTAGACTGCTTCCTGAAGAGGACTACAGAACAAGATAAAAGGACCATGAAAAGAGGGAAGAAGACCAAAAATCACACATCATGACCACCAACGCCCCCATCAGCATTGAAAGTGGCAACGACAGCCACGCACCCACCCCCAATCACCCAAACGACTCTGAGAATCTGGCGAAGATCCTCGATGCCAGAGACTATATGGACCCCCTCGCCATCACCCTCAGCGCATACCTGTGCCATGTCATGACCATCCGTATGCATCTTTGGACTGGACGGACCCCTGATGGGACCACCCCCACAATAGCAGAATGCATCATACTTCGTGAAGCAATGGAGATGCTTCACACCGAAAACTAGCAGCTCAAACTCCTCGCCACCACCCTCCATTACATCCGCTCCTACAATGAGGAGCTCATTCATATGTGGGCCCCATGCATGACAACTGCCTGGGAAAACAATAGGTGGGGACAGCTGGACTAAGAGTTTTCGCGAGGACATGAATCTAAAGAGAGGGTGATATTACAGACTATTCATTTTTCTTATCTTATCTCCTTTCCCTTATCTCTTCCTCCCCATCATGCTGTGCATCCCTCCTCATCATGCTGTGCAGTGCACAGTTATCGAGTCATCTTCACTTCCCTAGTCATCCTGAGTCATCTCATCCCAGCCTTACTCATCCACAGTCCGCAGCATTGCACAGTCCATGGTCCGTGCTTGAGTACTGTAGTGTATATAAGGACTTCCAGATGTACCAGTAGCACTAGGCTTAATATTCCTTTTGCCATCATCTTAAACTGCTCTCGCACTTAGTCTGCCCGAGTCCTTTAAGATTTGTCTAGCCTAACACCAATGAGGGTGACAATACAGGGCATGCCGGATGTTGCATCCCATCCGACTGAAGAAGCTGATAGGACACTGGTTGAGGAGGATAGGTCTAATAAGAAAATTAAATTATCTGATTGTATATTCTAGTACAATTAGTTTGTATCAAAATCCTCTTTGTCTTCCGAATCCTCATTGTCGACTGCATCTAATAACTGAGTGATCTCCAAGCCAGATTTTTCGATGAGAAAGAACTCATTCTCAGGTGTAATGATAGTGCCATCAGGTGAAACTTTGAAAAATGGAACCATCGAAATGAGAGCTTTGATACTTTTGATATGAAATGCTTTGATGTTATCAGATTGCTTGCATGAATAAACCATTAAGTGCGACAATCTCAACAGGTCAGCATCAGGTTCAGTGAATAGGGTGGCAATAGCAAGGGTATGATGGATTGAGTCGAATTTGATGCAAAAGAAATAGTGGATGTCAGCAAATCATATGACATTGCCATCACAGAACTAATATAGAGCAAGTTAGATTCAAGTTCATATAGAAAAGAATCTAATGGAGATGTACCTTGACAATCATGGTACGATGAAGCATCCTTTTCGATTTCTGTTCCATTCACTGTGAGCGTACAACTTGGCCATTCGGGATTCATAGTCAGGCCCACCTTTTGACAGTGCGGGGCCAGTCACTCTGATTTGGCCATTGCTCAGATTCTCAGAGTGCCATGATTGCTGATGCTTCTGCAGGGGTGACATTGACAAGGGCAGATTGACAGGCATGAAGTAAAATGAAGCCGTCACCAAGGTCTTTGCTGCTTGAAGGGTTGCAAATATCATCATGGGGTGGAATCAATCCTGGAATAATGTTCTGCAGAGCATTGAGTTGAGTACGTAGCAGTCCACATTGTGTGATGTTAGCATAAGGGTCCTTGTCTTGACAAATTTCCCTGCCAATGTTGCCGATGAGCATCTCCATCGTCCACTGTGAATATGAAATCAAAGGACCAGCACAAATTGTTTCGGATCCCATATGTGTGAGGAGATGAATTGATTGGCGAACAAAATGGATGCGCTCTGGTTTGTGCTGAACAAAGAGGCTTTCAAATTCTTGTGTGAATTCGCATAGCAAACGATGGCCCTCCTTGATGTGCTCTTGTAATATTGCCTTTTGATATAGCAATAAAACGCCGTGAACAAATTTGCAATAGTGAGACCAATATTGCTGCAGCAGGATTGAATGGAGCAGCACAGGGCCAAGTCCAAAGAGGTAGAGCATGAATTCCCAGGCCTTGTATCTGGAATTGATTTTCTCAGCGATGTTTCAAGGAGCGCGATCAAACAACAAATGGAGATATGGAGTCGCCCTTGTGACCGTTTTTCTGTGGGCCTTCCAGACAGCACTGACAAGGACAACCCAGTCTCAAGAGCCTTTCAAATCGGGTGCATACACTTTGATAGTGCCTCACCAGAGACTGATGAGGAGATCCAGATTGTTGAGGGCAATCAGATGCATGATATCCATCATGAAGATGTTGGGGATATCAAGCAAGCATGGAAGGCTGCTAAAGATGGTTTGCTTGGCCAGCCCAGTTGCCAAGCGTTCCTTTTTGAATTGGGCATTGTTTGGGATGGTCAGGAGCCTGTGTAAATTGGCAGCATACCTTTGCTGAGTTCCTTGTCAAAAGCCATGCATGTCCTTGAGTGTGATATCGATATGGTTACAAGCTGAAACTTGGTAATCATGAGGCTGCTGCATGACTGGATAATAGTGAGGATCCCCTTGCCGATGGCGTCCAGGCATCACACAATACAGTCGACATCTGAATTTCCCACTATGGCCTACCATTCCAGTCATATTGGCCATCGCAGGGCCATCGGCAGTTCCAAAAGGGACTAAAACCATTGAATCATGTATGTACATTTTCATTGATGCATTCCAAATGGCGAGTCCCTCCTTCTGGATGGAAGTGATGTGGTAAAGGAAGGGCTAGAGGTAAGAGTCTGTATGTTTCGGCTTTTTTAGGCTGCCAATAAAGCCACCTGGAATGATGAAGAGCTTCTTGTAGCGTAAATTGGATGGGAGGCTGTGGAATATGTAGATGAAAATCCAGCAGTCTGACTCCTTGTCATGGTAGAGCTGAGCACCATCCAGTGATAGTTGCAGAAGCACATCACCTTGCTTGATTGTGCCAGCTTGCCAGGCTTTGAGGTAATCATGTCCACAGGCCATGTCATCATATACAGGTATCGCACCTCCGTTAGCCCATGCCGAGTCCAGAATCTCTGCGATTTTTCGTTTCCAATAGTGCATCTAATCAGCAGTATCCTCTGATCGATAGAGGGCTTGGACGATGGGGCCAACAGAAATGGTGATAAACTGGCGTTGAGGGTTTTTGGTGCCAGAGTGGTAACGTGGAGATGAGCAGAACGGGCATTCAGTCAACTCACTGAAGGGTCCAGTAAAGGCAGTGCATGTATTGGGACACATGTCGTGATAGATGGGAGAGATGCCACTGATGATTTCAACATGTCGCTAGACCTGTTTGAAAGAGAGAAATGGGTCGTCAGGGTAGCAAGCCATGCTGGCAGCATGGAAATCATTGTACATCACCTCAGACGCATTCACAGTAGCCAGAAAAGACCGGATTGCCTTGATGAAGTATTTGTCAGTGAAATCATCCACGACGGTATTGGAGGGATTTCATAGGCATTTGACATTATCTGGATCCATGTTGCTATCCTCAAGGTGTGCCAAATGAAGGCTCCGGATGAATTCGGCCATTGTACGTAGCTCAGGAATTTGTGCAGCAAGACCAGCAGCAATAGATGCATCGGAGTCATTCACTCCCCTGTTGTTGACCTCAGCTCCTGCAGGTCTCAATGGCTCGGGACGAGGGTTTTGAAACAAATTCATATTGTTACTAGATGTAAATGTGCTATCGGTATTGGTACGTGTTTCGATGGGGGGGCACGACAATGTAGCCAAGCCTGGGTCTGGGTCATTCAGCTGAATGTCCGAGGTCAGAGAAACAAGACGATGTGAGAATGGCTGAACGCACAAATGGATGGTTCTCATCCAGTCCACCAATCCCCTCCTCTCCAGTGCATCATCATTTGCAAGGCCGAGAAGAACTTGCAGCATTATTGGATGATCTGAGAGTGTCAGGTATAGGGAGATTGTTGGCCTGCAGATATTCTGCAAAGGACACATTTGAGGCTTCCTGCACATTGCATCTTTCCCAGGCATGTTTAGTGTGGTGTGAACGGGAGGATGCCTGGGAAGCGGACATGGAAGTTGTGTGGAAGTGCGGGTGGACTTGGGCATGCTGGAGCACTTGGATGCACTGATGGACTTGGGTGCGCTGATGGACTTCGAGCAATTTTTCTGTGAAATTGATGCCTTCGACGGGTGATTATAGTTATTTAGAAATGTGTCATAATACATTAATGCATGTAAATATGTTAAAATTTTTTCCAATTTCCGGGTTTCTCACTGGGGCTCACCATCGAACAACCTCAATGGAAATGAATTCTCTTGCTCATTGTTCTATTGTGATCCAATTTTTGCTAGTGCACTGATGCTGGTTTGACTTTGGTTCCTCGTCGCACTGCTTGTCATTAGTACACGTTCGAAAGACACATGATACCAGTTGAAAAGAAGGATGTTGGTATCTAAGCTACAGTTTTGCAGAAAAGATAATGAATGAATGAATGAATGTGAGCAGATGGCGACAATGAACAAATAATGAATGACACACAGCAGTCAAAATGAAGGCAAGAAAAAGAGCAATCAAAAGGCCCCAAAGTGATGCACTCGTGACTCACACATCCGCCTTCAGTTCCTGCAAGCTCTTCACAACAAGGGGGTGTCACATGAAAAATATCTGACATGGGGTTGGTTAGTTAGTCTCTGCCCTCAATCCTTAAAAATTTTTTGGGAGGTCACAAAAAATTTTAAGTTTTTGTAGCCATGTAAGATAGAAATGTTGTCTAATAACATGTTTTAACACATTTTCTGCCTATATATGGTAACTGTGCTCTCAACGACGCCTGCCATTTGCCCGACACCCACCATGCCGGATGAGCCTGACAGCCAGAAGGTATGTTACACTCTTTCTTTATGACATTTCCATTGATGAGGAATGCTTAGGGCACAGTCTGCCCTGTTGTCAATGGAAATGGCTTTGTCGAATGCTCCGATTGTCACGTGCAAATACATGTCAGTGCTGTCGGTCTTGCAAACCTTTTCAAAAGGCACATTAGAAGTAATACCTGTCAGGAGAACAGAAAAAAATATCAGAAAGGGACAGATCTGAAGAAATTGCAGGATGCCTTTTATTCATTTTTCAAACTGCGAGCCATGTGTGTTCCATCCACCGTTACTGCTCCTGCTCCAGTACAGTCTATGCAAATCACCAAGTCAGGAAATACACAACTCTGGAAGGATGCAAATAAATTGCTTACTGACATACAGGGGAAGAGGCTACCCTGTCCATTAGCACTTCAGCTCTTGTCCAACCTTCATGATAAGATCAAGTCCATCCCTACAAGTGTTGGCCAGGCTGATGACAGCCACCCACTGGCACAGCTTCCAGCGAATCCTATTGGATGTGTTCCACTAGAAGAGGATGCTTGAGAGCAGTGGGACGGACCATTGACCACATTCCTTCTAAACAATCCAAAGGAGCTGTGAGCACTTGTTCGTGTCAGGGAAAAAGGCCTGATATGACTTCACTGGCTTCTTGAATACCTTGTTCACATCCATAGAGTGGAAGGGGGTGTGCTAGAGATGAAGATCCAATGGCTGCTGGAAGTGATTAACTAAGTATATGTCAAATATCTCAATCTAACATCAAAGATGTTTGCTCACCAAAACTGTAGCTTATCCGAGCATGCCACGGTCGCTAATGCTTCTCTGAATGTCATCAATGTCAACTCTCTACTGAATAGCAACCTGAATAGTGAGCCTCTGGTGACGCATATACATAGGTGTTGTGGAATTGTTATAGACCTCCCACCAGATAAAAGTCCACATTCTTCCTATCCTTTTGGCCTGCACGATGAATATGGTGACCCATGGGATTATGCTGTCACAAATGGGATACTTACCCTGCATTTGCGGTGCTATAAAACAACAGTTTCCAACCTTGATGGACAATGCAACACTTGTATTGAACTGGAAAAAGCACGCTGCTTTAAGGCATTATTGACAGGATAGAAAAGGGCATACATGAGAACACGAAGCTTGTTTATAATGGTGTCAGTGGTTTGATTGAGATTGTAAGGTGGAAAACGGTGCAATGTGATGCGCTTCGACTCTGCAAGCTGAACGATGCCCGAAAAATTGTTGGGAAAGTAACAGCTCTGGACAACTACAAAGAGTGGATGATGGCAATTGCCAGCGGTTCAGTACAGCGCATTGATTGCCTGGTTCATGCTGCACTGGCTCGAAAATGAGGAATTTGTGGGGTTATAGAACTTTGCGCTTGAGCTAGACAAAAGGTCTACCATGTTCAGAACTACACCGAGGAGGATGAGATGAAGGGCTTACTCATTTTGTATCTTGGTGGATCATGGCTCGCCAAAATCACTCATCGCTCGATGGACCTGCCTTCTCTTAGCACTATTCGACGTCGCACATTGATCCCACAAATTGTGGTCTCTCCTTGTGAGCCAATAAGACAAGAAATCAAGGCGAATATATCAGCATGCTTCGAGAGTATCAAAAATGTTGTGGAACAACATACTATTATACATCAAGTCTTGATGCTGGATGAGTTGAAGGTCAAAGAAAGGCTGCACTGGGATGATAAATTGAACCACATAGTTGGGGTGTGTCGAGAGCATGGCAGGGCAGTTGGTCTCGAGTACAACTTGGGATGTGAGGCCAAAATGCTGTTGACAAGCCTACAAGATGGCACGGTGCATCTGGCAGTCGAGGTAAGCAATTTTGCTTCCGTTTGCTTCTATGCTGTCTCAGCAGGGACAATTTTCTCACAACCTAAACAGGCAACTGTAGGCGCCCTCGGCCTCCTCAGCGGCGAACCCCATATCTATGGTGCTCGACCTATTCTCGTGTCCGGTACATGCAAACAAGAGTCCGGCACTGCACATTCAAAACTGATCTCCACTCTAATCAACTCCTCCAATAAGACACGCTTGAGAACAATTTGTATTGCATCCGATGGAGAATCCAAATGTGGTCAAGCTCTTGTCCTGACAACATTTATCCGAGCCCTCAGTCAGGATTCTCCGATCTATAAGTATATTCATGTTTTACCCTATATGAATTTGGAAGTTGGAGAGGATGACATTACGGCTGATAAGGATTACAAGCACATATTCAAACGACTTCACAATCTCATGCTCTGCAAGCATGGCTTCCAGGTTCATGACATCCACATCACGCCTGCCATGCTTCGCATTCACCTTGCCTCACATGGTCTTTCTAATACACACATCAATAATCTGCTGAAACTAGATGACAAGCAGGATGTTAAACTCACATATGACCTTCTTTGTACCATTTGGTCCCTTCCACCAGCCGAGTCTTCCTCACGTCCTGGTTTTACGCATGTGTGAAAGGCACTTTTGACCATTGGCATATTGTTTCGACATATCCTGCTCCCATATATCTGCATCGACCTTTCATTGAAGGAGCAATTGACACACCTGAGCGCAGCTGCATACATTCTCCTAGGCCTGTTCCGAGAATACAATGCCCAAAATAAACTCTTGCCAACTCAGTTATATGTCGACATCATGATTATGATCAAGAACATTTATTTTTGCATTGTAAAGACGAAGGACGACGATCCAGCAGGTAACTTTTGGATCATCCTTCTCAGTACAGATGGTTTAGAAGAGCTATTTGGGATCTTGTGAACCATGGTCGGAAATGATGCCAATCTGGATATGCTACAACTGGGATTGCGGCTTATGGGCACAACAGAAGTATCGACGATACTTGCGAAACATCCGGAATGGGACCGTGGACCAAGGCGGCTGAACTTACCCCCACTTTCCAAAGATGGGCTAGACATCCATGAAGCGGTTGATCATATTAAGCCATCTTTGTGGAGGGGAAACATTGTAGTTGCAAATGTCAATTTGCAAATATATTGGAAGTTGGGAAGGCAACTGGGAGAAAATGAATGTCTGCGGCTGATACCTATCCTTCAGTGCCTTGATGAAGATGCCAAAACCAATTCCTCAATTGACATTCTCCAGCCATTTGGTGTCAGCCTCATCCATGCAGCACGCGAAGAGGGCGACATTGATGATGCAACTGAGGACGTTGAAAGTCCATTGTTGGATACACCGACAGTCACTCCTGGACCTGAGTTGGAGGATGCCATTGCCGAGGAGGAACCCACAGGCAAGCATCAGCCCTGTTTTGAAGTTGCAGATGGAAAAAAAGTGTACAAGGCATATTTTCTCCATGTATTATTCTGTGACTACAAATCACTGGGTTCTCAGGATCGTCTCAAATGCGTTGCTAACATCCCTTGTTATACAATCAAGCGGGATGTTCAGTCAAATATTATGGAACATGATCCAACTCTCGAAGTATCATGTCTATGGATCGGTTCCCCCATCGGCACACTGTTGAAGTGCGAAGACCACTTATTTGTTTGCATTGGTAAAGTCAATGACATAACGCACAATGAGAGACATGTTTGTTACAGACTATTCATTTTCTTTATCTTATCTTCCTTCCCTTATCTCTTCCCTCCTTATCATGCTGCACATCCCTCCCCATCATGCTGCACAGCACGCAGCCATTGAGTCATCTTCAGTTCCCTAGTCACTCTGAGTCATCCCATCCCAACCTTACTCATCCGCAGTCTGCAGCATTGTGCAGCCCATGGTCCATGCTCGAGTGCTATAGATACATAAGGACTTTTAGATGTACCAGTAGCACTAGGTTTAATATTCCTTTTGCCATCATCTTAAACCGCTCTCGCACTTAGTCTGCCCAAGTCCTTTAAGATTCGTCTAGCCTAACAATGTTGAAGAAATACCTCTCAAGCAATTGTCTGACCCGACCATCCTTGTGTCATTCCAGATGCTGTTTTTAGTCCCAACCAATGAGGACAATGATCCTGAACTCGAACATGACTGGTGCTGTTCCGCTGGGTATGGTGACATATATTGTGTTTCTGGCAATCTTGTCGAGGCCGTAAATCCTTCCATGTCAATGCAGAAACCTGGTTATCCATATTATCTATTTGAAAGCCAAGTCATCATGGTCCTGGGCTCGACTATCCTTGAAAGGCTTGGAAACGACAACTGTAGAATTCCAGAAGTAGAAACAACACTGAATTTCCCATATCGAGAGGCAACATGTGAGTAATACGGTTGCTTGACCCTCTGGCGGCATCATGGACATTTGTTCTCATACAGGTAAGGCTTGCTTTGCATGCGAAGATGGTGGACAAGAGAAGGACTTAATACAGGGACAATATTGTCATACCTGTGCACCGCCTGTCGAGCTGGTGAAACCCCACTGCATTTTGGAACACAATGTGGGCCATATGCTCTTTGACTCGAAGACAGACATGTCCATGCAACCTTGTGGGCTTTGCCTCCATCAATGGCCCTTTTGTACTTTCTATCTGAAGAAAGGTAAAGGGGCTGACTATGGACTTCAAATTAATTACCAAACGTCAACTTGTACCAATCTATTGACCTTCTCTTGCACCGTGGCGGCTGTTTCATCCACGTCAAGCCCTTGCTCCAATGTTCCTGTCATCTGCCCATGGTGTCCGGCACGTGCTCCCATAGTATAGCGTTACAATCTTCGCAACCATGTCAAGGAGAAGCACCAATATATTTTGTTGAAGGACCATGAAGCAATGTGGACGATCAATAACTCAGAGTGAGATGCATTGAAGAGGATATGGGAGGAAAGGCATAGAGTTAAGAAACGGTGCAAGGGGAGGAGGAATGGAACAAGCTATATAATTTCTGAAGCCCATAGGACTCAGCACGTATTGAGGTATGCAAACCATTGATTATATTTTGATGAGCTCTTACTCTCGACATAGGTCAAATTTGGACAATGAGGAACACAAGAACGGCACTCTGGACAATGACAAATATGAGAATGGCACCATATATGAGTGCGAATATGGTGTCACGCTAACAGATTCAGATGATGACAATTTGGCAAATGAAGACATTGTCAGTGTGCTCAATAGGCAATGACAAGCAAACAATCCTGGTTCTGGCAGGAGTTCTAGCACCGATGACTTGACCGAAGCAACTAGAAGCACCATTGAAAACATTGGTATGGCTGCAACTACATCATCGACTCACACCCCTGACCCAACCTATGAATCCTGCAAGGTCTCTCCCCTTTCCAATACTGAAGATCATATAGATGGGTGGTTGACATTACCACCAACAATCGCTCTAGACAAGGCTCTGGAGCGATTGCATCAGGATGAGGATCAGAATGGATTCAACATTGCTGATGCAGCATCAACATGTTCTGGTCGCTCTCGCCGTATCCGGAACCTGGCAATGCTATCTGTGTGCATCTATGGAGAATCAGTGACATCCGAAGAGATTGCCACCAATCAGAGCATTGTTCAGTGCAAAAAACAAGGCTGTAAAATGAAATGGGTGCAGGATCACACTTTTTTTGTCCGTTTGGATAATATACTGATTTTTCTGTGCTCAGTATTACTTAACATATGTAAAATTTGAATGGGCACCAAGCAGCTGGGTGTGCGAGGCCTGCAAGTCCACAGCCCGTGCCAACAAAAGACGTCGCACCTAAGAGCAGTACATGATGTCATTTATTACCATATATAGAAATAATATCACATGCTAGATAGTTAGTCCACAGAAATTGGCCTTAGAAAAAATTGTGACCCCCGGTGTATTATTTTTTTTGTGACACCCCCTTGCTTCACAACCTCCCCCATGTCCCTCACATCCCACTCCCCACTCCACTCCCTCTCTTTTCTCCTGCCCCAGTCCAGCCCCTTGTGGTCTAGCATCTTCCTCCTCGGCTTTGATGATGCCTTCGACTCCTTCACGCCGCCGCTGCCTGGCATGCGGGACGACACACGAGGCGCAATCTGAACAAATAACCCCCAGTTTTTAACTCTTGCTTGGGTGTATTTCAAGGAAAGCAGCTACCCAGAAACCTTGAAATAAGTACTACCTACATTTCCGTATAGCCATTTTGTATATTATTGAGTTTGAGCGAAGTTATAATGAAATTCGCCGAAGTAACGCTTTTATAACGCTCTTTTGGTCATGTGACGGGGGGTACTTATATATAAGGCGTCTACCCTAACGTAGTCAGAAATAAATCCTCGCCACTTTGTCAAGCATCGTCTCACTCTTCCTTGAAATGTCTTCTCTACCAGATACACTTCCAGATGACCTATTGCGCTCTCCCGTTGTCCATCATTTCCAGAGCGCCTACAACATTTGTCTCAACCTCGAAAAAAGGTTACGATCCGAGCTCAAAACTAAAAAGTCGAACAAGGACATCGAGTCGCTTAGGCTGCCGCTTATATACATCCGCATCCTCGGATATCTCCTGCACTATGCCCCAAGCCAGCAGGCACTTCTCCAGGTCCATAAGGAGATCGTATCATGCAGTGGCGAAGACGCGAAGCTGCTTCGACTGGGGCAGATGTATTACGACCATTTTATTCGAGCGTGTACGCGTACTGTGTCAAGGTCCATGTATATTTTTGGCTAACTCGTCTCCCATCAAGTTAAAGCGAACAAAGGACGGACACCTGCTTCTTCATCTCATGCATCTCGTCCCTCTTTTGACAGGGCAGTTGATGAAGTTCGATGGTTACTGGAGGATGCACCTCAAACTCATAGCAACGCTAAAACACTTGTTCGTACTTTCAATTCAATCTGTTCTTCGTTCCTCATCACTCAATCCGAAGGCTTTAATCCGCGACGGATACCGATGCATCATATCCGGCCGTTATGATGCTGCGAGTGTAACAAACAACAGAGTGGTTCCGACAGCCACAGGCGCCC
Organism: Macrocybe indica; assembly: GCA_030407095.1. NCBI lineage: Eukaryota > Fungi > Basidiomycota > Agaricomycetes > Agaricales > Callistosporiaceae > Macrocybe > Macrocybe indica. The sequence goes on along the minus strand of JARFTL010000001.1, from coordinate 152,113 downwards.
CCTATTCAATGACCCAGTTGGCCCATATCATTCCAGAATCAACTAACAACAATCTTGCACCTCGTTGATAAAGTGTGTGTACTATTATACTTTATGTGATTGTTCGTTGAACTGTCTAGGCTGGGTACGCCGCCACTGTCTGGACTATTTTCAAGAATTTCGGTTATCCGAACATCTTGAATGAGTTGGACGGTAACAACGTGCATCGCTTGGAAAATGTCTTCACATGTGACCCCAGCATGCATGGGTTTTTCGATGCTTTGCATATTTGGTTGTCCCCGACGGTATGCTTTTACGTTTCTGGTCGGTAGCAACAAACTGACGAAAACCTAGGAAATTCCTCATCGATACAAGCTTGAAGCGAGAATGCAAGGCTACACCACCGGTCTCGGGCCGTTTATAACCCTCAGCTCGACTGACCCAGAACGCCTTCCACCGCCATCCCCTGACTATCTCCGCCTTCACGCCTCGTGTGCAAGGATCGCTCATCTCTCAGGAGCGGGGGATTACATCGATAAAACATTGAGAGATCTTGAAGAAATCGGTGTTTTGGCAGAGGATGGGACGTCGGCGAACTTGCTCGAACATGCCCTCTATGCGACCAACAGAGTTGTCTCGTGTACGGTTTGAAAGGATTGTGGAAGTCGGCTTTGCAACATTTCCATTTTGATATCGTTTCTTTCGTAGTGTCATTTTGTTGTCTTTGTATTTAGGAAATAGGAACATAGATTGCATCCCGCTTTTGTCCTTGAGCTGGTCTATATATAGTTCTCTTTCTGAATTCAATCTCAAGGTGAGCTCATCCGACGCGGCCCACGTATCACTGGTGTTTCGAGTCGAGAAGAACATGTTGCATCGGAGCAGGTATACCAAGAACGCGCGAAACTAGACTGTTTCTGCATTCCAGCTCGGCTTTTCTGCCATGCTCACAATGCTTGCATCTGTCTCCTATGCGCTTTCAGGCGATGTTCGCGTTATCCATTTTAGCCTCTGACGAGTCATGCATAGCCTCTTCTCGACGGCGACTCTTCTTGCACATGTGCCAGGTGAAGCTAAAGTTCGATTCGACCCTCGAGATGAACATATCAGAGCTACTACCATATCATGCATGGGGTATACGCTACTTGGTTACGATTATAGATGCAGTACCGCGCGCTGATTGCCCGAACAGACGCTTGGCCAATGGAAAGCAGGAGGTTCTATGGTGTACAGTCAGTTCAATGAGGACATTCACTATTCTGTCCACGTGATTGTCTTCCCCACATCGTTCGCCCCTGCAGAGACGGGCGATTCGAAACAAAGTTGCAGGCCATGTATCCTCCCTTTTCATGAGTCTCAGCAAGTTCGGTATACAACATTATGTCGACGCTTCTTCCGTTTCACAAGGAAATCCTGGAACGCATTCACGATCCCGCCACGAGCGATCTGCTCGTCATAGCGCGCGGGCTCGGTCTTCGTCGAATCGTCTGCACGCTCTTGAAGATCTACGACTCGCCTCAGAACCTGGTCCTCATCGTCAATGCCTCGCAGGAGGAGGAGTCTGAGATTGGCGAAGAGCTGGGGCTCATGGGTTGCCGCAGACCGGGCCTGCGCGTCGTCGGGTACGAGACGGGGAGCAAGGACAGGTACGTCAAGTTTGATGGTCTGCAGCCGCTGTGGTCGGTTTAGGACAGGTTTGTTCGCAACAAGACAGGAACTGTACAAGGGAGGCGGGATCATATCCGTCACGTCGCGCATCCTCGTCGTCGACATGCTCCAGGGCGACATACCCGTCAATCTCATAACAGGAATCATGGTACTGCACGCTGAAAAGTGGGCTCGAAGCCGCGACGAATCTCGCTTTATGCCTATGTCTGACATTGCGTTGCAGAGTCACGCCGCTGGTCCTCGAGGCGTTCATCGTCCGCCTGTACCGCGAAAAGAACACGTCCGGGTTCTTGAAGGCGTTCACCGACCAGCCGGAGCGCATCACGAGCGGGATGTCGCCGCTCAGAAACATCATGAAAGAGCTTCAGCTCCGTCGAGTGCACATATATCCTCGGCAAGGCAGTGCTTCCGAATTTCGTGGATTTAAGGACTTATGCTCATTTCAGGTTTCACGAGGAGATTAAAAAATCACTGGAGAGACGGAGAGCAGATGTCGTCGAACTCGCTCAACCACTGACCGAACCCATGCAAGAGATCCATCACGCGATCATCCAGTGCATGACAACAACACTGTCCGAACTGAAACGGTCCAACACGACGGTATAGCGTTCCGCCCTTAAATCTCGCTTCACCCTTCGACTGAGAACCATGTTTGCTCAGCTCGACTTGGACGATTTCAATGTCGAGAACGCTTATTTCCGTTCTTTCGATATCATCGTTCGCCGGCAATTGGATGCGGTGTGGCACAAAGTCGGTCCAAAGACGAAACAGCTCGTAAACGACCTCGGGACGCTCCGCCAACTGCTCTAGTGCGTCACATGTCTGTCGTTCGTTCACCGCTGACCCTTTTTCTCATACCCAACGTCTGCGGACGATTTCAGCTACCTGCTGACGTACGATCCCCTCCATTTCCACGCCTATCTCGAAACGCTCATCGAATCCAACTCCGTCTCTGCTTCGGGCGGACCGAAGCAGCATCCCTCCCCCTGGCTCTTGACAGACGCCGCCAACACGATCTTCCAGGTCGCGAAACGGAGGTGCTACATCATGATCGCCAATAAAAAGGTGGTCCCTCCTCCGGCAGACATCGATCTGATAGACGACGAGGACGTCTGGGACGTGCTGGACGAGTTGGAGGCGCAGTCGGCTAGAGAAGCGACGAGCGTCGTAGGGGGGTCAGTGGACAAGGGAAAGGGAAAGGAGAAGACGAAGGAGTACATCAGACCTGCGTGGCTGCCGGACGGGATGGAGCCTGTCCTGGAGGAGCTTCCGAAATGGAATCTGCTGTCAGACATTTTGCAGGAGATTGAGGAAGAGATGATCCGTTGGGAGTCAATGCGGAAACCTGGTGAATCCCTCCGTTGTTTTAATCTCTTCATATATCTCACCAAACACTCCAGCTTCTCCAGGCAGCAATATCGTCCTGGTCATGGCCTCTTCGACCCTTATGTGCTCCGACATGAGCGAGTTCCTATCGAAAATTGACCACGATGCGCCTCGCGGGGCGAAGGGACGAAGGATGATGATGCGGAAACTCCGTTCGTACCTCTGGTGGAAAGGCAACCTCGGTAAAATGAGGAAAGAGGAAGCGAAAACAGGGCCTGCGGCTTCCTCGTCGACGGCAGGTGACAGGACGTCCTCTCATGGAGGAGCAGGTGGCGGCGAGGGCATCAGCGAGGCGTTGAAGAAAAAGGATAGAGAGATCGCTAAACGGAGCGCGGGTCGGAGGAGAGTGAGAGGCGGAGCGCCTGCTACTGCATCTGAATCACACACGTCGTCGAGCGCAAATTTGAGGCCCGAGGTTCCTGCTGTCGTGGGTGAAGTGCGCAACGAGGCCGACGCTTTTGCGGAATCGTAGGCGTTCGTTTTATTATTTATTCTGCGCTGCATTTACGACCCCCCCCCTCCCCCCCTTTTTTTTTCTCTTTCCTTGCAGTCGGGCTTTGCAGAATCCAGAAGAGTCGATGGCACTCGTGCCGGACGCCGAGGATGACCTGACGCTCCTCGATTTCAGATCCGGGGCGCTGGGGAGCGAGTTTGATACATATTATGGGCTGATTCCTCCAGAAGAAACTGTGTTGGTGAGGGCGTATTCGGAGGACGCGGATGATCGGATGCTCGCGGAGATCCAACCGAGGTTTATCGTCATGTTTGAGCCCAACATGGAATTCATCAGGCGCATCGAGGTGGGTCTTGGGGGGAGTGCGCCGCTATTTCTTGATTTTGACGGAGCGAGGCATAGGTATATCGCAGCGCGAATCCTGGGTTGGGAGTGAGGGTGTACCACATGGTGTATCGTGATTCTTGCGAAGAGCACAAATACCTGGCTGCGATACGCAAGGAGAAGGAGTCTTTTGAGAGGTTGATCAAGGAGCGGGGAGTGAGCTTCTTCGTGTCATTTCTTGGATTCGGAGGGCTAAACGAATCGTCTGAACTGTAGTCGATGCTGATGCCTATACATGAGGAAAGGAGGGACGGTGCTGGTAGGAGCGATACGCTGATCAAGACTATCAGTACACGGCTGGCAGGTGGATGGAGAGAGCTGAACCAAGAGCCGTCAAGGGTATATTTGTCTACTATTGTTACCGATGTTCCGCTGACAAGCATGGCTCGTCTAGGTCATCGTTGACATGAGAGAGTTCCGCTCCTCGCTGCCCTCTCTTCTTCACGCGTCCAACCTGTTGATCGTTCCGGCGACTCTGACCGTCGGAGACTACATCCTCACACCGGACATTTGCGTCGAGCGCAAGAGCTTGGCTGACTTGGTCTCGAGTTTCAACAGCGGGAGATTGTCCGTCTCGAGGCTTTACGTCTGCCGTTCAGAGAGCTGATGTGATGGACAGGTACACGCAGTGCGAGCTCATGTCTGTTCATTACAAGACTCCGGTGCTTTTGATCGAGTTTGAAGAGGACAAGGCGTTCACGCTCGACGTACGTACCGCGTTCCCTGATGTTATGCCTAACGCCTAGCAAACAAAAAAAAAAACACGCAGATCATATCGGACATGAAGTCGTACGTGAAACCGACGGGGAAGTACCCGAGCAAGAAAAAGGGAGCAAACTCGTACGAGGCGGAGCTGGCGCCGTCGATCCAATCCAAGATCGCGCTGCTGGTGCTGTCCTTCCCCCGCGTGCGCATCATCTGGTCGTCGTCGCCGTACGCGACGGCGGACGTGTTCAACGATCTGAAGAAGAACAGCCCCGAGCCCAGCCTCGTACAGGCCATCGCTGTCGGCGCGGACGACGACCCTGATGCGGGCGCAGGCGTCAACGGTGCGGCGGAGGAGCTCCTGCGGTGCCTGCCTGGCATCACGGCGAAGAACGTGAAGCACGTCATGAGCAGGATCGGCACCGTGCGCGAGTTTTGTGCGATGGACCTCGTCCAGGTGCAGGATATTCTCGGCGTCGAGCCGGGTAAGCTGTGTTGGGAGTTTATGCACAAGGGCGATCGGAAGAGTTGATGTTGATGAGAGTGTGTGGGATGAGGGCTCTTTTGCGGTGTATATAGTATAGTCTTCCCCCTTTTTTTTTTCTTTTTGGATAATTGTCTCCGTTCCAACGTCAGATTTCGCATTTGCATTCAGAACCAGGGCAGGAAGGATTCATGGTACTCAGGTCCAGGCGGACATGCACGGGCAATTTCGGGCAGCCAGTCTTTTTTTTTGTCCCAAGATCGCAAGGTCCAGCAAGACAAGTGGCATCAGCGCAATCAGTGGGTCCTCGGAAGACAGATTCATCATGAGTACAGACGATTGAGGCTTTATATGAAATGTGAGAGCAGTGTGCAAGTAGAAGACGCCAGCAAGAACCTCTAATATCAAGGCACATGCTTACATAAGGACATCTTCGTCTCTTCTTTCCAGCGCTGAGCACTTTTTTTTTTTTAAGGACTGGCAATGCAGAATCCGTTCTTCGCACCCACGCCACCGACGGCGTTCAATTTCTCCGTTTCAGCCAGCATGGCATCCGTCGCCCAGCCGCGCCTCCTCGTCCCGAGCCCAGCGCCGCCGCCGTTGCCGTCTTTGTTGCAGCAGACCGCGCCCGTGTCGGGACATGGACCCGGACCCGGACATGGCGAGGCGGACCCGTCTGCGTCGACGACGTTGCATCAAGGCGGCGCGGACCCGAACTCGCCGGACTTGTTCAGACAAAACATCCTGTTTATCCAGGCTGAGGTGACGAGGTTGCAGCATCTCGCGAGGGATACTCTTGCAGGGATGTAAGCAGCCGTTTCATTACCTTTTTTTTTTTTTGGGTTGCCGTCATGCGTTGGCTAAACGATCGCGTCCCAGACAAAACGCGTATCATCCAGGAGCGAACCCTGCTCACACGGAAGGTCAGGTTCTTGCTGCACGTCATCATCATCTTCAGCTTCACACAACTCACGCCCACGCTCCCCGCTCCGCTGCACAGCTCAAATCGCGGCGCTGAAACAGACGATCCAGCACATCGTCGACATCTTGCGCCACACAGGCGTCGGCGGGCTTCCGCTTCTGCACCCAGAGACAAGGCCGGGACCGGGACCGCACGCTGCGGCGCCGGGCGACAGCACCGTGGACGCGACGCTGCTGCCGACGATCGTGCTGCCTGCGGAGGAGCAGCTCATGGCGGACACGGAGCGGTCCATCGAGGTGCTTTTTGAGCGGCTTAGGCGGAGCCAGGAGAGCGCTGCTGTTGTCGCTAATCTGCTTGGTTCTGCTGCGGGTGTGAATGCCGGTACCAGTGCCAGTGCCAGTGCCAGTGCGAGCGCGGACGCGTTGGCCGGCGCGAGGGCTGGTCCGACGCCTGCGCCCAGCGGGGCATAGGTATAGGATGGAATAGCTGGAGGATGCGGATTGCTGTCGTTTGGGTGCTCAGGAGTGGGTTCACGCATCGCTGTGGCAGGCATCAGGTTTGTACCCACAACTAAGTACGAGCAAAGAAGGGGAAAAAAGGCATGTGGATATGTAGCAACGAAAGGTGAGTGGACAGCTTCAAACGTTCGTTCAACCGATTACATGATTCTCATCGTCGTCCCACCGGACAAACTTGTTATCGATCTCGCGAAGCGAGTAGTGCTTTTCGTAAAAGGGGATCCAAACTGCAGGCACCGTGATGACGGCGTTTTCCCCGGGCTGAGCATATTGCGCTCCCACTGCAGCAGCAGCACCCTCGCAGCCGTCAGCCACGAGCTTGTAATTCTCAAAAGAGAGGAAAAAAATAATAATAAAATCAACCCACAGTGGTGTGCGGTCCCCCAAGCAGCGCCGGCGGCGGCGAATGCGGCCGAGTTTGGGCGACCCGTCAACGCATCAGAGAACCACCTGGTGCCGAGACCTACAGCCGCCGAGCCTGCAAGACACGCTATGCCGATCTCGCTGATCTTCCTCCAGCTCTCTCCCGGCGAAAAGCGATTGCCGCCCGAGTCGATCCGCGCCTCAAAGTGGTGGGCGAAGGTCGAGAGGTGCAGTCGGATCGTTTGATCTGGCTGCACCTCGTTGTGGAATGCGAGGGGTGTGGAGATGGAGAAGGCGACGTTGAGCGTTGAGGAGGTTTGGTTGTGCAACGTGATGTCGGGCATTACTTTGGGGGTTGGTTTGGTGGGTGAGCTGCGCAAACCTGGACTGCGGCTTCTTATACTTGGCCTCGAGGACGTGGCCGTAAGACTTCGAATAGCGCTGTGTTCTTGCGCGCTAATCTAATGCTCGTTTCTTGTACCCGTTTCTTTTTAGTCGTGGTCAGAGCAGAGATGAATGTTGCTACGATAGCGTAGATACGATAACAACAGCCGTTAGCAATGACACTACTGTGTCCATAGGTATTTAGGAGTTGTGGACTTCGGGGGAAGATAATTGCAATTGGTGTTGCGTGAGAAATTTCAAAGTCCATATTTACGCCCTGCAAGTCTCAGTTTTTTGTCCGCAATCACCATCATGTTCGATTTGCCTGCAGAGCTCGCGCTCGCGATCCTCGCCTACCTCCCGGTCGAGTCTCTGGCAAGCCTGCAGCTCGTGTGCCGCGCCTGGCGGACGTTCTTTCAGGTGCACGACTCCGCCATATACCACAAAGCCGCGTTCTTCCATGGGCTCATCCCGTCTCTCGCCACGGCGCTGGGAGATGTTCGGGGCTTGTATTCGAGACGGTCGTTGGTCGGTGTTGGGGGTTGGAAGGACCTATGTATGTCGCGGAATGTCCACGGAGCGCATCGTGGTTTGACTGGCTGACGATTCAGGTCGACGGAGGCGCCTTATCGACCAGAGTTGGTCTGGCAAAGCCTCGTCTGGCATCACACCGTATCACTCTTCCGGGACGTCTGTTCATCGTATCAAAGTCGACGAGAAGGCGGGATACATCCTTACCACGTCGTCTGAAGGGGGATTGAGGGTGATTGACATGGAGCGAGACAAGGTGCTGTGGTCGCTCCCACAGGTGCGCGCCCGGATCGCCGAAACTGGGGGTTGCTCTCCGCTCGGCTTGCGCTGACCAGGATGACGGCAGAACCATGTCCGCGGGTACGCTCATTGCGAGTACGCAGAAGGGTTCGTCATTTTTGACTGCGTCGATGGCGCGAAGGAGGTCTGGCGCCGCGTTGATGATTACGATGAGGACGAGGCGTTACGCGTAGTAGACGAGTCGTGCCCTAGGGCGCGCCAGATGACCGCATGGATGGTGGCCAACGCCGCTCAAGCCGCCGAGCCAGGGGACGCGAACGGCAGCACGCGGGGGCGCTTTCGCCCGTGGGCGCTCCTCCGTCCTCCAGAGCCGACGCGTGCGTTCCGCTTTTCGTACCCGCTGCTAGGCGCCGCGGCGTGGGATAACGTGTACCTCTGGGACGTGCGCACGGGCAAGCTCGTGCAGACGATCGAGGGGACGCAGTCGGATGACGGGCAGCAGGCGCACGTAGCCGGTGCGTGGCCTGCGCACCGCTTCCTCGGCAATATCAATTACATCGAGATCGGACCGCGTCACGTCTTTGTGTGCGGCATCCACTGCCTGCGCGCGTTCTCGCGCGAGACGGGCCGGTGTGTGCTCGATCTGCCGTCGTCTCGCCCTGCGTTTGGCGCGTGGCGTTTCGCGATCTCGTCCGACAGGCCTGATGATGTGAACGCGGAGTCTGCGCTCGTGCGACATGCCTTGGTCGTCAGTGCGCAGCCGGAGCTGACGGAGCAGACGGTCGTCGACGAGTTCATTGCTGGTGCGTTTGCGTTTGCGATCTGGTATCGGAAAGCAGGCGGGTACCCTGAGTTTCTTACTTGATGATTCTAGTGCATGTGTCGTCGTGCGGTCGTCATCTCGCGTGTCTCCTGCTGAGCTCGAAACTCATCTTCATACGCGATTTTGAACGTGCAAGGCAGGAAGACGTTTCGGTGTTTGACCTTTCTGTTGAGATCCAGCTGGGTTCTCCGTGTTATTCCTCGCGATACCTCGCGTTTGAGAACGGACGAATCGGGGTCGCGACGGTGCGTTCCCTCAAGAAGTCTTACTAAGTGACCATTGATCCTTCTATCGCCAGCGCACGGGCGTATTCATCGTCGAACCCGACTGGACCCAATCCACTCCGACGCGAGACGAACCACCTCATCTGTCCGTCTCGCGCGTGCCGATATTCGGCAATCGGTCCTGCCTCGCCGGCATAACCTGTCTGCAGATGACCGACACCGGTCTGTTCATCAATTGGGACTCGTCCAATTATGGCTCTGGCGACTATGCCGACTACGACGAACTGTTCTATGAGGCGCTCGAGGAGGAAGCCAAGTATGCTAGCCTTTCGAACGGCGTCCTTGTGGCGCTTGTTGATTTGAATGGTGAGTTGATTGTGCTGTCGGACTGCGGTGGTTGTTCTGATTGTTGCATATTTTGGTCGATAGAAGGGAATGATGATGATTCTTCGACTGTGTTTAGCGTGGATTTTGTTCCGGCTTGAGGCGTTGCGTCTTCTGTCAGGCGTAGTCCACGTTGTTTTCCGTTTCGCTTTTACTATATGTTGTCGTGCCTTCCTTCAATGTTAGTCGTTTGTTCAGAAAAACCATACTACTGCGAAGATGTCCTCAGGCAGAACGATCGTTGATGCACCTCAGGAGAGACCGGACACAGACACAAATGAACGACGTTGAGGAAACTTTACAACACGAGTAAGGAGGACTACAGCGGACCAGCGTCCAGGCCTAGCAGAAGGTGAACGCAGCTAGAGCCTGTAGGTAGCCGTGACACCGGTGAGACGCTGTCGAAGCACGACCACGACCCAAGGAGGGGCTTACCTATCGTACAGAGACACGGTCCTCGGGTTTAGGCGTAAAGGAGCTCGTCGGCAGCGACGCGCCAAGGGCCGATGCGCCACTTGCGAGGCTTGAGGCTGTCAGCCGCTTCGGTGAGGACCTCGTCGGCCGCGACGCGCCAGGGCCCAATACGCCACTTGCGAGGCTTCATAGCGTCGGCTTCAACGAGTTCGTCGGCCGCGACGCGCCACGGTCCGATGCGCCACTTCGGGGGCTTGATCGCGTCCCCGTCCGCCATGATGTCGTCGGCGGCAACCCTCCACGGTCCGATGCGCCACCTGCGCGGCTTGATGCTGTCTGCCTCGACGAGCTCGTCAGCGGCGACGCGCCACGGCCCAATGCGCCACTTCGGAGGCTTGATGGCGTCAGCAGCCTCTGCGAGGACCTCGTCCGCAGCCACGCGCCAAGGGCCAATGCGCCACTTGGGTGGTTTGACAGCGTCGATCTTTGCCAAAGACGCGATCGTCAGTCCAAAGCACGTTGGAGATGTCGGAGAATGATCTCACAGATGCCATTTGGTTAGATATGCTTTGTAGTTGTGAGTGCAGAAGATGCGAGAACGAGTCTGAGGGACAGACGAGGTGCGATTGGACTGTGCTTTTATACTCGTCTGGCGGTGCGGAGCCTCCATGAATGGGATATCGTTTGACAGCCATATCATATCGCAGCCGACCAACCCCACAGACAGAAGGCACCGGTTTGATGCCATCCTGTGGCGCCTTTCTCTCGTCATCCATCCTCACTCACGGTGTTTCGTATCTCCGCCAGAAGCGACGCCGTGCAAAGGGTCCTCCATTGAAGCCGTCAAGCTCAAGATCCCCTGCGTTGTTCGGATAGCCGTTTCTGTAAAGATAGTGGGAATCAAATGGACCCTTTGGTGTTCGTAGTTTGAAGACGAAGAGGAATGGATGGCCATTGCTTGACAGTGAAGCGCAACGACTTTTTGTTCTGTGTCAACTCTTCCAAAGCAAATATACCCAGACGGAAAAAGGATCGGCATTCGCATTGAGCCAGGAGACGAAGTAATCCAATGACGGCGGCGGTGACACTGACCCTCGTTCTTAGTCGCTTCGGGTACACCGCAAGCTAATGTTTTCAGGAATCAGCCTTTCCACACCAGGATTGGCCTACATTCCCTATGTCAAGCGGCTCCAAAACACCCTCTTGATTGAATAACTGAAGTGTGCAACCAGGGTATATTCGGTTCGCAGATGACTTGCAACTGCTTGGCCGTTCTGCGGGCATTTACGTTTGAGTCGAACGTGCGTAGAATGTCTTTGAATGGTCGGAACGTCAAGTAATTGAGTGGTAGAAGATGAATTGCTGAGATGGGGATCAAGCGACGAGCACGTTGCTGGTATGCAGACTAAGCACCATTGGGAGTAATGTCTGATGCGTAGTGCGGATGGATTGCGGGAGCCATCCGGGTCAACGTGTCGGCGGAATTCCTGGCGAGTCTTTGTACGAGTAAGCACAGACTGAGAGTACATCGAGCTTCATTTTCAGGCAGATTCCTTGCAAGTTGAAGTTGAGGTTTGAAGCGTTGAGTCGTGTCACGAATCTCGTGCGACGTGACAAGCGCGCTTTAGACGCAAATCGCCATGTCGCATGGCACAGTTTACGACTTTCTGCAGGTATCCAGCCCTGGTGCCAAAAACTCACTCGACATGTCTGCGATGATTTTACCGACTTCAATAAATTTGGCCTGACCAGGCTGTAGAACTAGGCAACACTCGTGAACGTCTTGACTAAGACTGGCCCTAACAATCCACGATCCAGATACGTGGAATGCAGCCTCTACGTGCTCTCAAGTCTGGACGATGCATACAAAAGCCAAAGACTGCGATTCACTACAAAATTTAGGCACAGAAGAACTAGTACAGAGGTACATCGAGGATCAGGGCCTATCACATATCTGTCATGAGAAGCAAACGGAATACCAATGAGAAGATACTGACCTCCTTACAAAGCGGAAGCGGACCTTTCGAACTCAGGCGTAGAGGAGCTCATCGGCGGCGATCCTCCACGGACCAATGCGCCACTTGGGAGGCTTGATGCTGTCCGCATCCGCGAGGACCTCGTCGGCAGCAACACGCCAGGGACCGATGCGCCACTTTGGCGGCTTGATGGAATCGGTGTCGGCCATGATCTCGTCTGCTGCGACCCTCCACGGTCCGATGCGCCATTTCGGAGGCCTGACACTGTCTGCCTCGACGAGCTCGTCGGCAGCCACGCGCCACGGTCCGATACGCCACTTGGGAGGCTTAACAACGTCGATCTGTTAAACACGACGGGTGAGCGACGAGAAATGGCAAAGAAGAGAGACACGACTGACGGAAGCCATTTCGTATGGAGATATGTGTGTTTGCTTGTGAGCAGAGAACGACTTTGAGGGGGCCAAGTCAGTCGCTGCTGCTCTCTTTTTATACGCGTCCACCCGCATTCCAACGTTCCAGAAATAGGCATAAACTGCGAGAGTTCATAGCCGAACAAAGAGAGGCAGGTGGAATGCACGCCCGCACTCCACCACGTCCTAAAGCATTCCCTCGTCCCGTTTCTTTTACGTCTCCCCCATCAGAGCGACACCGGCGAACGTCAGACCCTCAGACCCTCGTTTAGTGTTAGATCGGCCGGCCAAGCGATACATGTGGACACGTTCTCAGAACCTGTCGGTTTCTCGAAAACTTGACACCATCCACACCACTGGCAGACGTCGATTCAAAAGCGCACAGACGAGGGAGCAGGCAGCTCGGTCTTCAATCATCCGCTCGCTCCCTGAACCCGTTGACAGAAACAGCTAACCGAACTCGCTGTTCGCGATCTCGTCGCTTCCCTCGGGGCATGGCTTAGACGCACGAAGTCGAATCGCACACCTCCCGGCTCGAACATGCCAACAAAAACCGCCACCCACTCAGACGATGGAAAAAAAAATAACAAGTTGATACGTAATACAAATTTCCACTCGAGTCTACACTACACTATATATACCTTTCCATCGCACGTAAACAAAAAGAAAAAAAAAAAAATCCAACATCCAACATCCAACGCCCAACAACCAACAGCCAAGCCCGAACATCCAACCTCACGCACCATAATCCTCCAAAAGCTCACGAACGCCTTCATACGTCTTCGCCGCCCTCGGCTCAAACACGACAGAAAACGGCATAGGATGGGCGTTGGCCGACTCTGTGAACGCGAGGTCGTCGATCGGCGCAGCGCGCGGGTCAGGCTTGACGGTGAACGCCCACTGGATGAGCGCCGCGTTGAGAAACACGGACGCGCTCGCCATGTGCTGCCCTGGGCATACTCTGCGTGTGATGTTTCGGAGGTGAGAGATGGACAGTCAGTCAGTCAGTCAGTCGGTCTAGGAAACGGCGGGCGGAGCGATTTTTTTAGCGCACCTGCGACCGAAACCGAACGAATACGCCTTCAAGTCTTCCTTGATCTTTCCCTCCTTGGTAAGCCACCTCTGCGGATCGAAGCGTTCGGGGTCTGGAAAGAACTGCGGGTCACGACCCACAGCCCACACGTTTCCAATGACAGCCGTCCCTTTAGGAATAACATAATTTTTCTACCAAAAAAAAAAATTCCATTCAAACCGAACCAAACCACAGAAAAAAATTTTCTGATTCTACGCACCCAAACGATATCCTTGCTCGCCTTGTGCGCAAACCCACCGGCACTGACAGGACGCCACCTGAAGCTCTCGAGGACAAACGCCTGAAGCTGCGGCAAGTTTTCCTGATCCGACAACGTCGGCGCGCGGGTCCTCCCCACGACGGCGTCGAGCTCTCGCTGGACCTTTGCCTGCGCTTCAGGGTGTCGCGCCGCGGCGAGGACGGTGACGCTGATCGCCGACGCGGTGGTGTCGGATCCGGCGCCGAACATGGACCCGGCGAGGTACGCCGTCTCGTTGTCGGACAGGCCCAGTTCGCGCTGTCTGTCGAGCAGGTACTTGCCGAAACAGTCTGGCGTCGCGTCGCCGCGGTCGAGCTTGCCCTTGAGCTCCATGAGCTGCGTCTTGAACAGGTCGAGCTCTTCGCGGTGTCCGTCTTGCAGCTCTTTGAGGTATCCGGGGATGTAGCTGATAAAAGAAAACATGAAGAACGAGCGCGTGATGAGCTGGAGCGGCGAGGCTGTGGTGTGACGAATGCGCACCGGAGGATGGGCCAGGCGTCGACTTTCCAAAGCCCAGGACGGAGGTTGTTTCCGAGACGAGTGAGGCAGCGGTTGACGGCTTTGATCTCTGGGTCATCATAATCTTTCGAAATCTTTCCATATGCCAGCGCCATGACAACTCTTGCCGCATATCTACAGAAGAAAAAAGAAACGCACACAAGCTCAGACGCGCTTCAACAGGGCCAAGCACACGGCGTCGTTCCTACCGTTTGGCATGCTCCTGGTGTCCCTCTGGCCGATCGAGAATGTCATAAACGTGCTGCCTCGCGAAAAGGCTCATGGTAGGCGCATAGGTCGTCACGATTTTAGGCTGCAGATGCGCGTGCAATGCCCTTGTCACATCATCATCCGGATACGTCATGTGATGCCAAAAAAAAAGGGGGGGACAGGCGGGAAGCTCACCTGCGCATGCGCTTGAATCGGTCGCCGGCGGGGGTGAGAAGGACGCGCATGCCGCCAGACAGCGTCTCGCCCGCAGCGATGCTCTTCGGTCTGTCAACGGTGTACGCGCCCTCACGCTCCATGATGTCGATAGCGGCCTGGAGACGGCCGATGATGATGATGGTCTGGAACCCCTGACGGAGCGAAAACATTGGACCGTACTCCTTTGTCCACTCTTCAAACTTGCGATACGCGCTGCGAGACGACCGACGTTTGGGTGGTGGGGTGAGGTAAGCGAAAGTCGTCAGTCTGGGAAAGAGTCCTTAGACTAGGGGAGATCGTAGACGTACAATTTTGTGGGGATGGTGTTGCCGAATATCCAGCTGTCCCTTGGCGGGCCGGGCGGGAGCGACACGTTCGACGGCGTCTTGCCCGTCAAGTGTCTGTGCAGCACCGCCAGCAGAGTCCCGCACAGCACCAAGACAGCGACGGCCTGCGGCTGCGACAGCGTTTCCAACAGCGACATGATGAAATTTCCCAATGCCCCCAGCGTCCAACGCTCGAATGCTCTATAGTTCCGAAACTGAGTGTAGGTTTTTAGCGATGAGAGGATAAGGCCTGCGAGACGCAACGCTGGATGTGAGAAGAAAGGGGGATGTGTAGTGTGAGGTGGGGTGGGGGAGAGGTGAGCGTGGGGACGGCGCGGGGAAGCCGGAGAGGGTTCTTGAAAGGCTTATATTCAGGTCGCGGGCGCGGAGGGACCGGTCACTTGGGATCGCACCAAGATCCGGACGGGCGGGGGAAAGACGAGCCTTGAGGAAACTGGAGAAGAGCGATCTTCACGATAGATCCGGACTTGGTCACGGGGGGGGGGAGGAGCGACGGAGAGCGTGTCTGGGCAGGCGTTTTTCTGTTTCGCACATCCTTGATCGTCTTCTATTGAAAAATTAGAAACAGAAGAAAGAAAACATGATAACGAAAAGAAAAAACTGACATAAACCGCCTCTGAATACAGTTTGCTTTTTTTTTCTCCATCAACCCGATCCCGTCGATCGCCCCAAGTGCCTCCCATGAACCCGAACCGAAACCGAAAGCGTGGGGACCATCGCAACCGCCTTCTCCGCCGGGACTGGGAGGTCCAACTGCAAGTTCCTGCATAATCAACAAGCCTCAGTCCCTGCAAGCCGAAGCCGACCGTGACCTTGGACCCTAAACGGGGCAAAACTGACGCCTTTTGCTTATCGTGCGAAAGCCGTGTCCTCGCCCATCGGACGCGCGCATGACGTCGGCCCTCTCTCTCTCTGTTTCTCGATGTCACTGCGATAAGCCTTTACTAGCTTTAACTCTCCGGCCTCACTGCCCTGCCCGTCCTAAAGCTTAAAGACTTTTACCCAAGAGCCAATCTTCTTGAACTGAAGAAAATCGGTTTATTTTATTTTTTATTTTATTTTATTTTTTGGTCACTCCGTCTAATCTGCGGAATGCCGCACGACTGGCCTTGTGGTTTTTCTTTTTTCTTTTCTTTTCTTTTTTTTTCCCTCCCCTTTCTTCTCAGAAGAATGCGGTCCCGTCGTCCACGCGAACCCCCCCCTTGAGCTCGAAACGCGCGAGACGATCGTCAAAAAGATCGACACTTCACATGGCACAACGTTAACGATCACCGCATCCCACCTCCGCCGGACCCGCAACGCACCGCCTGCTCCTGCCCGTGCCGTCCCCACTTTCCAAGGGTTCCCGGCCTGAGCGATCATCGATCATCAAGGACCGCATACCCCACTCGTATACTACATATGACACATACAACGTTCGTTCATACATACATACCGACAAGTGCCCCGCCCAGACGATACCACATATCTACGGTACGGCACATATCCCCGAGATAATTAATCACAAACCACTCAGAGATCTATCCCCATCCGTCTAGTGAGATTCTCCTATAACACCCTCCTTCCTCACAGTAACAAAAAGACTCGAAAGGCCGACGTTCCAAGATCCTCCCTTTCGCTCATCTGCGTGACACAAATCTACACACGATGTCCACGCGCACATTTCTTTCGACATCTTTTTTTCACACATATGCTCACCGGGATCGACAACCAACGCATCGATACACGTCGAATCCTATACTCTACATCGATCCGCACCGACATCACATTACAAGCATTGTAAATCAGGAAGAGAAAGAGAAGTTGTAATAAAAAAACAATATCCAAGGATGACACATGCATCTAATCCCACCCTTTGATCTTCATCGTCCCCTTCTCCATCAAGTTCAAATGGAACTTGAACGCGTTCTTGAAATGACTCGTCAGCACGCTATTGCAACAAACAATCAAAAAAAAAAAAAAACCACGCACCCTGAGCATGTGAGGCTCGTGCCCAGCTCCGCGAGCCAAGCATTCATGCAACGCACGATCATAGTACTGAACAGCGAAAGTCAGCCACGCCCGGATCGACAAGCAAAGAGATGCTCACCTCATGCAAAAGATCCTTGTAAACCGGATGTGCGCACTTTTCAATGATGAGCGGCGCACGCTCGCGGGGCGACAGACCGCGCAGATCAGCGAGACCTTGCTCCGTCACGACGACGTCCAGATCGTGCTCTACAAGGGAGGTAAAGGAACCACACCAGCAGCCCGAATACGCTTAGAAACGCACCGGTATGGTCAACGTGCGAAGCAAAAGGCACGATGCAGCTTATGCCCGTCGGATCCGTCTTGGTAGGTCGACTGCAGTTCAAGACAAAAACAAGGCGGTCAGATCAGAAGAAGCACAAGCAAAGAAGAAGCGCACCTCGAGGGCGTGTGCATGATCGACAGCTTTGCGTTTCTCAAAAAGTCGCCAGAGCCACCGAGACCGTTCAGCATGCGCGAACCAAGCGCGTTGGTCGAATTGGCGTGAGCGTACTGTGACAACAAAAACATGTTAATGACAACCGACGTGTGGCACGGGAAACGGATGCAAAGTGCGCACAATGTCGACTTCGAGCGGCGTGTTCATGGCGATGACGCCCAGCCTGCGAATGATCTCGGGCGAGTTGGCAACTTGCTGCGAGCGGAGGAGCAAGCGGTCCTTGTAGTCCGACCAGTCTAAAAGCCATGGCACTTGTATGTTATCTCATCATGTAAAAGAAGACAGCTTACGGGAATAAAAGTGATCAAATCTATCAACGGCACAAAAAGGACAAGTCAGCTCGAACAGAAAAAAAAACCGACAAGCAAAAACACACACCCTTCCGGCGAAAACTTGATGCTCGTCGCCGTCGCAAACGACAATTTTCCAGAATCAAAGAACCTGATGAACGTGTCCTGCAAGACCTCCGTCCAGACCTGAACGCGCTGGAACGGTCCCTCTGCCAAACCGCCGATGATCGAGTTGGCGACGTTGCCGATGCCGGACTGCAGCGGCAGGAGCGACTTGGGCAGTCGGCCCGCCGAGACCTCGTCCGTGAGAAACTCGATCAGGTGCTTTGCGATCGCGCGACTTTCGTCGTTCTGGCAAAATGAGATGACGTCATTGAAGAGCATACCACGGACGGGAGGGGACCTACTTCGGGAGCGTTGAGTCCCGTGTTGTCGGGATGCTGCGATTCAACGACGGCGACGACGCGGTCCGGGTCGACGGGAATGGCCGTCACACCAATACGATCTTGTGGGTTGCGAATGGACTGTTTTTTTTTTTTTGTGTTAAGATCGTCCCACGTCACAACGAGAAACACAAGAAACGACTCACATAAGGAAGACGATGCGGCGGAACAAAAGATTGATTGATGTCGTGCAAGCCCTCGAGGTTCGGAAGGATGGTGTTGACTTCGATGATGATCTTCTCTGCGCACTGGAGGATCTCCGGAGTTGCGCCGACGGACGCGCCGGGCACGATGTGGCCCTCTTCCGTGACGGCAGTAGCCTCGACGATTGCCCAGTCGAGCGGTTTCTTCGGATCGCCGTGCTTCTTGTGCAGGTTGTAGTACCCGTATGTGAGGTCCTGCGGAAACACTGCGAGACAACGAGTATTGTCATTAGCCAGCACGATTGCGAGGGAGACAGAAGCCCACTCGATAGATGCTTGTCTGCAAACGCGATGCGACCAGCGTTGATTCCCTTTGCGACTTCCTTACCGACCTGGTGAGGATAGCGTCGGGCGATCCTGACATCCATGGTCAGACAGGCATGCACGACTTTTCTGGGTCCGCACACTCACATATCGAGCCTTGCCCATCTGTCCTCGATCTCGGGCCCGACGGACGCGCCGACAAAGAGGTTGAACTTTTTCTTGGTCTCTGGGTTCGCCTGGAGGTTGTTGGATTCTATATGGTCCGCGATGGCCTGCGAGACAAGCATGCGATGAGCGTCGTTTGCAGAATCGGAACCTGAGTGAACACCAAGACATACTGTAGGGACAGCTTTGGGATATCCGACGCCAGTAAAACCAGACCAGCCAATCTACGCAGAACAGACATGATCAGATCTGCGGTTCACAGCAAACAAGTGTCCTACGAACGCACATAATCATCGTTCTGCACCAGAAAAAGGTCTCAGGTCACACCGATCGGTGCCAGCCGGGAAGGAACGCAGGACGCACCTTGAAAAGCCGGACGAGGTCTTCTGGCTTTGCGAGCTTTTGAAAGTAGGACGGCCTGCGGACGCGCTCTCTGAGACCAGCAGAGACAGAGAGGGCGTTCTGACGCAGGAAGGGAGTCACGCGCATTGTTGATTGGTTTCGGGAGGAGCAGGCGGGGGGTTGTTAGGAAGGATTTGTTGGGGTCACCATACAGACGTCAGACGGGGGTGTAATATAAAACAAAAAAACAAAAACACAGAAATTGGGGTCAATGCCGGCCGTGCTTGCCTTTTGCCTTTAAAGATCAAGCGGAGCATCCGATACCTTTGCCAGTGATGACGTAAGCGCTCTGGACCCTATCACCTTGGACGAGTTCACTTTTCGTATTTGCTTCTTACGTCCCTTGGTCCTGTAAAAGAACTCTGTCGGTCAAGTCGTCTGCGTCAATGCGCCAGCTATGATTTTTCCAATCATTGCTCATCTCAGGCAAAGAAATGTCAAGGGTACTTTGGATATATCAAACTACATAATGAGGGGGCATTCATCCCTTTTTTTTTTCCACAATATCCCAATCATTCATCAACGCATCGTCCGCGACGCGAGCGCACTTTTATCACAGGTAGCTCGACACCGCAGTCTTTTCCGTCAAACTAAACTCGTCGAACCAATTCAAAATGCCTCTCGCCGATTCTTCCTTTGCCCAACCTACAGTGCGCGCGAACGCGTGAAACCGTTTAGGCAAAAGCAAAGACTGGAGAGGCTTCTGCTGCTTCGAGCGACTCACGTTCGATCTGCACCGCCGGATCGCCGCGTACGGCGAATCCGTGTGCGACGCCCGAAAAGACCTGGATGTGGTACTTTGCTTTGGCTTCGATTAACAAGTCTTCTGCTCGTCGGCGCTTCTCTAGCGGGAACGTGTGATCGATTTCTGGCATTCCCGGAGCCCGTCAGACAAGAGACGCTGCAAAAGACCGAATAGCACTGAGGACGCACCGGCGCAGGACATCATCACGGGCCCTTTGGGTCATTGGCGAAGCGGAAAGCGAAAAGCTTGCGGTCAGGTTTTCGTCAGGCGTTGGAAATGAAAGTGGTGGCATACGCTTGACTCTGGAGATCTGGTCCTCGCTCAGGAACGCCGGATGCGCAAAGGCGGCTTTCGGACGCGCGTCAGATACATCAAACAGACGACGATGGGCGTCCGCCTCTCGCCAACGCGGCTCACCAGCTACGACTTTCTCCGTCGTGGCCATGTCAAGCGCGAACGGCCCGCCAAAGCAGTACCCTGCGAGTTTCCAATCATGAAAACGTCAAGAGCTCAAAAAAAAAAAATTCTGATCTAGTTCTGCAATGGCTGACCTACGGCGCAGTACTTTGCGTTGGGTCCGTACTGCTTGAACACGGCGTCCAGCCAGCGTGGCACCGCTGCGACGGCGGTCTTTTTCGCCTTGTCCATCCATGCTTGGCGGTCGAACCCCGCCTCCGTGTGAACATGCACCGGATCGCCGAAAAAGTAGTCGATGCCCAATACGACGTATCCTTTTTTTTTGTTATATGCCTCAATATTTCCATCTAAAGAAAAAGAAAAAAAGACAGAAAGGACGATGCGGAGGGTGGGGATATTCACCGTGCTCGGCAAAGTAGTCCTGGAGCAGCTGGTTGTTCAGGAAGAAAGGGCCCCATACGTCGGCGAAGAACAGGAGCACTCTTCTCTGTGCGCTTCCTTCCTTGCGCAGCGACGAAGACGGAGGTGGTTCGGAGACGTACGTCGGCACGCCGGCGATCGTCACGGACCTGCCGACCGGCGTGCCGCTGTGTTTAACGCCCGTGAAGCAGTGCTCGCCTGGCGGGCCTGCGAGGACGGCTGCGGTGCGCGTGGTGCTGGTCATCGTTGGCTTTGGAGAGGTTAGTACTTGTGAGGAGGGGGCAGCGGTTAAGCCTTGCTACAGTCCGGCGAGCGCGTGCGATGCTCTTATTTATTCACCTGATTCGTGCGAATGCCTGACTGGGAAGCTTAAGACTGACGTGGGGATGCGTGCTGAATTAGAGGAAGCAAGGAAGCGCAGGCTGTGAGAGCGCCCACCGGGCGATGGATGTTGCGTGCGTTCTGCCGCTTGCCGGTTCGTACAACATTAACACATGTCCCCAAGTGTAGCGTGCACAATACGTGCATGGAATTCGATAGACGTGATGTCAGTTTGAATTTCGTCTTTACATATGCTGGGAGGGAGGCAGGTCGAGACGCTATGGCTGGAGCCTAGGACGTCGCTCGCGGAGAGCCGTGTGCGTTCTTCCAACCCCGGATTGTTCAACGAACTTCGCGAACGCTACAAAAACCCGAGATTGCGAAATTGCGATTCCGTCAGCGCGGCGGCGTCTCGCTAGAGTTCCTGTGCAGCGTGCAAGTTCCGATTGCGGATTTGACTGTCCTGTTTGTTCCGTTCTACTGCAAGAATGAATCGGTTATATGTTATGTGTACGGAACGCACAGCGCCGCTCTATGGCCGAATGATGTAGCCAAGGCACCGGTGTCGTCACCGGTACCGCTTGTCGTTGGATCGAGCATCGGGTTTCCGCATGGTATACGACTTTGGTTCTGACATTCTAATACCGTGACCGAGATTCCGCTCGTTCATGACGAGCAGCAGGTGAACTTGATCTAAAGAACGTCGACACACTCGTTCCGAACAAAGCGACGGAAATGCATTATAACGCTTTCTTCCAATGCTTTATGACCTCTATTGGGCTCATTCTGCCCAGCTATTTGGCTTCTGAACACAGAACGGATTGCCACACATTGTCGTTTGGATGGAAGCTAGAGGACACTCTAGACATCGAACAAGGGTCTTGCAAAGCCGGACTGCAGTATAACCAGGCGTTCAATTGCTCAGGGCGTCTACACCGAATGCGTAATGTACAAGTCCCAAATCGTCAAGACTCACATTGTAGTAGTCTGGTTTGCTCCTACCTCAAATGTCATGTCTGCCGGAATTTCAACTTCTTTAGTTACTATGTCACTTTCTCTGTCGTTCGCCGGACTTGTCAAGGTTGGCACAGAATCAGTGTTCGAAGCAGTAGACAAATGAAAAACTATGCTCATTCACCTATCCTCCATCACGACGAATCTGCGCGGAACGATAGGGCCTAGTCGTCCAACAACCACTTATAGTAAGGCATTCACCAAGGAGCCCAGAAGTGGGATGTCGATGTGACAACGCTGGAAGGGGGATGGCGATTCGTGTCCGGCATCATTCGCTTGATTGCATCCCGCCGGCACTCCTCCATTCCAGCCGAAGAGACCATTGGAAGTTTTCGAGCTGCCATGCATCGGAAATGGGGTTGGTCATGACTGAGGGACTTTGTCCATCAGAACCGGGCAGGAGATTGAACAGCCGAGTTCTCTGCACCGACTTCAAAGGGTCCATCCGGCCCAATGAGGACAGGAATTCTGACAAGGAATACATGCACTCTCCAACCCGAAAGGCTGGTGCGCCATCGCTTATGGAGAGGGGCAGATATTGTTCCAGAAGCGGGTCCTACGGCAGGTTGCCCTTGTGGAATGCAGTGCACCAAAAAGGATGGGGGAGTAACGGCTCATCCTCGCGTCCGACGCAGGAGCGCTCGACTTGCCTTGCATCGGAAGTTGGAGAGGGGGGCGACCGAACAACGTTTGGGGTCTGACGTTTGCTATTGTCGCTCTGATACAAGACGATGGAGTGCGGGCGTGCATTCCACCTGCCTCATTTTGATCGGCTGTGACTCTCGCAGTTTATGCCTATCTCTGGAACGATGGAACGGGTTGACGCGTATAAAGAGAGCAGCAATAACTGACTTGATCCTCAGAGTCGTTCTCTGCTCACAAGCAAACACACATGTCCCCATACGAAATGGCTTCTGTCAGTCGTGTCCCTCTTCTTCGCCATTTCTCGTTGCTCACCGTCGTATCGACAGGTCGACGTTGTTAAGCCTCCCAAGTGGCGTATCGGCCCGTGGCGCGTGGCTGCGGACGAGGTCCTCGCCGACGCCGTTGATGTGGTCAAGCCTCCCAAATGGCGCATCGGACCATGGCGTGTTGCAGCCGACGAAATCATGGCGGACGACGACGCGATCAAGCCGCCGAAATGGCGCATTGGGCCGTGGCGCGTCGCTGCCGACGAGCTCGTCGAGGCAGACAGTGTCAAGCCTCCGAAATGGCGCATCGGACCGTGGAGGGTCGCAGCCGACGAGATCATGGCCGACACCGATTCCATCAAGCCGCCAAAGTGGCGCATTGGTCCCTGGCGTGTTGCTGCCGACCAGGTCCTCGCGGACGCCGTTGATGTGGTCAAGCCTCCCAAGTGGCGCATTGGTCCGTGGAGGATCTCCGCCGACGAGCTCCTCTACGCCTGAGCTCGGAAGGTCCTCCTTGTATAAGAGGTCAGCATCTCCCCGATAGAATGAATTCGGTTTGCCTCTCATGACAGATTTGTTGTAGGCCCTGATCCTCGATGTTCGTCTGTATTAGTTTTCTGTGCCTAAAGTTTGTAGTGAATCGCAGTCTGTCTTTTGTATGAATCGTCCAGACTTGAGAGCACGTAAAAGCTTGTGCATTCCACGTATCCACGTAGCTGAATCGTAGATTGGTAGAGCCAGTCTTAGTCAAGACCTTCGCGAGTGTTGCCTAGCTCTGCAGCCTGGTCTGGCCAGATTTATCGAAGTCGGTAAAATCATCGCAGGCATGTTGAGTGAGTTTTTGGCACCAGGGCTGGATACCTGAAGAAAGTCGTAAACTGTGCCATGTGACATGGCGATTTGCGTCCAAAGCGCGCTTGTCACGTCGCACGAGATTCGTGACACGACTCAACGCTTCAAACCTGAACTTCAACTTGCAATGAATCTGCCTGAAAATATAGCTCGATGTACTCTCAGTCTGTGCTTTCTCATACAAAGACCCGCTAGGAATTCCGCCGACACTTTGATCTGGATGGTATCCCGAATTCATCTGCACTACCATCAGACGTTCGCGCCACCTGACGTCTACGCACGTCCGACCCGAACGTAAATGCTCGCAGAACGGCCAAGCCGTTGCAAGTCATCGGCGAACCGAATACACCCTGGTTGCACATTTCAGTTATTCAATCAAGAGGGTGTTTTGGAGCTGCTTGACATAGGGAATGTAGGTCAATCCTGGTGTGGAAAGGCTGATTCCTGAAAACATTAGCTTGCAGTGTAACCGAAGCGATTAAGGACAGCTGTCAGTATCACCGCCATCGTCATTGCGTCACTTTGTCTCTTGGCTCAATGCAAATATCGATCTTTTTGCTGTCTGGGAATATTCACTTTGGAAGAGTCTATGCACAATATGGGGCTCGAAACAGTGGTTGCGCCCTGTCGTCGAGCAGTAGCCATTCCTCTTCCTCTTCAAACTACAAACACCAAAGGGTCGTTTGAATGCCGCTATCCCTACAGAAACAGTATCCGAATAATGCAAGGAACTTGAACTTGACAGCTTTATTGGAGGACCCTTGGCACGGCGTCGTTTCTGACGGAGATACGAAACACCCGTGAGTGAGGATGGATGACGAGAGAAAGGCGCCACAGGATGGCATCAAACCGGTGTCTTCTGTCTGTGGGGTTGGTCGGTTGCGATATGATATGGCTGTCAAACGATATCCCATTCATGGAGGCTCTGCACTGCAAGACGGTATAAAAGCACAGTTCAATCGCACCTCGTCTGTCCCTCAGACTCGTTCTCGCATCTTCTGCATTCACAACTACGAAGCATATCTAACCAAATGGCATCTGTGAGATCGTTCTCCGACATCTCCAACGTGCTTTGGACTGACGATCGCGTTTTTGACAAGATCGACGCTGTCAAACCACCCAAGTGGCGCATTGGCCCTTGGCGCGTGGCTGCCGACGAGGTCCTCGCCGAGGCTGTTGACGCCATCAAGCCTCCGAAATGGCGCATTGGGCCGTGGCGCGTTGCCGCTGACGAGCTCGTCGAGGCAGACAGCATCAAGCCGCGCAGGTGGCGCATCGGACCGTGGAGGGTTGCCGCCGACGACATCATGGCGGACGGGGACGCGATCAAGCCTCCGAAATGGCGCGTCGGACCGTGGCGCGTCGCGGCCGACGAACTCGTTGAAGCCGACGCTATGAAGCCTCGCAAGTGGCGCATTGGGCCCTGGCGCGTCGCGGCCGACGAGGTCCTCAATGAAGCGGCTGACAACATCAAGCCTCGCAAGTGGCGCATCGGCCCTTGGCGCGTCGCTGCCGATGAGCTTCTCTACGCCTGAGCTTGCCGAGTCCGTGCCTCGTGCACTTCAAGTTGGTAAGTCTTGGTTGGAATCCGTATTGGCAGGCCGCTTATAAAGAGTTGGTCAGAAGAACCGGTTTCTTTGAAGCATTTCCTAGGTCTCCAGTGATTCACGTCTGTTTTCTACCCGTCCTGTACATCAAGTCTGTAGTGGATCCAAGTTTTATAAACGCAAATTTTGGTTCGTTGTGCTGTACTAAGGGACGCGTATGTCACGCCGCACGATTAGCGTGACAACTCTGACCTGGTAAAGAATTTTCCGATGGCAGTTTTAGTCCCTCCTTAAAGCCTCACCAGACGTATTCACATTCAGAGAACAAAATTTTCTCTTATCTTCCCGTTCAGACCACTCTGTGATCCTACAGTTCCGCGGAAGTTGTAGCGATATCGTGCGTTGTCCTCGTTTATGAGGCACAGCGGATACAACTTCACTTTGGACATTCATCTGCTCAACATGTACTTGACGCTTTTGCATCAGCGCTTGATACATATTAGAGGCACGGCATTTAGAGCCTTCGACCGTCCCAGTCGTCGGATCCCAATGGCTCAGGGACTAACGGACGGGCTCTTTTCGAATGTCAGCCATCTTCCCCTAGATGAATTCCCCGTCTCTCGCCATTGAATCCCCCTCTTTCACGCTCCCCTACCGGCGTCGACCATGTCCGACGATGTGGCGAACAAGGGAACAGTCAGAAGCCTCCAGTGCGTCAAGAATTTCATTCGCTCAGACTTTTGGTTTCTGGACGGCAACATCGTCATCATCGCTGGTGAGGCCGCGTTCAAGGTCCATCGCGGGCAGCTGGAACGGCACTCGGAGATATTCAAGGATCTCTTCTCCATTGGGCAGCCCCTTGGACATGATCTCATCGACGGCTGTGCATGGGTGGAGCTCCATGACTCCCCAGCAGATGTGTTCTACTTCCTGAGTGCTCTCTATGATGGCCTGTATGTCCAATTAATCGTCTCTTTTCCTCGCTATAACTAATTATCCTCTGAAGGTACTTCAAAACACCCAGGGCAAACGATTTCGCGGCCATCGCGGGTGTTCTCCGACTATCTACCAAATACTTTGTGGAACACCTTCGTCAGCGCTGTCTAACTCGCCTCGGTCTTGACTGGCCGCCCACACTGGCCGGCTGGGATAGGCGAGAACGCGAAGCGACAGATGCTGCAGGCCGTTATGTTCCTCGCGACACATGTCCGCACCCTGTGCTCGTTATCCAGCTCGCTCAAGAACTTCAACTCTCCTCCTTTCTGCCAGCGGCCTTCTACGATCTCTGTCGCTACGGACCGAGCAAGATCATGATCGGGACAGTTCCTCCGCCTGTCCTCTTTGATTCGTACATCCCACATTTGAAGCGGTCGAAATACCCAAGAAATGTCGCTTTATCTCACAATGACTTGATCAAGGTCCTGAAAGGCAGGGAGGCGGTTCAGCGCTACATGGCCAATTTCATCGCCACGCAGCTTCAGTCTCGGAAACCTTCTGCCGATTGCTTATACCAGTTTGAAAAGGATCCCAGCAGACCGTGTCACGAGTCGTTTTATTTCATCATGCTCAACGTCCTGCGCTCGGTCGGCGGAATCGCGTGCGGGCGGGACGCCGATAGTTTGTTCACACTCGTACAGGCCACGGATATGCTTTCGAGGACGGACTTTTCGGACGGACAGAGGCAGTGCGGGTTGAAGATTTGTTATCCGTGCAAAGTCGACTTTGCTGCTTCTGCGGCTAAAGCTCGGCAAGAAGTTTGGTCAAGTCTGCCACAATGGTTCGAGCTAGAAGGTCATCCACAAGGCGCGAACGAAGTGATTAACGTTGGAGATGTGATCTAGAATCTTTCCGCTTTGCTTTCGCGTTTCTTCTCCTAGTTTTCCTTTTTTTTCGCGTATTTCTGCCTCTGTTGCTTTGTTCTTGGTTGATTCACTGCTGTCAATTTCCGTTTGTTATGTCTTGTGTCACCCTGTCCTTAAGCAAGCGCTCATGATGCCAGCATACAAGGCTGTACATGTTGTCCCAGCTTTCTATCAAAATATGTGCAGAAGCTTCTATCAGGGCTGGACTGGTCAGTTGAAGTGCAGAAACTTCTCACGGAGTTGAACTGATCCGACCGCCCAACGATCAACTCCTTCACAGCATTTGAGCCAATATGACTTGACGCACAGGATTCGACACAACACTGGTCTGTGGACGACCGCAACCAGGCACGGTCTTACAACATCAGGAATGGAAGTTCTTTTCTGCGAACCTCATCAGGTAACGGCCCCAGCGCGTATATTTTAAAGGTGCACAGGCAGGCATGTGCTGTCCCTTGACCCAAGTCCTACTTTCGTCCTCGCCTTCTCCATTACCATGCATCGTCGTCTTTCTACCCTTGTGAAGAGCGTCCGCGATGAATCGGTTGACACCGAGTCCAATGATTCTACAGTCACCGCTGAGGAGCCTCTCCCGATGCCCTCTCTTAAAGTCAAACGTCTGGACTACTATTATAGCCGATGGTCGAAAACATGGAAGTACAGGGTGTGTGTTGCCGTTCCGTCTTGCTTTGCATAGCTCTGATGCGGCGCTGCGTCCGCGTAGAACATGAGTTCGAGGGTCACCGTTGAGACGATTCCTATTCTGCAGAGCAGCGGCAACAACGATGCATGGAAAGACTGCAGCTTCGTGTATATTCATCCCAGAATCTCGCTAAATCTTCAGTGAAGCCTTACCACCGTTGCATTCCAGCCTGGTCCGCACAATTCCCAGAGAAGAGAACCGTGAGCCGACATTCAAGCTCGTCGTCAAGAGTGAATACATCTTGAAGGCTTGCAAGGACGTTATCCGTTCATGGCCGGGAGTTTCCTGGATTGCTAGTCCTCTCGAGGTACTTTGAATTTGCATCACACAGTCCAGCAGCTGATCATAGATTTTCCTATCTATCTCTGTAAAGCTCGATCCGGAGATGTTCATCACTTTCTTCAAAGAGTTCGTAAAGTACCGAGACTCGCTCTCAGATAAGAAGCCGAGAACGGAAGCCGAATCCCATATTTTATCTTCCGTCAACCTCCTCATCTCTTCCCTTTCCACGGACTACCGTTCGACCTTGGCCACCCTTGACAATCTCCTTGCCCATGGCGAAATCACGTTCGACCTTCTGTATGCTATTCTTATTCCCAGGTCATTGTTCGTCACCCGCTGCGCTGTAACCGGTCAGCCAAGGCTCTTCAAGCTGATCTCTTTCCAACGCACGGCGTGCGATGGGAAAATAGTTTATCTACTCAACTGCCAGAGCATAGATCTCGTTGATAGCATCATGGGAAATGAAATCAGTGTTGGCAGGGTGCGGGCCACTATTCTTCTGAAGTACTTCCGTGGAACGGTCAAGATTCAATCCTTGGACGCTTACCCTATCCAATTCCACCCCGAGGAGGCACAGCTGCGCGAGTCGTTGTTGCGTCGTGGCAAGAAATGGGTTAGTCTTATAGGAATGCATCACAAGCAATTCAGCGGGATTGCTGCACTCAAGATGGGAGACAAGCTTATGAAGCACAACGTACGGCGTTCCTGTTATGCTTACGAGCGCGGCAGTTTCCCTGATCCCCTTTAGGTGAAAGGCCGAATCATGGTGGATAGGGGTCAGTCCTGTTCGTCTCCTCGTAGGCTTCATTTACTAAGTTGATGTTCAAGCCACTTTCAAGCGTTTGAATCCGGCCTATCAGTTCCCAGCGCCAGTTCCTTCGGACACCAGCGTGCTGCGACCTAACACTCAGCAACGACACATTCACGACCACATGCCCGGAATAGAACCTCCGCCCTCACCTCAGCCCTTAAACCCTCCGAACCCGTATGCCAATGGTAGATATAACATAATTCGGAAGTCGACGTGTTGATAAATTGGTTTCAGTCGTCTTGGTTGAATCCCAGAAACGGGGTGCCGCGGCCAACGACGTTCAATTGTCGGATGAAAAGCTACTTTTGACGTCTACAGTCGTTTACGGTTTCAGTTTGTCGGACAAGATGTGGTGTGAGCGTCAAAATGTCTTTCAAATGTCATGCAGGACTGAATGGTCTATTCTAGTCGAATTCGACGTCGAACAAGTCCAAGACGTTCAATGGGACGTTGACGCTTTCGCCAACCTCGTCCTTCCCGCCGATCGCAAGAACCTCCTTCGTTCATTGGTCGAGGCGCATCATCGTGAACTGGGGTTCGACGACTTCATCAAAGGCAAAGGTCAGGGTCTCGTCATCAACCTTTTCGGGCCTCCTGGTGTCGGTGAGTCAATTGGAGTTACGATTAAGCAACCGGGCATTCACAGCTATCCAGGCAAGACGTTTTCTGCCGAGGCGACCAGCGAGCACGTCAGACGACCTTTGTATGTGGTTGGCGGCGGTGATCTGGGAACAACAGCCAACGAGCTCGATCATGCACTCGAGCAAATCTTCGATGTAGCCACAACTTGGAAGGCCATCGTTTTAATAGACGAGGCAAGACAATCAAAACGATAGGGTAGAAGTTACCCCAGGAGCTGATAAGGTCGTTGTCTAGGCTGACGTCTTCCTCGAACAACGTTCACTCCATGACCTTGAACGAAATGCCATGGTTGCTGTCTTGTAGGTCACTGCGCTCCTTGATATACATTTTACTGATGGTCAATTCTCAGCCTCCGTCACGTCGAATACTACCGAGGCATTCTATTCATGACCACAAACCGCGTGAAAGCGTTTGACGAGGCCTTCCTTTCGCGGATTCACGTAGCGCTCCACTTTCACGAACTGTCCCAAACTTCGAAAGAGCAAGTTTGGGCGGCTTTCCTTACCAAAATCGGCGCTACCGACGATGTCACGTCCGAGGAAGTCAAGGCGCTTGCGTCGCGCAACATCAATGGTCGGCAGATCAAAAATGCTGTACGGACGGCGCACTCTTTGGCCGTCAGCCGGGAAGAGAGGCTTGGGTATCGACATCTCTTGGAGACGCTCGACGCAATGGCGGAATTCACTCACGAATTCGAAGTGATGAGAGGGAAATAGCAACTTGAATTACGCTTTGCGCTTTTCTTTCCTTGTAATCTTGACTGTGTAACTCTTTAGATGAATGTGTAGAATACCCCCAGATGAACTACGCCGGGTGCAGGATTATTGTTCGCATTCGTTCCGATTCAGTCTGATCGAATGTCCATCTCCTTGAGAAATGACCACATAAACTCTTGTTGAATATATAGCACACAATGTCAACAATGAGCGAGAAGGACCTATTGATACTTGCGGTCACAAAGGGCCACAATGTACACAGGTCCTGCAAGTCACGGCTGTCCATTGCAGGCGGCCTTTGTGGCCCAATGTCCCGTCCTTGAGAATGAACGTGGCAGTGGGTATATATAAGGTGCACAGCTCCGCTGTGAAACGCAAAATCACCCAATCGTCTCGAAAGGCAAGTACTGCGTTAGTGCTCGCTCGACGCGTTAGCTGATGTCGGACAATCCACATCCCAGCCGTATCAACATGGACCGCAGCGACGGCGCAGCTCAGGCAGAGGCCCCAGAACGTGCTTGCCCCATCGCGTCGCTGCCGCCCGAGCTAATGTACGAAATTGCACGGCACTTGAAGGACCCAGCGCCGGACATCCAACCGTCCTCGTCATCGGACGGAGGCCGCCCGCGAAAGAAACGCGCGACGTCGACGGCGGCTAGCTTCATTTCTGTTTTAGCGTTTTCGCACGTCTGTCGCGCTTGGAGAGCGCTTGCGATCGCGTTGCCGGAACTGTGGACCGACGTCTACGTCAACCCGCTTCATTGCTACGATGCTGGCGCCATAACGGACATACTCTCGCGCTCAAGAGACCGACCTATTACGCTTTGCTTCGAATACCTAGATCCGTCTGTGGTCGTAGAGCAATGGCCCCTGATCAAGCTTCGTTCGCCAGCACTGTATCATTTCTTGAGGATCCTGGTCTTTGTTTGCGAGGTCATCCATCGCTGCCGGAGGATCCGCATCCTGACCAACGAGGAGAATCAAGAAATGATGTATAACATCTTTAGCCACTGTCCTGCACCAGCGTTGGAGCACCTGGAGATCTTCTGCCATCCGTCGCAAAGACCGACCGATCGTGAACGGATGGGCTACTATCAGCGGACCTGGCCTTTGTCGTTCGATCCTGCCGTTCTGCGGCACGTCTACCTGGACGGCGTGATCTGGATGCCATTAGGCCCGCTCCTCGCTGTCGAGACGCTCGCGCTCGTCAACACAACGCCAGGCCACGCGATGATGCATTTCTTCCGATCCGGCATGCCAGCCCTTCGGCGGCTCACCTTAAGCCGAACGAGCGTCTCGTGGCGCGCAAAGCTGCGCTGTCCCGTCCTCGAGGATCTGCGCGTGGAAGGCGGCGAAGCCTGCAGCGTCTTTAATGCAGATTTTGGCGATGCCCCGAGTCTGACGAGGGTGCAGATATCGAAAGTGTCGGACCAGCAGGACTGGAAGGACGTGATGCGAGGCTTGGGCACGCATAGACAAGCGCAGACGGGCTCGTTCAAGAACGTCACTCGCTTGCGGATCGAAAACTGCGACCTCGGGCAGCTGTCGACTTTGGAAAACATGCGGACGTTGTCTGATGTCATGCCGAACTTGACGCACCTGGATCTCCAGGGCTGCAACGCCGGACCTATCGCAAGTTTGCTGGATACGCATGCTGACATTTGTCCAATGTTAACGATGATGGCAGTAGACAGGGTTATGGTGCACCTCAGACAACACACTCTTTGATACATGTTCATGTACATAACCTTGAGATAGAGTCCACAAAGCATTCGCTATGTTTCAAATGGAGGTGACATTTTGCAAGAAGCCAGTGACACCTATTCTATTCGCCAATGGGGGATACCTCGGAAAGTCCTGGGGTCGTCTTCTTGGCCTCTCCGAATGGAAACTGACCAAACATACGCGACTGCTTCATTTTGACTATTGTAGTCCGGCCACTCGACGACTTTGTTCATCCTCTGAATTACGAACGTTCTCACATCTGACTTGGTTTGGACGAAAAGCTGTTATCGCCATGGATCTACTTACATAAACAAATGTCAATTTTCTGTTGAACAAAAAAGTTTTCTGAACGACGACTCTCCTCGCCAAGGACCTCATCTGCCAGTTCTCCGCCCGTCTTTGTTGCTGAAGAATCTCTAGCGAATATCCCTCAACGTAGTGTCAACGGCTGCTGTCGTAAAATTAGGTTTATCTTGGGTGGCGTGACATAGCGTGCTAGACCGACAAAAGAAAGGCAGGCCGACCCGCGGCCTCGTTTCTCTCAAGGACGACGACCAAACAATTCTCAGGCCGCTAAAGCTCCCCTCGGACTGGACAGACTCTTCTAGAACTTGCTAGGTCGTGGGGTGCGTGTTGCAGGTGTGTGGGACGAACCGAGTCATCAGGTGCTCTCCTACGCCGGGTTCTTCGCCGATCGAGTCCGAACGAGTGACGCTGCTGGACGGTGACCCACTGATAATTACGGCGTGGGCCTCTTGGGTCCGTCCGTGAAACGCAGACGCCACGCCAGACGAGCTCACATCCACATCACATTCACATCGACATAGAAGTGGCGTCCAAGCTGTTCGTTTTCTTTTTTCCTTATCTGCACAGCGAACGAAAGCACCAGTAGCGATGACAGAGTACGACTTCTCGCCGGAGGCGTACGAACGGCATGTCGCGACGCAATATCGCATCCGCACGTGGGTCGACAAGACCAACGCCGTTCGCAGCCTCGGTAACCCAAACACGCCAGCCACGCCCGCAGAGCCGTACCTCGTTCAGCTGCGTATAGACGACGATGACGATGATAGTAGCAGCGGGAGCGGTTATCGGCAGAGACGCAGGGGGCGGGGCCGGGAGAACGAGCATGGTCGTGGGAGTGCGGACAGTCATGGGCGTTGGGAAGACAGGAGGGGCGGGCATGAGCGGGACAGGGAACGTAGAGCGAACAAGAGAGACGGGTCCGGGGAGAGGCGACGCCATCGCCATCGGGACGACGATCGTGCTCACCACCGCCGCGCCCACTCGCTCTCCTCTGGTTCATTTTCATCCCTTTCATCTCTCATCGACCGGGACCGTTACCGAGAACGAGAACGAGAAAGAGACAGGAATGCTCATCGGAGATATCGTTCACAACAGGAGGCTGATCATTCGAGATCGGGGTCGCATAGGTATGATGGTGGCGCTGAGCGGCACCCTTCGCAAACGAGATCCCGCTCTCAGTCAGTGCAAGCCGGGACAGCCCGCCCGCATGCTCCTTCTCGCTCTAGGACAGCGCCACATACAACAACGGGCGAACGCCACTCCCAATCCTCGTCGTCTTCAAAGACCCGATGGCACAGATCGTCGTCCCAGCCGCATCCCCACACGCATCCGCCCCAGTCATATGGACCACAGCAATCACACTTTCCACTGCAATCACAGCGCCAGCCCGAGGTCAGGCTGGGCACGAAACACTCGAGGTACCATTACTATGACCACTCTTCCGGGTCCAGGTCGGCCACTGTGGAGCAACGGCATCACCAGCCGCGCAAGGGCTCTACCTCCACGTCCGCGTCGCAGCCGCTCTCCTCGCCATGGCTGCCTCCACCTCCACCGCAACCACAACTTCAAGCAGCGGCGATACCACTACTACCACCACCACAAGCCGGCGCCACGACGAAGCCCTCGACACATAAGCGCAGCCACACCACACCCGCTAGCACCATGCAGTTGACTTCCCCGTTGCATATCTTCTTCCCCGCAGCCCCGCCTGCAGCTGCTATTACTGCTCCCGCTAATGCTGGAGTATCGGCGGGGACGCAAAATTCGGGTTGGATGTACCACCGCCCGGCGCGCTCGCAGACTGCCCCTGCAACTGGCGCGGTGCGCCAGGAGGAACGTGCGGACGGACTTTACCATCCAGGATCGAGGCGGTCCAGGAGCCAAGTCGTCATTCCAAACGTGAGCAACGCCCCTTCCGTTTCTTTACCGTCCTTTTTCCTCACTATTTTTTCTTCACATCCGCTTTTCATCTAGCACACGTCGTCTCAACAGAATCAGGACCAGCGCCAGCATTCGCAGCCGCTTCTCAAGCGGCTCCTCACGCTTAATCTAGTACATGGACACGGGCACGGGCCCAGCAACAGCCAGAGCACACCGACCACGCCGACGAAGAAGTCGAGCTCTACCCAGACACCCCGGACCCAGTCGCAACGCAGTACATCCTCTGCGACGCTGGCCGCCGCTCCCGACTCGTCTGCATCTGTAGCCGCGCACTCCAAGTCGAGGTCAAAGTCAAAGTCCGAGTCCGAGTCAAAGTCTGAATCCAAGTCGACGAAGAAGAGGCCGCCCGCCTTGCCGCTCGCGGATGCGCCGAGCCCGACGCCCAGTCCGACAAAATCGAGCTTCTTCTCGATCCCGATCCCGCTTCCCATCACGATTCCCATCCCCGCGCTGCAGCATTCCTCACCCACCAAGTCGCGCGCGGCGCATTTCGGTGCAAAGGGCAAGGACGCTGCCGGAAAGGGGGATGTGAAAGAGAAGGCGAAGGAGGGCGAAAAGGACTGGGTGAAGGTGAAGCGCCGGGCCAAGTCCGCGTCTGGCTTGGAGGATGCGTATGGAAGGACGGACAAACAGAGGATGAGGGATAAGCCGAAGGTGCTGAGGGGGCGTTCTGTTGCTGCTAGGATCAGGAATCGCACGGCGCGTTCGGCGAGCGATGCAGTCTTGTAAGAGTGGGAGCGGAGAGGAAGTGGATGGGGTCTCACTTTGATCTTTTTTTCTTCCTTTTTACCTGCGGATATAACATTCATCCTTTTGCTTTTGGCTTTTCTCTTTTTTCTGAATGCTGTATGAGGACTTTCTTTCCTGTCGCTTCTCTGTCCGTCTTCATGTAGCATACTGTACATCTCGTCTCTGCTGTGTCTCTTCTAATGTTGTTTGATCATACGTAGGTAGGAACCACTGTCTTCTCATTGTATATACACACTGCGGGGCAATAATATACTCACTGTTTTCTTCCTATGCAATATCTATGATCAGGTTGGCGGCGAGTCTATACATCGTCTGCAAGCAACCGAAGGTGATAAAGCGGCTCCGTGAGCGGATCTAGGATGCACTGCTGAAGTGCTTCAGGAGACTATAGCTGTGGTAATGATCAGAGAATGCAAGACGAGAGGATATCTGAAGGACATCAAAGTTCTTATCGAAATATGAATATGGCGACACCGGAGGTTCGTGCATAGCGGCCCCGTCCTTGTCCCGGCGTAGCACTGTCGCCGGTGTCGTTTCTTTCTTCTGTAGCAGGCGCTACGTGATCGGAGAATGACAGCCACGTACTTTATAGTGCACGTAGCACGATGTGGCTACGGCGATGGTCAGAGAGGACCAAGTGAGAGGAAATGGTGTCGGAAGGATGGAAAAGTTCCGAAGGGATCAGTGCAGAGCAACCCTGCCCTTGTCTTGATGTATGATTGTAGTCGAGGTCATTTCTTTCTTCCGCGGAAGGCACGACGTGATCGGAGAATGACAGCCAAGTACAGTATAACGCAGGCAAAGTTTGGCGCCACCAACGCATGTCCAGGTGCGGTCAGGGCTTTACCTGCAGGCAATTGCGGTCATGCCCCATCCCAGAATCCGGCTTCGTGCAACAAGCATTTCGCGCGTTAAGAATGCTCGAGGTCACTGGGAACAGGCTACACGCGTTTTTAGAAATTTCAGGTCCAGGCGGGGACGGGACGAGCAGATCTCCGGGTCTCCGTTCGAGAAAAATCATCGTGCCGCAGGCGAGGACAGGCTTGCGCGTCAGAAATGGAGATGTGAAACGGGTCGTCGATCGTTCCATTGCCGAGCCAGAGTTGGCGGGATCGACAGGCAGTGCAGTATCACATCAAAATTAGACTTCATTGCATATGTATTCATGCATGAAGAGGGCCTAGAAAGCATACGGGGTCAGGCAATCTCGAATTAGAGCCACCTTTTGCAAGGGCATCGGGCCCGACGTCTTGTCGCTGTCCTGGGCTTATACTTGTTGTCAGGCAAGACTTTGATGATATCTGCGCTCCTTGCACCGTGGTGCTCTCGGTCCCACTGTTGATGGAAATGATGAAGCGGTCGCCGAATACCAAGAGAAGCATTCCCTATCGGACGAAAGAACAAAAAAGAAAACTTGATCCGATAGAGAATGCAAGTGTTGTATGGCGATGCGATCCATCCCGAAGGACCTACAGGTCTTACATGGCCGGCGACGCTAACGGCCATCTAAGTGATCAATACCTGAAGAAGGATAGACATCATTGGAAACCTCACCGCGTTCCAATTATTGTGAATATTTTACTCATAGCCTCACAACGCCATGGGTCAATACAGTGTTGGGTCTGATGCAATCGCGGAATGACCTGGCGCCCCAAGACCGCTAGAGAACAGACATTGATGTGTGAGGCAAATCTACCATGGTGAAGACTGGACGACTACTGAGCGCTGAGCGCTCTGGCACGGCGTATGCCGAAGCATAATACCTCCAAGGTTGAAATTGCACGACAAACATGCCACAGGCTAGGTCTCTTTGACACCACTCCTTCATCAGCGCTCAAACATTCGTTGCCTGTTTTACGTTACTTTCCAGAACATCCTCATAGTTGTGCTACGCCTTTCAGAGAAAGCGAAGAACCAGAAATAGTCTCAGCAGTATGGTGCACAACGGCATGCCGGAATGAACATCATTTTCGTTCATCTGTGTGCGCCAGAATGGAGGTAAATTGAGACAGGAATTTGAGTCGATGAGTTATCATATGACTTTGGCTGTATCAAGGAACGCTTCTCCGTGGGGTCTTGGCTCGACTGATAATTCACACTATCGTTCTTATGATTCGAGAGGTTTTTGTCGTCATTTTTCTTCGTCTGTCTGAGCCTGATAGCTCTTACATCACAAGGTCTTCTTTTCCAGCAAGCATATCAGAACGCAGCATATTCGCAGATCTACGACTTGATAAACAACTGCTTGGGAAACCTGGCGCCATCAACTCGGGTCTGATTTCCATCGCTTGCATGCATAGGTGTGAATTAACATATACCTTCATCTACGTGCTGACGTTTATGTGACTTGACAGTTGACACTCATGATCATTGTCGACGCATTCCGACGTTCGCTTCTGTTTCCTTCCCTCGATACTCGCTAGCCTTCTTCGACGGCATTTCTGTAGTAATCTATCATAGATGCCAAAGGGGCAAGCGAGCGAATGGGGACTCGTTACATTTCCCTGTTTCTCTCGATGCAAACATGATCGTGACAGAGCGTGCTTTGCACATGTACCAGAAAAGTAATAACACCGAAGCCATCAGGCTTCTAGTCCTTGCGCGCAGGACGGTTTCATAGATGGCAAGAGTTTGACCCCACATTATGGCCGGTCAAGGTGACAGGCAAACTTGCTCTTGATCCTGTTCATGGTCTCCCGGTGACGTTCCTTCCGTCCCTCCGTCGCCCACCATGGATCCTCTGCCAGACATAATCAAGCCGCTTGTCGCAGAGAAAGTGAGTCTCCTGCATTCAGGATTTCTTTCACATGATTTTGACGTGAAAAAATAGTACATAGAAGGTAATTTCGAAATCACACTCGTGTTCGCGTCCGGCTTCTTCACCGATTGACCATTTGCAACAATCCATAGTTTCCGCCTTGACTATGATGGTGGGGTCCGGTACAAGAATCTTGTTAGAGTATATCTGACACGGGCACGCTCTTCAAAGGTGTACGATTATCTCTTGACGCTGGGCCTCGAGGTGCAATTCAAGTCACAGCTCTTCGTGCCAACTTCATATCACACGCCCATCTAGGTCGAACTCATCTGGAGCTCAAAATGGAGCATTATTAAAATCCTTTACGTTCTCTGTCGCTACCCTGGCATTGTCGACGTCCCTATACGGATTGTCAGTCAGTCACTTTCATTCGTCCACAACGCCCTCGAGTCCGCATCACTGATATACTCTGAATAGTTGATCTGACTCCGGGGATCTCACACCAGGTGAGTAGAGCCTCGTCTTTACAAGCTTCGCTTCATCGTTCATTCTGCGTCACAAGGGGCACGTCTGCTCTATCTTGACTCGTGTGCAAGACGGTAGGCGAGCGAAGATTTTCCTGGAGACATCGTTGACGCTTTTGATCCAAAGTTATGGCGGTGCTCATTATAGGAACGGCAGAATGTGAGCGATACCTTGAGGTTCATCTATCTTTCTGCTGTCTCACTTAACGTTCACGGAATGACTTCAGATATACTGATCTTGAGAACACTTGCGCTATGGGGACATTCTAGACGAGTGTCTATGTTTCTGGTTGTCATTTTCGTGGTAAGTTTACCCACCGTTTGTTAGTTCTGTCTCAGAAGATTCTTCTTTCCTCAGCCTATTGTCATCGTGTCGTTCGTCTGTCTCATCATTTTCCTAACCACCCTCAAATGTGAGCATTAAAGCGAACACTCATTGGAATCGGCCACCCTTCGTATCATAATTTCTGATATACATATTTTTTGCTTAGTCGGACCAGCGCCCATCGATGCCTTCCCCGGATGTTGGGTCACCGATTTCAGCCCCACGTTAACGGTGAACATTGTCATGCTCCTGATCAGCGAAACAAGTGAGTTTTTCTCAGCGTTGAAACATGTCATCCGTCTCACTTGTTTGGTATTTCTGACAGTCATCTTGATTTTGACGCTTTGGGCTTGGGCCAAGAAGTACGCAGGGCATACACGGGGTGGGATGATCTGGACGCTTTATCGAGACGGTATTTTGTATTACATCTATATTTTCTGTGAGTTGTCCAAGCCGCGCCTCCGTACGATTATGCTAACTTGGAGCATCTTGCATCATGACCATGTAGGCATTGCTGTAGCGAATATTGTGATGATGAACTTAAAACCTCGGGTAAATAATCTATTTCCATCATCTGACTGATATCGTATACTGAATTGGCGTTTCTTTGATATAGCTAGGATACTTCTTCGTTCTAACTCTGTTCGTCTTCTTCCTCCTCGGCGCCAGGCGGCCTCACTTGGAGGATGCTGATTGCTAGCCCCCCAGTCTCCAGCGAGTCATGCACAGCGTCTTCACCACTCGCATCATTCTGCACATGCGTCAGGCAAACCAAAAGTTCAACATAACGCTGGAAAGGAGCGTTTCGGAGCTGCGCTTTCAACCTGCAGGCGAAGCTAGGAGTTTCGCTCTTTGGTCATAAAGTGAAGGTGGACAGTCATATCCTCATGTATAGAGTATCAACCTATCAATAATGTGTACACTACATGTCGTTGTAATGGCGTGCTTCCGACCTCGAATCCAAAAGGCTTTTAGGCGGAATGCTCTCATAAGTCTTGGATCCGGCATATGCCGAATTATGGATGTTCGTGGAAGCTTGTAGGCGTCTTTCTTGGTTGAGGCAAGTATTTACTCGCTTTCTCATTCTAACGAACAAGTGCTCAATGTGCGACAGGATTCATTTTCATCGCATATTTCTTGCGCAAACATATCAGGTGATAACATATACAGTACATATCGCGCAAGGAGCCGAGGTCTGGGGAAACTGAGGTTCGGGCTGTACATTGACGTGGAAATGAGATGGCTGAGGGATATATATAGGTGGGCATCTACTCAGATGAGCACACTTTATTCCCTTTCTACCAGAAAAAAATGCACCCAATGGATTCATGGCCCTATTTGTACGTAGATTCTCGGGCGCGAACATCATGTGAAGACTTGATTTGACATCTGAATTGGTGCGACAGTGATATCATGTCTGTTATCGCTGTCAATCCTTTCAGTTGCTGGCAGTTCAGAAGCGCTTGAGAGATTTCACCAGAGGCTCAGTTCAGCGCTTTCCCCTAAAGTGCGGACGACGACGCCAAGGCCATCATTCTTTCCACACCCAGGTTAGGATGTGACATTGAGCCGAAGAATGTGCATTCACACGGGATCCGAGACCTCAAGCCTATATTATGACCGTTCGACGCAGTGGTGCCTCTTCATGGTCCTTCGGGGCTGATCCTCGCACGGAATCATCCAGCCATGGATTCGTCTTTGTTAGAGATAGTCAGGTTGCAGGCGATAACGAAGGTGAGAAGACGAGTCATCTGTGGCAATGCGTAATGTCTTAATTGGGGATGTAGTACATCGAAGGTGATGTCCCATCGAAGTCATATTCCGAAGAACATCATTCAGCGGCTTATCAAAATAATGCAGTTTCAGCATTGTCTATAATGGTGAGTCTGCGTGCGAGACTTGCTAGTGTGAAATTGATGGACGAGGACATATTCAACGTAGACATACGACTGCTTCTTGACAATGGCACTCGAGGCAAGTCCTGACAATTTCATCACGCATTTTTTCAGATGAAGTCAATCTTACGAACACGCTGCCCTCAGATCGAATTCATATGGAAAAGGAATTGGAGCTCAATAAAAATTCTTTACATCCTATCTCGCTATACTACCTTCCTTGATGTGCCCCTGAGAATTTATGGTGAGCACCTCCCAGATTTTCTTCCTTTTGCCATGCGATATGAATGTATACTCGAAATATAGTTCAATTAACACCAGGGCTTTCTCACCGCGTTCGTAACCTAGGTCTGTGCGAAGCTGATGCGTGAACTCAAAAATGTTTTCCTTCCAACAGGGAAGCTTTTGCGCTATCTTATCCCGAATTCCGGAAGGTACGAACAAGTAAATTTCTGATCATATCCGAAGTGCAAGCAATCTGACCTTGTGTACAAAGTTTCAATGGCAATGGGATTAGGTATATCCGGATGTAAGTATTTCTAGGATTAGCGCTTGCCTGCTTCTCCCTTATTTTGTTGTTTGTGCAGATATACTGATCTTGAGGACGCTTGCATTATGGGGAAACTCACGAAAAATGCTCTTGTTTCTCTGCATAATTTTTGTTGTAGGCCGATTCACATTTTTATCATGTATTTGTCTTACGACAGAATTGTCCGATTTTCTAGCCGATTTACATTGTCGCTTTGATTTGCATGGTCATATTTCTGGCGACACTCACATGTAAGTAACAGGTCTACGTTATCGCATGTGTTTCCTGAATTCTTTCTGTGCTCAGTTGCCGAGGTGCCGTTTGACTCTGTTCCCGGTTGCTGGGTCGCAGATTTCAGCTCCACCATCTCCGGCAATTACAGCCTTCTCCTAATTGGCGAGACATGTTGGTCTTCTCGAATTCGATCATTGGATCTCATCTGATGCTCGCCCCAGTTGTCTTAGTCTTGACTATGTGGGCCTGGGCCAAGAAATACAGGCACTGTCGGGGTCCAATGATATGGACACTCTACAGAGACGGGATTGTGTACTACATATACATATTTTGTAAGCTTTTTATACCGTTCCTATATTTATATCATATATTCACCCATAAACATTGACTCAGGCATTTCTGTAGTGAATATTGTAATGATAGTTCTAAGTCCTCGGGTATGTCGTCATCTCCGACTCGCGTAGCACAATCATTGGAACTAAGCAAGCAATCATTTCGTTGATGTTGCAGTTAGGGTACGCGCCTATGCTCAACATGTTCGTTTTTCTCACTTTCTAGCCGCCCAAACCAATGCTCACTGTAGATCCCTTTTCCTCCAGACTTCAGCGCGTCTTCCACAGCCTCTTCTCGTCTCGTATCATCTTGCACATGCGCCAGGCGAACCAGGAGTTCGATTCAACACTGGAAACGAGCATTTCCGAGCTGCGATTCAAGAGCGGGACGAAGGGCGCGAGCGTAGTGTCACAATTCCACGTTCAAAGCTTATCCGAGCACACAGACAACTTGTAAGGAGATATCATCCTTCATTCACAGTTTCCGTTTATAGTGTCCTCAATCATTAAGCAAGTAGAGTTCGTCCTGCAGCCTTTCCTGGCGGCGCAAATCGAACAGCGTTCGCGAAAGGATTTCCGAAGGATAGGAAAGGACATCAAGGGCATCGTGGTTAAAGCGATTAATGATTGGCTGGGGTGGGATGGTTTGGATTTGGAGTTGACTCCGGTAAGGACGGAAGATTAGCCATGAAGAACGGGCCTTGTCTTTGTTCGAAGGGAATTTCTCATGGACGATGTCAAGTTCTGCAGCATACAGGTTCTCGAGCTCTATTTTAATCCATCATTCCATCGCCTAAGTCCGGAAGTTCGCTCGTCAACGCGTCAACAGTGATATGTTCCGGTGTCCATTCCCTGAAGTCGATCGCTAATTGTTGATCAACGCTTCGCAGATCAGACCTTGTTAAAAATATGTACGGTCCAATCCTGTCCATGTCAAAGCTGATGATATCGAAGCACCCAATTACTCTCATGTTCAAGCTATCTGTGATGAATGAACGACATAGACAGTGTCTGGTTTCACATGGAATAGGGCGATGATCCTATATCATGGCCATTTAAAAATGGCAGTCGCTCATTGCCCCCCCCCAATGACCCTTCACATGGTCTTTGCCTGCCTACAAATCCATTTATGGATCCATTGAAAGAGGTGATTGAGTTGCAGGTTATAACGAGGGTGAGACGGTGTATATCACAGCCACAATGGTTCCTAAATGAAGATACCACAGTATATACAGTGTCAACCACTTAAACGCAGCGTCTCTGTGGAGACCTCAATTTTCGCCCGAAAGACTGCAAATTGAAATTTAGGAAGGAAACATGGTCTAATTAGCGTAATTCTGCATTTTCGAAAAATTGGCTGTATTACGTAATCATTCACTTTTGGGAGATCGAAAAACAAAAAATTATCAGAGTCCGCCGTGGTCCGCAGAATCGCAATGGCATGTCCGAAGAAGAAAAAAAGTCAGGCGAAGAGGCAACGCGCCTCGGGAACAAAGTACTTCAACACAGGAATCATCAAGGAGCTGCTTGAAATTGTCATGAACCCAAATTATGAGCCCGATCTTGACAGTCCCGAAGATGATTCTGATCATGAATCCGTGAATGATCTGTCATTCAGTCTGGTGGATGAAGAGAAGGTGATAGATAGTTTGTTGGATGACAGGGAGGAGTCAGGTGGGGAAACCGAATCAGAAGATGATGAAGCAGTTGTTCACATTGAGACGAAGCGGCCAAGTGATGGGGGCAATGAAGAAATCCTCGAGAATTTTGTGGCCAAGGATCCAACAGACTACGTGGAAAAGTGTACCAGGTTAGCTGCAACCATGGCACACAAATTTTGGCTGGGGATCTCTGTAAGTGTCTGAATCTCTGGAGTATCGAGCCACTGATTAGATTATTACAACGGATAGAATAGACAACCCACCAAGCTTCCAAAGCGTGCAATGCCAATGTACACAGGGGCTGGTCGAATGCAAACATACCTGCGAGAACGAAATCTATACCGAGCTGCAAAGGATAGTGCAAAGATAACGTCTTACTTCCAACAAGGAGCGGCTCAGCAGGGAGCAATGAGTCAGGTGTTAGGCTAGACGAATCTTAAAGGACTCAGGCAGACTAAGTGCAAGAGCGGTTTAAGACGATGGCAAATGGAATATTAAACCTAGCGCTACTGGTACATCTGGAAGTCCTTAAGTATTCTACAGTACTCGAGCATGGACCATGGACTGCGCAATGCTGTGGACTGCGGATGAGTAAGGCTGGGGTGGGATGACTCAGAGTAACTAGGGAAATGAAGATGACTCGATGACTGCGCATTGCGCAGCATGATGGGGAGAGATGCACAGCATGATGGGAGAGGAAAGAGATAAAGGAAGGAAGATAAGATAAAGAAAATGAGTAGTCCGTAACATCACCCTCTTTTTAGATTTGCATCCTCGTGAAATCCCTTAGTCCAGCTGTCCCCACCCATTGTTTTCCCAGGCACTTGTCGCGCATGGGGCCCACGTGTGAATGAGCTCCTTGTTGTAGGAGCGGATGTGGTGGAGCATGGTGGCAAGGAGTTTGAGTCGCCAGTTTTCGGTGCGAAGCATCTCCATTGCTTCGCGAAGCGCGATGCATTCTGCTGTTGTGGGAGCA
Source organism: Macrocybe indica (assembly GCA_030407095.1). Classification (NCBI taxonomy): domain Eukaryota; kingdom Fungi; phylum Basidiomycota; class Agaricomycetes; order Agaricales; family Callistosporiaceae; genus Macrocybe; species Macrocybe indica. Next base: position 107,829 of record JARFTL010000001.1, on the reverse strand, counting down.
GTCCTGTCGGGGGTCTGTCCGCTCCAAAGGTGCATGCGGATGGTCATGACATAGCGCAGGTATGCGCCGAGAGTGATGGCGAGGGGGTCCATGTAGTCTTTGGCATCGAGAATCTTCGCCAGATTCTCAGAGTCATTTGTGATGGGGGTAGGCGCATGGCTGTTGTCGCTGCTTTCGATGCTGATGGAGGCATTGGTGGTCATGATGTGCGATTTCTGCTCTTCTTCCCTCTTTTTGTGGTCCTTTTATCTTGTTCTATAGTCCTTTTCAGGAAACGGTCTAGAGCTTGCTGCGCATTCCCTAGTTCCTTCTCTTTGATCCATGTGTTTTCCTCATGTCCGTATCCTTTCCATTTGATCAGGAATAGCATTCCTCTTCCTTGTTTCTTTCTTTTTAGAATTTCTTCTATCTTGTACTCTTCTTCATCATTTATGATCTCAGGGGGTGGTGGCAATGGTCATTCTTGTATCTTGAAACGGGGTCCTTTGTAGGGTGTGAGTAGTGTTTCATTGAACATGGGGTGTATCAGCTGCCATGATGCTGGGAGTTCTAGGTGGTATGCTGAGGCGCCTTTCTTTTCGACCACCTTGAACAGTCCATATCGGAGTGCCGATAACTTCTTTGATGGTCAGTTGACTGTGATATTGGTGGCTTCAAGCCATACTCCGTCCTCTTTCTTGTATTCATGGGCTGGTCTTCACCTCGCATTGTAATTGTCTTTGGCTCGTGTTTGCACATACTGCAGCGCAGCATTTGCTTCTTTCCGGATTTGGTCCATTCTCTCAACAAAGTTCTTTGCCGCGGGGTTATTTCCTTCCATTGTCTGTGATTCTCCCTTCCAGGGGTGCATTCCATAGTTGAGGTAGAATGGTGTCTCCTTTGTTCCCTGGTGTGTTTTGTCATTGTATTGGTACTCTGCAATTGCTATCCATTCTGCCCAATCATTCTGCAGGTTGTTTATGAAGTTTCTAAAGAAAACTTCCATTTTCTGATGGGATCGCTCCGCCTGTCCATCTGTTTGTGGGTGATAGGCCGTTGATAAGTTTTGCTTCGTTCCAAGCAGTTTTAGAAGCGCTGTCATGAATCGTGCTGTGAATTGGGGTCCTTGGTCGCTGATGATCTTTCATGGGATTCTATGGAGTCTCCACACGTTGTCTCAGTATAGTCGTGCGAGACCTTCTGCTGTGAGTTCAGTGTTTGTGGGAATTAGATGGATCATCTTGGTCAAGCAGTCTGTGACTGCGGCGATGGCATTAAAGCTGTTTGAGCTGAGTAGTGGTCCTATGAGGTCTACTCCGATATCTTCCCATGGTTGCTGCAGGACCTCGTGCGGGTGTAGTGGTGCATGTTTCTTTTGTCAGATGATTTTGTTTCGCTGGCATGCTTCACATCCATTGACATACTTCTTGATGTCTGTTAACATTGATGGCCACCAATAGGTGCAGTTTATGAGTTCATGCATGTGATATTGTCCTGAATGTCCTCCGATGGGTGTGTCGTGGTGTTCGTCTCCATGTGCATTGTCGAATTTGTTCCATTCTTGGAGTTTCGATCATCATGATTCCTCTTGTCTGCATTGTTTCATTATTTCCTGCTTCCTCTTTCTGTGGATGTTCATTCTTGAACATCATAAATTCGAAGTCTCGTTCATTATTCTCTTCCAGGTGTCGAATAAATGCGGCTTCTTTGATCATCTGTATGTCGTCTTTCTCTGCCAGGTTTTCTTCATATCCTGCCATTCATGATAGAACGTCTGCTTTTCTGTTCACTTTTCCCAGTACGTGTCGTAGTTCGTAGTCATACTCTTGTAGTTTCAGATACCAGCCGGTCTGTCTCGAATTGAGTCATTGCGGTTTTCGGAAGTATGATAGCTTCTTCCTTGCCTTCCTCCCAACCCCCCCCCACCCCCCCTCCCCGGCTTCCCCCCCCCCCCCCCCCCCCCCCCCCCCTCCAAACCCGTTCCTTTTCTTTTTTTTCTTTTTTTCTCTTCTCCGGGCCCCCCACCTCTTTTTTTAAACCCTTGGGCGCCCCCCCCCCCCCCCCCCCCCCTCTTTTTTCTCCCCCCTCCCCCCCCCCCCCCCCCCCCCCCTCCCCCTCGTATTTTCCCTCTGTTTGTGTTAGGCTAGACGAATCTTAAAGGACTCGGGCAGACTAAGTGCGAGAGCGGTTTAAGACGATAGCAAATGGAATATTAAACCTAGCGTTACTGGTACATCTGGAAGCCCTTAAGTATTCTACAGTACTCGAGCATGGACCATGGACTGCGCAGTGCTGCAGACTGCGGATGAGTAAGGCTGGGATAGGATGACTCAGAGTGACTAGAGAAAGAAGATGACTCGATGACTGTGCGCTGTGCAGCATGATGGGGAGGGATGCGCAGCATGATGGAAGCAGAGGAGATAGGGGAGAAGATAGAGAAAGGAAAATAAGATAAAGAAAATGAGTAGTCCATAACATCACCCTCTCTTTAGATTCGTGTCCTCGCGAAAATCCTTAGTCCAGCTGTCCCCACCCATTGTTTTCCCAGGCGCTTGTCGCGCGCGGGGCCCACGTGTGAATGAGCTCCTCATTGTAGGAGCGGATGTGGTGAAGTGTGGTGGCGAGGAGTTTGAGTCGCTGGTTTTCGGTGCGAAGCGTTTCCATTGCTTTGCGAAGCGTGATGCATTCCGCTGTTGTAGGGGCAGTCCTGTCAGGGGTCCGTCCGCTCCAAAGGTGTGTACGGATGGTCATGACATAGCGCAGGTATGCGCCGAGAGTGATAGCGAGGGGGTCCATGTAGTCTTTGGCATCGAGAATCTTCGCCAGATTCTCAGCGTCATTTGTGATGGGGGTGGGTGCACGGCTGTCATCGCTGCTCTCGATGCTGATGGGGGCGTTGGTGGTCATGATGTGCAATTTTTGGTCTTCTTCCCTTTTTTCGCAGTCCTTTTATCTTGCTCTGTAGCCTTCTTTAGGAAACGGTCTAGAGCTTGCTGCACATTCCCCAGTTCCTTCTCTTTGATCCATGTGTTTTCCTCATATCCGTATCCTTTCCATTTGATCAGGAATAGCATTCCTCTTCCTTGTTTCTTTCTTTTTAGAATTTCTTCTATCTTGTACTCTTTCTCATCATTTATGATCTCAGGGGGTGGCGGCGATAGCTGTTCTTGTATCTTGAAACGGGGTCCTTTGTAGGGTGTGAGTAGTGCTTCATTGAACACGGGGTGTATCAGCTGCCATGATGCTGGGAGTTCCAGGTGATATGCTGAGGCTCCTTTCTTTTCGATCACCTTGAACGGTCCGTATCAGAGTGCCGATAACTTCTTTGATGGTCAGTTGACTGCGATGTTGGTGGCTTCAAGCCATACTCCGTCCCCTTTCTTGTATTCATGGGCTGGTCTTCGTCTCACGTCGTAATTGTCTTTGGCTCGTGTTTGTGCATACTGCAGCACAGCATTTGCTTCTTTCCGGATTTGGTTCATTCTCTCAACAAAGTTCTTTGCCGCGGGGTTATTCCCTTCCATCGTCTGTGGTTCTCCCTTCCAGGGGTGCATTCCATAGTTGAGGTAGAATGGTGTCTCCTTTGTTCCCTGATGTGTCTTGTCGTTGTATTGGTACTCTGCGATCGCTATCCATTCTGCCCAGTCGTTCTGCAGGTTGTTTGTGAAGTTTCTAAGGAAGACTTCCGTTTCCTGATGGGATCGCTCCGCTTGTCCATCTGTTTGTGGGTGATAGGCCGTTGATAGGTTTTGCTTCGTTCCAAGCAGTTTTAGAAGCGCTGTCATGAATCGTGCTGCAAATTGGGGTTCTCGGTCGCTGATGATCTTTCGTAGGATTCCATGGAGTCTCCACACGTTGTCTCAGTATAGTCATGCGAGACCTTCTGCTGTGAGTTTGGTGTTTGTGGGAACTAGATGAATCATCTTGGTCAGGCAGTCTGTGACTGCGGCGATGGCATTAAAGCCGTTCGAGCTGGGTAGTGGTCCTATGCGGTCTACTCCGATATCTTCCCATGGTTGCTGCGGAACCTCGTGCGGGTGTAGTGGTGCATGTTTCTTTTGTCAGATGATTTTGTTTCGCTGGCATGCTTCACATCCATTGACATACTTCTTGATGTCTGTTAACATTGATGGCCACCAATAGGTGTGGTTTATGAGTTCGTGCATGCGGTATTGTCCCGGGTGTCCTCCGATGGGTGTGTCATGGTGTTCGAACATGATGTCTTCCTTCAGTTTGTTGTCTGAGGGAACATAGATCTTCCCTCCTGCATATACAATGTGGTTTTCTTCTGTGAACCAGTGTGGTTTTTCTTTCAGTCCTGTTGTTACGATTGTTTCTCTCCGTGCGCATTGTCGAATTTGTTCCATTCTTGGAGTTTCGATCATTGTAATTCCTCTTGTCTGCATTGTTTCATTATTTCCTGCTCTCCCTTTCGGTGGATGTTCGTCCTCGAACATCATAAAGTCGAAATCTCGTTCATTATTCTCTTCCAGGTGTCGGATGAATGTGGCTTCTTTGATCATTTGTATGTCGTCTTTTTCTGCTAGGTTGTCTTCATATCCCGCCATTCGTGATAGGACATCTGCTTTTCCATTCACTTTTCCTGGCACGTGTCGTAGTTCATAGTCATACTCTTGTAGTTTCAGATACCAGCCGGTCTGTCTCGAATTGAGTCGTTGTGGTTTTCGGAAGTATGATAGGTTCTTGTGGTCCGTCAATATTTCGAACTTCTCTCGAGCTTCTAGGAGGTATTGTCTCCATGTCTTCAGCGCCACCATTATCGCAAGGAGTTCTTTGTCGTAGATTTCGTAGTTCTGTTCTGCTGGAGTCATGCATCTTGATATGAAGGCGATTGGGTGCCATAGTCCTTTCTGCTGCTGCGATAATACCGCTCCGATGGCGTATCCTGAGGCGTCCGTTTCAACTCGGAATTTTCCCTCTGTTTGTGGTAGTGCTAGAATGGGTGCCGAGGTTATATGTCGGATTAGCTCCTTGAAAGCGCTTTGCTGCTTGTCTGTCCACTGGAATGTTTTGTTTCCCGTCAATTCCGTTAAAGGTTTAGCGACTTTTGCATATCCTTTGATGAACTGTCGATAAAAGTTTGTGAACCCTAAGAACTTTTGTAGTTCTTTCTTCGTTTTCGGAGTCGGCCAGGATTGTACGGCTGTAATCTTCTCCGGTTCCATTTTCACTTTCCCCTCTCCTATGATATACCCTAGTACTGGGACTTTTGATGATTCCCAGACACATTTCGGTCCTTTGATGAATAGGTCGTTCTTGTTCAGTATCTCCATGACTTCTACTGTGTTCTTTTGAAGTTCCTCTCGCGTTCGTCCGATGATTATAATGTTGTCCATATAGATTATGCATACTCTTCTTCGTATTTGGTCTTGGAAGAGGCTTGCCATCATTCAGCTGAGAGTGCCTGGTGCATTGCACTGTCCAAAGTACATGACCGTTGGTTCGAAGAGTCCTCTTGCTGTTAGGAAGGCTGCTTTCCATTCATCTCCTTTTCGAATGTGAACATTGTTGTATCCCCAGATAATGTCAATCTTGTTAAAGTACTTCGCTCCTTGTAGCACATCGAGGAGTTCGCTGATGCGTGGTAGTGGGAACTTGTCCTTGACTGTATATTTGTTTATCTCTCGATAGTCTTGGATGAGTTGTTTGCTACCATCCTTTTTGTTACGAAAGAAACAGGGTGCCGCGTAAGGTGATTTTGAGGGGCGTATCTTCCCTGTTCTTAGTCCTTCTTCGACAAAGGCGTCTAGTTCTTCTAGCTCCTTCTGCATCATCGGGTAGACCTTGCTCAGTATCGTTTTCGGTGCGTCTTTTGTTAAGTTTATTTCGTGGTCCCACTCCTTATGGTCCGGTAGTCGATTGAAGTTCTTCTCCTTAAAGAGGTGTTTGAATCTTGTCAGATATGAAGGTATCTGAGTTCCTGTCCTGTCATTGGCTGTGGTCTTCGCTGGTTCAGCCACCTTTTGTATTTTGATTGTCTGGTGGTTTATTTTGCATGTTTTGGGGCATCTGTCAAAGACAATTTCTCCCGTCCTCCATTTGATTGTTGGGTTGTGATAGACAAGCCAGTCGTGTCCCAGTAGCATGTCGGTTTTCCCAATGTCGAGTACAATGGCTTCCATATGCTCTTTGTGTCCTTTAATGTCGATGTGGACCTCCGCTACTCGGTCTGCTGTTTTCTGGCGGTTGGGTGATCCGTCTGCATTTATGATTGGAATCTTCTTGATTCGCCGTGTCTTCAATCCCGTTTTTGTTACTATGGCGGTATTGATGCAGGTCCTGTCTGCTCCGCTATCGACTTCTGGTGTTATCATTGCTATCCCTTTTCGTGTTCATATCTTTGCTAGTACCGTGAGTTCCTTTCTTCTGGGTGGTTTGTCGCCTTGGATGGTTTTTCTTGGTGCTTCAGATCGCTTTGCAGGAATGGTGTATTTCAGAGTATGGGATGATCTACATCCTGTATCAAAGCGAGTCTGTTTCAGCTGTATGGGTTGCGATTTAGCACCTCTTAATCGGACCCTTCGACAAAACCCTCTTTGTCAGAGCTTTCTTCATCCTTGTCTTCTTCGTCTTCTTCTCCTTCTTCTTTCACTTCTCTGACTCGGGATTTTCCCTTCTTCTTCTTTCTGCAGTTTCATGCATAGTGTCCTTTCAAGCTGCAATTGTAACATGTGACGTTTGCTGCTCCTTTTCACAGTTCTGGACAGTTTCGTGAAAGGTGTCCTGGTTTATTGCAGTTGAAGCAATTGTTGCTTCATACTTTGTCGACTTCCATGGCCTGTCCTGTTCCTCAGCTTGGGTTTCCTGGCTTGCATTGGCTGTTTGCAAATTCCCCTCTCATCACATTCCTATGTTCGTTGATGTTTTGTCCAATCGCTCGAACTGTCTTGATATATTCGTCTCCATCTGTTGGGAGTTCAGAGATCGAGTGTACGGCTTCTGCTGTCCTCCTGTTTAGGCTCTTCTTGAGTAGGAAATGCGGAGCTGTTCCTGTCATTCCTGCTTTTCCTGCGAGGTCTACGAATTCATCTAGGAATTCGTCAATCAGTTGGTTGGAAGGGAGTACACCTGATCGTACTCCAACACTCAGACTGGATGGCGAGAACAGGACAAATGCATATGATTGAGGGAGTGAGAAAGAGAGAGAATACAGGAAAGTGATAAGATGGGGAAAAGAAGAGCGAGCAATCTAAGTGTCCTCGACCATATATATATCGGCCAACCGATGACATCATCCTCGGAAAAAGGTCAATGTGACCGCATTGCTGATGTAAGCCCAGCAACGGGCTTACACTCTCCCCTGCCATAGAAAAGAGAGGCATCTTGCGGAGTAAGATAGAATGTGAAACTTGAGCATAGGTGCGTTAAAAAATCCCAACAGGGAAAAAGCTATCAGTGTGATGAATTTCATTTTCGATGGTATCGTTTCAGCTCCACGGGGGGGTGAGGATGTTCTTCTAGCCACTTGTCCAAAGCCTCAACATCATCTATCTCTGAACCGGCCATCCAACGATCTTCCTCCAGACCATAGCCCTTCTAGCGAACCAGATACTGATAACCGCGTCCTGCACACCTTTCATCCAAGATCTTCTCGATGAGGTACTCTTCTGAACCGTCCAGCATGATTACAGGCTCTGGCTCTTTGAGTTGTCGGTTTGGGAAAAGCTCCTTGTCGTTCTCAATGAAAGGTCGAACTTGAGATGTATGAAATATGAGGAAAATGTTCGGAGAGTTCAGGAGATCAAGTGTGACCATAGAGTGTTGTTGAGAGACTGCTGTGACCTTATATGGCCCGTCGAAACGTGGCAAAAACTTGGCGACACATTTTTCGTCTGCTTTCAAAAACTGCCAGTGTCGGTTGAGCATCGATAGAAGCACCCGTGAGCCTACGTGGAAAGGAAAATCATCAGACCGGTGTTTGTTAGCATGAATGCTTTGTTCAGTCTTAGTGCATAATAGGTTGTCTTTAGCTTCTTGTACGTCAGCTTCCAAACATTCAATGACTTCGCTAGCCTGGATGTCCTCCAGTGATCCAGAGTTTGAAACCACTAGAGGGGGCATTATGTGAGGGAAACGCCCCATGCGCAATTGAAATGGTGAAAAACCTGTCGATGCATTAATTGTATTCATAATAGCGAATCGTATGCATGGTAAGGCCACCTTCCAGCCTTTTTGATTATGTTCGATGTGGAAACGTAGCGCCTGGTTGACTGTCTTGTTTGTCCACTCGCTGGCACCATCAGACTCAGGGTGAAACGCTATTGACATATTGATGCGAACCCCCATGATTCTGTGCAGGGCCTTCCAGAAATTGCTCATGAACAGTTTATTCCTGTCACAGACCAGATCCAAAGGCAGACCATTTTTACAATACCAATGATCGAAAAACAGGCTTGCCAATTTTTCCGCTGTCAGGTCGGTACGCGTTGGGATTAAACAGATGTCGCTCATGAATGCAGCAAAGGTGAGACCAGCAAGGTGATTGCAGTTGGCACCAATCCAGTTTTCAATCTGCATTTCTTCGAAGCAACCTAGAATGGCGCCCACCTGGTCAGAGGACGCGATGGACTTCTGAGTGAAGTAATTGTTGCAAGCCAGTTCGAATTCCTGCAAGACATGGGCAGTGAGTTCTCCACTAGTGATCTTGGGAGGTTTCCTGGATCCTCTGCGGATACACTCAGCCATGGAGGAAGACGAGTTCTTCGTGACGTGGGACATGGTGAGACTGATATTGGCACTAGAATCAGAAGAGGTAGAGGAATCGGAAGAGGTGGATGAGTCTGCTGCAAGATGAGGGTTCTGGCTGGCGGGACAAGGGTTCTGAGTGATTATATGCGCATCTATAGGGCCGGTTTGGGACGGCTCTTCGATATTTCTATTGGATGTGTCTGTATGTGTGTCTCCAATGGTGACGGGAGGGACAAGAGTCGAAGACGAAGAGGATGTGGATGGGAGGGAAGGGACGACTGGCGACGGCAGTGCGACAAGTTCCGAATCAAGCCCGTTGAGCACGGTTTGTAACTGATCATTGTCCAAGTTGTGGAAAGGAAGCTGGCCTGCTTCAAAGGTGTGGCGTCGAGACCTGGTGCTCAGTTTGGAAAAGGCTCGGGGAACGGGGAGGTTGAGGGGGGTGGTGAACGCGTGAGTCGAAGTTCAAAAAAAAGTGGAAGGGAGTACACCTGATCGTACTTCAACACTCAGACCGGACGGTGAGAACGGGACAAACATGTATGATTGAGGGAGCAAGAAAGAGAGAGAATACAGGAAAGTGATAAGATAGGGAAAAGAAGAGCGAGCGATCTAAGTGTCCTCGACCATATATATATCGGCCAACCGATGACATCATTCTCGGGAAAAGGTCAATGTGACCACATTGCTGATGTAAGCCCAGCGACAGGCTTACATCAGTTTTCCTGTCTGATGTTGAATAACTTGCTTCCTGCTTGCGACAGTGACATGACATTGCTGAATCGTGTCTGTATTTCAGTTATGAAATTGGCCCATGTGCTTTGGTTGGTCATGGTGTCGATTTTCTTCGACACCCAGTGGGCTCCCGGTCCATCAGTCATTCTGGATAGTACTACTCCGATCTTTTGTGTATCAGTGAGGTCTCCATGTGTGGTTATGTAGAGCTTCATCTTTCTCCACCAAATGTCGAAAGCTGTTCGGTCTCCTGTGAAGGACTTTGGGTCTGTGATAATTCCTTTGTATTCTGTCGCCATTGTTTGTGGAATTTCTTCGTCACTGTCTTAGTCTTGGCTTTCCTGTTCTTGAGCTTGTTGTGCTTGGGCCTGCTGTTCTTGGATCTGCTTTTGTCTTTGCTCTTCTCGTTGCTCTTTCCAATAGTCTAGGTCAATTCCTGCGATTCTACAGGCTTGTTTGAATTCGTTCCACTCTGCAGCAGTTGGTCCATCTGTCTTGGGTAGTCTCTTTCGCTCCCTCCACCAGTAGTATTCATTCCAGTCACTGTCGCTTACTTTCACCATGATGGTGCGATTTCCTTTATGCTGTACTTCGGTGGGTCAGTCTTCTGAAGGGGTTTAGTAATTTTGCTCCTATATGTCCCTGGCTTTGGTATTGTTGTCGTACGCTCTGTGCGTCGTGTCCCTTCTGTATTAGTGTATCCTCTTCTTGTACTTGGTGATTGTAGTTTGCAATCTGCTGTTGTCTGAAGCTTTGGGCTCGCGTTCGTTCTTCTCTTGTTCTCTTGCAGATTGGTTCGTCCTCTTCTTCGGCAGGAAGATTCTGGTCTGACCACAGCTCTTCTAGGCTTATCCCATATTCTCTTTCTAGTAAGAGTTCTGCGATGAGCTGTGCTGTTTCGTTACTGAAGTTTTCAGTAAGCTCGTCTGTGGTGGTGAAGGCAAGTTCTCTCAGAAGTGCCTGTTCTTCTTCTTCATCGCTACTTGGTGTAGGTGTACATTCCCTTTCTCAATTGTTCGAATTGCTGGTGTCTCTGCGGTTGGTGTGGACTGTCTCTGCAAATGGCATGGACTGCAATGTGTGATCTACTTCTCTGAACCAGGTGTTCCTGTCGCTTGTGCTAGTGCTCGCTGGGTTGGTGACCGTTCATTGTCGAATATTGATTAGGTCTTTGATAAAATGCGACATGGTGTGTGTGAGTCTGGGTGAGTCTTGATGAGGTTTAATATCTTGTTAGGCTAGATGAATCTTAAAGGACTCGGGCAGACTAAGTGCGAGAGCGGTTTAAGACGATGGCAAATGGAATATTAAACCTAGCATTACTGGTACATCTGGAAGCCCTTAAGTATTCTACAGTACTTGAGCACGGACCATGGACTGCACAATGCTGTGAACTGCGGATGAGTAAGGCTGGGGTGGGATGACTTAGAGTGACTAGGGAAATGAAGATGACTCGATGACTGCACGCTGCGCAGCATAATGGGGAGAGATGCACAGCATGATGGGAGAGGGAAGAGATAAAAGAAGGAAGATAAGATAAAGAAAATGAGTAGTCTGTAACATCAGGCTGCAGCGGTCACATTGGACTTGGACATTGAAGAGCTTCCTGCAGAGCGACGTCTGAGTCAGCTCATGGAATCTGAAATCAAGATTGTGGGTGTATCCTCACCTGCACCTTACACTGAGGCCGTCACAGAATCGCACACTCTTCCCTCATCCCTACTCGTGTCAGAAAGTGAGCCTGCCACAGAATCACCTGATGTGAACCAACCCGAGCCTGAGCTGCCAGACCTACCGCAGGCAACGGATACCACTATTGCCAGCTCGCATTCACAGGAACCCAATGCCACTGAATATTTGAATATGACAGAAGACGACGATGATGCACCAGACTCTGTCTCAGTCCTCGATCGTGTCAAACAGCTTATCCGTGATGCAAAGAAGTTTAAATCCTTCACCTCGTTATTTAATCTCAATGCTGTCAAGCAGTTCATCGAGTTGTAGGAACGATACAAGCAGAATCTGAGGATTAAAGCACCTATGGTCAAAGCAAGTTTAACAATTGCAAGTGCCATCGGAAAAGGACCTTACATGGCGTGCAAAATCCGCTCGTTGTATCGATATATTGCTTGCTTTCGAATGCTTTCTCCAACCAACCATGGAAAGCATCATGCTCACCCTTCACTCCTGAACAATGAGCGCATCACCCAGGCTGTACGTCGATATCTAAGTGTCCTCGCAGATGGAGAGGTCAGAACACATTTGTTTCAGATGCAAAATTACTTACCTTGCAGCAGATAACACCTATCTTGCTTCGAAATCAAGTGAACAATGTAATCCTTCCTTCATTAGGTCTGGACGCAGGTGGTCAAAAGATTTCGGAAGGGGCAGCATATCGATGGCTAGCAAAACTTGGGTATGAACTAAAAGAGGCGAAAAAAGGCATTTATATTGATGGGCATGAGTGCGATGATGTCATTGAGTATCGAAGAAAGTTTTTGGATATGATCACTGGAAAAGACAGGTGAGAAACCATTAAAGTTGAGTGGCAGTCGAAATCTGAATGGGAGATAGACTGTGTCACATTTATACCGATGATGGCCTAGATCCAATTGAACTGGACTTGGGACCAGGTGACCAGCTTCATGTTCCAATCTTTCACAATGAATCCATTTTTCATGTGAATGAATTGCGGTGCCGTATATTACGATTTCAAGGCCAATTGTTATCTTAACGATGGACACGTGACTCGATAATCACCTGATAAACACGTGACACAAACGCGACGCAATACCTGCAGGATAACATGAGGAGTGCAGTCGTACTTTAGTTTAGATGATGGAACAGGGCAAAGGGTTCTATATAACACGAGGATAGCACATGTATGTTGTGGTCCATGCTCGAGGATCGTAGCATATAAATAGTTAGGATGTACATAGTAGAACTCAGCTTTGAGCTGGCTAAATAGTAGCATTCTTCTCCCCGCCTCTTACTCTCCAAGATAGTTAGAGTGACCTGTGCGCAGAATTGGTTTTGCATAGCAAAAGCTCGAAGCTTCTCATCGTGCACCTCACTACTCTCATCCTCCGCTGCCCTTCCTTCGTTGCCCGATGGCCCCGAGTGCCATGCGACCAAAGGAACCCGCTGCGTCATCACATTCCTCTTTTCCAACCATTACTAACCTTTCAATCACCAATCCCCATTCCCTACCCCATGCCAACCCACATTCTGATCTCTATCTGCAGTCCTTGTTCATTGCATTTGGAAGTGTGAGAGGACTAAGGGTAACGTTGAGCCTGACCCTGTCCAAATCGAGCATCACAAGGCTGTGCTAGGGTAATCTTTGGAGAGCCCTACTGCACGTTTGACTGGGTAGTTTGTTGACCCAGGACGTACCGAAGCAAGAGAGATCAGAGGACTCAGACGTGTGGATAGTCCCCACCCTTTGACCAACCTCTCCTCCTTCCACACACAAATCTGCCGCAACCCCCTTTACTGACAACATATCGGTTACACCCTTATCCAAAAGAATCTTCACCTTTGAAACCGAATAGTTGAGGTCGAATATGAATATTGGACCAACTACTACCCTGACCTATCTCCTTGACACATTCCTGGTAACTTCATCTGGGACGAAGACCCTCTGGAACTTTATTTCTACCCCCGATGAAGAGAAACCCCCGAATGACACCCATAATGGAATTCATTCCCGCTCTCTTTGCCTTCATCACCACCATCCTTACCACCCTCTTCGCTGCCAACCCACTTGCCTTAGCTTGGGGCACCCTCCGAAATAATCCACAACAAGCTGAACAGGTACAGAATGTGACTCAGACTTTGGTCGATGCGATCAAAGAAGAACTGGACTTGGGCAAGAAGCCCAAAAGAACGAAATTGGAACCACCGGATCCATATAAAGGGGAACCCAGTCTGATCGGAAGCTGGCTTCGACGAATGGAAGTCTATTTTGATAAAGAGGAGATCACGAACAGATGGGATATGATCACCTACGCATTGCAATGGATCATGGGAGGCAAGGCCAAACGTGCACAGAACTGGGCGGACTCCAAGCTACAAGAGTGGCTCAAGTTCAAAACGGAATTGAACGGTCACAGGCAGAAATTTGGATTTCATTCCACCTACGACAACTGGGAACATGGACGTGTTGTTATGCCAGCAATGGCTAACACCCCTGAGGTCAGGACGAACCCGCTTGGACACCTCCTACCATTCAAAGACTGGGAAGAGTTCAAGGTGGAGGCCAGAAAATTCTTCATGACTACGGAAACACGGAACGACACGATCATTCGGATTAAAGGACTGTCGCAACACCGACGACTGGTCGAGGACTACATTGTTGAATTCCGGAGCTGGGCTCCCTTGACGGAATACAACAACATCACCCTCATCGACATCTTTAAGCATGGACTCGACCAGGCGCTCGAATGACGGATTATTGAACTAGGAGGTGTCCACGAGGAGGACATCAACTGGTGGTACAGACACGTGACGGAACTGGACTGGCAGTATCGCCAGGCCCAAAAGGAATTCGGGGTGAAGGAGCGATTCGCTCCCAAACCAATACAGAAACCAGCACAGGAAGTGACGGCACCTAAGGGGCAAACTCCGGCACCGGTAACCGGTAATGCTCAAGGATGGCCCGACCCTAACGCTATGGATGTCGACCGGCTGAGACGTGAAGGATGCTGCTTCTAGTGCGGCAAGAAAGGACACCTCGGACGTAACTGTCCAATGAACACCCGACCGAGATATACGACTAGGAATGTGGAGACTAAGGATGAACCTGCCGCCGCCCACATCGAAGAAATGAACCAGGGTTTTCAGTAGAGCTGGGAAGAAGCACCGCTTCACCAGCTGACTATGTATCATCGAATATTAATATAAGGGACATTCCTGACCTTAAAGAATATTTCGAACGAGAAGGTGCACGAGAGTTCAGTCTCGTAAAAGGATATACCCTACCCTGGGTGGCACAACAGATCTATCGGCAGAACGAGTCTAAGGCATACTCGATCCTTAAGACATGGACAGACCAATTGCGACAAAAGGATATCTCTTTGGAAAGACTCCATGAGATAAATCAAATGAATGACCACGACGCTCTCCATACACTGTACGACCTCAGACAAAAACCACGATTTGTCAGAGGCGGAAACGGAAACCAGATGGATGTACCCTTGACAATTACAACTTTGGACACTGGAAGGACACACAGCATAAAAGCGCTGCTCAATACAGGGTGCACCAGATCCTGCATAGACCGGAAGTTTGTTAAGAAAAAGGAGATCAACACGAAACGATATCCTATTCCTATCCCGGTTCATAATGCAGACGGAACCCATAACAGAGCAGGCGACATACATGAATACGTTAAACTGAGAGTCCGTGTCCAGGACCATGTTGAGTGAATGGTCTTCTCGGTCACTGAACTCAGAAAGGGCCAGATTTTCATCGGTTACGAGTGGGTTAAACGTCACAACCCTTGAATCAATTGGAGAACAGAAAAGATCATGTTTGACCGATGCCCTGAAGAGTGTCAGTGAATTATCCGAACAGGAAACCCCGAAGATGACGACACCTCTATCAAGATGAATGAAGTTGACTTTGGAAATAGAGAAAAACTCTTGATGATCGACATAAACTGAGAGTTTCATCTAAGGGCTTTCCAGATGATGGCCTCCAAACTGGCAGAAGCAACGACAAAGACAGCAAAGGCAAAAACTTTTGAGGAAATCGTACCAGAAGAATACCACTGTTTCAAGGATTCAGTGTTCAGAAAAGAGTTGTTCGATGAGCTACCACCACGACGACCTTGGGACCATGTGATTGAGCTCATCCCAGGAGCTAAACTCCAGGATTGCAAGGTCTATCCCTTGATGCTAGATGAACAGAAACAATTGGACTCCTTTTTGGATGAAAATCTGAACACCAGATGAATCAGACCATCGAAGTCACCAATGGCCTTGCCTTTCTTCTTCATAAAAAAGAAGGACGGATCCCTATGACCTGTACAGGATTATCGAAAACTGAACAATGTAATGATAAAGAACAAATATCCATTACCCCTGATCCAAGAGCTAATCGACAAGCTGAAGGGGGCGAAGTTCTTTACGAAGCTTGATATCCGATAGGGATATAACAATGTCCACATGAAAGAAGGCAATGAATAGAAGGCCGCATTTTGGACAAACCAGGGAATGTTCGAACCCCTGGTCATGTTCTTCAGACTGACGAATTCACCAGCTACTTTCTAAACTATGATGAACACGATATTCAAGGATGAAATCGATCAGGGACATGTAGTAATCTACATGGATAACATCCTCATCTTCAATAAAGATTTGGATAAATACAAACAACTTGTTTGATACGTACTGGAAAAGCTAAAAAATAACAAGCTTTACCTGAAACCTGAAAAATGTTCATTCCATCAATTGGAAGTAGAGTACCTCGGAATGATCGTTTCAGAAAATGGCATTAAGATGGATCCCGTTAAAGTTGAAGGCATTAAAGACTGGCCAAAACCCACATGCAAACGAGATGTCCAACAGTTCTTAGGCTTCTGCAATTTCTACCAGCGCTTCATTGAAGGATTCATGAAGATCGTGAAACCCCTTACAGAATTAACCGGAAAAGCCAATTGGACATGGGAAAAGGCCCAAGATGACACATTTGATGGATTAAAAAATCGGATCTGTTCAGCACCAATCATCGCAATGCCCCGAGATGATGGAAAGTTCCGAATGGAAGTCGATGCTTCGAATTACGCAATAGGAGGCGTCCTTTCACAGGAACAATCTAATGGTACCTGGAGACCGGTCACATTCATGTCTAAGTCATTGAACCTGACGGAGCAGAACTACGAGATCTACGATAAAGAGATGCTTGCGATCATGTCAGGACTTGAGGAATGGCATCAATACCTATGTGGCACTAAGCAAAAATTCGAGATTTGGACAGATCATAAGAATCTCGAATATTTCCGAAAGCCTCAGAAACTGAATCGCCGGCAAGCACATTGGATCTCAGAACTTCAGGACTATGACTTTATCCTGGAGCACAAACCCAGAAAATCGATGACGAAGGCAGACAGTCTGTCAAGACAACCAAACCATGAGAAGGGGGAGAACGATAATGAGAACGTCATACTCCTAAAGCCGGAAAATTTTCGCTGACTTTTTATGGCAAAAGTCATGCTGATACCAGAATTCCAAGATATGCTGAACCAAATAAAACAGGCTTGGAAACAAAGAGAACCTGAAGTTCAGAAGCATCTTGATGCAGGCGAACACGGCTGGGAAGAAAACGATCGAATCATCACATGGCTAAAGCGGTACTATGTCCCTAAAAGCCAAAAGATAAGGGAATGGATCATTGAAATCCATCACTCTGACCAGATCTCGGGACACTCAGGACAGACGAAGATGCACGAATTAATCACGCGCAACTTCTGGTGGCCCAAAATGATGAATGATGTCAAGGCATATATCAAAGGATGTGATAAATGCCAATGAACAAAGATCATCAGAGATCGGAAGCATGCCCCGCTCCACCCGAACGAAGTACCGAAGGAACCATGGGAGATTATCTCAGTAGATCTCATCGGACCACTCCCTACATCTCAGGGATTCAACAGCGTAATGGTAACAGTAGATCGGTTCACCAAAGGAGCCAAATTTATACTGGTCAACATGGAAATCATGGCAGAAGGAGTCGCTCATAAACTACGCGACACCGTATTCTCGAATTATGGACTCCCCAAGAAAGTTATTAGCAACAGAGGACCACAGTTCGTCTCGAACTTTATGAAGGATCTCTACACACTTTTGGGAATTAAAGGAGCCCCTTCGACGCCGTATCATCCACAAACTGATGGACAAACGGAAAGAGTTAATCAGGAACTCGAACAATATCTGAAACTCTTTGTGAATCATCGGCAAACAGACTGGACGGACTGGCTACCCATGGCCGAATTCTTTTATAACAATCGGATCCACTCTGCGATGGAATACTCCCCATTTTATCTGAATCATGGACAACACCCACACACCAGAAAAGAACCTCCGAAGCATGATGTCAAGTTGCAAACTGCAGAGGAATTCGCGAACATGATGAAAGAGATTCAGACCAAAGCCGAGACTTCCCTGATGAAGGCTGCTAAAACGATGAAACGGACCCACGACCGGAAACAGAAACCTGCCCGAGAGTACCATGAAGGCAATCAAGTCTGGCTGGAAGGAACCAACATCACCACCGACCGGCCGACTGATAAGCTTAATGACAAACGGTTCGGTCCCTTCAAAGTGAAACGGTGAGTTGGAGAATTAGCATACGAACTCGACCTACCGGAACATTGGAAGATTCACCCTGTCCGAAATGAATCTGAACTTACCCCATATATGGCACCGGCATTCCTGCAACAGAAAGCAGTGATGATTCTTAAACAACCTCCTCCCATCATCGTGGGAGGAGAGGAGCAGTATGAAGTAGAGACTGTAGTGAATTCCCGATGGAATAAAGGAAAACTACAATATAGAATACATTGGAAGGGATATCCTATGGAGGACGCTACATGGGAACCAGCAGAAAACATCAGTGAAGATGCGCCAGATGTGGTCGCGAAATTTCATCACGAGAATCCAGAGGCGCCATTCCTGGAACAAGGGCAACGTCAGTTACCACCCTGCACCCTGCCAAAGAAGGTTGTACGTACCCGCTTCCATCAAACCCAAGCACCGAAGGTCCTCTTTGACCACATGGCTAATGAAATCTGGGTCTGTCCGCAAAATCAGCAAATGAAAGCGGAGCCAAAAAAGCGAACCCTTACCAGATGGATGTTGGACCCAAAGGAAGTCGAAGATCGACTTGAGGCGGCATGGCAGGCATGGCAGCAGCGACGGAACAAGGCAGTCGTAGGAGAAAACGAGCACCAGGAAGACTAAGATGATGATAGCGAAGAAGAACATGATTGCGAGGACACAATCCCTAAGGAGGGGGTAATGTTACGATTTCAAGGCCAATCGTTATCTTAACGATGAACACGTGACTCGACAATCACCTGATGAACACGTGACATGAATGTGATGCAATACCTGCAGGATAACATAAGGAGCGCAGTCATACTTTAGTTCAGACAACGGAACAGGGCAAAGGGTTCTACATAACACGAGGATAGCACATATATGTCATGGTCCATGCTTGAGGATCGTAGCATATAAATAGTCAGGATGTACATAGTAGAACTCAGCTTCGAGCTGGCTAAATAGTAGCATTCTTCTCCCCGCCTCTTACTCTCTGAGATAGTTAGAGTGACCTGCATGCAGAATTGGTTTTGCGTAGCACCATATCTATGTTCGTGATGGTCAGATGCCTCTTCGAAAGAAGGGACAGAGAAGGGCGGTCCACGTTTCCGATTTCATTGTTGAACAATCCAGACATCTCATGCTGTCCAAGGTTCAGCAAGAACAAAATGCTGCCCTACCTGATGGTCAGCGGCTCTCATCCACAGATGCTCGTCGAATCATATATCCAGGTAAAAACCATGATGGTTTCTGGATGAATGAGAATTTGATTGACCAAGTCAGTCCTCTGATTTCCCAATAACGTGTCATGCTCACCTTGTCCGATTGAAGATTAAAGATGCAATAAAGCTTTTTGAAGCAATGTATCCAGGCGCAGTTGCTGAATTTGTCTTTGATCAATCATCGGCCCATGGTGCTTTTGCAAAGGATGCCTTAAACACTAAAGAAATGAATGTAGCACCTGGCAGTCGTCAACGGAAAATGCACGACACTTACATACCCATGGATAATCTGAATCCAGAGCTCCGTGGAAAGCTGCAGACCATGAACTTCCCTGAAAACCTCCCCTTCCGATCACCCTGACTATGACTGTCATGGGCAACCAAAAGGAATGCGACATGTTCTGGAAGAGCGCGGCTTGATCGAGGCACTTCAAGCTGCAAATAGTGGTAAGGTCGTGGGAAAGTGCAAGATCTGTAAACTTTCGAGTGAGGCAAGGGATCGTTTATATCATGAAGCACTCGCCGCAGCAGATAACAGTGAAGAACCAAGCGAGATGCAAAACGATCTCATTGGTGAATCCACAACAGTGACTTGCTGCATGTGCAAGATGTTAGCCAACCAACAAGATTTCAAGGATGAGAAGCCACTCTTACAGATCATCATTGAAAGAGCTGGGCATAAGTGCTACTTTTTGCCGAAATTCCATTGCGAGTTGAATCCGATAGAGATGTACTGGGGATGGGCCAAAGCGCATGAGTATTGTTGTCTGACTCAGGGTTGTGGGTCTGTGTTTATCTTTTTCACACACCTGCCATTGTTGACAGGTTTTTGGAATGCATCGGATGGATCCTTTCCCACCGCAAAGCGCATTATTCCAGAAATTCTCGATGATTGCCCCGTTAAGATGATCCAAGCATTTTTTCGCAAGACATGGAGGTACATGGATGTATATAGGTGAGTATCTCAAGGATTTTTACTGTTCTACAATAATTGGGAGCAAAATCTGAAGAGAAAAATGGCAGGAAAGGCTTGACTGGCCGCGCGGCTGAACACGCCGTGAAGAAATACAAATCGCACAGGCGTTGCGGGCCGCTGGTGATGATGAGCATCGGCGTCATGGTAAACTAGCCGCGCTGCCGTATTATATAATATACCAAATAAGGCAACTCCGACAAACTCCGCTCCAAATTCACTTTTGGAACATCACAAAATTTTGAACTCGACTTTTATTGAAATTGGACGAGATAACTTTGAAGCTGGACTATTTACGAGTACGAACGGATGTGTTTTATGTAGAATGAGAGAGTTTACGAGATGGTATAAAGTCTTCGAGTTTTGACCGTGGGAGTTGTCGGTTTTGAGCGGTAAACACTGTAGAAGGTGACCCTTTTCTATATTTGCATCTCATTCGGTGATATACTGATATCCGAAACTGGCAGTATCAGCATTTTCAATAGCGGTGAGTTGAGTTTTTGTTCTCAAATGTCTCAAAACTGATAGTAATTTTATCCCAATGAAGATATACGACTGGCTACTGACATTCGCCCTCCAGGTCGGTCCATCCATAAGAAATTGAGTGATCGCTCTTCCTTGAAATCTTTTTAGGTCGAGCTCGTATGGAGAACAAATTGGAGTTCCGTGAAAGTTCTCTATATTCTTTCGCGTTATTCCACTTTCTTTGACGTTCCACTAAGGATTTACGGTTGGTCAACTCCAAATTTTTTTTTTTTCGATTTGATCAGGATTACTATTGATTTCAGTTGAAGTGACGCCAGGGCTTTCTCATCAGGTGCACATACGGTTGTTAGAGCGACCTTTTGACCAGAAGGGGTAACTATGATTCTACGTCATCAGGGACACTACTGTTCCATCGTGTCTCGAATACGAGAGAGTAGGTAGCACACATGCTCGGTCGTACCGCATACATCCCTTCCTGAGGCTATTGCTCAAGTTTTGACAGCCTGTGGAATAAGCATAGCTGGATGTGAGCACTTTCCAGTTATCGGCATCATGACATTGGTTGATCTTTTGGCTCATACAGATATACTTATTTTGAGGACGCTTGCACTGTGGGGAAATTCGCGAAGAATGTTATTATTCCTTGTTGTGGTATTCGTAGTGCGTTCCTTTCCTTCCTTCTTCAGCCATTGTGTTCATGAAGTGCATCACTGCTCCGCTAGCCTATCTATATCATTGCCCTGATATGTATAGTGATCGTCCTATTGTCGCTCAAGTGTTAAGTAGTACCACTTTTGTCTTTCCTTCCTCTGATTTTTTTTGTCTTGTTCAGTTGCCCCAGTGCCTTTCGATGCCATACCTAGATGCTGGCTCACGGATTATAGCTCGACAATCGAGGCCAATTTCATCCTCCTACTGATTAGCGAGACAAGTTGTTCTTCGCTATTGCACTGTCATGTTTTTATCGCTTAGATGACCACCATAACAGTCGTCTTAGTCGCTACTCTCTGGGCCTGGGCAATGAACTACAGGCATTCGTATGGCACACTGATATGGACCCTCTACAGAGATGGAGTCTTATACTACATTTACATATTTTGTGGGTTTCCATCGAGTATGGATCCTTATTGGCCAAATTCACGTTACATCGTCTCAGCCATTTCTGTGGCTAACATCGTCATGATGACTCTAAGTCCCGGAGTAAGTTCTGCATATGGTTATACTCCGGGACCAACCGCCCTTACAATCGCTTATGCTACAGCTCGGCTGGGCTCCGATGTTAAACATGTTCGTCTTCCATCTTCCTCGCATCTGCTCATGGCGGATTCATTTCGGGCTTCTCCCTTCCAGCCTTCAACGCGTCCTTCATCCTGCACATGCGCCAAGCGAACCAGAAGTTTGATCCGACGTTGGAAATGAGCATATCTGAGTTGCGCTTCAAGGGCACGAAAGGCGCGGGTATTGTGTCACAGAGCGAGGTGTGAGGATAGGCCTGTCCCAACTTGTGAGTGGAGACTTTATTCTTTTTACTCCCTTGCGCGACGGTAATTCATGGGTCTTTATCCAAATAACGAAAGTGAAGGCGACAGAATGACTCTCGACATGGCCGGCTCACTGGCTCAGAGATTGCCTTAGACTAACAGGAGAGTATCAAATAACTTGCAGAATGTTACTTGCATGGACCGACGGATGCGCTTTGTTAAGATTGAGCTTGTCAAGCTTGCTTCGCAGAGGACTGGCTGCAACTCTCGTAAAGAAGGAAATACCATTGATGCGAGGCATACATGGTTAGGTCGTCCTCATACAGATATGAGAGTAAGAAAAGTCCGAAAATTTGATAACGGTTAGCTAAGTATTGAAGTCCGTACTTGTTGTCCATCAAAAGAGTTTGGGAGGTTTACAAAAATCGCCGCGTCGCCACACCTCAGAGGGTCCAAATCTGGTTGGTGTTGTTGTCTGTACATTTCCATGTCTGGACACGGTTCGAATTGGTCAAAACGCCATTGGTCAAGTCGAGGCATTGACCTAGACGTGTGATGAGCAGTCTCCTAACTACTAAGGTAGGAGGAACGCGGAACGCACCCTTTCCGGTGACGGCGATCCTGTTGTCGTTTGTGTAGTACCAGGCCTGGGCCGGCAGGTTGTCATAACATTGCCAGATCTTCATGCCCACGCCGCTTGCGGGATCTGTCAAGAAGAATGATAAGCGTCGGATGCGGGGAAAGGGCGATGACTTCGACGCGTACTGGTGCCTGCATCCAAACAGAAGTTGCGCCCTGCGACTCGGACCTTGGTGTCGGCGCGGTTGATGACCCACTTCTGTGCACCAGTCCCATTGCAGTCGTAACTGGATTGAAGCAAATCAGATACCTTGGTCGTTGAAATTCGGTCTGTTTAAGACTTACATCTGAACTGGTGTCCCGTTCGCGTATACCGCGCCCCGAACATCGAGACACTTTTCGTTATGTCCGTTCGGGTGGATGGCGACTCCGTTGTCAGACGGTGGGTTGCCCGGGAATGTTCCGTCAGGGCAGAACCTTGAAGATACAAGTAGCCGTGTGTCAGAGAGCCACGGGAACAGTGAATCAATTAAAGACTCACACGACGTGGTATCCGGTGTTCGCCTGTGGGCACTCGAAGAGTGGCTGCGCGGGTGGCCTGCCCGTGGGGGGAGGGAATCGTGTGGGTGGTTGCTGGAAGGCATTGGGGCACGTCAAGGAATTGCAAGTATTGACAAGGCAAAATCCGCCTCTCTGTTCGACGTGTAAGCCAGAAAGGAATCTTCAAGGCTTCATGAAGAACTTACCGGTGCCCGATTTATAGGAGTGATGGACACGCCAGTGTTAAAGTGACTGGGATCAACCACAATGTAGTAGTAATTGTCCTAAAGTTCCAGATCAGTCACGAAGAGCAGCAGAAACATCCTTGGAAATTACATCGCCGAAGAACCCAGCTCTGGTTGTCCCAGACCCGTTCTGGTTTCCTCCGTTTGCATCCGAGTAGATAAATCCACTCCATGTGTTAGGGAAATTCCGCGAGGTTGTACTCCCCTTAGTCAGTGATCCCTGGCTCTGGCCGTTGATGTACAGCGTGATCGTTGAAGGGCAGTTGTTGGTAATGTCATAGTGACGATCTGCAAGAGCGAGCGACGCCAGAGATGCCGCGACGAGGGAAACAAGAGGAGCCCGTACTCGCATGTGGGGAAATGGCTTTGAGGCAAAGGACAGAACAAAGAGGGTTATGTTCCGGAACGAGGGTGTTTTATGGAGGAATGTTGGAGCTCTATGAATTCCGGACTTTTATATTGTCCAGAGGAAGGTGACGGAATAAAATCGCCGTGTCCGGGACTGGGGACAGCAGACGAGGGTCGTCATTCCTCCTGGCCAGATTGATAGACATCTAGACGGCGTCAAGGAATACGGTCAGGAGAGCTCCAGGCAGAGGAATGTGCCACCGAGCCCTGGTTGACGGAGTCCAGGGACGAAGTTCCATTAGATCCCTGCCTATTTCGGTGCCTGCACGTGGCGTCAGGACAAGTCACATGCTCGCCAAGGTGCTTTTCACTGTCCTTCGTCCGTTTGAGACCATTCCCTTCACCCAGCGAATGTGAGCACCGTTGTCCATGTCACACGGTCGACGTCAAAATTAACGCAAGGCACAGTGAGACCCGCACAGTGACATATTGGTCTTTTGTGCTATGACGAAGGGACTTAGCGTGGGGATGAGACCATCTGATGATCGCTTACAGCGACGATGATGGTCTTAGATGAACTCATTCAATGACCGCTTTCAAGCAAGTATTCGCCAACCTAAGGTACTGTACTGTACTTTCATCAGTTGGGGATGCACCAAGGTAGCAATAGCCTCTCGTAAAACTTAGCTTACGACACAATCTAGAATTTCATAAAACCCCATCAACGCTGACATGATGCCTCTCAGCCGCTCAGCTATGATCAACGTTCTGGATTGTCGAGAAGACAAATCAAATTATGTCTCACAGCTATCGCGTGGACTGCGAGGTGTTTCGCATTCGTTTGCTTATGGCGGTACAAGGCAAAGTCTCAACTTTGGACTTTTTTTAAATCCAGCACATCAGTTTATCAATAATGGGAATAATCGAACAAGAGAAAAGAATCGAAGTAACGCCAAGTCCCGTTTGTTCCGAATACAATGTTCCCAAGATAGTCATCAGTTAACCTTAAAGGGTCCAAATCTGATTCGTGTTGCCGGTCGTGCAGTGCCAAATTTGAACTTGATTGGAGTTGGTTAAAATGCCGTCGGTCAAATCCAGACATTGGCCTAAACAAGGAGATGAGCTTTTGAACATTCGATTGGCGAGACAAGACAGGCATACCTTGCCCAGTGACAGCAATTCTGTCGTCATCTGTATAGTACCATGCTTGAGCTGGAAGATTGTCGAAGCACTGCCAAATTTTCATCTTAACACCATTCTGTGGGTCTGTTGGAATGATGAGCGTCTCATAGGTAGAGATCGTATATACGTCGACATACTAGTGCCGGCATCCAAGCAAAAGTTAGTTCCTGCTATTCTAAGTTTAGTGTCAGCCCGATTAAGCACCCATTGTTGTGCGCCGGTGCCGTTGCAATCATAACTGGACGTAGAGGTTAGATACAAATTGTGATATAATAATTGAAATTATTTAGAGGCTTACATCTGGACTGGCGTCCCGTTGGCGAAAACTGCGCCACGTACATCGAGGCACTTGGCCGCGTTTCCATTGGGGTGAACGGCGACACCAGTCTCCACAGGTGGGAACGTTCCATCGGGGCAGAAACTACGGGAGAAGTCATTAAAACGTGCTCGAAGAACCGTTAGATCAAATGCAGGACATACATGACGTGGTATCCTGTATCTGGTTGAGGACATTCGAACAACGGTTCCGCAGGTGGCGTGCTACCGGGGGTAGGGAAACTCGTTGGGGGTTGTTGGAAAGCATTTTGACAGGTCGAGGACGAGCAAGTGTCAATGGAGCAATATCCACTTGCCTGCATGATACTCATGAATCTCATGGGGTTCATGGCAATGCAAGCTGGGTGGACTTACCAACGCGGAACTAAGAGGAGCAATGGACATGCCGGTATTGAAATGACTGCTGTCGACTATGAGGTAGTAATAATTGCTCTACGGCGGACTAGTCAGCTATGCAAGTACAATGCGAGCCGCGGTCGTGCAAATACCTGACCGAAGAACCCCGCCCTCGTCGCGGCGCCGGTCGCGCTTCCACCGTTCGCATCAGTGTAGATGAGCCCACTCCAAGTGCTGGGGAAGTCTCGAGTCGTGGTGCGACCCTGTGCCAGCGATCCTTGGCTCACACCGTCGATGTACAGTGTGATCGTCGATGGACAGTTGTTCGTAATGTCATAGTGACGATCCGCGAGGATGCATGGCGCCAGTGATGCAACCACGGCAGACAGTAGAAGAGTTAGAACGTGCATTTGTGGAGATTGTGTATGGTACGTGGGCGTTCCCCAAAGACACACGTCAGACGTTGTATGCCTTGCATTTTATACCGCCGAGGGTGAGTGCAGAAGTAGACCACTGTGCCTGGAACGAACGACTGAGGACGATGGTTGGGTCATCTGGCTGGGTGACCTGATAGACATCGGAAGGGTTTGAAAAGGCCAGAGGACGCGTTTGAATGAACTGGAACCAAGAGAAGCAGCTTCCGAGCATGCTAAGGTACGAGTCGCGTTGAGCGACGGTCTAAGTCCATTGTCGTAAGTTGTCCTAACACAAGTCACATGTTCTTCAATGGAGTGCTTTCGTTTGTCGTCTGTCAAAACATTTCGGATGGGTTCGCCTCTGCAATATTGTGGTGGCGAAGAACCCAAGCGCGGCATCATCTAGAGCGTCATAACCTGAGTCATTGAATTGGCTAGCTGGTCACCTGAACATCAAATTTCAAGATGGCGGCCTCCCATCGCCGGCCGAAGTGCCCCCAATACTTCATGTAGGAAGATTCATTTTCTTCTTCGTAATGTCCTGGAGCTTCTGTGGCATTCTAGATCTGGGAAGAACAGCGGCGTGTTGCATTAGAGAGGCCTTACGAAATCTCTATTGCCGGAAAAGTTGGGCACGCTCTATCACCTCAGATGACTGTCAAACAAATTACTCACTCTCATACTCGTTTGAGCATCGCTGAGAGAGAGGAAGGGGCCCAGCTCGGTGTTCCATTCGTCGTTTTGGACCCGACGAAGCAGTTATGACTGAACTCAGCAAATTGCCGATGAAAAAGCACAACGACTCAACGACTAGACGCATGAACTGGGGCGAACAACGTCCGTGGTCAATACGTCTCAACTAGCAGCATATCAGTACGATTCAGTGTTCTACTTGCTTCGCAATGCAAATAACGACGAGACAGAGAAATCTAAAGTTCAACAAAGGTTCATGGTCCATCAGCCATTGCTTCCATATGAGAATGAAGTTCCGAAGAACGTCGCCGCTGCACATCAAACAGCGGCAGTCCAGATCTGATTAGTATTACCGTCCGTGCATTTCCATATTTGAACCACATTCGAGTTAGTCAAGAGGCCGTCAGTTAAATCCAAGCATTGACCTAAGCACATAGTCAGTCGAAACATGCTCAACTTGAATGAATGAAAACAGTCATACCCCGTCCAGTGACAGCAATTCTGTTATCCGCCGTGTAGTAAAATGCTTGGGCTGGAAGGTTGTCGTAGCACTGCCAGATCTTCATGGCGACGCCGCTCTGAGGATCTGGGAAGAAATATTAAGCGATCATCTTGGGAAAGACAATAAGATCTCCGACGCACTAGTACCGGCATCCAAGCAGAAATTCTGTCCTGCGACCTGGACTTTGGTATCGGTACGATTGAGCAACCATTGTTGCGCGCCGGTGCCATTGCAATCATAACTGGGTGAGAGATGAATGTGAGTCTGACGTTTAGGAACGTCGGATACTGACATTTGGACGGGCGTTCCGTTGGCGAAGACCGCCCCGCGTACGTCGAGACACTTGGCATTGTTTCCGTTGGGATGAATCGTGACTTCATCGGCAAGGACGCACAACGCCAGAGACGTTGTGAAGATGTAGGCGAGAACGGCTTTAATTTGCATGGTTCGAAACTGCAGGAATCCTCGAAGCTGGAGCAGAAGGCGACACGATCTCTGTGAGACTACCAGAGGAGAACGGGGCTTTTATACTCTTCAAAAGAAAGAAATGGCTGCGCCCGAGGACTAGGAATTCGGAGTCTTGTTGGAAACTTGGTGGATACTTGGATGGCTCGAACAGCCGGGAAATCGCGAAGAAGAAAATTGGAATCGGGAGAAGGTACATTTAGGACTGTCAGACACAAAGGGCGGTAGGCATTGGCCGACGTGGAGTTCGATACGCGGACTGGAATGATCGCATGTTCTTCAGAAAAGGTATTTATCCGGCGGCAAGTGGTGCAGTAAGGAACAGAAATAGGTCCCGACGCAACAGACAGCGTCATATTTTAAACTGCTCAGCCTCCCTGTGAACATTCGGTCGTCGGGGTTCTATATGAGTCACCATTCGCGACACAATGGACCAGACACTACCGTACGTTACGTCGCTTTCCTCTGACGTAGAGCGTTCCGTTGCTTCCATTTGCAATCTACTCAGGCAAGAACGTTCTATCGGGTCGGAAATTGCAATGCAGAAAAGTTATCAAGGTAAGCATCGAGTCCCTTAGACCAATTGCAGAACATTCATGACATGGTATCTTGTGTCCGTCTGAGACATTGAAAGACTGCCTCTATTGGTGATGCAAGGCTGGAAGCAGAAAGCTCGTCCGAGGGTGTCAGAACGCATCGAAGCAGGATGAATTCGACTCGCATGTCTGAAAAATCACAGGTTGGTTATATTCGTAAATGACGGCGGACCGGGGGCTGCGAGAGCGTCGAGAGTTGGCGCAGTCGCTTGTGCTTATAGTGGCTTATGGTCACGATTTGCAATCAACCAGCTCAACGTATCAAACATTTTTTTCATGCATGTCGGGATTGCGGCCAAGCCGAGCACGTACTTCGGCGGGTAGGCCGGGATGATGAACGTTTGGGGTAGACAAGGCAGCGGAAAAGAAACCGTAAAAATAACGGCTGTTTTCTACGCCCCATCTTGGCGAGCACTCTTCACCTTCCAGACAAAACAATAGACAGCACCATTTGGAGAGATTTGGCATCACATAGAGGTGTCGGCCAGGTACGCCCGTCAAATATATCAATCCAGAGCTCGGTGAATATAAACTGCTGAGTTTGGAATGAGGGGCTAAGGATGATGCATTAACGTTCTGGTGTTTAGCAGGCTTCCCATTGGATAGGCTATCCAATTGGAAGCCTGCTAAACATCAGAACGTTATGAGAGAATGCCAACTTTTCCGAAGCTTCACTTGCGTAAAAAAGATCGAACTTTATAATTTCAGCTTCCTTTCATGAATACATAAAAAATATAACGAAGAAATCTCAAGTACAACAAAAGCCAAACAAAGGTCTCCATATGAGATGTTTTCCCAATAATGTGCCTCGTACATCAAATGTTAGCAACCCAGACTTGATTAGTGTTACCGTCCGTGCACTGCCAAATTTGAACGGGATTCGAGTTAGTCAAGACTCCGTTGGTCAAGTCGAGACATTGTCCTAAGCACAAAAATCAGCTTCCCAAGTTTTCATTGCGCAAGCAAGGCGGACGTACCCTGTCCGGTGAGAGCGATTCTGTTGTCGGCGGTATAGAACCATGCCTGGGCTGGAAGGTTATCGAAGCATTCCCAAATCTTCATCTGGACACCGCTTTGTGGGGCTAGAGGAAATATTGAACGACCACGTAGGCAAGGCGTGAAGGCATTCAACGTACTAGTGCCGGCATCCAAGCAGAAGTTTTGACCCGCGACTTGGACTTTGGTATCGTTACGGTTGATAATCCATTGTTGTGCCTCACTGCCGTTGCAATCGAAGCTAGGTGATAAAGTACGGATAAGTTCAATGGGTAAGTTCAATTGAACTCATGAAAGCGATCCAAACTTACATCTGGACGGGCGTTCCATTCGCGAAGACTGCTCCACGTACGTCGAGACACTTCGTGCTGCTTGCGCCCGGGTGAATTGTAACATTAGCAGCGAGAGTGCATAACGCCGACGACGTCGCGAGTATGAAGGCGAAAAGAGCTTTAACTTGCATGTTTAAAGGATGTTGCGATCTCCCTGACTTTACAAGAGGTAGAAAGCATGGCTTTTATACTGGACCAAGAGTACTTTAAAAATAAATCTCGCGGCTTGAACGGATGACCAAGGGGTAAAGTTGTTGCTCGGATTAGAAACACGGTGGGCAGTTCAAAGGCTCGAAGGGCCGAGAAATCGCGGTTAAGAGAAGCACATCAAGCCGTAAAGATATAAATCGCGGCGAGTGATGACCTATGTTGAGAACAGCTAAGAACGGGGGTGATCACGTGTTCTTCTGTAAGTCCTTGGGCTTTGCACGACTCTGTTCGTCGACGATTAGGACTGTGAAGGTTGTGTTGAGGACCGTGGATAGGTTTCTTCATATTGAGCAGTGTCGTTTTCTGATTTTGCTGGCATGCTATACCTCTCTTGCAAAGCAATGGTCCGAGTGCCATGTGTTCCTATCGGCCGAGACGGCCCGAACCCGCGCTGTCAGCTAACCGACTTCTGACAAAACTTCCTTTGTTTCGGAGAGAACCTGGAGTTTCATAGAGCGCTGATATTGCCTCTCCGGATTATCGCTGGATGTTCTAGATCCTCAGGAAAACATATCGCCGTCTGTCAGATGACCATGTTTTCCAGACTCGTTCGGCTATGCGCGTTTTAGACGGGAGGACCGAAGGACCAACCTTCAGTCTGTTAAAGCAGAAAAGCAACACGACCGCGCGTTTACGGCCTCGATCACGTAGAGTCATGGTGAAGCGAACAGTGTGTCCGTACTTCGCCCCACACTGGCAACCGGAAATCCAGAAGAATTATGGGAGGAAGTCGACCGTAGATTATGATTCGACTAATTCATTTCGTTGTCTTAACCGAACAAACGGGCGTTATTCGCTGAACGATGGTCAAGCCTTGCGTTGGGAAGGCCGCTCATTTTCGAGGCCTTCGGGTTGACAATGAGAAGCAGCAGGCACGTCGTGCGGGCCATTTTTGGTCAAATTGCTGGAGGGGTTCGTTTGTCTTTCTCTTCGGTCCTCTGAGTGCGCTTCGATTTTGACCACGATGTGATCATGCGACTGATTCGCAGAGGTCAGCTGAAGATCGGGCATTGGCAACCTTGCGTGGGATGAAAGCGGTTGCGAGTCATATATCTTCACCCGTGAGGTGATTTGCTCGAATGCACAATGAGTCAAGGTTCTCGTTCGTAGAGTCGATATCAGCTCGCCAGCGATGATTTGTGGCAGTAACGTCAAGCCTCGCAGAAGAGTAACCTGGCAACGACATGATTATTTTAAACAAAAAGATAGCAGAAATGACTTTCACAGACCTCAGTCAACGTATCAAACGGGATAACCATCAGAAGGCTGACATCGCTGAGAACCTCGGCCACGAAGACCAGTAAGTCACATAAGGGCTGCCATTCTTCAATGCTACAGTACTCGGAACCGGTCGGGGAGGCCTGTGTCGTCGTTTAGGCGAGTTAGATGAAAGGGAAAAGGGAGACGGGAAATAGTCGAAGTACATCCTGTGCCGTTAATGCACATAACCAAAAAGCTTCGCAAACCGCAAAACTGCTGTAACGAAAAGAGACGAATTAAATCCTGAGGCCTGAACCCTTGCTGGTCGCTTTTCGGCTTAGATCTGCGGATCAGTCCGAGTCCATTGGCCATAGAACGACGGAAATTTTGTGTAGATGATGAAGTGTTGAAATGCAAGGATTTTCTCGGCATCTGAGACCGTATTACTGTACGTTACATGCCAAGGAAGCTGGGATCGGAGTCAGAGCAGGCATCAGCGAGTTGAGCCTACATCGGTGATTTTGGTGTAGCGCACTTGAAGCTATGGAAGAGAGAAGAGCAACAGCATTTACCCACAGCAAGTCTCGACGGCATCACAGAGCAATGTCTGAGGATCTACAATGGCCAATCTATATAGCGTGCCTTCAAGTGGGAGAGGGTTTAGGCCAAGGAGGGCGTTGAGCAAGACCATACGTGGCATGGCAACGGGAGGTGGAAAGTGAAACAGCCGAAAGAGGCAACCTGGAACAGGTCTTGCTCCCTGTTGTCAAGTTGTCTGTTCCGGTTGTCTCTCGCCTGCTCGATTTGTTTTCCGCTCCAACGAGGAACGACCCTTGTCTCTCCATAGTGTCGACATGCTGTTTGCTCCAAGGCGCAGCAGGATCAGCGCAAAAGGCAGCGAGGTCCCATGAAACAACATAAATCAGCCTGCTGGGACAGGACTTTGTTTCTTTCTTGGTCAAACGGCCATCGCATTCACACCGTCCAATCTCCTCTCCTGCCGTCATTGTGCTCAATTCAGGCCAGATTATAATTACCCCGAAGGACCCTTGGGACGTTGCTTATCTCATATCCACCCTTGGTCGCTCGCGCTGTCAAATTCGCGCGGGATTTCGTCAACAGCTTACAGGTTTTTGGTTAATTTCCCATCCTTATTCTTCCGGTTTCGTTCATCGCCGCAGGCTCTAGTGAGGTTTCGGGACCTTTATAACGCCCAAGGAGACTGGCACAAGCGCTTCGCATCTTGCACCTGTACTCTCACCTCATTGTCGCAGCTGTCTTCCTGCTGACTGGCCCCACGGCCGCTTAGATCCACGCGGCACCCTTCCCTGTGGTCCCAAGCAAGTACTGAGGTGTCAATCAGGGAAAAAAGCCACCAACGCACCGATAGTGGCGGACCTGTTCGTAAACCCGGTCAATAAATTCTTCGCCCTTTCAATCCTCCTCGATCACACAGTCCGGTCTCTTCCCCACCTTATCACTTTCTCGGTTCTGTCTCGAGTCTGATACACCAAAGAGAACGACGAAAGAACAAACATAGTGATGGCTGCACTACCGGCACCACCCACGATCAACAACCTCGACCCAAGCGAGCGCTCTCATCTCGTGCGATCGCACCGCAAACTCGAAGCTCTGCTAGGTACAATGCCATATGTCCTAGATCCCCTTGAGCAGGAAGCGAGCCTATCATTGGAATCCATCACCTCGTCGCAATCGGCTTTCGATCACGGCATCAATGACGATACAGCGTCGAGTCGCACTCATGATGACAGCGCAAAGCCGCGGGATGGCAAGCCCAAACTCGCCGCGCACGCTGCCCATGGCCACTCATCGTCCATCTCCTCGATCACCTCCACATCGTCCTCATCCTCGTCTGGTTCCGCTTCGCAATCATCATCCTGTTCCTCCGCCGATGACGATGAGGGCGAAGAGGACATGCACACAACCTACATCGTCGTCAAGCGCTACCTCTCTTCATCGGTATCGCTCACACCTGAGCCCGAGACCCTCGAGCACGCCGCGCCTCTGACTGTACCGCGCGAGACGTCGGCGTCCGTAGCAGCCAAGCATGCCAACCGCTCGACGTTCGAGGTCTTGCCCGACGCGACGATCGTGAAGCGTCAGCAGAGCTTCCGCCCGTCGGCTGCCGCCGTAGCCGGCCTCGCGCGCCCGCTCCTGCTCCGCGTGCGCACACAGCAAGCCTCCACTTCGACATCATCTCAGCCCTCCAACAGCGCTTCGAACCAGCGATCGCGAACTCTGCCCAACGCACCGCCGCCACCGCCCCTACCTACCGACACACCGCAGGCGCTGTCATCGTCGTCGGCATCCGTGATGCACCTCAAAACTCCGCCCATTACGCCTCTCACGGCATCCTTCGATACGCCATCGCCGATGCGCTCGCAGTTCCATCAGGAAGTACATGAGGCGCATCTCCGCCGGAAAAAGCTCGCTAAGCTCACGCGGACATTGGGCGAAAACGTTCCACCCGAGCTCGTCTTCCCCAAGGGCGATTCTGCCAAGTCGAAAGGCAAGTTGGCTGCAGCCGATGCGCCATCGCCTGTCCCGTCGCCGCAGGACGGCGATGCGTTGATGATCTCGTACAAGGGACGCACGATCAGGAAAAAGCGGCCATACGAACTGCAAGGGCCGAGGACTTTGGCATCCACGCCCACACCTTCATCGGCGCCGGCGTCCTCCTTCCAAGCGCCGACGTCGACGCCCACTAACATTCCGACACCGCCTCTGTCGTCCACCAGTTCATTCAAGCAGATTCTTATCCCGCCCGCGCCGACCATCCCGGCACCTCTGCCTCCGCCGCGGCGCTCCGAGTCGGCGACGTCGTCTCCGTTGAAGCGTGTTGAGGAAGAGGATCCGGTGCTTGCTGAGAAATCAAGGGCAACTGCATCCGAAGGAAGCGAGGCGCAGCCGTCTTCGTCGTCGCCGACCGTCCTTCCTCCCACGACATCGTTTGCGGCGCGCCGGAAGCACAGGCCGAAGAGCCTCAGCCTGGATGGAGGTGGAGGCATGACGGTCAAGCTGTCGTCGTTGCTCGCAATGCAGGAGGAGCAGCGCAGGAATTTGACGGAGGAAAGGAGGGAAGAGGAGGAGGATCCGAAAACAGCGAGACAGATTGATGTGTCTACGTTAGAGATGCAGAGCAGGGATAGGGAACAGAAGCAGCAGAATCAGGCGCGGGATAGGGAACGGCCTGCTGACCATCGTCACCGCGAGCGGGAGTACGAACGTGAACACGGTGAGGCTCGCGAACATCACCATCGACACCGTCGGCATCACCACGACCGACGTCACAGGGATGTACTTGAGCTTGATCCGAACGATGCACTGATGAGCTGGAAGGGCGTGCAGCCGTCAAAGCACCGTTCGGACGAGCGAAAAGAGAGTAAGCACAAGGAACCGACTACTCCGCGAGGCCACCGTCAGACGCACTCTTCCCCTTCCTGTCTCGAGCTCGACTTTCCGCCGCGGTCCCTTGCTGCGTCGTCTTCTCACGACGGGCACGAGGCACGCGCCTCGCCGTTGCTCAAAAAGTCGAGCAGTCTCCGGCGCAAGCTCTCACTAGGGTCTTATGGAGCACCTCGTGCGTCGTCCCGCGCCTCCGCCAGCGGCGGCTCGAAGGAGTCGAAGGCGTCATCAAAGCCGAGGAGGAAGATGCTAGACCACAAGGGGCAGGACTGGGGCAGGAGAAAGGAGAGGGAGTGGAGTGGGGAGTGGAATGTGAGGGACATGCGGGAGGTCGTGAAGAGCTTGCGAGAACTGAAGGCGGATGTGTGAGCAGTGTGCACATCGCATTTGGGCCCCTTGACCGTTCTTTTTCTCAGTTTCATTTTGACTGCTGTGTGGTCGTTCATTATTTGTTCATTGTCGCCATCTGCTCACACTCATTCATTCATTCATTATCTTTTCTGCAAAACTGTAGCTTAGATACCAACGTCTTTCCTTTCGACTGGTCTCGCCTGTCTTTCGAATGTCTTGTTGCAATAACATGCATCTCCATTGTGCTAATGACGAACGGTGCGACGAGGAACCAATGTCAAACCAGCATCGTGAATTAGCGAAAAATCGGATCACACTGAAATAACGAGCAAGAGAATGCGTCCCGATTGAGGTCGTTCATTGAGTTTGAGCGAAGTTGTAATGAAATTCGCTTCTATAACGCTCTTGTTTTCATGTGACGGGGGTCTATACATAAGGCGTCTACGCTAACGTAGTCAGAAATAAATCCTCAGCCACTTTGTCAAGCATCGTCTCGGTCTTCCTTGAAATGCCCCCTCTACCATCTACACTACCAGATCACCTGTTGTCCTCTACCAATGGTCGTCATTACAAGAGCTCCTATGATATTTGTCTCCGTCTCGAAAGCAAGCTACAATCCGAGCTCGCCCCTAAAGAGCTGAAGAACATCGAGTCGCCCGAGGTACAGCTCATATACTGTCGCATCCTCGGACTTCTCCTGCACCATGCCCCATCTGAATACGCGCGTCTCCGGGTACATAGGGAGATCGTATCATGTGGTGGCGAAGACGCGAAGCTGCTTCGACTTGGGCAGATGTATTACGACCATTTTATTCGAGCGTGTATGTGTACTAGATCAAGATCCATGTAAAATTCCGTTAACTCGTCTTGTCTCCCATCAAGTTCGATCGAATAAAGGACGGACACCCGTTCCTTCTTCTCATTCATCTCGTCCCTCTTCTGACAAGGCAGTTGAACGGTTAATGGAGCATGCACCTCAAAGTCACAGCGACGCTAAAACACTTGTTCGTAACTTCAATTTAATTTGTTCTCCGTTACTCATTACTCAATCCGAAGGCTTTGTTCCGCGACGGATACCGATGCGTCATATCCGGCCGTTATGATTCTGCGAGTGTACGAAACAACAAAGTGGTTCCGACAGCCACTGGCGCCCCCTATTCAATGACCCAGTTGGCCCATATCATTCCAGAATCAACTAACAACAATCTTGAACTCGTTGATAAAGTGTGTGTATTATTTTACTTTATGTGGTTGTTCGTTGAACTGTCTAGGCTGGGTAGGCTGCCACTGTCTGGACTATTTTCAAGAATTTTGGTTATCCGAACATCTTGCATGAGTTAAACGGTAAAAACGTGCATCGCTTGGAGAATGTCTTTACATGTGAACCCAGCTTGCATACGTTTTTTGATACTTTGCAAATTTGGTTGTCCCCAACGGTATGGTTTTACATATCTGGTTTGGCAGAAACAAATTGACGAAAACCCAGGAAATTCCTCATCGATACAAGCTTGAAGGGATAATGCCAGGCTTTACTACCGGTCTCGGGCCATTCATAACCCTCAGCTCGCCTGACCCGGAACACCTTCCACCACCATCCCCTGACTATTTCCGCCTTCATGCCTCATGCGCGAAGATCGCCCATCTCTCAGGAGCGGGGGATTACATCGGGAAAATTCTGAGCGATCTCGAAGAAATCGGTGTTTTGGCAGAGGATGGGACGTCGGCGAATTTGCTCGAACATGCCCTTTATGCGACCAACAGAATTTTCTCGTGTACCGTTTGAAAGGCTGTGGAAATGGGCTTTAGTACAGTACATTCCGATCTTGATATTGTTTTCCTTCGCAACGTCATCTTTGTTTTGTTTGTATCTAGGAATTAGAAAATAAAAATATAGATTTCATGCCGATGGATCATTCCCGTAAAAGCTTTCACTTGGTCCCGCTTTTGTCCTTGACCACTCAAGATTGGAACATGTGGGATGAGTCGTACGGCCTGAGGCAGAGTGAATGCATGGGTCACTTGCTTTTCCTAGAATTAAAGGAGAGCCAGGCAGGCTGGATCCAAGCTGGAGTGTTGGTAAACGTCATTATGATCATTGATGTCCCTAAATCCTGCATCCCAGCTCGGCTTCTCCGTCATATCAGGCATGGGGTATACACTACTTGTCTACGATTAAATATGTATTACAGTATATATATATATATAGGGCGATATGCAAGACGCTTGTGTGGTCTATACGTGTGGTGATTAGTGAACAGGTGTTGGCGTGAAGGTCCAAGGATGCTACAAGATAGGAGAGGAGAGGGACAGAAGAAAAAGAAAAAGAAAAAGAAAAGATACGAGACAGATAATTTCGCGCACTCGGTGCGCAGCGCCAGTCTGGGGGAGGGAGAGAGATGCGGGCGGAAGAGAGATGAGCGAGGATGCCTCATCTGCGTGGCTATGGTGGAACGCAACAGCAGCAATAAGCGGTGCAGTTTGTTTGGACATCTTTGTGGTCGGCCAAATCATTTTCCCGATCGGGCAGTTTCTCCGGACTATTGTTCCAGCCGGCTTCTGTGCATTGTTCTCAAAAAAAAAAAATAAAAGTGGACTAGATATAGACCACACCAACTGCCTGCGGTGCGTCTCTACTGTCCCCGCCCAACCTTTGGCCACAAAACGACAGCTCATTCTGCATTCTCCCAGATTCTATTATATATACTTTGCAGCCACGCCCTACTCTAGATCCCAAACCTAATCCCCTCTCTTCCTCTCTATCAGACTCTCTTGCGCTGTGCGCAGTTTTTGTCTCTCTCTCTTTTCTCCCAGCACCGCCAAACATACACGCTTAGCCTCCTCGCCAAAGTCGCCCAGAGACACAAGGACCCCATATAGTTCTCGGCTTCGAGTGGAACGATCCAGGCATTTCGCTTCGCTCATTTTTCGTCGCTTCCGTTCCCCCACCTCTTTCGTGTTGCATTTCCTGTCTTTATTCACGTTCCAGTCAGAAATGTCCCCGGTCTCGTCCCTCCAGCAGCCGCAGCGCCATGCCGGAGCTCCTTACTCTCCCGCTTTCAACCCGCCACCGCCCACGATTAACATCTTGGACCCTAAGCAACGTGCCCGCCTCCTGCGCTCTGCGCGCAAGCTCGAGGCTCTACTTGGAACCACGCCGTATGTCGTCGACTCCACCGAGAGTGGGATGACCGGCGAGTCTCAGCGCCTTCAGCAGCCCGCGCTGCACCTCCATTCGTCTTCATCCATGACCCTCGTGAACCCTGACGAGAACAGGCTCAGGAAGCTCAGAGACTCGCCATACTCCTCGTCGACGTCGTCCCTCGCTTCGTTTTGGGACGAGGAAGAGTCCGGTTCGAGCGATGACCACTCTTTTGTTGTTGTCCAAGGCCCGTACGCGTCTACAACCTCGCTAGCTGCGACCGAAGCCGACATGTCGGACTATGCGCACCCTGCATTTGACGTGATGGAACCCAGGACGCCCACTGCGCCAACGTCGACCTCCAGCCGCGGATCCAAGGCTACATCGCCTCTCTCTCGCACTCTCTTCAGCTTTCGTTCGCTTCCTCAGTCCCCCACTGAAGCGTTCGACGATAGCCCCGCAGACGAGGCAACCTCGCCCCTTTCTCTTCCGCCTGCCTTTCTCTCCCTCCCCCAGAGCCCGGTCACGGAGACCGAGCAGGAGACCCTTCTTCGCAGGAAGAGGCTTGCGAAGCTCACTAAAACGCTCGGAGAGGACATCCCGCCCGAGCTCGTCTTCCCCTCTAGGGGTGTGCCTAAACGGCCCAGCATCCCGTTCGAATTCGGCGGCGCTTCTTCGGTACATACCTCTAGCTCGGAGCCGGCCACCGTCGCGTCGTCCCCTGTTGTGCGTGCAAAGTCACCGTCTCCATCGGGCTCGCTCCCGTCGCGCAAGCCGATCCCGCTCATGCTCACGCCCCCCTCTGTCTCGAAGGCCGTTGAGACTTGGCCGTCGCCCATCATTCCTTCTCCTTCATCCTCATTTGGCGCTCGCAGGAAGCACCGCCCCAGGAGCCTCAGCTTATCGTCCGCCGCGGCACTTGCTCGTGGCGCCAAATCGGATTTGAGACCGACCGAAGAGCTGAAAACACCCACGCAGACCTCTACAGGAATGGACGCGAAGCTGGGGCACAGACACGTGTTGTCGACTCCACATGCACATGCGCACGCTATCACGGTTCTGCCTCCGCTAACGCCGCCTCCGTTCCAGTCGCTGCACTCCCTCGTCCCCTCCGATCACTCCGCGTCTCACAACGATGACAAGGCTGAAAGCCCGATTCGGTTTCGGTCCCGGTCTCCTTCGCCGTCCCCGTCGCACGAACACCATCACATGTCCCTCAACCGGCTCAAGCGCAAGGCCTCGATGAAGCGGCTGCAGCTCCTGGGTGCCGTTGCCCGTCATGAGGACACTGCAAACCAGACCGCTGGCTCGAGCTCTAGCTGCAAAGCGCGCAGGATGGAGAAGAGCAGGGAGCGCGGAAAGAGGAGGGCTTGTGAAGGTGCCTCGATGGACTGGGGCCGTCGCAAGGAAAAAGGATGGAGTGGCGAGTGGAACGTTATGGATATGGGCGAGGTCGTGCGCGGCTTGCGGGAGCTGCGCGTCGAGGTTTAGGCCTGCCGTTCTTTTCCTTGGTGTGCTTGTTCGTCTTTCATGGTGGAGGTTAGCATTGTGCTGACTTTTGTTCTCGTTGCAGGCAATGCTTCGTCCACTCGTTTTCAATCCCTTATTCAAAAAAGGACGTTTATGATCTGGTACCATTGTTAACTTGGTCATGGACCTTTGCTCTGAACCAACGCTGGCGCTGCGCGCCGAGTGCAGTATACCACCTGTCTCATTTCTTTTTCTTCTTTCCCTTCATCTCCTATGTTGTTGTAGCATCCTCGGACCTTCATCACCTACACTTGTTCACTAATCACCGCACGTATAGACCACACAAGCATCTTGCATATCGCCCTATATATATATATACTGTAATACATCTATAATCGTAGATAAGTAGCGTACACCCCATGCCTGATATGTAACTTTAATGCCAGCATGAACCATGGATTGTTTGATTCCCAAGTGTGCTCACCGACGTCCATCATTTGCTCCTCAAGCTCTTTAATCGCACAGGAGACGGATACGAGCGTTGCGAGCATGGCAGAAAAGCCGAACTGGGATGCAGAACACAGTCAAATTCAGTCGCGCGTCCTTGGTATGGGGGCCGGGTCGGATGAGCTGACCGCGGGATTAGGGACATCATGACGAGCCTGGATCCGGCCCGCCTAGCTCTCCTTTAATTCTAGGAAAAGCAAGTGACCCATGCATCCACTCTGCCGCGGGCTGTACGACTCGTCGCACACGTTCCAACCTCGAGTGGTCAAGGACAAAAAGCGGGACCATAGACCTATATTTTTATTTTCTAATTCCTAAATACAAGCAAAACAAGTAGATGACATTCCTAAGGAACGACATCAGAAACCGAAGTGTACCAAAGCCGACTTCCACAATCCACAAGCCTTTCAGACCGTACCCGAAACAACCCTGTTGGTCGCATAGAGGGCATGTTCGAGCAAGTTCGCCGACGTCCCATCCTCTGCCAAAACACCGATTTCTTCAAGATCGCTCAGAATTTTCCCGATGTAATCCCCCGCTCCTGAGAGATGAGCGATCTTCGCGCATGAGGAGTGAAGGGCGAGATAGTCAGGGGATGGTGGTGGAAGGTGTTCCGGGTCAGGCGAGCTGAGGGTTATGAATGGCCCGAGACCGGTAGTAAAGCCTGGCATTATCCCTTCAAGCTTGTACCGATGAGGAATTTCCTGGGTTTTTGTCAGTTTGTTTCTGCCAACCAGATATGTAAAACCATACCGTTGGGGACAACCAAATTTGCAAAAAATCAAAAAACGTATGCAAGTCGGGTTCACATGTAAAGACATTCTCCAAGCGATGCACGTTTTTACCGTTTAACTCATGCAAGATGTTCGGATAACCAAAATTCTTGAAAATAGTCCAGACAGTGGCAGCCTACCCAGCCTAGACAGTTCAACGAACAACCACATAAAGTAAAATAGTATACACACTTTATCAACGAGTTCAAGATTGTTGTTAGATGATTCTGGAATGATATGGGCCAACTGGGTCATTGAATAGGGGGCGCCAGTGGCTGTCGGAACCACTTTGTTGTTTCGTACACTCGCAGAATCATAACGGCCGGATATGACGCATCGGTATCCGTCGCGGAACAAAGCCTTCGGATTGAGTAATGAGTAACGGAGAACAAATTAAATTGAAGTTACGAACAAGTGTTTTAGCGTCGCTGTGACTTTGAGGTGCATGCTCCATTAACCGTTCAACTGCCTTGTCAAAAGAGGGACGAGATGAATGAGAAGAAAAAACGGGTGTCCGTCCTTTATTCGATCGAACTTGATGGGAGACAAGACGAGTCAGCCGAAAATATACACGGATCTCGATCTAGTACACATACACGCTCGAATAAAATGGTCGTAATACATCTGCCCAAGTCGAAGCAGCTTCGCGTCTTCGCCACCGCATGATACGATCTCCCTATGTACCCGGCGACGCGCATACTCAGATGGGGCATGGTGCAGGAGAAGTCCGAGGATGCGACAGTATATGAGCTGTACCTCAGGCGACTCGATGTTCTTCAGCTCTTTAGGGGCGAGCTCGGATTGTAGCTTGGTTTCGAGGCGGAGACAAATATCATAGGAGCTCTTGTAATGACGACCATTGGGAGAGGACAGCAGGTGATCTGGAAGTGTAGATGGTAGAGGTTGAGGCGCGCATGCCATTTCAAGGAAGACGATGGAGTTAAGTCGCAATTGTCACACGTGGCTCAGCCACTTCTCCCACAGTGCTCTCCTCTTGGTCAACGAGCATACCAAAGATCTCTCAATCATGCCACAGAACCTGCGCTGCGCTGTCAGATAGGCTATTAACATGACTTGCCGCCTTCCAGGCGCACCAGCCTCAGCTCCAGAAACGGAACCCGAGGTTGGAGAGAAGGAAAAGAAGAAACCTTCGGAGAGAGAGGACAAAAACGCAAGGTCAAGAAGGGATACAAGCTCCTTGATGTCGATTCTGCCGACGACATCGTCGGTATTAAGGCCGGCGACCTTTCCAAGTTGAAAACAGTACGTCGTATTCGTATCTTCCTTTTCGTCGACTATAACATAGATCCCTCCGATCACTCCGCTCCACAACGACAAGGCCGAAAGCCCAGCCCAATTCTGTTTCGGTCCCGGTATTCTTCGCCGTCCCCGCCGTACGAATGCGACTGTCCCCTTTCCTCTCCTAAGTTGTTGTAGCATCCTCGGGCCTTCACCCCCTCACTAATCACCGCACGTATGGACCACACAAGCATTTTGCATATCGCCGTATACATATACTGTATTACATCTATAATCGCAGATAAGTAGCGTATACCGAATGCCTGATATGTAACCTTGATGCAAATATGAACGATGGATTGTTCGATTCTCAAGTGTGCTCGTTGACGTCCATTGTCTGCTCACCAAACCGGAGGCCGTGTCCCACGACGACCTGCGCTTCTTGTCGTGACATACGCCTTGAACCGCAGCTCTGATATGCTCATCTCGAGTATCAAGTCGAACTTTAGGTTCGCCTGGCGCAGGTGCAAGATGATTCGCGTCGAGAAGACGCTATGCATGACTCGCTGGTGGCTAAAATGGATAAGTGAATATCGTCTTAAATCGCACGGGAGACGGATACGAGCAATGTGAGCATGGCAGAGAAGCCGAGCTGGGATGCAAAGTTCTTGGCATGGGGGCCGAGTCGGATGAGCTCACCTCAGACATCATGACGATGTTTGCGACAGAGACGTCTGTTCGTTACCCGAATTCGTGAGTTCATGAGGCGACAGGAGGGAATTGGCGCTGTACAGTACGAACGCTCATTAAATATGTAAATATAATATACAATTCCGTTTCTGTAGAGCGTCCGTATCATCGGCCCATGAGAGTGTCTGTATTGCTTTGCCCAGGCCCAGAGCATCAACACCAAGACGACTGGCAGCACGGCGATATGAGATGAGCACTACCAGCAATAGGGGGTACGAAGAGCGACAGACTCGTCTCGCTTGTCAGCGGCAAGATGAAATCGCCCTCGGTCGTAGAGCTGAAAGCCATCAGCCAACATCCGGGTATAGCGTCGAAGGGTGTTTTGGTGACTAGAATCACGTTATACACATGATGGGGATTGTGAAGGTGGGGCGGACATAGCGAGTTTAGGAAGAGAACGACGCAGACCAGCCCAATTGTGTAAATCGGCTAGCGAGGGCAATATAAGCAACACCCATGGAATACAGAAAGAAAGTCGCAATCTCTCACCACAAAAACAGCTAGCAGAAATATGAGCACTTTTCGCGAGTTTCCCCATAATGCGAGCGTGCGCAAAATCAAAATATCTGAAAGAAATGCATGCCGGCGATGGACACGTCGAGTTCAATGCAAGTCAGTCAATCCTTCGAA
Source organism: Macrocybe indica (assembly GCA_030407095.1). NCBI lineage: Eukaryota > Fungi > Basidiomycota > Agaricomycetes > Agaricales > Callistosporiaceae > Macrocybe > Macrocybe indica. Next base: position 64,661 of record JARFTL010000001.1, on the reverse strand, counting down.
CGTTGCGGAACGTACAGCCGGCGATTCCTATGCCAAACGATGTCGCAGCCTTGAAGGGAAAGCGTCAACGAAGTGCATTGACTTCCAGGTAAGGGCTTTCATACCAGCAGGTATACGGAGAATGATTAAACAGATGCGTCCCTGGGAAAGAGAAATGATCTCCACACCGGATTGTCGTATACGTTGGTGAAGAAAATACATACTCGATGAGAAGGCCCTGGTGCCACTTTGACTGTTTCGAGCAATCTGTCGGCGATGTTTTGATAGCGGAAAGAGGACATTCTCTGCGGACCATATATCCGGAGAGGTACATCGAAAAATGCAGAGTCAGCGAGAGAGCAGATAGGGGATTTTGATGGCGCCATTTCGTCATCTAGATGAGTTCAACCCGACCTCGGAGCTTTAAGAACAAGCTCGTTCCACAAATGCATGCGAGACATAATAACTCCGCTTGAGAGCGAATGTCAACAGCCAGTCATAGACCTGGTGGATCCCCCGTCAGTCATATGCATGAAGGATTGGTAACCATATGTACTCTTACCATCATGGAAAGGGCTGAAACCGACGATATAATAGCATAGTTAGCGATACACATTACAGGAAGTCCAGTGAATTATTACCTTCTATGTACTGTATTGTACGTCAAGGAGTGAGTTGTTGCTTGAAGGTGTAACTGGAAGTGCCGTTCGCTCACCTTTGTAACGGCTTGCAGTTCAATTATCTCGTACAAGGAATTCATGGTTGGACGATCATCCAGTAGAATAGTCGCGGACAGTAGAGAGGATAGGTTGGACATGCAAGACCCGTCATTCACTCCTTCTTTCATCCGTCAGAACTGATTGAGGTTATAGAGTGGACTGATGACTTCATGTCCTTGTCTCTGTCCCGGCTTTGGAGAAGAGTGTGAACGAGGTACCTTGCGTGCGATCTGTCAAACATCTACACATATGAACTGCCAGCTGTTATAGCCTTGCCAGTGAGTAAGGATCACATACAACCTACCAGGTCGCACCAAGTCAACTTCGGTGCTCACGGAATTAAAGAATTTGAGTTGTGGTCCATTTTCATTCCAGAAAACGAAGGAATGAGGCTCAAAGTGATGATCTTGTATTCTCCCACGTCAATATCATCTTACATCATCAATAAAGTCGTTGAACTCATCCGTTCCGCTGGGAGCTCGATGATGCCACAATCCACTGTTTTCGCAATCCTGTCAACAATTCCCTTGAAATTCAAGGCCGGACTAACGCCCCTGAATAGATTTTCTATCTGGTCGTTGCCAATCTATTTGAGACTTGTGACGCTCGTCGACGAGCAGTTTTACGGTGCTTCCAAAAAGCAATACCATATCATATGGCGATGTTTCGCAGCTCGTGCAGCTGTGGTTTTGGTTCTCTTTTATGGACGTGTGCCGATTTCTGCGATGCCTTCATTGAACCGTTTTCCAATCCACGATAACGTCTTTAGCAATCCAAGGTGATAACACAATACTATACACTTTGCTCATGATGTCCATGGCCACTGGCATCCAGAAGTGTTCGAATAGTAGGCCTTGCCCTGCCGTCTCTGCTTTTCGTGGCATACGCTTTGAATCTCAGTTCTGATATACTCATCTCGAGCGTCGAGTCGAATTTTTGGTTCGCCTGGCGCATGTGCAGTATGATCCGAGTTGAAAAGACGCTGTGCATGACACGCTGGAGGCTAAAAAAAGGGAGGGTGAGTATCATTCTGGTTTGACGCCGATACGTAAGATAAGAACACGGACATTGTGAGCATAGGCGAGAAGCCGAGCTGAGAGGTTGTAAGCAGGGTTCCAGTCAGTTCTGCGTTACTGATACCGGTAACGATAGGAAATGGGCGTACTCGAGGGTTTAAGGACATCATGGCAATGTTCGCTATGGAGACGCCTACATGTTAGATAAACAAGTGCAGTATGAGAAGACGAAAAAATAGGATCAAGGGCTACATAAAGGGACCCACTGAATATGTAGATATAATACACGATCCCGTCTCTATAAAGCGTCCATATCATTGGGCCATGCGAGTGCCTGTAATTCTTTGCCCGGGCCCAGACCGTCAAAACCAAGACGACTGCCATGAAAGCCAGATCAGCGGAACTATCCAGTGATCGGAGGATTGAGAACAACCAACTTGTCTCGCTGAGAAGCAGCAGGATAAAGTTGCCTTCTATTGTAGAGCTGAAATCCGTCAGCCAGCATCCTGTAATCGCATCGAACGGCACCTCAGCAACTACGAAAGGAGAGGTCTCAGAAATAAAAAAAGAAAACCGAGATTCAAGACTACGGAGGCTTACATTTGAGCGATATCAGAAAAAGGACGATGCAGATCATCGCGGCGGTGTAAATGGGCTAGCGAGCACAGTACATGACGTGAGTGATAGCCGAACGATGAGAAGGGCCTGGCTGTCTTACGACGAAAACCACTATCAGGAATAAGAGCATTTTCCGCGAGTTGCCCCATAGCGCGAGTGTTCTCAAAATCAAGATGTCTACAAGGAAGTACAAGAATAATGAATGGATTGAGTGAAGAGTAGACTGCCGCAAGAAACGTACGCACATCCAGCCGTTCCTATGCCACACGCTGTTGAAGCTGTGAAGCGAAATGTCAACGGGCTCGGATGATGTCGCGAGGTATTTACGACTTCATACCATCCGGTATGCGGGAAATGATTGAACAGAAGCGTCCCTAGAGAGGGGAAGTTTCCATGAGTTTGGATATCTCATCACTCGTCCAGTGAGCCACGCACACGACGAGAAAGCCCTGGCGTCACTTCAGCTATTTTACGAAGGAATTAGCGACGCTGTCAATTATGGAACAGAATCTACTTGTCACACACTATATATTCGCAAAGGGACGTCGAAAAAAGCAGAGTAACGGGAGAGGAGATAGAGGATTTTGATTGCGCTCCATTTTGTACTCCAAATGAGTTCGACCTAAGTGGAGAATCTTGAAAAGTATGATGTCGAAAACATTCAACACCTTACGGAGTGGACTCACTTCCAATGCGGACATCAACGTCCAGTCATAGATCTTCATTAGAACACACCTCTGTCAATCACAGACCGCTAGCAATTTCGTACGCAATCCCACCATCATGGAGAAAGCTGAAACTATCGATATCGTACTGTAAGTCAGTCGACGGTGCACGTTACCACAGCGTCAGTAATTTATCACCTTCTATGTACTAGAGGACAAATTACATTCATAAAGAGTGTGAGAGTTACCGTTGACGCACCTTTGTGATGGCTTGCAGTCTGATTATTTCGTACAACGGATCCATGGCGGGACAATCGCGGAGGAGATGTTTGCCTGAAGGGTTGTGGAAATGGATAGGACGTAATATAGGTTCGAAGGCTAGAGGCGTCGTGCGAACTAATTCATGGGTTCCTCTTTCCGTCCGTCGGAGGAAACTTGGCGATGCGAAGGAATGATGGCTTCGCTATCCTTGTCTCGACCCAATCTTGGAATGAATGGAGATGCCTTCTGCGATCTGTCAACCATTCGCAAATTGTCAGCTGTTCTAGGGCTGGATAGGAATAACATACGGCGTATCATCGTCGTGTTAACGTAGATGTCGATCCCAGTTCTCACGGGACCACAGAACTTGTGAGCCTGTATACGATAGCTGTCAACATCCATGGGAACCGGGGACAGAACTTGTCGTTTCAGGAAGGTGGTATAATGGACACCTGAGCCGATGGTGCTTTGTAGCCAATCTTCCCGTACGAGTCGACCCCAAATGCTGCCATCAAAGCGAACATAGCGATCACAAGCGCGCTCCCACCAGCATCTGAGTATTAATGCATCCTTAGAGCTGATCAGGTCCTTGGATTGATATATCCATGGGAAAAGGTTTCGGAACGCATCAAATGTCGGAAATGGGCACTGGAAAACCATCCACGAGAATATGATATGTGTAGATGATGAGAGCTGGAAGGTCACTTTCCGGATCGTCCTTAGGCTATAATAATGCAATGGTGGCTATCGGTAAATCGCGCCGGCGATTTGAATGTAGTTCAGTTTGCTGGTTCGTAATTCCATGGCATGCTACGAAATCCGTTTGAGAGATATGACGCCAAAATTAGATGTAGCATGGGACAGTGTTGAGCAGCGGTTCTGGAGGCGTTATTGTGTGAGGCTGTGGTAATGATCTGCGCCCACGCCTCTGCTGATACATGGAACCCGGGACTATGCCCACTTGCCATTCGACGTCCTTATCGCCAAATGAGACAGAAATAATCAACTTTTTGTTTTCATTTTCGGCATGCGCCGAGCAAATCCAGTTCAAACATTGTCACAACCGCTGCATTTGCGCTACTGGGGGGGGGGGGGGGGGGGGGGGGGGGGGGGGGGGGGGGGCGCCGGGGGGGGGGGGGGGGGGGGGGGGGGGGGGGGGGGGGGGGGGGGGGGGGGGGGGGGGGGGGGGGGCCCCCGGGGGGGGGGGGGGGGGGGGGGGGGGGGGGGGGGGGGGGGGGGGGGGGGGGGGGGGGGGGCCCCCCGGGGGGGGGGGGGGGGCGGGGGGGGGGGGGGGGGGCGGGGGGGCCCCGCGCCCCCCGGGCGGGGCCTCCCGCCCCGCTTGCCCCTCGTTCGGGTGTCCTATGCTCATTCTCTTGCTTTGCTACGACTCGCAAGACATGTCTAATCTCCCCATGTAAGGCATAGAATACCAAAGAATATTCCAAAGCGCAATCTCAGCATCCGGGCTCATATCCGCCTCCAGCTACACAACTGGCAGGCGAGTTTTTACCTGGCGGACATCCACTCGGGCTCACTTGGCCGCCGCTCGACATGCATGAGCTTGTACAAAGAAACCAATAACTTGCGTTGGATGCCCGTTTAAATCATTCAACCATTATTCTGGGTATATGTCAGTTGAGAAGGTTGGGTTTTATCGTTCTCGTGTTTGAGGATGGACCGACTTCTATCACTTCACCTGTAGCTTGCAGTCCGTGCAAACCATAGATGCCAGCCCGAACTGACACCTCATCCAAATCACCTCCACCGAAACAATCCTTGGCGTTATGACTTCCGCCGTTTCTCCTCCGGACCAAAAACCTAGTCTCGTCAGGAATGAATAAAGCCTAAGGCAGCGCGAATTCTGTCTATATCCTTTCCCACTGATCTCCTAACTCGGTCCATCAGCCAAACTCCTTCGTCACCGGGTCACCTCTCGAACCGTTGACATTTCGTCATGCAGTTGATCTTCTCCTTATTTTCTTTCTTGGTGCTGCTTCCCTTTGTGGTTGGCCTCCGGCGTTCCGTTTTCATCAATAACTGCCCCACCGGCTCAACGCTCTTTATTAATAATGGGACCGAAGGTACCGGCAGAGGCGGAAGGATCACAATGCTTTTGCCGAATGATTTCAGTGGTTACGCCTATATCACGGCTAATGGTGGTAACGCGGTTGGTGAGGGTGCGACCAAAGCAGCCTTCTTCGGTCCCGTATGTGATCTTTATATTTATATTTATTCTGCAGAGCATTTGAGCGCTGTTAATGTTATAGAGCAATTATTACTACATCGTCGTCGATCCTGACAATCTCAACACTGGCATTAGGATCTCTAGTCGCAGCGCGGTATGTGTATCCGAATTATTGCCCCTATTCATAGCAACAGGGCTTACCGGTGCTAATAGCACAGTGGCTTCTGTCGAACCCAAACATGCAGTACCGAAACGTGTGGAAACGCCTTCAGATACAAACCGGACATGAGCGCCTTGCCTCCACCCTCATCGAGTGCCCCTACTCGCCTTTATATGTATGGATGTTCGTGGAGGGCGCTTCGCCAATGGAACTCCGGTCCAGGTGTCAGTCCATCTCTCTTCTTCTCGTCGTCGGACGTTTACATTTCTGGGTCCAGCTGGGATTGCAATGGAACTAGAGCTCAGAAGTGGATCGTCAAGCGGGACATGCTGGCCCAAGTCCGTCTCGCGGGCTGGACTTTTGTTTAGGCACGGGATCGAGTAAGCAACTCAAGAATTTTTCCAAAAAGCTTCGCACTGCTTTTAACTCCGTGCTGTCCTTCAGTGTTTACCACCGGTACAAAGATGAAGATCTCTCCGTGCCAGGCTAATCTACCTGCGCAAAGCTGGTTCTACACTAATAGCAACGTATTCGAGCTCTTTTATATTTTAAGTACGTTATTTCCTCTTTCGCAGCACGACGCACTTTCTCATTATACGTTCGCGGCGTTGTAGACAAATGCCTCGACTTGACAAACGGCAGCCTTCGCAACGGAAACCCGATACAGATTGCAAATTGTATTACCGGTAGCGTAAATCAAACGTTCACTACAAGAAGGGCTTAGCTACCGTAACATTCAGATGTTTTGTTCTCACTCTCTGTGGAGATCACATGTTTGTTCTTTTTCTACGGAATGATTACGTCTTCTATCGGGACGAATGATAAGGGCCTGAGTCTCTGTGTTAGCCACCACTTCTTTTTCTTCAACAAATGTGGGCCTCGAGGTTACTCGCACCGCCCGGCGTGGAAGACGTGCAATAGGAGGGATAGTTCCGATCGAAACGTCACAATCGCCGAGGTACTGGTGACGACCAGAAGGAAAAGGAGTCCTGGATGGCTCTTAAAAATTGGCATTGATGCTTAATGTCCGAAACTGTTCATCTCGCGTCTTTGATATCCCACTTCGACTGGCCAGTCAGCCACTTGTATTCTTGTATCATGTTCTTCTCGCTCATGGCAGCCCTTTCTGTGGCTCCTGCACTTGTCCGCTCAGCGCGCCAATTCGTCATCGTCAATGAATGCCCTACTACATCGACGTTATATATCAACGGGGAGTCACAAGGGACCATCGCAGCCAGCGGTGGCACTCTAATGAAGACCGTCGAAAATGGGTTCAGCGGTTTCTTCTACCTAAGCGCTAATGGCGGTAACGCCGATGGTTCTGGGACAACTCGAGCCGGATTTTTTGGACAGGTCAGTCGGACGGGTGGTGCCATCGACCTCGTAGATTCACGACATTTCAGGATAATTACTATTACATTGTCAAAGACTCAAACCATTTCAACACCGGCGTCTCCATCTCGCCGATAAATCGACAGCCGGTTAGTAGTCCACGAATCCATGACCCGCTCAGCTAACGTCTTGCGTGGTAGTCTGATGGGTTTTGCGTGCCCGACAAGTGTTCAACGGCTTTGTGCTCCAACGCCTTCAGTCAGCCGCCGACCGCGTTCCCACCTCGGTCCTCGAAGTCTCCGATGACGCCTCTGTACTCATGTCCTCCCTCCAATGGTGCATTTATGATAACGTGAGTATGGACGCCGTCAGCCCGGGACGCGACTAATAGGCACTCCCCATCCTCACAGGTTTTGCCCCGGAGGGTTCTTCCCGCCGCCCACACCCGTCGCTATCCATCCGAATGGACACAGTAACAAGTGTCTGGACGTTCAAGCGGCAGACCTTGTCGAGGGAACAATTGTTCAACTGTACGTCACAGCTCTGCCTCAATTTCTTGGTGTTATAGTGGCTTCGATCTTTCAGCTGGCATTGCAATGGATCGCGCGCTCAGAAATGGATCATCAACCGTGGTGATACCCAGGTTCGGGTTGCGGGAACGAATCTCTGTCTAGATGCAGGTTCACGTAAGTTCTCAGTTTTTTTTTTTGCGAATTGCTTACTGGTTAAGACGATACAAATTTTATCAGATCCCGGAAATGGTGTAGGCATGAAGATATGGAAGTGCATCGATAAACTTCCCGCCCAATCCTGGTATTACACAGATGACAATAGGATAGCACTGAAAGGAAAAGGTAACACGACCTCATTTTCGCCTATATAGTTATTACCGATTAAACACCACATTCGTTAGGCCAATGTCTAGACTTGAGGAATGGCGGGCTAGTGTTCGGGAACAAAGTGCAAACTTGGAAGTGTACAACTGACAACACAAATCAGATATGGACACTCTGACGTTGTCTCAATAACGGACACTTTTCAGGACTGTTCATTTTGTCTTAGCCTTTTGACAGCATGTGCATATGGACACGTATTAAATATACATCTGCATTCAAACAAAATCGGTCACATACAATCATAATCGAACGAAGATCGGAGATCGGCGAAGTGATGTTTCCCGCAAATTATGGCTTCTGTTCCTGCTTCGATTCGGTTTCTTTTTGGTCGGCTTCGCTTTCGAAATCTATCCGTATCCACTTTCATGGAGTTGCGCAGCGAGGTACAGACTAATAGGTTGTGCTCGTTCCCAAAACTCCGGCCACCACTGCAACACAGATATTTCGTCCTCTGCCGACAGTGTGGCGATATTTTCTTCATGAAGATAGGCATCGTGCAGGGCGCGTAGTGCCCCAAACGTGTCAAACACCTCCTTCACCTTTCCGTCAGCCTCTGGAGCGCGAAGAGGCGAAGTTTCAGGGATGGAAGATAATACGTGGACGACGGCAACGCAGATATTTGCTACAGCACGTCGAGCGCGGCCAATATCGGACGTTGAAGTGGACGAGGAGGTGTGAAAATCCTGGAGCGTGGTATGACAAGGGTGGATGTCATAGCTGGTATTAACTGGTACACGATTAATGACTCACAAGAAGGAATTGACTGGCCTGCTCCTCGCTCATCGGCCTCCCCAGGTAGAGGAATATCTGGTACAGGAGAGAATAAGATCTGCGGAGTCTGTCTGCATGATCAACGGGAACCATAGGAAGCCAGGGTGCCGAAGCGGTATTCTCTAGTGCAGCAAGCCGCATCTCGGTAAGTTCCTTTGGTTCCTGAAATTCCCCGTTTTCCTCTGCTTGGGAGGACGACGAAGAGAAAGGGTTGTTCGACGAGTAATAACGGCTGTTTTGGACCACTGAGGTACAAACAAGAGATTCTTGCTGCCATCCAGGAGAAACGCGACGCTTCATGCTGTGTAGCAGTGCGGTATTCATCACAGCATTACGCCCACTCAGCTGGGTGTTGCAATCATGATAACTTGGCCAATCAGAGGAACCTGTAGAGCGCACCTGTCTGAATGGCGCAGAAAGACTGGTCTTCCAAACACTTCTGACTGAAATGCCGCGAGCACTGGTAATCGCCCCCTTTACAAGCATGGCAGAAACATTGAAGGACTCAGCAACACGCAAGTGGATCACGATGGATTTGCCCGGCGCAGGAAAACAAAAACACTGCCACCAAAATAAGCATCTGCGAAGACCTTGTTGTGCCGAGTCTAACTCTGAGACTGCTCTATGCTTAGAACTATATTTCTTCCTCAACGAATACCAACCTTAGAGGATAGCTCGTGGAATATGTTCATTAGTAGCATGACTGACATCAGATGCCTTGCTTCATCACGGTGTAGGGACTTCCGTCCTCCATCTTTGTCTCATATCCAATATTCACGAGGTTGTATCTATGGGCCTCTGAACCCGGCTTTGAAATCGGTCCTATTGAATTTTAGTCACGTCAAACTCAAGGCGGCGACCTTTCTCATTGTTTCAAATACTCCTCGTCAATCTCACTTGTCCTGAGAGCTATTGGGTAGAGGGGTATGGCGTCGTCACTGGCTTTGCTGCGGCCCACCATGCAAGTGGGTATAGAATGTCTTGACTTAGCCGAATCTGCCCCCAACCATATGCTATATGCTACACCTCGCTTGCCCTATGATGAACCGTCATTTCTCAAGCACTGCGGACACGCTTTTGTCTCAAGCCGAACTTGGCTAAGCCAAGTCCAATGTTGTGATCGTCGACTTGAAGGCAGTTCAAAAACGGTCAAGCCTCATGGGCTGGGCTTATGAATGTTACAAACCGTCTGGTTTTCTTGCGCCGCCGTGGTTTCGGAGAAACTCCACTCATTCTGAGGTGCTGTCTTCGGAGGCCGAAAAAGCTGTAGGTTCCCGTTGTTTCCCGTCTATTCGGGAGTAGAGCGTCGATATGTCGCCAAGAATTGCCCAGGTCGTCAAATGGGTGGCTCTAGGCTGTGTGGGTACAGCCACGCCACGCCATATCTGGTCAACATCAATACACAGCCTCCAGAGTCTTCCGTACATGCTACTGCTCAGGCCATGACATGCGCAGTGTATACTCACTGCACCACGGTCCGCCATTTTGCCCGCTCAGTCAGAAGGATGGTTCTGACCTTCTGGATCAATCCGAATGTCATTTATAGAGGTTCGGGCAGAACAAAGTACGTAGAATCGGCTTCCGTTACTATTGACCCACTGATCTCCGTCGACAAGTGGACTGCCTTTCCACTGCTCGACCTCTAGTTCCATCGCATCTCAAGGTGTCGATTAACAGCTTTGCAATTCTTCACCATTCTTCACCTCGCCAGATCAAACTTCTTGACAACGTCACAATTTGCGTACGCCGGATCCAGAATTCTGTTATAAATACCATAACCCCGTCGCAGTAAGTCCTTCGAGCTCTGACTCGGGAACCGTGCTTTTCATCCTCTTACCTCTTTTCCAGGCCAATCTTTGCACCCAAAGAAATGACGGAATATGACTACTCCCCCGAGGCCTATGAGCGTCACATCCGTAAGATGGAAGGCATCTCTCGATGGGTAGAACGCACCGAACGGTGCAGGGAAGAGTTCTCCGATCCAGCTTTGCTCATTTACCCTGATGACCCGGACGACGCTCCACCGTCGTCCTCTCGATTCTCCTCACGGCGTCGTGTGCTTCGTAAACCTCCTCCACCGTCTCTCTACATTCCTCCCTACGATAGCGATAGTAGCGGTCTAGGGGGACATCCATTCTTTGGTGCGCAATCCCTCTTTGTGCACCCTCTCCCCTCCCCATCTCCACCGCGTCGCGGGCAGACTTCGAGCTCGTCTGTGACGCCTTCACACCTTTTTTCTTCACCTGCGCTGTCTTCGACTTCTGCAACATCATACGATTCTTTTACTTATGCTGAAGGTTCTAACTGTCCAGGTCCTTCCCCACTCCATGCGAACTTCAATTCTCACCGTTCCCCGATACCTTCTCCGATCTATTCTGCGCCACCTGGAGGCAGGCCTCAGCCTTACGGGATGCCGGGCTATTCGTTCCCACACCCCCAGAGCGGTCTGCTTACGCCGCAGCCTCCTCCTGCACGTAATGCCAGGCGCCACATGCGTCATCGCAGTCGCTCTCAGCATCGCCCGAGCAACTCCGTGGGCTATGATCTCCCTGGATACGTCTACCAGCCGCCTCTTCTATCTCCACTGACTCATTATCCGGGATCGAATGCCACCGGTGGCAATTTCATGATGTTGCCTCCGCGCAACGTGAAACATACTTCACCATATCTGGTATGTCGTTTCCTGAGAGACCTATCTGCATTAGGCTTACCATGCTAAATTATGTGCACAGTATGTCTAGGGCAGTCTAGGCCGACCCATTACGTCAAGTTCCTCCAGCACATAACGTGCTCATTCTCCAATGGAACTCGTTGTTCTCGCCTATGGACGATTTACACTGGCTACTTCGTTTCATCCATTTCACTATCTTAGCTGTTTCTTCGCGTTCGAAGATCATAATCCGGACTCAAATGCTAAACTAGCGAGTTCTATACTATGCATCGCTTTCGTGGCATTCATCGCCCCGAATTCGAGCGATGAAGCTTGATGAAGGTGCACTCTCTCCGGACAACATCTACAGGACTTTGGAGTACGGGCATGGTTTTTACGGAGCGCATTATGTGCTTGGACCCTTCTGTAGCGCTATTTCTCGGCGTAGTACGTCTGGGGGCGGAGCACATCTCAAATATAGAAGGGATGATTGTTTGGAAGTATGATACGCTAAACTCTAGAGAAAGAGGGGGAAGTTTCGATTGGAATAACAGCCACTCTGGTTTTGCACTGCGCAGTATGTGACGAGTTTTGTCTCGTTGCTCCGACATAATGGCAAATTGCTTCTGTCATGCTATGCGTTCGTAAGGCCCTGACGTAGATGCTGTTCCGCCAGGCAAACTTGGGACTGGGAAAGTTCTAGTTAAATGGTTGATAGGCGATTCCGCAAGCATCGAACTCAGAGTTAGGCAGATACGCAATGATGCCCTTCACTTGGGACAGTCACTTCATCGCGTGCGGGTCGCAGAATGACGTTGATACACAGGGTGGTGCTCCCTACGCGCTGGGGTGAGTAAATCACTTTGTCGGTCGTCCGATCTTGCTTTGCCAGGGTGGAATGTGGGAGGGTGTTAATTGTGTTTGGAGCAGAGAAAGGTATACATCAACACGAAGTGCTCAGCGCTATACTCCAGTTCGACTTGGGGGGTGTGAGCACGTCTCCATGTGGATGGTATACATGAATCAACTCGCGGTTCGGGTTCAGACACCCCGGCATACTCAACTTTCAATGCGGAATTTTCTTAGTCGACGAGATAATGAAAGGGTTTGGATAATAGGGTTAAAGTGTCAGGTCATTAGCACCTCCATGCAGAGTCCCAGTTTCCGCATGGAGGGGATGATTAAACGCACAAGGGATGATAGACGCCAGGAGATTGTATTCAAATACGACGGTGACAACGAAAAATGATGTTAAATCACAGGCATTGATAATAATAATCTGCAAAGTGAATCGTGAACCTCACCATCCACGGTGATCGTATTGAATCTGACTCTTACCATTGACCACGGTGCACGTGTACGGAGCGACGCTTAAAGATGATGTGAGCTAGAAACGGCCGTGAAATCATCATCGAACGTACCATCCTGTTGGACCCGTATAGCCGATGCCGCCACATTGGCCGTAATGAGCAACCGTTCCGGACGAAGGAGTCGTGCTTGGAGCGCTGGAAGTACTAGATGAGGTAGGTGGAGCAGACGTAGCCTGTTACACCATAGACTGTTACTGAATATTCGAGCGGACTTAGGAAACTTGCAACACACAGTACTTCCATAGAGTGGAGGGCCGGGAATAGGGTACGTCTATCCTCAAGTACGAATATTCAGTTCAACAGCAACGCAGGGTGCGAGTGATGTACCGTCTGCGTTTGCGCCGCGTTGGAATAAACATCAATGATCACTGGAACGTATATAGTGAGGGGATTTCGGGCGGCCATATATATCTGAGGGACTTACATCCTGGATCGCTGTTCGAGTATGCTCCAGGGAACGATACTAACTGAGAGCTACTAGGCGCCAAGGATCCACCACCAGTGATTTGAATCTGGGCACACTCGGGATAGATTTGCTGGATAAATGCATGAGGTTTTGGCACCCACATTCCATCAACATAGAGCACATACAGCAGGAAGCGAATGGAGCGCGATGGTTTCGAATCGGATTAGATAGTTGCCGCTGGGCACAGTGCTGGGAATCGTAGTGGTCCAGGACGAATTCTGAGCGATCATTTTCCCACTTCCCCAGGTGCCAGAAAATACGGTTCCCGAAAGGAGACCCGCCTGGTCAATCTTGAACTGCGAAACCGCGAGATATCAGTCGACTATGTACATGAAGCTAGAGAAATACTAACCCATTTAAGAGTGCCGGCATTTACTCCCGTGCATGTAGAACCGGGGCATTGAGCAAGATAAACGAGCTAAGGGTGGCATCAGAAAGACAGGAACGCCGAGTTCGGAGAGGAATGTTCACCATGGGTCCGATGTTGTGAGGCCACACCTGGTTCCAGTATGCGGTGATCGCGGAGCCGGCGGCAACGGTAGCCGTCAGTTGAAGGGCTCCAGAGTTGCCATCGTCGTTGCAGGCGATGGTCGGGTCCACGGCGTTTGTGATGGGATCGCTGAAGGGTTTGATGAATCAGCAAAAGAGCAAGGCAGAACGTCTTTGGGTTGCTAACTAGGTCGCCCAAGGCCTTTGGATGCTGGTCTGCCCGACTGGGCTGTTGTACGGCTGCCAGCCGTTGTACCAATTGCCCGCGTTGGCATACGCGAGCACGCCGCCGTGGGCCAGAGCTCCTGGGAGCAGTGCCAGAGCGGCGATCGAAGCAAGCTGGTAGAACATACTTCAACTATGAAAAAGAAGAAGGAGAAATACGCGTAGGACTGGAGCTCACGCTAGCCTACCCTCAGCTCTGCCCACGGCCATCGCTTTTATGCTAGGCGGCGTGTACAGAGCGATAAAATTAGACTCGGTGCCGGCAAGTCCAATGATCCACATGCGCAGAGTTTAGAAACGCAGCAATCAGACGATGCCAGGCGCATGATACGTCAGCGAGCGAGTTTCTTTGCGACTGAGCGCAAGTTCCGCTGAAAGAACATGAAAAAAAGAACCGAGATTGGGCTTGTTTTTAGATGCTCCGAACCCCGTGAAGGATCGCATGAGCGCCAGGGATGAATAAAGGCAGGGTCAGGTGGGCGGTTGCTGGTAATCTGGACGCGTATGTCGAGGAAGTACTGCGGTTAATACCCGGAAACAGGAAATTCGTCGGCGTATAAAGCGGCGCCTTTGATCAGAACTGACGGCAGCCCAATCTGACGACCGTGTACGACGGTGAGGAAGAGGAGAAACTGTAACAGGCCCAGCTGTATGCCAAATGCTGGACGTAGAATCAGACGAAGGCGAAAGCGCGACTTGAGGCCGGGTCACGTGGGCGATCTTGAACTCCAAAATAGAAACAAAACGAACGGAGGAGGCAGACGGTATATTTTGTATGCGTTGAGAGTGGTATGTACAGTACATTGCAGAATCGTGGTATTCATATCAAGATGCTAAACACAAAAAAAAGACAAGAAAAGTCAAACGATGCCTTTGCTCCTGGCCGTTCGCAGTGTTCCTGACGGATTAGCTACACACATCCACCCAAACGTGTATGCAAGACCATGGGGAAGCAGCGCCGTGCGAATGCAATGAGGGGCAGAGAAGCAAAGTGCCAACAAATCTAACAAGAGAACCCAAAAGGAATTTTGCGGAGGATATACTTCGGATAGGGTCGTAATAGCAGTACGTGTGCGAAAACACATGCACGTGAAAACAGAAAACGATGGCGGAATAGCAGACCTTTCAAATAGTCCCAGATACGATAGCAAGGGTATCAACGGCGCAAGAAAAAGAGAAAGAAATGTCTGGGTTGGACGACGTACAAAAGCACAAGTCCGTAGTGTGATGAGGGAGCAAGCAAGGATGAATGGAGAATGGATGTTGTCGAAGTCTTGCGGACGATAGCCTAAAGATGAACAAGCGCCAAATTTGAGTCGTTGAGTGCTAGGATGTGTGAACGTGATAGCCTTTCGAGTAGAGTGGATAGATACAAGCTTGGTAGTAATCCCTTGAGAGCGATGGCGCGAATGGCATGAGACGCTGAGAGAAGTGGGACCATATGCGAGGAGTGGAACCAACTCCGCCGAGGAGGCGGCTGTTTTTCGGGAGGGATCTCGAGGAAATGAGACGAGATGCAGAAGATTGAGAGCCTTCGTGACTTGCATACCATTGCCTATTGTTGAGAACTTAGACCAAGTTCACGTACGCTTCAGCGCGTTTCAGATCGCTCGAAGTGACGTTGACGCCCTTGAAGTCTTCCAACCACACGCCTGCGAGCCTACATCGGTCCAGAACACACTTCCAGAACCGAATGACCTGTTTCGCGCGTACGGCGTTTCGTCGCGCGGCGACGTACTCCTCATGGCTCCGGCCGCCGTGGTGGTGATCACTGTGAAAAGCACTGCTCAATACAGAACCATCACCGCGGTGGACTTGGGTCTGGTTGGCATGCAGGAGGTGCGTCTTCCACCACGTCGAGAGCGCAAACATGCTTCCCCGCCCAAGCGCGACGATACCCGTGGAGCGAGCACGGCTACGACTCGACTGCACGCTTCCGGCGCTGCCAGGCCGCCTCGCTGCCCGTGGAGCCGCAACACGGTTCATGCTATTCGCACCGGCGCCGGTCATAAGTTCCTCCCAGGCGTCGAGCGACTCGCCAATGTCGATATCCGTGCTGAACCCGCGGCGGAGGCGGTCGCTGTCCCAACTCATGTCACGGATGTACATGAGAGCGGGAAACGCATCGCGCTGCAGCAAGCTGCTAATTTGCTCCATGAGCATAAAGAACGGTTGCTCATGCACTCCGGTGCCAGTGTCATCATCTTGGCCGAGGGCCGCTACAGACCCTGTAACACCGCCCATGTAAAATGAAGATGAGGGCGAGGAGGCGGCGAGGCTCCAGTCGTCCAGAAGGCGCTTATCAATGTCACGAATGCCGATGAATTTAAGCGTTGGGTGGGACGGCAACAGCACATGTGGTGCGATCCAGTCAGGATGCTGCCAGTTCCATTCGGCGTCGGCGCTACAGATGAACTGCACGAGGTTCGGACACCACGACGCGAGCGGAATGGCACGTGCAAAGGCATGTGGGTGGGACGGGGTGGTGAGGTAGTGTTCTTCGATCATGGACGAGGAATGGCCGAGCTCGAGCTGGTGCAACTTGGGTCCGTGGACGACGAAAAACTGCGAGAAGCCAGAGGAGGCGTAGGAAAAGTCGGCTGAAAGGACGGAGAGATTGCGCAAGGCTGGCATCTCCCAGGTCGAGAGGATTTGGAAGGTGGCGTTGTCGAGAGTGACTTTGAGCGAGCGCAGAGCGGGGAGCGTCAGAGGCGCGTTGCAAGCATCGTCGAGCTGGGCAAAGGTAGAAGATGACGCAACGAAGCGCAAATGGGTGGAGCAGAATGTCAGTTCTAGAAATTCCAAGTTATGCACTATGGTGTCCAATCCGGGGGTCATGGTCAGGGTTTGGATGTAGGGGACGGCGCGATCTCCGTCACGGTCATAATTTGTCCAGGAGAGCCTTTTGAGGGAATTTCCGGGTCGTGCAAGAGCGGAAAGTAGCTGCTCGGGAGAGGTGCGGGGATTGCAGGATTCTTCGTATAAGTTTCGCCGGACGGAACGGTGATCGGAGTATACAGTCAAGCGAGGCGCGTAATCCAAAATGGTGCGAAGGTCGGTCGGACAGCATTTTTCCAGGGTGGGTGTCTCTATGTGGAGGCGCCGGATGTACTTGCCCTTGTTCTCCCCAGGCATTTGTTCGAACTGCTGCTGTAGGGATGCAGCGAGTGCCTTGGCCTGGCTGGCTTTGCTGATCCAGATGAACTCGTAAAGGACTTCCTGGGCATAATCGTGCCAAGCTCGGGAGACGAGAGTGAAGAAGGCCTTTTGACGCATGATGGCGCGGTAGTAGGCGAGACGGTAGCGGAGATGAGAATGAGAATGCGGTAGTGTGAGAAAAGAGATGGCGTCCGAGGTTGGGGTGAGAGAAGAGCAAAAGAGGAATGGGTCAAGCGGGGACTGAGCGAGGGGATGCATGGGTGGAAACGGCGGGGAACTAGCGTAACGCATGATGGCGATCCATAGCTCGGGTGGCAAGTCGGAAGGCGCGCAGGTTGGGGCGGTGGCGGACTTGCCCAATGGCAGTCTCGCACTTCTGAAAGCGTGGTCAGCAATAATTCGGAGTAATGATGAGAAACTGAGCCAAGGACAAAGAAAAGGGATCTCTTTCAGAGTCAGAGAAAGGCGCTCGCCCGACAACGGAGCAATGAACTACGGATGAGTCGATTCTTCGACGGCGCGAGGGCGAAATAACAAAAGTTGGCTAATGGGGCAATGCTCACAATTTTTGACGAGAACGTCGCACGTTTAACACCATCCGTCGAAACGTCGAGGGTTGCGCACAAGCGACGTCTAATGGTGGAGTGGGTCGCTTCTAAGCAACCTGATATAGAGAAATATAGCTCGGACAAAGGCAGCGCAGACGGGATGTGAGTGTCTGGCGCCGCAGAACGGTGAAAAGGCTGCCTTGGGAGTGGTAGACGGAGGAGCGGGAGTAGAGGGACAAAAGCAAGCCAATTTGAGGGTGTGCTGGAAGGGGCACGTGCCGGTCGGTTATGTGGGTGTTTGCTTCCCTCCGCAACTAGCGGCCGTTGACTTGATCAGAAGCAGAATACGCCCACTGTTACTTTCTTCCGTTCTACTCTCCTCGAATCTTCCATCCAGCGCCTCGGCTGTTGTAGAGCATTCGGGAGCTTTCATTCCAGATTCAAAATTCAGGAGATTTGAACAATTCATTTCCAATCCTCCTGAAAGGTCACCGTGTATTCAAAAAACTGAGTTGGAATGTTCGACAGTTTGTTGTCTCCTTCCCGTCGGCGTGTTCTTGTGTTTCCGGAACACACCTGTACATCGATCTCGCAGAAATTTCCGCGTAGCACATCAGCAGTCGTGAGACTCCGACAGTTCCAAGCTCCGCTGACAACAGTCGTAACCAAAAAAGGCAAACACTAGGTCATCGCACTCCAGCCAGTGCAATGCAAATGACGTCGGTGTCATCATCAATGTAGTCGCGTTCTGCTATAAGGATAACCAACCCATTCCTTGCTTCCTTTCATTCACCTCTCCATTCCGACAATGTCGCTGCCACCGACCACCAAAGAGATCAGTGACAAACCCAGTCCTACCGCCGTCGTCGATCCAGTCAACAAGCAGACCAAGGACGCCGACATCGACAGAAAGGTCCGCATCGCATTGTCGCGTCGTTTGTATTGTTCAACCTTTCTGCTGCAGATCCGCCTGTATGGCGTCATTCAAGCCTTTCGTCTCGGCCGTCTCCCGTCAAACAAGCAAATCGACAAGACGCTCAAATATGTCCTCGACAACTCGCCTGTCGACACTGAAAAGCTCTCGCACGACGGAAAGAAGCTCATCCAAGACATGCGCGACATCATCGAGACTTCGCGTCTCATGGTCCGCGAAAAGAATGCCGACGAACTCTTCCAGCAGTTCATCTGGCATACGCGCCAGGTCGACAACGAGGGCATCAAGGGCAGAGTCACCGGCGGTGTCGAGACCCCGGACAAGGAAAAGATGATCAGCGACAACCATCAAGGTGCATTTTCGTACAAAATGTGGTTATATGCGCATATAGTCAACTTTTTCTCTTGCAGCTGTCCAACATCTACGAACTCTCCTCTCCCTTGTGCTCACCAACTCAGAAGTTCGCAAGCTACTATCCGACTTTTCCACCATTGGTCGCGATCTTCTGTCCATCACCGCCCAAAAGACATCCGAACTAGTCGCACCTAACCAGGAGAAGCTGAAGCGCGTAGATGAGAGCGCTCCGAGCGATCAATTTATTACAGAGGGCGGAAAAGTCGCCGGAAAGGATGATACTCCGGTTCTTGAGGCTCGCATCCCGGGGACCAACGCGACAGCGAAGCAGGATCCCAAAAACGGCGAAGCGCGTATCAAGGACGAAAGCGGGAAGGAGCAGGCCGCAGGCGATGTTATCGAGAAGGGAAAGGAAAAGGCATCCGAAGCGAAGGATAAGGCTCGCGGACATGCAGAAGGCGTCAACGGCGATGTTCAAGGCCACAGCGAGGCCAGCAGCGGTGAAGAAGCGGATGCCAAGAAGCGAAGCTTGATGGATCGAATGAGAGACGCGAAGGTATCATATATGCATCGCTTTACTTTGATTTTCTGATAATTAGATGTCCAGGATAATCTAGCCGACCGCGTTCCTCAAGAACACAAGGATCGTCTCGACAGAAGCAAAAGATTTCTGTCGGAGGAGTATTTTCCCGAAGAACGTCGTGATCAATTTATTTTCAGAGGCAAAAAGGTTCTTTATTTTTCTCCATTCGGAACGTAATACGAATTAATCTTGCCTAAGGTCATCATCGAGTGTCAAAAACATGATGATTACCAGCAATCCATCAAGTGGCTTTTGCAGTACTTCGAGAAATATGGCCAACATGGAAAAGACGTGATCGCTCAAGGTCAAGAGGGCGTGCAAAGTGCGACAGAAGTATGTTCTTAAATTCTCTGTCGCGTCTATTACATATCTCCCTGTAGGACAAGGCCTTGAACGACGCCATCGCGGAGATCCGAACCCTGCTCGAGAGATTTGCAAACGGCCGGAGCATGAACATTGTCGCAGACGCCTTCAACGCTTTGGCCGATGATGCCAAGCGCGACGAAGGCCTGAGCAATTGGTTCAAAGATGTCGATGCCTATACTCGCAAGGTGCTCCTCGAGCCCGGATACGTCTTGGAACAGGATTGCAACAGTCAAGCGAATCGCCTGAAGGAGACTGGACGCCTGTTCTACGATGAAAAATACAAGTCCCACTTTGACAACTTGTTCAACAGTGTTGGGAATTGGTTCTCGGCCATGGGTGACGATCCTGTAGGTGGATTCTCAAAATATAAGTTTCAAATATCTTATACACGTCCTTCAGCTGAATATCAGGTTTGGTCAAGACTGGCAACGTCTGACCAGGAATTTGCTATTCGACAGCGAGGGCAGCCTTAAGTTCAAAAAGGAGTTGTGGAATGACATCCGGAAGATCATCCTTCCACAGATCGTCGATAAAGTACGCCATCTTCAAAGTCTGATTGGCGGCATATTGACGGCTGCACATTAGGTCGGCTACATCCCTATCCCCCGAATCGAATACACTGATGAAGGACTCGATCTCGTCGTCGAAAACCTGACTTTATCCGGTCGCAATCTATTCCCGAATATCATTTCCCTCGAAGCGCACAATTATGTCAAGTTCAGCCCATACAACGCGATCCAAGATGAGTCCCATCATAGATTCACAATCTCTTTCGGTCAAATGCAAGCGGACATGCGCGACGTCGCCTTTTATTTTAAGAAGAAGACTGGTATGCCTAGAATGACGGACTCTGGGCTCGCGGACGTCGTTATCGGCGGCCAAGGATTGCATGTACGTCACGGCCGCGAATATTCTAGCGTTAACCTTACGATTTTTCCCTCATAGGCTCACATCGTTCTAGTCAGTGCTGGAAAAGATCGATCATCCGTCTTCAAGATCCACGATGTCCATGTCAAAGTGGAATCGTTGAAGTTCAGCATCCGTGATTCCAAGCACGACTTGTTGTACAAGACCCTCAAACCTTTGGCAACAGGCCTTGTCAAGAGGCAAATTCAAAAAGCGATCGCGGATGCGATTCAGACAGGCCTCGAATATGTTGACGGACAGCTTGTCGCCGTCAGAGATAAGATGGAAGCAGCACGCGCGGAAGAGGGAAAGAGCAGGACAGACGCCCTTCAGGAGGTTCATACTCGGTTCAGCCAGTCAATTGCTTTCACAGCGCTCATAGCAACCTTATAGCTCTTCCAGCGACAGAAAGATGAGGTATCAACAAAATCGATGACTAGCGGCGGTTCACAGTTCAAAGTCGTCGCGAACAAGCGCAATTCTCTCCTGTCCAGTACAGGCCATCCTGCCGGGTGGGTCAACCGAACCACTGAAAAGGATGAGCTTGCATCCAAGGGCGAAGAGTGGCGTTCTGAAGCGTGAGCATATCTCCCTACCTGTCAGTTGGCGCTAACGAGGTCCTTTAGCTTTGATATCGTCTAAGTCTGCCGGCTATTCTATTTCTCGTTTTCTCCGTTCCTTCTGTAATGCCGCGTTATGCCTATCACGAATTTATGATTTACTTGGCCGTAACTTTCTTTTCAATACCATAAGTCCGACTAGCCGATGTTCCGATTCTGATGGCTTGGGTGTGCAGGAAACTAGGGTAGCCTTTGTTGTTTTATAATACGTTTCAATTCCCTTTGGGCAATGAAGGAGAATCAGAGCGACACAGCGGAACTAGACTGAATTATCTCTGCGCTATAAGGTGACGAAGATCCGGGTGGTATACATATGTAAATGATGCAAGTTGGTATAGCATAGGGTTAGCCCTCAACAGACTCCTTGTACCTGGTAGGCGATGTACCGTCCGCGTCAATGCTTGGGGGATGCAGGTTGGTGATGGTATTCTCGGGATCATGGACGGTCGTATTCTTCATGCTCTCCCGTTCATCCTCCCCGAGGACTTTCGTGCCCTTGGTAGAGCCGGTCGTTGCGCTCATCTCGATCGTGTTTTCTAGTGCCCGGGAATCATATTCCTGAATGCGGGTCGAACGTCGCTGAGCCGAGGCGAACACCATGTCGCTAACCTCCTTTGTCACCTCGTGCGTGTCCCACAGCGACTTTTGTAGCTCGACGAGGACGACGATGGCGGTTGGGTACATTCCCTGGGGGATAGTGGAAGTGTGACATTAATTCTGACTTTAGTGATTTGACATGGCCAAACGACCTACGATTGCCTGCTGGATTATGGCATTGATTGCTTCGACTGCGATGAACGAGCCTGAGCTGAAGCTCCCTCCATAGATTGGAACGGCCTGGAAGGTCTGGTTGAAAAGCGATGAATGACGCGCAACAAGGAACAATCGGAAAAAGCGCGCGACATACGTAGAGAGCGATATAGATAGAGCCGGATTCAACTAGGAGGGTCAGTATTTTCTCGACTTGGGTCCTCCTACGAGCGTTGCCTAGGAATCGTGTCATGCTCCGTCTGAATTGCCTGAAAGAGAAGACAGCGGAATGTCGCGGCTTGCGCGTAAGGTCGAGCATAGAGATATGAAAGAATTTCAAACCATGTTTTGTAAAAGATCAGGCCCGTGCAGAGGATGTTGGTCGCGTACGACAGGCTGAAGCTGATCGTGTCCGCCTTGGCGCACGACTTTGAGCCGACGGAGCCTGCCGAGGGATTGGGATCTAGCAACGCCCAGCCGGTTTTGATGTCGCAGCCGAGCTCATAGAATGCGGCGACTGTCGTTTATATTGGGTACATGAAGCGTAACGTGCAATACAATCGCGAGCGAGAAGGCGTGAGAGCGTAGCGGATTGGCGAGAGACAGGTTGTTTTGCCATGTCAGTCAAAAGATGGGAACGGCTTGAATGGGATTTGGGGCAAACGTACCCACGGAGCCGGTCCACGTTAAAATCGGGAATAATAGCATCCGGCGAGCGCGCTTATAGAGCGCCCATGTTCGCCAGATGACGACGCTGTCTCCGAGGGCGAGCTATGGCACCAATACGAAGGAGAAGAAAAATTGCGTCGGTCAGACAGAAATTCGAACATGGGAGAGGTGGGCTCACGAGAAAGATGAACAGCATCTCACCCGTCCAGACCAGGTTTTCCACCTTGACGTCGGCTCGGTCCTCTTTCTCCTGCAGGCTCTGATTCGGATCGTTGATCATGACGATCTGAAGACGCTGGATCAAGTCCGCGATGTCCATGGCCAAAAACAGGCTGGACGCCAGGAACATGACGATGGTGACCAGGAGGAGAAATATCCCTCCTTTGGACCTCAGACGGTGTCGACTGCGTAGAGTACATTGGGGTCAATCATCGGCCGGCTGCGTGATTTGGAGAAGCAGCTTATACCAGAGGATGGTCGTTGAAAACGATATCAAAATCAAGTAGATTCCTAGACTTGAAGATCAGTGGTAGCGCAGAGATGCACAAGTGCTGGCGCACCATACAAAACCGTCTCGACCGCTATGCGGACGACTTTGACTACGAACAAGAACCCAATGTGCGGCAGGAGTTCCGCGTCGCTGGCCATTTGCGATCTGGACTATGGCTGGTACCCCGGTGTAGAACAGGAATCAGGAAGATTGGACGATCATATGGGTATAGGCGTTGTTTTAATGGAGGGAGAAAGGTCCTTTTTATGACTTTCCAACATAGCCTATCGAAACGTGGTCGGACGATGCGGCAATGCCATCACTTGGAAGTTGACGCGTGCTTGGAGCAGATTGACAGAATCTTGGGAAGGGCGAGCCGGAAATGGAAGGGTCCAGTGAGAACAATCTGCAGGTTCTGTATACACGGCCACCTCTGGAATCAACGCGTCAGAATTCGGAACACGTAGCTGACGACCACAATGATCTCCACGTGATAGACGGTTGTAAATTAGCACCCACAAGACAACTCAGACCCATCATTCCGTTACGACTGACCAGCTGTTGATGTGGATGAGTGTATTATTATGATACAAGGACAGGATGTACATGTACATTTAAAAAGCGAATCAGATGCTAACGAACCCGGTAGGTTATATGTTTCCAATCAAGGCATGCATTTCATGTCCCTGGAAGTCGCAGACAGGAAGAATGTTCTTCTTGCGTTTCCTTGCTTGCACGTCTGCAAACAGTGAACCCGTCCTCCAAATGGCATGCATACCACGAATGTTCGCTGTTTCGTCCATTAATAGTACGCCCTTCGACATGAGGGCCTGTGGAAGTGGCGAGTGGTCGGCCTTGTAGCAGCCAAACGAGTAATCTATGTGCGCAAACTCACTTCCACTGTGTATATGACGCACTGTCGACTTCCCCAATGGCGAAGATAGAACCGGTCTTTATGCACCTCTTTCAAAATCTTCCTGAATTTGGAATTATCGCGTACCTCTCCGAGGTATAACAGCGATATCGGTGTCTCGTACGTCGAGAGTGCCACGGACTTCCATTTCCTCGTTTGAGCGTTCGTGTAATAGAGTCTTCCCCCAGATAAGATCTTCATTATCTGTCCTCGGGGGAGGGCTAAGAGGGCTGTGTGAAAGTGATCGTCGCCGCTGTCGATGAAATTTCGTGGATAGAAAGCCAGATAAAGATGTTGGTGGATTCCGGGTAACGACGATACCGCAAGCATGAGTGTATCAAGATCGCTACTGTCGGTGCTCCGGATGGAGTCTAGAGCACCTATGAAACGAGTTCTGTTGGGTTAAGATTATCAGGAAGGGGAACAGATACTCGCGCAATTTTCCACGGCGCACTCGATATCAATTCCTCCCCGTACCTTGAAAGAGTCCTGATAAATCGGTGCGATCTGAAAGCTTTAAGGCGCTAGTCGGCAATGCCTACTTTAACTGACGGCACGCTTCATTCGTAGAACAAGAAAGCTGTCCAAATTGACGAGACCTTATTTTATACGCGAAAACGCCTCACTGAGCGATTCCTTTTGTTGGTCGGGCGTTGATGTGGGAGAAGCAATAAATTGTTCCTGAGCGATATGGAGCAGATGGCATCCCACACCCACGGCGGGTTGGAGGTCACACGTCGTTCGCGGGCGTTGCTTCTGTGAATATCACATCTCGCGCTGATGTTCACTGCCTGTTATAGGGAGTCGATCGATCATCAAGGGGACGTAATTTGGAAGAAAATGGCGGTTCCTCAAAAAGTGACCTTTGAAGATGCCAACTCGGGGCTATCATGTCAATGAGGTCGCGGAAGAACGTGGAGATGATGGTGGGAATTTGACTTTCCCTCATCGCTTTCCAGTTATCGACGTTTGTGATGATACCTTAGTCCCTTGCACCTTTGCATGCTATTGCGGGAATAAAGGTGGACGTCTTCGTTGTACGGCGGTAGTTACCGGGGGGGAAGACGCTGTGCGTTTTATCATGAATACGATAGACGGCCACATAGTCGGTAGACTCAACCACAGGAAATTCCGTGAAGGCGATAACGCGCCGAAATTGAAAGATATATCCTTTAATGGTGGTGTGGCTAAAGAAATCGTGTAGCTCAGGACAGTGGGCGCTCCGTACGACGGAGAATATCGACGGCTACACGCTTGTCGTTGTCACGGTAATGTACTCATCCTCTCGTCCCATCTTACATATATTGCACATCATCTTACAACATGATCATACAAAAAACCCCAAAAAAAAAAAATGTGGGGGCCGGGCCGCCCCCCCGCGGGGCGCCCCCCCCGCACGGACCCGGGGCGGGCCAAAATAATTATCCCCCTCTTAAAAAAAAAAAATTCGGGGGGGGGGGGTAAAGGCCGCGCGGGGGGGGGCCGCGACAATGCATGGAGAACACTCGTTCTCGTCCTCTTGTTCATAACCTAACCCTTAATTAGCAAGAATTTGAGTCACTAACGACACACCATCTTTCTGTTCGAGAGAAGAGAGCGAACTCACTGCGCAGAAAATACAAGGATCGGACAAGGACAAAAGCCGAAGACCCGACTGGCGCGTTGCACGCAAAATTCAGCCCAGATTTGCCTGGCCGATAAATGACTTCGTATCCTATACCCCGAAGCAGCCTGGTCTCCAGCAACTTCATGAACGGGACGCACCGTCTGACTGGTACGACTCTGAAAGCCGAAGTCGAGCGCTTGAACCTCCTTACTTCACTGTATTTACTTTTTCATCGTCACATTTATGAATGATTCCAATCGTTCAGCACAGTCTGTCGCTTTGGGGGTATCTTGAAAATAGCTCTTTGGTCTTTGTATGCACATCCCGTGGATGTTGCCAAGAAAGTTCAACCTCGAAAGCGTGCATGAAGCTGTCGCAACGATATCGCCAATGAGTATTCCCAGTTAACGCTGGCATGGCTGTGATTACCCTTGTCCTGGGCCAGGACAAGGATCTCCTGGCTTCAGGCGGCTTTCAAACGTCTGTAAAGCAAAATTTTCATTATCTTCGACCTGAACCATTGAAGTCCGCACTTATTCATCTAGCTTGATTTTCATGCTGCGAATGTAGGAAACCGTGCTTTGCCTGATTTCCACTTGAGGTGCCTTTGCCTGTGCTCTGGAGACAGCGAAGAGCGTGGATTCGGAAGTTCATCTCAGGTCGTCTGCTATTGTTGGCATACTCCTCCAATAATTCCTGTACCAGATGCGCCTCTAGTATAGCTATCATCAGGAGCACCCGGAATTTTCACTATAACTATAGAACCACGATGAACAAACAGACGATCAAAGATCTGCCCGATGTTTCGCCATCGAAATTCTGCTGAAAAGCGGCTATATCCGGAATATTTTATGATGAGGATCATGATACGAATCCAGCGAATAAACCTAACCCACCTTGGATTTTGACGGACTTGACCGCATTGTGAATGTTGTTCAGCTTTTCGAAAGGGGGACTTACAAATGTGGCACAATAAATAGCTTGACCACAGCATTGCCAACTTGATACGGTCATGTTTAACGCCTCGCTGAGATAGGAAAACAATAGGCGCATTGCCACGGTCATACTGTATTCCTCATCATGGGCATTGCCTAGTTACATAAAAATCATGAAGGGTGACACCATTTTCAGTCAGTCGCCTGCCATCAAACTGACTCGTGCCCCGTCCAAGGACATGTCTGGCCTCGTGGGCTCCACTTGCTTCAAATTTCAGCACCTAATTCGAGGCGGCTCTCATCTTCTTCTCCGAATAATCCCGTTTCTTTCCTGGTGAAAGAAATTCTGGCCACACGGGCGTAGAAAGAGGCCATAGACAACCATCAATAGACGGTTTGACTGCGGCGCTGGCACTGGGCAGTGCCACAATAAATAGATAGGCCGAGGTACAACCAGGTTTTTTTGTTCTCGTCTTGACCTGTTACCTCTTCCTCTCTTACGCCTGAGGCTGCAGGTTGACGGCATGACGGAGTACGACTTCTCTCCTGAAGCCTACGAAAGGTTCGTCGCCACGCAGCAACGCATTGCAAGATGGGTACATCAAACGGAGGAGCATAGACCGCAATTCAGGCATGCCGTTCCGAGTAAGAGCTTCCACTTTCTTCCAGCGCTCCGCTCTTCTATGAGATGCTACCTAGCTCATTACCCGCCGCGTTCGTCTTCTCCGTCCTCGCGGTCTTCGAGTTCGTCCTCGTCAGAGAGCGATTACGATCGCCCGAGATCAAAATCGGCACTAGCCTCATACCCAATCATGCCGCCACGACCTCCATTGTCAGGTCAATCGTTTCTTAGACCGACGCTCGATTCACGACACTTTCATTCTCTCTCCCATTCGGAAAGCTACCGTAGTCCAACTTACTTGGTCTCGCCACAACAGGCCGGGGGACCCCCTCCTCTCTATCAATACCCCTACCCTGCTTTGCCGTCTCTCTCTACCCACCACATAAACGGAAAGAGACCGTCCGCTGTAAGTGTTAACGCTTATAAATTCCTCGATGTCAAATCTAAGCCCTGGCATTTCGCCCCAGTCATCCAGCGTTACAACGCCATACTATCAAACCACGCCACCTCCCTACCCTACTCAGGCGTCATACCCATACCCCCCTCCCTCCTTTCCTTTAAGTGCTCCAGCTAGCGCTGCATACCCATATGGCACCAATCTGCCACCCCAGCCTGTGTATCCGTCCATTTATGCGCCACCACGACAAGGGCCAGCGCAAGCGCAATATTCTCAGGCTGCACCCCGTTTCCCAATTTATCCCTCTACTGGGCCGTATCCGAATCAATCTCAACCGCAGATTATCATATCCAAGGACGTCAGTCGTAAGAAAAAGAGCAAGCGTAGCCGGTCCAGGAGGAGTTATTGAGACTACAGAGAGTCTCGAGCCTGCAATCTTTCAATTTCCTCATTCATGCGTAGACCTGGACTCTAGAAACGATGTAACTTAATATGGCCTTCCTTTATAATCGACCATGAGAACAAACTCAGGATTCGCGTACATTTCAGTCTCCGTCGAACGCATAGTACACTTTGGGTGCGAAGAATTTTCGGGACCTTCAATGATCAAACAGAAAAACGAAACACGATCGAGATGTGTCTAAATCCAAACATATATATTTTGATGTTCATATTCGTACGTTACTGCCTTGATGAGTGATACTCTTGTAGGCCTAGCGATGATTTCAGCGAATGCAAGTGACTAGACGGCCGCTAGGAGGTGTTCTGAAATCGTGATCTCCACGGGAACTACGTAGGGCAATTGGAACGGACCAACGTTGTTGACAGTTGCTCTGATTGGGATATCGCATCAAATCATGGAAACAAGAATTGTTTCGGTAAAGCACCGTTCCCATCTGAGCTGCATCAGTGATTCATGATGAACCACAAACATGACGGAACGGCTATGCACTATTCGCTCCCAGCGCCTCTACTTGACTAGGAACTTCCACCTAGCTTTTATTTTGTGTCGCACTTCAGGCGCTGGCCGCGACGACGGGCACTGTTTCTGCCCGTGGCAGACTGGCAATCATGTCTTCGTACTTGTAAGTCGCACGTCCCTATCGCTCCGACTTTTTTCAAGTTCAACGCTCATTTTTTTTTCACAGTGTAGCTTTGCTGTCTCTTCCAACTGTGTTAGCCAACATTACCATCTCCATTCAACCACCCGTTATTCAGGACACTCCAACCGTTATCAATTGGACTCGTACCAGACACCCCCGTTCTCCTAAAGATTGGCGCTTAAGAATCACTAGCGGGGACGTTCCTACCCAGCCAGATGTATCAATTCGTTCGGAAGGAGAATTGACAGGAGTGGTCAATCACACATTTTCGGATTCAGGGTTTGTCCTCCAAGTCTTATGACAATCCTTTCAGTCACTGATTCAGCTGTCTTCAGTTCCTTCAAGATACGAGCCATCGATGGGTAAATGCAATCACTTTTTATTCGCATTAGATCTGACTCTTTGACTCAGATCTTTCGACGAACCTGTAGATTCTGGGCCCGTTTCGGTGGATGTTTTGCCGAGCAACTTCACGCAACCAACCCCCAGTGGCGCGGGCGGACTTCCTTCATCCGTAGCCTCGGAGGTGATGTTCGTATACAGTCGCCCAGAATTTCCCTGAACTAATCCGATTTGAAGGTCCTCCACGCTCACCCTTGCATCGACCACATTATCCTCAGCTGAAGGCGCCAACCCCACAAGGTGACGTCTGGTCGTCTTCAGTCAGTGGATAAACTAAAGTTCATCACGTCAATAGTACTGTCAATGATGTCCCGTGCGTACTCTCTGCCCTCTGCCATTTCTCCGTCCTAATGTGTTTTAGTAACAACTCTTCCCCGAGCGTGGCTCCCGCATCAACGAGTTCTGGAGGCCCCTCCGCGGCGTCCAAAGCCACTTCAAGACTACCATCCGTCGTTGGAGGTTTGGTTGCGGGTATTGTCCTTCTTGGAGTGCTTGTGCTGTGCGCAGTGCTCTTCATCAGACGTCGACGGAAAGCTCAGCGGCGCAGAATAACGTTTAATGGCGATCTGATGGTTCATCGCCGCAGCTCTCTTTTTCCCGAGTTAAGGAGCCGACCAAACGACATCGTCGCAGTGTGAAGACCTGTTCTTCCGAAGAGCGCGATGATAGAGCCGTAGGTCTGCAAGTCGTAGAGAGTAAAAAAATGATTACGTGTGATCGAACGGCAGTGTCCTTTCAAATACCGTTCTGTCTTGTACAGTACACTATATTTTGTGAATATTTCAAAGCCCATTCCATGTACCTGTTCCCGGGATGGGTGCTATTTGTATTGTAGCCGACTTATTCAGCGATATCTGCAGAAAACTGAGGCCGCTTGATTCACCAACAACGCACGAACTGCCCAGGATATTTTGCCAGTCTAGAACCGGATGATTATCCTTTCGAGGATAATCAGATAACGTCTAACCGTTATCTGATAAGAATGCGATCAAATAATCCATAAACCTTTCCCTTGACGTCCTTGGCGTACAACTTAAAAACGCAGTCATTACACGGGTCAAGATGCCGAGGGCATTTTCTTCTCCGCGTTTCACTGGCACCTATTCAGCACCATGGACGGTTCGAAGTCATTTTCTAGTCATGCCCCAGCCCATGCATCCTTGACAGCGTCTCATGATAACGACGTTGAGGCGCATCTCGGTGTAAAAACAATTGAAGCTACTTACAAGGTCTATGGTACATACTCCAAGTGGGCGTTATTCATAGGGTAAGGCTTGCCTTATATCTCTACTTGATCTGAACCTCAAATGAACCAGCCTAGGACTCGCGGCATATATGTATTCGCTAGACGGTACAACAACGTATACCTATCTAGCCTATGCAGCATCGGCATTCGGAGACCACAGTCTTATTAGTCCTATTCAAGTTGCTCAGTCAATTATTAGTATGCGCTCTGGTTTTTCTCAGTGTACCAACCATCTGACTTCGGCTAGTTGCTGTCGGGAAGCCGGTGGTCGCTAAGATTGCCGACGTTAGCTCACGAGGTGTAGCGTATACCATCGTCCGTGAGTAAGATGCCAGTGCTTCTCTTCAGCTTACCAATTGAACCTTGTGAAACAGTAACGTTCTATGTCCTCGGTAAACCTATACTTGCATTCTCTTCACGGATGTAACTGAAGGTCTCACACAATAGGGTACATCATCATAGCGTCTGCAAGGAGTATTCACGCTATCGCGGGTGGGATCATCATTTATGCCATGTACGTCGGCTACTGCCTTTCGCGTTCCTATCTGACTTTCTCTGGCAGAGGGTATACGTAAGTCCTTTTAGCCAAGACACTAGTCCAGCGCACTTTCCTATATCACTATCCAGTGGCCTTCAACTTCTAACGCAGATTATCATCGCGGATATAACGACCTTGAAATGGAGAGGATTTGTCTCCTCCATGATTTCTCTCCCATTCGTCATCAATGCCTTCGTTGGCTCTAACGTGTCCGCCGCAGTGGTCAGACACGCGGGATGGCGTTGGGGTTGTACGTATCTCTGTCTCTCGCCTAACTATGCATTCTGAAAACCGCCTCTTCTTAAGACGGGATGTTTGCGATTCTGATACCGATTTCCCTCCTACCGTTGATCATAACTCTGATATGGGCAGAGCGTAAAGCCAAGAACCTCGGCTTGGTTTCTGCCTCTGGTAGAACAAGTGTGACGGAGTTGAGTGACGCCTCCTTGCGGCGCAGGATCACCCATACCGCCTCTATGCTCGACGTTCCTGGTCTCGTTCTCGTCGGAACCTCTGTGGCTCTGATTCTGTTACCTCTGACACTGTCGCAAACCGCCAAAGGCCATTGGAAGAATGGTGCGTGTTTATCGTTCGACGGTCCCCATAGTTTAACATGCATTCTAGGTTCTATCATCGCCATGCTTATAGTTGGCGTCGTATTGTTACTAGCTTTCTTATTATGGGACTTCCGGTACTCGAGGCATCCTGTCATCCCTCTGCGCTTTTGCAGTAACAGAAGTGTCGTGATTGCAGCGCTTATTGGCGCATTTGACTTTGTTCGTGACATTCGGCCGGTCCACTCATTACACGCCGTTGACAAACAGACAGGTTTCTTTTTACTTGACGTTCACCTATTTATACTCCTTTATCGTCATCGTCAAGCCATGGTAAAAATCCTTTCACCTCGATGGTTATTACCATTTCTGATACTGTACTGCCCAGGTCATTGCTAAATGCAACATACTTCTCGCAAGCTCAGTCCGTCGCTCTTACTGTCTTCGGAATTCTGGCTGGTATCGCTATGAGGCTCTTACATCGTTATAAGGTAATGGCAAACTGTGTTACGATTTGCGTATTTAACCAATAATAATTGTAGGTTATGTTGATATTCGGCCTAGCGGTCCGAGTCCTGTGAACTATTCTTTGGTTTCGTGATCCGGACTTTCGTTGAGATATTCTTTACATTACAGGGGCGTGGGGCTTATGATACACTCCCGAGGAGCGAACGGGTCCGATGCAGAACTTGTCTGGACTCAGTTGCTGCAGGGTATCGGAGGTGGATTTGCGGCTACTTGCCTGCAGGTCGGTGCCCAAGCATCCGTTCCGCATGCGGACGTTGCAATGGTTACAGCGACGGTCCTCCTCGTAACCGAGATTGGAGGTGCGATCGGGAGCGCGGTCGGTAAGAAATCTTTTGATACAGCTGGGCGATATTAAGTCGCTTGACACGTAGCTGGAGCGATATGGACCAACACCATGCCTAGCAGACTTGAAAAGCACCTCCCATTCGTTTCGGCAGCGGAACGACAAGAGGTGTTTGGCTCTATAACGACGGTCATGGCGTATCCCCGAGGAACGCCTATCCGCGAAGGTGTTATCCAAGGTTTGTGGCCATTGCGATGCGCAATCGAATCTTCTAATCCTCGGCCAGCGTACGACGAAGTCATGAAGATCATGACTATAACTGCAACGGTTGTGGCTGTAGTGCCTCTGTTGATATCGCTTTTTATGCCTGACTGGAGGTTAGGTGACAGCCAAAATGCGGTCGAAGAGGTTGATGTTACAGGTGGATCGTCAAAGTAAATGTTCATCGTGTCGTACGTACGTACTTTAATTCGTACATTAAAGTGAGATTTTTTGTTTTTGTTCTGCAATGAGCATAGAAAGATGTCGATCGTGGCAAGAGTTCAGAGTGTGATGAAATTTGTGACCAAGTTGTTGATGGACTTGGTGTCAACAGCGAAAATTTGACTTTGGCGCCATCTTCCTCACATCTTCTGGTCTTTCGTCTTTTCCGACATCGACATCCGCCCACCGTTTCTCATCTCGAAGTTTTTTTTTCTGGCAGATACGGTTTACGTCGTACCACGAACTCTCGTCCCCGGTTTTTGAATCCGTCTTCTGACTACTCCGCCGGCCGTTCCGTTACCTCATGCCTGTACCCAAGGACGCCACTCCAACCCGACGCTCAACGAGAAAAGGAAATCCTCCCATCTCACCCCCTAAACCCATCCCCGAAACACCGAACGCCGTCCTCAAAGCCGTGAAGACTGAGCCGCAAGACGACGCTGTCCCGCTCAGTATCACGGTACCTCCTTATCGCAAGCACGCCGTTTCTTTCTCGGATGTTTCGAGACCTTGGAAGCATCCCGACGAACTCCAGTACATTCGGCCACTCGAGTGGGATGAGCGTTCCTTCGTTCTAAGGCTCCTGGACAATGGTTTCTCGGTACCGCCTCGCCCTCCGTCCTCTAACGATCCATGGGTCAAAATCACAGGAAAGGACGGGCAGACGACCGTGATACCTAGGGGCTACCGCGTGCCGCTGATGTTTGCTTCAAAGTTCCAATGGGAATCTCTTCGGCTTGTTCTGTCGTCGGTATCACGCGCGAAGGAATGGGAAGAGTACAAATTCGACATTCTTCATGTTTCAAGATTGTGCAGTGCACTCCTCCGAGAGGCACGAGAAGCGATGGATGAGACCGGAATGGACACGACTTGGAGAAGCGCGACATTTGACCGTGCTCTCACAAGGTATTTTCGGAGATGGTTGGTCAGCAGGGAAGAGTTCGTCCGAGACTTCTGGTTTGAGTATACAGAGGAGGAGTACATGCGAGATGTTCTTAAAAATGGTCCGTTGTCATGTTCTGTATTTTTTTCGTTGCATTTATCCTCGTCACTTCACAAGACTGGACGCGCTGGTCCTTGAAAGGACATAAGGGTTTCAAACTCACACAGCAAGAGATAGAGCAAGGGTTATCGCTTGACCATCTCACAAAGGGTCTTACAGTCACAGAGGATTCTGTCTTTTGGAAGGTGGAGCATCTTGCGCACGGTATGCGTTATTCTCCGTCTTTTCTGATGTGACCTTCGATCCAACCGTTGGCAGACGCGTCCTCTACCACGCCTTACCTGGGAAAGCGCAAGAGGCAGCCCGAAAATCGGAAGCCTGCTACTCCAGAACCTGTCCAACAGAAGCGCTCGCGCCAGTTGCCACCACATACTCCTTTACCCCCGTCTTCTGAAGTTACCATCACCTCTTCCGCCGCCGAATCGCATTCCCTTCAACAGGATAAACTGCAACGGCTGACGTCGGAGAACGAAGGTAACTTGTCCATTTGTGATACTCTCGCTGTGTATTTGTTTATCACGTAATTGCAGTTTCGCCCAATACGCTCTCAGTTAGAAATTTGAAGGTCCCCTCCTTAGAGGATGCTCTAGATTTGCCACTACCTCAGCCGGCGCGGGCTGATCAGGAAATTTGTCGCGAAACGCAGGCAGAATCGTCTCACTCTCCATCGTTCACGGGACAGGATACAGGTCTCATCGTCCCGGCCTCACGGGAGCTCGAGCAGTTCGACGAGTCGCCACCCCCCAGTGAACCTACAACACCTCGCTTGCTTTTGCCTCGAATACGAATTCAGGCTAGTTTGGCTTCTTCGTGTCTACCAATCCGGAACGACGAACAAACCGAAATTAACAGCAAACATCCGGAACAGGCGCGGGTTTCCGACACCCGCCCGCCGTTAAACGCCTCCCGGTCACAGTCGCCAAATTCTCGATTCCGTTCTGACCACTACGGCGTTATCGAGGATGAGGCTGGATCCCGTATCAAAGAAAAGCGACAGAGTACAGAGCGCAAGCCGTCCAAAGCACCTCCAACATGCGAGCACGATTTCTATCCCTCTCCGGTGACGGAGATAGAGGAAGATCGTATACCAGAGGAATCAACGGTGGATGCCGCGCAGCAAGCCGCAGATGGTAGTTTAGTATCGGCCGGTGACGACCATCTCTCCCCTACGAGGTCAATCCGGCCTCGCGTTGCTGCATCAAATGGAATGCGGACTGCAGCCATTTTGAGAAAGTCTGGCGGTCCTTCCATGCTTAATGCCGGGGATTCAGCAAGTGATTTGTCTGTAGACATAGGCGGAGAGGGGAACGCCAGCCCCTCGCAAAATGGTGCTTCGTTAGGTGGTGATATTGCCGACATCGTAGATCGCCATCGCGAAACTCGTTTGCGGGTTCCCCAGAGCGCTCTTGATCTAGGGAGCACTCGTTTGTCAGAGTTAGGAGAGGAAATTGCTGTCCTCAGGTCGCAGATGCAATCCAACGCCGAGGACAAGTTGGCTTGGAACCGGGAGGTTGCTTCGCTACGAGGCGAGATTGACCAGTTAAATCGGAGGATAAGTATACTAGAGGCGTCTGAACGGAGGGAGATGCGCAATAAGGATCGACATCCATCGTCGCCACCAATCATGCCGCATCACAGTTCGTACATCCACCCACGTAGCCATGCTGTTCAAGACAACATACTGCCTATCGAACGCCCCATTCACCCTCTGTCGCATCTGCTTACGCTGGCTCCTTCGGATGCCTATCCTCCGTCTGGTCCGCTATCTAGCCCTCCAGTGCGCCTTCTCAACGTTCCTGACGCGCCGACATCAGCAAATACGACTCGGCAATCTTCCATTGCTTGTAGTCCAAGGCCGAGCCCAAGTCCTATGGTTGAGGATGGCCTTCCATTGCCAGTCAAATCACTACGCAAACATCGCATGATGTTTCAACGGTCTTTAGACTCGGTGATGTAGGCCACTATATTCAATGTTCTGAATCCTGGTCATTCTACTGTACTGTTAATTACTTTACTTCTGTTCGATTTTCGGTTCTATGCCTGTCCCTCAGATTCACTGTTGAATTGCTATGCTGTTAGAACGGTGATCATCACAATATTGATGCGGTCCACAGCGATGGAAAGCGTTGTGACGCGATGTCTGTTCCTAGACTGTGGACACAGGGACTGGGTTGAAAGTCTGTCATGCTGCTGACAAGAATCTAACGCGCCTTTGAGACGGCTATATGTCACCGTTAATAGATTCGGATCAGGATGCGAACTTGTACGTATAAAAACCTGCAACGATGCCAAGAGCGACATCATGCAAGGATGAACTTGCTGTCTACACTCATAACTGCCTTTTCAATTGTGTTAATGACTCGGGCGCAACCTCCCATTCCGCCCCTTGGTGTCAGTATTTTGACTCGAGATGGACTTTTCAGCGAGTGACTAACGAGTCGTCTATCTAGTTATATTGTTGTCCCCCTGTGGGACCCGACGGATTGGCATTGGATCGTCAGCAAACTGGACCTTATACCATTTTCTGCTAGTAGGCGATTTATTCCGTCCTCGGCTGACATGTGTTGATTGCCTGCCCACGACCAGCTATGACCCCGGCACAGAGCAAGCCTGTTTCTACGTGAGTGACATGAGCGTCAATTCTGATACAGTATCGTATAGTAACATGAACGAACTTGCCTTTAGAGTCCTGCAGATGGGTCTGGTGGTGGACCTGCTGTTGGTTGTCCCTCGCAAGCTCCAGCTAACCCGCATCCACCTACTTGCCCTATTTGATTACAACTGAATTCAATTACGTAGCCAGATTTGTATTGAGCTTGTAGCGGCGTTGTATTTGTTTGTAAACAGTTTGACGAGCGTCGTGCGTTCATCAGCCCATGGCCTCGGTCTCGTCGCTCCTGGCAACATTCAAGCAAGTAATCTTTTGCGTGTGGAGTAGGCTGGCCAGCTTAAATATCGCTATCCGTTTGTAGTGGCGCTTTGCTTCGGAGACCTATGCGCACCCAGTGCATGACGGGCGCGTTTCTGTTCGGCCTCGGCGATGTGATAGCTCAACAAGCGATCGAGAAGAAAGGAAGAGAACATGATGTGAGTATCTGTTGAATCCGCGTACGACGGGTCGGTTGGGACTACCCTTGTCCAGAGATGGATGTTGATGAGCTTGGTTTTCTCTTCTCGGTCGGGGTGGTGTAGTACGTCAGGACCGCTCGCCTCGTGTTCTTTGGAGGTGAGTTCTGTCCATCCTCCTCCTCGCTGAACGAATTGACCGACGAGCCGTTTGTAACCTTGAGGCGCCATATTTGGCCCCGCAATGACGACATGGTACCAATTTCTCAACCGAATCAAGTTTCCGAGTCCCACAAAGGCCGTCGTCTATCGCGTGTGTTGATGTTGTATCCTGATGCCCATAATTGAAAGATTGACCGCTGGTACTCAAGGTTTGGTTGGACCAAGCCATACTGACGCCAGGTACGACCTCCTGCTCATTATATGCTGTGCCGCATCACGCACTTTCGTTACGTTGTTAGTCGCCGTAGCGTTTTTCTTTGGTTCTATGAGCGTTCTGGAAGGGAGACCTGATGAAGCATGGGATAAGATCAAAAGCGTTTGTTCTTTCTCGTTCAGCATCACAAATCAGACGATTCCTTGACCGACCCGTTACAGGCCTACGTTCCGACCATCATTCGTAACTGGTGTGTTTGATCTTCATTGCGTCGCCCAACACTATGAACATTAGCCTGTTTTGTGTAAAGGGGCGTGTTCCTTCCGACACAAATAATCAACTTCGCATTGGTACCCCCTCACTTCCGTTTTCTCATCGTCGGCGTTGTGAGCTTGTTTTGGAGTGAGTCCTAGGTCCTACAGATTCTGTTATGATCCTGATCGAAGGTCGTTGGCTCGTCTGTCTGTAGACACATACCTAAGCGCTGTCAACGCTCAAAAACGTAGAGAATTAGAAAATCGAGCTCTTGACAAGCTTGTTGAAGCGTCGAAAAGCCAATGAGTTTCAAGGATAGCTGGGTTCAGAGGAGAATACCATCAAGGATTCCGCCATAGATAGTTTAGTGCTATCATAATAATCGATCATAACAAGATCTGTTAACGAACCAGTGGCATTTGTTACGGGATCGAGGAATCACTGATGGGACAGTCCTTTTTACAGCCTGCCACATGTAACATTTGTTCAACCTCTACCGTGCAGCTGCACCATGTGGGATTGTCTCTCGCATAAATACGAAATGATTGGGACTGGCACTGACTTCGACTCTGGAATCAATTTTCCCCCGTTTTTGGACATTTCTGGCGCAGTTCTGGCAAGCCGCTTAGCCGACTGGCGACAGTGCAACCCCCTCGCAACTCGTCCCTGGAACCCCCCAACCCATCCATTCTTGGTGTGTGTACCGTTCCAATCTGTATTGGGACGGTTCTTCCTTTCTTTCCTCTTCGAATTCTATTTCCGCCTATCGGTCCTGGTCCGTCAGCTCCTATACACTTGCCCTTTTCTGCGCTGCGGGTTGGCTTCGTCGCTCCTGAGGCAAAATTTCGACCTAGAGGTTTGCCTGAATCATGCGACTTTACCACCGACTGGGTGTCTCGACTCCATTCGATCCCCGGTTTTGTTTTGTCACTTCGCCTTTCTTCTCCTCCTTCGTCTTAGCGGGGATCCGCCTGGCTCTGGCGGCCTTTACGCTCATTACTCTCTTGGTTACCCTCATCTGGGACTCTGTACGTTTAGATAATGGGTCAACGTGAGTTGAGTTTCCCTATGTTGTGCCCCGAACGTCGACGCGCCGCGCTCCTCCAGATATTTCTCCTACTTCACCCATTTGTCATATATCGGAGTCTGTGCTTATTTCTGGGCATCTGGGACCCAAACTCTCGTATACGCAGTTCGAAGGGGAAAGTGTGGAGTCCTACAGCCATACCCTCTTCAACGATGGCCGGCGTTCCTTCAGTTTTTTCACGTCCTTCTATACGTTACCATCGCCGTTTACCGTGAGTCTCGGCTGTGAATCTCATTATGACTGTGTTCATCTTCCTGGCTTCTTTTTCTTCCTAGCTATTATTGTAACTGTCGTGTTTTGGGCGCTGTTGGGAGACTCGAGCACCTTTGATGATCGATATTCCGGTTGCGTTCTTTCCATGCTTTTCATGACTTTGGTCTGTTGATGCCTAATAATCTGTCCAGCATGGTCCAACATCTCGATGCATATACTGAACACCGCTTTCGCTCTCTTCGAGATCCTCTTTACCTACATTCCACCCCTGCCATGGCTTCATATGCCCATTGGATTTCTTATTTTGGTCGGGTACCTTGGCGTTGCCTATATAACACACGAATCGCAAGGCATATATCGTGCGTAATGCTAGTTATGCTGCAGTTGCCTGTTTGACGTAGTGCGATTTCAGCTTATGCTTTTCTAGATCCACACAAAGAAAAGGGGTTGTTGGCCGCCTATATCGTAGGCATTGCCATTGGATACTGTCTTATTTTCAGTCTGGTTCATGGACTCGCACGTTTACGTCTACGCTTCACGCGGTGCATTTCGTCATCTGCCGCAGCTGATGGAGATTCGATCGCTACTCCTGAAGCATTAGATGAATGGCAGGAGATCGCAGTACCGAAGGACGCCGAGCACAGTGTATGATACTATGATACTCTATTTCCGCTGTAGGTTAAGGCTTCCACGCGCCCTGGAAATAACAGAGCATTCATTCAATACACTGCGTACGAACCAACAAAATGCAAATGCAAAGGTAATTCCAAGATAAATTAACAACAATAAAGAACCAAGCGTTCCAGCGTAGGGTATCATAAATATATATATGGTCGTGTCCTCCGACTGTGAGGCTCTGACAACGTACGTGCTTCACCGCCGGAACAACTTCAAGTACAGAATGAAAATCACAAGAATAACAAAGAAGACGGCAATTCCACTGAGAATGAATCGCTGCTTATACATCCTGTGAAGAACAGTTAGAGAAGGAGCGGCAAAGGTATTGAAAGAGCGGACAACTGACTGTCGTATCATCTTCTTTATAGTCCCTGATGCTCTGTCGATATTGATATCTGCGGACTGTAACTAAAAGAGAACATTAGCATAGGCAAAGGCATCAAGCTCGCGAACTCAGTCACCGTGTCTCTTGCGTTTTCAATCGTTTCC
Organism: Macrocybe indica; assembly: GCA_030407095.1. Lineage (NCBI taxonomy): Eukaryota > Fungi > Basidiomycota > Agaricomycetes > Agaricales > Callistosporiaceae > Macrocybe > Macrocybe indica. Next base: position 24,703 of record JARFTL010000001.1, on the reverse strand, counting down.
CGTTGCCCTCGCAAGTTTCTCAAAATGTCGGCACCTTGGTCTTCGGCTTCTAACGCAATCCTGTTAGTGTCTGCAAGCCTTCTACTTCCATCCGCCAGTGTCTGTGATCCAGCCAATAGACGTGCTCTGTCGGTCCTCTCCCCATATGGATCGTCCGACGTCGAGCCAAAGTTTGACTTGAATCCACCCAAGAGTTCGGTTCTGGAGAATTGCGAGTGCATCTCTTTCGAAAGTTTCTTGAACCGAGACAGGTCTGCTTTGGCTTGCTTGAGGCGGGAGCTATACTGCGGTCGGATGGACTGCGGTATGCCTTGGATTTCGATCTCGAGCTGGGAAACCTTTGAAAAAAGTCAGTCATTTGGCAGACGTAAAGGCAGCGAGTGTGCATACTATATCATCGGCTTCATCCAACTCAATTTCTACTTTACGAAGTGCCGCCTTGCGTTGCTCAACTGAAAAAGATGGAAGACGAATTGTAGAGGAGACTTTCTAGGGGGGATGGGAGGCCTAAACACATACCGCCTCTCTGGTCCGTGCGGCTTCCATCCAGTTTTTCTTTAATGCTGGCTACAATATGCTGAAAGTCCTGTTCGTAAGAATCGAAGACGGCTGTCGGTGTCTGGTCCATGGCTGTTGCTGTCGCCAATGAGGCAAAGATGGTGATGCCAAGTCACGTTGTCACAATAGTCACCTAGTTTTCGTCGCCACACGAATTCAGTGGACGAGACTCCCCATGATTGACATAGAGCTTCAAATTCGATATGATGGCCACCTAACTGTCCGAATTATGTATGCTAGAAAGGGTCTTATTTTTTGCAGCTCCTTCTGCGTCCCTGCGCGAAAGTCTTGTCCCGCTTTTGTGTTGTGTTAGGTTTCGAGCTCGCAGATAGCCAAAGCTTTACACCAGTTCATGAAATCCGTTGTATTGTCCGCGGAATATGCACAAGATGGGAGTACGATAACAATGATCACGAAGGCTCTATAGATAGTATGCAGATAACATAAAGTATATACGTAGAGGGAATCAATTCTGGGGTAACGAGATAGTGCCAGGATTTGACATCAGACGTGGTGCCTGCGTTTGGCGTTTGACTTGTGCCTCCATCTTTATTCGTTGTTTACGGATGTCGTCGTCTTTGACCTTGAAAGAGAACGCGAGAGTGATAAACGCATCAGGCGTTGGAGGAAGTAGGGCAATCGGAGGGTGTCTAAGGTTGCTTAATACTGTCTCGTCCCGACTGGATTCAAGGATCTGACGCCGGCAACACGATACGATAGCAAGCCCCACTCGGATCAGAAAGGGCATGCCTTCCCGTTATCAGCACAAATATGACACCAGACAGAAATGGTTTTTACCTTCGTAGAGAAAAATATCCCACATTCGATCCAGGTAGGTGGCCGGCAGACTTTCGACGAACAGGGAGGAAAACCTGTACTCCCACAGAGCGATTAGTGGGCTTCGCACACTGGATACGAAGGCATACCACGGGCGACAAATACTGCTGGGTGTGATACCCATGCCTACGAAGATTTTTTTCGCCACATTTGATTCGCTAGATTCGAGTGCCCGACTGAACAAGGCTGCGTCCACATCAAGTTGCGTCGCGCTTGGAGAAAAATATGCGCGTAGATACGTGTCCATGATAGAAACAAAGATCCAGAAGGCATCCTCCTCGGGTGCGAGCAGCAGCAATTGGCCAGCAATTAACGTCAATGCTGTAGCGATTATCAGTTATGGCCCTGTGAAACACAAGACAGACTTGCCAGAAGAGTAATGCACGTCCGGAACCATTGTTAGATAAGCCTGTAATAGAGACAATACACCGCCTTGCGTGTTTTGCAAATGAGGATGATCAACGAAGAACCGTTGCACATCTCTCTCGATTACCCCATAAACTGGTACCTTTCCCCGGCCAGAGAGTTGTGTATACACCCCCGGAACAATTCTTGCCTTTCCATCCATCAAATGAGACCAGACGATATATCGAAGAGATGAAGGTACTCCGTCCAAGAGTAGTTTCTTGACCTTTTTGCTCTTTCGCGCCTGGGGTGCGGGAACCGCTGCCAGTGTCGACATCCACTTGGATTCACGCTGACGATGGGCATCAACGTCCGATTCCGATTCGGAGTGCTTTGATAGAGGCGTCGGAGCAAGCGTTGCAGGTCGCCACGCCGCAGATGCTCCGGAACCATCGATTGGCGATCTAGGCGCCGTTTTAACAGAAGGGCTATCGGACCGAGTGGCAAGAGAGCTCGAGTCATGTCGGACATTGTCGATGGATCCTTCTCGTGTGACAAAACCAGAATCCTCGCTTGTGCGAGGCGACCCAATGTTTGAGATCTTCGGCCGCACCAGCTCAAAATCCATATCTTGGACTTGCACCGTGGCCTGTTCGAGCGTAGGTGAAATATTAGATGAGTCATCCTGACGGTTTGGTGTCCGTCGAAGATTGGGCAGCGAGAGTTTCGTGCGTAACGAAGGTTGAGTGGACGTTGCATTTGATAAGGAGAGTAGATTAGAGCTATTGCTGTTGATAGAATCAATAGATGGGCGACCTTTCATGGGTGCGGGTGAAAGAGCATCTATTGTACGATCGCGAGAAAGGGAAGGAACACCGACTACGGATGCACTTGGATCGATGCTGACACCAGGAAGAGTGGCACGACTGATAGGTGGCGGTCTAGATGTAAGAAAGTCCGTCTTCGCAGTTTGAAGGGATTTTGCTGTTCCCGCAGCCGTGGGAGAAGACGGAACAACATTCGGATTATTGAAGCTGGTCTGCGCTAAAGGGCTTGATGGGGGCTTCACAACCCTCAATCCGTTACGGCCCGTGTTATATTCAGATTCAGAAAGCGGCGACGACACCCGGAGAGGAGAATGTTTCCTAACACTGGAACCTGGAGGAGATGCCGACAATTGAGAGCTTGGAGAAGATGACGAAATCGATTGACGAATTTCAGCGGTGCTAGGCATTTCATCCCGACTACGAAGGACATGAACAAGGAAGTAAGAAAAAGGTTGTGTCGAGTTACTCCTACCTTCGTTGGATAGGCAGTGGTATCTCGGCGCTTGTTGAATTGAACCCTGAGAAGCTCCTGGACCTCGGACGGACACCCCCGACCTTTGGGAAGAAGTTGGCTCTCGGAATCACGCCACCGCTTCCAACCTTCTGTTGATCGACGGAGGCGGGGCGAAGGTCAGTTGGTTTTGCAGTTGCACTTCCATCAAGATCAGATATGCTTCCTAATGGCTTCTCGCCAACTAAAAGTGTTGCGTGACCGAATGCAGCACGCGACGGTTGTGGAGCTAAGATCGGAGGTGGAGGCGGAGAAGGCGTGACGGGGATACGAGTAGGTATAGGGAAAGAACCAGGAGGAGGAGGAGCAGTGGCAGGAGGTGGATCTGTGCTGAAAAAGATCGGAACTGGGCCAATTGAATGAGCCAAATCGGCGATCGTACGGCCGTAAATCGTTGGACCCCTGTTGAGGCCCCTGCTACCGGTTGCGAGAGCCATCTGGATCGTTTCAAGAGCGCCGCCTTTCATGGGACCTTGGAAGACTTGGGGTTGCTGTTGTGAAATATACATCGGCCCAGGAGAGTTCGCATTAGGCGCTTTTGGAGCATTGGGATGCGGCAAGAACAAGCTGCGTCGTTGGCCCCCAGGTTGGTTAGGGTCACCTCCCCTCAGCTCGTGCAGAGACGGACGAAGATGAGAGGACGGAGGCACAAGGGAAGATGGTTTGTGCGTTTCTCCCAACCGTGGTGTGGGCGAATCGTCCGGAAATGACGGAACTATGGGCGAAGCGGTGACGGTAGTGTTCTGCGAGGCTTGCTGTTGGGATTCGTTCTCTTCTCGTGAATGGGAACGTGAAGCGGGAGAAGGCGTCCGATTTGCGACGATCAACGGAGCGAGTCGAGTTTGACGTGCCAGCTCAGGCTCTGGGGAAGGGGAATCACGAAGTTCCGTATCTTCTACCACGCGTGGCTGCTCAACATCCTTGGACTGGGGATCGGCCCCCACCATTGTCACGTCTTCGTCGTCTTCGTCATCTTCGACAACCAGCCGGCTAGCTCGAAACTCTTCTTCCTTGCCGTGAATGACGTCCTCGCGAGCATCCGAATTTGTGTTTTCAGGAGGAAAGAGCAATTGGAGGTCCTCAATTTGCTGTCGCAATGAACTTGCGATTCCAGCAACGGAGTTGTCCTGGCTCGCGTCTTGCTTAGAACTAACGTCGCTTAAAATGCTCGGCGTCGATGGAAAATATGTCGCGCTGGCGGGAAGCGCTCCTTTCCCGTCAAACCCTTCTCCGGTTCCCGTATAACCGGTCGCGGTCGTCGTCGCAACTAATGTATTCGTAGAACTCCGGCCCGCAGTTGTCGCTTCAAAGCCAGCAGATGACAAAGGAGATCCCCAATTCGTATGCAGCAGTGGCGATCGGGCATTCTGACTTGAGTTACCTCCCTGTACCAAATCAAGCGGCGTGGGGCGAGAGGCCACAGGTTTCTGCGAAGTCGTTAGTTGACTAGAAATTGGTTCCCGGCTTTTCGGCGATAAATCACGCTCATCCCCTGAGCCCAATTCATTTCCCTCATTTGAGTAGACGGACGCGTCTGATTCCGATGCTGCCAAGGATGTTCTGTTTTCAGTTGTCCCTGGCGGTTCCATTTCACCTGTCTGTCGCAGAGCTGGGCCAGATTTTAACAGCGGCGATGGTTTGTCAGCGGCGAGCTGGTGCTTTGGAGGCGATGTCGTTTGGCTGCTCGCATGGCCTGAAGCTTGGCAATCCATGCTGGGCCGAGAGTCCATACTGGGACGGGAATCCATGCTCGGGCGCGTGGCATTCGAGTCGACGCGCGACCTCGCCTCTGGGTTGTCGACGAACGGGGGCACAGGTTCAACGCCGTGAGGGTAGCCACCGGCCATTCTCGATGAAATTGACATCCTTGCCGATGAGGACGCACTCATTCTCCTCGAAGCTGCTCCTAAGGACTGTTTGGACGAACTCATGCTCATCCTCGAGGCAGCACCCATGGAAAATCGAGAGTACCGATAGTCGTCGTATATATCTCCTGCACCTTCCCAGTCAGAGGTCGACGTAGTGGTGAGCGTGGAAGTGGCAAGGGAAGGACGGCGTTCGCGAGTCGATTCCTCTTGCGGTTCGGCTTGGTCATCAGGTAGAGATGGGCCATCTACTTTTGAAGAAGCAGGAGGGTATTGCGAGGAGGACATATGAGGAGAAGGAGGGGAAGGCGGCATGTGAGTCGGAGGGGCGGGGAAATCAAATTGGGTTCCGTAAGGAGGTCGGAGCTTGGAACGTGGAGAAAGTGGCGCAACAGGCGGAAATGTCATAATGAATGGTGAAGTATGGGGAGGTGTTGGATATGCGTTCGAAGAACTACGCGTTTTGCTCGGTGCCTGTGGGGTATCATTTTCCGCGGTGAGGTTGTCATCTGAGTGGTGATCATGGCTGCCGTGGCCCGTCTCAGTATCTTCATAACCCAGCCGTTCGGCTATGCTGTCACTATCGCTACCACCGGCGTTCTCGCCATGTTCCACGCCGTACTGAATCCCCTCACTCCTACCATGACTCCAGCGCCTATCACGTTCTGTAGCGTTGTCAGTTTTTCTCCGATCGAGAACTATCCTGTCTTCGTCGGTGTCCGACCAGTCGCCAAATTCTCCGTCATTCGCCATGTCTTGCAATAAGGACAATCCAATGCCAACTTCACCATCTGATAGAGCAAGAGAGATGCGCTCGGCCGTGGAAGTGTCGAATGCCGTCGATATCGAGGTATCTGGAGGCGACTGCCCAGCAGATGTCAGGTTCCGAATGGGAAGGGCAGCCGGCTTCTGGTGCCGCGGATGCCGGATACCGTCAATTGTGGAAGTGGTGGAATTGGCAGATGTCGAAGACTGGTTCGACGGCTCGCTCTTGTCGGGAGATGCTAGTTGACCAGAACTACCAATTATGGATGTTGGAGTGGGAACGACCTGTAGCGGAACGGAGCCGAGAGGTGTCGGAGAATCTTCAGTCACATGAATCGAATGGTTGACGGGTTGCAGTGAGTTCGAGATCAGACTGGAATACGACTGGCGTAGTGAGGTGTTATGCGAGGTCGGGGAACCGATCGCGGGTGATGTCACAGAAGGGTTAGGTGGCGCCGAGACAACGGAACCGTCGGTCGAATTCCTGGGACTTGTTTGAGTGACGACTCGTCGGACGGAAGGCGAGGCAGGAGTCGAAGAATCTGATTGGTACATAGGAGAAGGCGATTTAATTCCGGATGTTGGCGTCGGAGACTTGGCGTGACTAGAAGATGCGGAGACGGAAGAACGCTTGGTCATGATGGGTTTCTTGAGGCGTGAATGAAATTGAACGTGCACGCCTTGAAAACGCCCGACAACGCCTTCACAGTAGCCCTTGAAATGAAGAGTTAATGGCGGAGACGCTCAACGGCGGCAGTCATAAAACGCACCAGGTATAGACCTTGGTTATCCGGTAGCTGCATAAGCACAGTAATTTCATCTCCCTAAATCGGCAGAGATACTGATTCAGTACGAAAAAAAGAAAGTCAGAATGTTCGACGGAGCAACTGACCTTGAGGAACATGAGATCATCCGCCGACTCCGCCACACAGTCACACAACGCCGTACACTTTCCAATGCCGCCTTTGGCTGCGAATCGCGTCCACCGGGCGAGCTCAGCTGCGTCCATTGGCATCGTTGCGTTGTCTTCCTGAAGGATGGAGCGGAAAACGGGCAGCCAGTACTAGACCGACAGGCAAGTCTTGACGCCAAGGGGCCAGCCTGAATTTTGAGGACATTGAATAAATACACGTCAACACCACTGTAGGTTCATCTACTCAAGTATCGACATGGGCAAAATCATAAGACCCTTTCGACAAATCCTATTCCTTCTGCCTCCAACTCCTTTCTGAGCGGCGCGCAAATCTCCTCGTCGTACGGTGCATACACGCCCGGGCTTCCATTGAATAACTTTCCATCAAGAATAAGCTGGACTGCAATCGCACACGGTAAACCGACTGTGAGAGCCATGGCTGAATAACCACCCGGGACAGCGCTGCCGTAGCGCTCCATCGTCGCAGTAATGACATCTGTCTTTCCGTCCGCCCATTCGACGAAAAACTTGTGCTGCAGCATGATCATGTCCCGTTCACCGGGTTCGTACTGCATCAAAGCTTCCAGCCTCCCGCATAAGGTGTCAATGAGATTGCCGTTCCTCACGATAGCCCTGTCAGTTCGCGAGAACAGACCCAGCCAGCGCAGACCGGAGATGATCCGCTCGGATTCGGTCTCGGACAGGAAACCACAGATTTGCCTGGCTTTATTGATCAGATCGCGTTCGTCCGTGCTCGGAGCATCGATAACCTTCTGCATCACCTGCGCCCAGGTCAGCCCAGCCTCCTCTGACAACCAATCCTTCTTTTCGTCGTCGAACCAACCCAGTTTTACCAAGGCTCGGATGAATGCTGGGAAGCCTTGATACCTCAATGTCCCCCGGATGACTGTCTCCGCCTCCGGTATACCGTACCACTCTCTGAACGGCTTCGAGTTGCGATTGGGATATGCCATGAATGCGAATGCTGGAGAGATATAATATGGTTTTGCGTGAGACATCAGGTCCTTTCCGTCAATCACTACCTCCTGGCCCCCATTCGCGAGATACGAAGCCGAGCTCGTGAGGCCCGAGAGCATCAGGCGGGCCGACCATGAAAACTTGTAGCCCAACGGATTGTCGGCGCACTCTGGTGCTGGAAGACCACCGCAGTACGACAGGAAGTGCTTGACCTTCCCGCCTTTCGCGTGAACTTCGGCGATGGTCTTGATGGCGTACAAATGGTCTATGCCAGGGTCCAACCCGATTTCGTTCAGGATGACGATTCCTGCAGCTCTAGCCTCTTCGTCGAGTGCACGCATCCATGGCCAGACATAGCTCGTCATGACGACATGGGTCTTGCCTTTAATAGCGGCTCTAATCACCGCAGGTTCATGAATTGGTGGAATGAGGCCAATAACCAGGTCATGGGCTGCCACCGCCTGCTCAAGAGCAGGAATGTCAGTCGCATCAAGAGAGACGGCATGGGCATTTGAAAAATACTGCGCCAATGCTTGGGCCTTTGCGAGAGTGCGGCAAGCTATGGTCAAGCAGTTGGTTGGGTCCCGAGCAAGGTATTCAGCGCATGGCTTGGCAACGTAGCCAGACCCCAGCAGAAGTATCTTTCGTTCTTCTCTACTCGCCTGACCGATCTCGAGCTCTTTCCTCAAATTTCTTCCAAACTTGGGCAAAGTGTTCTTCCCCTCCTCTAGCATCGCCCGTCCAAACTCAGGAAGGACAAATGACGCTGCATGAATGGCAGAATTGTAATATTTTGTCCCTTCAACGTCTCGAACTGGCTTACGGAGGTTTCGTTCAGGATCCTTGGCGCAAAGGATGAAGCCGATCTGGCCCGACGGATATGATGGTATAGTTGTGTATGCATATTCCACTACAGGGAATATATCCTTCATCGTGCGCGTCAACGTCGTGATGAGCTCAAGATGGACCCAGAGGCATTCTCCTTGAGTTGATACATGACCGCCGGGCCGAAGCGCATTGTGTAAGAGCTGAAAGTACGGTTTTTGGAAGAGAGATTCAGCTGGACCGACGGGGTCGGAGGAATCGGTAATGATGACATCGTACGTTCCTTCATGCTTGGACAAGAACTGAAAGCCATCGCCAATGTGAATTGTAACGCGTGGGTCAGAGAGGGCAGCAGCCATGCTGGGGAGATATTGTCTGGAGACGCGGGGAACGACCTCGTCAATTTCGCAGAGCACGACTTTTGTGACGGACGAATGTTTGAGAACTTCTCGCACGACACCGCCGTCACCACCGCCGATCACCAACACTTGTTCGGGGTTAGGATGGCTCGCCAGCGGAAGGTGAGCAATCATCTCCTGATAGGAAAATTCGTCACGTTCAGTGCATTGGATGACACCGTCGAGGACGAGGACGTTGCCAAAGGTGGCAGATTCGAAGACAAGGATGTCTTGGTACAGCGACTTCTCGACATGCAGGATCTTGTCGACTTTGAGCGTCATCGCTTGGCCTGGCCATTGTGTGGATATCTCGCGGAACCAGCCATCTGTATAGGGTTGTTAACGAATCGTGGTTTGGACTGAACAAGAGATGAGCACTGCACACCAACGATAGACGGATGGTTTAGCAGTACCATGGTGGGGAAAAGAGACAGGTCGATGGCTGATGTCTCGTCGTTCACCTCTTCTATTACTTGCGAGCCGAATTAGAACCGTGGAGCTTGATGACATCTTCCAATCCAGAACCTGGAGATTGCAATGGTCTAAAAACGAGCATACCATATGGTGCAAGTCCTTGTGTTGTAGCCAGTCGTAACAACTTTCACTTTGCTATTCCTCGCTGCCCTTTTCAATAGCAAGCTGGGTTTCTTCTGCGTGCTTTTTCTCCGTTCGACGACTGGCAAGTAACGACGTTCTTTGGCTTTTGTTCGCAACTGACCAGTCTCCCACCTCCCCGCGCTGCCCGTATTGTCGACTTCAATGGGCCCGGCAACTCATCGTCCCCACCTCTAGGCCAACCACTCCCTCCTCAACTCGCGCTCCTCGCCATAGCCCAGCAGGCCCTTCCTTTACACAAATGAATTACTATCCACATCGCCATGAATGATCTTGTAGTGCAGTCCGTTCAGCGCTAGAGCTGTTTGCTTTCGATTTTTGACGATGGACATTGACAACGGTAGCAGTGTGTTCCAAGGTGAGTAAGGACGTCTTTTAGGTTTCATTCGCACACTGAGAAACTGTGAGGCTCCTAGCCCCGTTGAGCCCCACCATCATCGCCCACTGTGTTGTTCGTCACTCCTCATTCCATTCTATCCGAGGACATCGCGAGTGAACGTCTCTCGCTATCTCCCCAGACATTCAAACCCATCATTGCTGCCGGAGACGTCACACGACCACCTCCCTAACCTGCTCTGTACTTAACCCCCTTAATGACACTTTCGTTCCTAAGCACATCTCCCTTACCAATTACTAGTGGGTCAAAATTGGCTATCAAACCAATGCAAAGACCGCCCCAGACGAACGGAACGGCTACTTCGACTCCCAGGTCCTGAGCAGGCAGCATGCAGAGGTATGGGAAGAGGACAACAAGGTGAGCGTACCTTTTTCTGTGCTCGCTGCCACGGCAAGAGCTCATTGCATTCTCTGGATATTCATCAGGGATGTCCTAAGTTCAACGGAGATCATTGTCGGTGATAGGAATGGTCGACAGTAAGTGCACATTATGTAATGCAGTCCAAATTTGATGATTTCTGATTTACTGGTCAGTTTTTATAGGTATCTATAAAATTGTGATCCAAAATTTCGCCATTCTGTAGAAGTCAGGATTAAAAATCGGAGGTTATTCTACAGAAATCAAGATAAAAAATTGGAGGTTATTCTACTATTTTGTTGAATACTTACTTGAAATTGGCCACCAAAAAGACTCGACACAATGTAAGTAACATTCTATAGATATAAAGATTCAAAATCAGAGGTTAGTTCTGTTAGATCAACTGCCAAAAAAGATTAGACCAACAATGCACAATGATGAGATATACAAGTTTACAACTTGAAAGCAAACATGCTACTGCTGTTCCAATAAATGGAATGGTGTGTTTGCACATTATGACCAAGTAAACTGCCATTTCTCTGGTTGGAATTGGTTAGGGACCAGCTTCACACCTCCCAGCACTGCCAGCTAATCCACCTCCACCTGCTGCCAATCTTATCAACTTCAACATGCCTGCAGCTCATTATCCCTACATCTAGGCTAGCCTGCCTCAACCCCCAACCCATTTCATTCAGCCTCTGCCATTTCTTTTCTCTTTCTCTCTTCACCCTTCAATGGCTGGCATGGTAAATAACAGTAGGGGCTGCTTACTAGATGAGTTAGGTTATTAAGAGCTGCTAGAGTGGACTAGAGTGGAAAATTCTAGTGACTAGGGTAAGCTAGAATGGGCATTTTGGACAGCTAGAATGAGCTAGGATGAGCCTTTTGGACTGCTAGAATGGGTGTTAGGTTATTGGGGACTTTGTAGGGAGGAGTAGGAAGCAAAATTTACCTGGATGAGCTAGAGAGGGCTTAGATAGTACAGCTGGTTGGCTAGGGTTTTTGCTACTTACACTGTAGAACCTGGACATGAAAATTTTTGGAAATATCTTTTGCATTTCACAATATTTTATACAACATAAAATTTGTTCCCCTCTCATATGGGGAATAAACAATGATAATGCTAAAAATATATGCTAAACTGGAATGGATAGAAACAAGAGAAAGCAAGAGCAAGGAGGAGCTGAGATTGATGACAAGTTGGGTCTGATTATGAAAGAGCAGAAGGCTGATCATCCATGAGTCAGAGGTGGTAGTGACAGTCATAGCGCTGGAGGATATGAACCTCCATGCTTGGGTCAGAGCATAAAGGACCAGAAGATTCCAAAGACTGAGAAGTGTTGAGGATGGCTGAGAATAGGAATGTCAAAAATGGCAAGAATACATCGAAGAAGGATAGTAGACAACATGTTATACTATTAGATAGACAACACGTCATGTCTATCAAATCCAAGCCCAAGCGACAATGCATCAACTCAGAATAGAGTGGGAATGGTATGGAAGAGAGATGTGTGAGGCGAGATAAGAGAAGTGGGGTGGAGGCAGGGAGCCTCATCTCCTCGGATGATCTCATCCGGTGCATCGCAGAGTGGTGTAGCATTCCCTGCAAGCTCGCGTTCCTCATATTCAGCACGGGGGGTGCACTGCAGGGATGCAGCATTGTCCAGTTGAGCATTGTGTGTGGCATTGGCAGTGGTGTTGTTGCAGTTCAGTGCAGCTGCAGAGGGACATGCGGTCAAGTTGCGTGGGACAGGCATGATGGAAGCAGCAGAGTAGATCGTGGCAACTTCAACATCTCTTGCAGCCGATAGCGGATGGGAAGCATAAAGCACGTTGGGTGAGGATAACCGCACGAGGCTATGAAACGGGAGTCCATTGAGCATGTTGTCGGTCTTGCTGTCGATCCCAGTTCGCGAGGGAGCACGTTCTGAGGAAAATGAGCTTATCGAAGTCGAGAGGGAAGGCTTTGATCTGTGTCTTTGGGACAACTTGGTGTTCTCTGCTAACAGAATATCCTCGTCACCAAGCATAAATGAAACCAGTAATGCTGTTCGTGGCCTCGTCCTGCTCTCTGCTACATCTGTGGGTGGTATTCTGACTGACCGAGTGGGAGGCACGACCCATCGTTTGATGCTGGAGCGATTGGACACCGTCCAAAGGAAGTGGTCGTCCATAACGGCCATCTTGTTGATGCCATCCAAAAGAGTTGAGCCTTGCTCCGTGTCGGGGCAGAGGACAATGCATTTGCCTTCGGAGAGGTCGGAACAATTCTCCACGTCAACCCTGCAAACCAGGCTGGAACGATCCCCGGAATAGAATGTTTGGAGCGAAAGGTGAGAAGAGAACAATGACCGGATGGACACCATGTGGTGAGTGAAGGTGTGGATGCAGCGCTGCGCTGAAAGCGACCAGAGTTTGACGGAAGCTGAGAGATGTCAGCAACAAAGCCGAACGCTGACCGAAATGGGAACCCACCATCTGCAGAACCCGTCAACAGCTGTGAAGTCAATCAGCGTCGGATTATATCACAGTATTCAACATGGCTGGTGACATATCGTGAATCTTCCGAGATCAACAGCGTACGGATATTATCGGTATGGCCGACAAGTTTGCCTGCATGGCACGTACGTCAGCACGAGGACGAGCAATAAGGTCTTAACGAGTCACCGATTCCTCTGCCCGTCCGGGGATCCCACAGCCGCACCACTCGTTCTGGGGAACCGGACGCAATCGTTCTTCCAAAGGGATCAGCAGCGAGAGCATAGATGGATGACTTTGGCCCAGCGGCGTCGGGAGGCGTCAATGTGATGAGTGCGTCGCGTTGGTTATCGCGGGTAAGGTCCCAGAGCTTGATCCTGCGGTCGAAAGAGCCCGATGCGACCCAGTTGCAGTGATGCCTGGAGGTAGACGTGGCGATATTAGGGAGTTAGCGTTTTTGAATGATGAACCGCAGACGTACGCACGAGCAAGACATCGAACATAGTCTTCGTGGGTGCCAATGGTGGACGGGTCTTCCTGTGTCGTGGAATGGGGATTCCATGCTTTCACGGTGCCGTCAGATGAAGCGGAGATGACTACAATAAATCGATTCAACCAAAGTCCGAATTAGTGAAAGGATAGTGTCAGATACCTGTCTGGTTATGGTTGCAGAGCAGGATATCATTGAGCCAGTCATCGTTGGCTTGGACGCTCTCACGGAATTTACTTTGCTGCCAAATTCTTCAATCCGACGACCATAGAGCACAGTGGGCGGGTGCTTACCGTCCCAGGCTTCTGCCCCACAGGGTCGATCTCCCACTGATGCTCCCACCTCCCCCTCGAGGTCTTGCACCCCGTGATCCCGTCCCGGTCGAGGTCGAGCTTGCGCTTCTTCATCGGTATACCCAAGTCCCACGCAACGACCATCCCATCCCGTCCAATGGTGTACAAGATCCCCTCCGGCGACGCCCGGTTGGCGATCTGCATCGAGGTGTCGAGCGCGAGCGCGGATACGCCCAGACGGTGGCGCAGGTTCGGAGCGCGCGGTGGTGAAGCACGGTCCTGGGGTGCAGCGAGAGTGGCGGGGATGATGTTGGGCGCGATGGCGCTGACTCTGGCGGTGCCTGGCGGCGGAAAGCGGAGGTGGGGAGCGGGCTGGATTGGAGGTGGGATGACATAGGAGACGCGGTGTTTGGTGTGCGGCATGCTCTGGAGATGCTTGAGCTGCAGAACCGACGCTATGGACAGCGACGGAGCGGCCATAAACTGGCATAAACAAAATAGGCACCTGTGTTGGAAAGGTAGAAGTGGACTAAGAGGCTCTCGAGCGCACAGTCGCTGAATGCAGCCCACGCCGTGAACGGTATGGTCTAGTATCTGAAAGTAGTATTGGCACTCTTCGACAGCTGTTCCAACAGAATGTGAGTATGGGAGGATCAATAAGAACCCTTTTGTCCCGCATGGTCTGAAAGGTCCTTACCTAGCAAGCCTTTTGAGGTAAAGAATGGAAGACAGCTTGATTAGAACCATGCCTAGAGAACGTTTAAAAGAGCAGGATTGGCATGGAACCAGCTTACTTCTCATCAGTCTGCACCCAGCATGAGCGGTAAATGACTCACTTCGTGCTGAAATACGTAGCTCACATTATATGAAGGCTTGCGCACATTTTTCAAGTCTTTCTTCAAGAAGAATGAGCCACGCAAGCTCTACGCATCGATTAAGAAGAAGATTGATAGCAAGAAACCCGGCGATCGGCTTTTTTCAAACGATGACATCCGCATTGACCGCGGTGAAACGCTGGCCGACGGGTCAACAAACATAGTTTGGCAGAGGCAGGCTGAGACGAAAAACCCTGCACTGAAGACGATCAAGGACACCCATTCGAAGATTGTCACTCAACAAGTTGGTCAAGACAGTGATCCGGATACACTGCAAGACGACTTGTTGTCCAAGCTGAAATAAGCATTGCAAACGGAGTACGTCCGCAAATATTAACCGACTAGCTGCGCTCGTACTCGTCTCAGGTGGATGAATAGTTGAAGTAAAGCGATTAGGGACTGGTTCGGTCGGAGTTGATGCGGAGTGTGGGTAATATAAGGACAATCTTGCTTTGGCTTATGTAACTATGTGCATTTCGTTGGACTGCAGACGATGCGATCTTCCGTCTACGCAAAGCTCGCTCATATGCTTACACCGAAGACAACTAAGAACGTTGTCTATGCGGCGAGTGCGCACTCTGTGACCAATGATGGAGATGCTTGATGCCAATTCCGTTGCTCTAGACCACGAATTTTTCCGTCATACCAGCCATACGTGGCTATTCAATGCCCATGCCCGTAAGTGCTACGGAAATTGAAGGTGTTCTGTAGGTACTCATAACAATCACTTGAAGAATACCAACAAAGGCATGTCATATTCGATGTGCAGGCACTGATGGCGGAGGCAGTGAAGGCTTCAGATGGATCGGCATCTGTGGTGGGTATCCGAAAGTTAGCTGAAGGTGCGTAATCCTCCTTTCAAAAATATTCTCTCTAATCCTCTCCTTCAGGGACGTCGAATCGTATCTTCGAGTTAGACCTTAGCAGTGGCTTACAGCTCATCGCGAAGGTTCCCTTCCCAGTTGCGGGCCCCGCGCACTTCACGACAGCTAGCGAAGTGGCGACGATGCGCTACGCCCGCGACATACTACGGATACCGGTTCCTCGGGTTCTTGCTTGGTGTTCCAAGGCAGAGAGCACACCAGTCAAATCGGAGTACATCATTATGGAGAAGGTTCAAGGAGTTCAACTATATGACCGCTGGGACAACCTCAACAGCGAAGCTTGGTATCACTTCATGAAAGATATCGCCCGGATGGAGCGACGCATGACCGATGCCGAGTTCAGCGTTCTCGGGAGCATCTACTTCGAGAGGGATTTGCCTTCAGAACTTCGTCGAACTTCCCTTCGGTTGATTGACAAGCACGGTGCTGATATTAACCACGATGGTTACTGTGTTGGGCCTAGCGTCAACAGGAGGTTTTGGCGTGGTCGGCGTGCACATATGCAGATAGACAGAGGTCCTTGTAAGTCCGCAGTCATGTTAACGTCGCAATCCAGAAACTAATGACTTGTTGCAGGGAATAGCCTGACTGCGTATACGCAGGCAATCATCAACTGCGAGATCCAATGGCTTCGTTCTTATGCGGTGCCACATTCCCCGGACAGCCCTTTGTTCCGCTCTGACAGAGAGAATAATCCCCTGACCCATATACAACTTCTCGAGAAGTATGCTCTCGTGGCAAGCTCACTTACCCCACTTGAAGACCTTTGTGCTTTCCGCCTCTGGCATCCTGACATCCACCTTTCTAACATTTTGATCTCGGAGTCAGACTTGCCCGATATTACGGGTGTGATTGACTGGCAAGAAGCTTGCGTGGATCTCCTTCTGACCGCTGGTTCCACACCGCACTTCATGATGTATTCCGGTGGCAAGTATGTTCCTCAGCCGTCACCGCCTGGTCAAGCTGTTCCAGAGCCAGTGCTCCCAGATAGGTTCGAAGACTTGGACGAGGTCGAGAAGAAAAAGGCACAAGACGAATTAACAGCTGCCAAACGCTATCTCGTCTACACCATACTTACGGAAAGGTATAATCCGGTTTTACACAAACATCGTACACACGACGAGCTTCTTGCGCTTTGTACCTGGCCGCTCTACTGGGCTTCGAGGACATGGGACGAGGGGTTAGCATTCTTCGAAAAATCTCTGATTATGGTATGCGATTCCTGGAATTCGATCGATCCGGAGAAGCCGTGTCCCATTTCCTTCTCAGATGAAGAACGGCGTGAAAATGAACGATTACTCTCCGTGTGGATGCGCGACCAGGAAATCGAAGGGCTGGTGTCGGAGATTGGTGTCCAACCAGATGGGGTAGTTGACCATGACAAGCTGGAGGAAGCATGTCGCCGCAATGCCGCTGCGAGAGAGCGATACATTAGTATGCTGCCCGAAAATGAGCGCAAGGCCGCACGCCGACGGTGGCCGTTCCAAGACGGTGCACTATCTTTGACGGCTGAATCTTGCCGTTGACGGTCGAAGTGAGAATGGGGCATGGTTCGGCGTATTTTCTTCAATGTACTGTTTAAGTCGACATCAAATATCCCAGCTAGTTCTGAGTCGGGGTTCTCGGTTCATGAGAGCTTTGTGTGGGGACCGCCCCTGCGCTTGGGCCATGCAGGGCCAGTCTTATAGATGGTGAACAATAGCGCCGCCGACCGTGCCGTAGGTGTCAGTGAAGGCGTCCGGTGTTGGCGCAGGCAGGGTCCGAGGGGGTGCGAGGATGTCGAGAGGGTCCGGTAGGGTCCGAAGGGACGAGCTCGGTGCGAGAAGCCTGGGAGCTAGTGTAGAAATAGCCTCGGTGTGTCTGTAGGACCATTGAGTATGTATTAGAAGTACCTAGTGTAGAAATACTACATGGTGCTTCAGTAACGAAAGAAAAGGAGTACAAAATAGAGAACTCACGCCTCAGTGTGTCTGTAGGACCACTGAGGCGGACGACTGGGGGCGGGCGAAAATTTCCAGCCCCGCTTATGTAACGCGTTGAGATGGGAGCTCAACACTCCCCCTCGAGTCGGCGACCGTCCGTCAGGCACCGACGCCCATCAACGCGCGGTGTTTTTCGAATTTCGGACGCGTGAGGGCCTTCGTCATCGCGTCCGCGATCATATCGGCCGTTGGGCAATACTCGAGGCTTGCGGCGCCCATCTCGACGGTTTGGCGGACGAAATGGAAGTGCACGTCGATGTGCTTCGTCCGTCCGTGAAATTTGGCGTCCTTCGATAACGTAATCGCGCCTTGATTGTCGCAGAAGAGTGTCGAGGGCTTTTGGAAAGGGAAAATAGAAGAAATTTCGGTAAGTAATTTTTGAACCCATATGAGTTCCTTCGACGCGTGCGTAAGCGCGACGTATTCTGACTCCGTGCTCGATGTTGTGATTATAGGCTGCTTTTTGCTGCTCCACGACACGGCGCCGTCCCCGACGAAGAAGACGTAGCCCGAAATCGAGTGGTGGTGGAGCTGGGAAGCCCAGTCGGCATCCGAGTAGCCGAAGATGGCGGAATGCTTTCCGCCCAAGGTGAGTCACATCTCCTTTGTCCCAATAAGGTACCTGATGACGCGTTTAGCCGCTTCAAGGTGCATCGTGCTCGGCGCCTCGAAATTCTGGGACAGTGTCGATACGGCGAACGCTATTTCCGGACGCGTCATGATGGCGGCGTACATCAGCGACCCAACGATTTCGCGATACCGGGTCTTTTCGGTGGGCGTTAAGAGCTTCGGCGAGACGGACGGCGATCCGGGGGTGAGGTCGATGGTGGGTTCGAGCGGTGTCACAGCGGCGCGCGCGTTCTCGAGTCCGTATTTCTCTGCCATCTCCTCGATGTAGGCCTTCTGACTCAACGAAATCGTTTTAGCCTCCAGGTTGCACTCGATTTTAACGCCGAGTAGCCAGTTAATTGGCCCGAGATCGACGATCTCGAAGCGTTCCGAGAACTGGCTCTTCAAGAGGTCAGTGGCCATGTCGGTGTCGGCGAGGATTGTGAAGTCGTCCGTCGCAGCGGCCACGATCGTATACTTCTCGCCGTCAATCTTGTAGAAGACGGCGTGGTCCGCCTCGAGCCGTTTGAGTCTGAGTTCTTCGGCGATCTGTCGAACGGTCTCGTACCACTCGTGGGCACCCTGTTTTGTCCCGTACACTGGTGCAAGGAGCTTGCAAACCACGGCGTCCTCCTCGTCCTCCAGGTCTTTTGGCAAATCATGGAATTCGAGGTACAGAGGGGGAAGCTTCATGTAGATGACGACACCAGGGGGTAAACGGGCATTCTGGTAGGCTTTTTTCGCGTCGCACTGCGTGATGATAGCGCCTTTCGAGGCCCCTAACGATAATAAAATTCGTAGGGTTTCGGCGCGAACCGTCGGTGCGAACATATCCTTGTAATCGATCCCAAAACGCTGTCGGAATCCCTTTGCAACGGGACGGGCCTTGAATCGGATGATACGGCCTTCGTCGTCACGTTTTCTGCGAAACGTGTAGCGGCAAGGGATGACGTTGGCGTCCTTCGGGGGAATAACGAGTTCCCAGGTCTTCAATTTCTCGAACTGGTCAAGTTCGGCCTGGATCGCACGTCGCCAATCTTCACTCTCCTCACCGTTTAAGGCCTCGTCTAGGGTTGGCTCATCCTCGCTTGATACAAGGGCCGTCAACATGGCTTCTTCGAGCCAATCGCGTGGATCGGCGCTCTCGGTTGCATGTGCCTCGGGAGGCGGGTTTCGGTTGCGTTTTCCGCGACCGTACGTGTTCTCATCAAAGCTCGGGAGGCCGTCGAGGGAGTTTCGGCATCTTCGTGCGTGAGGTGGTGGTTCTTCGACCGGCATTTTGACTTCAACATGTTCGGGTGGCCTCGCGGTTTCAGGCGTGGTTTCGGGCGCTCGAGGTTCAGCTGGAGTTGGCTCGGGCTCTCTCGGCTCCTGCTCGGGTTCCGGCTCAGGTTTGGGTTCGGACTCTGGCTCTCCGAGGATGTCTGGATTGAACGTGTTCCACTCCCCCTCAAGACTGACTTCCTCGGGGGTAAGAGCGTCTTCTCTGGCGAGATAAACGTCACATTCGATGCTAATCCGGTGTTTCCCAGGCCAATAGATCCGATAGCCCTTCGATTCATCGTCGTAGCCGACAAAGCGTCCCTTGCTCGCTTGTGGTTCAACTTTTCCGACATCAGCCAGACTGGAGCCCCCCAAGCCCATATGTTTGAGAGGTCTGGCTTGACCCCGGTAGCCATCTCGAGTGGCATTTTGGCTTCAGGCAGGGCACTGGTTGGTACGCGATTCCGGATCCAAACGCTATGGCGAACGGCTTCACCCCAGAGGTATCCGGGGAGCTTGGCATCGATCAGCATGGCTCGGGCGTCTCCAACGTGAGTCCGATTACCCCGTTCGATCGCTCCATTTGATGACGAGGAGTCGTGGACGTTTAGGTGGCGAACTGTTCCAGCTTTCTCGAGGTGGTCATTAAATTTGCCACTAGTTAGCTCACCAGCTCGATCGCACTGGAATGTTTTGATGACCGGTACGTTTCTCTGGACTTTAACCCATGCCTCGTAACGCTTGTAGATCTCGAACGCCTCAGATTTGTGGCGCATGAAGTAGACCTTCTCCTCGTGGCTCCACCGATCGATAAACAGCAGGAACCAGTATTTCCCGCCAAGCGAGCCTACGGATGCCTTGCCCCAGGTGTCAGCTGAGATCTTCTTGCCATATCGATGGTACGTGGTTTCGCTCTCTTTCGGAAAAGACTTCCGAATGGTCTTGGCTTGGCTGCAGATGTCGCAACGGTCCTTCGAGGTGTCAGGATCGAGTTCGATACGGGTGACCGTGCCCATTTGGACCATCTTCCGTAAGTCAGCGTGGTTGACGTGTCCCATCCTGCAGTGCAGCTCATTGATCGAAATCGGACCAGATGACACTGCTGCTGTTGGCGTGAGGGGAACATTTGGTTCGACAACTCAGCAAAGTCCTCAGATGAGTGGGATATGGGTGATGATCAATCGGTTGGCCTTTCGGATGATGGAGCAAATCCCGTCCTCTTGGTGGGATGCGAAACCGCGGCGATCCATAGTCTATACAGAGACCAGTGTGTAGGCTATGCGAGGTGCGTAATAAATGTCTTTGAGAACGCTTCTCATGGGCTTTTTGGAACCGTTCGGGAGGTTGACAATGAGATCGCCTCGTCCGAGGGCTTGGAACGTCTGACTGTTTGCGGCACGGATCGGCTCAGGGGTGATTTCTCTGTAGTTCGAGAGCTGATCCCGATTGGGGGTGAAATGGTGGCTCGCGCTGCAGTCGATGATAGTTCTGCCATAAAATCCAGTGACCATGGCCTCCTGGATTGCTTTCTCCTGGAGGTCGGAGGTGCAACTGAGTGCGATAAGTGGTTCCTCAAGGCAGGCAACCATTGTGATGTTTTTGAACGGCCTTTGACTTGGCCTTCTCCTTGTTGCATTTGAACCACTTGAGCGCAATGTGGGCTTTGCCTCCCCCTTCCTTGTAACAGTTCTCCTTCATATGGCCAGTCCAGCCGCACTTTGGGTTGGTGCACTTCTATTTGTTCCGCTTCTTCTTCGGCTTCCAACCCTTGCCTTTCTTGGATGAAGCTGCTGCTGCAGCCATGATCATAGCTGCATTGGACTTGTTGATGTTGTTTTCCATCTTGAGGGATGTGGCTTCATTGATCAGGTATGTCACGACCTTGGAGCTGGTTAACTGCTTTCTGGCAGTCTGGACAGTGGTCGAGTAGGTCTGGAAAATGTTACAGAAGGTCAGGGGGTGTATCTCAAAAGCGACAGCGAGCGTAGCGAGCGTCGCTGAAGTCCGCTCGAGCGTAAACAGGATGTCAACAGGTGACTGGGGATCCAGTCCTGCATCCTGTTTCGCCTTTATAGGCTCGTCAGGACATCCATTTCCTGTAGAATTGAAGTTAGCGGTCCGGAGCAGTAACACACGTACCGTTCTTTCTCCCGTCATTACTCATTCTACGGCGGTGATCAGTAAGCATGCCCAGCGAAGCTGACTCACCGTAGTGCTAATAATAATCATTGCATTACCAATCGTATCGCAGATTGGCTGCAAACGGCCCCCGAGCATAAAGATTCTTACGCAGGAGGGCCTTGTGACTATTCTCGTGAACAACCTGGCCTATATTACCCAAAGTAATCAGCGTCAGGCTTAACTACTAATCGGAACGCCAAAACAGCAGCCCAGGCCGGCATGCGGTCTACGTTTCGCGCCGTGGTTCCCCGGGCAGTTGCCCGCGGACCTGCCCAGGACCCACCGTAAAACGGTGGGCGACTTAGCCTGCCTTGCCCGACACCGGGTTTAACCGCAGGCCGGCGAGGGGGGGAGCAAGTACCAACAGGACTTACCTATTCCGAAATAACCGTAGCGGCCCGCCCAGGCCGCCAAGGCGCGCCGGCGTTCGTACCACTCTGGCGCTGATAAACTTATCAGATAAGATAGGATGGTCACGCACCAATCACGTGACCAAGATAAGATGCATTTGATCACGTGGTTTCGCAGGTGCGAGACCGTTCCCGAGCGTAACTTAGCGTAATTTAGCATGAGTTAAACCCTACGTTGGGGTTGGGTTGGCCGTACGGGTTAGGTACGGTTAGCTCGGTTAGGGTTAGCTATTCACGAGTAGCAAATGAGTAAATATATT
The DNA here is from genome assembly GCA_030407095.1 of Macrocybe indica. NCBI lineage: Eukaryota > Fungi > Basidiomycota > Agaricomycetes > Agaricales > Callistosporiaceae > Macrocybe > Macrocybe indica. Next base: position 2,787 of record JARFTL010000001.1, on the reverse strand, counting down.
CCAGTACAAGGCAACGAAAGCGCCAACTGAAATATACACGCACGTTAGGTTTAGGTTAGGAGCGCTTTAGTAAACGCAGGAATTGCGCAAAACCTTAATAGCGATGATACTCTATAACGTGAATGCGGCGGGAGAACCGCGCAAACAAGATCGACAGGCAATTACTCGTACATGTCATCTATGTCCTCGTCATCGGATAAATGAACACGCCGGAGGAGATCCGCAGGATCAACTCTGGCCATTTTTCCGAGCCTGCTTGCTTCGAACGCGTTTAACCAAGGGTCTGGAGACCTGGAGCGACGGTGGATATTAGGTGAGTGGCTTCGAACAGGAGCAGTAGAAGGACCTGCCTCGCCAGAAACACCTATACTAGGCAGCGGAGGGGATACTACTTTCTCCGTTGGCGCAGCCGCGCGCTGCGGTGCCTTTCCTGCTATCCTACGGGGTTCAGCCGTAAAGCCGTAGATATCCAGGACAGTTTGGTCAGAAGCAATCACGTCGAGCCTTTGTAGAACAGCAGCTTTCCAAACAGATGTAAAATCGAACAGGTTAGACGTACATTTGCGTGAAACCAGCCATTTTGCTTTCCAGAAGTCTGTAAGTCGAATGTCAGGGATCAGCATAGGCTGACCCTTGTACAACGTCGACAGACACATTGTTCCGTCAATCGTCGTATAGGCCTCATCTAAACGAGAACCTACCAATTCGCGGTCCAATGGGTTGGGCCCATTAGACACAGCGTGCTTCAACCACGCCTCACAGTAATCTCTGAACGCTTGTTCTACCTTGTTTGCTTGAAAAAATCCCCACACCGGGTTGAAATACGACTTAAAAACAGCGACGGTTTGTTCCGCGCGAAAAGTCTTATTATCATCAGAAAGACGTTGTTCCCAACGCCGCTGGATGTTCATTTTAAGCCAATGATCAACCAGCTTAACCGGGTAGCCACGTTTTACGTAGATCGCACGTAGGAATTGTAAGGCGTCCTTGTAATACTCAAACTTAGAGCTAAGCGTAGCTAACCGTGACATCTCTCCGGTGAAGGTGCCACGCTTCACGTCGAAGGGGTGAGCAGATGCCCAGGGGATTCTTTCCAAATGGTTTCGAGCTTTGCGAAATGGACGCCACTGCAGACTCCCGTCGGAGTCTCGGAAGAGAGTGAGGTCCAAAAACGCGCAGCCTTGGTCAGTAGCAGACCATTCGATAGTGCACGTATCGATTTTAACAGTAGACGCTTTCGCAAGCGCGGCAGCTTCAGTTTCCGCATAAATAATAGCGAGAGTGTCATCGATATATCTGCCGTAAAAAATACAATCGGGATCAGATAATAAAGGGCTATTTCTTTCGTGCCAAACTCCGAAGAGGTTGGCAAGATCAGGGGAGTCAGCGACGCCCATCGCGAGTCCTCGGAGTTGTAGAAAATATTCGCCCTTAAACGTACACACAAGTTCAGTATTGCCCACCAATAAAGCACGAATGAAAATTTCCATCTGCTTAAGGTAATGCATTTTATCTTCGCGACTCAGATCGTCGCATCTGATAAGGTCCTCCCGCGATCCTCGCGAGATGTTGCTCATACATATCGCGAGCAATATCCAGGCAACGATCGAGATCAATCGACGGGTAGTATGCAACGACATCCCCAGCGACACATAGAAACGTCGGGTAGGGCCAATACGAAGTTGATTCAATTTTGCGCCAACTGTTTGGCTCCGCGAATTACGGTAGGCGACCCTCAACGAGGGGTTTGAGTTTTTAGAACAGAACTTTGCCGCAGGATTCTGGGCAGCAGAGTGACAGGTAATAATCGGTCGCATCTTAACCGGTTCTTTATGATTTTGGGTATTCCATAAAACGCTGGCACTCGCGCGACGGGCAGTACCGTCTTTGCCCACTTCCGGAATCTTACGCAACAAAAACCTAGAGAGTTGGTCTCTGTGGCGGGGCCACCGTTGAAGCGACGAGCTCAGCAAGCTCAGAGACTTGCTTGACCTTTCTGTTCGAATTCGATTCGCTTCCTCTCTACTCGAGTCGTCGATAATTCGACGTATCGGAAAGCAAATCTTCGCACTTTTCTATGATCCAATCTCGCTAGATACCGCTAATCCAAGCGTTCTTGTCAGTAGAAAGTAACGATCAAGTCGTTAGTCTTTAAAAACGGCGAGATGCGCCTAACGCTCGGTGCAAGCGACTCCATCGGAGCAACCGACGCTCCGGACTCAACGGCCATAGCCTCGACCGAAGTCAGAATATGCTTGCAATCGTTTGAGGGCCATCTCGATATACATGGCTGCTAGAGGCTGGCGCCGATGTTTCATGCAGCACTCGTAGTCTGGATCATAAGCAAGACTACCGGCAAGTGCGGCTAAACTCAAAACGTAACCTCCACCCGAGCATCGACGTACAAAATCGTTCCAGGCGCCGTCCACCAAACGGGCTTTGGTGGGTTCGAAGAAGAGATAATTCATCCCTACACTAAGCGCCCATTTGAATGTCTAAAGGCACGTTCACACCTGGATAAAACACGAACAAAAGTCTTAAATTTGGATGCGCGTATTACATCAATAGGCGTATTTAAGACAATGTAATTAATAGCATCGGCGTACGGTATATCCAAAATGGAATCGGGCCATGAGCGAGTAGGTTTGGAGTAGGAGAGTCAAAAGGTTAGGTTAGGTTAGGTTAGGTTAGGGTTAGGTTAGGTTAGGTTAGGTTAGGTTAGGTTAGGTTAGGTTAGGGTTAGGTTAGGTTAGGTTAGGTTAGGTTAGGTTAGGTTAGGTTAGGTTA